>OZ014519.1:613716629-615071629 GCA_963966055.1 Lathyrus aphaca
TACGCCACGACGCGAAGGTCATAAGAAGAGAGTTCCAGGTCGGCACCCTGGTCCTCAGAAGAAACCAGAAAAACCCAAGAGAGGGCAAGCTGGCAGCCAACTGGGAAGGCCCCTACCGCGTCCGCGACAAGACGAGTAACGGGGCCTATTACCTAGAAAACCTACAAGGAGAACAACTCGCTCGACCATGGAACGCAGAAAAACTTAGACAATATTACAGCTAAATATATCACGGGGAAACGTGGGTGGTACGACCACGTTCTTCGTCTCCAAAACCCCAGAGAGGAACCGCGAGACCCGGGAACGAGCCGAGGTCTCATAGCGAACACAACCCTCCCCGACGAATGGGATCTTGACCAAGACTCAACGTCGAAGTACCAGGACAGGCAGGGCACCCAGCTCGCGATGGGAAAGCCCAAGCCTCGAGACCGGGGCTCATACAACGAACCCGAGCTTCGATCCCAACGGGCACCAAGCCCGGCACTTCGTCGGTTCCCTAAACCGAGGAGATTACCTAGGTCGAGCAGAGTACGAATTCATAAAAGCAAATATCAAACATAAACGAACACAATGAGTGACAACAAAACATTCATTAAAAACAATAACAACGGCCGAAGCCAAGTACGCCCGAAGGCCATATTACAAATGCCCGAAGGCCAAAATATATAACGGGCACGCAGGCCACAACAAAGCTACAAATTAAAATTACATAATTAAGACTCCGCTCGGAGCACTTCTTCTTCCTCCTCCTCTTCCTCACCCCCAGCTCTTCCTCCGCTTCGAACGGGCAGACGATCTCACCATCCCTGACACAGTAGTTGTGGGCCGACCCCGCCGTCACCAACTCGGGGTTCAGAAGCCCAAGTTGTTCGACAGCATTGTCGAAACCCTCTTTGAAAACGGCCACAAGGTCTTGGTTGAGCGAGCGGATATGCCCCAGCAGCTCACCGCGCGAACCAAGGGCACGCTCCTCCTCGGTCTCGTCGGCCAGAGAACGGACCTTTTCTTTGAGAGACTCAATCTGAGCCCTCAGGCCAGCATTGTCCTCGGTCAGCTTTTGATGATCGGCCACCTGCTCTTCCAAGCTCGCCTTAGCAGCCTTCAACTGGTCTCGCTCCTTCTCCACCTCATCCAGCTTCTGGCTCAGCCCTTCCTGCAGCTGATGCTCCTCTTTGTAGTCCGACAGGTCTTTGGACAGTTTGTCCTTCTCCGACCGGACCTGCAAAAGAGCATCCTCCAGCGAGGCAGTGGAGACCGAAGTGTCGGTCAAGACCATGGCCGTCTCCATCACCCGGATGACAGCGGCAATGTCCCTAGCCAGATCTTTGCGTCGAGCACCAGCGTCTTGATCCAGAATAGCCTTGGCCTCGGGCGCTGGCACAGCAATCGCCTCCTCGGCCTTGAAGAACGACCGTTCCACATAGCAAGGAGGTAGCAGATAGCTGCCCGGTCCATCCGGACCCCCCAGCGACGACCTCGAAAGAGTCCCCGACGGACGCTTCCGTTTGTGGAGGGGAGAGGCAGATGGCGGCGGGCTATCAGGTATATCTATCGCCCGAGGAGGAGAGGAAGGAGTCACGCTCGCCACATTCGAAGGACCGGCCCCAGCATCACCAGCGGTCTCCAAGACACGGACCACAGTCTTCTTCTTCTTCTTGGGCACCCGGTCAGCTGCACCGGCCTGGTTCGCCAGCTTCAAGACTCGGTCACGTGCACTGGGCATGGCACCTGCAAAAGAATACACACAGACATTAGCGAGCGAAAACATAACAAAAATAAAAGACTAAACAAAGTCTGCCTACTCAATAATGCTAGAGCCTCCTCCTCGGTATCACACTCGAGCAGAGCCTTGGTATTGATGTAGCGCGTCTCGGTGATTAGCTCCCCGGCCTCATCCAGATAGGGCACGCCCTGTCGATTCGCCCAGACCCCCAAACTGAAGCTCTGCACGTAATCAACCAGATTCTTATACGCGAGCCTGTCCTCAGTGCCGAGCATCGCGTATTTGATCCGGTAATGGGCCGTGGAGAGGTCGAAATGATCACGCTGCCACCTCAGCGGTATCTTCGACATCAAGGTCTCCTCCCCGTCTGGTTTTCGTTGATAATAATACAGGGAGTGAAGGGCGGCACGGGTGATCGGCATCACCACGTACCATCGGCCTTTGAAGTGACGAACAGAGTCCACGTACGTCTTGAACAGGCGCACAGGCTGTTTGAAAGAGACCCAGCTGTGACGCCCACGGGAACCGGACCGCTGGAGATGGAAGACGTGGAAGAAGAGGGCCCGGGTACAACCAATACCGAGGAACTGGCAGACCAACTCAAATGCCCGCATAAAGGCGAGAGCATTAGGATGCAGTTGGGACGGCGCCAGCCGAAGCCATTTGAAGACCGACATCTGGAAGGAGTTGAAGGGCAGTCTAATCCCCGCCTCACGGAAAGCAAATTCATACATGGTGAACTGCTTCCCCGGGAAATGATGGCAGATGCGGTCTTCTTCCTTGGGGGCGAAACAATGCCAGTTCGGTGGATCTTCCCGGCTCATGTTCTCGACCATAGCGTAAGCAGTGATGGCCTCGTCACAGAAATATGATTCCTCCTCCAAAGGCTCGTCCGCAACCCAGGAGAAGTCAACCTGCCCGGAAGAGGAGGCGTGTTCGGTACCATCCCGGACACTCCCGTCCCCAACAGGGAGACGAGCGATTGTCGCATCTTCGGTCGAGGACCCAGAATCTTCCCTCCTCGGTCGTAAACGCCCGGTAGCACCTGAAACACAGACAGAAAGAGTGAATTCGACGTCATATCAAATCCACCCTTCCACCGCAGGTCAAGTGAAAGGGCGTGGCGGCGACAGACACTAACTGTGCTCAACTCAGAGACACGCGCGTTCTTAAGTTACCGGGCAGAGAATTCATACAGCCTATGCAAATATTGCCCGGCATATGAAATTTCTGCCCGGTACAGTATGACCCTAACCCTATTTTCCACCATCTACAATACATCTACAGTCCACTACACTATTCCTAAGTCAAACCTAACCACATTTCTACAGAGATAACATGCATTTGACGGAAAACAGAAAGGAAAATGATGAATCACAGAGGAAAAATCATACCTGACATAGAGAAGTTGAAAAGGAGACGGTGGCGCACGGGCAACGGACGGTGGTTCAGGCAGGAGGACGGGCGGAGACGGCGGTTCAGGCGGTTGAACGAGCAAACAAGGGAGAATATGGAGAACTTCCGGTGAACGTGGGAGCAAAAAAAGTAGAAATGAAGTTACTCAACCCCTTTTTATAATGCCTGGCGCGTGGACCAACGCGCTAGGTCATCATTACCTATTATGCCTACGCCGTCTTTGCACACGAAACGAAGCGACGCCATTAAGTCTGAGACACGTCTATCCAAAAAGGAAATTGAAACGACGCCGGGCACCTGTCCGTCTCCCCGACTCATCAAGACGCCATATCCTCGCATCATACCCTCGTCTGTTACTAGGAAGGTGCATACCAACCGATCACTTCCATCCCCGACACTCCCGGCGAAAGAGGAATTCATGAACAACTTTATAACAACCTCACCTACCGAACGATCACACTTCCCCGTCAGCTCGGGGAACCCCCAGTGGCAACATAAGTCGTCGCTCTAGCTCAGAGACTCGACTTGGGGGGCTCCTGTTCTGGACTGGGCCATGACCTCATGCACGGCACGGCCCAACTCTCGTCGGGCCCAAGTCCCAACGACCAAGCACGTAGACATGTCGGGCGAAGATCTGTTCACCCGTGGAACGTCTCCTCGACCTTCTGACCCCATGTCGGGCAAAAAACGTGTTGTCCGTCCCATGGTCTCTGCCCACATATCATCAGCCCACATCGCGAGCAGACATGTTATGTCGGGCAGAACCATAACGGGCGTCACTTACCACGTCACCCAACTCCCCTATATTGTCTCCTTAGGGATAGGGGCAGTTGGACCAGGGAGCAGACCTTGGTCTAGGTCTTCACGCTTCTTACGCGTCCCCTGGCAGCTCCTCCTTGGGCCTAGCTAATCCAGCCCATTGGGAGCCTTGGCCCAGCGCTGGGGGCTCAATATAAATACCCTTTCATGGCAAAGGGTCAGGTATTCTAACTTACACTCTGATAACCTATTCTGTACCTCTTCTGACTTAAGCATTGGAGCACCTTGCAGGTACACCCCCCTCCTCATTTCATTCTCTGGCCCATTCACCAAGACCTTGGAAGGCTCATCTGATCAGGTAAGATCACCTACCCTTCCCTTTCATATTTTGAACTATATATATATATATATATATATATATATATATATATATATATATATAAAATCAAAATCTCTCCCCTTCCTTCCTCTCACCTCCCCCCTTGATAAAAATCCCTCCCCTCGATAAAAATCCATCATCTCCTCTCGATTGAACCAAACGGACCCTAACTGATGTTATGTTCGTTGTTCTATCGTTTAAATCCTAACCCATTTTATTTTTGAAAAAGGAAAGGGAAACTATATTAAAGATGGGCATGAGACATGCCTAAAAATTGTACACCAGAATGAAAGTAACAACCAACCATCTGCAGAAAATTAAGAGCAGATGAAACAACCCCCCACAGCATATACGGAAAAGCCCTAACGCACCTAAACTAAAATAGCGCAGATGTGAGGAACAACAAAACCTCCTCCAATACTAAAGCCTCAACACACCAAAACTAAAATAGTGCAGATGTGAGGAACAACAAAACCTCTTCCAATACTCAAGCCTCTACTGCCATAAAAGAAAAAACCGTAAGATCGAGCCAGACGACTGGATTTTCCTCAGCCTAAGGATAACTCCACATAAAAGCTCCAGAAGCCTGCTTAACCTCGAACTGCCGTTGCCCAGCTCCTCTAGAGGACATCTTGCACAGACAAAACCATGAAACAAGATCTAATGAAACATCAGCTTAGTCTTTATATCCTAGCAGTATCCTAAGATTTGCGTACCATTGGACAATGTCGAAGCAAGGGTATTTGTATTTGCTCCTCATCCAAATCCACGATAGTCTTTGGATGTTCTCAAAGATATGCTCAGTAGATGCGACTTTATTCTTGAAGATAGAATTGTTTCTTGCCTTCCATATACACCAGATTCCCACAAGCCAAATAACTTTAACTTTTTTATTAACTCTCTGCCACATCCAATAATAGATTCAAATTGAATGATGTGCTCTTAACTGCCTCTAGGAAGGATTGTCGAAACTCCGAGCCACTTTAAAATAAGCTGCCAAATACTTGCAAAGATGAGACACTAAAAAAATAGGTGAAAAACAGTTTCTACCTCACCGCATCCTCTGACACAGTTGCTAATGCCCTGGCCTAAAACCCCCTCCTAACCATATTGTTTTTTGTAGGTAGTCTGTTATGGAATAATTTCCAAACTAAGCAAGTCACTTTCAGCGACACCGACTTAATCCAAGCCCCTGACCAATCCTTATTACCTTTCGGATTACTTGTTACCCTTAAAGCATTATATCTCTCCTTAACGGAATACTCCACTATATTCTTGAGCTCGCCATCGTCTACTTTGCACAAGTCTTTCCACCATTGCGAGCTTTGAGTATCAGCAACTCTCTTTAATTCTCCTTTGTTCCCATACCTTTCCCGTAAGTCTTTATACCACATACTTTTTTTTTCCTTACATATTTTCCTAACCCATTTAATAATTTCTGTGTAATAATTAAAATCAATTTGATTTTTAAAAAATACATTGATTGACATGGATAGGAACAACTATTTATAAAATCAAAGGACATAAGACTACATAGAAATATTGTGCTTATTAAAAAATGTTTTGTATTTAGTCATATTTTTAGTCAATACAATTAGTTAAAGTAAAAGTGCTGTTCAACTTCATCGATTGACTTAAATTTTAAACTGACAATTTATAATATTCTTTCTTACAACAATACTCTAAAAATCAACCATGAAAAAGAAATTATGGTTAATTTACAATATCACATTGAAATCACAAAGTCTTTATGCGACTACAACACTACAACAACGACTGTTATATTATTTCAAACCTTGAGAGCAGCAAACAAACACAACAAGTGATAAAACACAGTCACTGAACAACATAACTAGTTAATTCCTTACCCAAAAAAAATTCACAATCGCGTTCTTAATAGCAGACAAATCAATCCGAATCTTCGCCCTCCGATTCCACTTCTCCAGAACTTTGTTACTAAAATCCGGCGAAGAGTAAGCCCGTCGAATCTCCCACAGCATCGGCTGTAATCTCTCCGCGAATTCGATCTCCGTATGCGGCGAAGAACGCATCGCTGGGACAAAAAACTCTGGAGCACCCGAATTGATGAAATTCTCGTGTTCACGATCAAACGATGTGGCTAGGTTTTTGAACGAGTTGACTCGGTCTCTCATTAAGCGTAGATCCGCGTCTACTGAGTCGCGAAATTCTCCCCAACGTTTGGAAAGGAAGGAAAGCGCGTTTGAAGGGCTTGAAGGTTCATTATGTGTGGCCATGGCGAAATCAAAAACACGAAATGCGAACGATGGGTGAAGAAGAAGAAGATGGTGAAGATAGAAAGTTGGGAGTTTTTAGGGTTGAGATTTAGGGGAAATTTCTTGAATTCCACGTAGGATATTAGGGGTTGTCGACGAGAGATTTGATTGGATGACATGGATATATCACGTGCTTTGTTAATAGGGAGCAAGTGAAGTAGCTGACAGTCAAAAACCGTCTCATCCATTAGTGATGAAGATTTTACCCCGCACCCCCCCACTTATACCTGTACCCCACATTTTTTTAAAAATGCCCATTTTAACCTTAGATTATTTTATTATATTATTATTATTTTTTTTTTTTTTACCATTTGTGTCAGACCGTCAGATAAAAGTAAAAATTTGTCAAAAATTACACATTCCGGAAGACTTTGGGAATGAGTTCCGGTACGTAAATTTACATACCGGAAGATTTTATGTAAGTCTTCCGGTATTATGATGATTGTACACCGGAAGACTTAATAAAAGTGTTCCGGTACGGAAGACTTTTATTAACTCTTCCGGTAGGAATGAATATGTGTACCGGAAGACTTTATGTAAGTGTTCCGGTATTGTAAGAGTACAATACCGGAAGACTTGTATAAAGTCTTCCGGTTTGAATTTTTTTTTATATTATTTAATTTTTTTTTAAAAATATTTTTATTTTGTAGGTGCAGTACCTTTACACGAAAAAGAACCGATATGTGTGAATACATCAGATGTATTTACAACGACAGAGATATTTGGTACACGAGAAGAGGTGATAAGATGGGTCAAAGACACCGGATTACGAAATAAAGTGACGGTCGTCATCACTCGTTCAGATACACAAACAGGCAAGAGAGGAAGAAAGAACAAAATAATATTTGGTTGCGATAAAGGTGGGAAATACAAGGATATTCGTAGTGGAATAGAAAGTGCGACGAAAAAATGTGGATGTCCATTTAAGATCAGGTCGATTCCGACAAAAGATGGATCTGGATGGAAGATTGATGTAAAATGCGGCGTTCATAACCATGATTTACCCGATAGATTAGAAGGTCACTCATTTGTTGGTAGGTTGACAGCGGATCAGAAGCAACATGTTGCTGATTTAACAAAGAGAAAGGTTGCACCCAGAAATATATTGCATTCCTTGTACGAGATTGATCCAGATTGTGTCACTCGTATCACACAAATATACAAGCAAAAGAGTATGATGGAAAAAGAGATAAGAGGTCCTAGAAGTGAGATACAACATTTGTTTAAGCTTATCGAGGCTGCAGGTTATGTTTATTGGAGTAGAAAAAGAGATGACTCTGAAGTTATTAAAGATATATTTTGGGCACATCCAGATTCAGTTAAGTTGTTGAATATGTTTCCTATTGTGTTAGTTATGGATAGCACTTATAAGACAAACAAATACAAACAACCTTTGTTTGAAATTGTTGGAATGACATCTACCGAGTTGACTTTTGCTGTCGCATTTGCGTATATTGAGTCTGAGCAGACTGAGACTTTTTGTTGGGTGTTAGATAAGCTTAAAAAATTGTTTGTGAAAAAAGATTTATTTCCACAAGTTATGATGACAGATAGAGATCTTGCTTTGATGAAAGCCATTGAAACTGTGTTTCCGAAGACAAATAATTTGCTATGTCAGTTTCACATTAACAAAAATGTTGGTGCAAAAAGGAAACTATTAGTGGATCCTGATAAGCAGGAGTCAATTGGCAAATTATGGACAGATGTTGTATGGGCTAGTGATGAGGTTGAGTATGCACAACATTTAAAAGAACTTGAGCAAGAGTGTGTTGATTGTCCTAAATTTTTTGAGTACGTGAACGACACATGGTTGACACCACATAGACAAAGGTTTGTTTGCGCATGGATTAATCGAGTCCTACATATGGGTAACACGACGACTAATCGGTATGTTTTGTTTTAGATCCCAAAATATACTTTTTGTGAATTTTTTATTTTTCTTACTTAGTTTAAATATGTATTATTATAGGGTTGAGTCTGCTCATTGGAAGTTAAAGCAGATGTTGGGTAACAGTATTGGTGACATGGTCAAATGTTGGGAGGCCATGAATGACAACTTAAAGATACAAATTAGCAACATTCGAGCTTCTTTTCAAAAGAGTGTGTATGAAGTTGCACATGTCCATTCAAGTCCATTTTACACATATTTACGTACTTCAGTGTCGCGAGCTGCATTGAGGCGCGTTGCTGAAGAGTTAAAGAGAGTTGATTATATTGGAACTAACAAAGACAGATGCCGATGTACTCTTAGATCCACCTATGGATTACCTTGCGCGTGTGAGTTGGCAGGGTATAGAATTAGTGGTATTCCGATACCAATTGAGGCTGTGCATGTACATTGGAGGAAACTAAGTATGGAAATTAAGTTGGAAGAAGACTTAGATGAGGAATCAGAAGTGGGTATGAAATCTGCAATGGATGAGTTATGGAAAAGGTATAGGTCACAAGATGTTGTTGGAAGAAGGGCATTACATAGTAGGGTTTATGAACTTGCATTTCCCACAACGACTTCTTTGTTAGCACCACCTGAAAAAATAAAGACAAAAGGTGGAGTCAAGAAAAAAGGCAAAAAACCTGAAGGGTATGATGTTTACAGGGATCCTTCGTATCATGAATATGTTGATCAAGCATCACAATCTTCACAACGACAATCTCAACCATCACAAAATTCAAAAAAGAAATCTCAACCATCACAACCTGTGAAAAAGAAGTTAAAATTAACACAAACTTCACAGTCATCTAAACGGTTCATCCTTCAATTTCCTTATCATATTAGGTCATTCATTGATGACGTTGTCAACGTAATGTCAGATGGTAATTGAGGATTTAGAGTGATTGCTTCATTGCGGGGTTATGCCGAAGATGGTTGGCCAATGGTTCTTCGGGAATTAGAATTGGAAATTATACATAATGAAAGATCAGCTTTATATGCCAATTTATTTGCTGATCGGTTAGCTGAAGTGAGAGATTCTTTGAAGATAGAGGGAAGTGGTTCTCAACCAATAGAGAAATGGTTGACTCTACCAGATATGGGTTACGTGATTGCGAATCGGTATAACGTGGTACTTGTCTGTCTAGGAGTCGAATGTTTGACTTTCTTCCCTATGACAACTACATTCTCACCCAATGTCTCATTTTATTGCATTGGATTTGTAAACTCCAATCATTGGATTCAGGTAAACATTGTTATAATTTGATATTATTAGTAAATTATTTGAGTAACATTAAATAATGTATTGTTTAATTTTGAATATAGGTTAACATGAAAGAAGGATTTCCATTGCCACCAGTGACAACAGATTGGAGGAACTTTCGTTCTCCAGCAGCAACATCATGGATGGTAGGATTTGCTGCGCGTCTACAACATTGGCAACAACTTACGCCTATATTACAAACTCATTATAAATTATAAACTATGTTATTCATTTTTATTCATGAATTATATTATATGTTTTAATTTCATTATGTTTTTCATTTTTATTTTCACTTAAATAACATATAACATAAATTGGATTCAGGTAATCGAAAAACTATAAATAACATATAACATAAATATCAGTTCAAATGTCAATATATTAACAAACAAAGTCTAAGAAATAATATGACATAAACATAACTATACATCACTGTGAACGAGCAATACGTAAAGCTGCAAACAGATCAGCAAAATGTGGATCATCCTCTTCAGCTGCATTCTGCTGAAGGTAGCGATGAATCAAGGTGGACACAGAACCCCATGCAGGATTAGATGGTCCCGCATCGTACTCAGGAATATATGCAACTGGCGGCTCATCATAGGGCTCATCATAGGTAGGAGGTACCAATCGAGGATGCGAAACACGATAATACCACTCTAGGTATCCATCCTCTACCTCAAATGGGATAGTCGCCCGTGTAGCAGAACGAATCACCTGGCCAGCGCTCTGGGTGTAACTAATCCACTCAACATCAATGTCACCAGCCATCCTAGGATCAATGGGTGCAGGTGGAATGGACTGACGGTATCCAAACTGTCGAAGACACCTGTCAGGCATGTATGGAACAATAGTATCTCCCCACCTCAAACAACCCCTGAATAGAGAAATCTCATCAAAACGACGATGAACTCTATGATCCTCGAACGGCCTCCATATGACATCAGTCGGTGTCAGCTCATCCATAATGGGTCGCAACTCATCCACCTTTAACGCCCCCTGTTTGTACGTCCACCTCATCGCACGCGGGAGTCCACAGTTCTGAGCAGGTATCCAATTCTCTCCTTTTTTCCCAAGTGTAGGAAAATACTCGTGAATCCAGCACTGTTAAAAAAACAATAACATAATAATTAAATAGAACATAATGAACTTAATAAAATTAAAATTAGAATTAAAAGAAAATCAATAAACTAAATTTAATATATAACTTTAACATAATAAACTGAATTTAAATATATACCTGTAGGAGAGTCGGATAACCACCAAGCTGTTTGCAGCTAAACATAGACGCATCTCCAAGAAACCTATACAATGTCACCAATGCAGATGTTGCCCAACTATAGGTGGACAACGCATCCAGGTCCCTAAATAATGCCAAGTATCGCGCCTCCACGAGTGTAAATGACTTATCCGCAAAGATGGTGCAGCCCACTAACACCATCAAATAACATCGGGTCGCAAATGCCCAACGTGAAGCTGCTCGATGCTCTACGAATCGATCATATAACCACTCTATCTTGAAGTACGATCCTCTGCACTCACGAACCTGGAAAAGTGCCACTCTCGATGTCACTCCAAGATATTCAACAGCCCACTCAATGGCTAACTCCTCACTGATGGGTTGAGGGTTCCAGAATACCCCCCTAATAGGCAAATGAAGCAGACATGCCACATCATTGAGAGTAATCGTCATTTCACCGAACGGCAGGTGAAATGAAGATGTCTCTATATGCCATCTCTCCACAAATGCAGAAACCAAGTTTGCATCAATCTTCTTCAAACTCGATCTCTGTAAGGAAGCTAAACCGGATCTCGATATGATACCCTCAATCTCCGGTGGAAGCTGCTGTGGAACCATCTGGGTCAACTTCAACCCATGTCCAGCCACCTTCAGTTCCTTCTTCGCCCCCCTCTCCTGAAATCAAATAAAATTAAACAAATTAGATAAACAAATTATATAATTTCGGTTATTATTCAAAACTAAATAATTATAATTTCATTACCTCGCCAAACCATACACGTCTCGCCACGTGATGCTCGTACGAAACCAAAAGCCTGGTATCGTACGGACCACCAGGATACCCCACAGGGTCAGCTGCAACTGCAGATGTACCAGCATCATCTGCGCGTGATCTACTCGTCTCGCCCCGTCCCATCGATCGCACTGGAATCCTCCCATCTCTGCCGCGTGATCGAACCACTGAAAAAAAACAGAAAAACAATTATTTAATAAAAAAAAAAAAATATAAATTTCCGGAAGACTTTCTTCAAGTCTTCCGGTACACACGAAAGCATTCCGGATGACTTCAACAAAGTCTTTCGGTAGGCATTTTTTTAAAAAACTTTCCGGAAGACTTTGATGAAGTGTTCCGGTAGTCATCCAAACCATACCGGAAGACATTCATAAAGTCTTCCGGTACCGGAAGACTTTCACAAACTCTTCCGGTACATTATTTTTCATTCCGGAAGACTTACTTGTAGTCTTCCGGTAAACACGTGCGAAAATCAAAAATTTTTTTCTCTCTGTAACTTTTGGACGGACGGTAAAAATGGAAAGTGAATTGGAATTAGTAACTATTTATATGAGGGCATTTTGGTCAAAAATTTTTTTTTGGGGGGGTACAGGTATAATTGGGGGGGTGCGGGGTAAACTCTTCATTAGTGATTGGGTAAAGCATTTGGATTGAGTCAGAAAATTGTTTGGATCGAAATGCACAAAAGGTTGGTCGAGAAAATTGAACCTTATATCCCTATAATCGTTCTCTTATTTCTATGTTTAATTTCTTTTGGACGAAATTGCCTTCATATAAATAGTACGTAATTCAAAAAATTTAACTTTTTCACCTCATTTTTGTCAGACACGTTTTTTACCAAATTCACCTATCTCCTTAATTTTGCTACCGGATAACATAAACTTCCTAAATTCAGAAATTATACCTTGTACCCCACGTTTAGCCTGATACCCCTACAATTTTTTAATTCCAATTTTTCTCTTTTAATATTTAAATAAAAACGTAAAAATTTTACCGCGAAGTCAGACTAAAAAAATAATATTTTTTAAATTTGGAAAAGACGAACCAGATGTGCAATGGGTAAGATTTCTGGTTAGTAAAATTAAGAACCGGAAGTAAGTGTGTTGAGTTTTCCGGTTCATAAAAATAACAAACCGGAACTAGCTAAGCTGCGTTTTCCGGTTTGTATTTTCTTAATCGGAAGTAGCCTATATGGGTTTTCCGGTTCGTAATTTTTTTTTGTTTTTTTTTAATTTTTAAATTTTCAAATTTTTTAGGAGACAAGGAACTGCCTTTGATGATATGCGCGAAGGATGCCTCAAAAGTAGATACTACAGATATATTCTCTACTACAAAAAGAATTTCCTACAAGAGAAGAGGCGACTCGATGGATCAGGGAGGTTGGACTCAAAAATATGGTTACTATTATAATCACTCGCTCGGACACAAAGACATGGAAGAGAGGAAGAAATGACAAAGTTATATCTGGCTGCGATAGAGGTGGAAAGGACAAAGAACGAGAAAGCGAAACACAAAGTGCTTCCAAAAGATGTGAGTGTCCATTTAAAGTTAGATCAACACCTTCAAAGGATGGTTCTGGTTGGAAAATCAATGTAAAATGTGGCGTTCACAACCATGGTTTACCAGATAGATTTAAAGGTCATGCATTTGTTAGCCGGCTCACTGAAGATGACCAATAACATATTTTAGATTTGACAAAACGTCGTGTTCCTCCAAGACATATTTTGTTGTCTTTGCAAGAGCGAGATCCAAACAATGTGACTCGAATCACCCAAATATATAAACATAAGAGTAAGATTGAGGACAAAATTAGGGGAAGTAGAACAAAAATACAACATTTGCTTAAGTTGATTGATGAATCGAATTATGTTTATTATAGTAGAAAAAAAGATGAATCAGAAGTTCTGAAAGATATTTTCTGGGCTCATCCAGACTCTGTGAAATTGTTGAATATGTTCCCGATTTTGTTGATTATGGATAGTACGTATAAAACCAATAAGTATAGGCAACATTTGTTTGAAATAGTTGGTGTCACATCAACCAAATTAACATTTGCTGTTGCATTTGCCTATATGGAATCTGGGCAAACAGAGACTTTGTGTTGGGTACTGGATAAACTGAAACAGTTATTCACGAAACAAGGGTTATGGCCACAAGTAATTTTAACCGATAGAGATCTTGCTTTGATGAAATCAATTGAAATTGTATTTCCAACTACAGTCAATATGCTTTGTCGATATCACATAACCAAGAATGTGAAAGCGAACTGCAAGGAGTATGTTGTGGACGATATGCGAGAACCGATATAGAAACGTTTCTACGAAGTTATTGTGGCTAGTGATGAGGTTGAGTATCATCAAAGATTGAATTTATTTGAGAATGCTTGTTTGGATTTTGGACCTTTTATTGATTACGTGAAAGACACATGGTTGACACCTCATAGACATAGATTTGTTGAAGCTTGGATCAATAAAGTAATGCATTTAGGCAATGTCACCACTAACAGGTAATGTGTTTGTTTTTTATGGGTTTAGACATAGTTGTTTTGTGGTAATAATAATGAAATTGGATTTTTAATTTTATTTTTAGAGTTGAATCTGCGCATTGGAAGCTGAAATAAATGTTGGAGAACAACTTAGGTGATCTGGTCAAATGCTGGGAGGCTATGAATGGCAACATCAAGGTTCAAATGGACAATATTAGAGCTTCGTTTCAGAAGAGTTTTTACGAGGTTGAGCGTGTCCATAGAGGTCCATTTTACGTGAATTTGGTTAATTCATTATCTAGAGCAGCTTTGCATCATATTGATGAAGAATGACACATAGTTGACGTGGTGGGTACAAACACCAAGATATGAAGATGCTTTCGTAGAACAATTTATGGGTTACCTTGTGCCTGTGAGTTAGGAAAATACAGATTGATAGGTGAACCAATACCTATAGATGTTATTCATATCCATTGGAGGAAACTAAGTATGGAAGGTAAACAAGAGGTGGGCACAGAGGAAGGAGCAGAGTTGGATATGACAGCTGCAATTGAGGCACTGTGGAAACGATTTCATTCATTAGATGTTGCAGGTAAGAGAGCATTAAAAAGTAGGGTGTGTGAAATAGCTTACCCCAATACAACAAAGATGGTACCACCACCTGAGAAGATAAAGACCAAAAGAGGAGTGAAGAGAAAAGGGAAAAAACCTGTTGGGTATGATGTTTACCTTGATCCTTTATATCATGAGTATGTTGAACAATCACAAAACAATTCTCAGAAATCGTCCAAGAGGCCATGTTCACAGTTATCACAAACGTCAAAGAAAAAACCGTCTCACAGGTACATTGCACAATTTCTGACACATATCAGACCTTTTATTGACGACATTGTTGATGTTAAGGATGATGGAAATTGTGGGTTTAGAGCCATTGCATCAATGCATGGGTATGGTGAAGATGGTTGGTCAATGGTTCGTCGTGATCTGGATAATGAAATCAGATGACCTAGAAATAGTATTTATGCGAAATTATTTGGTGATCGCTTAGGAAAAGTAAGAGAATCTTTGTTGATATCATCTGTAGGTTCTCAGCCATATGATAAATGGATGACAATACCAGAAATGGGTTATGTCATAGCAAATCGTTATAGCATCGTTCTTGTATCCTTAAGTTCTCTTAGTTTGACGTTCTTCCCTATGACGACTAAACATAATCCTAATGTCTCCATTTACTGCATTGGTTTTGTAAACTCAAATCATTGGGTTCATGTAACATTATATGTATACATTTTTGTTACATGTTAACATTATATGTATGCATTTTTATTATAGATAAACATTATATCTAATCATGTGTGTAACAGGTTAACATGAACAAAGGATTTCCTTTACCACCCGTCACAGTGGATTGGCTGGATAATCTCACACCAGATGCAACATCTTGGATAACAGGATTCTATGGACGGTTACAACATTCGCACAAGCTTACCCCGATTCTCCCAAGCCATATTAAATTATAATATGGTTTCATTTTTTTCTATATATTTCTAAAGTACTATCCTTAATATGTTATTTTCTTTTTTATATGTTGGATGAATAATTATAAATAATATAAGTTTGATTTCATCTGAATAATTATGAATCATACAAGTTATCTGAAGATAAAAAAACAAAAGATTACTACAATAAAAATAACTAAAATAAAAGATCACACATCGTCCTGAGGAGCCGGTCCACCATGCGGAACTGGTCCACCCTGAGGAACCGGTCCACCCTGCGCTAGACATAGTGCTCGGAAGATCTCAACAAACTCATCATCCTCCTCCTCGGCCTGGTGACGCTGCAAATAGCAACTAAGCTCATGTGAGATATGCCATAACCTCGGATCTGTCGGTCCACCGTCAAACTCAGGAACTGGAACCTGTATGTCCTCTCCTCGAGCTGGTGGAGTCAAACGAGGATGAGATACTGTGTAGTACCAAGCCAGGTACTCTGCCACAATATCATGGAAAGGTTCGCGTCCGCTCGACGTCGAGCATCGCGGACGAAACTAGTCGCCTGTTTTTCCTCGTATTGGATATACGCTTGAGCTTTCAAGAGGAACACATCCATAGTAGCGGGTGTCTCAATACCCACTGCTCGGTGAAAGTCGGTAGACGGGCGCAATCCACGTTCTAGCAAATATTTCTTCATGTCGTCCGTGGTTGAGACCTGAACGGCTTCTTTATTGAACCTCTCGATGTATGTTCTGAGAGGTTCGTCTTTGCCTTGGATTATGGCCTCACGAGATGCTTCCGTTTTTGGATGGTGTCTGGAAGCGGTGAAGTTCCTGGAAAAGGTTCGACCAAGCTGTCTCCAGGAAGTGATGGATTCAGGCTCGAGACTTTTATACCAAGTCATCGCCCCTTTCCTTAAGGTGGTCGGAAAGAAACGACACTTGATTTCTCCTCGGACGCCTCTGTAGTCGAGTAGAGCGTCGATGTTCTCGATATGCTCGTCGGGGTCGGTCGTTCCGTCGTACGAACCTAATGGAGGGAGCTTCTCGAGTCCTCTCGGTAATCTGGCGGCCATGATCTCAGAGGATAGGGGTCCCCTGATATCATCATCGTCGCTAGAGGTGATCGTACGGGATCTTGAACGGCGCTTCCGGTCTCGTCGCGGGGATGGAGAATTTGATCTGCTCTTCTTTGATCGTTTCGGGGATGGAGATTGAGATCGTCTTCCTTTTCGGGGAGGGGAACGACGAGCGTCCTCTTGTGACCCGTGGTGATTCTTGGTCGGTACTGGTGATCGAGGTCTTCGTGGGGGTGACCGACCACGGTTCCGGATAGAGGATTCGTCGTGGTGACCCTTATCTTTCTTCCTTCGGGGGGAAAAGCTGCGTTGGATTCGGTGTCTCTTGGGTGATCGAGATGATCGACGACCGGCGTCCTCCAGACGGACCATCTTGGCACCGTGTGCTAGGAGCAGTAGATGTGTTTAATTGATTGTCTCAACCAATGCAGCGAAGTCTGATCCGGTGGGCGCGGCCACGAAAGGTATGATCTCTGGTTGGCTCTCGAGCGGTTGATCGCGCTCGGGAGATGGCGAAACAGTCTTCCCGTCCTGACGATCTTGGACGGTTTCTTCGTGTGAGGGGGTGAAGAGGTTGCTCCCTCGTTGAGTAATGAGGACACCATCAACTGTGCGGACTTCACACGGTATGTCGTTAGTGGCCATGGATCTTTACGAATAGTAACTTTGGTTCTTGAATTTCTTTGGTGAAGAAGAACGGGGAAGTTTGATTCCCACAGACGGCACCACCTGATTGTACCTGGAGATCAGGATCCGATATGGCCGCGTCGAGCGTCGACGAGTGCCGTTGATGATGGAGAAAAGATGGGGGAGTACCTGCAAAGGCACTCCGATGCTAAAGTCAGGAAACGAGCAACGAGTGAGCAAGTACAATATTTTTGGGTCTAGATTTGAATACCCGACCCTCTCAAGTGGGTGTTCATTGACCCAGAATGTTGGACGCGGATCGTGGTTCCCACAATAATCGACGGTGATTAGGAACTAGTCGTTGGGGCGAGAAAGAGCCTGCTCGACAGGTTCCTCGCCCGACAGTGTAGTTGTCCGACCGAGGGCAGGTCGAGCAGTCGATTTTATAGCTCCGAGCATGGTCGGGTTTTTTGGGTTGTTGGGCCGCGAGATAGATATAGCCCAATTCTGATGGTTGGGTCAGTCCGGAACACCTACTGTCCACCATAACTTTTCCATCACCCACTGGTATTCTAGTTCCATGATATGACTACTCTCAATGTTTCCTCACTTAAGCTGAAATGGTTAAGTTTTGTATTCTCTTTTTTTCTTTATCCAATATATATTTGATTTAAATGTTATATAGAATTTTACCAATTAGAAAACTTAAAATATATCATTATACGCAAAAAACAAAACAAAAGAAATATAATAAATAAAAAATTATAATATATATAAAACTGCCAATCATGCTTAATGAAAAATGGAGGTAATTTAAAAAATTTCTGAAAGGAATTAAATCCTATTTTCTTATTATAATATTTACTTTTAATAATTTTCAAAATAATAAAAATAGAATTAAATCCTGTATTTTGAATTCACATTCTTCCATATTTCCTTATTTTTAAAAAATAGAATTAAATCCTATTTCCATCGCACAAGAATTAAATCCTATATTTTGAATATATAAACTCAGAAACTCAAAAACAAAGAAGCTCGCAACAATGAAACCTCAAATCGTAAATCTGAGAAATCAGTAACAAACCGGGAATTGCAACCCTCATCCTTCCTTAAACGCAAAGCCGCAAACCATGACTCACCACCCCTTTAAACCGCACAAATCCGTGAGCGAACCTCCGCCAAAAACCACCGCTCCAAACCACAAAACCGAAGATCCAAACACGAAATACACAAGCCGCGAGTGAACAGCGAGACCGTTCCGGAGAAAAATTACACACGGACTTGATAAAGAATATGTATAATTAATGTGTAAATATGGTTGAAGGAGGAAATTAATGTGGGTTGAAGGTGGGGATTTGTTTTTGTGATGCAGGGAATGGTGGTTCGCGGGTTTTTGTTGTTGATGAAGGTTGAAGAAAGTAATTTTGAGATTTGTTTGGAGATTCTGTGAGTTGAAAGTAATTTTGTTGTTGATGAAGGTTAAAAAACTAGGATTAAATAATTTAAGTTATTTTATTATTATTTGAAGAAAAACAAAAACAATTTTATATAAATGCATAATATTATACATTCAGCTTCAATTGTTCAGTCACCATTGTCCAAGTCATCAGTGAGGTAAAAGGGAACAGTAATTTTTGATTATGGATTTTATAAGGGGTGTCAATTAAAAAAAATTTAAATGGGAAAAAATCAAATCATCCCCTAATAACAGGGGGTTTGTGTATTTATCCTTATATATATATATATATATATATATATATATATATATATATATATATATAAAAGTTTGGATTGGATTGGATTGGTTTCCGCCATAGACTGTGTATACACATGGGGGACTTACAGGGGGTGGCTGCTTTGTGAAACATAGGTGAATTTAATTACTATTTTTAATCTCTTAAAACAAAATATGAATAGCACATGCAGCGGCGGCGGATCTAGAAACTTATGGTTGTGGATAAAAGACAAAACGAAATTTTTTTTTCAGAAAAACGAAATTTTTTTATATTTATATTTAATTTGAGCCAAGCACCGACCAGATTTAGCTTACTATAAATAAACTTTGATAGATTCCATTATAATCGTACAGTTCGTTTTCACATGAATTTTTCTCAAATATAGTCAGGTGCTTTGATCCCAAATTTTAGTTTTTTTTTTTTTATCTATTCATTATATGTTTATAACTAAAGAAAACAGAAGTATAAGTTATATGATATCTACCAAAGTTAAAGATAGAGTTAAGATTGTTTGATGTTTAGTGTATATCCATGGGACACATTTAAGGAAATCAACAGAAACATGGTCTGGCTGTGTTGTGAAACATGTAAGGAGAATTTCACTAGTAAAGTGAATCACGAGAATGGGGTCTTTACAAAATTAATTAAAAATTATTATTAAAATTTTAATACTTTTTTAGATATAAAACCATTTATTAAATTATATAATCGACTTTATTTAAATGATAATAAAGTCAATATATTTAATTTTTGTTTAGACATTCTCATTTTGAGAGAAGAATTTATTAATTTATATTTTAGATAACTACATTTTACGTATGTAGTATGTTCAGAATCAATCAAATGTTCAAATGATCAATGGTCAATCTATCTCAAACTCACTCTATTCGAACTTAAATATAAAACCAATTCACATGCAATAAGAAGGGATACAATCTCTAGTCTCCACTTTCAATTTACTCATTTTGAATTTTTAACTGATTTGCGTGTTGGAATGTTAATCATGTAAATACACTCTCATTGTCGTTAAAGAGATCAAATACATCGTCCAAGATTAAGAGATATCTACCTCTCATCATTTCTAATTCCTCTGTGTAACTAAAAGTATGAGTGACAAAACGGGTCGCCGCCCCGCCCCATCCAACCTTAAGTTTGCTAAAAAAGAAACGAGATAGACAAGTCCATCAAGTGAAAATGGACATAAAAATCTAGTCATCCCCGTCAAGGTGGGCGTTGACAGCGGTGAGCTTGCCCTTCTTTTTTTTAATCATTTTTTATAATTTAAAAGGTTTTTTTTTTATATTTTACATTTCAATAAAAAAGCAATAGAAAGCATAATATGGCAACAAAAGTCTAAAACCATCAAATATTAACCTTCAACCAAAAATAGAATTTTCAACAAGTATTCACCAAAAATAAAAGTAGAACCATCAACAATTATTAACCTTTAACCAGTCAAAATAAATATTTTGTGTGCTTGATAACTAGGATTAACCATCAAGTAACTAAAGTTTAAGTTCAACCAACCAAAACCATAATAACTATTAAGTACAACACCAAAGTTTAAATTCAACCAACCAAAACCATAATAACATTGTCTAACCAAAATCATAAGTATTAAGAGTGATGCATTCTAAAATACAAATCCTAATCATTAAGGTTAATAATATTAGATGCACTCTTAGAAGAAGTTAAACCCTCTTTTTCATCTTCATTTGTTATCATCATTTCCATCTACATTACAAAAAAATGAAATAAATGTGAGTGCATCATTCTAATTAGTCATGTTTTGAATGATATAAAAACTAGAAAAGTGAAACATAAACCGGTTGTTTAGTGAAACATAGGAAAATTTAATTAATAAATGGAATAATATTTTAAGAGAGAATATGAATAATGTAACACCCTTTCTACTCCATCACAAGTTAAACAAATTACATCAAATATCAGAGTAAAACTCATTGAAAAGGGCATCACATTACTTCTTAAATCAAACATCATAAAATATCCAAATATTCCTGCCCCGTAACATGGGTTAATAAAATCATGTAAAACATTTCAAATCTCTTTTCAACAAATACGCAGCGGAAAAATCAATACATCACTTTCCATCTTTAGTAAAATGAACTTCATAAATCATCCCAAACGTCATTCAAAACAGAAATACCCAAAAGAAATAATAGCTTAAGTTCAAGTAATTAAAACAACTCAAGCGAAACCCATCCCGATGTTACTGGACACAGAGCATGACTCCACCTCTAACTAACAAGACAACTCACTAACTCTGAGCTAAACACGCACCGAGCTAATCTTGATTATTTGCAGGATGGCATAATAAACTATCACCAGAAGGTAGGCAGGGTGAGTAAATTCACATTCAATAAAATAATATAGAAATGAGAATTTAAAAACATAACAACAATAACAATCTATCATCACTAGCTCAATTATACACAACATCAAGTACATCTCATCATCACACAAAATCAATGCAACTCATGCTATGTCATTTAGAATGATATGCAACCTCTTAATAATGTATGTGGTACCGAGACATCATTATGGATGGACACTAGGCCATCAACCCTCCCCTAAGGGAGCACATCATAACGTCATATCACTCCAATCCGCACAATGGGATTGAAGCTACCAACGGACCGAAGTCCCCTCATAATTCAATGTCATGAATGCAAGACGCAATTATACACACATCATCCTCAAAAAATCACAAATATTGCATCCACATTCATCATTAATCATCATTCCTCATACTCACTCATGCCATCATATTACATACTCATAGAACATCATATTACGCACTCATGTAACATCATGCTTCTACATCATATACTAATACTTCATAACTCAAGGAAAAATCAAATAATCACATACATCATATAATCACTAATTCTCCTCTTATATTCCCCAAAACACATTATATGAAAATTCTATAACATCATCGCAACCTAAGACCTAAACCACCTCAAGAAAACAGTCCTCGGAACAAAAATTAATTTTTTCCAAACTTTCCAGGGCTCGGTAAGCGATGCATCTTGCTCGCTAAGCGCCCAACTCTCGGGTTGTGCTCGCTAAGCAAGCTTCGCGAATTCTGCAGATTTCTCTGCGATTCCCAACATTCCTCTTCTGCGATAAACTCAGTAAAAACCCACATTTAACATCAGTATAGAAGCAGAATCACATTCAACATCAACATTCCTTACAATAACATCAAATACATCATCTAACATCATTATATTCCTCAAATCATCATGAATTCATCGTCAAAACACAAAATCATCGATCAAACCATATACCCTACAATTATACCTCAAAACCCCCAATTCTACTCCCACATTATAATACCGAACGAAAAATACTCCTCATACCTTAGATTCCATAATCTTTTCGATGAGCTCCTCGAAATCTCTCAAACCTCCAAGTCCTAGCTTTTCCTCTTCTTCAGAGCTCTTCTCCCAAAAGCCCAAAAGATCGTGAGGTGGCAGTGCCGGGATTGCCTTGCAAGGGGCCCGGGCTGTTACACGATCGTTTCCAATTGATCATTCACAAAACTCCTTTACTCTTTTTGTCACTCTTGGCCCTAAGACCTCAATAGTCTTTCCTCATAATACCCTCACTAATCCTCCATCAAATGACCATATTACCCTTATCCTCTAATTCCTTTATTTTATTTAATCTCAAATAATTAACTAAACCCCATATACTTAATATTCTAATATTATTAAAATATTAAGCCCTCCTCAAAACTCCACAAAACACCAAATAACATCATAAACATCAAAATTCACAAGAAAACACATCATTTGAATTAAAAATAGACTTTGGGGTGTTACAACTCTCCCCCACTTAAGAAATTTTGTCTTAAAAAATGTACATGAAGCAAACAACATCGGATACGATTCCTTCATCTAATTCTCTTGTTCCCAAGTCCAACCATTACTAGCTGGTCCACCCCACAATACCTTCACCAAGGCAATCTCTTTACCTCTTAATCGCTTCATTTCTATGCCATTTATTCTCACTGGTGACACCTCTATAGTCAAATTATCTCTTACCCGAATATCATCCATCTAAATCACATGCGACAGATCTGAAATATATTTCTCCAGCTGGGACATATGAAACACATCATGCAAATTTGCAAGTGACGGTGGTAAAGCAATCCGATATGCCACCTCTCCGACCCTTTGCAAAATCTGATACAGTCCAATGATTCTTTATAATCTTTCTTCTACAATTCTTTGTGTGCAGCCTTTTCTTGATCCTTTGTGTTTTGCGCAAGCATTGTTACTCCTTCCTTCACAAGATTCCAAAGATCTTGATAATAGAAAATAACCTTTATCTTCATGTACCAATTATCATAATTATCTTTCTTGAGAATCGAAAGGTTTACCGGAAAATGCATGTTTAGATGATTCATCGTCATCACGATTCTTGCCCTTGAATCACTCAAACCGGAGCTCTGATACCAGATGTTGAAAATCCCCAAAATCTATGGAGAATTTCAATCAATCTTGATGATTAAGATTGTTGCACAGTGGAAATTAAAAAAAAAATTGAGAAGAGAAAGATTAGGGTTTAAGAAAGAAGAAGAATTTTCTACAGAGATCTCTCTGCCCACAAACTTTGGAAACTTTTCTTTGATTCACTTGCAATTGGAAATCTGTGAATACAATATGTTGGAATGACTATAAAGTAAGGGTTACTTCCTATTTATAGACTTAGGTTAACTTGAACTCTAAGTTAAAAGTCCAAAATTCTTATTTTAACTAACATTACTAAAATAGGCCTAAGTCGAAATCAGTGTGAAACAACTCTTTCGACACACACATACTAGGTTAATTCGATATTTCATTGTTTGAGCTCTAATGACTTCGACACTAGCAATTACAACTCAACACGCATAACATACCGGGATTCGTGCGAATGCACATATATCTCATTAATTAAAGATTGAAAAATAGAAATGATAAAACATATCGACATGTCTATTTTATCCGTATTTTTTTAAAGATAAATTAAATTTTTTATCTCACTTCTAATATGTGTCTCTACGAATTTTTCCATATATTTACATGAATATTTTATAATTTAGACTTAAATGTGTCATGTCTTTGCCTCAACCTAATTTCTTTCCGAGGCATACAATATTCCATTATATAAATAAAGTTTGATAAATGAATTTTGAGGCAAGTACCGACCAGATTTAGCTTACAACATATTATATAAATAAACTTTGATAGATTCAGGTGCTTACAACAAGAGTCAGGTGCTTTGATTCCAAGTTTATTTAATATGATGTGCTATATATTAAAATCATCTCAACCAAAGTTAAAGATAGAGTTAAGATTGTTTGATGTTTAGTGTGAATCTATGGGCGGGTTGCATTTAAGAAAACACTCAAATTAAAAGACACATGGGCTGGCTGTGTTGTGAAACATGTAAGGAGAATTTAATTAGTATTCATAATCAACTATTATTGAGATCTAAAGTAAATTTTAGAAGAATTTAATTAGTATTCACACTCAACTATTATTGAAGTCTGAAGCGAATTTTAAGAATAGTCTTTTAAAAATTAATTAAAAATATTATTAAAAAATTATTTTTAATACTTTTTTAAATATAAAATTATTTATTGATTATTATAATATTTTATTAATTTTTATTTAACATTATTTTTTCTTTCAATAAATAATATTTAATCTTTGTTTAAACATTGTCGATCTAAGATAATATTTTATTAATTTTAATTTTGAAAAACTACGTTTTGCATATGTAACACGTTCTGAATCAGTCAAAAGTTTAATTGACTAAAGCTCAATCCATCTCAAGTCCATTCTACTCAATCTAAAGTATAAAATCAAATCACATGCCATGAGAAGGGACAAAATCTCTAGTCTCCATTTTCACTTTACTTATCTTGAATATTGAACTGACTTGGACGTTAAAGTGTTAACCATGCAGATCTACATGCGCTGCCATAAAAGGGATCAAACCCATTGTTCGAGATCAATAGTTATCCACCTCTTATAATTTATATTTCCTTCTTGTAACTAGAACATACATTTCTGGTTTCCTACTAGAACAATGGCGTCGTCTATGAGAATCGACTATTGATTCCTACGATTTCCACAAGTTCGCATACATTATTTGACTTTCGTAGTTCGTAACTCTTTTTGATCATCGAAGCAAGTAATCATAATTAAACAAGAAGATCTATCGTGTTTTGATTCGACTTAGCACAACTTTTGCATCACTTCTTCAAGATTTTCAAATCGCCGATTTTCATGTTCAATAGTTATTGCTGGATCCAAGGCTACAAGATCTACCACTACACACAAAGTTGTCATTATTGCCTTAGTAACAAGTATCAATCGCCTTTTCCACAACCAGAAAATGCCGCATATCCTAGCGCGGTAGTTTCTTCACATCTGGATCCAATTCGAGCTTCATAAGTGCCCAAATCAGTTTCGCTCAATCTAGTGGAGACTCTTGTTCTGGTTCCAGCTACACAACATAATGCCTTACCTAAATTTCACATGCTACAACCATACCTCTTCGTACAAGGCATCAACGAGTTCTGAACAATGCCTTTAAAATTTTCAAAAATAAAATTCAAATGTCATTGAAGAAAGGCTTCAACTCCTTAAAGAGAACTTCCACGTCACTCATTCCCCCACAAGAATACAATTCAAGAAGATGCTTCAAGAAAAACCCATGTTACGATAATGAAACCACCCAGGACAAAGGGAGACGAGGCTCCCTGGTCTAAGGATCGATGCATAAGTAAAAAGCATCAGACTCCCCCTTAGAGTACCGCAAGAGACTAGTGAAGTTATGCTCCGACCCCAGTTCAAGAAGAAATTCACCCGGATAGGGTGCAACCAAAGCACCTACTCTCATTATAAATATTGGAAAGTGGGATCCTAAAGTCTATGGAGAAGCCACCCACCGACACCTAACACTATAAAATTAAGCTAAACAGCTTCCAGCTAAGACTTCACGCACCGCGAACTCATCTCGGATATTTGCATGTTACCCACGTAGAGGTAACATTTAAATAGGCAGGGTGAGTAATCACAATTCATTATATGAGATATAAGAAATAGATATTATATGTATAACAATTAAGTTACCATACATAATAATCATATGCTTCACAACTCAAAACAACAATAACTTCAAAGTCGTCATATACAACATCATACTCCAAAGGGTAATCACATAATTCACCTAACAAAAATAGCTTGCAATGCCACAAATAATGCAAATGCAACATCATATACACCCATGCATGCGGTACCGACAAACATCACTAATGACTTAGTCATCATTATCTCTAAAGATCCCCACCAATAGGATTGATATAACACATCACAATTTGGACTTAATCCGCATAATGGGATTAAGGCCATCACTGGACCTGAACGTTCAATAAATCGTCATTGGATTTTCATTCTGCAAAACATCACTAGACATATCGTCTTAACAAATGCTATGAATGCATGATTCACAACATCAAAAATTACGACCATGGCTAGTCAAAACGCATCATCATTCATCAAAATATCATCATATATCTCAAAAACATCTTGATCATCATAATCAGCATAAACCTCTTAATCATCATAATCTTCATAAACATCTTAATAATCATAATCGTCATAAACATCTTAATCATCTTAATTATCATATTCTTTTCACTTACCTCATATATATATACACATCAAAGGCAACACATCACCATTCATCAAATCATCATATTCCCTTCACATACTTCATACACATACATCATGGTCATCACAACATCATTTATCATAACAACTAAAACAGACCCACACAAGTAATCTGACATGTCATCTCATCACTTAAATTACTACACGATCATTGGATAATCACATCCTATACTTCATGTTATTTAACTAAATTATCAAACATTGTGACATCTATCAAACCCATCAAACGGCATGAAAAACATACCCACAGTTAGAAATTAAGAACCACAAATATCCCATACTAACATACACAAATACACATAATTCCCAATCAATACAACACATAACACATATCATTATTCTTTCTCGGCAACTCCTAACTTACTCAGTAAGGTCTTCCACTGTAAATGCCACATATACTCTCGCACTGACTTATCACTTCTCCAATTAAATTCTAGTACAGATACTGATTAATTTACTTACATGTTACCTTACTAATATATCCTGTAACCAGTTACTAATAATTGTGTATTATTTAAGGAGTGTAGGTTATTCGAGTATTTTTATAATGTCTCAACTGCAGGTTAATTGGAATTTAGGTATATGCTTATTAGATCGTGCCAAATAACCCAAACATAAATTAAAAACACAAGTGGCCCCCACCACTTCACCATGTGGCATCCGCCACTTCCCACTAAAGTGAGGTGGCCTACTCCACCTTTCATACTATATGGTGGCATGCGCTACCTCTTTATGCTTCATGGTGGCCTGCGCCACCTTTCAACATCTGTCAGGGTGGCACTCGCCACCCCGGAATCCTGTGTTACATTCTACAACCCATGCATAATAAAATTTCCACTCAATTTTCTCAAAAATTTAATATGCTTCATCCAGTCAATACTCATGGTTATTGTTCCGAATCATCTACCAATTCTCATCAAATTCATCTAATCATCATCGTCGGTTAAAACTCACACAACCCAACAACCTTCATCACTTAAATAAACCATAATAACATCAATTATATACCAATGAAAATCGGTAAAACAACGACTTCATATAAACACCCAATTCATCAAATTCATCACTTATTCCCATAAACCCTTAAAAACCCCAAATCGTTCACATACAATTTAAACCCTATATCAATTATAAGGAAAAGTAATACTCCCCATACCTTAGATGTCAAATCCCGAATTACCTTTTCTTGAGGTCTTTAAAAAACCTCCGAGTCCTCACCTTTCTGCCTTCATTCCTTAGAGCAATTTCCCCAAAATACGATCGATCTCTAGAATTCTCCCAAAAATATGATTTTATATTTTCCTCTCTTACCCTCATTAGGCCTTTTTATACAATTCCATTTTTAACCTCACTTATCCACCCAAAATACCACTTTACCCTTGATCGTTCTCTTATTTTAAATAATAATAATCCAAATAATATTATTTTATAATCATTATTAAAATAATTCCGGATAATCACTTAATTCATCAAATTACACCACACTCATCATAAACACATCTTACACCATAATATCTCGTCATGTTCACCGATAAATACCGAATATTTATCATAAACCAATTAAATAAATATTCTAATTATTTTGGGGTGTTATAACTCTCTCGCACTTAAAGAATTTTTGTCCCCGAAAATTACCTGGTGCAATCAACTCTAGATACAACTCTCGCATCCTTCTTTCTGACTTCCACATAGTAAACCACAACAATCCAATAAGATACAATATAAATGAGTTATGAACACACTAGTTCACCTCACTCCCTATCTCGTCACTTTAGGGTCTCAATCGTCCTCTAACCGTAGCAAAACGAGGTCATCACCACCATCATGGTAACATTTCTCCTATTTCTTTTCATAATAACAAGTTATTTACACTCGTATTCTTGTTGTTATAAACGAGGCAGCAACACAGTTTAAGAACGTAGAGTTCCACAACATTAACACCAACTTGATCATCTCTTCACGCAGACACACCATCATAAGAACGTCAACATAACCATAATAAAGACGACATTGTCACTCGACAATAGTAATACGAATAATATACCAACTTTTCATATATCATCCCCATTCTGGAATATCTAATGGGTTGCATCATTCCCGCAAGCTCATAACGCTTAATCTCAGACTTTAACAAGTCATACACACCTAATGAACTGTGCCACATCAAACTTTAGTTGCGACACTCTAATCTTCCACCTTTAAGTCATTATCCTCACTATGATTTCCATCATCTAACAGCTCCACAAGTCTCTCATCTAGATTCTGAATCTCTTTAATATTCACCAGGAAATCATTGTTCACTTTTACCACCTCAACCTTCCACTTTGCGGCGTTAGTTCACATACCAACTCAATTTCCAAATTATCCAATATATCCCAACTATTTCTTAGTCAGCTTCCATTAGGTTCACACGAACTAGTGACCAACCATCTCCTTGATAGAATACCAATTTACTGCACACACTATTATGCCGGCAAGACAAGTCTATCACATCCGACACGATTCTGTCTACTATCAACAAGAGATTAAGGGTGATCAATTCCTCAATTTGTCAATAGGTAGCCGACAACCATGATAAATTATAAACCATCATTACTAAACTTACAATAGTGTTTTCTCTCAAATTTGTTTTCAACATTATTTAAAACAGCAGGGTCCAAAAATCTCCTTTAAATCTCACAGCATCGGGGATCCATACATTTTCACATATGAATCTCATTCTAATCGCGCTCTTGATAATTCCATTTCCATATACGGTTGATGATGTAAATTCCTCTAATTCCCTTTGCCATACTTCGACACTTTCTTAACATAAGCATGATTCCAATCCCTCTAAGGCTTTCAACCAATTTATTATTTTCCTTCTTTTCAACCTTGCTAATGGCACATAAACGCCCCAAAAATCCATTACATATTCTTCTATAGACATGCTCGTAGCATAACGCAATTGTTAATTATTCTCCCAATACCGGAACTACTACGACACAAAATAGGATTCAAATCGGTTTGCTCCGTTTGAAACCTTTATCCAAAGTAAGAACTTTAACAACACTATCAAGTCCTTCATCTTTATTTTAATCCCATGACCTCTATAATCCATATAGTTTCACACTTGGGTCTCATTCCAGTTACAATCTCAATAGTACCGTCTCATCATCTGGTTGGTGATAGAAACTCTCTAAAATATTCCTGACACATGTCGATACCATATCATCCATAACACACAATCCACCTTACTATCTAACATTCCTCAAAGATATATATAATTTAATAATTTTTCCACTGGCATATGCCACACTCCCATGTGCTTCTCTGATACCCTCACCTCCTTCTAATTATCCAACATTTTATTTGTCTTCATCTCACCCATTTTCCAGCAAGAATCGTTCAAATTCAAACACAATTATCTCTTTCATTACAGACCTCCCAAACACAAAATTATAATCCAAAATAAAGGGAATTTTGTATAGATTCTTGAACTTCAAGAATCATTTTAATCCAATTTATGAGCAAAATGTTATCACCATCGCAATGGGACTGGTCATGAAATCCCGTATATAAACTTCCACAAAAACTCAGCAATTGACCCAAATATTCAAACACGTTTTTCTCTCTCCTCAAAAATATGCAGTAGACAAAGTTTATATGCAAACTATAGAGAATTTGGTAAGAGTCTGAAAAGTCCAAAATCGCTTCAATCAAAGTTACGAGTGTAAAGTTATGCTTCTTTTATTGAAATTTGTTCCATAGTTGTGATGAAAAATCGAAATCAATGAACTTGACTTCTACCTCTTTCTCGTGCTTTTAAGATCTTCCAACTATCTTAGCTTTTCACCCAACCCTGAAATTAATCTGGCTTCAATCCAATTACACTCAAGACATACTAGCCTACAAATTGGTCCTTCAAATCTTCAATTATTTGGAGTAGATCCTTAATCTCAATCATCTCCTTAATCCCCCCGTCAATAAACTACACACATCTCATATAATCGATTTCACGCACATGCATTCATATAAGCTTTATTTCTCTAAGAGTTACCTTACTTGCTTATCCGATAAAAACACCACTCCTCAATTGTCTCCAACTCCATTCTACACTTCGGAGACAAGTCACAAATATTCTTCAAGAGACCAATAATTATACATCACTTACATATCACTATTCGTTACATTGGTCTCTACTCTTCGAGGAGTAACCATAAACCATACCGACTTGTTCTCCCTCAAAGGCATCTCACACTTGTATGACATCTAAAAATCCGTGACTCCATACTCTCGTCGGTTCGCGACATTACAGCTCTAACAACACTTGTACTCTTACCATCAATACCACCTTGAATCAACTCCTCACACCAGACACATATCCAGGAAGAAAACTTCTCCCCCATTTGTTTCAAACCAACACCTGGAGAGAACGGTTAGAAAACAAACAAGTATTGACAGTGTTCTACACACTTGACGCATACTAAAGGATAAACAACAGTAGACAACATTGGTCGGACATACCGACCTACTCTGATTCCTCTAATGTAACACCCTTCCAACCCAACAAAATAATCGTAATAAAATACTTAAATGAATCAGAGTACTTCATAGAAGGTATCACATTTCTTCATTAAACATCAGTTAAAAACATTTTTATTAAAATAATACCTTCTCTATAATCACAACTTCACAGCAGAATCATATAATTCAAAATATATTCTTTATTTCGTCAAAACACCAAGATCCTTTGGTCATTGTCAACAATTATCATTCAGCTTAATTCAACATATAACAACTCATAAAACTCATCCTAACAAAACAATAAATAATCACTTAAGCTTTTATCCCCCCGATGTTACATCTATCATAGTAAGACACCTGACACTCTAGAATTAAGCTAAATAACTTCTAGCTAAGACTTCACGCACCGCGAACTCATCTCAGGTATTTGTATGTTACCTACGTAGAGGTTACATTCAAACAGGTAGGGTGAGTAATCGCAATTCATTATATGAGATATAAGAAATATATATCATATGTATAACAATTAAGTCACCATACATAACAATCATATGCTTCACAACTCAAAACAACAATAACTTCAAAGTCGTCATATACAACATCATACTCCAAAGGGTAATCACATAATTCACCTAACATAAATATCTTGCAATGCCACAAAGAATGCAAATGCAACATCATATAGACTCATGCATGCGGTACTGACAAACATCACTAATGACTTAGTCATCGTTATCTCCAAAGATCCCCACCAATAGGCTTGGTTCTTGCTTGGAACCTGAGCGCATCACAATTTGCATTTAATCTGCACAATAAGATTAAGGCCATCACTGGACCTAAACATCCTATAAACCGTCATTGGATTTTTATCCTTCAAAACATCATTGAACATATCTTCCTAACAAATGATATGAATGCATGATGCAAAACATCACAAATTACGACCATGGCTAGTCAAAACGCATCATCATTCATCATAATATCATCATATATCTCAACAACATCTTGATCATCATAATCGACATAAACCTCTTAATCATCATAATCTTCATAAACACCTTAATAATCATAATCGTCATAAACATCTTAATCATCTTAATTATCATATTCTTTTCACACACCTCATATATATACACATCATAGACAACACATCACCATTCATCAAATCATCATATTCCCTTCACATACTTCATACACATACGTCATGGTTAACACAACATCATTTATCATAACAAATAAAACACACTCACACAAGTAATCCGACTTGTCATCTCGTCACTGAAATTACTACACGATCATTGGATAATCACATCCTATACTTAATGTTATTTTACTAAATTATCAAACATTGCGACATCTATCCAATGCATTAAATGACATGTAAAAGTTACTCACGGTTAGAAATTAAGAACCACACATATCACATACTAACATACACAACTACACATAATTCCCAGTCAATACAACACATAACACATATCACTATTCTTTCTCGACAACTCTTAACTTACTCAGTAAGGTCTTCCACTGTAAATACCACAGATACTCTCACACTGGCTTATCACTTCTCCAACTAAATTCTAGTACAAATACTGATTAATTTACTTACATGTTACCTTACTAATATATCCTGCAACCAGTTACTAATAATTGTGTATTATTTAAGTAATGCTGGTTATTCAATTAGTTTTATAATGTCTCAATTGTAGTTTAATTGGAATTAAGGTATATGCTTATTAGATCGTGCCAAATAACCCAAAAATAAAATAAAAACACAAATGGACCCTGCCACTTCACCATGTGTCGTGCGCCACTTCCCACTAAAGTGAGGTGGCCTACGCCTCCTTTCATACTATATGGTGGCCTGCGCTACCTCTTTATGCTTCATGGTGGCCTTCACCTCCTTTCATGATTCATGGTGGTCTGCGCCACCTTTTAACATCTGTCAGGGTGGCACACGCCACCCCATAATCCTTGGTTACATTCTACAACCCCTGCGTAATAAAATTTCCACCCAATTTTCTCAAAAATTTAATATGCTTTATCCATTCAGTACTCACGGTTATTGTTCCGAATCATCTACCAATTCTCACCAAACTCATTAAACTCATCTAATCATCATTGTCGGTTAAAACTCACACAAACCAACAATATTCATCACTTAAATCAGCCATAATATCATCAATTATATACCAAGTAAAATCGGTAAAACAACGACTTCATATAAACACTCAATTCATCAAATTCATCACGTATTCCCATAAACCCTCAAAAATCCCAAATCGTTCACATATAATATAAACCCTATATCAATTATATTGAAAACTAATACTCCCCATACCTTAGATGTCAAACCCTGAATTACCTTTTCACGTGGTCTTCAAAAAACCTCTGAGTCCTTGCTTTTCTGCCTTCGTTCCTCAAAGCAGTTTTCCCAAAATACGACCGATCTCCAAAATTCTCCCAAAAATCTGATTTTATATTTTGCTCTCTTACCTTCATTGGGCCTATTTCTACAATTCCATTTGTAACCTCACTTATTCACCCAAAAATACCACTTTCCCTTGATCGTTCTCATCTTATTTTAAATAATAATAATCCAAATAATATTATTCTATTATCATTATTAAAATAATTTTGGATAATCACTTAATTCATCAAATTACACCACACTCATCATAAACACATCTTACACCATAATATCTCCTCAAGCTCACTGGTAAATCCCAAATATTTATTATAAACCAATTAAATAAATATTCTAATTATTTCAGGGTGTTACAATCATTGCCACAATTTGGAAGTTTGACATGTATCAGATCCTCATTGATGGCATAATTAGTTCCTATAACATCATCTACTTAGAACTATACTAGAAGATGGACCTGGACCGAAGCAAATTTCTAGCATACAAAGGCTTTGACCTCCTAAACATGCATCAATATACAAAGGCATTGCAAAACACCTCAGATAGTGTCTGATCAAGGGAGATGTTTTAAAGTGCTATGGGAATTCAACCAGATATTCAAGAAAAAACCTTGGCTAGAAATTCCATACATAATCCAACTACTCTAAGGTCGCTGACGAAGAATGTTTGGAACAACTGAGAGTAATTTTTTAGGGGGAACACAAGAAAAAGATGGATAACACTAATTACATTTTACTTCTTTTTAATGTCCTTAATTCTAATTGTAAAATTTGCAAGCTTGCTAAACACCAAGGGGGGGGGCACTGAAATTTGTCTTCCTCCTAGGATTTAACTGCTTTTATTTTGTTGCTTGTCAATTTAGTTTCTAATTTATATGTCGTAATTGAATCTCCTCACATATTTGCACATTCTAGGGTTTATGCTTAATCATTTTTACGTATGCATAAATCAAACTATTTGGTTAAGGTCAACATAATATTCTTCTAGCCAAAAAGTCGAACATTTGAATCGAGAAACACATACGAGAATGGTTGAAATTGTGCCAAGTATCGATTCAGAATAACACTTCATTTTTGTTAAAATTTGAAATCGTTTAAGTTTTATTAGAATCATAAGAACTGTTGACTCAAATTAAACTAAATATGCAAACTTAGGACTTTTCTTCAAAAAGTTTGATTCAAATCACAAGATTTTCTGATTGGAAATAAACATGGGTCTAAAAAACAAGATATTCTTTTGTGAGTTTGTTTCAAATTACAGTAAGCATGACTTGAATTAGAGAGAGTTGATTCAAATCAAGAAGTTACCTGACTAGAATCAAAGTTTGGCAACAAATTTTGGATTTTGGTTATATATTCCTGATTCGTATCACAGTTCTAGATGACTCAAATTACATGGCTTATATCATTAAAAGGTTTGATTCAAATCATAATGAGCATATTTTCTTGGTTCTTGGATCTTGATTTAATTCGTTCAATCTCTTGACTCGATTCATATCCTTTCTCTTGACTCAAATTAATTGGGCATTTTCTCTCGTTTTTGCGCCTTATCTCCGACACATATATACGTCATTTATACCAATCCCTCATATAACATTTGTATAATTTAAAATACACAACAAAAATTTTCACTCAAACATTTTCAAGATCATTTTTAGTTTTGTTTTGAGTTTGCAACTGAAATCTCTCTTCATCTTGAACCTCTTGCATCTTCTATTATTTTTTGGATTAAGTTCTCATCTTAGGGTATCACATTTGTTTGAGGAGGTTCATTTTATGATTAATGATTTGTGAATATTATTTTGAGGGTTTTAAGGGGTTGGAATCTTTGTGTGGTGTTATAGATGGGATAAAAATTCTAGCGGAAAAAGAATGAGGTTCTTCTCTCTAAGATTACTTAGGTATAACTGGGTGGAAGTTACTATAAACGAATTTTAAAATTTTCTCATCTTTAGATAGTTCAAAGCTCAAGAAACTAGTAGGAGTGAGTAACGTTTGCTATAAAATAGAAGTGTGGGAAGTATTCTCAAAGTTGGCAGATTGAAGTTGAAATCGAGTAAGGATTTTGCAAGAATTAAGTGTAAAAAGTTTTGTATAGTCAAATAGGGTTTTAATTGAAGACCTTTATTTTTAGAATTACCTTGAATTGTGATATTTCTAAAATAATTGGTGTAATATTGTCAAAATTATACTGGAAGAACAACTAACTTCTGATGGGCAATCATTGGAGACTGAAGTAGGAACAAGTGGAAAAAAGTTGTCGAACCACTATAAATTCGACATACTATATCTCTCTATCTCTCCCTTTTAACAATTTGTTTAGGGCTACATGTTTAGATTTAATGTTTTCTATAAATAGAATGATATTACATTTTACCGCATTGGTAGCGATTTTGTAAATAAGTTTTAATTTTTGTTGGATTTAGATTCTAAAATTTTCTTACTTTTGATTAACACTGAAAACTATAATGTTAGATTTCTTGCTCAACTGAAAAGACTCGCTTTACACATCTCAAGTAAAATAATTTTCGATTAATCGAGACATTGACTGATTTAGTATTTTCATTATGGCTTATTTTGTGTTTCTGATTAAGTGTATATTAATCAGTCTAAAAACATATATTGTGTACAAAAACTCCGCTACACGAAGCAATAATTATCGAACACTAATTTTAAAAAAAGGAAAATTTTTAAACTAGCCTTTTTGGGAAAGGTATATTCATCCCCTCTTTGGTATACCTTTTGAGTCTATGTTCTCCCTCAAAAGTATGTATGATGATCGTAGAGAAAATCTCATCATAGTAAATCACATTATGTTATGAATATCCCTTGTTACAAGATAAACCTTGAACTTTTTCCCTTCTTTTTGTGTTACTCCTTATTTTCTCTTAAATAATCACTTACAATAGATGGTCTTTTTCACCTTAGGAAGCAAAACATGCTTTCATGCCCGATTTTTCTTCAAAGACTCCTTCTCATCCATCATTGCATCCATCCATTTATCTTTTAAACGACTATTTAACACCAAAATTTACACCATGTCATGTTTATTGTATTTAAACATAAATAATATTCATATTTGCATTTTAAAAAAAAGCTTAAATAGTCTGTTGGTCCCTGTAAGTTCGCGAGTTTTGATTTTGGTCCATGTAATTTTTTTTTGTCTGAATCCTTATGTTTCACTTTTTACGTTCATTTTAGTCCCTAAAACAAAAATCAGTTGGTTTCCTACATAATTTGGATTTAGGGACTAAAACGCACGCGAAAACTCAAATATAGGGACTCGGACAAAAAAATGCAAGGACCAAAAATACATTTAAGCAAAAAAAAACAATTTTTTGAAACAAATATAATCACTACTTCATTGATCAATAAAATATATAATATTGACCATTCTCAGATTTTAAATATGAAATGTACTAATCAATGTTTACACTCTATTATCCATTTGTTTTTAATAATTAAGAGTTTTTTTTATATATATATATTTGATAACTTACTAATCAAATTAGAAATTATATTATGCAACATTATAAAACTATATTAACCAAATTATTATAATCTATTGACAAACTTTATATTCTTTTTTTATTTATGACTACTTTTTTAATATCAAAATATATATTAACCAAACTATAAGTTGTATCATCCAAATTTTTACACATCATTAATAAAATTTGTTTTGAGAAAGGGAGAAATAAACATGTAGAAAAATCAAAATTAAAAATATCATTATTTATCATAGTTGTGAATAGTAACATACTGTAAAAGATTTCCAAAATATTGTTTGAAGTTTGTATTTCTATAATTGCAAGCATATTTATTAATATATGATTATATGGCCTAGTGTTAAAGTGGGTTCACTTTAATTCAATGGTGCTACTCAAAAAAGGTTTTTATACAATATTTAATTTATATAAAAAATTCACAGACCGATATTTCGGTCACTGATATTTTTGTTGTTTTATTTTTTTAATTTTTCAATATATTATTCACCTTTTTATTATTTTAACAAATAAAACATAATTATATAAGCAATTATGCTATTTTATTTTTATATATGCATAAAAATGAATTTTATTTTCATTACATCCAATTAAATTAAAATAATAATTAGTAATCTTCTAAATATTATATATATATATATATATATATATATATATATATATATATATATATATATATATATATATATATATATATATATATATATATAAAACAAATTATATTAAGTGTTCTAGGGGGTAAGGCTTAACTGAAATTGAAATAGTAGGAGGTAACAAGTTCGACTCCCAAGACCAGCACTTTTTAATTTTATTTTTTGAAAAAGAACACAAAAATCGGTTACTAAATTCAGTCTCTAAATTCGGTCACAAAATCGGTCTCTAAATTTCTATCACTAAATCCGTCATAAAAGCTTAGCGACTAGCACTTTTACAACCGAAAAATAATGGTCTTAAAATTGGTCGCAAAACGTTATAGTGACCGATTTTTAAGCATTTTCGGTCATTAAAAGCGAATTTTCTAGTAGTGTTAGTGTATTTGTGCAATTCACATAAAGGTATTCAAAGTATGCTTAAGGGAATTAGTCGTTAATCCTTATTGCATCTGATATACAATAAGTTGTAGGGGCGAGTTGAACCTACAGGTTAGTGTGAAATTCACACGCTTTGAATTTTCAAGTTTAATCTTCATTAACACCTTATTTGTTCTAGTGCTACTACATATTTCCAACAACCACAAAACCCAACAATATTTAGGGTCAATTTTTATTTAATCAATGACAACATCACTCAAAGAAATGACATCTAATTTTGTGAAGTTGGATAAATTTGATGGATGAAACTTTATTTGTTGGCGGAAAAAATGAAATTTTTGCTTACGACTTTGTAAGTGGTATATATTCTAAATATAACAAGACCGGTGAAAAAGGAGAAATAAAAAATTGGTGAAATTAGAGAGAGACAAAAATGAGACAATTATGACTATATTTGCATGGACCATATTGTCAATAGTATGTCAGTTTCCTTGTTTGATATCTATCAAAGCAGTCAATCCACAAAAGATCTATGAGATAAACTAGAATTAAGATACATGCAAGAAGATGCTACACGTTAGAAATTCTTGTTTCCCATTTTAATAATTATAAAATGGTAGATAATAGGCCTCTTATGGAACAATGACATGAAATTGAACGTATTCTTAATAATTACAAATAACACAGTATGCACATGGACAAAACCATCATTATGTCTTCCATAATAGACGAACTCCCACCTTTGTGGAAGGATATAAAAAGGACAAATTGAAACATAAAAAGATATATCTCTCGAACAATTAGGTATCACCTTCATTTAGAAGAAAAGTGCCGTAAAGAAGAGGATACTAAAGACCAATTTACTCATGAGAAAATATATGTTTTAGAAGATGGAAAATATAACAAGCCCATTGATAATATGGACATAGATGATGAAAAGGTTCATGACAACAATGGAAATGGATAGAGAAAAAGAAAAAGAGGAATTTCCTTCCCTTGTGACAAACCGAGTCATTTTAAAAGTGATTGTTGGTTCTTGAAAAAGATGAACAAAAAGAAGAACTCAAGTGCACGAAATGATCATCTTGTTGCATAAAAGTAACTTCTCGAAATTACTCACTTTTAAGAATGTATATTCGATGTTGGAAATTGATAATTAAGTGTATTTTTTTTTTTTGGTATTGTATAATTAAGTGTGTTTTCTATGTAATAAAGTGTGACTTTATTTGGTTTTTATAATTTATTGTACGGTATATTTATATAAAAGTGAATTTGTATTTACTTTAAAAAAAATTGAATATGAAATTTGATTGTTAATATTTTCATAAATATTGATCATAAAATATTGAATTTGCCTTTAATAAGATTTGTGACATACATAAATATACTTATAACGAGTTTAATATATTTTGTACTAATGTCATTTGATTTATCTTTAAAATGAAAAATGTTGTTTCTTTTATTTCATTAAATTCATTTGAGTGTTGTGACTTAAAATTCAAACTTATTAAAATTATAATGATTGATAGTTGTAAACTTCAAGCGTATGCATATATGTTTTGTATATCATGTAAATGATAAAAGTCTATCTAAGAGAATTAAATTAATTAAATTATTTAGATTTAATTTTGACACATGTTTATGATTTACATGATTGAAAGCATGATAAAATATGGAATATGATTAAAAAAATGATCATGATTTTTTAGGTTATAGAAATTTGATAATCATGTTTATTATGGTTATTTACATGCTTGTTGTATTAATATATTTTGTGCATATTGAAAGAAAGTGAAACTTGAAATCATATTGATTGTTATTAAATTGTTTAATAACAAATGTTGAATGATTTAAAATGTTAGTATGAGATACAAAGTAATCACTACTACAAAAACCCCATTTAACAACGGTTGGAAACTATATATAAACATGCAGATCAAGGCGTTGTTATATAGAGTGTTGTCGTAACTATGCTACTTATAATCAAATACCTGTGACCGTTTTTATATTCTGGAAAGCGTGCGGTATATTACAATAGTTATGTATAACATCCGTTGTGATATATACAAAATATCAGAACGGTTATGCATTTCAACCGTTGTGGAACATACCCTTAGTTTATTATATACTAATGTATATTCCTTGTTTTACCATAAACCTAATTAAAGAAATGCAACCATTAAAATTGGTAAAGAACTATATAATCTGAATATTAAACTATTCTTAAAAACCAACTTAAACACACCGTTGTTTTCCGAATTGCATGAGCCTCATCATGCACATTTTATGTTCCTTAGCACAAATAGGATTCAAATGTCGATTTCCTTCAATACATCGATATCTTTTATTATAGTTTACCTCATCTCCGCTTATCATCACGATTGTTATGATGACTTATCATCATAACAATCATGATCATAACAATCACAGTTATAAGTGACGACGATGAGGTAAAGTAGAATTGTAGATATCGATGAATTGAAGCAAATATACCATTGAACTCTATATTATGTGCTAAGGAACATAAAATGTGCAGAATGAGATACAAGTTATTCGGAAAACATTGATTAATATATGTTGGTTTTCAAATACATCTTAATTTTCAGATTATAAGTTTCTATGTCAATTTAAATGATTGTATTTTCAATAAAATGATAGTGAAACAAACAATATACATATTACAAATAAACTAAATTTCATATACAATATCAAAAGGACTTCATATATATACCTTGTCAACTCTTATTATACGCTTGCTACCATTATCAACATCACCATGTATCATTTTAACTAAACAACTTCAGTTATTTCAAATAAAACAAAATTAGTTAGTATTCAAAACAAATCCAGCAAAAGTTGAAACAAAATCCTAAGTGGGACTGTAATAAAACAAGATACATTGTTGCCATATGCACCATTACAATGGAGTTCACCTAGCATGTGAAACATCATGAGTATCAAAAACATCTAGTCCGTGAAACAATGAAAAAAAGTACAAGGTGGATGAAGTTTCCATCATAGCTTCATACTTCTTATATGTTTTTTCATTGCTACACAAACAATATGTCCCATAGCCAAAGTATGGTCTTTGTTAATGCATTGGAGACGAATATGCAAAAATAAGAATAATAAAAAAAAGTCATGAAGCAAACGAGATAGTGGGATCTATCTAACAAGAAGATAGAAGTATAAGAATACCTTATTTTCCATAGCTACACAAACAATATGTATCATAGCCAAAGTATGATCTTTTTTAAGACATTGAAGACGAATCTGCAAAAATGAGAACAATCAACAAAAACAACATGAAGCAAAAGAGATAATGGAAGTAGAAGAATATTTAATAAGAAGATGGAAGAAGAAAAATACCTTCATGTATAAAGCACAATATTCATAACTAATGGCGAGGAAAAGGAGAAAAAATGGGTGCTAGGGTTTTGTTGTGAAGGAAACAATGCTACTGTCAATAAATGAAAGTTAATTCGCTTATATGAGTAAATATTTCACAACAGTTATCAATAAGAACCATAATGATATGTATATATTTATTATAAATATATCACAACAGTTATTCATATGAACTATAATGATACCCCTTTTAAACGGTACAAAGTTTGAATCCTGGAAACAACATTTTTTTCATTTTACATAATTATTTATTCACGGTTATAATAAGCAACCGTTGTGATATTACAACCTTTGCTCTTCCCGGAAGAGAGAAACGTTCATCCCAAGTATAATAATGATTTCAAATATTCTCCGTTTTTCAAAAATATCATTTGAGTATATCAACCATTACAAGTTATCATCATTGCAAGCATTAAACTATCAAACTTTTCACCTTTAACCTCATCTATAAATAAATAGTTTTACAATTCTTCATAATATATTCTTCATAACAATGAGTTCTACGAATGAGAATGCTAACATAAACATCACTAATGAGGTCACCATTGAACAACGTCATCAGCGGTCAAATGAGGAGGTCCAACCATCTGGATCGTTGGTTGTCAGAGATACATCAAGGGTAAGAAAGGCCAAGAAGAAGAAGCTGAAGAAGAAAAAGAAAAAGAAGCAGAGGAGAACTTTTTTTATGATTCTGATGAGGGTAGTGACGAGAGAGTCCCAAATTATGCTTATGCATTTGTTGCTAGGCTTAGACATTTGATAAATATATGTAATATGATTATCAAAGTACTTTTCTTTTTTGAATTTTAATGAAGTTTTATATTATATATACTCTTCTTTTTCACTTTTTATTATCAAACTCTTCTCTTTCACTTAAAAATAGAAAAAAAAGATGAATTTTGGGTTTTGAGGGTAAAGATAGTCTCGTAACACTAAAAAATGAAATAAAATATATGTTTAAAATGGAAAAAAAGGAAAAATGCAGTTGATGGGAATCAAAGCTTGTTACATATCATGTATTACTACGATTTTTAAGCCAACTGTCATTAAATCCAGCGTTGTAAACCAACTGCAAAATTTTTATCATATTACAACAATGTATGCGAATCCATTGTAAACTTGGTGTTGTTGTTTGTGTGTTTTATAGTAGCGAATTCAACAACTATATTGTCATGGTTGTATGATAGTTGGTTAAACTATAAAAAATTAATAAGAGACATAGTCATGTATGTGTTTTAATATTGAAAAAATTAATAAAATAGAAATATATTGTAATTATTTGACAAAATAATTGACAAGGATATGATGTTCAAGACATCATGTAGGGATGTGATATAGGCTCACATCTAATTAATCACCAATAATGTAAATGCAACCCACATTTGATGAATGTCAAATCTTGAGTTCAATGGTGAAATTATATTATTAGAATAATTGAAGTACTTGACAGAAGATACATCCCGGTGAATAAATGTACTTGGAACATAAGAATAAATGTGGTAGGATGATATTTTCCTCTCAATAGACATCTAACATATATTTACTGGAATGCATAATTATAAGTGTATTTTTGATAGTCTATCTATATGAGAATGAAGTGAGATCACTTTATAGAGTTAAAGGGATTTACTCTTAAATTCTCGTGAAAAGTGTATGTGATGTAAGGCCATATTAAATGTGTCAATTACTATAGTTCTTTGAGGATTTCTTATTAGAATGATTGAAGTACTTGAGAGAAGATACATCCCGATGAGTAAACGTACTTGGAACATAAGAATAAATGTGGTAGGATGAGATTTTTCTGTCAATAGACATCTAACATATATTTGCTGGAGTGTATAATTATAAGTGCATTTCAAATATAGTTTATCCATACGAGAATGAAGTGAGACTACTTTATAGAGTTAAAGGGATTTACTCTTAAATTCTCGTGAAAAGGGTATGTGATGTAAGGCCATATTAAATGTGTCAATTACTATAATTCTTTGAGTATTTCTTAATACACCCCTTGAATTACTTAGCCACGCGCGGAATTATTTTTTCCCTATTTTCGGATATGCACATCCAGACACACTACTTATGTTGTCTTGTTCCAGATGTGCGTATTCAGAAGAATTTGGATATGCACATCCATAAGTATTTCTTATAACTCTTTACGCCAGACCCCCTCCCCCCTCACTTTTCACATTCTCATTTCTAAAACTCTCTCAAACCCTCTCAAACTCTCAAAATATCATTCTCACAAATCCCGATTTTTTCACTTGAGTTCGGAGCAGAGGAACTTCTACAATGATCAAGACACTCCACAACCTCTGTATCTTAGTTTAATCGGTTAGTTTTCAAATTTTAAAGTTTAGAGTTATTTACGAGTAATCGATTTAGAGTTGAAATTTATGTGTAGAAATTTTTAGGTAGTATGAAAAACATAATTTAGAGACAATGTAGGTGTTATTTGCTGATTCAAACGGACGATCAGGGCATTAAAATGCCATTCTCCATGGGGCAGTAGACATGGTTGCGTTTTTGAAAATGAAAATACGTATCGGATGTGTGGATCCAAAAGTTTTCAACGTTGGTTGCTTCCGGATGTGCACATTTGAAAGTTTCTAACGTTTAAAATTTTGGAGTACTTCCGACAGAAACTTTGTTTTCTCTTAATTATTGGTTTTTTCTTTTATTTATTTATTACTTTTATACACTTTTAATTTTTTTATTATGCTTTGCAGATTGCATGGCTGGTAGAGAGGATCGTTTGATACATGGTCATCCAACAAAACATGCCTTCGTAAGACGCCAGAAGACGCAGGTTAGAGCTGAGACATCAGGCGCAAAGGATGTCCCAGTACAACCTACCACATCACAGGCCATAGCTGAGGGACATCCTACACCACAACCTTCCACGACGTAGGCCACTCCCACCATAACCGCCGTTTCTTCATCCCGGAGGCATAAGGTTAGTACTGGTTCATCATCTAGGCCTACCTGCACGCATGCGCCTCCATACACATGCTTATGTTCATACATTTGCACATGTTTTTATACCAGTTGTTGTTCCATCAGCCACACCTTAGGAGGTTGTTCGTGATGCACCCACTGAGGCAGCTCCTGCAGGCGATCACCCAACATATGAAGGTGAGGACGATTTTGATGAGCTTGAGGGTTACCCCTTGGGACCATCTGATATGTCCCTACTCCTGGGATACTCTGAGTACAATGTCAGATATGTCTGGCTAGGACAGGTAACTATTCTTGGTTTAGAATTGTTTTTTGCTAAAAACCGTTTCATAGGAGTAAATTTTTTTTATAGGAGTAATTTTTTTTTAATATATTAGACATCTAAGTATATTTAACAAAACCACTTACTATATTAAATATTTTTCAATATTCATACAAAATAAAGTCCAAATAAACATTCCTTCAATATTTTTCAAATATATTAAATATTTCACAATTAAATTATGTATTGCAGTTGTATGTAGAAGAACTTATGTAATTGATGGTAAAAACTCTTCACACATCAACCGTATGTCTTGGATGACAAATGGGAGCAGCTACTAATTGAGATTTTTAAAATAAAGTCTTAATAAACTTAACAAAATAATACAAAATAATTTCTTTTAAAAATCTCAATTAGTAGCAGCTCTCATCCAATGAACATAAATTATATCAAAAGGGCTTCATATAAGATTTATATCATTTCAATGAGAAGAAAAAGTCTTAATTCAAACAAATACTTTAATTCAAATAAATACTAACATAAGGTCGGTTAATTTAATCTTTGAAACCCATAACAACACAGAATAACTAACTTCAAACAATTTCTTATGGATTGAAGCATGACAGATTTTAGACTAAAACATAACAAAACGAAAACAATGAAAATCAATTGTATTTCAGACAACTGAATCATCATCTATCAACCATCTTCCTTTTTGATTGGTTTCATCATCTTGATTTCATCATCTTTGTGGAGGAAAGTTGAACAAAGTTGAACACTCTCAAAATCTTCTAACGCGTCAGTATTTATACACGTTTACAGGGGTCAGGGCCAGCACAAAACTTTCAGCATTAGGGTCGAAATCGACAGATGCAGATAAAGGTTCCTGAGATACAGATTAAATGTAACATAAGACGATAAAAATTTAAAAAATATTACTCACCGATAAACTCTTCATATAATCTTGTGAGGAAGACACTAGAATTGGAATGAAATCATGAAGGTACATATGTTTTAAAAAAATCAGATTTCAACATTTGCTAATAATATGTGACCACACACCTCTTGGGACTTGAAGGTGTCCCTAACTTTCTTAAGTGAATCTTTATCATCTTTGAAGCTAATAACCGAAAGACGGTTAAATTTTAGTTGAAAAACAACTCTAATTGCCAACTCTTTATTCAACATAGCCTTAAGATCACAAGGGAATTCCAAAGGGTTGTCTTCACCAGTTTAGCAAGAACCCTAATGGACCGAAAAAATATATAAAATAGTGAGATAAGTATTCGAACTCATATGTTTTCATACCTCGTATCGGTAATCATAAACACAAACTTGCGTTTGCTATTATCCGCGTTCATCTGAATCTGCAGAATTTCAGTTACTCCTCCAACAACGTCTTCAAAAAGTGTTATACAATTTTAGTATTTCATTAACAATAAAAATAACGGTGGGGTTACGAATAAAATATCAACGTACCAACCAAGAACGTTGAAATAATTCTTAGAAATGTTAGGGAGTTCTGTCTTCTTCACATAGGTTGAACCACAAAACATCAACTTGTAACCCTGAGTAGTTGACTTAAAAGAGAAATCATTCATGGAGACTTTAAAGTTCTGCATGATATATGAATCTCCTACAGCAAGTTCGACAACATATTTCGTCAATAGATGAGATGACACAATTGCTTGAATCATATCCAACTAACAAAGAAAAATTACAAAATAAAACATGAGACCATTTAAACAGTGAGTACATCTCACTAAGTACAAAAACAAAATCATATAAAATAAACCGTGAATCATCTACCTTCGAATCTACCAAAATCAGTTCAAGGTGTTATTTGTTGGCCGAACTTCGAACAGTCCACAAATGCCTACAACGAACTGTAAGTTTCAACAAATATTTAGAATCATTGATGTCCCTAATGGATTCAATAGGTCTTGCCATTAGGGTTTAGGGAAGAAATCTGAAAAATACCAATTTTATTAGTAGAATATGATTAGGGTTTTGTACAATAAATTGAATCCCCAAACTGAAAATAGGGTTAGAGTTTACCAAAGGGATGAGAGATGAAAGAATACGTGAATGCTTGAGTGAGGTAGATGAATGGAGAAGATGGAGGATATGCTTTCATAAAGGAATGAATAAATCAATGAACCTTGAATTTGGAGAGACATGGTTTAATGTTACCTTCCAACTTCCCAAGGTAGGTTTGAATGAAAGTTTAATTGAAACGTTCATCTTCGCGACAATGTGTTTCGTCTTCTTCGCGGCAATTGAAACATTCATCTTCTTCATTGATGCAAGACGTTTATAGGTTTGGAAAGTTGTGATGATGTTTAGCGTTTAATTAGGTCTATAACATTTAAAACATTCATTTATTCCAATTTTTATTTTATTGATATTTTTGTAGGAAAAGTTGATTATCGTTGTCGGTTTGGATATTAATACAATGCCAGGCGTTTAAGTTCTACCACATTTATAACATTTATTTATTCAAATTTATATTTTATTTATATTTTTGTAGGAAAAATTGATGAGATGACACATCAGCATTCATTAATGCGAAATGTATAATAATGCAGCATTTTTTGTGTGGACAGAAAAGTCCTTATAAGTGTATTTAAAATTTTTAAAAAGAGTTTAATGAGTAAACAATAAATTTAGTTTTTAATAGTTAGATATTAGATTATGTTTTGCTAATAGTAACATAATTAAATTCAAAAATTGTTTTGGTGTCAAAAGAACAAGTTGCTTTTAACGGGACTTTGAAGTTTAATTCGTGAATACTTTTGGTTACCAAAAACAAAAATGCATTTTATATAATTTTCTTATGCAAATGGTACTAAAGAATTATATATCCCAATCATGGGAGGCTGCTTAAATTAATATTAATTATACCCAAAAGATAAATTATAAAAGCTTGCTTTGGGTTTCATATAATCTACTCTATAGAGTAAACATTGTATTTTCCTTTCTTGCTAATGGCTTTACCAATATTTTCATCTCTCTCATTTACCTGTAACAAAACCCTTTTTCCCAAAAATGGTTCTTTATCTCTACCAGTATGGAACTCCAATTTCCATCGTCTAATTCAATGCAAGGCAACAACATATGAAGCTGCAAATATTCAAAATCAAACAGTTGCTCGATCATCTTTTAAATTCCAACCTTCAATTTGGAACAATGATTATATCCAGTGCTTAAGTAGTGAATATAAGTTATGATTATTTTTACTTTATTTATTTATTTATAACCTTAATGTAATTAGTACCAGTCATTGAAAGTTTATAAGGAAAAAGGCTAACAATTACTAGTTAATTAATTTAATTAATGCAGGAAGATATGTATGCAAAGAAATGCAAAGTGCTAAGAGAAGAAGTAAGGATGATGTTTAACAAAATGGAAAATGAGGTTCATCAACTTGAGTTTATTGATGTGTTGCAAAGGCTTGGAGTTGATTATCATTTCAGCAATGAAATAAGGAAAATGTTGGACAATATTTACAGCACACAAACATCCAAGTTGAAGAAGAATAACTTATATGTGACAGCACTCAAGTTTAGAATCTTAAGGAAACATGGTTATGATATATCTACAGGTTAATATTAATCATAATTAAAAACCTTTAATTTCTTAAGAAATAGTAAATTATAATATGAGTTTTTGTTGCAGATGTTTTTGTATGCTTTCAAGATGAAATTCGTGATTTGAAGAAAGATATATCTAGGGTTGATGTTGAAGGAATGTTGTCAATGTATGAAGCCTCATTTCATTCATTTGAAGATGAAGTTATATTGGATGAAGCAAGATATTTCACAACTAAGTTTCTCAAAGATTATTTGAACCAAAATCGAGATAATGATATTATTTCACTTCAAATAAGCTATGCTTTGGAGCTTCCACTACATTGGAGAATTCCTCGATGGGAGGCTCAATGGTTCATCGGTGTATACGAAAAAACGAAAAACATGAGTCCACTTTTACTTGAGTTTGCGAAACTAGATTACAACATTGTTCAAAGCATTTATCAAGAAGAACTTAAGTATTCATCGAGGTAACATATCAACTATTACGCTTCAAACCATTCTATGATCATTTCATTTCACACTGATTCTTATTTTTTTGGGTCATTTTTTCTATAATATAAGATGGTGGGATCAAACTGTTGGTGGAGGAAAGTTGACATTTGCTAGGGATAGAATTGTTGAGAATTATATTTGGACAGTGGGAACAATTTTTAATCCAAATTCAGGATACTTCAGAAAAGTCGTAACCAAGACCTTTGCTTTAATTACCCTAATTGATGATGTCTATGATGTTTATGGTACCTTGGAAGATCTAGAGGTCTTCACAGAAGCCATTGACAGGTTTTTGTTAGTTTTCTAATTTTATTAAAAATATTTCCTTGTTACTGAATAGTTAACAAAAAAATGTTTGATTATAGATGGGATCTAAATGGATTGGATGGTGTTCCAGAATATATGAAAATGTGCTTTGAGTCACTCTATACCTTTGTGAATGAAGTGAGTTCTGAAATCCAAAACAAGAGCGGGCACGATATCACTCCACACCTAAGAAAAGCAGTAAGTTTACCATTCATTATATATTTTTATTAATGGTGATTGGAAGTTTACATTAAAAATAGTGGACAGATCAATGTAAAACATATATGATCGAAGCAAGGTGGTATCACAGTGGATATACTCCAAGCCTTGAAGAATACTTAGAGAATGCATGGAGATCCATAGGTACAACTAATATACTAATCCATGGTTACTTCTTGACTCAACATGGATTCAAAATGGAAGACATGGTTCGCTTAGAACAAAATTCCAACATAATTCGGTTTTCCGATATGATTGCACGCCTTGCTAACGATCTCGGGACATATAAAGTAAGTTTATCAAATAATATTTGGATTCAAAATAGAAATAAGTTTTGGAGGTTGAACTTATTATTGTCATCTTTTTTTAAGCGTGAAAATGATACTGGTGATATTCCAAAGACAGTTCAATGCTTCATGAACAAAACCGGTGCTTCTGAAACAGACGCGTGCGAGTATGTAAATTCCATGATATTAAAAGTATGGAAGAAGATGAATAAAGAAGCTCATACTTCATCTTTCTCTAGAAGTTTCATAGATAGTGCTATAAACGTTGCTAGAATGGCAATGTGCATGTATTTGCATGGAGATGGTCATAGCATTCAAGATCCTGAAATTAAGAATGGTGTAATGTCATTAATTTTTCAGCATGTTCCTATCATAAGTACACAACATGTCATGAGTAGAGGATTAAGCAATGATGAGTTTGGATCAGAGAATTAGTATCTCTGGAGGAGTAATACAGGGAAAAGTAGCAATGGAATAATGGATTCAATGACTTAAAATTGCATCTTGGATTCCATAATTTGTTTTTCCTTTGTCTCACTATTTGTACTTTCCATTCCATAATTTGTTTGTGATTGTATTCGTTTATGGATGGTTGAAATGCATATGTTGTTAAACTATTTGTTATGAACGCTATCAAAACTCTAAGAACGCTTTAAAATTCTACACTAGACAAAGATAAACTAACTAATAAAAATTCATTTCATTTCGTTGATTATCGGTGTTTCTATGAGACTAGATTATATAACATCAATAATGGAGATGCGTCTATATATTACTAGTATACCACGTGAAAAATACTAAAATTCTCCTAGATTATGGAGATGCGTCTCCATACACACCTTGGAACGTCAAATAATTCGGAAATGCATCTCTGTAATATTATAAAAAGCATCCGCCATGCATTAACTCTGAAAGACATTTGACATACATATTTTGACCTGAGATGCATCTCGGTTTATTTTACAAAGATACATCTATGTAATCTATCAGAATAATGCATGTTATCTTTTGTTTATGTTTATTCAGATGAAGATTTATAAATATTATGTACCATGTTATGTGACGATATTTAAACCATACATTTGATATGCAAAAAATAACATATATAAATTCAGATGGTCTAAAAATGTCATGTATAACTAAAGTCGAAATACATAAAGTAGCATGAGGTGAAAATAAAATACAATCCATAATGAATCCAAAGTACAACTACTATATACTACTGCACTACGGAGTATGTCAGACTACATCTTCTCTTCCTCCTCTGGCTCCTCTGCCTTCAATCCCATTATCCTTCGACGATGTCTTTGGTACATCAATACCCTCATGCCCCTGCCATGATGGCATTTAGGACCTGCCTCATATCATATCCATCAGGGAAGATACCTCTGTCAATGCCTAACTGTGCAATATCCAATATGGTACGACATCTAGGAAAGACATCTTAAACTTGATCTAACTGTGCTTGCTCTTTATCTAGTATCTCCTGATGAGCTGTTCTCGGTGGATTTCATAAAGTAGTCTGCACCAAATACATTTGTGACACCCTGAAGAACCACCTGATGTACCCGTCAATGTATTCCAGTTGCTCTCAACTATGTTACTTTATGCCTCCTTCAGTACCATATGACTCTCATAATCATCAAACATGACATCCACCTGTCTACGTGTCAAGGTAGGAGGAGCAGAAACAATTGGGTGTCTGGGAATGGTCTGAGTGTATTTGAATTTCCGCATCACAGCTCGGGCTGATGAGGAGTAGTGAGACATGATCTACAAGCTAGCCATCCCGAGTATAGCTTTATCTCGTCAAATAGTTGTGTCTCATGGTGATAGGCATAGTTGTTGAAATGTATGTCCTATACAACCAAGCGATCAAGATACACCCTAAACGGCTATATCGTTGGTTCCCTATGAGCGTACACTACTAAAAAACTCATTTTTAGTGACCGAATTAGAAACTGAAAAAACTTAAAAATCGGTCACTATAACATTTTGCGACCAATTTGGAGACCATCATTTTTCGGTTGTAATAGTGCTAGTCGCTAAGCTTTTATGACGGATTTAGTGACCGAAATTTAGAGACCAATTTTGTGACCGAATTTAGTGATCGATTTTAGTATTCTTTTTTCAAAAAATAAAATTAAAAGGTGCTAGAGTTGGGAATCAAACTCATTACCTCCTGCAACTTCAATTTCATTTAAGCCTTACCACTAGACCACTTGATATAATTTGTTATGCTCTCTATATTTAAATATATATTTAGAAAATCTAAATAATATTTAGAAAATTACTAATTATTACTTATTTAATTGGATCTAATTAAAATAAAATTTGATTTTCTTAAATGTAATTTTACTATGTATATATAAAAATTGCATAATGAAAATAAAATTAATTTTTATGCATGTATAAAAATAAAATAGCATAATTATTTATATAATTATATGTTTTATTTGTTAAAAAAAATGAATCTTGTTTTAAAAAAACAAAAATTAAAAATTAAATTTTTTAAACAAATTGAGAGAAAAATAGTAACATAATAACGAGGATTAAAAAATAAAGAAAAAAACTACAAAAATATTAGTGACCGAAATTTTGGTCTCTGAATTTTTTATATAAATTAAATATTGTAAAAAACATTTTTTGTGACCGAATTGGTGGTCACAAAATTTTGGTCGTTATATCGGTGGCTAATATTTATTTAGTGACCGATTTAGTGACCAAAAAAAGTTTGCTCATGGATATCAAATTTCAGTGGCTAATTCGGTGGCTATAGTGACTGAAATTTTTCGGTCACTAAATCGGTCACTAAAAGCAAATTTTTTAGTAGTGGTAGGAAATGCTGTAGCACGTTGCATATCCTCTACGTAAGTCGGTACACTCACCCAGCCTAGAGATATGCGGGAAGTGTCGGAGGGTCCAAGCCCGAAAAGTTTGGAATACATGAATCATCAGCAATGGCGTTGCAAAGATGAAAAGAAAATGACAAAGAAACATTAAAAGACCAATAAATATTACCATCAAGAGTGTGATGTTGACTTTGATATGCTTCATCATCCACGCATAACCCTCTAATAACTTAGAGTACAAGTAGACCACCAAACAAATGGATCCCTAGTTGTACTCATGGATCTGCTAAAAATTCTCAAAGTATCGTAGGTAGACGACATATGTATAAGTGGCACTCTTGTCCACGAAAATCATAGTTCCAACCAAATATAATAGGCATACTTTCATATCATATGCTCTATTGAGCCCCCATTTTCTCTTCATCACCAAGCATGGTCTGATCTCTGGAGCTTATTTATATATACCTTTTTTCAGGAATTCAAACCTAGCATGAGGCCCCTAGTTCTATCCATTTCTGCCATCGCATTCGCTGGATCAACTCTCAGATAGTCTACAATCATCTCGAGTGCCTCGTTTTTCCTATTCCTCCCATGATCTAGAAGTTTACTCGTGATCGGGAAATGAAGCAAATATGACACATCACCGAGTGTGATAAATACCTCACCAAGCGGAAGATGAAATAACGAGGTCACGATGTTGCATCTTTCCACTAATGCATTCAGCATCATGTGGTTGACTGTAATAAAACCGGTCATGCACTAGTCCTTCATCCCATATATGGACAAATATGCCAAAAACCACTCCTCATTTGGTTGAGGCAAACTAGCAATCTTCTGCTTGTGGTTAATAATCTCCAAACAGATCACATACATGCAAAAAAAAAATAAATCAATGTCAGAAACTTGTAAATAAAAATAAATGTAAGTTTAAACTTGTAATATAATATTACTTAAATTAAAAAGAATGAATCCAATAAATTCTACCTCCATATCCTAGATATGTCTGACCGTATGGTATGGATACAGAGGTAGTAGTGACAACTCTACAATGCCTCATCTAAATGACTTTGCCTCAACATCCTCACTAACCTCACCATCCAGAGGTGGCACTTGCTCAACAACAGCAGGTGGCACTAGCTCAGAAGCATCATTTATCGAAGGTACATTGGTGCCTCTGGTACCACAAGTGAATCTGGTACCTCTTACACCGGAATATATGAAACATGGTGCATGCGGAAGGATGAAAGGAGTGATGTGTCGGTAGGTGAAACTTGTCTCCTATGAGAAGAAGAAGATGGAAAAGCATGAGGAGAGGCACGAGCTTCAGAATTAGATGTCACTGCATGGCTAGAGTGAATAGGAGCTTCTGAAACCTGACTATTCTCTTGTCGCACAGATGCATGTTGTCAAATCCTCTTATGCCTCAGTCTATCATTTCTATCAACCATAATGCATGTAAGTTAAACTAAGCCACACAAATAATACAAGAAACCAACACTACAAACAAGAAACACAAAAAAACAAAACAGTCTGCTAATTTTTGGATATGTATCTCCGGTTACTAGAAAATTAAACGCTTTTAAATTCTGGAGATGCATCTTTAGAATTTTTTTGCAAAATCTTAGGTTTGTCAATGGTGACAATGCAGACATGGAAACACAAAAAATGGGTTGATCATCATTTTTATTCAACAAACATGTTTTACACTATGTCTAAACTATCATCCATGCAATTTCTACTCATTTCTTATGTAAATTATCAACTTCTACTCATTTACACAAAAACTCAAAATTAAGTCAATGGCTTGGGATGTAGTTATTCAAGCAAATTTCTATATATTGAATAATATATATGGGGTTCAACCTTTAATAGATACTCACAAAATACTTTTGAAGAAAAAATATCCCCGAATGAGTGACAATTAGTTGTTGATAGAGCATATCAATAGATTCATAGATTGGTTTAGTAAAAGTGTTTCTAATGATCGTAATACATCCGAGATACTTAAATGGTTGTCGTACAATCTAAAATTTTGTGTTATTACTTGGAGTGCATACAACAATGGTCACTATACCTTTTATACAAAATCAAAAGATGGTCGTAGTACAATGCAAAATAGTGGGGTTATGATTGAGGCTGAATCGATGTACTTCTCTAGTTTGAAAGATAAGAATCCAGTATTTAAAACTACCATGTTTTATGGTGTCATTGATGATATTTGAGAGATTGATTATTTCAAAGTATCTTTATTTAAATGCAAGTGGGTTCCCAATAATAGTAATGATATACACATTGATGACTTTGGATTCACCTGGGTCGACCTTGGCAAGGAATCTTTTATGACCGAACCATTAATCATGGCTTCTCAAACAAAACAAATTTTCTATGTTACCGATCCATCGGACATATTGGGGAAATGGTAAATCTTTATCCAAGGAAAACACATTCCTCTTAGTGATGAAAGTCTTGATATTCCATCCACACCTTCTTACACAATGTTCCTACCTCATATGATAAATTTGATGGAGATGTCATGCATGATATACAATTCGGTCATGAAAAAGGCATATGGGAAAATTAACAAGTATGTAATTTATTATTTATTCATAATATATTAATTGTATGTTATAGTTTATAAGTATTTTTACTAACAAGTATAATTATTTGAAATTATGTGTATTTAGAATCAAGACACCAAGTTACAATTATGTGAAGCTATGTAATGTGTATAAATTGTAGGTTGTTTGTTCTGATAAATTGTAGGATGTTTGTTCTAATGTAATTGAATAACCTATATATAGAAAATTAAATAAGTTAGAACCCCCTCATATCAGTTCATTCAAAGTACTACTAATTACAGAGGCGAAAAAGAACAACTAATTACCTGTAGATATGTAAACACCTTCTGGAAGACCAAAACAAAGAGAAATTGCCCCAAACAAAACCCAAAATACCGACCTACAATGGAACAACAAATATGAATATGACATTATGTGATCAATTCTCAAAGGAAGTAGTTTTCATATGAACTCTCAAGGTAAATAGAGTGAGACAATGAATGTGACCATGAAAAAGATAACATGTTAATTTTCAATTTTTCTGCCTTAGCTTTACCCACACTCATGATGCTGATGTTTGTCTCTAAAAAGTAAAACTAACAAACTAAACAAAAATTGAAGGTTCCTGGTTAGAAGAGAAGCCATAAATTTGCAAATAACTGATTGAAATAGATTATGAGAAAACAATTCATTTCAGAAATATGAAAATGCAGCAAACAATTCATTTCAGAAATAGATTATGAGCAAATACCAACTCAAATCAATCGTATATGATGAAGAAAAAAAAATGAACAAAAAACAATATAACAACAACGAACAACAAATAATACAACAACAACGACAACAACAACAATGCCAACAACGAACAACAAACAATACAACAACAACAATGGCAACAACTACATAACAACAATAGAACAACAACTACAAACAAAGAACATATAATGTACCTGGTTTTCTTGATCACGAACGAAGAATGAAGAACGAAGAAGCAATGTAGAACGATTGAATGCAAGATAAGCTAGAGAAGAAGCAAGAACGATTGAAAGCACTGAGAATGAAACGCAAGAGAAGAAGCAAGAAAATGATTAGAAATGAATAGGGTTTCTGAAATTTTTATATTTTAAATAATAATTGACCTTAGAGAGCGCTTTCTTAGGGTTTCTGAAGTTTTTATTTATTTTAATTAATAATTGACCTTGGAAAGCGCTTTCTTAGGTTTTCTGAAATTTTTATTTATTTTAATTAATAATTGACCTTAGAAAGCGTTTTTTTAAAAGTGCTTTCTTAGGTATAGCTATAAGAGCGCTTTTTCCTTAGAAAGCGCTGTCTTAGAGTGGTTTCTGATTTTTTTTTTTAAATCTTCAAAAATCACAAATTGGGGGGGGGGGGGGGGGTGTCAAAATGGGGGGTCGAACTCACGCGCTTGAGGTAGGAAAAGGTATTGTATACGCGCATTAACCACTAGGCTGGTGATACATCCATGAATTAAACTGCAAAGATAACTATATATTGGTTCATAGAAAGAATATTATTAATTTTAATTTTTTTATATTATTTTCAATTAATTATTAAAATGTTCAAAATAAATCATTTTTGAATAATATTTTGCACATAATTTATTCATACATTCAAAATATTTTAAAGAAATTTAAATTATAATAATATTTGATTAATTTTAAATATTTTGAAGAATTTTAAAGAAAATATTTGATTAATTTCTTTAAAATATTTAAAATTAATCAAAAGATAATATGTTTTTAAAGAAAATATTTGATTAATTTCTTTAAAATATTTGATTAATTTCTTTAAAATATTTAAAATATTTTTAAATAATATTATTATTTGATTAATTTTAATTATTTTAATTATTTTAAATAAAAATAATATTTGATTAATTTCTTTAAAATATTTGATTAATTTCTTTAAAATATTTTAAATGATTTTTAATCATAATATTTTTTTAAAGAAAATATTTGATTAATTTCTTTAAAATATTTGATTAATTTCTGTAAAATATAATAAATAATTTTAAAGTATACTATTATTTTTAATATTTTTATTTATTTTAATTAATAATTGACCTTAGAAATCGTTTTTTAAAGAGTGATTTCTTAGGTATACATATAAGAGCGCTTTTTTCTTAGAAATCGTTGTTTTAGGGTGGTTTCTGAATTTTTTTGAAAAACAACATTGTATACACACATTAACCACTGGGGTGGTGATACATCAATGAATTAAACTGCAAAGATAACTATATATTGATTCCTGGAAAGAATATTATTAATTTTAATATTTTTTATATCAGTTAATTATTTAAGCACTTAAAATAAATCATTTTTGAATAATTTTTTGCACATAATTTATTCATACAATCAAAATATTATTTTAACAAAAATAACAAAAAAATATTATTATTTAATTAACTTTAATTATTTTGAAGAATTTTAAATAATAATAATAATTGATTAGTTTCTTTAAAATATTTTATTAATTACTTTAAAATATTTTATTAATTTCTTTAAAATATTTTTAATAATTTTAAGTCATAATAATATTTGATTAATTTCTTTACAATATTTTATTAATTTCTTTAAAATATTTGATTAATTTCTTTAAAATATTTTAAATAATTTTAAACCATAATAATATTTGATTAATTTTAAATATTTTAAAAGATTTTAAAGAAAATATTTGATTAATTTCTTTAGAATTTTTTAAATTAATCAAATAATAACATTTTTTAAAAGAAAATATTTGTTTGATTTCCTTAAAATATTTAATTAGTTTCTTTGATTTTTGTCTTTAAAATTTTTTAAATAATTTTAAATAATAATAATAATATTTGATTATTTTTAAATATTTTAAAGAATTTTAAATAATAATAAAATTTGATTAATTTGTTTAAGATATTTGATTAACTTCTTTAAAATATAAAAAATAATTTTAAATAATATTATTATTTTAATATTTATTATTATTTAATATTTAATCAAAGAATTCTATAAAATATTTTATAGAAAATAATCTAATATTTTAAAGAAATTAATCAAATATTATTATTATTATTATTATTATTATTATTATTATTTAAAATTCTTTATAATATTTAAAATTAATTAAGTAATAATATTTTAAAGAAATTAATCCAATATTATTATTATTTAAAATTCTTTAAAATATATAAAGTTAATCAAATAACAATTGTTATTTTTATGAAAATAATATTTTGAATTTATGAATGAATTATGTGCAAAACAATTATTCAAAAATGGTTTATTTTGAGTGTTTAAATAATTAATTGAAAAATAATATAAAAATATATTAAAAATAATAATATTCTTTTCAAGAACCTCAAAGGCGTGAGTTTGATCCCCTTTTGTCATTTTTGTGATTCTGAAAGTTTATATATTTTAATTAATAATTGATTTTAGAGAGTGCTTTTAAAAAAGCGCTTTCTTAAGGCTACCTATAAGAGCGTTTTCTAAGGTTTGACCTTTAGCAGCACTTTTTAAAAGCACTTTCTAAGGTTACTCTTCAAAAGCGTTTTTTTTTAGCGAATTTTTTTTTGAAAACTTAGAAGAGTGCTTTTGCATAAAAGTGTTGTCTATGTTGCGTTGTCAAAACTCAATTTTGGCGTAGTGATATGATACAATTAATACTATTATGAAAACATTATCACAAATGTGAGTTGTATTTTGTGCTGTGATATAGAGAACAATAATATAGGTTAAAAAATTGGATTAATTATAAAAGCAGGATAATATTTGTTAATTTTGCAGAAAAATTAACAACGGTTATATTTTATAGTCGTTATAATATTTGGGGTGCTTTCCAGAAAATAATAAATATCAAAACGGAGCCGTAGGAAATCGAACCTAGGACAATTATTTTTATCAAAGCGATGTTTTGGAAAATTTGTTGGGATATGTCGCGCGCTTTCCATTTTATTACAATGTCTATTGGACCGTGATTGTAAGTATCATATATACAACGATAATCTACATAACAACGCCCTCGTCCACGTCATTAGATGTTTTCTCAATCATTGTTAAATGTGTTTTCCATAGTAATGATTTCATCTATTATCACATACTCATTCAAAATAACCACAACAAAAGATTAATCAAGTTTTATCACACACATTTAACGACAACCAGAAAAACAACAAGAACAATGGAAACTAAAGTTTACTGGGAAAAAAGTTTTACGTACCGCAAACGTGATGACTTAGTAAATGTGAATATTTTGGTTGAAACAAATAGTGTTGTTTTTGTATTTATCCTTGACGATAACAATGATGTTATTGTTGGTGTTGGTATGTTAGGGTTGAAAACAAACTTATTACTACAGGTTGAATGTAAAACGATGATACAATGATGATGAACGATAAACTGATGATGACTACGGGTTGATATGGTGTTTTGTTTCTCAACACTAAACGTTAGGGTTGAAATGGTGTTGTATCATATCGTTTCTCAACAAAGAATGGCTATTGAAGAGACAAGCTAGTTAGCTGGATAAAAATGAATGAATGATACCACCACGGTCAAAATACGTAAGTGTGGTGATATATTACTTTCTAAACTAAATTTAATAAAGAAGCGACAATACATTACAATTTAAAAAATTTAAAACAAAATAAAAAACATGTTACAACGGTTCAACTACCCAACCGTGATGGTGTCACATTTATTTAAAAATTAAAAAATAAACAAAAATAAAAAGGCTTGACTAAATATTAAATAAATAAAACGTTTAAGGGTGTTAAGATTCGAACCCATGAAACAATGTTTATATAACCACAATTGTATCTTGATCCGTGATTATATCTTATCAATAATTTTAATAAGTAAATAAATGTAAATGTTAGCGCGTTAAGTAAAAGATGTCATCATGGTGGAAGCATAATTGTAGTAGAATTAGTATTACCGAATGTGTATTTATGTTAGCACGTTAAGTAAAAGATGATATCATAGTAGAAACATAACCGTAGTAGAATTAGTATTTACTAAAAATATATTTTGCACTAGTATAACCTTAAATATTCCGTCCCTGCACACCCAATTTTTTTTTTCTTCAGAATTTTGCATGACAGGTCTAACGGGGAGGGCAAATGCCCCCTACATAACACTACATAACATAACTGTAGGAAATAGTACAATTTTTATTTATCACAATATAAGTATGGAATGAATCCATTTCATGGAATGTAAAGTACAAATGCTGAAAGAAAAAGAAAGGGAAAACATGTGAGAGAGATGATATAAATTTCATTACTCCATTGCTCATCTTATTTCTCTTACTTCTCTTGAGATGTTAAATTCAATTGCCCTAGTTCATTTGTCACATGCTCATTTTCTGATCCAAAATCATCACTGCTTAATCCTCCATTCTTGAAAGACTGAAAAATTAATGACATTACACGATTCTTAACATCAGAATCCTGAACAGTATGTGCATCTCCACGATGATACATGAATAATGACATTCTCGCAAGGTTTAACGAAATATCTTTGAAACTCTGAGAGAAAGATGAAGTATGAGCTTCTTTATTCATCTTCTTCCATAATGTTAAAATTATGGATTTTATGTACTCACGAGCTTCCATCTCAGAAGCACCATTTTCATTCATGTAAATTTGTATTGACTTGGGAATGTCACCCGTCTCCAGTTCGCGCTTTAAAACAAAACACCAAATAATTACAAGTTAAAATTCCAAAACTTATTCTTATTTTTAATCTATATTAATAAGTAACTTACTTTGTATGTTCCAAGATCATTAGCAAGACGCAAAATCGTTGCAGAAAAATGAATTATGTTCAAGTTTTCTTCTAAACAACCCGAGTCTTCAGGTTGAAAATAGCAAAAACCATGAATAAGTATAACAGCTGAACCAATGGATACCCATGCATTCTCTAAGTATTCTTTGAAGCTTGTAGTAGATCCACTGTGATACCACCTTGCTTCGATCATATATGTTTTACATAGATCTATCCACTATTTTTAATTATTTAAATTAAAACATGTTACAAAAATCTTGATTAGTCAAACAAAAAAATGAAACACATTATAATCAAGGTATTAAATAACGGTCGCGTAAATTTTGCTGAAAAGGTTTTTGCGATTTTAACTCTTATAAGTGTTGCAACACTTGTCCTGGTGTGAATTAATCACAATTTCTGACACCGTTGTTTAAAACATTGCACATAGTACTGCTTAACTTTAAACTTACTGCTTTCTTTAGATGTGGAGTGATATCACATCCACTCTTGTTTTGGACTTCAAAAGCCAGTTCATTCACAAAGTTATAGAGTGGCTCAAAGCATATTTTCATATAGTCCGGAAGATTATCCATGCCATTTAGATCCCATCTAGAATCATAAGATTTTGTATATTAAAATTTTCAAACAAAACTAAGAAATTAACAAAAAGTTAATATAGGTAAACAAAAACCTGTCAATTGCTTCTGTGAAGAGTTCTAGTTCTTCCAAGGTACCATGCAGATCATAAACATCGTCCAATGTGGTAATTAAGGAAAGTATCTTGGTTGTATATTTTCTAAAGTATCCTGAATTTGGATTGAAATTTGTTCCCACTGACCAAATATAATTCTCAACAATTCTATCCCTAGCAAATGTCAACTTTTCTCCAAAACCAGTTCCTTTCCACCATCTTAAAATAAGAAAAGGACAAAAGAAATTTAAAAATTGGTGTGAAATGAAATGATTACAATGGTTGCTTTGATATGTTTACCTTGAATCATATTTAAGTTCTTCTTGGTAGATGCTTTGAACAATGTTGTAATCCAATTTAGCGAATTGATGTAAAATCGGACTCATTTTTTTATTTTTTCCATATTGATCAATGAACCATTGAGCCTCCGATCGAGAAATTCTCCAATGAAGTGGAATCTCCAAAGCATGACTTATTTGAACTGACATAACATCATTATTTCCATGTTGATTCAAATAATCTTTGAGAAACTTTGTTGTGAAATCTCTTGCTTCATCCAATATAATTTCATCTTCAAATGAATGAAATGAGGCTTCATACATTGACAACATTCCTTCAACATCAACCCTAGATAGATCTTTCTTCAAATCATGAATTTCATCTTGAAAGCATACAAAAACATCTGCAACAAAAACTCATATTATAATTTACTATTTCTTAAGAAATTAAAGGTTTTTAATTATGATTAATATTAACCTGTAGATATATCATAACCATGTTGCCTTAAGATTCTAAACTTGAGTGCTGTGGCATATAAGTTATTTTTCTTCAACTTGGATGTTTGTTTGTTGTAAATATTGTCCAACATGTTCCTTATTTCATTGTCGAAATGATAAGCAACTCCAAGCCTTTGCAAGACATCAATAAACTCAAGTTGATGAACCTCATTTTCCATTTTGTTAAACATCATCCTTACTTCTTCTCTTAGCACTTTGCATTTCTTTGCATACATATCTTCCTGCATTAATTAAATTAATTAACTAGTAATTGTTAGCATTGGAAAATAAATAAATATAAAAAAATAAGTATTAAATAATCATACATTATATTCACTATTTAATGACTGGATATAATCATGGCTCCAAATTGAAGGTCGATCTGTATGAGATCGTCTAGGAACTCTATGACTATGATCATTTGAAGATTCATATGTTGTTGCCTTGCATTGAATTGGACGATGGAAATTGGAGTTCCATACTGGTAGAGATAAAGAACAATTTTTGGGAAAAAGGGTTTTGTTACAGGTAAATGGGAGAGTTGAAAATACTGGTAAAGCCATTAAGCTAGAAAGGAAAATACAATGTTTATTGTATGGTGTAGTATATGTGAAACCCAAAGCATGCTTTTATAAGGGCTTAGGGAATAGATTTTTTTTTTTTAAAATAACCTAGTTTTATAAAAATATTTCCAAAATAACATATTTTCAATAAAAATACCAAAATGACATAGTTTGATAACATATTCGTCAAACTAATGGGCGAACATGCAAGCAATTTGCCAAATGAAATGGCGAACGTGTGTTGCATGCAAATGAATTCGCCAAACCAATTGGCGAATGGGTTCAAAATTTCTACATGTTCGCCAAACCGATTGGCGAATTGGTTCCATATTTCTATATGTTCGCCAAACCAAGTGGCGAATTGTCTCAAAATTTCTACATGTTCGCCAATCAGTGTGGCGACCATGTGTAAAAACTATGTCATTTTGGTATTTTTTTTGAAATATATTTATTTTAGAAATATTTTTATAAAACTAGGTTATTTAAAAAAAAAAATTCTAAGGAATAAGCATAATAATTAACATATAATTTAATTTTGTACGTAAGCATCTTCCCATATGCATGGGATGTATATTATTTTAGTAGTATTTCTATAGAAGTAAATATGAAATTATTTTAGTTACAATGACGAAGAGATCTCTAAAAGCATTTGCTTTTCAAAAATGTTATTTTCACATCAAATTCCTCCCTTTACACCATGTGTATAATACAATCAACATTCATAAGTTTGAGATTTCCTTATCCAAAACAATTTTGAATAATGGTGTGTAAAGTTGGCTAATACAATTCATGATTTAATATCTTAAAATGATTAATATTATATATTTTATTGGTGAATGAAGTAATGAAAATGATTAATTGTTCTTGCTAAAACACACCAAAAACTTAACCACTTGGTTATAAGTCAGGGAGAGTCTAAAATGGTTGATTTAAGTGTGAGTGATTGATATAGGGGGAATTCATGGCCATCATTGTTGGAGGACCAATGTTTTTGTATCTTTTCTCCTTTCTATGTTATTTATTGTGTCGGTGCCTCCTCTACTGGTTGGTCTTAGGGCCTATTTATATGCAGGCCTTGCCCTACTCCATGGATATTGAAATGTATGATTTCATTGGGTTTAGTAGCCATTAGTGATATGTAACTGATTATTAATCGTTCTATAACAGTTTCCAAACCTTGATTATTCCAAGAATATTTTCTTGAAATACTTCCACTCCTTCTGATTACTCTGGATGATCGTACGAGTCGAGACACTGGTCCACCACATGGATGTTGAGCTTCGAAGCATGTGAGCCATAAAAATCCACCTTCTCCTTCTCACTGCATGGAATTACTTGCAAGACGTGTTCTATGCCAATGGACTAATCTTGCATTACTAATGATTAAAACTCTTTCCAAATTTAGTTGAATTCATATGGTATAAACCCTCAAAATTATGATTCTTCTTGTCTTGTCGAATGGTAGAACTACGCAATACCCTACACTTGATGTATTACTTAAATCATAACTCATATTGTTGTTGTTGGTGCATCAATTGAACCCATTGGTTGTTCTTACTTCCGAACTCTTGGCGCGACCCTACAATTTAAGCACAAGCACTATTATAACTTCAATGTCCTCGTGGTCGCTCAACTATGATCCTACCTACCACACACATAGAATTAGGTTCGGGCTCAATATTATATATCGTGGCATTAAGTATCATACTAGAGATACACACATATGAGGTAAGATTTGATTTAATTATGATTTGCAGGATTGTGTTGAAAATTGACCTACTCTAATACTAATTGTAACAACCAAGTATAACATACATCTAGAATAATAATATAGATATTGTTAATTGGTACTAAATGAGCATAAGTTCCTAACAACATCACATATATACATGTCCAAAAGACTTAAAATACATCATATGGCACATGGTAAACATGGGCGCTTAAACAAAATGCTAAGATATATACCGTAAAAACTGTCTCGAAACATTAAGTTCTTCGAAACATATTCACACGAATTTACCTTTTCCTTTTTCATGCCTTGTATTATCTAAAAACTCAACAATATAATTGGGGTGAGATTATAATCTCAGTGGGTTATCCTATCTTGTAGGTCCACTCGGCTCTAAAGGGTTCTCATATCTTGTAGGTCCACTCAAATCTTAAATCAATCAACTTTATCATATATGTATACATTCACATGGTAGAATAAAAGCTTGAGTATCTATGAGATTATGCTTCGTATGAAAACATATAAACTTGGGTCCAGATAGCTCAATAAACCATTACTCAAGGATACAACAACAAAGAATGATTCCCCGAACGATCACACATTTAGGACTATGGACACGGGTCACGGATCTTTGTTAGGAACATCCTTCCCCGTTTTCCCACTAATATTGGGTAGATTACAGATCTCAGTTATTCATCTTTATAAATCAACCTTCCCAGGATGGCAACATACATTGGGTAGTTATGGGTCTCAGACCTTCTATACCCTACATAATACTTTCCCCGACTGGCCACTTACATGGGGAAATTTACGGGTCTCAATTATTCATCTCTGTGTATAAACATTCCCCTGCTGGCCACTTACATGGGGTAATTTATGTATCACAGTATTCCATCTATTTCCATTCAACAAGACTTGAAGAATTAAACATCATGTCTTTTATAAAGCATCTGAAAGCCCACCAACCCTTAGTCCCATCCTTAAGTGTATAGCTTGCTCACAATCACTCGTCACATGGTATCATCCAATGTATGCAGTGCCAAGAGGAATGTGGAATATTGGAACAAACCCTAGTACGAATAACATATCGTCAAAGTCCACTCAAATGTTGTTGTTTAATTGGGTCTTATGTTATGGATCCAATTATTTAAGTTAGCTTGTACCCTAAGTTAACTTGTAATGGGTAATTGTTAAAAAGCCCATTAGGTTAATATGTTAGTTTTATTATAAATAGCATACTAGTCTCTCATCTTTTGAATAAGGGAAAATAGGAAGATAAAACCCGAATTCAAAAGCGAGAGAGGTTATTTGTAATTCTTGTATATTTGTAATCTTGTTTCAAGAGAAAGGAAAGATTAGCAGTATATAAACATTCCTTTTTGTCACCCTTGTGTTCTCATAAACCTTAACCCTTGTGGGTTTTCTTGATCATAAAGAAACCTATTATACTTTGTTTCTAAGGTATCTGATTCACAATAAATTGGTGCAGTGAGCGTGGAGAAGATGTCTTCAACAAAGTATGAGATTGAAAAGTTCACCAGAGTGAACGCCTTCGGTCTGTGGTGCTTGAAGATGAAAGCCCTACTTGTTCAGCAAGATTGTTTGAAAGCGTTGAAGGGGGATACAACCATAAATGTTACGTTAACGGCAGCTGAAAAGATGGTCACGATTAAGAAAGCACATAGCGTAATATTGTTGAAACTTGAAGGTTTGTACATAACCAAATCGTTGGTGAATCGACTCTACCTAAAGCAAGCTTTGTATTCATTCAAGATGAGTGAAGACAAAGTGTTGACTGGGAAGTTGGATATGTTCAACAAGCTGATTCTTGATCTTGAAAATATTGATGTGAATATCGATGATGAAGATCAAACGCTGTTGTTGTTATGCGTTTTGCCCAAAACACATGCTCACTTCAAAGAAACCCTCTTGTATGGAAGAGAGTCTCCGACCTTTGATGATGATCAATTTTCCTTTTACTCTAAGGACTTGAATGAATGAAAGGAGCATAAACCTTATAAGGTAGGTGAAGGTTTGGCCGTTAAGACGAAATTCTTACGAAAGAATGGTAAGTTTGACAAGAAGAACGGTAAAATTCAGCATAAGTCTTATGGTGGTGAATTATCTGGTGTTCGATGCTATCATTATAAGAAGGAGGGTCACATTTGAAAGGTGTTCCCTGAACGCCTGAAAGATCATGGAGGTAAGGATAATGGCAACACTGCCATTGTTCAAGATGATTTCGACTCATCTGATGTTCTTGTGGTTTCAAGCGGTGACTCAAGAAAAGAGTGGATTATGGATTCAGGTTTCACTTGGCACATGACTCCAAACAAAGATTTGTTTGGGGAGTTATGTTATCAAGATGGTGGATTGGTGCTTCTAGGAAACAACAAAGCTTGCAAAATTGTAGGTATTGGATTTGTGAGATTCAAGCTCCATGATGAGTCAATATTATTATTGACTGAAGTTAGGTATGTACCTAACTTGAGGAGAAATTTGATTTCTATTAGTGAATTCGACAAGAAGGGATATTTTTTTCATGGACAATAAAGTATCTTAAGAGCCATGAAGGGTCGAAGGAAGTCTTGAGAGGCGTGAAGAAACAAGGCTTGTATTCCCTTGGGGCTGAAGTTGTAAGTGGTTCGACAAATGTTGCATCCACGAAACTGTTGTCGAAGATAAAATTATGGCACATGAGATTGGGCCATGTTAGCAAGAGAGGCCTAGTCGAACTAGGGAAACATAACCTGCTAGGTGGTGACAAAGTCGAGAATTTGGATTTTTGTGAACCTTGTGTATTCGGTAAATCTTGTAGGGTGAAGTTTAACAAAGGTAAACAAAGAACACATGGATCCCTTGATTACATCCATGTTGATCTTTGGGGGCTGCAAGGAATCCTTCATATTCAGGTGCAAGATATTTTCTGTCCATAGTTGATGACTATTCCAGAAAGTTATGGGTATTCATTCAGAAGACTAAGGATGAAAATTTTGTGAATTTCATGAGTTGGAAGGTTTTGGTCGAAACTCAAACTGGCAGAAAGTTCAAGAGGTTAAAAACTGACAATGGCCTTGAATTCTGCAACGAAGCTTTCGACAATTATTGTGTCGAGTCTGGGATTGCAAGGCATAAGAGTGTAGCAGGTACTCCTCAGCAAAATGGTCTAGCTGAGATATTCAATTGAACAATCCTCAAAAGGGTTAGATGCATGTTGGTTAGTGTTGGATTGAAAAAGTTGTTTTGGGTTGAGGATGTTTCGACGAAGAACCTAGAGACTATAAGGAAGTTATGAGGAGTCGAAATAAGACTGAATGTTTGAATACCATGGATGATGAGATAAAATCTCTTCATGATAACAATACTTGGGAACTGATCAAAAAACCTGCTAGAGCCGGGTTAGTCAGTTGTAAATGGATTTTCAAAGTTAAGGAAGGAATAAAAGGAGTGTCATCAAAGAGATACAAGACAAGGTTGGTTGCATGGGGTTTCACTCAAAAAGAAAGTGTCGAATTTAATAATGTGTTCTCTATTGGTGTGAAGCACAGGTCCATTTGAATGTTACTTGCATGGTGGCACAATTCGACCTTGAACTGGAACAGATGGATGTGAATATTGTGTTCTTGTATGGGGATCTTGATGAAACAATCCTGATGAGGCAACCTGAAAGGTATGTCAAAGAGGGGAAAGATGAGTATGTATGTGTTAGCTCCCAAATTTTGATGCTAACCTAATTGAGATATTTGGGTTTAAAAAAGATTTTTTCTTGTTATAAGCTAAAAGGAGGTCTTTTCGAACGTGCTCAATAAAAGGGGTAAGTCGAAGGAGCTTCCTCCAACAAATTCTATACTTAGAAGAATTCTAAGTATTTTTCTAAGTGTTGTTGAGATTCGACCATAAATGAGTTCGACGAAGAGTGGAAGTTACTCAAATTATGAACTTTCAAGCCTTGGAGGGAAAACATGTAATTTTCAATTCAAAGATAGGGACAAGTGGCGCATGATGAAGTTTCTTCAACATGTAGTGGGACAAGTGTCACAATCCTAGGATAAAACCGTCGAAAGCGGTTATATTTCATTTCTATAAATAGCTTAGTCTGGTGTTAGAATAAGTGTGCGTGAAAATCATATTATACTAGTTACTTCGTAACGCGTGTAGAGAAAAGAGTGTTGTGAGAATGTACGTGATGTAAACACCACCATTTTATCTTCAATGTTATTTATGACTTAAAGATAATGATACAAGAAAAAATGAAAACTGCTACAGTGTTGAAAAACATTATTCTAGGAAAAAAATCAATGGTGTAACCGGTTACGGGAATTAGGGTTACCGGTTTTCCTGTCCAAAATTTGAATCTGGCGCCCTCTTGAGGGGATGTAATTGGTTACGTGATTTTGGGTAATCGGTTACATCAGCGTGATTTTGAGAATTTTGTCCTGTTGTGAGCTGTTTTGGGATCTGTTTTGCATCTTGACCCTAGCCTTTGGTATTGAGCTTGCGAAAGGCTTGAAATTTGATAAAAACTTTGTCTTGAAAAATTCATAAGATATCAATAATCTATATAACCTAATTCTGAAGTAATCAAACTAGTCTCCGAGAAAAACAAATGATGAGGACTTTGTTGCATGTTGATTTAGCTATGAAATGAAGGAAACCCTACCACCAGAAGTTGTTGTGATCTCGTGCCTTAGAAGCACAATGCAAATTCATGATCGTAAATGTCATGACTTAATAATGCGTATGAATGTGAAACATAAGCAAGTTAAGGTTAGAAACAAGAGGGAAAATATTGGGGTGCTTCAATTTCCCATATTCAAAAAGCTTAAACCTGAAGGTATGAGGAGCAGTGACTTTTAGACATTCAAGGTAGAATGGGGATTGAATACCAAAAAGAACAATAATACTTGCACTTCGGGGGAAACATAATGACGTTCTTTTTGTAGTAACGGTTTATGAAAAGCGGGTGGTCTAGCAAAGATAGCAATAAAAGGTTAAATAGAATAAGGATAAAATCAAAGGGTCTAAGACCTAAAGAAAGAGGATGAGAAGTAGATTCTACGGGCCCATGACTCATAGGGGAATATGAAAGGGAATAAGATCAACCAATCTAACAGCTGAACAATGGGTGAATAGAAGTAAGATCAACCGACCTAGGTACAATCAACCGACTTACGAAACTGAAGATGGAGAAACAAAGGGACTGAGATCAACTGATCTAACACCCGGACAATGGATGAAAGGAAGTAGAGTAAACCGACCTGCGACCTAAACAGAAATACTGAAATTCTGGTATAGCAGATCTCAAATGTCCTATGAGATGTAGAGACAATTGATCTATGCTTTTAGCTCACAATAAACAATATGAACACAAAATAAAGTTTCAGAAAGTAAAGAACACACAATCAATTATTAACCTAGTTAAGTATAACTCACCTACTTATGGGGCTTCTAATCTAGGAATGAAATCCACTTAATAGTATTAATTCAAACTGAAACAACCTCTGGTTTCCAACTTGTCACTTAATGACTACCCGTGCTATACTTATACCTAAGACTTTCCTAAGTATGATACCCTTCTCAATTCCCTAAAAACCACCACGTGATCACACTCACTTTATGCTTAAAGGCTTAAGAGTGATCAACATTTTACAACTAAATAAAATAGTTCTACTCTTAGCATTAAATCGATACAAGAGAGGCTAAAAAAATCCTAATAATCATTATTTTTAGTATTTGTTCTTATTAAAGACTAGGGCTAATCTATCTTATTAGTAACTATAAATCAGAGTGGATTTTGGACTTCAAATCGCAGTAATTATGGTTGCACTGAATCTGCAAATATTCTCCAAGAAAATAGAAACTTTTAAATCTTTAGTTTCCTAAAATGTCTCCATGATTAGCAAACTTCAAATCTTCAATTCAAAATTGATTCTTTGAAAATCTTCACTCTTGGACGTCAGCTAGGATCACATAATATTCAAAAGAATATTCTGTGATTTATACAGAAAATAACAGTTTCCAAAACTGTAACAGAAAAATATGTTGAATAACCCTATTAGGACATCTTATCTGACATCTTACAAAACCTACAATAGAACATGTTATTCTGCATGTTAGGACATCTTTTCCAACATATTGTTGTCGGGTTGTTTTACCAAATTAATTCCAACCACAAAAAGGCAAAAATAACAATCTCCCCATTTGGAAAATTTTAGCTAAAACAATCGGTCTCTCAGATAATAGTAAGAGATACAACTTTCACCTTTTACACTCCCACTCAACCCAGAAACCAATACTTGTCACAAAGGGATAAATCTTCCCTTAAAGGGCATAAGAGAACCCTTAAGAAGAAACAGACACATGAACCTAAGCAACTATTATTCAACCTGGACATCACAGAACACACAACACGACTGTGACCAAAACTCAGAGATTACAAGACACAAAAACAAGATGATGGGACATCAAATATGACACTGCACAACGGAAAAACTAACTCAACAGAAATAGACTCCCCCAATTTTTATCCCCTTATTTAGCCAAAAATTGACAAACAAGAAAAGAAAATTTCAAACTAGAAGAATAAGAAAAGACTAACAAATACTCATAAGTAAAGAACTTATGAGATAAAAACTAAGAATAAAAAGACCAATAAATACTTGAAAAGTTACATAAAGGGTAATGATTCTAGAAAGAAACAAACGAACTAGTCCATACAAGACAAAGACTCTATTATTGAAAGCACCAATTCCAAAAACAGTTTACCACACATGCTTTTAAGGCATGCAAAAAAAACCAACAAAAGTAAGACCCCGCCCATACCAAGAACAAATACTTGGCATCTGTATTGAAACAAGCAGAACCACAAGATCCCGCAACAACAATTATGGATCAGCGAAATACATACCAAATAATGTCAAGACATCTTGTCAGACATTATTCAACCATATTCTCAAATTGCCATGCACATATAACTTCCCCTCAATAAAACATCCTGCATGGATTTCATGAACACATTCATGATTACATACAGTTGCACACACCTTTATGATTGACATTACACTTTTCACCTGGTTCAATCTCTACGAGAATACCAGTTTCATGCTCCTAATCACAACCATTTTAGGTCTTGATACAACCTCACACATCAAAAACACTTCAATCTTTATAGCTTCATTATGCAATATAGGTATCATACAAGTCCCAATCACTTGCTCTGTCAACTTGATCCTATATTCAGTTAATTTCTATAAGTCTTCTGATAAGCAAATTCCCAATTTGCTTCTCAAAATCTCAAATTGCTTCACATACAAGGCATTGGTAAAAATATCAGCTAGTTGATTCTCAATGTTAACATGCTCCAGAATAATAATGTTATCTTCAACAATATTTCTAATGAAGTGGTGTTTGATATCTATATGATTGGTCCTACTGTGCTGAATAAGATTCTTTGAAATATTTATGGCACTAATGTTGTCACGGTATAATATCATGACATCTTGTATGACATTATACTCAGTCAACATCTGTTTCATCCACATCAATTGAGAACAAATGCTTCCTATAGCTATTTATTCAACTTCAGCAGTAGATATAGAAACACAATTCTATTTCTTGCTAAACCAAGAGATCAAATTGTTTCCTAAAAAGAAACATCCTCCATAAGTACTCTTTCTATCATCAGCACTTCTAGCCGAATCAACATCACAATATCCCATCAATGTGAATTTTGAATTATGGGAGTATAATAAACCATAAGCAATGGTACCATTCACATACTTCAGGATTCTTTTGACTTGATTAATGTGACTCACCTTTGGTTCATCTTGATATCTAGCACACACTCCAACATCAAATTTTATATCAGAACTACTTACTATAAGATAAAGTAGAATACCAATCATGCTTATGTAAATACTTTGGTCAACACTCACCCCTTTATCATACTTGGTTGATTTCAAGTGTGTTAGAGCAAGAGTCCTTTTGTGAGTAGTATTCTTTAAATTCTATACACGAACAAAAGCATGTAATTAATTTAGGGTTATCACTCTATGAACTACCAAAAACATATTGGTAACTTGAAAATAAATTTATGATGCATGGAGTATAGAGTTTGAGAGGATCAAGCTTACCTGTGCAAGAGGAATTCGAATTTTTATGTTGAGGTGTTACAGATGTTGTATGATGATCTGGACAGCTTCAATGGACCTTATGTAATGTGTTGAGAAACTTGAAATGATTTAAAAACACCTGAAACTCTTGATGGTATCTCAACTGCAATTTGGCTTGATTTGGATATGGAGGTTTGTGATTTTGGTGTTACATATGATGGAGAGGAGTTTAGATAGCTTCTATATTATATATATATGTGTTGTGTATACACTCTTGGTTTTGACATAAATGCTATCTATTTCAAAATTCGATAGTTACTTCATGGAGAAGCAATTTTTTAGGTAGGGAAGTGAAATGAGAGAAGACGTGAATATAGATGTGTTTAGGTGTTCTAATCAGTCACAAATTATCTCTATTTATAGTATAGTAACTTTTTTTTGCAAGGAATAATGATTGGGGCTAGATCATCTTATTACCCAATGGACATGGTTATGTACCTAAAGTATCCTCAAACTATTGACTTGCTTTAAACTTTGCAGGTGTAGGTCTTCTGATATTTGTGTAAGGCTTGAATCAAATGGATTGTCATGGCTCGTTTCATGCCACCTCTATGAATCCTTTGAATGCTCCATGAAAAACTTTGAGATTTTAGATTTGAAACTTGAATGCCACATGCTAATAGATGAGATTTTTTGCCTACATTTTGGTGTGATTCTTATACTTTGAGATTTTTTGATCAATTCATATCTTGTAGTATGTAACAAAATCTATCATTTGTATATTGGAGCAAAAAATCTTGTTGCTTGGTTTGCAAGTTATGATCCTTTGAAGTTAGGTACTTGAACACTTTTAGTTTATAACTTAGAAAAATTTCTAATTTTCTAAGATTGCCCCTTTTAAGAGTTACCTTGATTTCTTGATTGAATCTTGTTCAAATGCAATAATAGACCATATTTTCTTGAATAATAGGTCATGATGAACATTTTTGGTCAAAAAGTCAAATTTTAACTTTTGATCTCAGATGAATTTTGCACTATGAAACACTAATTCCTGAGTTTTTACCAATGCATCCTCTGAGGCTTCTTTTAACTTGGATTGAAACATATTGTCTTATTGTTGTTAAGGTTTTCTCTAATTTTAATTTGGTTCATTGAAATATTAAGTCTTGATGACTCAATTGTTTGACATATACCTAGTTTGTAGATTTCATGATTATTTATATTTATAGAGAAGTAAATTTGTGTGTTGATTTGCGTGCCTACTTAGATCTGAAGTTTAAAACTCTTTCTTATCACTCATGTTTGTAGTGATATTATTAAAGGTTAGTTGTTAGATAAGAACGGTACCTTTAGGTCAAGACTTTTCTTTTAACAGGTTTATGTTTGTTCCCTTCTTGTGGTTTTGTTTTATTGAGTTTATTTTCTATTCAATATTATTTTATTTTGTAATAACTATAAATAACGGAGAATTTGTCACGTTTTATTCATTTAAAACATTTCCCTAAATTTAAAGACATGATGGTAGCAGCTTGTTTGGTTTTAGAAAGATTCGTATTTGCACATGTCACGTGTACACGAAATGCACAAATATAGCTTGGGAGATTGAAATTATTCTGATTTTTAAGATTTGTATTTGGTTAAGTCATGTGCGCAGGAAATGCAGAATTATTTATAATAACAAGTTGCAGAGGTATCTATTTATAGAAAGAATATTCTAATTTCGTTAGAATATTTATTTATATAATATGCTGTATGAGGAATCTAATAACTGTAGTTCTATGGAAAACTCTTAAAAAGTTAAAATAATACCTAGTCTTGCATTTCATCAATATGGCTTATTGCTCATGCATGTTTTTCTAAACCAACAACTCTCCAACATCCTCTATTCAAAATCATATATACACATTTCTACCTACATTAAACACTATTCTATTTATTTACTTTAAATTACAATAATTTGATTTTTGGTACGAAGGTACCGCCCATTCAATAGGCGAAAAAATATATTTTCAAAAGGTACTGTCCATTCAATGAACGGCAGTGCCTAAATATTTTTTGAAATTTTTTTATTTTATTTAATCAAATAAATAAATAATAATTATGTGTTAAATAAATAAATAAATACTATTATAAATAATAATTATAAATAAGTTATAAAATTATAAATAATTTAATTATTTGCTTATAGTTATAATTATTTGCTTATAGTAATTATTTATTTATTTTATTAATTAACACTTATTAATCTAAATAAATAATTAGGTTTTTTCTTTTTTCATATGTTCTGTATTGAAGTTTGGAGATGGTTGAAGTGTTTTAGATTTGTTTTCTAGTGGGTTGTTTTGAACGAAAAATGATATTGTGATATGGAGATAGATGTATGCGCTGCTATGTTGTGGGTGTTGTTGTGTTCTTTTCAAAATGTTAACCTGATGGAGTGAAGGATGGATGTGGGGTTATATCTTATTCAGAAATTCGAGAGAGTTTCAAAGGTTTTGTGTTCTTTTTCCCTTTTCCCTCTATTATTCGGTGCTTCCTTTTTTAATGAAAATTCAAAGGTATTTGTGATTCCCTTTTATGTGTAGAAGTCTATTGTTCCATTTAGATAGTTAAGTGTTAATTAATAAAATAAATAAATAATTATTATAATTAATTTAGTTATTTAATAATATAATTAAAACTATATATAATTAAATAATAAAATAAATAATAATTGAACTAAATAAATAATAATTTAAGGGGTTTCATAAGGATTATTTAAGGGGTTTTACGATGGATATTTAAGGGGTCTCATTAGGGATTTAAGAAATTACTTTTAAGGGATAGCATGGGATAGAGCTATAACATCCGAGAGCATAAATAAAGGATTAGGATTGGGTTAGGGATATGGATAGGGGGAATACGAACTACGAAGCTTTGATCCTTCAATTTTGAGAGTACGTAGGCATAAGATTGTAAAACCCTAGCGAGTACAATTAGGATTAAATTTGGGTTTTGGGAATCATTAAAGTTGGATTTATTTGGACTTTTTATTATTCAGAAATTAGAACAAACAAACATACCCTTAGAAACCTAAAGAGGATCCTATTGAGTATAATAGTGGTGAGAAGTGTCTAACACCTTCCTCCCACTTAACCGACTCCTTACCTAGTTTCTCTACTTGGGATTTAAGTTTATCATTTATTTTCCTAAAAAATGTGATGTCGACTCGTTAAATTTTAAGTCAGCCGTAAAAAAGGGAAAAAGAGAAAAACAAAACACAAAAACCAAAATCTAGACCAAGTTAGATATCTCCATTACAAGGAAACATGTAAAGTGACGAGCCCATAAAAAATCAACAAGAACACAACCAAGGAGGCTGAAGCCACTCATCTCGCTATTAGCTCAAAAATAAGATAGGGTACTCAAGACATGTTAAGAATGCACAAGAGTTTCCTCCACATACATAAAAATATATCATTTTCAAGGAAAAATGATGATCATGTCTTCTGCATCTTTTGGTGTCACCGAGAAAAAGAGAAAAAACTAAATCATTTTTGAATTTCCAAATCGATCAAACAACGTTATGCCAAATCCTCAACCACATATAGTCCTAGATCTTCCACTTAGATGAGTAAACATCTGAAAAGGGATCCAAGTATCTCTAGGCAAAACAACACACCACCCCAACCACCTAAAAAATTATTCCAGACAATGGATGCAACCTCACAATTCCCAAAGAAATGGAGGATGACTCAATAAGCACAGAGCGAAAAGGGAAAGAAATAGTCTCGGGAATTAAATGAATTCTCATATTGAGTAAGTTATCTCTGGTTGGGGTATGATTCTGAAGAAACTGCCAAGGTATAACTTTAAGATGGGGCCTAACAACATCAAATAGAAGGAAGGACTAACTCAATGGGAGAGACTTCTAGACCTGAGGTGAGATGACGGGATAAAAGACAAGAATAGGTAAAATATACATAATAGACACCATCACTCACCTAACTCCACCTCAAAAAATCACTCTCAAACAAAGGTGTAAAACCTCTAATCACTGACTAGGGGTCACTAAAAAACATAAACTCATCAAAATATATTATAATATAATAATCGTTATTAAAAGTTACTTTTAATTTGAGTGAGATATTTTTTTTAAATATATTAATAATAAATTTATTATTTATTTTAATATATATATATATATATATATATATATATATATATATATATATATATAACTTAGATATTATGAACAAAAATAAATTTAAAATCCACTAATAAAATATAAATTTTTTTTTGTTGTTGTCAAAGCATTTTATACATAGGGTAACTATATCCAACTTTTTTAGTTATGTAAATAAGAATTCACACGAGGGCACCCGCGCGCGCACACAAGAGGAGGAGGAGAGAGAGAGAGAGAGAGAGAGAGAGAGAGAGAGAGAGAGAGAGAGAGAGAGAGAGAGAGAGAGACTTGGACTGTGGTGAGATCAAAGAGAAGGAGAGACAAAGAAACTATGGGTTTTTTCATTCTTTCTATTTTCTCAAAAACAAACAAAATAGTATCTACATCATCAAAAATACATTAGAGAAGAAGAAAGAGAGAAGAGAGGAATTCAAAAATATATGTAAAGAGTACAAAAAGTACCTCGAGATGAGACAAAAAAATATAATAGGAGTTAATACAAATCAACGGTGAAAATAAATAGAAAGAGAAGAACGAAAATCGACAAGAACTACAACCCAAACAAAGAGGTAAATAACTAGTGGGGCAGAGATCGCACAACCATGAACGACCAAAGGGGGCACAGGGTGACATATTTGGGCAAACTTAAGGAGGGTTTTGATACCCATTCATAAACATATAAAAATACTACGAGTTGAATTTGTGAGACATGGCATGAATTTTAATGTGTCAAAAACTTGTCATGATTGAAAGTATAAGTGGTTCTCAAGGAAAAAGGAAGAAATGACATTTTTGGGAAAATGAACTGAATGAGCCGACTCAAATTCCACAATGATCCGACTCATTCAGTGTGGTTGGTGCCCAAAACACACGGGTCCAAACAGGCTACCTGAGGCAACATTTTGGCCGACTCATGGGTATGGATGAGCCGACTCATCAAAATATTTTCCTTCTCATTTCCTGCGGGTCTCAACAGGCTGACTCTCTGTCATTTTAGGCCGACTCACCAGGCAATTTGAGCCGGCTCATTTTGTGATTTGAGTCGGCTCAATACTGTGTTGTCTTATTTTTTTATTTAATTTTCCTTTCTATTTTTATGCATTCACTAACCAATATAAATAGTTGGTTTCATTTCTTTTGAGAGGTTAACAAGAAAAGTTAAAGATATACACACATCTATCTTCATCTTCTTCCTTCTTGCATCCATCAACAATCACACACAACAATCTTTGTTATTAAGGTGCTTGCTTCGAAGATAACGTTCAATTGTGAATTAGTGTTTCAGATTGGGTCTAGAGTGTGTGGATTTTTCTTGGAAAAATCTGAAGGGTTTTCTCCTCCAAGATCATTGAAGGTTTGGGGGTTTTGCACATAACTATCGTTCGTAGATTCAATCGAGTGAGGTAGATTGAAGATCAAGTGAATCGTTCTTTCATATCACGGTAGACGGAGGATTTCGAAGATCTTTGTGGGTTCACAAGTGTTGAAGAAACTCATCCGTGCTCAAAGTTCGGAGGATCGTGAATCCTTGCAATAAGGGAGCAACTAATCGGAGGCTTTCTCGACACACGTGGAAGACTTGATTCTACTTTGGATCAAGGGATAAGAAGAAGATTTGACAGCATATTCAACGCGGTTTGGTTTGTTGGTTCATCTATTTTTCTTCTTGTAAAACAATTGCAATTTAATAAAATTCCCCAATTCGATTGTGAATTGGGGGCAAAGTACTTCGAGCGAGGACGACGAAGGAACTGCCTAAACAAATTCCTTGTGTTCTTTAAGATTCTCGTATTTTACTTTTGCTCATCTTGATTTTGTGTGCTTTAAAATTCTGGTGTATCAAAGTAGTGCACTCAAGGTGTTTGATAAATTGTCACACTCAAAAGTGATAACTATATTGTGTAAAATTATGCACTACTTGATACAACAAAATTATACTTTGGTTTTTGCATTCCAAGTGTTTGGTAAAAAGCTTAACCATACAAAATCAATTTGCTTGTGCTTATTTTCTTCTCTAAATCTTTGTTAAGAATAGTTTCATCAAGTGTTGATTTATCAAGTGAATCATTTGTGAAATATTAATTCTTCTAGTCATCATTCAAATTCCAATTGGTTTAAGCGTGTATCCGATCTTCGGTGACTTCAATTTTAATTAGACGATTTTCCGGGAAACTTCTGCAATACATTTTCAATTAATTTTTGAAAAGTAATTTTTAAAAAAAGGGATCTATTCAACCCCCCCTTCTAGATCCGCGCTATTGTCTAACAAGTGGTATCAAGAGCACCGGTTCATCTAGTGCTTCACATACAACTTATTGGAAAATGGACAACGATCCAACGGGGGCGTACAATAGAGCTCCATTTTTTACCGGAGAAAACTATAGTCACTGGAAGAATTGTATGCGCATTCATATCAACTCTGTTGATAGAAAAATTTGGAAAGTTATTTAAGACGGCCCTTTTCAAATATCTATGGTCGGTCCGGATAATATCCAAATTGAAAAACCGGAAGCACAATGGGATGAGAATGATGAAAAGAAATATAGCTATGATTGGAAAGCTCAAAATATGCTCATAGCTTCTTTGGGAGCGGATGAATATTTTCGAGTTTCTCATCACACCTCGGCTAAAGTTAAGTGGGAAGCCTTACAAGTTGCCCATGAGGGAACCAATGATGTAAATCTTGCTCGAATTAATACTCTACAACAAGAGTTCGATCGATTTCACATGAGCCAAAGGGGAAACCATTGGTGAAATGGGAAAAAGATTTTCTCACTTGACAAATCGACTAAACGCTCTTGGTAAAACTACTCCTAATGATGTATCTACTAACAAGATTTTGAGATGTCTTACTAGGGAATGGTTGCCAAACGTTACGGCAATCAAAGAAGCCAATGATGTAAGAACCTTGGATTTAACTACACTCGTTAGAAAGCTACAAGAGCATGAACAAGAGCTCTTAAACTTACATGATCATGAAGACAATGAAAAGAATGAAAAGAACAAGAAGAATAAAGATCATGAGAAGAAGAAGAAGTCTATTGCATTGAAGGCTTCTTCCTCAAAATCCTCCACCAATAAAGATATTGAGAGTGATTCAAGTGATGATGAAGACGAATCAAATGAAGATATGGGTTTGTTTGTAAGAAGATACAATCGGTATCTCAAAAAGAATGAAATATCTCATTCAGACAAGTGTTTTATCAACTATCGAAGAAAATATAATCCTTCCAAGCAAGAGTTTATTAAAAGTACTAAAGGTAAGGGATCTTGTTACAACTGTGGAAAACCGGGTCATTACAAACCGGATTTTCCTATGCTAAAGAAAGACAAAGCAAAAGATAAGCATCAAAGAAAAGGTAACAAGGCTAGAAAAACATATATTGCTTGGGAAAGTGATAGTGATTCGTCTAGCAAAGATAGCTCAAGCGATGAGGAAGAGAAAATAAATCTTTGCCTCATGGCTCATAAGAAAGACAAGAAAGAGGTAAGACATGCTAAATATGATAATGTTGAAAACTTCTCTTATAATGATTTGCTTAGTACTTTTAATGTTCTCCATCAAGAGGCTAAGGAAGCTTTCAAGCGCATTGCATCCGACAAAAGAATTTCGGCATATTTAGAGAAAAAGGTTTCGGATAATCAAAATGCAATGAAACCTCTTAAGACATTGATGGTAGAATCTATGGTAGAAGACAAGCAAGAATGGCATAACTTTCATAGTTGTGAAACATGTTGCATTTGGCAAAAAGAAGTTAAAACTCTTCAAGCCAAACTAGACAAGTTGTCACAACCAAAGATGACGTTTATTATTGATTGTTCAAACTTTAGAGAATCAATGAACAACCCATATCAAAAATATACCTATGTTGTGAAGGATCAAAATAGTAAATGCAAGTCTAAACCATTCTTGAAATGTCACTATTGTGGAAAGTAAGGTCATACGATTGCCAAATGTCAATTTAGGAGATACTTGTTCCCTAAAGGCATTTGTCAATGGTTTCCCAAAAGCAACAAAATTTTCACTCACACTCTAGGACCCAATGAAAATTTGGTACCTTTCTCTCTTGTCTAATCATGATGGTGGAGTGTCTTGAGACTACAGAGAAACATTGGTTTCTTGATAGTGGATGCTCAAGACATATGACAGGTGATATTTCCCTATTCTATAACTTTGTGGCTAAGAAGAAGGGGTTTGTTACCTATGGTGATAACAACAAGGGAGTTATACTCGGCAAAGGTAGTGTAGGTAATCCATCTTCTACATCTATCTCTAATGTCCTTTTAGTTGAGGGTCTTAAGCATAATCTTGTTAGTATTAGTCAATTTCCCATATTCAAAAAGCTTAAACCTGAAGGTATGAGGAGCAGTGACTTTTAGACATTCAAGGTAGAATGGGGATTGAATACCAAAAAGAACAATAATACTTGCACTTCGGGGGAAACATAATGACGTTCTTTTTGTAGTAACGATTTATGAAAAGCGGGTGGTCTAGCAAAGATAGCAATAAAAGTTTAAATAGAATAAGGATGAGATCAACGGGTCTAAGACCTAAAGAAAGAGGATGAGAAGTAGATTCTACGGACCCACGACTCATAGAGGAATATGAAAGGGAATAAGATCAACCAATCTAACAGGTGAACAATGGGTGAATGGAAGTAAGATCAACCGACCTAGGTACAATCAACCGACTTACGACACTGAAGATGGAGAAACAAAGGGACTGAGATCAACTGATCTAACACCCGGACAATGGATGAAAAGAAGTAGAGTAAACCGACCTGCGACCTAAACAGAAATACTGAAATTCTGGTATAGCAGATCTCAAATGTCCTATGAGATGTCGAGAAAATTGATCTATGCTTTTAGCTCACAATAAACAATATGAACACAAAATAAAGTTGCAGAAAGTAAAGAACACACAATCAATTATTAACCTAGTTCAGTATAACTCACCTACTTATGGGGCTTCCAATCTAGGAATGAAATCCACTTAATAGTATTAATTCAAAGTGAAACAACCTCTGGTTTCCAACTTGTCACTTAATGACTACCCGTGCTATACTTATACTTAAGACTTTCCTAGGTATGATACCCTTCTCAATTCCCTAAAAACCACCACGTGATCACACTCACTTTATGCTTAAAAGCTTAAGAGTGATCAACATTTTACAACTAAATAAAATAGTTCTACTCTTAGCATTAAATCGATACAAGAGAGGCTAAAAAAACCTTAATAATCATTATTTTTAGTATTTGTTCTTATTAAAGACTAGGGCTAATATATCCTATTAGTAACTATAAATCATAGTGGATTTTGGGCTTCAAATTGCAGTAATTCTGGTTGCACGGAATCTGCAAATATTCTCCAATAAAATAGAAACTTTTAAATCTTTAGTTTCCTAAAATGTCTCCATGATTAGCAAACTTCAAATCTTCAATTCAAAATTGATTCTCTGAAAATCTTCACTCTTGGACGTCAGCTAGGATCACATAATATTCAAAATAATATTCTGTGATTTATACAGAAAATAACAGTTTCCAAAACTGTAACAGAAAAATATGTTGAATAACCCTATTAGGACATCTTATCTGACATCTTACAAAACCTACAATAGAACATGTTATTCTGCATGTTAGGACATCTTTTCCAACATATTGTTGTCGGGTTGTTTTACCAAATTAATTCCAACCACAAAAAGGCAGAAATAACAATCTCCCCATTTGGAAAATTTTGGCTAAAACAATCGGTCTCTCAAATAATAGTAAGAGATACAACTTTCACCTTTTACACTCCCACTCAACCCAGAAACCAATACTTGTCACAAAGCGACAAATCTTCCCTTAGAGGGCATAAGAGAACCCTTAAGAAGAAACAGACACATGAACCTAAGCAACTATTATTCAACCTGGACGTCACAAAACACACAACACGACTGTGACCAAAACTCAGAGGTTACAAGACACAAAAACAAGATGATGGGACATCAAATACGACATTGCACAACGGAAAAACTAACTCAACAGAAATAGACTCACCCAATTTTTATCCCCTTATTTAGCCAAAAATTGACAAACAAGAAAAGAAACTTTCAAACTAGAAGAATAAGAAAAGACTAACAAATACTCATAAGTAAAGAACTTATGAGATAAAAACTAAGAATAAAAAGACCAATAAATACTTGAAAAGTTACATAAAGGGTAATGATTCTAGAAAGAAACAAATGAACTAGTCCACACAAGACAAAGACTCTGTTGTTGAAAGCACCAATTCCAAAAACAGTGTTTACCACACAAGCTTTTAAGGCATGCAAAAAAAACCAACAAAAGTAAGACCCTGTCCATACCAAGAACAAATACTTGGCATCTGTATTGAAACAAGCAGAACCACAAGATCCCACAACAACAATTATGGATCAGCGAAATACATACCAAATAATGTCAAGACATCTTATCAGACATTATTCAACCATAATCTCAAATTGCCATGCACATATAACTTCCCCTCAAGAAAACATCCTGCATGGATTTCATGAACACATTCATGATTACATACAGTTGCATACACCTTTATGATTGGCATTACACTTTTCACCTGGTTCAATCTCTACGAGAATACCAGTTTCATGCTTCTAATCACAACCATTTTAGGTCTTGATACAACCTCACACATCAAAAACACTTCAATCTTTATAGCTTCATTATGCAATATAGGTATCATACAAGTCCCAATCACTTGCTCTGTCAACTTGATCATATATTCAATTAATTTCTATAAGTATTCTGATAAGCAAATTCCCAATTTGCTTCTCAAAATCTCAAATTGCTTCACATACAAGGCCTTGGTAAAAAATATCAGCTAGTTGACTCTCAATGTTAACATGCTCCAGAATAATAACTTTATCTTCAACAATATTTCTAATGAACTGGTGTTTGATATATATATGATTGGTCCTACTGTGCTGAATAAGATTCTTTGAAATATTTATGGCACTAATGTTGTCACGGTATAATGTCATGACATCCTGTATGACATTATACTCAGTCAACATCTGTTTTATCCACATCAGTTGAGAACAAATGCTTCTTATAGCTATGTATTCAACTTCAGCATTAGATATAGAAACACAATTCTATTTCTTGCTAAACCAAGAGATCAAATTGTTTCCTAAAAAGAAACATCCTCCATAAGTACTCTTTCTATCATCAGCACTTCTAGCCGAATCAACATCACAATATCCCATCAATGTGAATTTTGAATTATGGGAGTATAATAAACCATAAGCAATGGTACCATTCACATACTTCAGAATTCTTTTGACTTGATTAATGTGACTCACCTTTGGTTCAGCTTGATATCTAGCACACACTCCAACATCAAATTTTATATCAGAACTACTTACTATAAGATAAAGTAGACTACCAATCATGCTTATGTAAATACTTTGGTCAACACTCACCCCCTTATCATACTTAGTTGATTTCAAGTGTGTTAGAGCAAGATTCCTTTTGTGAGTAGTATTCTTTAAATTCTATACACGAACAAAAGCATGTAATTGATTTAGGGTTATCACTCTATGAACTACCAAAAACATATTGGTAACTAGAAAATAAATTTATGATGCATGGAGTATAGAGTTTGAGAGTATCAAGCTTACCTGTGCAAGAGGAATTCGAATTTTTATGTTGAGGTGTTATAGATATTGTATGATGATCTGGACAACTTCAATGGACCTTATGTAATGTGTTGAGAAACTTGAAATGATTTAAAAACACCTGAAACTCTTGATGGTATCTCAACTGCAATTTGGCTTGATTTGGATATGGAGGTTTATGATTTTGGTGTTACATATGATGGAGAGGAGTTTAGATAGCTTTTATATGATATATGTGTTGTGTATACACTCTTGGTTTTGACATAAATGCTATCTATTTCAAAATTCGATAGTTACTTCATGGAGAAGCAATTTTTTAGGTAGGGAAGTGAAATGAGAGAAGACATGAATAGAGATGTGTTTAGGTGTTCTAATCAGTCACAAATTATCTCTATTTATAGTATAGTAAGTTTGTTTTGCAAGGAATAATGATTGGGGCTAGATCATCCTATTACCCAATGGACATGGTTATGTACCTAAAGTCTCCTCAAACTATTGACTTGCTTTAAACTTTGCAGGTGTAGGTCTTCTGATATTTGTGTAAGGCTTGAATCAAATGGATTGTCATGGCTCGTTTCATGCGACCTCTATGAATCCTTTGAATGCTCCATGAAAAACTTCGAGATTTTAGATTTGAAACTTAAATGCCACATGCTAATAGATGAGATTTTTTGCCTACATAGCTCTATGGTGTTGTAGCTCTTTAGATAACAGGTGTAATGAACATTAGAGACTTGTCTTGTATGGTGACAAGGCTTTCCAAGTCACAAAAAATATCAATTTCCCATATTCAAAAAGCTTAAACCTGAAGGTATGAGGAGCAGTGACTTTTAGACATTCAAGGTAGAATGGGGATTGAATACCAAAAAGAACAATAATACTTGCACTTCGGGGGAAACATAATGACGTTCTTTTTGTAGTAACGGTTTATGAAAAGCGGGTGGTCTAGCAAAGATAGCAATAAAAGGTTAAATAGAATAAGGATGAAATCAAAGGGTCTAAGACCTAAAGAAAGAGGATGAGAAGTAGATTCTACGGGCCCATGACTCATAGGGGAATATGAAAGGGAATAAGATCAACCAATCTAACAGCTGAACAATGGGTGAATGGAAGTAAGATCAACCGACCTAGGTACAATCAACCGACTTACGAAACTGAAGATGGAGAAACAAAGGGACTGAGATCAACTGATCTAACACCCGGACAATGGATGAAAGGAAGTAGAGTAAACCGACCTACGACCTAAACAGAAATACTGAAATTCTGGTATAGCAGATCTCAAATGTCCTATGAGATGTAGAGACAATTGATCTATGCTTTTAGCTCACAATAAACAATATGAACACAAAATAAAGTTTCAGAAAGTAAAGAACACACAATCAATTATTAACCTAGTTAAGTATAACTCACCTACTTATGGGGCTTCTAATCTAGGAATGAAATCCACTTAATAGTATTAATTCAAACTGAAACAACCTCTGGTTTCCAACTTGTCACTTAATGACTACCCGTGCTATACTTATACCTAAGACTTTCCTAAGTATGATACCCTTCTCAATTCCCTAAAAACCACCACGTGATCACACTCACTTTATGCTTAAAGGCTTAAGAGTGATCAACATTTTACAACTAAATAAAATAGTTCTACTCTTAGCATTAAATCGATACAAGAGAGGCTAAAAAAATCCTAATAATCATTATTTTTAGTATTTGTTCTTATTAAAGACTAGGGCTAATCTATCCTATTAGTAACTATAAATCAGAGTGGATTTTGGACTTCAAATCGCAGTAATTATGGTTGCACTGAATCTGCAAATATTCTCCAAGAAAATAGAAACTTTTAAATCTTTAGTTTCCTAAAATGTCTCCATGATTAGCAAACTTCAAATCTTCAATTCAAAATTGATTCTTTGAAAATCTTCACTCTTGGACGTCAGCTAGGATCACATAATATTCAAAAGAATATTCTGTGATTTATACAGAAAATAACAGTTTCCAAAACTGTAACAGAAAAATATGTTGAATAACCCTATTAGGACATCTTTTCTGACATCTTACAAAACCTACAATAGAACATGTTATTCTGCATGTTAGGACATCTTTTCCAACATATTGTTGTCGGGTTGTTTTACCAAATTAATTCCAACCACAAAAAGGCAAAAATAACAATCTCCCCATTTGGAAAATTTTAGCTAAAACAATCGGTCTCTCAGATAATAGTAAGAGATACAACTTTCACCTTTTACACTCCCACTCAACCCAGAAACCAATACTTGTCACAAAGGGATAAATCTTCCCTTAAAGGGCATAAGAGAACCCTTAAGAAGAAGCAGACACGTGAACCTAAGCAACTATTATTCAACCTGGACATCACAGAACACACAACACGACTGTGACCAATACTCAGAGATTACAAGACACAAAAACAAGATGATGGGACATCAAATATGACACTGCACAACGAAAAAACTAACTCAACAGAAATAGACTCCCCCAATTTTTATCCCCTTATTTAGCCAAAAATTGACAAACAAGAAAAGAAAATTTCAAACTAGAAGAATAAGAAAAGACTAACAAATACTCATAAGTAAAGAACTTATGAGATAAAAACTAAGAATAAAAAGACCAATAAATACTTGAAAAGTTACATAAAGGGTAATGATTCTAGAAAGAAACAAACGAACTAGTCCACACAAGACAAAGACTCTATTATTGAAAGCACCAATTCCAAAAACAGTTTACCACACATGCTTTTAAGGCATGCAAAAAAAAACCAACAAAAGTAAGACCCCGCCCATACCAAGAACAAATACTTGGCATCTGTATTGAAACAAGCAGAACCACAAGATCCCGCAACAACAATTATGGATCAGCGAAATACATACCAAATAATGTCAAGACATCTTGTCAGACATTATTCAACCATATTCTCAAATTGCCATGCACATATAACTTCCCCTCAATAAAACATCCTGCATGGATTTCATGAACACATTCATGATTACATACAGTTGCACACACCTTTATGATTGACATTACACTTTTCACCTGGTTCAATCTCTACGAGAATACCAGTTTCATGCTCCTAATCACAACCATTTTAGGTCTTGATACAACCTCACACATCAAAAACACTTCAATCTTTATAGCTTCATTATGCAATATAGGTATCATACAAGTCCCAATCACTTGCTCTGTCAACTTGATCCTATATTCAGTTAATTTCTATAAGTCTTCTGATAAGCAAATTCCCAATTTGCTTCTCAAAATCTCAAATTGCTTCACATACAAGGCATTGGTAAAAATATCAGCTAGTTGATTCTCAATGTTAACATGCTCCAGAATAATAATGTTATCTTCAACAATATTTCTAATGAAGTGGTGTTTGATATCTATATGATTGGTCCTACTGTGCTGAATAAGATTCTTTGAAATATTTATGGCACTAATGTTGAAATATTTATGGCACTAATGAAATATAGAAACACAATTCTATTTCTTGAAATATTTATGGCACTAATGAAATATAGAAACACAATTCTATTTCTTGCTAAACCAAGAGATCAAATTGTTTCCTAAGAAGAAACATCCTCCATAAGTACTCTTTCTATCATCAGCACTTCTAGCCGAATCAACATCACAATATCCCATAAATGTGAATTTTGAATTATGGGAGTATAATAAACCATAAGCAATGGTACCATTCACATACTTCAGGATTCTTTTGACTTGATTAATGTGACTCACCTTTGGTTCATCTTGTTATCTAGCACACACTCCAACATCAAATTTTATATCAGAACTACTTACTATAAGATAAAGTAGAATACCAATCATGCTTATGTAAATACTTTGGTCAACACTCACCCCTTTATCATACTTGGTTGATTTCAAGTGTGTTAGAGCAAGAGTCCTTTTGTGAGTAGTATTCTTTAAATTCTATACACGAACAAAAGCATGTAATTAATTTAGGGTTATCACTCTATGAACTACCAAAAACATATTGGTAACTTGAAAATAAATTTATGATGCATGGAGTATAGAGTTTGAGAGGATCAAGCTTACCTGTGCAAGAGGAATTCGAATTTTTATGTTGAGGTGTTACAGATGTTGTATGATGATCTGGACAGCTTCAATGGACCTTATGTAATGTGTTGAGAAACTTGAAATGATTTAAAAACACCTGAAACTCTTGATGGTATCTCAACTGCAATTTGGCTTGATTTGGATATGGAGGTTTGTGATTTTGGTGTTACATATTGTAAACACCCCAAATTTGCCCTCACCCATTCACACCATGGCTTGTGATCTTTTCATATGCATAAACACAATCATACCATATCATATCCCATTTTTTGATTCACTGCATAGATTCAAAGTCATCTGCATCTAGGGTTTGTGATCTGAGCAATCCAAAAGCTTCTTGAGCCACTCCAAAGGCCATAAATCACTTCAAAGGGGTCCATGTATGTTCTAATATCATGTTATATCCTCCCAAAGTCAAGAATGCCAAAGAATCACAAGAACTGGGATTGGTGTGGAAGCAGAACCAGGCTTGACTGCATAGATGACCTAAAATTAGGGTTTTGGTTTCAGAGGCCATAACCCCAAAATTTTTGGTCATTCTTGTTTCTATTGGTCTCTATATGGTATAGGGAGTTTGCATATCAATTTTCATGAAGAAATTCCAGGGGGAAGTCATCTGATCAAGGGTTGACTTTTTGAGCAAGTCAGTGCAAAATCAGGGCATCTGAGGCCCCCAATGACCCAACCAAAGGGCATTCTTCATCATTTTGATTGTATATGATCTTTATTTGATCATAGAAGAGTTTGGAAGTTCACAAAATTCAAGAATTTCAAGTCTTTTGCAAAGTTGACTTTTTGGGCAAGTTTGACTTTTAATGAAAATGTCATTTTATGCAACTTTTTCAACCCTTACTTTTTGATCCAAAAAAGCTTCAAATGGAAAAACTTTGGTCATGAAAGTTATAGAATAGATCTTTCCCTTTTCAAAAAGTACAAGAACATGACCTAATTCATTTTGGATCAAAAGTTATGGTTCATCAAAATTGGCAAAAATCACTAAAATTCAAGTTATGCACCAAAGGGGAAACTTGCAAAATCTTGTATCAAGGCAATTTGTGACTTCTAATTGATGTCAAACCATTACACAAACATCACACAAGTCTTAAAAATCAGAATGGGCCAAGAGTTTCTCATTTTGTTTGGTCTTTGGAGCAAGATATTTTCATGAGAACCAAAGTGAACCAAGTTGCAAAATCCATCATAACATCTCATCCACTTGTTGCCTTGGTTGCTGAACCACCCTAGCCCTCTCCTCACCTCATGCTGCGCAGCCCACACCCCTTGTACTTGGATAGAACATGACCCATGCTTTCTCTTACACAAAGTTGACAATTTGCAAAAGTAACCATACCTATCACAAAAGGACATGTCACATCTTCTGACCAATAGGATTAGTTTATACAAACAAAATGCAAGCTAAACATCACAACACACAAGCCTGAAACAAGCAAGAACTCAGCATTCTCATTTTCCACCCTTGGAGCAAAAGCATTCGAAACTCTTCATACAACTCACAAACACACAAACAAACTTCATAAACCTTCTCAACACATCACCCTGATCACAAAGCACCCCTAGAATCAACCTGAAACTCAAAGAATCAAGAACACGATTCTCACCTGAGCTTGAACAGAACCTGTTCAAACTCTCAAACCAGCCACCACAAACTCCTTCTCAGCATTCAGACATCATCAAGGGACCAAAAGGAGTGGATTGCACAAAGGAAAGAAGTCAGAAAGCTGCAAACTGAAAGCTTCAAAACTCAGGTAGCTCAAGAACTTTTTTTTCCAGAAATGGATTTTTAAGTTCTTAATAGCTTCTACATGCTTCCCTGGTCATGAATATGTTGTTGGTTTTGAAAATGGTGGAGAGATGAGAGTTTAATCGTGTTCTGAAAGTCTTGCCCTAAAAAATGTTTTGTTTCGATTCATGTGATTGATGAAATATAAATGATGTTTGTGTTAGGGTTTTGATTCAGTGAGGTGTGGGAAGGATTTCTGTTCTTTTAGATTTCATTTTAGTTACGTTTTGAAGATTCTAGGAATTTTCAGGTGGGGTTCCCACCGGAGAAGACGACCGGAGGTCTTCTCCGGCCACCTGAAAATAATTAGGGTTTAATCCCTGTAATTAATGAAATTTGAATTTTGAGCGTTGGATCCGTTGACTTGGTTGACCTGGCGCGTGTTTGAAGGGCTGAGATTCATCATTAGAAACCCTAATCACAATTAAGTTAATTAATTAATTCATAAATCAGAAATTAGGAAGTTTGAATGTGGACCATTCGATTGCGCGCGCAGTCAAGCCTCCCCTGCCCAGATTGCATCTCATCCCTTCATTCTGCATACTTTCCAATAATTCAATTTTTAATTCATATTTTCTTATTTTGTTTTGCACATTTTATTTAAAATAGTAAAGGCCATTTAAAAATTATGAAATTTTTTGCCAAAGATTTCACTAATTTTTAAAACACAAAAATATTTTTATTTTTATTTTTTGGCATTAAAAAAGTATTTTTAAATATTTAAAAGTTTCTTTTTAATTAATTAATGAGAATTAATTAATTAAAAATACTTTTAGGTATTTAAAAATCACCAAAAAATTCATGAAACATTTAAAAACATTTAGAAACATTGTCCAACCCTCAAACCAAATTTCGTTTTTGATCTTGATGCATTTTGAGAATTTTTCATGGAATTAAAATCATTTTAATGCATTATTTTGATCCAAACTTCAAAAAATCATTTCTGCCTAACCAATGAGAGTTGGACTTTGATTCTTTTTGCATTGCATTGTGTTTAGCATGTAGTTTGTTGATTAAATGGCCATGATTTGATCTTTCATTTTCAATTTGTTTGGTAATTTTCTTGTTAAGGAACCCTAAAACCCTAGAAAACTTAGAAAAATCATAACTTGGATTAGGTTAAGAGTTGGAACTTCTCCTTTAGGCAGTGAGTTAGTATAGGATTAGGGGTCCTTGGAGTGCATTTTCAATTTTTTATATTGATGTTTGCTTCTGATTTTGGTTTGTGTTTGATGCTTTGATCATAAACCCTAATTTGGGCTTCCATATGCATCCATCTTGCATTTGCATTCATACCTTGACTTGCCATAGCATTCTATGCATCCATGTGATTCATTTGAAATCTTAAGACATATTGAAAGCATGTTTTATCATTGCATCTTGCATTTGCCATGTTGTATTCCATTTGCATTTCATAACTTTTCATGTATGTTCATGTGTCTTAACTTGCTTCATTTGCATCCATAAGCTTGTATGACCATCCCCATGCCTTGTCACATGTTTGTAGCATCTTATAGAATCATTATCATCTCATATATGCTTCTGGTTTTGTTTTACATCATGCCATTTCATTTCATTTTGCATTGCATTGCATTTCTTTCACTAACATTTCAGGTGGTAAGTTGTTTGAGAAGTGAATTTGCCTTCACTTCTCATAATCTCTTTTCATCTCTCTTATGCATCATTGCTGCATTTTACTTTGTGTTTGAGATTGAGCTTGCTCATTCTTTTTCTTCTTACTCTCTTTCCTCAAGTGACTTGACTTCTTGATTGAAGCAAGTTACTTTGCTTCTCTTGACCCTTTCATCTGCTTCCTGGTGGTTCCATTGAAGATCTTTCTTGTTAAACCTCACAAACCTTAGGAACAATCAAGCATGACAATGATTAGGGTTTTGATTAGTCTCCCCACTTAGTTTTACCTTTGTGTCTCTTTGAGTCTTCTCTTCTCATCTCATAATCAGGGACTAAACCCTAAAGGCTTTAAGGCTTTGTGATTAAGCTTATGCCTGCATCCTTCTATTAGGATGGAGTGTATAACTTTAATCCTAAGTGTTAAACCCTTAATGTGTTTAAATCCTTTAATCAATTCATCTAATAATCATCAAGACATCAAGCTTGTAACTTGGGCCTTGCATTAGGGTTCTAATTCTTCCTTAACTGGTTAAGAAGGACTAACCCTAGTGTTAATGGACAAGTCCCCCTCAAGTTGTCTTACAAACCCTAAAAATCATTTCATCATCATATCATTGAATAAAATCCTCTTAATCAAAGGCTTGTTTTGTCATGAATTTAATCCCTAATCATGGATTAAGTTGAGGAGCTTTCCTCAGCTTAAACATTCTCATCTATTATCCTTCTATTAGGATGGTGTAATGAGTCTGTTTAATCCTTGATTATGGCTTAATCTCATTACTTAACACTAAACAAAAACAACAAAAACATCTAAATGATCACAAGTGGGTTAATGATCTTAATCCTGCATCAAAGGTGATTAAGTGTGAGAATCTGACTTCACACTTAAGGTATTCTCATTACCCCTAATCAGAGGGAAGATGTGATGAGTTTACTAAATCCATTGGTTTAGGCTTAAGCTCATTAACTTATGACAAACTTTCAAAAGCAATAAAAGACTGAAAACACAAAAAACAAACAATAATCATCTCCTTCAGGATTCTTTTCTCATCTCATTCACTCACAAACGAGAACTTGCTTCTTCCGTCTAATGCAAGACAGTTTGCATCTGAGCCAGACAGGTCATACACTTGAGCATTGACAAGTAAGCAGTTCACAAGTCAATTTATCTTTCAGTCTCTTTGGGTCGAACTACGGTGTTCTGACTTCCTCATTGCACGAGAGGATACGTAGGCATAACTTAACAGTTATCGAACAAAAGTCTCTGTATATTCCCCCTCTTTCCAGCATTATTCTCTTAGCCTCATGATCTTGAGCATCTTATTCCTTTTCTTACACTGACACACCATTTATACACTTCACACTTCTTTTACACTGACACCTGTACATCTCTTTCCAGCTACTTTATACACAGATTGCACTGACACTACCCCTTTAAAACACAAATCTTTTAAGCGTGGATCCCGTCGAGTACGGCGGACAATCTGGGTGCTAATACCTTCCCAGGTTGTAACCAACCCCCTTTCTCAGTCTCTCTGGTTCGCAACCGTCTTATCCATCTTTTTCTAGGTCTATGCAGCATTGCCTTTCCTCCGGGAAAAAAATGCCTAGCTGGCGACTCTTTTCTTTTCCAGTGAGTTCACTGCTGTGCGTTCTCATTGTTCTTTTCGCCGCCCGTTCGCGTCTGTACCCCATTTGACCCGGCTTCATTTGGTGGGAGCGACAGCTTGGCGACTCTGCTGGGGAGACTTATACTGTAACCAGGGCTTCTGGTTCTTTTTGTGGGTTCCTCCTAGCGCTTGATTGATTTGTGTTTACTGGGGTGTTATGTGCTATTTGTGCTTGTATTTGTATTTATTTTTGCTTTATGTACAGTAGTTTTATTACTTTCTTTATAGCTTTACATATATCATACTGTCATACTGTGCTGGCTGGATCTGTTTTGTTGCTTTGATGGGTGGTTGTTCTACTGAGAGTTAAGGTCCTATACCTGGGACCTGAGTGACACCTAGGCTAGAGTGGTTCATATTCTTTCCCATTCCATCTCGGTCTGGTGCGGGAATATGAAACACGGTTCAGATATGGGTTTCTTCTTGAGAACTCTGTGTTGCAGATTTCCTGCAGTGCTAGGGCTATCTGGGAAGCCTGCTAAGTCTGGATGACCTTTAGTATTGACCTTCAGAGACTGAGGTGAATTAGAGGAGGATCTTTTATGGTTATTGTAAACACTGTACCTCCGGGTTGGAAGTGTTTACACTTCTCATAACTGATCCAAGTCTGAGGATCCTTGTTTTAGAACATCACCTGTGAGGGGGTTGGGTTGTTTACAGGTTTGCAGGTACCCTTGACCTCAGCATACCCTGTTACTTTGTTTTGATTAAGAGTGTTCCATGTTGGAACAGTTCTTGTGATTTTAACCCTGGACATGTGACTCTTTATTTGAGTCCCCCACCTTGGTTACTGGACTTATGAACCTCCATCTGGATTTCTTGAACATACTTGGACTTATATCAGAGCACTTGATCAGATCCAGCTCAGTCACAAACCCTTGCATATCATTTGCATACATCCTCATTGCACCATTTTAACATGTGTTTATTTGTTTTTCAGGGTATCCATCCTATCATTTTGGCTTGGTTTTGACCCCTTATTCAGCATAGACCTGTCTTCATCAGTACTTACTTCAGCTGTCAGCTACCCTGCTTCAGTTACCTGCATCACCAACCTCAGCCTGTCAGAGGCCTATCTTCAGTGTTATTCTCAGCATCTGACCCAGCTCTTCTTCAACAATATGGCACCTAAGAAGAGCAACATCTCCTATCATTTCTTTGAGCCTGAGTTGGCTAGCATCAGGAAGATTCAGACCCTGATTACTCCAGACCATATACCACTTTTCAGAGAACATTATGGAGGAATCCTTGATGTGGTTATGGATTTGGACCCTTCACAGAGGAGCTTGATTCACACTTGCCTGCAGTTCTATGATCCCCCTCTGAGGTGCTTCACATTTCAGAATTTTCAGTTGGGACCCTTGTTGGAAGAGTATTCATCTTTGGTTGGTGTACCTATCAGGGGTGGAATCTCTTTCAACCCTGAGATGGTTTTCCCTAGTAATGAGGAGGTAGCAAAGGCATTATATCTGGAACCAGTTCTGATTGGGCAAAATTTGACAGCTAAAGCTGAAGTCTCTGGTTTTCATCTGGATTTCTTGATCACTCAGGCTACCCGGAAAGCTTCTTTGGGAGAGTGGAAAGCAGTCTGTGCTTTATTGGCCCTTAGCATATATGGGGTCATTTTATTTGCAGATGAGCCAAAGTTTGTTAGCAATAGTGCAATCCATCTTTTCATCCTGAGAAACCCAGTGCCCACCTTACTGGGAGATCTTTACTACTCTGTTCATCAAAGGAATGAAAAGCAAAGGGGAAGATTAGTGAGATGCTGTGCTCCTTTGTTCCATACCTGGCTGCTCAAGCATTTGCCAAAGACTGATGCATTCTTGAACCCTCACCAGCAGAAGAACTGGGCTAGGAGGCTTGTTGCTCTAACCTCAGATGACATCAGGTGGTGCACTCAGAGCACCAAGGGCAGAGACATCATTACAAGTTGTGGGCAATTTCCCAATGTACCTCTGATTAGAGTAAAGGGTTGCATCAATTACAACCCTATGCTGTTCAAAAGACAACTAGGCTATGCGTTAGTCCATCCTCCTAGAGCACAGGATCTGACTGAGACCCTTTATTGTGAAATCAAGCCTAATCTGGCTGTTGTCAGGCAATCAGCCTGGGCTTGGGACAATGTTCATACCAAGGGAGTAACCATTCTGGGAAAGTGCAACAATGTGGCCTCAGCACAATACTATGAGTGGTCCCATGCCAGGGCTCAATTTTCTGGGATGCCCTTCACCATTGAAGATGTGCCTGGACCTTCCACAGCACCACCTCCAGCAACTGTCAGCTTAGAGGAGTTTGAGAAATTGAAAGAGAGAAATGAGAAGCTGACTCAGGCTCTACAAAAAACCCTCTGGGAGAGGAGTGATGGTAGGTTGGATATTGAAAGGTTGGAAAAGTTGAAGATAGAGCATCTGGCTAGGATTGAGAAGTCTGAAGATTACATCAGGAAGTCTAGGGCTGGAGAACAGATCTTGAAGAATGCCTGCAAGGAAGCCCAGTTCCAGAAGGCCAGGACTGATTTGTATCTGAAGGAGAGTCAAGCTAGGTGGGTCAGGATCACCGAAGCTCGTACTCTGGAAGATAAGAGGACTCAGGATAAGATTGAGTAGCTGGAAGCTAGTGCAAAAGAGCAGCAGGAAGCCCTGGCAGTAGCCCAGAGGGAGATCTCAGAGCTGAAGATTAGAGCTGGTGTAAAGAGGTCAAAGGACCAGAGTCAGCACAAGAAGCTAACTGCAGTTGTTACTACCAGGAATCTCCTTATTAGGAATCTTACAGAGCGTCCAGCTGATCCTGTGACTGAAGCACTTCTCAAGGAAGTTCAGGAGGATGAGTTTGGTCTTGGTGTCTGACTTTTGCTTGTTGTTGCTTTCATTTCATGTACTTTTCTTTATGTTGTATTTCTGACCCCTCAGAGGGCATGTATTGTAAAAGAAACAAACTATGTATCATTTACTTTTTGTAATGAATGCGTTGTTTTGTGTTATCTGAATTCTTCAAGAGCAACATCAACAGCATCTTCTTCAAGGGTCTGGAAAGGTCAAAACCAAGTGCCAAGCCGGATACCTTGGAAACAAATGAGCATAACTGCATTGCATACTAACCTTTTGTTTTGTTTTGTAGGTTTTTGTTTTATTGATACTAACTCTGTTGTGACTTCAGGAACTATTGCTCGACGTCGAGGGTTTCCACTCAACCGTCCACACAGATATCCCACCCGTAACAATCTTCTGGGCATACAGATGGACCAGGTACAGCAGGACCTTACAGAGGTCAGGAACCAAATGGCCAACGAGAGGTTGGAAATGAGGAATCAGATGACACAATTTATGGAGGTGATGAATAATATGGCTCAAAGCCAAGAGAGGTTAAGAGCACTGGTAGAGGGGAGAAATCATGAAGACCCTCATCCAGGGACTGCTGGGACAAGCAACAATGAGAGAGTCCAACCTCATGTTAATCCCCCAGTCTTTGGACCCCACCTGCATCCAGAGATCAACATTCCTGCAAATGTGCAAGGGACTGCCACAACAGGTAGAGTGCTGCAGGAAGACCCCCAGGAAGATCAGTTCACCGTGATGGGAGCTGGGGAGGAAGCCTATGACAGAAGGCTGGAAGAGATTGTTGAGAAAATGAGATCACTGGAGTCCCAGAATTCCTTGGGGTTTGATGTTATGGACATGGGTCTAGTGGACGGGGTCAGGATTCCCCACAAATTTAAGCCACCATGCTTTGAGAAGTATAATGGGACTTCCTGTCCCCGGACCCATTTACAATCCTTTCTGGGGAGGCTGAAGGCCTATACCATGGACGAAAAGCTATGGATGTTCTATTTTGAGGATAGTTTAACTGGAGCTTCGAGGGAATGGTACTCTCATCTGACCAGAGCAACCATTAGATGCTGGAAGGACCTGGCAGAGGCCTTTATCAGACAGTATCAGTACAACTTAGATATGGCTCCCAACAGGACCCTCCTGATGGGGATGTCTCAATCATCCAGGGAAAGTTTCCGAGAGTACGCTCAAAGATGGAGACAGCTTGCTGCTGCTGTCCAGCCACCTATGTCAGAGAGGGAGATGGCAGATATGTTTATGAACACCCTCCAAGGAACATACATTGACAGGTTGGCTGCCTTTTCTTCCACTAGCTTTGCTGATGTAGTTATAGCCGGGGAAAGGATTGAAAGCCTATTAAAGATGGGTAAGATTTCTGACAACGGTGCCAGCTCCTCCAGCAACCCAAGAAAGCCTTTTGTAGGCCCAAGAAGAACTGGCGAGACCAATGCTATCCATACCAGCAGGGGCAGACCCCAATATGTTCATAGGTCAGTGGCAGCAGTCACCATTCCCGCTCCAGTTCATCCTCAACCGGTTTATCAACCTCAGCAACAAAATTATCAGCAACAAACTCAGTATCCTCCTCAAAGAAATTATAACAACAGCAACACCAGCAACAACAACCAGCAAAGACCATTTCAACAGAGACCTTCTCAGGCCAATAGGGTGATCGATCCGATCCCTATGCCCTATGCCACATTACTGCCACAACTCCTAAAACTCAACCTAGTTGAGCTAAGGACGTTGGCACCTCCAGATCCTGCCAGTCTACCCAGAAATTACGACTCCAATGCCAGGTGTGCTTTTCATTCAAATGCACCTGGGCATAGTACAGAGAAGTGCAGAGCCTTGCACATGAAGGTACAAGACTTAGTAGATTCTAAGGCTCTAAACTTTGCACCACCACTGAATGTTAACAAGAACCCTATGCCACACCACGGAGGTCCCAGAATCAATGCTATTGAAGAAGACAAGCCGTCTTATTTGATAACCAGTGTGGGTCAGATTCGGACACCGTTGGTAGAGATTAAGGCTCAACTCCTCGAATGTCAAATGTTCCCGGGGTGCGAGCTAGGGTGTGCTTACTGCAACATTTCAGTGAATGGTTGTGATAACTTGAGAGATGGCATAGATGGTCTCATCCAGAGTGGCCTGCTTCAAATTACAACATCAATTCCAACAAATCCAGCAGTCTCATCAGCAACAATTCCAGTATCTCCTACAACTGCAACAGCCATTGTTCCAAACAACTCTTCAGCTTCATCAACAAATGCTTCATCTGTCATTTCAACTGACCAGATATCAGCAAACATCCCTTCTACAACTTCAGCACCACTTCATTTTGAATCTCCTACAACAACAACATCCATTCTTCCAACAAAGTCTCCTACAACATCAGCAGCAAACCATGAAGATGTCTCAACAGTTACGATTTATTATGATCCTGCAAATGATTCTGCCTACAACTCACAAAGTGCTACTCCTATCAGAGCACCAGTCACGATATATTATGATCCACAGACTATCACAGTCCCTGCTGCAGCTGCCATCAGTCCAGTCACTGTCACAGTGCCTGGGCCAGTACCTTATGAAAGCAGTAATGCCATCCCTTGGCATTACGGCTCTGACTTATACTGCGAAGGACAGAAAATCACTTTCGAATCATCAACTTCTTCACCACAAATAGACAATGTGGGAGGAGGCGGAGGCTTCACTCGAAGCGGACGTCTCTTCGCTCCACAAATTCAAAAACCCACTGCCGAAGCAGAAGCTGCTGCCAAGGCAAAAGGGAAGAGCATGGTACAAGAAGAGCAGGTTGTTAGAGAAGCTTTAAGAACACCTTTTGATCAAGAAGTTGATGAGTTCATGAGAATCATCAAGAAAAGTGATTACAAGATAGTGGACCAGCTTCACCAGACGCCTTCCAAGATCTCCATTCTATCATTGCTTATGTGCTCCGAAGCTCATCGGAACGCACTACTCAAAGTCTTGCACGCAGCTTATGTGCCAGAAGAAATCACCGTCAATCAGTTGGAAGCTGTGGTTGGCAATGTTAATGCTAGTAATGGACTAGGATTCACCAACACTGATTTGACTTCGGAAGGCCGCAATCATAACAAGGCTTTGCACATTACCATGGAATGTAAAGGTGCAGTTCTTTCCCATGTGCTGGTGGACACAGGATCATCCCTCAATGTCTTACCTAAAAAGGCCCTTGTGAAGCTGGAATATGAAGGATTGGCATTGCGACCCAGTAACTTGGTAGTGAGAGCTTTTGACGGCTCTAAGAGATCAGTTTTGGGAGAGATTGAGTTGCCTGTAACGATTGGCCCACAAACTTTCAAAACGACCTTCTACGTGATGGACATTCAGCCTGCCTACAGCTGTTTGTTGGGTAGACCATGGATTCATGCCGCTGGCGCAGTGACGTCTACCCTTCACCAGAAGTTAAAATTCGAGTGGGAGGGCCAAGTCGTTACTATCTGTGGAGAGGAGGATATTTTTGTTAGCCATCTGGCTACCTACAAGTATATTGAGATGGATGGGGAGATCCATGAAACGATGAGTCAAGGGTTCGAGGCCCTGAATGTTAATGAAACATCTGCTGTACCTGGAACCTCAATGACATCATACCAACAAGCCCGGAAGGTTGTTGAAGAAGGAACTGCCCAAGGCTGGGGCAAATTGTTACCTGTGGAGAAGAAAGAGGATAGATTTGGGTTGGGTTACAAACCAACTCAACAAGATCAAGCAGAGGCTGCTAAGGAGCCCAACTTTGTTAGTGGGGGGATGCTCACCCCCGATGCTGTCAACAATTTGGAAGACGAGGATGAAGGCAACCGCAACCTGGAGAGTTGGATCCGTCCAAAGATCCCGGGGAGCAGTATCTTAAACTGGTCTTCCCAGGAAATTATAAGAGTTACTCCTGCAGAGTAATTATTATTTCCTGTATATTTTAAGCATGCATCAAGTCTTGCATCTTGCCCAAGATGACAAGACTCATTTTGTAATCGGGCCATCTGTAATTTTTGTGCAACAAGATTAATCAATGAAATATCAGACATCTTTTGCAAATGAGTCTTTTTCTTTTCCGCTCACTGTTTTTCCTTTTTTCTTTTTGTACAAAAAATAAATGGCAATGTTTTCAAAATGACAACTTTATATCACTTTTCTAAACAAGATTAAAATCGATCACTAAAATGAACAAACTGAACCCTTGCAGAGAGTGCCTTCCAGACCGCACCGACAACAACACGGCTATGACTTCGTATGACTTTGACAATCCGGTCAATCAAGCTGATGAAGGGGTTGAAGAAGAATATGAGCTTCCTGAAGAGCTAGCCAGGTTGTTGAGACAAGAGGAGAAGGTTATCACTCCTCATCAGGAGGAGGTAGAAACAATTAATCTTGGTACAGATGAAGATGTGAAAGAAGTTAAAATCGGGGCCGGCCTACAAGACTCGGTGAAGAAACAACTGATTGACCTGCTTCAAGAGTATGTGGATGTGTTTACTTGGTCTTATCAGGATATGCCAGGGTTGGACACCGATATTGTTATGCACAAGCTGCCTTTGAGAGAAGAATGCCCACCGGTTAAACAGAAACTGCGTCGTACTCGCCCAGACATGGCAATGAAGATCAAAGAAGAGGTGCAAAAGCAGTGGGACGCCGGGTTCCTTGCTGTAACTAGCTATCCACCGTGGGTTGCTAATATTGTGCCTGTGCCTAAGAAAGACGGCAAAGTAAGGATGTGTGTTGACTACCGGGATCTGAACAGAGCTAGCCCGAAAGATGATTTCCCATTACCTCACATTGATGTATTGATGGATAATACGGCTCAGTTCTCGGTATTCTCCTTCATGGATGGATTTTCAGGATACAACCAGATCAAGATGTCACCTGAAGACATGGAGAAAACAACCTTCATCACACCCTGGGGCACTTTCTGTTATAAAGTGATGCCATTCGGATTGAAGAATGCTGGTGCAACATATCAACGGGCTATGGTGACATTATTCCACGATATGATCCATAAGGAAATCGAGTGTTATGTGGATGACATGATTGCCAAGTCCCTTACTGAAGAAGACCACCTGGTGAATCTGCTGAAGCTATTCAAGCGTCTGAGGAAGTACCAACTGAAGCTGAACCCCAACAAATGCACATTCGGGGTGCGATCTGGTAAGCTGCTGGGTTTTATCGTAAGCGAGAGGGGGATTGAGGTTGACCCTGATAAAGTCAAAGCCATCCAAGAGATGCCTGCACCGAAAACTGAGAAAGAAGTTCGAGGGTTTCTAGGTAGACTGAACTATATCTCAAGGTTCATATCTCACCTTACTGCGACCTGTGAACCCTTGTTCAAACTGTTAAGAAAAGAACAAACGGTCAGGTGGAATGAAGACTGCCAGAGGGCTTTTGACAAGATCAAAGAGTACTTGCAAGAACCTCCAATCCTTATGCCTCCAGTTGAAGGAAGACCTTTGATAATGTACCTGACAGTATTAGAAGAGTCAATGGGTTGTGTGTTGGGCCAGCATGACGAGTCTGGTCGAAAAGAGTATGCAATATACTACCTGAGCAAAAAGTTTACCGACTGTGAACAACGTTATTCACTGCTCGAGAAAACTTGTTGTGCTTTAGCGTGGGCTGCTCGCCGACTGAGACAGTATATGCTAACCCACACTACTTTATTGATCTCCAAAATGGACCCAGTTAAGTACATTTTCGAGAAGCCAGCTCTTACAGGACGGGTTGCAAGATGGCAAATGATTCTCACAGAATATGACATTCAGTACACCTCTCAGAAAGCCATCAAGGGCAGTGTATTGTCTGAATATCTTGTTGAGCAACCTATTGATGACTACCAGCCTATGAGATTCGACTTCCCTGATGAAGACATCATGTTCATAAAAGCAAAAGATCATGAAGAGCCTGTTCACACTGAAGGGCCTAACCCGGAAGAAGAGTGGACTATGATGTTTGATGGGGCTGTTAATATGAATGGTCGTGGTGTTGGTGCAGTACTCATTACACCCAAGGGAGTTCACATGCCTTTCTCGGCAAAGCTCACCTTTAACTGCACTAACAACGAAGCTGAATACGAAGCTTGCATTATGGGCCTTGAGGAAGCCATTGACCTCAGGATCAAGACATTGACTGTATTCGGAGATTCAGCTCTGGTAGTTAATCAAACCAATGGCAAATGGTACACACACCAGGATCATCTGATACCTTACAGGGATTATACAAGGAGGTTATTGACTTTCTTCACAACAGTCAAGCTCGAGTATATCCCCCGGGACGAGAACCAGTTTGCAGATGCTCTGGCCACCATTTCATCAATGATCAAAGTTCAAGCTGCCAACTTTGTACCTCAAATTTCGGTGTCCAGACTTGACAGACCAGCATATGTGTTCGCAGCAGATGTTGTCAAAGATGATAAGCCTTGGTTCCATGACATTAAGTGCTTCTTGGAGGATCAAACATACCCACCTGGGGCATCTTCCAATGATAAGAAGACTTTGAGAAGGCTTGCTGGTAGTTTCTTCCTGAACACTGATGGGTCCCTATACAAGAGAAACTTTGATATGGTACTCCTCAGATGCGTTGACAGAACAGAAGCAGACTTATTAATGCATGAAGTGCATGAAGGATCCTTTGGTACCCATGCTGGAGGACATGCCATGGCCAAGAAGTTGTTAAGATCAGGCAATTACTGGATCACAATGGATGCTGACTGTTGTGCCTATGCCAGAAAATGCCATAAATGCCAGATTTATGCGGATAAGGTGCATGTGCCTCCCAATCCTTTGAATATAATGTCTTCACCATGGCCCTTTGCCATGTGGGGCATTGATATGATCGGCAAGATTGAACCGACTGCTTCAAATGGCCACAGATTTATCCTGGTCGCCATTGATTATTTCACCAAGTGGGTTGAAGCAGCCTCATATGCAAATGTTACAAGGCAAGTGGTAGCCAGATTTCTGAAGAGAGATATCATCTGTCGATACGGAGTTCCCGAGCGAATCATTACTGATAATGGTTCCAACTTGAACAACAAAATGATGGCAGAACTATGCCGGGACTTCAAAATCCAACACCACAATTCTTCTCCTTACAGGCCAAAGATGAATGGCGCTGTCGAGGCAGCTAATAAGAATATCAAGAAGATTGTGCAGAAGATGGTAGTTACGTACAAAGACTGGCATGAGATGCTACCATTTGCTTTGCATGGGTACCGCACGTCAATCAGAACATCCACTGGGGCAACATCGTATCAGCTTGTATATGGTATGGAGGCAGTCCTACCTGTTGAAGTTGAATTACCCTCTCTACGGGTATTGATGGATGTTAAGCTGAACGAAGCGGAATGGGTTCGGTCCCGACACGAGCAACTGAGTCTGATCGAAGAGAAAAGATTGGCTGCAATCTGTCATGGGCAGCTATATCAGAAAAGAATGAAAAGAGCCTTCGATCAGAAAGTCAGGCACCGAGAGTACCAAGTAGGAGATCTTGTGCTGAAGAGAATCCTCCCTCCTCACAGAGACCACAGGGGCAAATGGACTCCGAATTATGAAGGACCATTCGTGGTAAAGAAAGTTTTCTCTGGTGGAGCACTAATGCTCAACACCATGGATGGTGAAGACTTCCCGTCCCCTGTGAATTCAGATGCAGTTAAAAAATACTTCGCATAAAAATGACCCGCTGGACATAAAAACAGAATGTAAGTCCAGGCAAAAATAGGGCATCCCGGCGAGTCAAAAACAGAATAAAAGACTCGGGCAAAAATAAGGGAAAATAAACAAAAGAATGTACACCCGCTGAGTTGAAAAGCCGCATTGGACGACTCGGGCAAAAATGGGTATCCCGATGGATTGAAAACCCGAAAGGGCGATCCATGCAAAATAAGGGAATAAGCGAACAATTGCATTCTGAATTCGTCTGCATCACTTGCAACTTGGTAAATCTCGAAAGGATCAAGCTTCTGTCAGAATCAGCCTTCTTCAGAAAGCAAGACGAGAAGAACGTCAAAAGTCATACGAGTCATAGCAAAAGAGAAAGCTCCTTGAAAGCATCGTCAACATTGCCAGCACTTTGTTTCTCAATTTGTAACAATCCCCTCATTTTAGGAGATATGTTTCTTTGACTGTATCCTGCCAATTCAGGGCATTTGAATTAATAAAATCAGATTTTTCAGTCATGTTTCGTTTTGTACATTTTTATTTGCAAAAGAATGTCTGATGTCTTAAGAAAACTAGTTGCGCAAATACAGATGCTTATCTTTGAGAAAATAAAAACACGTGCTTGCAGGAAATATACCTACTCTCGAGAGTGTCTCACTCCTATGACGGAATCCGATAAGGGATACCTCGGGGTTACTTGTACGTTTCTCTGTCTTTGCAGGATTGCAGGTATTCAAAAGTGCAACAGGGGGCGTGAAAGCTTCATCCCAGCAAGCTGGCAAATCAACACTCACTCAATCTTAGCACCCAAGTGTTTTCTCCCCAACTGAGTTGTCATTTGTTGCTTCTCCCAACCGAGTTGCCAGTCATTTTTCCCCAGCCGAGTACAAAAGCCAGGGAACCATTTCCCCACAAAGTTTCAGTCTCTATCCAGAAGAGCAACGCACGAAGGAATCACAACAGAGTGACGAAAGCTTCTACAACCCCCCAGCTGGGTCCCTCATTATTGGAAAAGGTCTATCATTGACCCATTTCTCCAAGCAGAAGCCTGTCATCAGATCTACCAACGATCTTACCCCCAGCTGGGATGTTCGCACCAACAGATCAACCAGAGATCTTCACAGCAGTGGGATCCGAGTCCCGGATCTGTTTTCCTGTGCATAATCATAGCATTTGCATCATATTCACCAAATAAAGCGTAGCATTCCGTCTTAAAAACGGAGCATTACGGCAAAAATCAAACATATAGCATAATCATAAGTCATGACCTGAATCAAACACTTGTGAATATTATCAACTCATCAACAATATACAGAATACCTCCCGGATTCCCCAGCAAAGCAGTTGCCTCACAATTCACCAATACAAATACACACTCCTTGTGGCACCCGTCCGTGTCATATCCCCAGCAGAAAGCCAAAGACATCCTCTTTGCACTCACATATACTTATATATATACATTTCCCTGACATCCATCCATGTCATTTTCCCCAGCACAGCAACATAAACACTCTGTACATCAGATACTTGTTATATTATACTCTTCTCCTTTTGACACTCGTCCGTGTCACTCTCCCCAGCAATTAAAATAATCATCTATACATCACTCATACTCACTAATTATGTTACTCTTATACAGATACTCGTCCGTATCCTATATACATTGTTTATATCCCCACAGATTCGACATTGGTCCATATTCTTTGTTAACCAGTTGGTACTCGTCCGTACCATCATCTCAGAATATGCGTCAAGTGTTTGTTTCTATCTGATACTCGTCCGTATCACAGTCTTAAGGATGCTTGTCCGCACCTTTAATCCATACACTCTCGTCTTCTTGGATATAGACACTCGTCTGTGTCTACTATTCCCCAGAAGAGTTCTTTCAGATTCAACGTTCGTCCGTGTTCATTGTTAACCAGTTGATACTCGTCCGTATCATCATCTCTAAACACGTGTCAGTATTTGTTTCTACCCGATACTCGTCCGTATCGTAGTCTTAGGGATGCTCGTCCGCATCTTTAATCTATACACAAACATCTAAACACTTATACCTTTTGTTTTCTTGGATGTAAACACTCGTCCGTGTTTACTTTTCCCCAGTAAAACAATTTCTTTTTATCTGACATTCGTCTTATGTCATGATAAACCCTGAGAGCAGTCGTCCCCTGCTAGGTGGTCGTCCTCCACCTCTTGATGGTCGTCCTCCATCATGCTCATCCGATGGCCGTCCCCATCGTTGACCTTTTATTCGACATTCGTCCTATGTCGTGATATTTAGCAGTCGTCCCCTGCTAGGTGGTCGTCCTCCACCTCTTGATGATCTTCCTTCATCATTTTATCCAATGGTCGTCCCCATTGTTGATTTTGGTTATCTGACATTCGTCATGTGTCATGACAAACCTTGAGAGCAGTCGTTCCCTGCTGGGTGGTCGTCCTCCACCTCTTGATGGTCGTCCTCCATCATGCTCATCCGATGGCCGTCCCCATCGTTGACCTCTTATCCGGCATTCGTCCTATGTCGCGATATTTTCGGCAGTCGTACCCTGCCAGGTGGTCGTCCTCCACCTTAGATGATCGTCCCTCATCTTAACCCTTACAGAGCAGCCGTCCCCTGCTAGGTGATCGTCCTTCACCTTTGATGACCGTACCTCATCATCTGTTTATTTCATTTATTCTTTAACCCGATGGCCGTCCCCGTCGTGGTCCCTTTTCCCTTTTTCCTGATGATCGTCCTTCATCAGTTTAGCCCGATGGCCGTCCCCATCGTTGGTTACTTTACTTTATGAACTTGATGGCCGTCCCCGTCATGTTTCATTAATCCCCAGAGAATCTTACAACTTTATCTTGATGGCCGTCCCCGTCATGATACCTTTTATCCCCAGCATGTCGGCCGTCCCCGTCATTGCTTTATTTCCCGCACTTTTCAGCATGTCGGCCGTCCCCGTCATTGCTATTTCCCCGGCAGTCGTCCTCTGCTCGACGGTCGTCCTCCGTCGCCCATACTTTACAATATACTTTATTTCCTTTCACAATCTATATCCCTTTTTTTCTTCATTCTGTGAGTGCAAATTTTGGACTGTCTTTGATATTCAACCACAAGTTACCTTGTTTGCCTGATAAGCCTTCGCTTACATCCTGCACAGCTAACTCATGTTTGAATAGGGGCAGCTGTAAACACCCCAAATTTTCCCTCACCCATTCACACCATGGCTTGTGATCTTTTCATATGCATAAACACAATCATACCATCTCATATCCCATTTTTTGATTCACTGCATAGATTCAAAGTCATCTGCATCTAGGGTTTGTGATCTGAGCAATCCAAAAGCTTCTTGAGCCACTCCAAAGGCCATCAATCACTTCAAAGGGGTCCATGTATGTTCTAATATCATGTTATATCCTCCCAAAGTCAAGAATGCCAAAGAATCACAAGAACTGGGATTGGTGTGGAAGCAGAACCAGGCTTGACTGCACAGATGACCTAAAATTAGGGTTTTGGTTTCAGAGGCCATAACCCCAAAATTTTTGGTCATTCTTGTTTCTATTGGTCTCTATATGGTATAGGGAGTTTGCATATCAATTTTCATGAAGAAATTCCAGGGGGAAGTCATCTGATCAAGGGTTGACTTTCTGAGCAAGTCAGTGCAAAATCAGGGCATCTGAGGCCCCCAATGACCCAACCAAAGGGCATTCTTCATCATTTTGATTGTATATGATCTTTCTTTGATCATATAAGAGGTTGGAAGTTCACAAAATTCAAGAATTTCAAGTCTTTTGCAAAGTTGACTTTTTGGGCAAGTTTGACTTTTAATGAAAATGTCATTTTATGCAACTTTTTCAACCCTTACTTTTTGATCCAAAAAAGCTTCAAATGGAAAAACTTTGGTCATGAAAGTTATAGAATAGATCTTTCCCTTTTCAAAAAGTACCAGAACATGACCTAATTCATTTTGGATCAAAAGTTATGGTTCATCAAAATTGGCAAAAATCACTAAAATTCAAGTTATGCACCAAAGGGGAAACTTGCAAAATCTTGTATCAAGGCAATTTGTGACTTCTAATTGATGTCAAACCATTACACAAACATCACACAAGTCTTAAAAATCAGAATGGGCCAAGAGTTTCTCATTTTGTTTGGTCTTTGGAGCAAGATATTTTCATGAGAACCAAAGTGAACCAAGTTGCAAAATCCATCATAACATCTCATCCACTTGTTGCCTTGGTTGCTGAACCACCCTAGCCCTCTCCTCACCTCATGTTGCGCAGCCCACACCCCTTGTACTTGGCTAGAACATGACCCATGCTTTCTCTTACACAAAGTTGACAATTTGCAAAAGTAACCATACCTATCACAAAAGGACATGTCACATCTTCTGACCAATAGGATTAGTTTATACAAACAAAATGCAAGCTAAACATCACAACACACAAGCCTGAAACAAGCAAGAACTCAGCATTCTCATTTTCCACCCTTGGAGCAAAAGCATTCGAAACTCTTCATACAACTCACAAACACACAAACAAACTTCATAAACCTTCTCAACACATCACCCTGATCACAAAGCACCCCTAGAATCAACCTGAAACTCAAAGAATCAAGTACACGATTCTCACCTGAGCTTGAACAGAACCTGTTCAAACTCTCAAACCAGCCACCACAAACTCCTTCTCAGCATCCAGACATCATCAAGGGACCAAAAGGAGTGGATTGCACAAAGGAAAGAAGTCAGAAAGCTGCAAACTGAAAGCTTCAAAACTCAGGTAGCTCAAGAACTTTTTTTTCTAGAAATGGATTTTTAAGTTCTTAATAGCTTCTACATGCTTCCCTGGTCATGAATATGTTGTTGGTTTTGAAAATGGTGGAGAGATGAGAGTTTAATCGTGTTCTGAAAGTCTTGCCCTAAAAAATGTTTTGTTTCGATTCATGTGATTGATGAAATATAAATGATGTTTGTGTTAGGGTTTTGATTCAGTGAGGTGTGGGAAGGATTTCTGTTCTTTTAGATTTCATTTTAGTTACGTTTTGAAGATTCTAGGAATTTTCAGGTGGGGTTCCCACCGGAGAAGACGACCGGAGGTCTTCTCCGGCCACCTGAAAATAATTAGGGTTTAATCCCTGTAATTAATGAAACTTGAATTTTGAGCGTTGGATCCGTTGACTTGGTTGACCTGGCGCGTGTTTGAAGGGCTGAGATTCATCATTAGAAACCCTAATCACAATTAAGTTAATTAATTAATTCATAAATCAGAAATTAGGAAGTTTGAATGTGGACCATTCGATTGCGCGCGCAGTCAAGCCTCCCCTGCCCAGATTGCATCTCATCCCTTCATTCTGCATACTTTCCAATAATTCAATTTTTAATTCATATTTTCTTATTTTGTTTTGCACATTTTATTTAAAATAGTAAAGGCCATTTAAAAATTATGAAATTTTTTGCCAAAGATTTCACTAATTTTTAAAACACAAAAATACATTTAATTTTTTTTTTTTTACATTAAAAAAGTATTTTTAAATATTTAAAAGTTTCTTTTTAATTAATTAATGAGAATTAATTAATTAAAAATACTTTTAGGTATTTAAAAATCACAAAAAAATTCATGAAACATTTAAAAACATTTAGAAACATTGTCCAACCCTCAAACCAAATTTATTTTTTGATCTTGATGCATTTTGAGAATTTTTCATGGAATTAAAATCATTTTAATGCATTATTTTGATCCAAACTTCAAAAAAATCATTTCTGCCTAACCAATGAGAGTTGGACTTTGATTCTTTTTGCATTGCATTGTGTTTAGCATGTAGTTTGTTGGATTAAATGGCCATGATTTGATCTTTCATTTTCAATTTGTTTGGTAATTTTCTTGTTAAGGAACCCTAAAACCCTAGAAAACTTAGAAAAATCATAACTTGGATTAGGTTAAGAGTTGGAACTTCTCCTTTGGGAAGTGAGTTAGTATAGGATTAGGGGTCCTTGGAGTGCATATTGATGTTTGCTTCTGATTTTGGTTTGTGTTTGATGCTTTGATCATAAACCCTAATTTGGGCTTCCATATGCATCCATCTTGCATTTGCATTCATACCTTGACTTGCCATAGCATTCTATGCATCCATGTGATTCATTTGACATATTAAGACATATTGAAAGCATGTTTGATCATTGCATCTTGCATTTTCCATGTTGTATGCCATTTGCATTTCATAACTTTTCATGTATGTTCATGTGTCTTAACTTGCTTCATTTGCATCCATAAGCTTGTATGACCATCCCCATGCCTTGTCACATGTTTGTAGCATCTTATAGCATCATTATCATCTCATATATGCTTCTGGTTTTGTTTTACATCATGCCATTTCATTTCATTTTGCATTGCATTGCATTTCTTTCACTAACATTTCAGGTGGTAAGTTGTTTGAGAAGTGAATTTGCCTTCACTTCTCATAATCTCTTTTCATCTCTCTTATGCATCATTCCTGCATTTTACTTTGTGTTTGAGATTGAGCTTGCTCATTCTTTTTCTTCTTACTCTCTTTCCTCAAGTGACTTGACTTCTTGATTGAAGCAAGTTACTTTGCTTCTCTTGATCCTTTCATCTGCTTCCTGGTGGTTCCATTGAAGATCTTTCTTGTTAAACCTCACAAACCTTAGGAACAATCAAGCATGACAATGATTAGGGTTTTCATTAGTCTCCCCACTTAGTTTTACCTTTGTGTCTCTTTGAGTCTTCTCTTCTCATCTCATAATCAGGGACTAAACCCTAAAAGCTTTAAGGCTTTGTGATTAAGCTTATGCCTGCATCCTTCTATTAGGATGGAGTGTATAACTTTAATCCTAAGTGTTAAACCCTTAATGTGTTTAAATCCTTTAATCAATTCATCTAATAATCATCAAGACATCAAGCTTGTAACTTGGGCCTTGCATTAGGGTTCTAATTCTTCCTTAACTGGTTAAGAAGGACTAACCCTAGTGTTAATGGACAAGTCCCCCTCAAGTTGTCTTACAAACCCTAAAAATTATTTCATCATCATATCATTGAATAAAATCCTCTTAATCAAAGGCTTGTTTTGTCATGAATTTAATCCCTAATCATGGATTAAGTTGAGGAGCTTTCCTCAGCTTAAACATTCTCATCTATTATCCTTCTATTAGGATGGTGTAATGAGTCTGTTTAATCCTTGATTATGGCTTAATCTCATTACTTAACACTAAACAGAAACAACAAAAACATCTAAATAATCACAAGTGGGTTAATGATCTTAATCCTGCATCAAAGGTGATTAAGTGTGAGAATCTGACTTCACACTTAAGGTATTCTCATTACCCCTAATCAGAGGGAAGATGTGATGAGTTTACTAAATCCATTGGTTTAGGCTTAAGCTCATTAACTTATGACAAACTTTCAAAAGCAATAAAAGACTGAAAACACAAAAAACAAACAATAATCATCTCCTTCGGGATTCTTTTCTCATCTCATTCACTCACAAACGAGAACTTGCTTCTTCCGTCTAATGCAAGACAGTTTGCATCTGAGCCAGACAGGTCATACACTTGAGCATTGACAAGTAAGCAGTTCACAAGTCAATTTATCTTTCAGTCTCTTTGGGTCGAACTACGGTGTTCTGACTTCCTCATTGCACGAGAGGATACGTAGGCATAACTTAACAGTTATCGAACAAAAGTCTCTGTATATTCCCCCTCTTTCCAGCATTATTCTCTTAGCCTCATGATCTTGAGCATCTTATTCCTTTTCTTACACTGACACACCATTTATACACTTCACACTTCTTTTACACTGACACCTGTACATCTCTTTCCAGCTACTTTATACACAGATTGCACTGACACTACCCCTTTAAAACACAAATCTTTTAAGCGTGGATCCCGTCGAGTACGGCGGACAATCTGGGTGCTAATACCTTCCCAGGTTGTAACCAACCCCCTTTCTCAGTCTCTCTGGTTCGCAACCGTCTTATCCATCTTTTTCTAGGTCTATGCAGCATTGCCTTTCCTCCGGGATAAAAATGCCTAGCTGGCGACTCTTTTCTTTTCCAGTGAGTTCACTGTTGTGCGTTCTCATTGTTCTTTTCGCCGCCCGTTCGCGTCTGTACCCCATTTGACCCGGCTTCATTTGGTGGGAGCGACACATATGATGGAGAGGAGTTTAGATAGCTTTTATATTATATATATATATGTGTGTTGTGTATACACTCTTGGTTTTGACATAAATGCTATCTATTTCAAAATTCGATAGTTACTTCATGGAGAAGCAATTTTTTAGGTAGGGAAGTGAAATGAGAGAAGACGTGAATATAGATGTGTTTAGGTGTTCTAATCAGTCACAAATTATCTCTATTTATAGTATAGTAACTTTTTTTTGCAAGGAATAATGATTGGGGCTAGATCATCTTATTACCCAATGGACATGGTTATGTACCTAAAGTATCCTCAAACTATTGACTTGCTTTAAACTTTGCAGGTGTAGGTCTTCTGATATTTGTGTAAGGCTTGAATCAAATGGATTGTCATGGCTCGTTTCATGCCACCTCTATGAATCCTTTGAATGCTCCATGAAAAACTTTGAGATTTTAGATTTGAAACTTGAATGCCACATGCTAATAGATGAGATTTTTTGCCTACATTTTGGTGTGATTCTTATACTTTGAGATTTTTTGATCAATTCATATCTTGTAGTATGTAACAAAATCTATCATTTGTATATTGGAGCAAAAATTCTTGTTGCTTGGTTTGCAAGTTATGATCCTTTGAAGTTAGGTACTTGAACACTTTTAGTTTATAACTTAGAAAAATTTCTAATTTTCTAAGATTGCCCCTTTTAAGAGTTACCTTGATTTCTTGATTGAATCTTGTTCAAATGCAATAATAGACCATATTTTCTTGAATAATAGGTCATGATGAACATTTTTGGTCAAAAAGTCAAATTTTAACTTTTGATCTCAGATGAATTTTGCACTATGAAACACTAATTCCTGAGTTTTTACCAATGCATCCTCTGAGGCTTCTTTTAACTTGGATTGAAACATATTGTCTTATTGTTGTTAAGGTTTTCTCTAATTTTAATTTGGTTCATTGAAATATTAAGTCTTGATGACTCAATTGTTTGACATATACCTAGTTTGTAGATTTCATGATTATTTATATTTATAGAGAAGTAAATTTGTGTGTTGATTTGCGTGCCTACTTAGATCTGAAGTTTAAAACTCTTTCTTATCACTCATGTTTGTAGTGATATTATTAAAGGTTAGTTGTTAGATAAGAACGGTACCTTTAGGTCAAGACTTTTCTTTTAACAGGTTTATGTTTGTTCCCTTCTTGTGGTTTTGTTTTATTGAGTTTATTTTCTATTCAATATTATTTTATTTTGTAATAACTATAAATAACGGAGAATTTGTCACGTTTTATTCATTTAAAACATTTCCCTAAATTTAAAGACATGATGGTAGCAGCTTGTTTGGTTTTAGAAAGATTCGTATTTGCACATGTCACGTGTACACGAAATGCACAAATATAGCTTGGGAGATTGAAATTATTCTGATTTTTAAGATTTGTATTTGGTTAAGTCATGTGCGCAGGAAATGCAGAATTATTTATAATAACAAGTTGCAGAGGTATCTATTTATAGAAAGAATATTCTAATTTCGTTAGAATATTTATTTATATAATATGCTGTATGAGGAATCTAATAACTGTAGTTCTATGGAAAACTCTTAAAAAGTTAAAATAATACCTAGTCTTGCATTTCATCAATATGGCTTATTGCTCATGCATGTTTTTCTAAACCAACAACTCTCCAACATCCTCTATTCAAAATCATATATACACATTTCTACCTACATTAAACACTATTCTATTTATTTACTTTAAATTACAATAATTTGATTTTTGGTACGAAGGTACCGCCCATTCAATAGGCGAAAAAATATATTTTCAAAAGGTACTGTCCATTCAATGAACGGCAGTGCCTAAATATTTTTTGAAATTTTTTTATTTTATTTAATCAAATAAATAAATAATAATTATGTGTTAAATAAATAAATAAATACTATTATAAATAATAATTATAAATAAGTTATAAAATTATAAATAATTTAATTATTTGCTTATAGTTATAATTATTTGCTTATAGTAATTATTTATTTATTTTATTAATTAACACTTATTAATCTAAATAAATAATTAGGTTTTTTCTTTTTTCATATGTTCTGTATTGAAGTTTGGAGATGGTTGAAGTGTTTTAGATTTGTTTTCTAGTGGGTTGTTTTGAACGAAAAATGATATTGTGATATGGAGATAGATGTATGCGCTGCTATGTTGTGGGTGTTGTTGTGTTCTTTTCAAAATGTTAACCTGATGGAGTGAAGGATGGATGTGGGGTTATATCTTATTCAGAAATTCGAGAGAGTTTCAAAGGTTTTGTGTTCTTTTTCCCTTTTCCCTCTATTATTCGGTGCTTCCTTTTTTAATGAAAATTCAAAGGTATTTGTGATTCCCTTTTATGTGTAGAAGTCTATTGTTCCATTTAGATAGTTAAGTGTTAATTAATAAAATAAATAAATAATTATTATAATTAATTTAGTTATTTAATAATATAATTAAAACTATATATAATTAAATAATAAAATAAATAATAATTGAACTAAATAAATAATAATTTAAGGGGTTTCATAAGGATTATTTAAGGGGTTTTACGATGGATATTTAAGGGGTCTCATTAGGGATTTAAGAAATTACTTTTAAGGGATAGCATGGGATAGAGCTATAACATCCGAGAGCATAAATAAAGGATTAGGATTGGGTTAGGGATATGGATAGGGGGAATACGAACTACGAAGCTTTGATCCTTCAATTTTGAGAGTACGTAGGCATAAGATTGTAAAACCCTAGCGAGTACAATTAGGATTAAATTTGGGTTTTGGGAATCATTAAAGTTGGATTTATTTGGACTTTTTATTATTCAGAAATTAGAACAAACAAACATACCCTTAGAAACCTAAAGAGGATCCTATTGAGTATAATAGTGGTGAGAAGTGTCTAACACCTTCCTCCCACTTAACCGACTCCTTACCTAGTTTCTCTACTTGGGATTTAAGTTTATCATTTATTTTCCTAAAAAATGTGATGTCGACTCGTTAAATTTTAAGTCAGCCGTAACAAAGGGAAAAAGAGAAAAACAAAACACAAAAACCAAAATCTAGACCAAGTTAGATATCTCCATTACAAGGAAACATGTAAAGTGACGAGCCCATAAAAAATCAACAAGAACACAACCAAGGAGGCTGAAGCCACTCATCTCGCTATTAGCTCAAAAATAAGATAGGGTACTCAAGACATGTTAAGAATGCACAAGAGTTTCCTCCACATACATAAAAATATATCATTTTCAAGGAAAAATGATGATCATGTCTTCTGCATCTTTTGGTGTCACCGAGAAAAAGAGAAAAAACTAAATCATTTTTGAATTTCCAAATCGATCAAACAACGTTATGCCAAATCCTCAACCACATATAGTCCTAGATCTTCCACTTAGATGAGTAAACATCTGAAAAGGGATCCAAGTATCTCTAGGCAAAACAACACACCACCCCAACCACCTAAAAAATTATTCCAGACAATGGATGCAACCTCACAATTCCCAAAGAAATGGAGGATGACTCAATAAGCACAGAGCGAAAAGGGAAAGAAATAGTCTCGGGAATTAAATGAATTCTCATATTGAGTAAGTTATCTCTGGTTGGGGTATGATTCTGAAGAAACTGCCAAGGTATAACTTTAAGATGGGGCCTAACAACATCAAATAGAAGGAAGGACTAACTCAATGGGAGAGACTTCTAGACCTGAGGTGAGATGACGGGATAAAAGACAAGAATAGGTAAAATATACATAATAGACACCATCACTCACCTAACTCCACCTCAAAAAATCACTCTCAAACAAAGGTGTAAAACCTCTAATCACTGACTAGGGGTCACTAAAAAACATAAACTCATCAAAATATATTATAATGTAATAATCGTTATTAAAAGTTACTTTTAATTTGAGTGAGATATTTTTTTTAAATATATTAATAATAAATTTATTATTTATTTTAATATATATATATATATATATATATAACTTAGATATTATGAACAAAAATAAATTTAAAATCCACTAATAAAATATAATTTTTTTTTTGTTGTTTTCAAAGCATTTTATACATAGGGTAACTATATCCAACTTTTTTAGTTATGTAAATAAGAATTCACACGAGGGCACCCGCGCGCGCACACAAGAGGAGGAGAGAGAGAGAGAGAGAGAGAGAGAGAGAGAGAGAGAGAGAGAGAGACTTGGACTGTGGTGAGATCAAAGAAAAGGAGAGACAAAGAAACTATGGGTTTTTTCATTCTTTCTATTTTCTCAAAAACAAACAAAATAGTATCTACATCATCAAAAATACATTAGAGAAGAAGAAAGAGAGAAGAGAGGAATTCAAAAATATATGTAAAGAGTACAAAAAGTACCTCGAGATGAGACAAAAAAATATAATAGGAGTTAATACAAATCAACGGTGAAAATAAATAGAAAGAGAAGAACGAAAATCGACAAGAACTACAACCCAAACAAAGAGGTAAATAACTAGTGGGGCAGAGATCGCACAACCATGAACGACCAAAGGGGGCACAGGGTGACATATTTGGGCAAACTTAAGGAGGGTTTTGATACCCATTCATAAACATATAAAAATACTACGAGTTGAATTTGTGAGACATGGCATGAATTTTAATGTGTCAAAAACTTGTCATGATTGAAAGTATAAGTGGTTCTCAAGGAAAAAGGAAGAAATGGCATTTTTGGGAAAATGAACTGAATGAGCCGACTCAAATTCCACAATGATCCGACTCATTCAGTGTGGTTGGTGCCCAAAACACACGGGTCCAAACAGGCTACCTGAGGCAACATTTTGGCCGACTCATGGGTATGGATGAGCCGACTCATCAAAATATTTTCCTTCTCATTTCCTGCGGGTCTCAACAGGCTGACTCTCTGTCATTTTAGGCCGACTCACCAGGCAATTTGAGCCGGCTCATTTTGTGATTTGAGTCGGCTCAATACTGTGTTGTCTTATTTTTTTATTTAATTTTCCTTTCTATTTTTATGCATTCACTAACCAATATAAATAGTTGGTTTCATTTCTTTTGAGAGGTTAACAAGAAAAGTTAAAGATATACACACATCTATCTTCATCTTCTTCCTTCTTGCATCCATCAACAATCACACACAACAATCTTTGTTATTAAGGTGCTTGCTTCGAAGATAACGTTCAATCGTGAATTAGTGTTTCAGATTGGATCTAGAGTGTGTGGATTTTTCTTGGAAAAATCTGAAGGGTTTTCTCCTCCAAGATCATTGAAGGTTTGGGGGTTTTGCACATAACTATCGTTCGTAGATTCAGTCGAGTGAGGTAGATTGAAGATCAAGTGAATCGTTCTTTCATATCACGGTAGATGGAGGATTTCGAAGATCTTTGTGGGTTCACAAGTGTTGAAGAAACTCATTCGTGCTCAAAGTTCGGAGGATCGTGAATCCTTGCAAGAAGGGAGCAACTAATCAGAGGCTTTCTTGACACGCGTGGAAGACTTGATTCTACTTTGGATCAAGGGACAAGAAGAAGATTTGACACCATATTCAACGCGGTTTGGTTTGTTGGTTCATCTATTTTTCTTCTTGTAAAACAATTGCAATTTAATAAAATTCCCCAATTCGATTGTGAATTGGGGGCAAAGTACTTCGAGCGAGGACGAAGAAGGAACTGCCTAAACAAATTCCTTGTGTTCTTTACGATTCTCGTATTTTACTTTTGCTCATCTTGATTTTGTGTGCTTTAAAATTCTGGTGTATCAAAGTAGTGCACTCAAGGTGTTTGATAAATTGTCACACTCAAAAGTGATAACTATATTGTGTAAAATTCTGCACTACTTGATACAACAAAATTATACTTTGGTTTTTGCACTCCAAGTGTTTGGTAAAAAGCTTAACCATACAAAATCAATTTGCTTGTGCTTATTTTCTTCTCTAAATCATTGTTAAGAATAGTTTCATCAAGTCTTGATTTATCAAGTGAATCATTTGTGAAATATTAATTCTTCTAGTCATCATTCAAATTCCAATTGGTTTAAGCGTATATCCGATCTTCGGTGACTTCAATTTTAATTAGATGATTTTCCAGGAAACTTCCGCAATACATTTTCAATTAATTTTTGAAAAGTAATTTTAAAAAAAGGGATATATTCAACCCCCCTTCTAGATTCGCGCTATCGTCTAACATAATTAAATATGAAGTACCACATATATTACACATAGAATACTATGGAAGAAATAACTTTATTAGTCAACTTCCAAGATAACCACAACCCTGAATGTTAAAGTAGTTCAAAATACAGAAAACCACTAGCAAAATATCAAAAAATAAAGTAAAACAACAATGTTTTTTAGATCATATAAAAGGAATTGGTTGAAATGTTAATGACATTACACGAATTTGAATTTCACGATCTTGAATACTATGAGTGTCTCCATGTTGACACATAAATAAGGCCATTATGCCAATGTTCATTGATCAGTAAAATAGCAAGTGTATTATTTTATCAATGTAGTTATCATAGGGGTTATCCCCAGTTTCGGTCTCTTGAGGACTGCGCGGTTAAAGTGAGTTTGTATGAAACGATTGAACAAAAATCCTTGGGTTGTTTAAGGTTGAAAATATTTTAATGTTAAAACTAATAAGGCAAAAGTCCTTAGTAAAGTACGAGTAAAATGACTAGTATGAGAATTACACTAGGGAGGTGTATAATTTTCTTTGTAATGAATCTTATAGTTTCCACTCTAAGAAATTGTGCATACAACTTTATCTTTCCAATGTTTAAAATTATTTTTCCAAAAATTCCTTTCAAGAGAAACCTTTGATATTCTTCCTCGACCCTAATTCCTCAGTGGCCTAGGAAGAACATCAAGCAATAGATCTGACATAAATACAGTTACCACAAGGTATTCTAATTCCTCGGTAATATCTACCATGATAAAAAAGTATGTAACAAGGATAGGGTGGTTGTTCAGACCAAATCCTAACTACGATCGATTACTAGATTTTCCAAAGAGATAACGCATTGAGAACGTTACATACGATAAAGATTAAAATTAAACACACTAATTTTATAGATTGAGAAAATAAAAAGCCATTACAATACCAAATTAGGGACACCCCCTAGCATTGAGGGGTTTAGCCTCTCATGTTTATAATAGAAATCACAACAAAGTATGAAAGAGAAATGAACATTAAAATGGATTTAGGATTGCTTGGATCGTCAATTTTTTCCGCTCTTTATCGATCCTTATTCTCCGATAATCTCCACTCGTTCAAAGCATAAACAATTTGATTCTCTCCAAAGTGTTTTTCTTTCTTCTAACAGTCAGCCTAATGTATCAGAACACAACAGCTAAGCTAAATTCTCATAATACCCCTATATGTCACTTAAAGAGAAGAAAAATAAAATATTAAAATGTCGCCTTCAGTGGCCCTGACATTGGCCGTGTCCCATGACACGGGCACCTGTGTCAGGCTTCTGGATATGGACTTTGGCGCATCAAGTCCTGACACGGGCCGTGTCCTACGACACTAGCGGCCGTGTCAGGCTTTTGGATTAGTCTTTTCTATTCTTTTTTTAATGATGTACCCAGGCTCCCTGACATGGGTCGTGTCAGGTGACATGGGCACCTGTGTTAGGCTTCTGCAACTTCTCTAAAAACTCAATTTCTCGACTTGAAACTCCATTTCGCGCGTGTTTGATTCGTGACTTCCTGTTTTCCTGAAAACACAACAAAAACACCCAAATCAAAGGTACCAATGCCATAAAACAATGAAAACAAACACACACGACTGACTTGACCAAATGAGAAAAACTATAATGAAAACATGAGAAAACGCTTCGATAACTGACAGAAACAATGAAAACGACAGACCAAAAACAACTTGAAATATACGACATAAAACCATTGATCAAACTCCCCCGAACTTAAAATTTTGCTTGACCTCAAGCAAAAAGCTTGCATGAACACATTAAGAAAATATGAACTGTTTCAGAAACCACCAGATGAAGCGAGAATACTCATACGTGGGTTTTTCATTCCAAGTCGTCGGACAACAAGTCATGGATTTATCCATCTATCAAGGTGTCACGCAAACACTAAACCGCGGGGCAACCCCGGACCTGAATTTCCCTTTCGGTAACCTCTCCGACTGTGCTTTGGTCTTAAGTCTTATTTTTCCATTTTCCATCATTTTCATTCAGACAATCTCTTTTTAAGGCTTTTATGATTTTTCCTCGCATGTACAAGAGTGATCTAACGTTTTTTTACTAGCACCGTTATATCTTTGTCCACTTTGGGACGGCACCATATTCAATCTCCGTTAGGCTGAATAACCTGGTGAGGGTTACCCAGCTTAGAAGGATTGATCGTCCAGTTGCCATTATTATTATTTTCCTGGTGCCTTTTCTCAATCATTTTTTTTCGATCAACCTCGTGCACACGATTCTTATATATTATGCCCGACTGTCAATAAAAACTACTCAAGGTGTACTTCTCAGGTCAAAGCATTATGGCACAAATCTACATGTCAGACTCGTTCCTTACTCAGTAAACTCAGGGTGTTTTTGGTATACCTAAATATCAAGATACTCTCAAACCTCTCATCAAACTTCTTTTCACTCAAAACCTATATACTTTCTTCTTACTCACTCGAAGAAACAAGACAGCTCAAACACACTATTCTTTTATTTTATTTTTTCCATTCAAATTTGGGGTGCTTTTCAAAGTAAATTTTGGACGTAATTCAAACTAAAAACTAACACAAATACTCAAATAGAAATAACAAAACAAAGACTTAAACAGAAATAAAACAACAAAATAAATAAATACCCCCCCCCCACACACACACACACACATTTGAACTTAACAGTGACCTCACTATTTATGATCAAATGTAGTGGGGGGACTCACAGAGCCTCACTAAGGAGGAGGTTGGTCACGCAGATGCATTTGCTTCATCCACTCATGCATCTCGTCGATCAACTTTTCTTTTCGGGTTTGTTCATTTCCTTGTCGGGTTTGTTCTCCCCTATTTTCTCCAATTTCAGTGTGTAACCATGTCCAGTGTTCATTTGTCAAAGAAAATGGATCAACACTCAAACCACTAGTATGAGGGAGAACCGTCTGATGGGGTTCTGGTTCAGCCCTGAAATTGTCATGATCTTGATCACCTGCATCAAAAGTATCATCCTCTTGCTCATCCACGATATCGAGGACGGCACCTCCATAACACCAGTTGTTCACATCCTTAATCCTACAAGGGTGGGGGTTAGGCAAAGATATAATATATTTACCAGAACACATAAGCGCATAATAGTCACCATGAAGAGCAATAATACATTACTGGACCAATGCATTCATGTCAATACATGATTTACCTGCTACTTTGGTCTCGTCAAGTAGTGTTTGGTCATATCATAAATGCTCATCAATTTGGGTAATCATACCCCCAACTGAAATGCCACCGGATGTGGCTCTGCCAACTCGACCCAAATAATCAGTTGCGAATGCCGCCATACTAACTGAAGTGTCATTCGCCATCACATGGAGAAAGAATAATTCCTTTTAGTTGCTACTTCAATACTATCGCCTCTACCAAACAGTGTATAGGCCAGGCACTACTGAGCGTATCTGAAGCAAGGATTTCGAATCCCTGAAGCTTTAGCTCCTTTGGCTACATACTCCATGTGACTAGTGATGGCCATCCAGAAGGAGCGTGCATCAAATTCCTCTAGTACAGAGCCGGGGCCAATGATTGGGAGCTTCATAATGGCTCTGATATCCTCTACAGTCAGTTCATGATCATTATCGTACAACCTGAAACTCATTTTCCCAAAAAAATAATTAGCAGTACTTGTCCACTTTTTTCTTAATTTGAATTCAACAGTGCTCAAAAATCCTAATGTAATATGCTCATGAATGGGCGCCTCGTATTGTAAAAATTCAAGCATGCCTAAGGTGTGGAACATCCTGCCTACCTCAACTAATAAACCTAACTGGGAAAGAGTATCAGAACAGAGATACCTTGTAGGGGTTATTTTCCGTTTTACATGATACTTGTCTCTCTTCTCATGCTCCTCCGTGTCGAAGAGGATCCCATGGGCATTAGGCCTCCGAATAGTGCGCTTCTGTGGCCGCGATGTCTCAGCAGCAACTTGCTTACCTCTGTCAGTTTGCTTCGGGGGCATTTTCGTACCTGTAAAATTCGCAAAAACTGAAATAAGAGTTATTGCAAAGCTTAAACGGTGGAAATGTAGAGGACGATGGGGTGAACAATTTTTGTGAAGGGCGAGTAGTGTTTTAATGAGTGGGTGATAGTGATTTTTAAGGTTTTTTAGATTTTAGGTTATGGAGTTTGTAAGAACAAAAGAATGAGGAAGATGAATATGTGATGTTAGTGAGAGAGAAAGAGTGATAAAGTGTGATTAAGAGAGGTTAAAGAGCATAATTTCGTAGGGCCCACCAGAAATAAGAAATATGTAAATAAATAAAAAATACAAATTAAAAAAACAACTTTTAAAAAAAAATTGAAAATTTACTATGCACGCCCTGACACGGGCGAACGTGTCAGGGCACTGACTCCCCATCACAAAATATAGAAAAAGGAAAAAATTAAGTTCTTTTTTACTGTCCGTTTCACCAACACACAACCTTTTTAGCTTTCTCTGAACTCGGAACAAATCAAACAATTGCAAAAGTAAAAACAAAATAAAGATTAGAGATAAAACTTATGGGTTGCCTCTCACTTAGCGATGTGTTTAACGTTGCATGGCTCGACAGTCTTTCGTCTTACGGGGTAAGACGAATGACATCAACTTGTCCCACAGTGTCGCCTTGGTAATAGGGCTTCAACCTCTTCCCATTCACCTTAAAAGTATCTCCATTAGCTTAGTTTTTCAGCTCAATAGCTCCATGCGGAAATACCTTATGCACAACAAACGGTCCAGACGATTTAGACCGAAGTTTTCTAGGGAATAATCTCAACCTGGAATTGTACAAGAGAACTAGATGCCCTTCAAAGAAGTCCTTCCTCACTATTCTTTTATCATGCCACTTCTTTGTTTTCTCTTTGTAAACCTTCGCATTCTCATAGGCTCAGTTCCGAAACTCTTCCAACTCGTGAAGTTGAAGAATTCTGGAACTTCCTGCTTTGGACATGTCCATATTCAGAAACTTAGAAGCCCATAAAGCCCTATGTTCCAATTCAAGAGGCAAGTGACAAGCTTTTCCATACACTAGTTGGTACGGGGACATTCCGATTGGTGTCTTGAATGTCGTTCGATAGGCTCGTAAGGCATCGTCCAACTTTATTATCCAATCCTTCTGGGATGCATTAACAGTTTTTTCCAAGATTTGCTTCAGTTATTTGTTTGACACCTCAACCTGTCCACTTGTTTGGGGGTGGTAAGGTGTAGCAACACAATGTTTCACGTTATACTTAAAAAGTAGCTTTTCCATAAGATGATTTAGGAAATGTGTTCCTTCATCACTAATCAAAGCTCTCGACACTCCAAACCTAGCGAAAATGTTTTCTTTTAAGAACTTGACAACCACCTTTGTGTATTAGTGGGTAGTGCGACAACTTCGACCCACTTGGAAAAATAATCGACCCCTACCAAGATGTAGTTCTTTCCAAACGACGGAGGAAAAGGACCCATGAAATCAATCCCCCAAACGTCAAACAGCTCAACCTCTAACATAAAGTTCTGCGGCATTTGATTCCTTTTCGATATATTCCTCGTTCTCTGATATTTATCGCACTCTTTCACCATTTCTTGTGCGCCTTTGAACAATGAAAGCCAGTACAATCTGGACTGAAGGACCTTTGATGCAGTTCTATCACCGCTGAAATGTCCTTCATGCTCTGAATCCTGACAAGCTTTGAGGATATCTCTTTGTTCCTCTTCAGGCACACATCTCCTTATTATACCATCAACTCCTGTTTTGTACAAATATGGATCATGCCACAAGTAAAACATGCAATCATGAACAAACTTTTTCTTTCTATTAGAATCAAAATCATAGGGTATCACACCACCCACCAAGTAGTTTGCATAATCTGCAAACCAAGGAACACCAATAACAGCAAGGATGTGTTCATCGGCAAACTCATCCTTTATTGGGCGCTTGTCCTCGATCTCTTGAATAGGTGACATCCGAGAGAGGTGATCCGCAATAGTATTTTCACACCCTCTTTTATCACGGATTTCCACATCAAACTCTTGAAGAAGGAGAATCCGTCTCAGGAGCCTTGGCTTCGATTCCTGCTTAGAAAAAAGATACTTCAAAGCAGCATGGTCAGTATAAACAATAACTTTTGAACCCAACAGATACTGCCTGAATTTATCAAAGGCATAAACAACAGCAAGCAACTCTTTTTCAGTAGTTGTGTAATTCATTTGTGCAGGGTTCAATACATGACTAACATAATAAATGAAATGTAACAACTTCTCTTTCCTTTGTCCAAGAACAGCCCCTACCGCAATGTCGCTAGCATTGCACATGATCTCAAAAGGGGGAGACCAATCGGGGGCAATAACAATGGATGCCGACACAAGTTTATTTTTCAATGTCTCAAAAGTTTTGACACACTCAGTATTAAACTCAAAAGCCTTGTTCTTAACCAAAAGCGTGGTTAAAGGTTTGGCTATCTTAGAAAAGTCTCTTATGAACCGGAGGTAGAAACCTGCATGGCCTAAGAAACTTCTTGTACCTTTTACATTCACCGGTGGTGGCAACTTGGATATCGCCTCCACTTTAGCTTGGTCAACTTCGATTCCCATGTGGGAAATCTTGTGACCCAACACAATGCCTTCACGAACCATAAAATGGCACTTCTCCCAGTTTAGGATCAAATTGCTTTCCTGACATCTTTCCAAAACAAGAGAAAGGTTAGTTAAACAAATATCAAAGGAATAACCAAATACCGAAAAATCGTCCATGAAGACTTCCATATTCTTTTTGAACATGTCAGCAAAAATGGAGGTCATACACCTCTAAAATGTAGTTGGAGCATTACATAACCCAAATGGCATCCTTCTATAAGCAAAGACTCCATATGGGCATGTGAAAGTTGTCTTCTCTTGATCTTCTGGCGCAACTGCAATTTGGTTGTATCCGGATATCCATCCAAGAAACAGTAAAATTCATGACCTGCTAACCTCTCTAGCATTTGATCAATGAAAGGTAACGGGAAATGGTCTTTTCTAGTAGCCAAATTCAGCCATCAGTAGTCAATGCACACCCGCCATCCCGTGACTGTTCTTGTAGGAATCAACTCATTATTTTCATTTGTAACAACGGTTGTTCCTCCTTTCTTAGGGTCCACGTGCATCGGACTAACCCAAGAGCTATCAGATATAGGGTATATTAGACCTGCATCAAGTAACTTAACCACCTCTTTTCTCACCACCTCTTTCATGGCCAGATTAAGCCTTCTTTGTGCTTGAACCACCGGTTTATGCCCATCTTCCATCAGAATTTTGTGCATACAAACCGTTGGACTAATACCTTTCAAGTCCTCAATATTCCAACCAATGGCTCCTTTATACTTTTTCAGAACATCAATCAACTTTTGCTCTTGTGTACTTTTCAAGCAAGAACTTATATGGTCGGACATTTACTATCGACGTCAAGGAAGACATACTTAAGATTTTCCGGTTGTTGCTTCAACTCCGTGCTCTTTTTAGTTTCTTCATTCCCTTCCACCAATTAAGGTTGTCTTAGATCCTCCCACCGGTGTGGTCGAATTCCCTTCAACGGAGGTTGGGCTTCCATCATAGCTAGCACTTCTTGTTCTCTTTCCCCCACTTCTTCATCATCTTCAAGGATCGACAAACTTAACATTTTCTCCAAGGGAAGCTTGGATATATTATCAACATTCTTTTTGTCATCCGTAGGATCAAGTATCTCAATATTACTACTAGTATCAATATCCTCTTTATGCTTCATGGTTTCTCTCACATCAATCTTCAACTCCTCATCATAAACCTTTAAAGTTAAGGTTCCTCCTTCCATGCCTATCATCACTCTACTGGTCTCCAAGAAAGGTCTTCCTAGAATTAACGGAAATTCTTCATCTTCTGGCATCTCTAGTATCACAAAATCCACCGGAAACACAAACTTGTAGACCTTCACAAGGACATCTTGAATTACCCCATAGGGGCGTTTTACCGAATGATCCATAAATTGTAGTGTCATTCTTATGTCTTGTACAACACATATACCCAACTTTTTGTATATGGATAAAGGCATAAGACTTATGCTTGCACCTAGATCAATAAGAGCTCTTTTGAATGAATGGTCTCCAATAGTGCAAGAAATCGTCATGGCGCCTCGATCTTTCTTCTTCACCGGAATCTTCATACCCTGCAAAATAGCACTACAAGTTTCGGTTAGAATAATCGGTTCCATGTCGGTGGTTCTCGTTTTGGAGATGATGTCCTTCATGATCTTTGTATAAGTAGGCATTTGCTTCATTGCCTCCAAGAGGGGGATGTTCAATTCAAGCTTTTTGAACAACTCGAGGAACTTCTCAAAATTCTTTTCTTGTTGCCCCTTCTTTTTGTTCCTAGAAGGATATGGAAGCTTAATCACCAGTTTGGGTTCAACAACTTTCTCTTTCGCCGTCGGTTCTAATGCCACCGATCCTCTCTCTACCACTTCATTCTCTTTGATATCTAACTCAACTTCAATCACTTGATTATCCATGTCGTACCCTAAATTTTGACCACCCTCCATATGTTTTCTAATGTCAATTTACGTTGAATAAATAAAATAACATAATTGGTAGAAAAAATGGCTATAAGAGCGGTAAGTATGAGAGGTTGTGAGTTTGAATCCTAGCTTCCTTACTTTTTAATGTTTTTTTTTTATGTTTTAACTTCCATTACACTATTCTAAAGTCAAAAAATTCGTATTTTATTATTATATTATGTTAATACATTTTTAATCTAAGAAACTAAAAAATGTGTATCTTGTTTTTAAAATTTAAATTTTTAGTTATTAATTTTTTTGGATATTATATTATTACTATATTATGTTTTATTTCTAAGAAAAAAATCAAAATTTTGTATTTTTCTTTTATTTTAATATTTAATTTCGAATTTATAAACTAAGAAAAAAAAATTCTCTTTTTCGAATTTCTTATTAAAAAAAATCATTAAAATATATTTCTAATACACTTTTTATTTTATTATTATCGACTATTTTTAAAATGTCCACACAAAATATTTATTAGTGGTGATCTATTTTGTTTGCTATTATTAATATCTTTTTATTATCACTTTAATGTTAATTAGTAGGATATTATTATCATTTAAGAAAAGATAGAATGACCAAAGAAATTTCTTATACAAAGAATCTGCAATCATGTCTTGATCATTATTCCATAACCATTTTAATCCTCATCAATTCTTTCCAAAATAAATAACAATACATATTCATTAACATTCATATTTTCAAATCAATTCAATATCCCACAATAAATAAACGGTTTTTTCTTATTAGTAGTTAATAATTTATTAATAATAAATAATAACTAAATTTTTTCCCATGATTACTAAAAAAAACGTTTCTCGGTTGAAATTTGTTATTTAATAAAAAATAGTAAGGGGTTTATTGGGTAAATAGTAGATCTAAAAAATATATAATAATTGTTATTATTTCTGAATATTACATATTTTATTAAAAAAGGTTTACCTTTATTTTTTATATAAATTTTTTAAAATGAGAGAGAGAGAGAGAGAGAGAGAGAGAGAGAGAGAGAGAGAGAGAGAGAGAGAGAGAGAGAGAGAGAGAGAGAGAGAGAGAGAGAGAGAGAGAGAGAGAGAGAGAGAGAGAGAGAGAGAGAGAGAGAGAGAGAGAGAGAGAGAGAGAGAGAGAGAGAGAGAGTCTAAAAAATTCAAATATTAAGAGTTAGTTTTTAATTTTTCATAATACTCTTTTACACAATACTCTATCTATTTAATTATTTTATATAGATGCTTAAAAATGTATAAGCAAAAAGATAAAATCATATGTTTTCTATACTATTCTAACTAAATGTTAATGTATTTATCGTTACTACAAATTTAAAGTGAAAAATCATACCCATAATTAACTGCATGTAAAATCAACACAAATTTAATATAACAAATAAGGTAATATTATTAAGTAACTTGATTATTATTTGATTTGGATTTTATTTAGTTTTGAAAAGGGGAGGGGCACGTTTATATATATATATATATATATATATATATATATATATATATATATATATATATATATATATATATATATATATATATATATATATATATATATATATATATATATATATATATATATATATATATATATATATATATATAAAATCAGTCAAATTTATTTATTTTTTATTTTTGTTTTTTTCATAAAAAAAATATATATTTATATTTTATGTGGGTTTTAGTTTTCCATTATTATTATTATTATTATTATTATTATTATTATTATTATTATTATTATTATTATTATTATTATTATTATTATTATTATTATTATTATTATTATCACACATTAATATTAGTATTGTTATTACTGTTTTTTTAGTATTGTTATTACTTTTTATAAAAAGAAGAGAAAGAGGGGCCATACCCCTATTTTCTTTTTTTATTAACATTCATGATTTTTTTTTACAATATATATGGGATAACTATTATTCATTAGTTATATTTTAATAGTTTTTTATTATATTTAAAATTAATAAGGGTGAGGTTTGGTCCTTAATATATAATTATTAATATATTATTATTGATATTAATATTACTATTATTGAGTTTGATGTTTATTTTATTTCTATTGTTTTTAAAATAAAATAAAAATAAATAATAAAAAGAGAACAAACTTGTCCCTATAAAAAATATACAAGATTTTATTGGAGGAGTTTCACATTATTATTTCTTACTAATGATAATGTTTATTTTATTTTGTTATTTATTATTATTATTAGTTCTTATTATTATTATTATTAAATATATTATTGAAAGTCAATTTTTATTGACTAACAATCTCACACAGATTGTGGAAGAAAAAGAAGATCAAATCAGATCTCTAGAAATTAAACCAAATCACTCATCATAAAATTAATTAATTCAGGATCAATCACATTAAACCTTGAATCTATTTTTTCAACTATAAAAAGAATGCAAATAGGGATCTTAAACGGGGAGAAAAAAATTTGAAACTCTTATAGCAACATCCACAGAACCTTCACTACAAGCTCCGTAAAAAAAATAACCATGCATCAAACATAGGAGAAAGAGTCAGAAGGAGGGGAACGAAAAGATCTAGTCAGGAATCCAATAAAAAGAACTTACCTATCGAGTTCGTATATATCGGGAGAATCCTCGCTCTCGTAGGTTGGTTTTGGTTTACTGCCTTTGTATAACTATCAAATTGTTGCTTTAAACCTTATGGAATTATGAGTTTATAATATTTTAACTTGGTTTTAAATTGGGTTTATTTGAAAAAATTAAATTATTTTTATTTTTATTCTTATTTTAAAAATTAATATTAATAATATTATTTTGTTATATTTTTTAGGGTTTTGGTGTTTTATTAGTTACTTAATTAAATATTTAATTAATTAATTAGGGTTAGATAATTAAGTTTGAAAATTTTAACGGGAATTATAAATCATATATAAATAAATAAATTTGATGTTTTTATTTTTTATTTTTTGGGTTACATCTAGGGTTTTTCATATAATAATTATTTGGATAAATACCCAAATTGGTCCCTTAACTCCATCACTGAGTCCAATATGGTCCCTTATCTCTAAAAAGTGACAAAAAGATCCTTTAATTTGTTAAATTGTACCACGTTTGTCCTTCCGTCAGCAACCGTTAGTCAAAGTCAACTTAGCATACACATGTGGAGCTTAGATTGGGTGACTCAGCTGCCATGTAGGATGTGTTTGCATAAAGTGTATACTAAGGACTCTCATTACCAGTTGTACGAATGTTGGTGAAAATTAGTAAGGAGGAACCCTAGCGCAGCCATTGAAGCATGAAGCATTGAAGCATAATCCATTTCTGAAGCATAATCCATTCGTGAAGCATAATCCACCAGGTATTCTATTTTACAATTTGATATGTTATTCGATTTCAGTTACTGTAAAATTTATTTGTTTTAGGGATGGTGGATTTAGGGTTTGTATGTTTTAGGGTTTTTCGTAATAGTTACTGATTTAGGGTTATTTGACTATTTAGGGTTATTTGACTTCGATTAGGGATTTTTGTCAGTTGAGATGAGTGAGTACCCGAGTCTTACTATTCACCACAGTGGTGCATTTGTGGATGACGAGCTGAGTGTATACGAAGGGGGAGAGATTGCAGAATTGAAAATAGATGTTGATAGATGGAGCTATTTTGAACTTCTAGGTTGTTTTAAGGATCTAGGTTACACCTGTATTGGGAAAATTTACTATAAGGATCCACAATTTGGGATGAGCACCTTGGTTGATGACAAAGGAGCCCTAGAGATTGCTGATTTGTTTAGGGTTCACCTTAGGGTTGACATATACATCACACACATTTTGTCACAACCTGCTTTTTATGATGGTCCAATTGATGAAGTGGAAGCAGATGTGATGGAAGAGGATGACACTGAAAAAGTGCTTGCTGCAATGCTTGAGGAAGTTAATGCTGAGGTGAATAATACTGATCCTTTGAATGATACAACTCCAAGGATGGAAGGGGATAACATTGATCCTGTGAATAATTCTGATATTGATCCTGTGAATAATGTTGAGGTGAATAGTTCTGATCCTGTGAATCCGAGGATGGAAGAGGAAGTTTTGAATCAGAATGAAGGGGATAATACTGATGTTAGTGATGATGATAGTGATGATGAAAACTTCAATTATGACAGTGCAATGGAAGTTGGTTTTGATGATGAATCAGATGAGTTTGATGATGAGGAGGGTGATGTGATGGAATCTGTGAATGATCAAGAGGGGAAGATGAACAAGGGTAAAGAAAAGTGTGAAGATAAAGTTAGTGATAATGAAAGTGATGATTTACAAAGTGGGTGTGAAAGTGATGATACTAGTGATGTTGTTAGGAAAAAGTACCCTATTTTTAGATTACAGAAAGACATGTCCAAATTCAAATGGGAGATTGGGATGTATTTCACAACCAAGGCTGATTTTAAAGAAGCTATAGCATCATATGCTGTGCAATCTGGCAGAGGTCTTAGGTACATTAAGAATGACAAGGTAAGGGTGAGGGTTAGATGCAAGGAAGGATGTGATTGGGAAGCCTACTGTGCAAAGTTACCTAATGAGGATTCTTGGCAACTAAGGAAGATCATAGACAACCATAGTTGTAGTAGAGAGTACAATGTAAAGCTGATGAGTACAAAATGGTTAAGTAAGAGGCTACAGAATTCACTGAAATCCAATCCAAGATTGAAGCTTAGGGACATAAAGGAAAAGGCACACAAAAATGGAATGTAGGTGTTAGCAAGCAAAAGGCCATAAGAGCAAGATTTGCTGCTAGAGACATGGTAGATGGTTCTTTTCTTGGGGACTATACAAGGATCTATGACTATTGTCATGAACTTTTGAGATCTAACCCAGGTTCTACTATGAAAGTCAATGTATATCCTGTACTAGAGGGTTCTGCAGATCAGAGACCATATTTTAAGAGGTTGTACATTTGCTTGGCTGCTTGTAAGGAGAGTTTTAAATTATGTAGACATTTCATTGGGCTAGATGGCTGTTTTTTGAAAGGGTTGTGTGGAGGGCAAATCTTGGCAGCAATTGGTAGAGATCCAAATGATCAAATGCTACCAATAGCATTTGTTGTGGTTGAAAGTGAAAATAAAGATAGCTGGACTTGGTTCTTGGAGCTTCTTATTGATGATCTAGGTGGGAGAGAAAGATGTCTCACATACACCTATATATCTGATCAACAAAAGGTAAATATGGTATATCAATTCTATGATGGAGAGATGGGCAAACAATAGGATGAGGTATCAGAATCTGGCTGATGGGGAAGTCCTACCAAACATAAGAAAGAAAGTTGAAAAAACAAGCTCTTACACCAACCTTTGGATTGTCAGGTATATGAATTTTGTTTTGTTTATTAGTTGCTTATTAGTGAATTCTGAATTCTGTTGCTTATTAGTGATTGGTATATGAATTGAATTTTGTTGCTTATAGTTGCTTATTAGTGATTGGTATATGAATTGATTTCTGTTTTGTGCTTATAGTAGATTAGCAGGTATATCAATTCTGTTTTGTGCTTATAGTAGATTAGCAGGTATATCAATTCTGTTTTGTTGCTTATAGTTGCTTATTAGTGATTGGTATATGAATTGAACATATTTTTGATGGTGAGGCATGGCTTCTGAACATATTTCTGTTTTGTGCTTATAGGATGGCTTCTGAACATATTTTTGAGGTGAGGCATCTAGAAAACCAAGCAGATAAATTCAGTATAGACCTTAAGGAGCAAAGTTGTTCATGTAGAAGATGGGAGCTGACAGGGCTACCTTGTGTGCATGCCTTATCAGCTATGAAGAGTAGAAACTACAACATTGCTGACTACATTCCAGAATATTATAGAAAGGAGAGATACATGGAGGTCTATAACTTTGTGATTTTTCCAGTTAATGGTTCTAATTTGTGGGCCAGAACTGAATATCCAGATGTGCAGCCTCCTAAGTATAGGAAGATGCCTGGAAGGCCAAAGAAAAGAAGAAATTTAGAGCAAGGTGAGATTGATGGTTCAGACAAGAAGATGAGAAGGACAAGGTTTAATGTTAGGTGTAGCAGGTGCAAAAAAGCAGGTCATAATAAACTGACCTGCAAGGACCACACCAGTCAGCAGGTATCACAAGGCCAGCCATCTGAAGCATCTGTTCAGCAACCATCACAATCTCAGCAGCCATCACAGCAACCATCACAGTCTCAGCATCCATCACAGCAACCATCACAGACTCAGCAGCCATCACAACAACCATCACAGTTTCAGCAGCCATCACAGCAACCATCACAGCAGCCATCACAGTCTCAGCCATCACAGTCTCAGCCATCACAGTCTCAGGACCAATCACAATTTCAGCAGCCATCTCAAGTTCAACCTCATCATAATTCAAGGAAAACCAAGCAAGATCAAGGAAGGCCAAACAAGCTATCTTACAGAAGGCCAGCTAAGCCTTTCATGCCCCCAGGCCCAACCACCAGGATGAGTGCAGCCAAGACTGCTGTAGGCCCAACAACAAGGAGAAGTACACCAACAAAGAGATCAACCAAGACTTGGAAACCTTAGGACATATGTCAATGTTAAGAATTCTGTCAATGTTAAGATCTATGTGTTTTGTCAATGTTAAGACAATTCTGTCAATGTTAAGTAATGTTAAGACAATTGTGTCAATGTTTTGTCAATGTTAAGCAATTATGTAAGAATTCTGTTTTGTCAATGTTATGTAAGAATTATGTAAGACATATGGTTTTTGTCAATGTTAGAATTCTGTTTTGTCAATGATGGAGACATATGGTTTTGTCAATTTTGTTTTGTCAACTATTGTTCTGTAGAAATTATTTCAATTATTTCAATTAGTTCTATCAATGTAACATTTCTGTAGCAATTAACATTTCTGTTTTGTCAAATGCTAACATTATGGTACTGTCAACATAACAATAGTAACTACCATTGATCACAAATAATCCATTACATTTGACAACAACAACAACAATTTGACAACAAATTAATTCTACAACAACAATTTCCTAAAGCATTCTAAAAACAGTGAGAACAAATTGATTCAACAACAACCTAAAGGATTCTAAAAACAACTACAACAAGGCCTATGAACAAAATCAATTTCCAGAATTTTTTCAACTTCATGAGCTTCTTCATGTCATTTTCCATTTTGCTTATTTGTTTCCCATATTCTTCAATAGTCACTTGAGCCTTTGCCACTGACTTTGAGAGCTTCTCAATTCTATCCATCAAATATTGCTCCTTCTCATCTCCAACCTCTTCAAAATACCATCCAAAGTACCCACAACCAGCATTGCTTGATCCCTGCAAAATACCATCTTCAACATCAACCATTTTAAAACACAAATACAACTACAGATTTTAAACAAACATACATATGACATACCTTAAAATTAGGACATCCCCAAAAATGTTTCCCATAGTTCTTGAATGTTGTGGCCATACGAAGAACAGCTAAATCCCCACAGTGACATATAGGTTTCCAAGTTGTGCTTGTGTTAACATTCGATTCTTCCTTCGAATAACACCCACCATAATCGTGTTTTGCTTTCATCACTGGCGTTGGCGTCGATCCACTGGATTTCATCTTCGTGACTCTATGATTTTCTTGGTTCTTGAATCAATTTGGGAATGGATGAAGAAAATTTTTCGCATAAACCCTAGAAAAGGAGGAAGATGAAGATTCTCAGTTTAAAGGAGGAAGATGAAGCCATGTCAGCTGCCACCTATACAATAGTTAACGTCTGTTTAGGGGTGGTGGACGGAAAGGATCTATTTGGTACAATTTAACAAATTAAAGGATCGTTTTGTCACTTTTTAGAGATAAGGGACCATATTGGACCCAGTGATTGAGTTAAAGGACTAATTTGGGTATTTTGCCTAATTATTTTATTGATTATTTTTATCATTATGTTATGGTTTTATTTAATATAAAAAAGAATATAATTTTTTTATTATAAAATATATAAAATATTTGTATGCATGTATTATTGGATTTTTAATTGTTAAGTGATTTCGGAGATAATATTTACTTAATTTATTTTGGGAATTAAAATTATCAAATATATTTTGGGGTTTCAAATAATTTTATTTTTGGAATTAAATCTTGGGATTTTATTTGTGGGATTTTATAACATATATGGGGTTTTATCAAATATTTTGGGGTTCTATTTTGGGGTTTTATTTAAAGGGATTTCAAATGTGGAGTTTTTTTGTAATAATAATCGGTTTTTATAATAATTATAAAAGGGGTTTTATTTTAAGGGTTTAGAAATTAGGTTAAGGGGTAGTAAGAGGATTAGGATTTAGGGGTAGAGAGAATTAGAACTACGATCCTTTGATCCCTCTTTAAGGGTACGTAGGCATAAAGTCTTTGTACAAAGGCTTTAGCGAGTGAACTTTTAAAATTTGTTTTTATTATTCATATTACATAATTATCTTTCTTTATAAAACAAACAAAAACTCTAATTCTTGAAAAGGATCCTACTAAGTATAGTAGAGGTGAGGAGTGTCTAACACTTTCCTCCCACCTAATCGACTCTCGAACCTTAAGCTTAGGTTTACCCTTATTTTTCCTAAAAAATAGGGTGGCGACTCGAAAAGTTTTAAGTCGGCCGCGACAATCCAATTCAACATTTTTTTCAACTTCTTCATTAGCTTTACCTCTCCTAGTCATAACCGCGTTCACATGATGTTGATTTTTAGGATTTGTTACGGTTGCACTAGGAAGGGCTCTTGGTGCTTGAGAACCCGCAAGTTGTTGAGCTATCTGACTCATCTTGACTTCAAGGTTTTTGATTGAGGCACATGTGTTCCTAAGATTACTTCTTATTTCTTCTTGGAATTGTGAGCTCTGAGCGGCCAGTTTTTCGATGGTGATCTCTCAATCTGTTTTTCTAGGTGCTTGTTGTTGTTGAGGTTGTTGATATTGATATGGTTGATATTGTTGTTGCTAAGGGGCTTGAACTTGCTTCTGAAGATTTCCTTGTTGATCCTTCCATGAGAAATTTGGGTGATTCTTCCACCCAGGAGTGTACGTGTTGGAGTAGGGATTATTCTGTCTTATGAAGTTGATTGCTTCGACTTGTTCTTGTGTTGCTACACAATGCATAGTAAAATGGGGTCCTGCACAAATTTCACAAATAATAGCCTGGATTGGTTTCACTTGTGCTACAGTTTGCGGTTCAAGATTCATATTTTTAAGTCTTCTCTCAACCTCTGCAGCAATCTAATCTTCCATCTTCACAACCTGTTCTGCTAGCTTTAAATCAATTTTTCCTTCAGGTTGGGTCACTGTTCTGTCATATAACTCAAGGTGATCATTTGCAGCTATAGCTTCTATAATTTTCTTTATACCAATAGCTGTCAAGAAATTAGTTGAACCACCTGCAGCCGCGTCAACGAGATGTTTTGCCTTAATTCTAAGATCATTCACAAAGTTCTGCATTTGCTCAGTCACATCCATGTTATGGGTAGGACATGCGGTTAAACACCTCTTGAATCTCTTGTATGCATCTCCCAATGATTCACCTTATTTTTGTTTGAAATTTACGATGTCATATCTCTTACGAATGTAAACAGATGCAGGGAAGTACTCATTAAGGAATTCGGTCTCCATCTCTTGCCAAGTAGTGATACTTGCACCCGGAAGTGAATAAAATCACTTTTCGACATCATCAGTCAGGGTAAAAGGGAACATGGCCAGTATTTTTGCTTCCTCAGAATAACCATCTATTTTCAAAGATGTTGTGGTAGTGAGAAATCGTTGGAGATACTTGTTTGCGTCTTCAATGATTCTTCCTAAGAACAGTTTGCTCTCCAATTGGCGGATGGTGGAAGGATGAAGCTAGAAATGGGCCACATTCACCGGTTGGTTCACAATGGTCATCCGATTCGGTGGAGCATTAGCTCCTCCATAGTCACCTAGCAATCAATCCGTAGGGGGTGGATTACCAGCCATGTCAACTCTGTCTGACTCTGCTTCACTCTCAGTGTCTGTATCGCTTGTCTCTGAATGCACTGGTTTATTATTCTCTTTCTCTTGATACACAAATATAGGACTAGAACTAGTCCCCGCCAGCCTTTCGAGTCTTGCTTTGCGGAGACTTTCGCGCAATGATCTTTCAGGTTCTGCGTCAAAGAAAAATTCAGTTGAGGTCTTACCTCGCATAAAAAGTCAGATACAGGTTAGCAAGGATAAAGAAAATAGAATAAAATTAAAAAGAAAAATTAAAATTAAAATAAAAAGAATTTTAGTTGCAGAGCAACAAAACTTCAAACGGATTACACAAACTTAAATTTTTCCAGTCCTGACAATGGCGCCAAAAATTTGATCGGTAAAATAGCAAGTGTACTATTTTATGGATGTAGTTATAATAGGGGTTATCCCCATTGTCAGTCTCTTGAGGACTGCGCAGTTAAAGTAAGTTTGTATGAAATGATTGAACAAAAATCATTGGGTTGTTTAAGGTTGAAAATGTTTTTATGTTAAAACTAATAAGGCAAAAGTCCTTAGTAAAGTACGAGTAAAATGACAAGTATGAGAATTACACTAGGGAGGTGTATAATTTGGTCTGTAATGACTCTTATAGTTTCCGCTCTAAGAAATTGTGCATAAAATTTTATCTTTCCAATGTTTAAAATTATTTTTCCAAAAATTCCTTTCAAGAAAAATCTTTGATATTCTTTCTCGACCCTAATTCCCCAGTGGCCTAGGAAGAACATCAAGCAATAATTCTGACATACTGTGATAAAAAGTATGTAACAAGGTTAGGGTGGTTGTTCAAACCAAAACCTAACTACGATCGATTACCAAATTTTTCAAAGAGATAACGCATTGAGAACGTTACATACGATAAAGATTAAAACTAAACACACAAATATTATAAATTGAGAAACTCAAAAATCATTACAATACCAAATTAGGGACACCCCCTAGCATTGGAGGGTTTAGCCTCTCATGTTTATAATAAAAATCACAACAAAGTATGAAAGAGAAATAAACATTGCAATGGATTTATGATTGTTTGGATCGTCAATTGCTTCCACTCTTGATCGATCATTGTTCTCCGATAATCTCCACTCGTTCAAAGCATAAATGGTTCGATTCTCTCCAAAGTGTTTTTCTTTTTTCTAACAGTCAGCTTAATGTATCAGAACACAACATCTAAGCTAAATTCCCAGAATACCCTCATAGGTCACTTAAAGAGAAGAAAAATAAAATATTAAAATGTTGTCTTCAGGGGCCTTGACACAGACTGTGTCCCATGACACGGGCACCCGTGTCAGGCTTCTGCATCTCTCTAAAAACTCAATTTCTCGACCTGAAACTCAATTTTGCGCGTGTCCGATCCGTGACTTCCTGTATTCCTGAAAACACAACAAAAACATCCAAATCAAAGATACCAATGCCATAAATCAATGAAAACACACACACAACTGACTTTACCAAATGAGAAAAACTATAATGAAAACATGAGCAAACGCTTCGATAAATAACAGAAACAATAAAAACAAACGACGTACCAAAAATAACTTGAAATATATGACATAAAACCACTGAGAATTCATCGCAATTTCTAGGAAATTATTAGAGAAGGGAGAAGTATGAGCTTCTTTATTCAAATTTCTCCACGTAGAATACAACGTGAACTTTACATACGCAACAATCTCATATTCAGAACCACCAGTTTCCTTCGTGTAAACACCCCAAATTTTCCCTCACCCATTCACACCATGGCTTGTGATCATTTCATATGCATAGATTCAAAGTCATCTGCATCTAGGGTTTGTGATCTGAGCAATCCCAGGGCTCCTTGAGCCACTCCAAAGGTCAACAATCACTTCAAAGGGGTCCATGTGTGTTAAATTATCATATTGTATCCTCTCAAAGTCAAGAATGCCAAAGAATCACAAGAACTGGGATTGGTATGGAGGTAGAGCCAAGTTTGACTGCACAGTTGACCTAAAATTAGGGTTTTGGTTTCAGAGGCCATAACTTCAAATTTTTTGGTCATTCTTGTTTCTATTGGTCTCTATATGGTATAGGGAGTATGCATATCAATTTTCATGAAGAAATTCCATGGGGAAGTCATCTGATCAAGAGTTGACTTTCTGAACAAGTTAGTGCAAAATCAGGGCATCTGAGGCCCCTAATGACCCAACCAAGGGGTGATCTTCATCATTTTGAGTGTATATGATCTTTATTTGATCATGGAAGAAGTTAGAAGTTCACAAAATTCAAGAATTACAAGTTTTTGCAAAGTTGACTTTTTGAGGCAAGGTTGACTTTTAATGAAATGTCATTTTATGCAACTTTTTCAACCCTTACTTTTTGATCCAAAAATGCTTCAAATGGAAAAACTTTGGTCATGAAAGTTGTAGATTAGATCTTTCCCTTTTCAAAAAGTACAAGAACATGACCTAATTCATTTTGGATCAAAAGTTATGGTGTGTCAAAGTTGGCAAAAATCACTAAATTTCAAGTTATGCACAAAATGGAAAACTTGCAAATCCATGTGCCAAGCATTCTAGTGACTCCCAAATGGTTTCAAAACTTCATCACATGATCATACATGACCCCAAAAACAGAATTGGCCCAAGGGATTTTGCATTGTTTGCTTTGATTTTCAAAGATCCCTAAGCCATTTTTCATCACAAGTGCAAAAAGGGGATTCTTGGCAAAACCATTTTTCAGGGAGTTATGTGATCACTAGCTGACTTCTATACATTGCCATGACTAAAAAAAGTGCCATGCTACAAAATTCAGCAAGGAATGCTTCATGTGCATAAGCAAAAATCATGAGAAAACACAAGTGGACAACTTGCAAAATCACTCTCAATTCATGATCCATATGTTGCAGTCACTCTCAAGCAATCCAAGGGCTGTCCCTAACCCAAGCTGAAGCCAGACATGTGTAAACACCCCAAATTTTCCCTCACCCATTCACACCATGGCTTGTGATCATTTCATATGCATAAACACAATCATATCATCTCATATCTCATTTTTGATCCACTGCATAGGTTCTAAGTCATCTGCACCTAGGGTTTGTGATCTGAGCAATCCAAGGGCTTCTTGAGCCACTCCAAAGGTCAACAATCACTTCAAAGGGGTCCATGTGTGTTCAAGTATCATATTACATCTTCTCAAAGTCAAAAATGCAAAAGAATCACAAGAACTGGGATTGGTATGGATGCAGAGCCAGGCTAGACTGCACAGTTGACCTAAAATTAGGGTTTTGGTTTCAGAGGCCATAACTCCAAATTTTTTGGTCATTCTTGTTTCCATTGGTCTTTATATGGTATAGGGAGTATGCATATCAATTTTTATGAAGAAATTCCATGGGGAAGTCATCTGATCAAGGGTTGACTTTCTGGACAAATCAGTGTAAAATCAGGGCATCTGAGGCCCCCAATGACCCAACCAATGGGTGATCTTCATCATTTTGAGTGTATATGATCTTTATTTGATCATGGAAGAAGGTTGAAGTTCATGAAAATCAAGAATTTGGAGTTTTTGCAAATGTTGACTTTTTGGGTATAGTTGACTTTTCAAGAATGCTTCATTTTAGGTCACTTTTCAAGCCTTGATTTTTGATCCAAGAAAGCTTCAAATGGAAAAACCTTGGTCATGAAAGTTGTAGATTACATCTTTCCCTTTTCAAAAAGTACAAGAACATGATCAAATTCTTCTTGGATCAAAAGTTATGGTGTGACAAAGTTGGCAAAAATCATTGATTTTCAAGATGTGCACCAAATGAGAAACTTGCAAGATCATGAACCAAGGCTGTTTGTAACCTCTAGTTGGCATCAAACCAATGTACAAACATTCTATGTGACATAAAAATCAGAATTGAACCAAAAGATCACATGTGAATGGTTTGTGTAACAAGGCATTTTTCATGAAGTTTCAAAAAGAGCCAACTTGCAAAACCACTCATCACACTTCCTACAACTTGCAACATTGGATGCTGACTTTGGCTAGCCTTTCCCCTCACCCTTGCTGCGCAGCCCCATGCCTTGTACTAGCCTAGAACCAAGCCATACTTCCCTTACACAAAAAGTGGACTTTTGGCAAAAGCAAACTTACCAATCAATAGAGGCCATGTCAAATCATCTGACCTATAGGATTAAAATATACTATCCAAATGCTGGCCATAACACTCAAGAAGCAAGGTTGAAACAACACACAACATCACATACTCAAACTCACTCCATTTTGGCAAAACTCTTCGAATCTGCCTGCACAACTCACAAACACTAAAACAAATTCCTCTAATCATCTCACCTTGCCTCATTGAGTAGAAACCACCAAGAGTCAGGCCTGATTTGAGCAAGAACACCCCATCACCATTTTTCACCTCAACCTGCATTTCTCTTCGAATCACCTTCCACAGTCATCAAATATCCAAACTTCTTTCACCAACAGATCAAGCACATCAAAAGGAGTCAAAACCACCCTTCACATTGACCTGAAACAACCTATACACAAACTGCATTTTCTGCTACACCAGAAATGGATTGCTCAAGGCAGCTTGTCTAAGCTCATTTCAAGCCTTCCATTAGCATCAGGGGAGTCAAGGGAGTCCATTTGCATGCAAAGGAAGCTCTGGAAGCTCAGTTTTGAAGCTTTCCAGCTCAGGTATGAACATGGACACTTTCTCCCAAAGCTTGCATTTTAAGTTATAATATGATTGCTCATGTCTTGCTGGTCATGGGAATGGTTTCAGAATCAAAAATAAGTGAGAAATGAGTTTGTATGATCCCTCTGAATTTTTGCCCGTGGATTTTATTTCCTTCGATTCGTTTGATTCATGGTGTTTAAATGTTGTTTGAGCATGGATTCGTGTCTTAGGATGTTAGAGGATCACTTAGGTGTGTTTAATTTGTGGAATAGATGCTTGAATCACGTTTTAGGGTTTGGATACCACCGGAGAAGATGACCGGAGCTCCCCTCCGGTCACCTGAAAGTGATTTGCCCTAATCTCAGGTCATTAGTGCCATTTGAATCTTGGGCGTTGGATTGGGTTGACCGGTTGACTTCGCGCGCATGTGAAGGGCTCAGATTCATTTGATTAGCCCTAATTCATTTTATTAGTTTTAATTAATTGTAATTAAATTAATTAACTCAGAACCAATCCTGGCCACAAGATCTGGCGCCAGTCAATGCATTCAAACCCAGTCTCAATCTCAACCCTCCATTCTGATTACTTTCCATTTATTTTCTTTTTTATTTCATTTCTTTTCATTTAACTTGCATAATTAATTTAAAATAGTAAAAATTGCTTAAAAATTGTGAAACTTTTTCTCAAGAGTTTCATTAATTTTTATGACACAAAAATATTTTTGTTTTTATTTTTAGCATTAAAAAAGTATTTTTAAATATTTAAAAGATTATTTTTAATTGATTAATGGAAATTAATTTATTAAAAATACTTTTAGGTATTTAAAAATCACCAAAAAATTCATGAAATGTTCTAAGACATTTAGAAACATTGACCAACCTTCAAACCAAATTTCTTTTTTGATCTTGATGCATTTTGAGAATTTTTCATTGAATTAAAATCATTTTTATGCATTAATTTGATCCAAAGTTTAAAAAATCATTTCTGCCTATTCATGAAGAGTTGGACATTGATTCTTTTTGCATTGCATTGTGTTTAGCATGTAGTTTTTGAGATTAAATTGCCATGATTTGAACTTGCATTTTCAAATTGTTTGACATTTCTTTTGTTTAGGAACCCTAAAAACCCTAGAAACTTAGAAAAATCATAACTTAAGTTTGGTTAAGAGTTGAGATTTCTCCTTTGGGCAGTGGTTTAGTATGGGATTAGGGGTCCTTTGTGTGGCATTTTCCATTTTTTATCTTAGGGTTTGTTTCTGTTTTTGGTTTTTGTTTGATGTTTGGATCCATGAACCCTAATTTGGGCTTCCATATGCATCCACCTTGCATTCTCTTGCATAACATGACTTGCCATGACATTTCAAGCATCCATGTGATTCATTTGACATCATAAGACATATTGAAAGCATGTTTGATCATTGCATCATGAATTTGCCTTGTTGTATGCCATGTGCACTTCATAACTTTTCATGTATGTCCATGCTTCTTAAGCTTGCTTCACTTGCATTCATGAACTTGCATGATCATTTCCATGTGCTGCCTCATGTTTGTAACATCCCATAGCATCATTATCATCATCAACATGCTTCTGGTTTTGGTTTGCATCATGTCATTCCATCCCATTTTTGCATTGCATTGCATTTCTTTTCTAACATTTCAGGTGGTAAGTGAATTTGAGAAGTGAATTTGCCTTCACTTCTCATGACTTTTCTTTTCATCTCTCTTGCATCCATGGCTGCATTTTTGTTTGTGTTTGAGTTTGAGCTTGCTCATTCTTCTCCTTCTTACTTTCTTTCTTCAAGTGACTTGACTTCTTGAATGAAGCAAGTTACTTTGCTTCTCTTGATCCTGTTCATCTGCTTCCTGGTGGTTCCATTGAAGACTTCTCTTGAAAACCTCACAAACCTTAGGAACAACCAAGCATGACAATGATTAGGGTTTTGATTAGTCTCCCCTCTTAGTTTTACCTTTGTGTCTCTTTTGAGTCTTCTCTTCTCATCTCATAATCAGGGACTAAACCCTAAAGGCTTTAAGGCTTTGTGATTAAGCTTATGCCTGCATCCTTCTCTTAGGATGGAGTGTATAACTTTAATCCTAAGTGTTAAACCCTTAATGTGTTTAAATCTCTTAATCAATTCACTTAATAAGTATCAAGACATTACACTTGTAACTTGGGCCTTGCATTAGGGTTCTAATTCTTCCTTAATTGGTTAAGAAGGACTAACCCTAGTGTTAATGGACAAGTCCCCCTCAAGTTGTCTTACAAACCATAAAACTCACTTCATCATCATACCATTAAATAAAATCCACTTAATCAAAGGCTTGTTTTGTCATGAGTTTAATCCCTAATCATGGATTAAGTTGAGGAGCTTTCCTCAGCTTAAACATTCTCATCTATTATCCTTCTATTAGGATGGTGTAATGAGTCTGTTTGATCCTTGATTATGGCTTAACCTCATTACTCAACACTAAACAAAAACACCAAAAACATCTAAATAATCACAAGTAGGTTAATGATCTTAATCCTACATCAAAGGTGTTTAAGTGTGAGAATCTGACTTCACACTTAAGGTATTCTCATTACCCCTAATCAGAGGGAAGATGTGATGAGTTTACTAACCCATTGGTTTAGGCTTAAGCTCATTAACTTATGACAAACTTTCAAAAGCAATAAAAGACTGAAAACACAAAAACAAACAATAAACGTCTCCTTCGGGATTCTTTTCTCATCATCTTCCCTCACAAACGAGAACTTGCTTCTTCCGTCTAATGCAAGACAGTTTGCACCTGAGCTAGACAGGTCATACACTTGAGCATAGACAAGTAAGTAGTTCACAAGTCAATTCATCTTTCAGTCTCTTTGGGTCGAACTACGGTGTTCTGACTTCCTCATTGCACGAGAGGATACGTAGGCATAACTTAACAGTTATCGAACAAAAGTCTCTGTACATTCCCCCTCTTTCTAGCCTCATTCTTTTAGCCTCATGATCTTGAGCATCTTATTCTTGTTCTTACACTGACACTGTACATTTATACACATCACACTTCTCTCACACTGACACCTGTACATCTTTTCCAGCTCTTTTATACACAGATAGCACTGACACTACCCCTTTAAAACACAAATCTTTTAAGCGTGGATCCCGTCGAGTACGACGGACAATCTGGGTGCTAATACCTTCCCAGGTTGTAACCAACCCCCTTTCTCAGTCTCTCTGGTTCGCAACCGTCTTATCCACCATTTTCTAGGTCTATGCAGCATTGCCTTTCCTCCGGGATAAAAATGCCTAGCTGGTGACTCTATTCATCTCCAGTGAGTTCACGGCTGTGTGTTCTCATTGTCCCTCTCGCCGACCGTTCGCGTCTGTACCTTTATCTGGGCCCGTCCCACTTATCGGGAGCGACAGCTTGGCGACTCTGCTGGGGAGCCTTATACTGCAACCAGGGCTTCTGGTTCTTTTTGTGGGTTCCTCCTAGCGCTTGATTGATTTGTGTTTACTGGGGTGTTATGTGTTTATTTGTGCTTGTATATGTTTTATTTTTGCTTTATGTACAGTTTGTTTACTTTCTTTACTGCTTTTGTATATATCATACTGTCATGTTGCTGGTTGGATCTGTTTTTTTTTGTTTTGGTGGGTGGGGTTCTATTGAGAGTTAAGGTCCTATACCTGGGACCTGAGTGACACATAGGCTAGAGTGAATCATATTCTTTCCCATTCCATTTCGGTCTGGTGCGGGAATATGAAACACGGTTCAGATATGGGTTTCTTCTTGAGAACTCTGTGTTGCAGATTTCCTGCAATGCTAGGGCTATCTGGGAAGCCTGCTAAGTCTGGATGACCTTTTAGTATTGACCTTCAGAAACTGAGGTGAATTAGAGGAGGAACTTTTATGGTTATTGTAAACACTGTACCTCCGGGTTAGAAGTGTTTACACTTCTCATAACTGATCCAAGTCTGAGGATCCTTGTTTTAGAACACCACCAGTGAGGGGGTTGGGCTGTTTACAGGTTTGCAGGTACCTTGACCTCAGAATACCCTGTTACTTTGGTTAAGAATACTCCATGTTGGAACAGTTCTTGTGATTCTAAAACCCTGGACATGTGGCTCTTTATTTGAGCCCCCCCACCTTGGTTACTGGATTTATAGACCTCCATCTGGTTTTCTTGATTATATCTTGGACTTATATCAGAGTTTTTGATCAAGATCCAGCTCAGTCACAAACCCTTGCATATCATTTGCATGCATACTCATTGCATCATATTGACATTTGCTTATTTGTGTTTCAGGGTATCCATTTTCATCTGGTTTTGGTTTTGACCCCATCTTCAGTATTGGCCCATCTTCATCAGCATCTGCTTCAACTATCACCTGCACCAGCCAATCAGTGGCCATTTCTTCAGTGTTATCATCAGCACCTGTCTCTATTCAGTCTCAGCATCATGGCTCCTAAAAAGAGCAACATCACCTATCACTTTTTTCAACCAGAGCTATCTGACATCAGGAGGATTCAGACCCTGATCACTCCAGATCACATACCATTGTTCAGGGAACATTATGGGGATATACTTGATATGGTTATGGATCTGGACCCTTCACAGAGAAGCCTGATCCACACTTGCATTCAGTTCTATGATCCCCCACTAAGATGCTTCACTTTCCAAGACTTTCAGTTGGGCCCTTTATTGGAAGAATACTCATCATTAGTTGGTATACCTATCAGAGGTGGAATCCCTTTCAACCCTGAGATGGTCTTTCCTGGTAATGGAGAAGTAGCAAAGGCTTTGCATCTGGAACCTGTCCTGATTGAGCAGCATATGACCTCTAAAGCTGGAATCCCTGGTTTCCATCTGGACTTCTTGATCTCTCAAGCCACCCTGAAAGCTTCTTTAGGAGAGTGGAAAGCTGTCTGTGCTTTACTGGCCTTGAGTATATATGGAATTGTGTTGTTTGCAGATGAGCCTCGATTCATTAGCAAGAATGCAATCCATCTTTTCATCTTGCAGAACCCAGTGCCAACTTTATTAGGGGATCTCTACTACTCAGTGCATCAGAGGAATGGAAAGCAGAGGGGAAGATTAGTGAGGTGTTGTGCTCCATTGTTCCATGCTTGGCTTCTCAGGCATCTACCCAGGACAGATGCATTTCTAAGTCCTCATCAGCAGAGCAACTGGGCTAAAAGACTCACTGCTCTAACTTCAGCAGATATCAGATGGTGTACTCAAAGCACCAAGGGCAGGGATATCATTACCAGCTGTGGGCATTTTCCCAATGTGCCCCTAATAGGAGTTAAGGGAAGCATTAATTACAATCCTCTGCTGTTCAGAAGGCAACTAGGCTATGCACTGGTCCACACTCCTAAGGCACAGGACTTGGTTGAGACTCTTTATTGTGAGAACAAGCCTAATCTGACTATTGTTAGGCAGGCTGCTTGGGCCTGGGATAATGTTCAAACCAAGGGAGTAACTATCTTGGGGAAGTGCAGCAATGTGGCATCAGCACAATATTATGAATGGTCCCGCGCCAGGGCTCAATTCTCGGGGATGCCCTTTACCATAGAAGATATGCCTGAATCATCTTCAGCACCACCCCCTGCCACTGTCAGTTTGGAGGAGTTTGAGAGTTTGAAAGAAAGAAATGAGAAGTTAACCCAGGCTTTGCAGAAGACCCTCCGGGAGAGGAGTGAGGGTAGGATGGAGATTGAGAGGTTAGAGAAGTTGAGAGTGGAGCATTTGACTAAGATTGAGAAGTCTGGGGATTATATCAAAAAGTCTAAAGCTGGAGAACAAATTCTGAAGAATGCTTGCAAAGAAGCCCAGTTCCAGAGAGCAAGGACAGACTTGTATCTGAAAGAGAGTCAAGCCCGGTGGGTCAGGATCACCAAGGCTCGTACTCTGGAGGACAAGAGAGTTCAAGACAAGATGGAACAACTAGAAGCTAGTGCAAAAGAACAGCAAGAAGCCCTGGCAGCAGCCCAGAGGGAGATATCAGAGCTGAAGATCAAAGCAGGGGTGAAGAGGTCAAAAGACCAAAGTCAGCACAAGAAGCTAGCAGCAGCTGTTACCACCCGGAATCTCCTCATCAGGAATCTCACGGAGCGTCCGGCTGATCCTGTGACCGAAGCACTTCTCAAGGAAGTTCGTGAGGATGAGTTTGGTCTTGGTATTTGACCATTTGTTTGTTGTTGCTTTCATTCCATGTACTTTTGTTTTCTTTGTAATATGTTTTGACCCCTCAGAGGGCTTGTATTTGTAAACAAACTATGTACCATTCTGCTTTTGTAATATATGTATTAGTTTGTTCCACCCGAGTTTACTTCGAAAGCAACATCAACAGCATCTTCAAGGGTCTGGAAGGGTCAAAACTGAATGCCAAACCGGATACCTTGGGAGCAAATAAGCATAACTGCATTGCATGCTAATCCTTTGTTTGTTTTGTAGGTTTTTGTTTTATTGCCGCTAACTTTGTTGTGATGTTCAGGAACTATTGCTCGGCGTCGAGTATTTCCCCTCAATCGTCCGCACCGTTATCCGACCCGTAACAATCTTCCGGGCATTCAAATGGATCAGGTACAGCAGGACCTTGCTGAGGTTAGAAATCAAATGGCAAACGAAAGATTGGAAATGAGAACGCAGATGACTCAGTTCATGGAAGTGATGAACAACATGGCTCAGAGCCAGGAAAGATTGAGGGCCATGGTGGAAAGGCAAAATCAAGAGGATCCACATATAGGGACTGCCGGCACCAGCAATAATGAAAGGGTACAACCTCATGTTAACCCTCCTGTATTTGGCCCACACCTCCATCCTGACGTCAATATTCCTGCAAATGTTCAAGGGATTGCCACTGCAGCCAGGGTACTACAAGAAGATCCCCAAGAGGACCAGTTTACAGTAATGGGTGCTGGGGAAGAAGCTTATGATAGAAGGTTGGATGAGATAGCTGAGAAGTTGAGATCCTTAGAGTCCCAAAACTCTTTGGGATTCGACGTCATGGACATGGGCTTGGTAGACGGGGTCAGGATCCCCCATAAGTTTAAGCCTCCTTGTTTTGAAAAATACAACGGGACTTCATGCCCCCGGACTCATTTACAATCATTTCTGGGGAGGCTGAAGGCCTATACTATGGATGAGAAGCTCTGGATGTTCTATTTCGAGGATAGCTTAACTGGAGCGTCAAGAGAATGGTACTCTCACTTGACAAGAGCAACTATCAGATGCTGGAAGGACCTGGCAGAGGCCTTCATCAGACAGTATCAGTACAACTTAGATATGGCACCCAACAGGACCCTCCTAATGGGAATGTCACAGTCGTCAAGGGAAAGTTTCCGAGAATATGCCCAGAGATGGAGGCAATTGGCTGCTGCTGTTCAGCCACCTATGTCTGAAAGGGAAATGGCAGATATGTTTATGAACACCCTTCAGGGAACTTATATTGACAGGCTGGCTGCTTTCTCTTCCACTAGCTTTGCAGATGTTGTCATAGCTGGGGAGAGAATTGAAAGCCTATTGAAGATGGGTAAGATCTCAGACAACGGTGCAAGCTCGTCTAGTAGTACAAGAAAACCTTTTGCAGGCCCGAGAAGAACTGGCGAGACCAATGCCATCCACACCAACAGGGGCAGGCCCCAATATGTTCACAGATCAGTGGCAGCAGTCACCATTCCTGCTCCAGCTCATCCTCAGCCAGTTTATCAACCTCCGCAACAAAACTATCAGCAGCAACCTCAGTACCATCAGCAAAATCAGTATCCTCCGAGAAATTACAACAACAGCAACACCAACAACAACAACCAGTCAAGGCCATTCCAACAGAGGCCATCTCAAGCTAATAGGGTGATCGATCCGATCCCTATGCCATATGCTACATTGCTGCCACAACTCCTGAAACTCAACCTAGTTGAGCTAAGGACATTGGCACCTCCAGATCCCAACAGTCTACCCAGGAATTACGACTCCAACGCCAGATGTGCTTTTCATTCAAACGCACCTGGCCACAGTACAGAAAAGTGCAGAGCTCTGCATATGAAGGTACAAGACCTGGTAGACTCAAAAGCTCTGAATTTCGCACCACCACCCAATGTCAATAAGAACCCGTTGCCAAACCACGGTGGTCCTAGAATTAACGCTATTGAAGAAGACAAGCCGTCTTATTTAATAACCAGTGTGGGTCAGATCAGGACACCGTTGGTGGAAATCAAAGCTCAACTCTTGGAATGTCAAATGTTCCCGGGGTGTGAGTTGGGGTGTGCTTACTGCAATATCTCGGTAAATGGGTGCGACAATTTGAGGAATGGCATAGATGGTCTTATTCAGAGCGGCCAACTCCAGATCACCACATCATTTCCAACAAATCCAGCAATCTAATCAGCAACGGTTTCAGAACCTCCTACAACTGCAACAACCATTGTTCCTGACAATTCTTCAGTCTCATCAACAAGTACTTCATCCATCATCTCAAATGACCAGTTATCAACAAATTTTCCTGCTACAACATCAGCATCATTCCATTTTGAATCTCCTACAACAACAACATCCATTCTTCCAACAATGTCTCCTACAACACCAGCAACAAATCATGAAGATGTCTCAACTGTCACCATATTCTACGATCCTGAAAACAACTCTGTCTACAATTCAGAAGGTGCTGCTCCCACCAGAGCACCAGTTACAATTTATTATGATCCGCAGACTATCACAGCTGCAGTCAGTCCGGTCACTATCACGGTGCCTGGACCAGTACCTTATGAAAGCAGCAATGCCATCCCCTGGCATTACGGCTCTGACCTGTACTGTGAAGGACAAAGAATCACTTTTGAATCATCAACCCCTGCACCACAAATTGACAATGTGGGAGGAGGCGGAGGCTTCACTCGAAGCGGACGTCTTTTCGCTCCACAAATTCAGAGACCCACTGCCAAAGCAGAAGCTGCTGCTAAAGCAAAAGGGAAGAGCCCTGTGCAGGAAGATCAAGCTGTTAAAGAAGCTTTGAAGACACCCTTCGATCAAGAGGTTGATGAGTTCATGCGAATCATCAAAAAGAGTGATTATAAAATAGTGGATCAGCTTCATCAGACGCCTTCCAAGATCTCAATCCTATCATTGCTTATGTGCTCCGAAGCCCATCGGAATGCACTACTCAAAGTCTTGCACGCAGCTTACGTGCCTGAAGAGATCACTGTCAATCAGCTGGAAGCTGTAGTTGGAAATGTTAATGCTAGTCACGGACTAGGGTTCACCAATACTGATTTGACAACGGAGGGCCGCAACCATAACAAAGCCTTGCACATAACCATGGAATGTAAAGGTGCTGTCCTTTCCCATGTGCTGGTAGACACGGGGTCATCCCTCAATGTCTTACCCAAGAAGGCCCTGGTGAAGCTAGAATACGACGGATTGGCGTTGAGACCCAGCAACCTGGTGGTGAGAGCCTTTGATGGTTCAAAGAGATCGGTTCTGGGAGAGATTGAGTTGCCTGTAACGATTGGCCCGCAAACCTTTAAAACTACCTTCTACGTGATGGATATACAGCCCGCCTACAGCTGTCTATTGGGTAGGCCATGGATTCACGCTGCTGGCGCCGTGACCTCTACCCTTCACCAGAAGTTAAAATATGAGTGGGAGGGTCAAATCGTTACAATCTGCGGAGAGGAGGACATTTTTGTCAGCCACCTGGCTACTTATAAGTACATTGAGATGGATGGGGAGATCCATGAAACAATGAGCCAGGGGTTCGAAGCCTTGAATGTGAATGAAACATCTGTTGTACCTGGTACTTCAATATCATCATACCAACAAGCCCGGAAGGTTGTTGAGGAAGGAACTGCCCAGGGCTGGGGCAAACTGCTACCGGTGGAGAAGAAAGAAGACAGATTTGGGTTGGGTTACAAACCAACTCAACAAGGTCAAGCAGCGGCTGCGAAAGAGCCCAATTTTGTGAGTGGGGGGATGCTTACCCCTGATGCTATCAATTGTTTGGAAGACGAGCTGGAAGAAGAACGCAACCTGGAAAGCTGGATTCGTCCAAGGATCCCGGGGAGCAGTATCTCAAACTGGTCTTCCCAGGAAATTATAAGGGTTACTCATGCAGAGTAATTATTATTTCCTGTATTTTTATAGCATGCATCAAAGTCTTGCATCTTGCCCAAGATGACAAGACCCATTTTGTAATCGGGCCATCCGTACTTTTTGTGCAACAAGATTAATCAATGAAATATCAGACATCTTTTTGCAAATGAGTCTTTTTCTTTTCGTTCACTGTTTTTTCCATTTTTCTTTTTGTACAAAAAATAAATGGCAGTGTTTTCAAAATGACAACTTTATTTCACTTTTCTAAGCAAGATTAAAATCAATCACTAAAATGAACAAACTGAACCCTTGCAGAGAGTGCCTTCCAGATTGCACCGACAACAGCACGGCTATGACTTCGTATGACTTTGACAATCCAATCAATCAAGCTGATGAAGGGGTTGATGAAGAATATGAGCTTCCTGAAGAGCTGGCCAGGTTGTTGAGACAAGAGGAAAAGGTTATTACTCCTCACTAGGAGGAGGTTGAAGTGATCAATCTTGGTACAGATGAAGACGTGAAGGAGGTTAAAATCGGGGCCTGCCTGCAAGACTCAGTGAAGAGACAACTGATTGACCTGCTTCAAGAGTATGTAGACGTGTTTGCTTGGTCTTACCAAGACATGCCAGGGTTGGATACCGATATTGTTGTGCACAAGCTGCCTCTGAGAGAAGAATGCCCACCGGTCAAACAGAAATTGCGCCGTACTCGCCCAGACATGGCTATGAAAATCAAGGAAGAGGTACAAAAGCAATGGGACGCCGGGTTCCTTGCCGTAACTAGCTACCCGCCGTGGGTTGCTAACATAGTACCTGTGCCTAAGAAAGACGGCAAAGTAAGGATGTGTGTTGACTACCGGGATCTGAACAGAGCCAGCCCGAAAGATGATTTCCCTTTACCCCACATTGATGTATTGGTAGATAATACGGCTCAGTTCTCGGTATTCTCCTTCATGGACGGATTTTCGGGATACAATCAGATTAAGATGTCACCTGAAGACATGGAGAAGACAACTTTCATCACACCCTGGGGCACGTTCTGCTACAAGGTGATGCCATTCGGATTGAAGAATGCAGGTGCGACGTATCAACGGGCTATGGTAACATTGTTCCACGATATGATCCATAAGGAAATCGAATGCTATGTGGATGACATGATTGCCAAGTCCCTTACTGAAGAAGACCACCTGGTGAATCTGCTGAAGTTATTCAAGCGTCTGAGGAAGTATCAACTGAAGTTGAACCCCAACAAATGCACATTCGGGGTGAGATCTGGTAAGCTGCTGGGTTTTATTGTAAGCGAGAAAGGGATTGAGGTTGATCCTGATAAAGTCAAAGCTATTCAAGAGATGCCTGCACCGAAAACAGAGAAAGAAGTTCGAGGGTTCTTAGGTCGATTGAACTACATCTCACGGTTCATATCTCACCTTACAGCAACCTGTGAACCCTTGTTCAAATTGTTAAGAAAAGAACAGACGGTCAGGTGGAACGAAGACTGCCAGAAGGCTTTTGACAAGATCAAAGAATACCTGCAAGAACCTCCAATCCTTATGCCTCCAGTTGAAGGAAGACCTCTGATAATGTACTTGACAGTATTAGAAGAGTCAATGGGGTGTGTGCTGGGCCAGCATGACGAGTCTGGTCGAAAAGAGTATGCAATATACTACCTAAGCAAAAAGTTTACCGACTGTGAACAGCGTTATTCACTGCTCGAGAAAACTTGCTGTGCATTAGCGTGGGCTGCTCGCCGACTAAGACAGTATATGTTGACCCACACTACTTTGTTGATCTCAAAGATGGACCCAGTCAAGTACATTTTCGAGAAACCAGCTCTTACCGGACGGGTTGCAAGATGGCAAATGATTCTCACAGAATATGACATCCAGTACATCTCTCAAAAAGCCATCAAAGGCAGTGTACTATCGGAATATCTTGCTGAGCAACCTATTGATGATTACCAGCCTATGAGATTTGACTTCCCGGATGAAGACATCATGTTCATAAAATCAAAAGATCATGGAGAGCCTGTTCACACTGAAGGGCCTGACCCGGAAGAAGAATGGACTATGATTTTCGATGGGGCTGTTAACATGAATGGTCGTGGTGTTGGTGCAGTACTCATTACACCTAAAGGAGTTCACATGCCTTTCTCGGCAAAACTCACTTTCAACTGCACTAACAACGAAGCTGAATACGAAGCTTGCATTATGGGTCTTGAGGAAGCCATTGACCTCAGGATCAAGACATTGACTGTATTCGGAGATTCAGCTCTGGTAATCAATCAAACCAACGGAAAATGGTACACCCACCAGGATCATCTGATACCTTACAGGGATTATACAAGGAGGTTATTGACTTTCTTTACAACAGTCAAGCTTGAGTATATCCCTCGGGACGAGAATCAGTTTAAAGATGCTCTTGCCACCATTTCATCTATGATCAAAGTTCAAGCTGCCAACTTTGTACCTCAGATTTCAGTGTCCAGACTTGACAGACCAGCATATGTATTTGCAGCAGATGTTGTCAAAGATGATAAACCTTGGTTCCATGACATTAAATGCTTCTTGGAGGATCAAGCATACCCACCTGGGGCATCTTCCAATGATAAGAAGACTTTGAGAAGGCTTGCTGTTAGTTTCTTCTTGAACACTGATGGGTCTTTATACAAGAGGAACTTTGATATGGTACTCCTCAGATGTGTTGATAAGACAGAAGCAGATTTGCTGATGCATGAAGTGCACGAAGGCTCCTTTGGTACCCATGCAGGAGGGCATGCTATGGCTAAAAGGTTGTTAAGATCAGGCTATTACTGGATCACAATGGATGCAGACTGTTGTGCCTATGCCAGAAAATGTCATAAATGCCAGATTTATGCAGACAAGGTGCATGTGCCTCCCAATCCTTTGAACATAATGTCTTCGCCATGACCCTTTGCCATGTGGGGCATTGACATGATTGGTAAGATTGAGCCAACTGCTTCAAACGGCCACAGATTCATCCTGGTCGCCATCGACTATTTCACCAAATGGGTTGAAGCAGCCTCATATGCAAACGTCACAAGACAAGTGGTAGCCAGATTTCTGAAAAGAGATATCATCTGTCGGTATGGAGTTCCCGAGCGAATCATTACTGATAATGGTTCCAACCTAAACAACAAAATGATGGCAGAACTGTGCCGGGATTTCAAGATCCAACACCACAATTCTTCTCCTTACAGGCCAAAGATGAACGGCGCTGTTGAGGCAGCAAATAAGAACATTAAGAAAATTGTGCAGAAGATGGTAGTCACCTACAAAGACTGGCATGAAATGCTACCGTTTGCCTTGCATGGGTACCGCACGTCAATCAGAACATCCACTGGGGCAACACCGTATCAGCTTGTGTATGGTATGGAAGCAGTCCTACCTGTTGAAGTTGAATTACCCTCGCTACGGGTATTAATGGATGTTAAACTGAACGAAGCAGAATGGGTTAGGGCTTGATACGAACAGCTGAGCCTGATTGAAGAGAAAAGATTGGCTGCAATCTGTCATGGGCAGTTGTATCAGAAAAGAATGAAGAGGGCCTTTGATCAGAAAGTCAGGCATCGAGAGTACCAAGTAGGAGATCTTGTGCTGAAAAGAATCTTCCCTCCTCATACAGACCACAGGGGCAAATGGACTCCAAATTATGAAGGACCATTTGTGGTAAAGAAAGTTTTCTCTGGTGGAGCACTGATGCTCAGTACCATGGATGGTGAAGACTTCCAGTCCCCTGTGAATTCAGATGTAGTTAAAAAATACTTCGCATAAAAAGGACCCGCTGGACATAAAAACAGAATGTAAGTCTAGGCAAAAATAGGGCATCCCGGCGAGTCAAAAACAGAATGAAAGACTCGGGCAAAAGTAAGGGAAATAAGCAAAAAAATGTACACCCGCTGAGTTGAAAAGCCACACTGGACAGCTCAGGCAAAAATGGGTATCCCGATGGATCGAAAACCCGAAAGGGCGATTCATGCAAAAATAAGGGAATAAGCGAACAACTGCATTCTGAATTCGTCTGTATCATGTACAACTTGGTAAGCTTCGAATGGATCAAGCTTCAATCAGAATCAACATTCTTCAGAAAGCAAGATGAGAAGAACGTCATTGTCATACAAGTCATAGCAGAAGAGGAAGTTCCTTAAAGCGTCATCAACACTGCCAGCATTTTGTTTCTCAATTTGTAACAATCTCCTCATTTCAGGGGATTTGTTTCTTTGACTGTATCTCGCCAATTCAGGGCATATGAATTAATAAAATCAGATTTTCAGTCATGTTTCGCCTTGTACAATCTATTTGCAAAAAATGTCTGATGTCTTAAAAGAAAAAAACTGATTGCATAAATACAGATGCTTTTCTTCTAAAAATACATGCTTGCAGGGAATATACTTACTCTCAGAAGTGTCTAAACTCCTATGACGGAATCCAGTAAAGGATGCCTCGGGATTACTTATGCGTTTCTCTGTCTTTTCAGGTTTTGCAGGAACCCAGAACGTAACTTGGGGCATGTAGGCTTCATCCTAGCAAGCTGGCAAATCAACACTCAATTGTGGCACCCGAGGTGCTTTCTCCCCAGCTGAGTTGCCTCTCATGCTTTCTCCCCAGCTGAGTTGCCTTTTATTATCTATCCCCATCAGAGTTGCCAGGCATCACGGAAGACACCTACATCCCCGGCTGAGCCAAGGATCCTCTTAAACAGAATCCCTAGGGAGGTCTCTCAATGATCTCTCTTTATCCCCAGCCGAGTTGCCATCTCGCCCTCAGCCGGAGCACAAAAGTCAGGGAACCATCTCCCCACAGAGTTCCAGCCTCTATCCAGAAGAGCAGCGCATAGAAGATCACAATAGAGTGAAGGAAGCTTCTACAAACCCCGGCTGGGTCTCTCATTTATAAGGATAGGTCTATCAATGACCCATATCCCCAAGCAGACATCATCTCACCAGATCTACTAATGATCTCATCCCCAGCTGGGATGTCCATTTCAACAGATCGATCGAAGATCTTCGCAGCAGTGGGACCCGGATCCCGGTTTGGTATCTTTGCGCAATCATAGCATTTGCATCATATTTACCCACAAAGCGTAGCATTCCGTTTGAACACGGAGCATTACGGCAAAAAATCAAACGCATAGCATAGTCATAAGCCATGTTTTGAATCAGCACTTGTGACCATTCATCAGAATGCAGAATACTTTCCCCCAGAGTCCCCACCAGAGTAGCTGCCTCACAATCCACAAACACCAATACATACTCATTGTGACACCCGCCTGTGCCACCTTTCCCCAGTAAGTCGCCTGAACACTCCTTGCAAACAACACCACCCGTATTACAGATACGTCCTGACACCCGTCCATGTCATATCTCCCAGCAGAAAGCCAAAGACATCCTCTTTGCACTCACATATACCTATATACACTTTCTTGGCACCCGTCCGTGTCATATCCCCAGCACAGTCGTCTACAACCCATATACTTGTTGATATTATTATACTTTCCTCTCTTGACACCCGTCCGTGTCACTTTCCCCAGCAGATAAACACTCATCTATGTATACTCATACCGCTCGTACCTATACAGATACTCGTCCGTATTTTGTATATACTTATATATCCCCACAGATTCAACATTGGTCCTTGTTCTTTGTTAACCAGATGGTACTCGTCCGTATCGTCATCTCAGAACATGCGTCAAGAGTTTGTTTCTACATGATACTCGTCCGTATCATAGTCTTAAGGATGCTCGTCCGCATCTTTAATCCATACACCGTGTAAAACACTCGTGTCTTCTTGAATATAGATACTCGTCTGTGTCTACTATTCCCCAGAAGAGTCCCTTCAGATTCAACACTCGTCCGTGTTCTTTGTTAACCAGTTGATACTCGTCAGTATCATCATCTCTGAACACGTGTCAGTATTTGTTTCTACCCGATACTCGTCCGTATCGCAGTCATAAGGATGCTCGTCCGCATCTTTAATCTATACACAACATCTAAACACCTATACCTTTTGTTTTCTTGGATGTAAACACTCGTCCGTGTTTACCTTTCCCCAGTAGATCGCTAACAAAGCAATTTTCTTTTTATCTGACACTCGTCCTGTGTTGTGATAAACCCTGAGAGCAGCCGTACCCTGCTGAGTGGTCGTCCTCCACTTCTTGATGGTCGTCCTCCATCATGCTCATCCGATGGCCGTCCCCATCGTTGATTTTAGCAGCCGTCCCCTGCTAGGTGGTCGTCCTCCACCTCTTGATGATCGTCCTTCATCATTTTATCCAATGGCCGTCCCCATTGTTGATTTTTGGTTATCTAACATTCGTCCTATGTTATGAGAAACCTCGAGAGCAGTCGTCCCCTGCTAGGTGGTCGTCCTCCACCTCTTGATGGTCGTCCCCCATCATGCTCGTCCGATGGCCGTCCCCATCGTTGACCTTTTATCCGATGGCCGTCCCCATCGTTGATATTTTCGGCAGCCGTACCCTGCCAGGTGGTCATCCTCCACCTTTGATGGCCGTCCCCATCATATTTCTTTTATTCCCAACAGAGCAGCCGTTCCCTGCTAGGTGATCGTCCTTCACCTTTGATGGCCGTACCCCATCATCTGTTTATTCCATTTATTCTTTAACCCGATGGCCGTCCCCGTCGTGGTCCCTTTTCCTTTTTAGCCCGATGGCCGTCCCCATCGTTGGTTACTTTACCTTCGTGAACTTGATGGCCGTCCCCGTCATGTTTCATTGATCCCCAGAAACTTTACAGCTTTATCTTGATGGCCGTCCCCATCATGATTTCTTATTTTTCCCCAGCTAGTCGGCCGTCCCCGTCTTAGCTTTACCTTTTATCCCCAGCATGTCGGCCGTCCCCGTCATTGCTCTTTACCCAGCAGTCGTCCTCTGCTCGACGGTCGTCCTCCGTCGCCCACTTTACAATATACTGTATTTTCCTTTTACAATCTATATCCCTTTTCTTCTTCATTCTGTGAGTGCAAATTTTGGACTGTCTTTGGTATTCAACCACAAGTTATCTTGTTTGCCTGTTAAGCCGTTGTTTACAACCTGCACAGCTAACTCATGTTTGAATAGGGGCAGCTGTAAACACCCCAAATTTTCCCTCACCCATTCACACCATGGCTTGTGATCATTTCATATGCATAAACACAATCATATCATCTCATATCTCATTTTTGATCCACTGCATAGGTTCTAAGTCATCTGCACCTAGGGTTTGTGATCTGAGCAATCCAAGGGCTTCTTGAGCCACTCCAAAGGTCAACAATCACTTCAAAGGGGTCCATGTGTGTTCAAGTATCATATTACATCTTCTCAAAGTCAAAAATGCAAAAGAATCACAAGAACTGGGATTGGTATGGATGCAGAGCCAGGCTAGACTGCACAGTTGACCTAAAATTAGGGTTTTGGTTTCAGAGGCCATAACTCCAAATTTTTTGGTCATTCTTGTTTCCATTGGTCTTTATATGGTATAGGGAGTATGCATATCAATTTTTATGAAGAAATTCCATGGGGAAGTCATCTGATCAAGGGTTGACTTTCTGGACAAATTAGTGTAAAATCAGGGCATCTGAGGCCCCCAATGACCCAACCAATGGGTGATCTTCATCATTTTGAGTGTATATGATCTTTATTTGATCACGGAAGAAGGTTGAAGTTCATGAAAATCAAGAATTTGGAGTTTTTGCAAATGTTGACTTTTTGGGTATAGTTGACTTTTCAAGAATGCTTCATTTTAGGTCACTTTTCAAGCCTTGATTTTTGATCCAAGAAAGCTTCAAATGGAAAAACCTTGGTCATGAAAGTTGTAGATTACATCTTTCCCTTTTCAAAAAGTACAAGAACATGATCAAATTCTTCTTGGATCAAAAGTTATGGTGTGACAAAGTTGGCAAAAATCATTGATTTTCAAGATGTGCACCAAATGAGAAACTTGCAAGATCATGAACCAAGGCTGTTTGTAACCTCTAGTTGGCATCAAACCAATGTACAAACATTCTATGTGACATAAAAATCAGAATTGAACCAAAAGATCACATGTGAATGGTTTGTGTAACAAGGCATTTTTCATGAAGTTTCAAAAAGAGCCAACTTGCAAAACCACTCATCACACTTCCTACAACTTGCAACATTGGATGCTGACTTTGGCTAGCCTTTCCCCTCACCCTTGCTGCGCAGCCCCATGCCTTGTACTAGCCTAGAACCAAGCCATACTTCCCTTACACAAAAAGTGGACTTTTGGCAAAAGCAAACTTACCAATCAATAGAGGCCATGTCAAATCATCTGACCTATAGGATTAAAATATACTATCCAAATGCTGGCCATAACACTCAAGAAGCAAGGTTGAAACAACACACAACATCACATACTCAAACTCACTCCATTTTGGCAAAACTCTTCGAATCTGCCTGCACAACTCACAAACACTAAAACAAATTCCTCTAATCATCTCACCTTGCCTCATTGAGTAGAAACCACCAAGAGTCAGGCCTGATTTGAGCAAGAACACCCCATCACCATTTTTCACCTCAACCTGCATTTCTCTTCGAATCACCTTCCACAGTCATCAAATATCCAAACTTCTTTCACCAACAGATCAAGCACATCAAAAGGAGTCAAAACCACCCTTCACATTGACCTGAAACAACCTATACACAAACTGCATTTTCTGCTACACCAGAAATGGATTGCTCAAGGCAGCTTGTCTAAGCTCATTTCAAGCCTTCCATTAGCATCAGGGGAGTCAAGGGAGTCCATTTGCATGCAAAGGAAGCTCTGGAAGCTCAGTTTTGAAGCTTTCCAGCTCAGGTATGAACATGGACACTTTCTCCCAAAGCTTGCATTTTAAGTTATAATATGATTGCTCATGTCTTGCTGGTCATGGGAATGGTTTCAGAATCAAAAATAAGTGAGAAATGAGTTTGTATGATCCCTCTGAATTTTTGCCCGTGGATTTTATTTCCTTCGATTCGTTTGATTCATGGTGTTTAAATGTTGTTTGAGCATGGATTCGTGTCTTAGGATGTTAGAGGATCACTTAGGTGTGTTTAATTTGTGGAATAGATGCTTGAATCACGTTTTAGGGTTTGGATACCACCGGAGAAGATGACCGGAGCTCCCCTCCGGTCACCTGAAAGTGATTTGCCCTAATCTCAGGTCATTAGTGCCATTTGAATCTTGGGCGTTGGATTGGGTTGACCGGTTGACTTCGCGCGCATGTGAAGGGCTCAGATTCATTTGATTAGCCCTAATTCATTTTATTAGTTTTAATTAATTGTAATTAAATTAATTAACTCAGAACCAATCCTGGCCACAAGATCTGGCGCCAGTCAATGCATTCAAACCCAGTCTCAATCTCAACCCTCCATTCTGATTACTTTCCATTTATTTTCTTTTTTATTTCATTTCTTTTCATTTAACTTGCATAATTAATTTAAAATAGTAAAAATTGCTTAAAAATTGTGAAACTTTTTCTCAAGAGTTTCATTAATTTTTATGACACAAAAATATTTTTGTTTTTATTTTTAGCATTAAAAAAGTATTTTTAAATATTTAAAAGATTATTTTTAATTGATTAATGGAAATTAATTTATTAAAAATACTTTTAGGTATTTAAAAATCACCAAAAAATTCATGAAATGTTCTAAGACATTTAGAAACATTGACCAACCTTCAAACCAAATTTCTTTTTTGATCTTGATGCATTTTGAGAATTTTTCATTGAATTAAAATCATTTTTATGCATTAATTTGATCCAAAGTTTAAAAAATCATTTCTGCCTATTCATGAAGAGTTGGACATTGATTCTTTTTGCATTGCATTGTGTTTAGCATGTAGTTTTTGAGATTAAATTGCCATGATTTGATCTTGCATTTTCAAATTGTTTGACATTTCTTTTGTTTAGGAACCCTAAAAACCCTAGAAACTTAGAAAAATCATAACTTAAGTTTGGTTAAGAGTTGAGATTTCTCCTTTGGGCAGTGGTTTAGTATGGGATTAGGGGTCCTTTGTGTGGCATTTTCCATTTTTTATCTTAGGGTTTGTTTCTGTTTTTGGTTTTTGTTTGATGTTTGGATCCATGAACCCTAATTTGGGCTTCCATATGCATCCACCTTGCATTCTCTTGCATAACATGACTTGCCATGACATTTCAAGCATCCATGTGATTCATTTGACATCATAAGACATATTGAAAGCATGTTTGATCATTGCATCATGAATTTGCCTTGTTGTATGCCATGTGCACTTCATAACTTTTCATGTATGTCCATGCTTCTTAAGCTTGCTTCACTTGCATTCATGAACTTGCATGATCATTTCCATGTGCTGCCTCATGTTTGTAACATCCCATAGCATCATTATCATCATCAACATGCTTCTGGTTTTGGTTTGCATCATGTCATTCCATCCCATTTTTGCATTGCATTGCATTTCTTTTCTAACATTTCAGGTGGTAAGTGAATTTGAGAAGTGAATTTGCCTTCACTTCTCATGACTTTTCTTTTCATCTCTCTTGCATCCATGGCTGCATTTTTGTTTGTGTTTGAGTTTGAGCTTGCTCATTCTTCTCCTTCTTACTTTCTTTCTTCAAGTGACTTGACTTCTTGAATGAAGCAAGTTACTTTGCTTCTCTTGATCCTGTTCATCTGCTTCCTGGTGGTTCCATTGAAGACTTCTCTTGAAAACCTCACAAACCTTAGGAACAACCAAGCATGACAATGATTAGGGTTTTGATTAGTCTCCCCTCTTAGTTTTACCTTTGTGTCTCTTTTGAGTCTTCTCTTCTCATCTCATAATCAGGGACTAAACCCTAAAGGCTTTAAGGCTTTGTGATTAAGCTTATGCCTGCATCCTTCTCTTAGGATGGAGTGTATAACTTTAATCCTAAGTGTTAAACCCTTAATGTGTTTAAATCTCTTAATCAATTCACTTAATAAGTATCAAGACATTACACTTGTAACTTGGGCCTTGCATTAGGGTTCTAATTCTTCCTTAATTGGTTAAGAAGGACTAACCCTAGTGTTAATGGACAAGTCCCCCTCAAGTTGTCTTACAAACCATAAAAATCACTTCATCATCATACCATTAAATAAAATCCACTTAATCAAAGGCTTGTTTTGTCATGAGTTTAATCCCTAATCATGGATTAAGTTGAGGAGCTTTCCTCAGCTTAAACATTCTCATCTATTATCCTTCTATTAGGATGGTGTAATGAGTCTGTTTGATCCTTGATTATGGCTTAACCTCATTACTCAACACTAAACAAAAACACCAAAAACATCTAAATAATCACAAGTAGGTTAATGATCTTAATCCTACATCAAAGGTGTTTAAGTGTGAGAATCTGACTTCACACTTAAGGTATTCTCATTACCCCTAATCAGAGGGAAGATGTGATGAGTTTACTAACCCATTGGTTTAGGCTTAAGCTCATTAACTTATGACAAACTTTCAAAAGCAATAAAAGACTGAAAACACAAAAACAAACAATAAACGTCTCCTTCGGGATTCTTTTCTCATCATCTTCCCTCACAAACGAGAACTTGCTTCTTCCGTCTAATGCAAGACAGTTTGCACCTGAGCTAGACAGGTCATACACTTGAGCATAGACAAGTAAGTAGTTCACAAGTCAATTCATCTTTCAGTCTCTTTGGGTCGAACTACGGTGTTCTGACTTCCTCATTGCACGAGAGGATACGTAGGCATAACTTAACAGTTATCGAACAAAAGTCTCTGTACATTCCCCCTCTTTCTAGCCTCATTCTTTCAGCCTCATGATCTTGAGCATCTTATTCTTGTTCTTACACTGACACTGTACATTTATACACATCACACTTCTCTCACACTGACACCTGTACATCTTTTCCAGCTCTTTTATACACAGATAGCACTGACACTACCCCTTTAAAACACAAATCTTTTAAGCGTGGATCCCGTCGAGTACGACGGACAATCTGGGTGCTAATACCTTCCCAGGTTGTAACCAACCCCCTTTCTCAGTCTCTCTGGTTCGCAACCGTCTTATCCACCATTTTCTAGGTCTATGCAGCATTGCCTTTCCTCCGGGATAAAAATGCCTAGCTGGCGACTCTATTCATCTCCAGTGAGTTCACGGCTGTGTGTTCTCATTGTCCCTCTCGCCGACCGTTCGCGTCTGTACCTTTATCTGGGCCCGTCCCACTTATCGGGAGCGACAACATGACCTCAAACTGCTGCTGCCATAGCCCATGCTGCAAGTACCAATCACATTGACTTTTTGGCCAAAACTCCCATACTCATGGAATAGTAAACAGCCACCCCTACTGACCTGCCCCCCAGCCTATTCACACATTGTGGGAAGATTATAGCAAAGCATTGGCCCTTGAGACAAGCCAGATCACAGCATACCACAAAACCTGCCAAAACTTTCCTCTCTTCGAATCTCCCTCTCCAGCCATCAAACATCCATTTTCTTTTCACCATTGCATCACACACACTCAAGAGAGCAAGAACCAACCATTGTTAGAGCTTAAAACACCATACACACAGACCTCATTTTCTGATATATCAGATTTGAATCTCTCAAAATAGCTTGTTTAAGCTCCATCCAAGCTTGCCATTAGCATCAAGGGAACCATTGGAGTGATTCTGCACCAAAGAGTAGCCCAGAAAGCCCAGAAACAGAAGCTTCCATCTCAGGTATGGCCATGAACTTTTTCTCTCAGAACTTTCATTTTAAGTTATAATTTGATTGTGTATGTCTTGCTGGTCATGGGGATGTGCTTAGAATCGAAAATGAGTGAAAAATGAGTTTGTACTGATGCTCTGAAGTTTCACCCGTGAAATTTGATTCCTTTGATGGGCCTGATTCTTGGAGTTTAAATGATGTTTGAGGGTGGATTTGTATCCTAGGATGTTAGAGGATCAGTTTGCTGTGTTTAATTTGAAGTGTGGTGGCCTGAATCATGATCTAGGGTTTTGGTTCGCCGGAGAAGACGACCGGAAGTCTTCTCCGGCCACCTGAGAATCATTAGCCCTAATCCTTGTGATTAATGGACGTTTGAATCTGGTACGTTAGATGCTTTGACTTAGTTGACCTGGCGCGCGTTTGTGTGGCCCAGATGTGTCCTCATTAGCCCTAATCACCATTAGTTTAATTAAATCCAATTAATTAATTCATAAGCCCAATTTAGCCAGAAAGGATCCTGACCCTTGTTTCACGCGCCAAGTCAACAGCTGACCACCCAACTTTGAATCTGGTGCGTTAGATGTGATTACTTCTCATTTTCATTAATTTTTATTTCAATTTTTCTCATTTAATTTGTACATTTTATTAAAAATAGTAAAAACCATTTAAAAATTATGAAATTTTTTGTCAAGAGTTTCATTAATTTTTAAGACCCAAAAATATTTTTATTTTCATTTTTAGCATTAAAAAAGTATTTTTAAATATTTAAAAGTTTCTTTTTAATTAATTAATGAGAATTAATTAATTAAAAATACTTTTAGGTATTTAAAAATCACCAAAAAATTCATAAAACCTTTAAAAACATTTAGAAACATTGTCCAACTTTCAAACCAAATTTCTTTTTTGATCTTGATGCATTTTGAGAATTTTTCATTGAATTAAAATCATTTTGATGCATTATTTTGATCCAAACTTCCAAAAATCATTTCTGCCTAACCCTAAAGAGTTGGACCTTGGTTCTTTTTGCATTGCATTGTGTTTAGCATGTAGTTTGAGAGATTAAATGGCCATGATTTGATCTTTCATTTTCCATTTGTTTGGCAATTTTCTTGTTAAGGAACCCTAAAACCCTAGAAAACTTAGGAAAATCATAACTTGAATTTGGTTAAGAGTTGAAACCTCTCCTTTGGGCATTGGGTTAGTATAGGATTAGGGGTCCTTTGAGTGCATTTTCAATTTTTTGTAATGTTGTTTGCTTCTGATTTTGGTTTTTGTTTGTTGTATTGTTCATAAACCCTAATTTGGGCTTCCTTTTGCATACATCTTGCATTTGCTTGCATAACATGACTTGCCATGACATTTTATGCTTCCATGTGATTCATTTAACATCATAAGACATATTGAAAGCATGTTTGATCATTGCATCTTGCATTTGCCATGTTGTATACCATTTGCATGTCATAACTTTTCATGTATGTTCATGGTCCTTAACTTGCTCCATTTGCATCCATAAGCTTGTATGATCATCCTCATGAGTTGTTTCATGTTTGTGGCATCTCATAGCATCATTAGCATCATGTAAACGCTTCTGGTTTTGTTTCTCATCATGTCATCTCATCTCATTTTGCATTGCATTGCATCTCCTTCACTAACTTTTCAGGTGGTAAGTTATCTTGAGAAGTGAATTTGCCTTCACTTCTCATAACTTCTCTTCATCTCTTTCATGCACCCTTGCTGTATTTTATCATGTGTTTGAGATTGAGCTTGTTCATTCTTTTTCTTCTTACTTTCTTTCCTCAAGTGACTTGACTTCTTGAATGAAGCAAGTTACTTTGCTTCTCCTGATCCTTTCATCTGCTCCCTGGTGGTTCCATTGAAGATTTTCTCTTGTAAACCTCACAAACCTTAGGAATAACCAAGCATGACAATGATTAGGGTTTTGATTAGTCTCCCCTCTTAGTTTTACCTTTGTGTCTCTCTTTGAGTCTTCTCTTCTCATCTCATAATCAGGGACTAAACCCTAAAGGCTTTAAGGCTTTGTGATTAAGTTTATGCCTGCATCCTTCTCTTAGGATGGAGTGTATAACTTTAATCCTAAGTGTTAAATCCTTAATGTGTTTAAATCTCTTAATCAATTCACTTAATAACCATCAAGACATCACACTTGTAACTTGGGCCTTGCATTAGGGTTCTAATTCTTCCTTAATTGGTTAAGAAGGACTAACCCTAGTGTTAATGGACAAGTCCCCCTCAAGTTGTCTTACAAACCATAAAATTCACTTCATCATCTCACCATTAAATAAAATCCACTTAATCAAAGGCTTGTTTTGTCATGAGTTTAATCCCTAATCATGGATTAAGTTGAGGAGCTTTCCTCAGCTTAAACATTCTCATCTATTATCCTTCTATTAGGATGGTGTAATGAGTCTGTTTAATCCTTGATTATGGCTTAACCTCATTACTTAACACTAAACAAAAACCACAAAAACATCTAAATAATCACAAGTAGGTTAATGATCTTAATCCTACACCAAAGGTGATTAAGTGTGAGAAGCTGACTTCACACTTAAGGTACTCTCATTACCCCTAATCAGAGGGAGGATGTGATGAGTTTGCTAACCCATTGGTTTAAGCTTAAGTTCATTAACTTATGACAAACTTTCAAAAGCAATAAAAGACTGAAAACTCAAAAACAAACAATAATCGTCTCCTTCGGGATTCTTTTCTCATCACTTTCATTCATTAACGAGAACATGCTTCTTCCGTCTAATGCAAGACAGTTTGCACCTGAGCCAGACAGGTCATACACTTGAGCATAGACAAGTAAGCAGTTCACAAGTCAATTTATCTTTCAGTCTCTTTGGGTCGAACTACGGTGTTCTGACTTCCTCATTGCACGAGAGGATACGTAGGCATAACTTAACAGTTATCGAACAAAAGTCTCTGTATATTCCCACTCCTTCTAGCTTTATTCTTTAGCCTCATAATCTTGAGCAATTCATTCTCATTCCTACACTGACACTATACATATCACACTTCACTTCTCTTACACTGACACCTGTACATTTCTTCCCAGCTCTTTTACACACAGATCGCACTGACACTACCCCTTTAAAACACAAATCTTCTAAGCGTGGATCCCGTCGAGTACGACGGACAATCTGGGTGCTAATACCTTCTCAGGTTGTAACCAACCCCCTTTCTCAGTCTCTCTGGTTCGCAACCGTCTTATCCATCTCTTTCTAGGTCTATGCAGCATTGCCTTTCCTCCGGGATAAAAATGCCTAGCTGGCGACTCTTTTCTTTTCCAGTGAGTTCACTGCTGTGTGCTCTCATTGTTTCTTTTCGCCGACCGTTCGCGTCTGTACCATATTTGGGTTAGTCCCCATCTTTTGGGAGCGACAGCTTGGCGACTCTGCTGGGGACCCTTATACTACAACCAGGGCTTCTGGTTCTTTTTGTGGGTTCCTTCTAGCGCTTGATTGATTTGTGTTTACTGGGGTGTTATGTGCTATCTGTGTTTGTATTTTTTATTTTGTTTATTTGCTTTGTGCATAGTTGCTTTACTGCTTCCTTTATAGCTTTGCCTTATCATACTGTCATACTGTGCTGCTGGCTGGATCTGTTTGTTTGCTTTGGTGGGTGGGTGTTCCATTGAGAGTTAAGGTCCTATACCTGGGACCTGAGTGACACCTAGGCTAGAGTGGTTCATATTCTTTCCCATTCCATCTCGGTCTGGTGCGGGAATATGAAACACGGTTCAGATATGGGTTTCTTCTTGAGAACTCTGTGTTGCAGATTTCCTGCAATGCTAGGGCTATCTGGGAAGCCTGCTAAGTCTGGATGACCTTTAGTATTGACCTTCAAAAACTGAGGTGAATTAGAGGAGGAACTTTTATGGTTATTGTAAACACTGTACCTCCGGGTTGGAAGTGTTTACACTTCTCATAACTGATCCAAGTCTGAAGATCCTTGTTTTAGAACATCACCTGTGAGGGGGTTGGGCTGTTTACAGGTTTGCAGGTACCCTTGACCTCAGCATACCCTGTTACTTTGTTTTGATTAAGAGTACTCCATTTTGGAACAGTTCTTGTGATTCTAAAACCCTGGACATGTGGCTCTTTATTTGAGTCCCCCACCTTGGTTACTGGACTTATAAACCTCCATCTGGATTTCTTGAACACACTTGGACTTATATCAGAGCATTTGATCAGATCCAGCTCAGTCACAAACCCTTGCATATCATTTGCATTCATCCTCATTGCATCATTTTAACATGTGCTTATTTGTTTTTCAGGGTATCCATACTTTATTTTGGCTTGGTTTTGACCCCTTCATCAGCATAGGCCTATCTTCACCAGTATCTACTCCAGTTATCAGCTATCTGCATCATCAGTCTCAGCCTGTCAGAGACCTATCTTCAGTGTTATTCTCAGCACCTGTCTCCATTCTTCAGCAACATGGCTCCTAAGAAAAGTAACATCTCTTATCACTTCTTTGAACCTGAACTAGCTAGCATCAGGAGGATTCAGACCCTGATTACTCCAGACCATATACCACTTTTTAGAGAACATTATGGAGGAATCCTTGATGTGGTTATGGATTTGGACCCTTCACAGAGGAGCTTGATTCATACTTGCCTGCAGTTCTATGATCCCCCTTTGAGGTGCTTCACATTTCAGAATTTTCAGTTGGGACCCTTGTTGGAGGAATATTCATCATTGGTTGGTATACCCATCAGGGGTGGAATCCCCTTCAACCCTGAGATGGCTTTCCCAAGTAATGAGGAGATAGCAAGAGCATTACATCTGGAACCAGTTCTGATTGGGCAGAATTTGACATCTAAAGCTGGGATCTCTGGTTTTCATCTGGATTTCTTGACTTCTCAGGCTAGTCTGAAGGCCTCCCTAGGGGAGTGGAAGGCAGTCTGTGCTCTGTTGGCCCTCAGCATATATGGGGTCATTTTATTTGCAGATGAGCCTAGGTTTGTTAGCAAGAGTGCAATCCATCTCTTCATCCTAAGAAACCCAGTGCCCACCTTACTGGGAGATCTTTACTACTCTGTCCATCAAAGGAATGAGAAGCAAAGGGGAAGATTAGTGAGATGTTGTGCTCCTTTGTTCTATACTTGGCTACTCAGACATTTGCCAAAGACTGATGCATTCCTGAACCCTCACCAGCAGAAAAACTGGGCTAGGAGGCTTGTTGCTCTAACCTCAGATGATATCAGATGGTGTACTCAAAGTACTAAGGGCAAAGACATCATTACAAGTTGTGGACAATTTCCCAATGTGCCTTTGATTGGAGTGAAAGGGTGCATCAATTATAACCCTCTGCTATTCAAAAGACAACTGGGCTATGCATTAATCCATCCTCCCAGAGCACAGGATCTGACTGAAACCCTTTATGTTGAAATTAAGCCTAATCTGGCTGTTGTCAGGCAAGCAGCCTGGGCCTGGGACAATGTGCAGACTAAAGGGGTAACCATCCTGGGGAAGTGCAACAATGTGGCATCAGCACAGTACTATGAGTGGTCTCATGCAAGGGCCCAAATGTCTGGAATGCCTTTCACTATTGAAGATGTGCCTGGACCATCCTCAGCACCACCTCCTGTCACTGTCAGCTTAGAGGAGTTTGAGAAATTAAAAGAAAGAAATGAGAAGCTGACTCAGGCTCTGCAGAAGACCCTCTGGGAGAGGAGTGATGGTAGGTTGGATATTGAGAGGTTAGAAAAGCTGAAGGTAGAGCATTTGGCTAGAATTGAGAAGTCTGAGGATTACATTAAGAAGTCTAGGGCTGGAGAACAAATCCTGAAGAATGCCTGCAAGGAAGCTCAGTTCCAGAAGGCCAGGACTGATTTGTATCTGAAGGAGAGTCAAGCTAGGTGGGTCAGGATCACCGAAGCTCGTACTCAAGAGGACAAAAGGACTCAGGATAAGATGGAGCAGATGGAAGCTAGTGCAAAAGAGCAGCAGGAAGCCCTGGCAGCAGCCCAGAGGGAGATCTCAGAGCTGAAGATCAGAGCTGGAGTGAAGAGGTCAAAGGACCAAAGTCAGCACAAGAAGCTAACTGCAGCTGTTACTACAAGGAATCTCCTTATCAGGAATCTTACAGAGCGTCCAGCTGATCCTGTGACTGAAGCACTTCTCAAGGAAGTTCAGGAGGATGAGTTTGGTCTTAGTGTTTGACTTTTGCTTGTTGTTGCTTTCATTTTATGTACTTTTTTTATGATGTATTTTGACCCCTCAGAGGGCTTGTATTATAAAAAGAAACAAGTTATGTATTATTTTACTTTTTGTAATATATATATGTGTTGGTTTGTTTCATCTGAGTTTTCTTCAAGCAATATCACAAGCATCTTCAAGGGTCTGGAAGGGTCAAAACCAAGTGCCAAGCCGGATACCTTGGAAACAAATAAGCATAACTGCATTGCATACTAACCTTTTACTTTGTTTTGTAGGTTTTTGTTTATTTGTTACTAACTCTGTTGTGATCTCAGGAATTATTGCTCGACGACGTGTGTTTCCACTCAACCGTCCACATAGATATCCCACCCGTAACAACCTTCCGGGCATACAGATGGATCAAATGCAGCAGGACCTTACAGAGGTCAGAAATCAAATGACCAACGAGAGGTTGGAAATGAGGAATCAGATGACACAATTTATGGAGGTGATGAACAATATGGCTCAAAGCCAGGAGAGGTTGAGAGCACTGGTAGAAGGAAGGAATCAGGAAGATCATCATCCAGGGACTGCTGGGACAAGCAACAATGAAAGAGTCCAGCCTCATGTCAATCCCCCAGTCTTTGGACCCCACCTACATCCAGAGGTCAACATCCCTGCAAATGTTCAAGGGACTGCCACTGCAGGCAGAGTGCTGCAAGAAGACCCCCAGGAAGATCAGTTCACAGTGATGGGAGCTGGGGAGGAAGCTTATGACAGAAGGCTGGATGAGATAGCTGAGAAATTGAGATCCTTAGAGTCTCAAAACTCTTTGGGTTTTGATGTTATGGACATGGGCTTGGTAGAAGGGGTCAGGATTCCCCATAAGTTTAAGCCTCCTTGTTTTGAAAAGTACAACGGGTCTTCCTTCCCCAGAACCCATTTACAGTCATTTCTGGGGAGACTAAAGGCCTATACCATGGACGAGAAGCTTTGGATGTTCTATTTTGAGGATAGCTTGACAGGAGCTTCAAGAGAATGGTACTCTCATCTGACAAGAACAACTATCAGGTGTTGGAAGGACCTGGCAGAGGCCTTTATCAGACAGTATCAGTACAACTTAGACATGGCACCCAACAGGACCCTCCTAATGGGAATGTCACAGTCGTCTAGAGAAAGTTTCCGAGAGTATGCCCAGAGATGGAGGCAATTGGCTGCTGCTGTTCAGCCACCTATGTCAGAGAGGGAGATGGCAGATATGTTTATGAACACCCTCCAAGGAACATACATTGACAGGCTAGCTGCTTTCTCTTCCACTAGCTTTGCAGATGTTGTTATAGCTGGGGAGAGAATTGAGAGCTTGTTAAAAATGGGCAAAATTTCTGACAACGGTGCCAGCTCATCCAGCAATACAAGGAAGCCTTTTGTAGGCCCAAGAAGAACTGGTGAAACCAATGTTATCCACACCAGCAGGGGCAGACCCCAATATGTGCATAGGTCCGTGGCAGCAGTCACCATTCCCGCTCCAGCTCATCCACAACCAGCTTATCAGCCACCACAACAAAATTATCAGCAACAACCTCAGTACCAGCAACAAACTCAGTATCCTCCGAGAAATTACAACAACAGCAACACCAACAACAACAATCAGCAGAGACCATTCCAACAGAGACCCTCTCAGGCCAACAGGGTGATCGATCCGATCCCTATGCCCTATGCAACATTACTGCCACAACTCCTGAAACTCAACCTAGTTGAGCTAAGGACATTGGCCCCTCCGGATCCTAATAGTCTGCCCAGGAATTATGACTCCAACGCCAGATGTGCTTTTCATTCAAATGCACCTGGGCATAGTACAGAGAAGTGCAGAGCTTTGCACATGAAGGTACAAGACCTGGTAGACTCTAAGGCTCTAAATTTTGCACCACCACCAAATGTTAACAAAAACCCTATGCCACACCACGGAGGTCCCAGAATCAATGCAATTGAAGAAGACAAGCCGTCTTATTTAATAACCAGTGTGGGTCAGATTCGGACACCGTTGGTGGAGATTAAGGCTCAACTCCTCGAATGTCAAATGTTCCCGGGGTGCGAGCTAGGGTGTGCTTACTGCAATATTTCAGTGAATGGTTGTGATAACTTGAGGGATGGCATAGATGGTCTCATCCAGAGTGGCCTGCTTCAAATTACAACATCAATTCCAACAAATCCATCAATCTCATCAGCAATAATTCCAGTATCTCCTACAACTGCAACAACCATTGTTCCCGACAACTTTTCAGCTTCATCAACAAATGTTCCATCTGTCATTTCAACTGGCCAGATATCGACGAACATTCCTTCTACAACTTTAGCACCACTTCATTTTGAATCTCCTACAACAACAACATCCATCCCTCCAACAATGTCTCCTACAACATCAGCAGCAAACCATGAAGATGTCTCAACAGTTACGATTTATTATGATCCTGAAAATGACGCCGCCTACAACTCACAAAGTGCTACTCCCATCAGAGCACCAGTCACAATATATTATGATCCACAGACTATCACAGTCCCTTCTGCAGCTGCCATCAGTCCAGTCACTGTCACAGTGCCTGGGCCAGTACCTTATGAAAGCAGTAATGCCATCCCCTGGCATTACGGTGCTGATCTATACTGCAAAGGACAGAAAATCACTTTTGAATCATCAACCCCTGCACCACAAATAGACAATGTGGGAGGAGGCGGAGGCTTCACTCGAAGCGGACGTCTCTTTGCTCCACAAATTCAAAGACCCACTGCCGAAGCAGAAGCTGCTGCCAAGGCAAAAGGGAAGAGCCCGGTGCAGGAAGATCAAGCTATTAAGGAAACTTTGAAAACACCCTTTGATCAAGAAGTTGATGAGTTCATGAGAATCATCAAGAAGAGCGATTACAAAATAGTGGATCAGCTTCATCAGACGCCTTCCAAGATCTCCATTCTATCATTGCTTATGTGCTCCGAAGCCCATCGGAATGCACTACTCAAAGTCCTGCACGCAGCTTACGTGCCTGAAGAGATCACCGTCAATCAGTTGGAAACTGTGGTTGGAAATGTTACTGCTAGCAATGGGCTAGGGTTCACCAATACTGATTTGACTACGGAAGGCCGCAACCATAACAAGGCCTTGCACATCACCATGGAATGTAAAGGTGCAGTCCTTTCCCATGTGCTGGTAGATACAGGATCATCCCTCAATGTCTTACATAAAAAGGCCCTTGTGAAGCTAGAGTATGAAGGATTGGCGTTGCGTCCCAGTAACCTGTTAGTAAGAGCCTTTGATGGTTCTAAGAGATCGGTTCTGGGGGAAATTGAGCTGCCTGTAATGATTGGCCCACAAACTTTTAAAACGATCTTCTACGTGATGGACATTCAGCCTGCCTACAGCTGTTTGTTGGGTAGACCATGGATTCATGCCGCTGGCGCAGTAACGTCTACCCTTCACCAGAAGTTAAAATTCGAGTGGGAGGGTCAAGTCGTTACTATCTGTGGAGAGGAGGATATTTTTGTTAGCCATCTGGCTACTTACAAATATATTGAGATGGATGGGGAGATCCACGAGACCATGAGCCAAGGGTTTGAGGCCCTGAATGTTAATGAAACATCTTCTGTACCTGGAATCTCCATGGCATCTTACCAACAAGCCTGGAAGGTTGTTGAAGAAGGAACTGCCCAAGGCTGGGGCAAGGTTTTATCTGTGGAGGAGAAGAAGGACAAATTTGGGTTGGGTTACAGACCAACTCAACAAAATCAAGCAGAGGCTGCTGAGAAGCCTGGTTTTGTCAGTGGGGGGATGCTCACCCCTGATGCTATCAACAATCTAGAAGACGAGTTGGAAGAAGAACGCAATCTGGAGAATTGGATACGTCCAAAGATCCCGGGGAGCAGTATCTCAAACTGGTCTTCCCAGGAAATTATAAGAGTTACTCATGCAGAGTAATTATTATTTCCTGTATTTTTATAGCATGCATCAAAGTCTTGCATCTTGCCCAAGATGACAAGACTCATTTTGTAATCGGGCCATCTGTACTTTTTGTGCAACAAGATTAATCAATGAAATATCAGACATCTTTTTGCAAATGAGTCTTTTTCTTTTCCGCTCACTGTTTTTCCATTTTTCTTTTTGTACAAAAAATAAATGGCGATGTTTTCAAAATGACAACTTTATTTCACTTTTCTAAACAAGATTAAAATCAATCACTAAAATGAACAAACTGAACCCTTGCAGAGAGTGCCTTCCAGACAGCACCGACAACAGCACGGCTATGACTTCGTATGACTTTGACAATCCAATCAATCAGGCTGATGAAGGGGTTGAAGAAGAATATGAGCTTCCTGAAGAGCTAGCTAGGTTGTTGAGACAAGAGGAAAAGGTCATCACTCCTCATCAGGAGGAGGTCGAAACGATTAATCTTGGTACAGACGAAGATGTGAAAGAGGTTAAGATCGGGGCCTGCCTGCAAGACTCAGTAAAGAGACAACTGATTGATCTGCTTCAAGAGTATGTGGATGTGTTTGCTTGGTCTTATCAAGATATGCCAGGGTTGGACACCGACATTGTTGTGCACAAGCTGCCTCTAAGGGAAGAATGCCCACCAGTTAAACAGAAACTGCGCCGTACTCGCCCAGACATGGCAATGAAGATCAAGGAAGAGGTACAAAAGCAGTAGGACGCCGGGTTCCTTGCTGTAACTAGCTATCCGCCGTGGGTTGCTAATATAGTACCTGTGCCTAAGAAAGACGGCAAAGTAAGGATGTGTGTTGACTACCGGGACCTGAACAGAGCCAGCCCGAAAGATGACTTCCCATTACCTCACATTGATGTATTGGTGGATAACACGGCTCAGTTCTCGGTATTCTCCTTCATGGACGGATTTTCAGGATACAATCAGATTAAAATGTCACCTGAAGACATGGAGAAGACAACCTTCATCACACCTTGGGGCACGTTCTGTTACAAAGTGATGCCATTCGGACTGAAGAATGCTGGTGCAACATATCAACGGGCTATGGTGACATTATTCCACGATATGATTCATAAAGAAATAGAATGTTATGTGGATGACATGATCGCCAAGTCCCTTACTGAGGAAGATCACCTGGTGAATCTGCTGAAGCTATTCAAGCGTCTGAGGAAATACCAACTGAAGTTGAACCCCAACAAGTGCACATTCGGGGTGCGATCTGGTAAGCTGCTGGGATTTATTGTGAGCGAGAAAGGGATTGAAGTTGACCCTGATAAAGTCAAAGCTATTCAAGAGATGCCTGCACCGAAGACAGAAAAAGAGGTTCGGGGGTTTCTAAGAAGGTTGAACTACATCTCACGGTTCATATCTCACCTTACGGCAACCTGCGAACCTTTGTTCAAGCTGTTAAGAAAAGAACAAACGGTCAGGTGGAATGAAGACTGCCAGAAGGCTTTTGACAAGATCAAAGTGTACTTGCAAGAACCTTCAATCCTTATGCCTCCAGTTGAAGGAAGACCTCTGATAATGTACTTGACAGTATTAGAAGAGTCAATGGGTTGTGTGCTGGGCCAGCATGACGAGTCTGGTCGAAAAGAGTATGCAATATACTACCTGAGCAAAAAGTTTACCGACTGTGAACAACGTTATTCACTGCTCGAGAAAACTTGCTGTGCTTTAGCGTGGGCTGCTCGCCGACTAAGACAGTATATGTTGACCCACACTACTTTATTGATCTCGAAGATGGACCCAGTTAAGTACATTTTCGAGAAGCCAGCTCTTACCGGACGGGTTGCAAGATGGCAAATGATTCTCACGGAATATGACATCCAGTACACCTCTCAGAAAGCCATCAAGGGCAGTGTACTATCTGAATATCTTGCTGAGCAACCTATTGATGACTACCAGCCTATGAGATTTGACTTCCCTGATGAAGACATCATGTTCATTAAAGCAAAAGATCATGAAGAGCCTGTTCACACTGAAGGGCCTGACCCGGGAGAAGAATGGACTATGATGTTTGATGGGGCTGTTAACATGAATGGTCGTGGTGTTGGTGCAGTACTCATTACACCTAAGGGAGTTCACATGCCTTTCTCGGCAAAACTCACTTTCAACTGCACTAACAACGAAGCTGAATACGAAGCTTGCATTATGGGTCTTGAGGAAGCCATTGACCTCAGGATCAAGACATTGACCGTATTCGGAGATTCAGCTCTGGTAGTTAATCAAACCAACGGAAAATGGTACACCCACCAGGATCATCTGATACCTTACAGGGATTATACAAGAAGGTTATTGACTTTCTTCACAACGGTCAAGCTTGAGTATATCCCTCGGGACGAGAATCAGTTGGCAGATGCTCTTGCTACTATTTCATCCATGATCAAAGTTCAAGCTGCTAACTTTGTACCTCAGATTTCAGTGTCCAGACTTGATAGACCAGCATATGTGTTCGCAGCAGAAGTTGTCAAAGACGATAAGCCTTGGTTCCATGACATTAAGTGCTTCTTGGAGGATCAAACATACCCACCTGGGGCATCTTCCAATGATAAGAAGACTCTGAGAAGGCTTGCTGGTAGTTTCTTTCTGAACACTGATGGGTCTTTATACAAAAGGAACTTTGATATGGTACTCCTCCGATGTGTTGATAAGACAGAAGCAGACTTGTTGATGCACGAGGTGCACGAAGGATCCTTTGGTACCCATGCAGGAGGGCATGCCATGGCTAAGAAGTTGTTAAGATCAGGTTATTACTGGATCACAATGGATGCAGACTGTTGTGCTTATGCCAGAAAGTGCCACAAATGCCAGATCTATGCAGATAAGGTGCATGTGCCTCCCAATCCTTTGAACATAATGTCTTCACCATGGCCCTTTGCCATGTGGGGCATTGATATGATTGGCAAGATTGAGCCAACTGCTTCAAATGGCCACAGATTCATCTTGGTCGCCATTGATTATTTCACCAAGTGGGTTGAAGCAGCCTCATATGCAAATGTTACAAGACAAGTGGTAGCCAGATTTCTGAAGAGAGATATCATCTGTCGATATGGAGTTCCCGAGCGAATCATTACTGATAATGGTTCCAACTTAAACAACAAAATGATGGCTGAGTTATGCCGGGACTTCAAAATCCAACACCACAATTCTTCTCCTTACAGGCCAAAGATGAATGGCGCTGTTGAGGCGGCTAATAAGAATATCAAGAAGATTGTGCAGAAGATGGTAGTCACTTACAAAGACTGGCATGAAATGCTACCGTTTGCCTTGCATGGGTACCGCACGTCAATCAGAACATCAACTGGGGCAACCCCGTATCAGCTTGCGTATGGTATGGAAGCAGTCCTACCTGTTGAAGTTGAATTACCCTCTCTACGGGTATTGATGGATGTTAAGCTGAACGAAGCAGAATGGGTTCGGTCCCGGTTCGAACAACTGAGTCTGATTGAAGAGAAAAGATTGGCTGCAATCTGCCATGGGCAGCTATATCAGAAAAGAATGAAGAGAGCCTTCGATCAGAAAGTCAGGCACCGAGGGTACCAAGTAGGAGACCTTGTGCTGAAAAGAATCCTCCCTCCTCATACAGACCACAGGGGCAAATGGACTCCGAACTATGAAGGGCCATTCGTGGTAAAGAAAGTTTTCTCTGGTGGAGCACTGATGCTCAGCACCATGGATGGTGAAGACTTCCCGTCCCCTGTGAATTCAGATGCAGTTAAAAAATACTTCGCATAAAAATGACCCGCTGGACATAAAAACAGAATGTAAGTCCAGGCAAAAATAGGGCATCCCGGCGAGTCAAAAAAAGAATAAAAGACTCGGGCAAAAATAAGGGAAAATAAATAAGAAAATGTGTACACCCGCTGAGTTGAAAAGCCGCATTGGACAAATCAGGCAAAAATGGGTATCCCGATGGATTGAAAACCCGAAAGGGCGATCCATGCAAAATAAGGGAATAAGCGAACAACTGCATTCTAAATTCGTCTGTATCGCCTACAACTTGGCAAACCTCGAAAGGATCAAGCTTCAATCAGAATCAGCCTTCCTCAGAAAGCAAGACGAGAAGAACGTCAAAAGTCATACGAGTCGTAGCGAAAGAGGGAGCTCCTTTGAAAGCGTCGTCAAACATCGCCAGCACTTTATTTCTCAATTTGTGACAGTCTCCTCATTTTAGGAGATATGTTTCTCTGACTGTATCTTGCCAATTCAGGGCATTTGAATTAATAAAATCAGATTTTTCAGTCATGTTTCGTCTTGTACATTTTTATTTGCAAAGAATGTCTGATGTCTCTAAAAAACTGATTGCATAAGTACAGTTGTTTTTCTTCAAAAAAATAATAAAACACGTGCTTGCAGGGAATATACTTACTCTCAAAAGTGTCTAAACTCCTATGACGGAATCCAGTAAAGGATACCTCGGGATCACTTGTGCGTTTCTCTAACTTTGCAGGATTGCAGGCATCCGAAGCGCAACTCAGGGCATGAAAGTTTCGTTCCAGCAAGCTGACAAATCAACACTCAGTCTTAGCACTCAAGGTGTTATCTCCCCAGCTGAGTTGCCACTGATAACTTCCCCCAGTTAAGTTGCCACTTGTCACTCCTCCCAGCCGAGGTGCCAATCATTCTTCCTCAGCAGAATACAAAGCCAGGGAACCATTTCCCCACAGAGTGTCAGCCTCTATCCAGAAGAGCAACGCATGAAGGAGTCACAACAGAGTACAGAAGGCTTCTACAAACCCCAGCTGGGTCCCTAATTTTGAGGATATGTCAACCAGCGACCTATATCCCCAAACAGATACATCTCGTCAGATCCACCAATGATCTCATCCCCAGCTGGGATGTCCGTTTCAAGCAGATCAGCCAGAAATCTCCACAGCAACGGGATCCGAATCCCGGATCTGTACCCCTCGCATAATCATGGCATTCGCATCATATTCACCCACAAAGCGTAGCATTCCGTCTAATACGGAGCATTACAGCAAAAATCCAACACATAGCATAATCATAAGCCATGTTGTGAATCGAACACTTGTGAATAATAACCGTTCATCAACAATATACAGAAAAATCCCCCAGATTCCCCAGCAAAAGCAGTTGCCTCACAATTCACAAACACCAATATATACTCCTTTTGACACCCGTCCGTGTCATCTTTCCCCAGTAAAGTCGCCTGAACACTCTTTACAAACAAAGACCACCCGCTCTACAGATACCTTTCCGTGTCATATCCCCAGCAGAAAACCAAGACATTCTCTTTGCACTCACAAAAACTTATATACTTTTCTTCTTTTGACACTCGTCCGTGTCACTCTCCCCAGCAGTTAAAACATTCATCTATACACCACTCATACTACTCGCACTTATACAGATACTCGTCCGTATCTTGTATACACCAGTCATATCCCCGCAGATTCAACAATAGTCCTTGTTCTTTGTTAACCAGTTGGTACTCGTCCGTACCATCATCTCAGAGCATTGCGTCTAGCGTTTGTTTTTACATGATACTCGTCCGTATCATCAGTCTTAAGGATGCTCGTCCGTATCTTTAATCCATACACTGTGTCAAACACTTACGTCTCCTTGAATATAGATACTCGTCTGTGTCTACTATTCCCCAGAAGAGTCCCCTCAGATTCAACACTCGTCCGTGTTCTCCGTTAACCCGTTGATACTCGTCCGTATCATCATCTCTGAACACGTGTCAGTATTTGTTTCTACCTGATACTCGTCCGTATCATAGTCTTAAGGATGCTCGTCCGCATCTCTAATCTATACACAACATCTAAACACTTATACCTTTTGTTTCTTGGATGTAAACACTCGTCCGTGTTTACTATTCCCCAGTAAATCACCAACACATCAATTTTTTCCTTTTATCTGACACTCGTCCTGTGTCATGATAAACCCTGAGAGCAGCCGTACCCTGCTAGGTGGTCGTCCTCCATCATGCTCATCCGATGGTCGTCCCCATCGTTGATATTTAGCAGCCGTCCCCTGCTAGGTGGTCGTCCTCCACCTCTTGATGATCGTCCTTCATCATTTTATCCAATGGCCATCCCCATTGTTGATTTTGGTTATCTGACATTCGTCCTATGTCATGATAAACCTTGAGAGCAGCCGTCCCCTGCTAGGTGGTCGTCCTCCATCATGCTCATCCGATGGCCGTCCCCATTGTTGACCTTCTATCCGGCATTCGTCCTATGTCGCGATATTTTCGGCAGCCGTACCCTGCCAGGTGGTCGTCCTCCACCTTAGATGACCGTCCCTCATCTTAACCCCAACAGAGCAGTCGTCCCCTGCTAGGTGATTGTCCCTCACCTTTGATGACCGTACCTCATCATCTGTTTATTTCATTTATTCTTTAACCCGATGGCCGTCCCCGTCGTGGTCCCTTTCCTTTTTTAGCCGATGGTCGTCCCCATCGTTGGTTACTTTACTTTATGAACTTGATGGCCGTCCCCGTCATGTTTCATTAATTCCCAGAGAATCTTACAACTTTATCTTGATGGCCGTCCCCATCATATTTCTTTTTATCCCCAGCATGTCGGTCGTCCCCGTCATTGCTTTATTTTCCACACCTTTCCCAGCATGTCGGCCGTCCCCGTCATTGCTCTTTACCCAGCAGTCGTCCTCTGCTCGACGGTCGTCCTCCGTCGCCCATACTTTACAATATACTTTATTTTCCTTTACAATCTATATCCCTTTTCTTCTTCATTCTGTGAGTGCAAATTTTGGACTGTCTTTGGTATTCAACCACAAGTTATCTTGTTTGCCTGTTAAGCCGTCGCTTACATCCTGCACAGCTAACTCATGTTTGAATAGGGGCAGCTGTAAACACCCCAAATTTGCCCTCACCCATTCACACCATGGCTTGTGATCATTTCATATGCATAGATTCAAAGTCATCTGCATCTAGGGTTTGTGATCTGAGCAATCCCAGGGCTCCTTGAGCCACTCCAAAGGTCAACAATCACTTCAAAGGGGTCCATGTGTGTTCAATTATCATATTGTATCCTCTCAAAGTCAGGAATGCCAAAGAATCACAAGAACTGGGATTGGTATGGAGGCAGAGCCAAGTTTGACTGCACAGTTGACCTAAAATTAGGGTTTTGGTTTCAGAGGCCATAACGTCAAATTTTTTGGTCATTCTTGTTTCTATTGGTCTCTATATGGTATAGGGAGTATGCATATCAATTTTCATGAAGAAATTCCATGGGGAAGTCATCTGATCAAGAGTTGACTTTCTGAACAAGTCAGTGCAAAATCAGGGCATCTGAGGCCCCCAATGACCCAACCAAGGGGTGATCTTCATCATTTTGAGTGTATATGATCTTTATTTGATCATGGAAGAAGTTATAAGTTCACAAAATTCAAGAATTACAAGTTTTTGCAAAGTTGACTTTTTGAGGCAAGGTTGACTTTTAATGAAATGTCATTTTATGCAACTTTTTCAACCCTTACTTTTTGATCCAAAAATGCTTCAAATGGAAAAACTTTGGTCATGAAAGTTGTAGATTAGATCTTTCCCTTTTCAAAAAGTACAAGAACATGACCTAATTCATTTTGGATCAAAAGTTATGGTGTGTCAAAGTTGGCAAAAATCACTAAATTTCAAGTTATGCACAAAATGGAAAACTTGCAAATCCATGTGCCAAGCATTCTAGTGACTCCCAAATGGTTTCAAAACTTCATCACATGATCATACATGACCCCAAAAACAGAATTGGCCCAAGGGATTTTGCATTGTTTGCTTTGATTTTCAAAGATCCCTAAGCCATTTTTCATCACAAGTGCAAAAAGGGGATTCTTGGCAAAACCATTTTTCAGGGAGTTATGTGATCACTAGCTGACTTCTATACATTGCCATGACTAAAAAAAGTGCCATGCTACAAAATTCAGCAAGGAATGCTTCATGTGCATAAGCAAAAATCATGAGAAAACACAAGTGGACAACTTGCAAAATCACTCTCAATTCATGATCCATATGTTGCAGTCACTCTCAAGCAATCCAAGGGCTGTCCCTAACCCAAGCTGAAGCCAGACATGACCTCAAACTGCTGCTGCCATAGCCCATGCTGCAAGTACCAATCACATTGACTTTTTGGCCAAAACTCCCATACTCATGGAATAGTAAACAGCCACCCCTACTGACCTGCCCCCCAGCCTATTCACACATTGTGGGAAGATTATAGCAAAGCATTGGCCCTTGAGACAAGCCAGAACACAGCATACCACAAAACCTGCCAAAACTTTCCTCTCTTCGAATCTCCCTCTCCAGCCATCAAACATCCATTTTCTTTTCACCATTGCATCACACACACTCAAGAGAGCAAGAACCAACCATTGTTAGAGCTTAAAACACCATACACACAGACCTCATTTTCTGATATATCAGATTTGAATCTCTCAAAATAGCTTGTTTAAGCTCCATCCAAGCTTGCCATTAGCATCAGGGGAACCATTGGAGTGATTCTGCACCAAAGAGTAGCCCAGAAAGCCCAGAAACAGAAGCTTCCATCTCAGGTATGGCCATGAACTTTTTCTCTCAGAACTTGCATTTTAAGTTATAATTTGATTGTGTATGTCTTGCTGGTCATGGGGATGTGCTTAGAATCGAAAATGAGTGAAAAATGAGTTTGTACTGATGCTCTGAAGTTTCACCCGTGAAATTTGATTCCTTTGATTGGCCTGATTCTTGGAGTTTAAATGATGTTTGAGGGTGGATTTGTATCCTAGGATGTTAGAGGATCAGTTTGCTGTGTTTAATTTGAAGTGTGGTGGCCTGAATCATGATCTAGGGTTTTGGTTCGCCGGAGAAGACGACCGGAAGTCTTCTCCGGCCACCTGAGAATCATTAGCCCTAATCCCTGTGATTAATGGACGTTTGAATCTGGTACGTTAGATGCTTTGACTTAGTTGACCTGGCGCGCGTTTGTGTGGCCCAGATGTGTCCTCATTAGCCCTAATCACCATTAGTTTAATTAAATCCAATTAATTAATTCATAAGCCCAATTTAGCCAGAAAGGATCCTGACCCTTGTTTCACGCGCCAAGTCAACAGCTGACCACCCAACTTTGAATCTGGTGCGTTAGATGTGATTTCTTCTCATTTTCATTAATTTTTATTTCAATTTTTCTCATTTAATTTGTACATTTTATTAAAAATAGTAAAAACCATTTAAAAATTATGAAATTTTTTGTCAAGAGTTTCATTAATTTTTAAGACCCAAAAATATTTTTATTTTCATTTTTAGCATTAAAAAAGTATTTTTTAAATATTTAAAAGTTTCTTTTTAATTAATTAATGAGAATTAATTAATTAAAAATACTTTTAGGTATTTAAAAATCACCAAAAAATTCATAAAACCTTTAAAAACATTTAGAAACATTGTCCAACTTTCAAACCAAATTTCGTTTTTGATCTTGATGCATTTTGAGAATTTTTCATTGAATTAAAATCATTTTGATCCAAACTTCCAAAAATCATTTCTGCCTAACCCTAAAGAGTTGGACCTTGGTTCTTTTTGCATTGCATTGTGTTTAGCATGTAGTTTGAGAGATTAAATGGCCATGATTTGATCTTTCATTTTCCATTTGTTTGGCAATTTTCTTGTTAAGGAACCCTAAAACCCTAGAAAACTTAGGAAAATCATAACTTGAATTTGGTTAAGAGTTGAAACCTCTCCTTTGGGCATTGGGTTAGTATAGGATTAGGGGTCCTTTGAGTGCATTTTCAATTTTTTGTAATGTTGTTTGCTTCTGATTTTGGTTTTTGTTTGTTGTATTGTTCATAAACCCTAATTTGGGCTTCCTTTTGCATACATCTTGCATTTGCTTGCATAACATGACTTGCCATGACATTTTATGCTTCCATGTGATTCATTTAACATCATAAGACATATTGAAAGCATGTTTGATCATTGCATCTTGCATTTTCCATGTTGTATACCATTTTCATGTCATAACTTTTCATGTATGTTCATGGTCCTTAACTTGCTCCATTTGCATCCATAAGCTTGTATGATCATCCTCATGAGTTGTTTCATGTTTGTGGCATCTCATAGCATCATTAGCATCATGTAAATGCTTCTGGTTTTGTTTCTCATCATGTCATCTCATCTCATTTTGCATTGCATTGCATCTCCTTCACTAACTTTTCAGGTGGTAAGTTATCTTGAGAAGTTAATTTGCCTTCACTTCTCATAACTTCTCTTCATATCTTTCATGCACCCTTGCTGTATTTTATCATGTGTTTGAGATTGAGCTTGTTCATTCTTTTTCTTCTTACTTTCTTTCCTCAAGTGACTTGACTTCTTGAATGAAGCAAGTTACTTTGCTTCTCCTGATCCTTTCATCTGCTCCCTGGTGGTTCCATTGAAGATTTTCTCTTGTAAACCTCACAAACCTTAGGAATAACCAAGCATGACAATGATTAGGGTTTTGATTAGTCTCCCCTCTTAGTTTTACCTTTGTGTCTCTCTTTGAGTCTTCTCTTCTCATCTCATAATCAGGGACTAAACCCTAAAGGCTTTAAGGCTTTGTGATTAAGTTTATGCCTGCATCCTTCTATTAGGATGGAGTGTATAACTTTAATCCTAAGTGTTAAATCCTTAATGTGTTTAAATCTCTTAATCAATTCACTTAATAACCATCAAGACATCACACTTGTAACTTGGGCCTTGCATTAGGGTTCTAATTCTTCCTTAATTGGTTAAGAAGGACTAACCCTAGTGTTAATGGACAAGTCCCCCTCAAGTTGTCTTACAAACCATAAAATTCACTTCATCATCTCACCATTAAATAAAATCCACTTAATCAAAGGCTTGTTTTGTCATGAGTTTAATCCCTAATCATGGATTAAGTTGAGGAGCTTTCCTCAGCTTAAACATTCTCATCTATTATCCTTCTATTAGGATGGTGTAATGAGTCTGTTTAATCCTTGATTATGGCTTAACCTCATTACTTAACACTAAACAAAAACCACAAAAACATCTAAATAATCACAAGTAGGTTAATGATCTTAATCCTACACCAAAGGTGATTAAGTGTGAGAAGCTGACTTCACACTTAAGGTACTCTCATTACCCCTAATCAGAGGGAGGATGTGATGAGTTTGCTAACCCATTGGTTTAGGCTTAAGTTCATTAACTTATGACAAACTTTCAAAAGCAATAAAAGACTGAAAACTCAAAAACAAACAATAATCGTCTCCTTCGGGATTCTTTTCTCATCACTTTCATTCATTAACGAGAACATGCTTCTTCCGTCTAATGCAAGACAGTTTGCACCTGAGCCAGACAGGTCATACACTTGAGCATAGACAAGTAAGCAGTTCACAAGTCAATTTATCTTTCAGTCTCTTTGGGTCGAACTACGGTGTTCTGACTTCCTCATTGCACGAGAGGATACGTAGGCATAACTTAACAGTTATCGAACAAAAGTCTCTGTATATTCCCACTCCTTCTAGCTTTATTCTTTAGCCTCATAATCTTGAGCAATTCATTCTCATTCCTACACTGACACTATACATATCACACTTCACTTCTCTTACACTGACACCTGTACATTTCTTCCCAGCTCTTTTACACACAGATCGCACTGACACTATGTCGCTCCCGGGATTTTCATCCTAGTACAAACGCGAAAGTGGCGCGGAAAAGAATAGAGTCGCCAGCCAGGCATTTTTATCCCGAAGAAAGGGAATGGTAATGCTGCACAAACCAGAAGAAAGAAGAGGAAGGACACAGGTCCTGCGAACCAAAGAGACTGAGTTCGGGAGTCGGTTACGACCTGGGAAGGTATTAGCACCCAGATCGTCCGCCGTACCCGACGGGATCCACGCTTGCAAAAAGAAACTATTTCAAAGGGTGAGGGTATGAAAACTGCAGCTAAGAAATGAAAATGAAAGGAAAACTGGAAAGGAACTGAATAAAAAAACAAAGAGAAAAATGTAGGGAAAATAAAGATTGTGCTCGAACGGGCCCTACCCCGCTGCCTACGTACCTCATCAGGATAATGAGGATCAGAGACGCCGTAGTTCCCCTAACTAGGGGAGAAAAGAAAGTTGCCTGTGAATTGAAGCTTGAACTGCTTATGCCATTGCTCAGGTGTTGCAGACTCGGACGACGAGTGCGTTACCGTCTCGCAAGATGACAAGTAGGAGCGAGTTCGCGTACGGAGCGAATGAGGTGAGAAAAGAATTCCCGAAGGAAAGACGCTTATTGTTTGTTTGGTGTTTTTTAGAAGCTTTTATGAGTGAAGGTTTGCATAGGTAAGTGTACCTAAGTCTTACTTAATGGGATGTGTACATCTCACATCATCCCGAAATGGAATGCGCAAGAGGCACACCTATCTATGGAGGAAATCCCCGAAGCTAGTCCCACAAGCGAAGGCTCAGGCACACTGGCCTATTACCATTATTAAGTATTTTTGTGGTTTTTGGTCAAGAAATGTCTGTTAGTTTTTCTTTGTGAGGTACTCATGCTAAGACCTATCTACCATGAGTGATGACTCACACCTCGTCCCGAAATGGAACGTGTGCAAGCATCTCATAGCGAAGTCTCGTGTCACATGAAAGCACTCAACCTTTATTAAGTGAATTAGAATTAAGTTTGAAGATGAGAAGAGAGAGCACCAAAAGGATCTCAAAGGTAAAATCTAATGGGGAAGTTTCTATCCTAAGTTAACATGCATGGAGTTCCTAGGGTGTGTGAGGTCTTTCTAACCTAGAAAAGATCTCAAGAGAAGAAGAAGAATATAAGAGGAGAGATGAGAAAGGCCTAAGCCCAACAAGAAGATGTTAGTCCACATAAACAAAATGAGAAGAGATGAGAAATGGAGATGTGGAACTCAATTCCCCCATCTCAAACTTACCATAGCCCCTGCAAGGTTAGTGTAACAACATAACATCAAGGCATGAACCAACAAGTCAGAAGCTGCACAAGCATATAGGCATGGCAAAGAGTTCACAAGATGATAAACAAAGCAATACAAGATCATATTGAAATGATAAGAAGTGAAACAAATGCAAAGAAGGCATGCAGAACACTTAAAGAAATAAAGCACAATAAGAGAGACCCAAAACCAAGATTCAAGGAGATTCTACCCTTCCCTAAGACCAGGAACCACCCTAGACCTCTAAAGGACCCTAAAAGATGGGTAGAAGTTGGCACAAGTGCCCTTCTAAGCTCAAAAGAGACTATAAGACTCAAAGTATCCAAAACAAGGCAAGGTGAAGAAGAAAATACCCAAGAAATAGATCCAAGCCTCTAAAAAATCTACCCAACTAGCAAAGTACTCTCCAAACACAAGGAAATGAGAATCCAAAAGGGTTTGCAAAAATTCAGCACCAAACTAGGTCAATGAAGCTCATGAATGTAAAGTATCACCATTTATGGTTTTGAAAATTGATGCACAAGTAACTTAATCAAAATCCAGCAAATAAATTTGTGAAAAATCCAAGATAAATCATGAAGATAGTAAAGTGTCTTAAGATTTGAATGCAAAAAGAATGGGATTCATAGCTTAAAGGATGAGGAAGATAGAAATTGGACAAGGCAGATTGGTCCATGAGAGTTCACAAGAAAGTAATGCCTAATGTTGGATTTATTTTGGCCACGTGGAATAAAAATAAAAATATGAAAAAAATATTATAAAAAACTAGATGAACTAAAGAACACTCATGAATTTTTATGGATTTTTTCTAAGTTGGGAAGTATTTTAAAAATAATAAAAAGTGAAAGAAGTAAAGGGGAGAAAACCAAAGAATAATAAAAAGATGGGGGGAGTATGAAAAGTAAAGCCAGTCAGTTCACTTTGGCCACTTGGGCCCAGCAGGGGGCGCAAATAGCATGTTGGCCTTGGGCCCATGCGAAAAAAATGAAGCAAAAACAACAAAAAAGAAAACTCAGGCTTTAATTTTATGTGACATGCTTCAAAAATAAAACAAATAAAAAAGAACAAAACATGTGAACAAGACATCAACCGGTCACGCTAGGGTTTAGTCACAAAAGACAAAAATAGAAACCCCCACCAATCTGCGCCCTCCACCTCATCATCTTCAACCTCAATTCGTGAAAACAAACTGAAACCTGCGAATGAAACAGGACCAAGCAGCAGCAAAACAACAAATTCAGAGAACCACATCTCTTCCATTTCTCCATGAAAACACACGAACCAAACATCAAAAATGATCCTCTAATCAAGCACAACACGAATCAATCATCACAGACATGTAAAACAGCACACACAGCATGAACAGAATCAAAAGAGTTTGGATCTAGAAACTTCAAAACCCTAGCCCGACCTCATTTCAACATCATTTTCAAAACCAAAAAGATCCACATGCTCAGTGTAACAAGTAGATTATAATGCACATCACAAAAATCATTTATGAGTCCATGGATTTGAGGCATACCTGAGATCACACAGCTTCAAATTTCTCCAAGAAAGCCAAAATCCAGCTCGGGATGATCTCCTAGCAACCTCTTTTCACAAAATAAATGTGAAAGAAGCTTCAAAATCACCTCAACTTTGCTCTTTGATGCAATCTGGTTTGAACTGGACTGGTACAATAACCTTCCTCCAGCTTGAAATGAAGCTTGATCTATGTTCTATGAAGCTTCAGGAACAAGAATATGAGGTTTGTTTGGTGAATGGAGTAGTGGATGATGAGCTATGGGGAAAAATGCAGCAGGAGCAAAAACTGAGAAATGGGAGAATGGTGGCGATTTCTGCCAAGATAAAACCCTAGCTGGCCCTTTTATGATGCCCTAAATCAGTCCAAGGAATGAGAAAGGAAATGCACGTGAGAGGAGTGTGATCCAATTGAAATTGCAAAAATGCATAAAGGGTGTGATGGAGAGATTAGCTCGTGCCTTGTCCTTGTACCTTGCACATGCTAATCCTATTTCCTTTGCTGATTAATAGTGGAACATTCTCAGCCCTTGGATCAAAGTGTGTTACAAACTCTCATGCTTATGCACCTTTTGCAAGTGGGATGAAACCATGCACACCATGCACGATTTTTGTGATTCTCTTTGAGCCAAATTTCTCTCATACCATGCATAATGATGTGATGATTTGAAAATGTACACAAATGGACTTGTAACTTCATTTCACAACAACTTGCCATTTGGTAAAAATTTGACATCTCATGTGACAACAAAGATCTCATATGCCCATGCACTTGCATTTTGTGAAATGTGTCAAATTCCTTGCTTGGACCCTCCAATTTCTCTTGAGCTAACAACTTAACATGCCATGAATAAAAGGATGGTGGCCTCACCTTGCACTTGGAATGGGAATAAATGAGCCTTTTTTGAGATTTTGCATCATTTGCAAAAGTGTGAGATAAGCTCACATACCTCACTCTTTTCTTGGCCTTTTGGTACATGCACAAGCCTTTTCCAATCCTTGGTCAGAACACAAACAACTTTGGCCCTTAGAATTAACCATTACATACTTCTCATGATTTGGCTAAATTTGCATTTTTGAGGCCATTTCTTTGCTTGGCATCAAAATGTAAGTTTCTCTTGAGCAAAATCATCTAAATACATTGCATTGTAACTTAGTAACCTCACTTGATCCATTCCAGCACTTGAAAATGAGTTTTGAGCACTCTTGCATTTGGTGTGTGCATGGAAATGTGATTTTGCCCTAAAATGCATGGAATTTTCGAGGGCCTTATCTCCCAAACCATAAATCCCATGAAAATGTACTTGTACTTTTTTAAAATGGCAAGCTTTAGTCTTCAACTTTCATGTTTGAGTTGGGCTCATTTGAAGAATTTTTGATCATGTTAAGCTCACTTGAAAATTAGGGCAAAAGTTGCTAAATTTGGAAAATCTCAAAAACCAACTTTGTACCATTTTTGCAAAACCTTCCAAATATCCATGATTCTTAATCTTCAACCATCCCAAACATCTTATAACATTGTAAAGACCTCCCTTGACAAGAAAAAGTGGCTTGGACCCCTTGAAATCAGACAGTTGACTTTTTACAGGCACAGTTGACCAATTACTTCATCTGCAAGCAACCAAAGCAATGACTGACTTCCATTTGGAATTTTTCCATGAAAATTTACATGTAGGGACCTCTTATCATATAGAAGACATTACCCAAAAGAGTTGGCCAAAATTAAGAGGTTAAGGCCCTTGAAGCCTAAACCCTAATTTGGTTGCACTGCTTAGGAGCCTTGCATTGTCTTAAAACTTGTGATGATTAAGCAATCTTCTGAGCTTTTGCAATTGAACCTGGTCTTGTTAAAGGGGTATAGACTCATCATAGGCTTCCCACAAATCCATTGGAAACCTTGTCTTGGCTTAGATGGCCTCCAACACCTCCCCAGATGGCCATATGCCCCATGCTAGGACTTGATGCTTGTCATGCTTTATTTTCCCATGCTATAATGCTATATATATGATATGCTTATGATGCAAATGGTGTATTATGATGCTTAAAATTAAGAGGGCAAATTTGAGGTTCTACACACTACCCCTTTAAAACACAAATCTTCTAAGCGTGGATCCCGTCGAGTACGACGGACAATCTGGGTGCTAATACCTTCTCAGGTTGTAACCAACCCCCTTTCTCAGTCTCTCTGGTTCGCAACCGTCTTATCCATCTCTTTCTAGGTCTATGCAGCATTGCCTTTCCTCCGGGATAAAAATGCCTAGCTGGCGACTCTTTTCTTTTCCAGTGAGTTCACTGCTGTGTGCTCTCATTGTTTCTTTTCGCCGACCGTTCGCGTCTGTACCATATTTGGGTTAGTCCCCATCTTTTGGGAGCGACAGCTTGGCGACTCTGCTGGGGACCCTTATACTACAACCAGGGCTTCTGGTTCTTTTTGTGGGTTCCTCCTAGCGCTTGATTGATTTGTGTTTACTGGGGTGTTATGTGCTATCTGTGTTTGTATTTTTTATTTTGTTTATTTGCTTTGTGTATAGTTGCTTTACTGCTTCCTTTATAGCTTTGCCTTATCATACTGTCATACTGTGCTGCTGGCTGGATCTGTTTGTTTGCTTTGGTGGGTGGGTGTTCCATTGAGAGTTAAGGTCCTATACCTGGGACCTGAGTGACACCTAGGCTAGAGTGGTTCATATTCTTTCCCATTCCATCTCGGTCTGGTGCGGGAATATGAAACACGGTTCAGATATGGGTTTCTTCTTGAGAACTCTGTGTTGCAGATTTCCTGCAATGCTAGGGCTATCTGGGAAGCCTGCTAAGTCTGGATGACCTTTAGTATTGACCTTCAGAAACTGAGGTGAATTAGAGGAGGAACCTTTATGGTTATTGTAAACATTGTACCTCCGGGTTGGAAGTGTTTACACTTCTCATAACTGATCCAAGTCTGAAGATCCTTGTTTTAGAACATCACCTGTGAGGGGGTTGGGCTGTTTACAGGTTTGCAGGTACCCTTGACCTCAGCATACCCTGTTACTTTGTTTTGATTAAGAGTACTCCATTTTGGAACAGTTCTTGTGATTCTAAAACCCTGGACATGTGGCTCTTTATTTGAGTCCCCCACCTTGGTTACTGGACTTATAAACCTCCATCTGGATTTCTTGAACACACTTGGACTTATATCAGAGCATTTGATCAGATCCAGCTCAGTCACAAACCCTTGCATATCATTTGCATTCATCCTCATTGCATCATTTTAACATGTGCTTATTTGTTTTTCAGGGTATCCATACTTTATTTTGGCTTGGTTTTGACCCCATCATCAGCATAGGCCTATCTTCACCAGTATCTACTCCAGTTATCAGCTATCTGCATCATCAGTCTCAGCCTGTCAGAGACCTATCTTCAGTGTTATTCTCAGCACCTGTCTCCATTCTTCAGCAACATGGCACCTAAGAAAAGTAACATCTCTTATCACTTCTTTGAACCTGAACTAGCTAGCATCAGGAGGATTCAGACCCTGATTACTCCAGACCATATACCACTTTTTAGAGAACATTATGGAGGAATCCTTGATGTGATTATGGATTTGGACCCTTCACAGAGGAGCTTGATTCATACTTTCCTGCAGTTCTATGATCCCCCTTTGAGGTGCTTCACATTTCAGAATTTTCAGTTGGGACCCTTGTTGGAGGAATATTCATCATTGGTTGGTATACCCATCAGGGGTGGAATCCCCTTCAACCCTGAGATGGCTTTCCCAAGTAATGAGGAGATAGCAAGAGCATTACATCTGGAACCAGTTCTGATTGGGCAGAATTTGACATCTAAAGCTGGGATCTCTGGTTTTCATCTGGATTTCTTGACTTCTCAGGCTAGTCTGAAGGCCTCCCTAGGGGAGTGGAAGGCAGTCTGTGCTCTGTTGGCCCTCAGCATATATGGGGTCATTTTATTTGCAGATGAGCCTAGGTTTGTTAGCAAGAGTGCAATCCATCTCTTCATCCTGAGAAACCCAGTGCCCACCTTACTGGGAGATCTTTACTACTCTGTCCATCAAAGGAATGAGAAGCAAAGGGGAAGATTAGTGAGATGTTGTGCTCCTTTGTTCTATACTTGGCTACTCAGACATTTGCCAAAGACTGATGCATTCCTGAACCCTCACCAGCAGAAAAACTGGGCTAGGAGGCTTGTTGCTCTAACCTCAGATGATATCAGATGGTGTACTCAAAGTACTAAGGGCAAAGACATCATTACAAGTTGTGGACAATTTCCCAATGTGCCTTTGATTGGAGTGAAAGGGTGCATCAATTATAACCCTCTGCTATTCAAAAGACAACTGGGCTATGCATTAATCCATCCTCCCAGAGCACAGGATCTGACTGAAACCCTTTATGTTGAAATTAAGCCTAATCTGGCTGTTGTCAGGCAAGTAGCCTGGGCCTGGGACAATGTGCAGACTAAAGGGGTAACCATCCTGGGGAAGTGCAACAATGTGGCATCAGCACAGTACTATGAGTGGTCTCATGCAAGGGCCCAAATGTCTGGAATGCCTTTCACTATTGAAGATGTGCCTGGACCATCCTCAGCACCACCTCCTGTCACTGTCAGCTTAGAGGAGTTTGAGAAATTAAAAGAAAGAAATGAGAAGCTGACTCAGGCTCTGCAGAAGACCCTCTGGGAGAGGAGTGATGGTAGGTTGGATATTGAGAGGTTAGAAAAGCTGAAGGTAGAGCATTTGGCTAGAATTGAGAAGTCTGAGGATTACATTAAGAAGTCTAGGGCTGGAGAACAAATCCTGAAGAATGCCTGCAAGGAAGCTCAGTTCCAGAAGGCCAGGACTGATTTGTATCTGAAGGAGAGTCAAGCTAGGTGGGTCAGGATCACCGAAGCTCGTACTCAAGAGGACAAAAGGACTCAGGATAAGATGGAGCAGATGGAAGCTAGTGCAAAAGAGCAGCAGGAAGCCCTGGCAGCAGCCCAGAGGGAGATCTCAGAGCTGAAGATCAGAGCTGGAGTGAAGAGGTCAAAGGACCAAAGTCAGCACAAGAAGCTAACTGCAGCTGTTACTACAAGGAATCTCCTTATCAGGAATCTTACAGAGCGTCCAGCTGATCCTGTGACTGAAGCACTTCTCAAGGAAGTTCAGGAGGATGAGTTTGGTCTTAGTGTTTGACTTTTGCTTGTTGTTGCTTTCATTTTATGTACTTTTTTTTATGATGTATTTTGACCCCTCAGAGGGCTTGTATTATAAAAAGAAACAAGTTATGTATTATTTTACTTTTTGTAATATATATATGTGTTGGTTTGTTTCATCTGAGTTTTCTTCAAGCAATATCACAAGCATCTTCAAGGGTCTGGAAGGGTCAAAACCAAGTGCCAAGCCGGATACCTTGGAAACAAATAAGCATAACTGCATTGCATACTAACCTTTTACTTTGTTTTGTAGGTTTTTGTTTATTTGTTACTAACTCTGTTGTGATCTCAGGAATTATTGCTCGACGACGTGTGTTTCCACTCAACCGTCCACATAGATATCCCACCCGTAACAACCTTCCGGGCATACAGATGGATCAAATGTAGCAGGACCTTACAGAGGTCAGAAATCAAATGACCAACGAGAGGTTGGAAATGAGGAATCAGATGACACAATTTATGGAGGTGATGAACAATATGGCTCAAAGCCAGGAGAGGTTGAGAGCACTGGTAGAAGGAAGGAATCAGGAAGATCATCATCCAGGGACTGCTGGGACAAGCAACAATGAAAGAGTCCAGCCTCATGTCAATCCCCCAGTCTTTGGACCCCACCTACATCCAGAGGTCAACATCCCTGCAAATGTTCAAGGGACTGCCACTGCAGGCAGAGTGCTGCAAGAAGACCCCCAGGAAGATCAGTTCACAGTGATGGGAGCTGGGGAGGAAGCTTATGACAGAAGGCTGGATGAGATAGCTGAGAAATTGAGATCCTTAGAGTCTCAAAACTCTTTGGGTTTTGATGTTATGGACATGGGCTTGGTAGACGGGGTCAGGATTCCCCATAAGTTTAAGCCTCCTTGTTTTGAAAAGTACAACGGGACTTCCTTCCCCAGAACCCATTTACAGTCATTTCTGGGGAGACTAAAGGCCTATACCATGGACGAGAAGCTTTGGATGTTCTATTTTGAGGATAGCTTGACAGGAGCTTCAAGAGAATGGTACTCTCATCTGACAAGAACAACTATCAGGTGTTGGAAGGACCTGGCAGAGGCCTTTATCAGACAGTATCAGTACAACTTAGACATGGCACCCAACAGGACCCTCCTAATGGGAATGTCACAGTCGTCTAGAGAAAGTTTCCGAGAGTATGCCCAGAGATGGAGGCAATTGGCTGCTGCTGTTCAGCCACCTATGTCAGAGAGGGAGATGGCAGATATGTTTATGAACACCCTCCAAGGAACATACATTGACAGGCTAGCTGCTTTCTCTTCCACTAGCTTTGCAGATGTTGTTATAGCTGGGGAGAGAATTGAGAGCTTGTTAAAAATGGGCAAAATTTCTGACAACGGTGCCAGCTCATCCAGCAATACAAGGAAGCCTTTTGTAGGCCCAAGAAGAACTGGTGAAACCAATGTTATCCACACCAGCAGGGGCAGGCCCCAATATGTGCATAGGTCCGTGGCAGCAGTCACCATTCCCGCTCCAGCTCATCCACAACCAGCTTATCAGCCACCACAACAAAATTATCAGCAACAACCTCAGTACCAGCAACAAACTCAGTATCCTCCGAGAAATTACAACAACAGCAACACCAACAACAACAATCAGCAGAGACCATTCCAACAGAGACCCTCTCAGGCCAACAGGGTGATCGATCCGATCCCTATGCCCTATGCAACATTACTGCCACAACTCCTGAAACTCAACCTAGTTGAGCTAAGGACATTGGCCCCTCCGGATCCTAATAGTCTGCCCAGGAATTATGACTCCAACGCCAGATGTGCTTTTCATTCAAATGCACCTGGGCATAGTACAGAGAAGTGCAGAGCTTTGCACATGAAGGTACAAGACCTGGTAGACTCTAAGGCTCTAAATTTTGCACCACCACCAAATGTTAACAAAAACCCTATGCCACACCACGGAGGTCCCAGAATCAATGCAATTGAAGAAGACAAGCCGTCTTATTTAATAACCAGTGTGGGTCAGATTCGGACACCGTTGGTGGAGATTAAGGCTCAACTCCTCGAATGTCAAATGTTCCCGGGGTGCGAGCTAGGGTGTGCTTACTGCAATATTTCAGTGAATGGTTGTGATAACTTGAGGGATGGCATAGATGGTCTCATCCAGAGTGGCCTGCTTCAAATTACAACATCAATTCCAACAAATCCATCAATCTCATCAGCAACAATTCCAGTATCTCCTACAACTGCAACAACCATTGTTCCCGACAACTTTTCAGCTTCATCAACAAATGTTCCATCTGTCATTTCAACTGGCCAGATATCGACGAACATTCCTTCTACAACTTCAGCACCACTTCATTTTGAATCTCCTACAACAACAACATCCATCCCTCCAACAATGTCTCCTACAACATCAGCAGCAAACCATGAAGATGTCTCAACAGTTACGATTTATTATGATCCTGAAAATGACGCCGCCTACAACTCACAAAGTGCTACTCCCATCAGAGCACCAGTCACAATATATTATGATCCACAGACTATCACAGTCCCTTCTGCAGCTGCCATCAGTCCAGTCACTGTCACAGTGCCTGGGCCAGTACCTTATGAAAGCAGTAATGCCATCCCCTGGCATTACGGTGCTGATCTATACTGCAAAGGACAGAAAATCACTTTTGAATCATCAACCCCTGCACCACAAATAGACAATGTGGGAGGAGGCGGAGGCTTCACTCGAAGCGGACGTCTCTTTGCTCCACAAATTCAAAGACCCACTGCCGAAGCAGAAGCTGCTGCCAAGGCAAAAGGGAAGAGCCCGGTGCAGGAAGATCAAGCTATTAAGGAAACTTTGAAAACACCCTTTGATCAAGAAGTTGATGAGTTCATGAGAATCATCAAGAAGAGCGATTACAAAATAGTGGATCAGCTTCATCAGACGCCTTCCAAGATCTCCATTCTATCATTGCTTATGTGCTCCGAAGCCCATCGGAATGCACTACTCAAAGTCCTGCACGCAGCTTACGTGCCTGAAGAGATCACCGTCAATCAGTTGGAAACTGTGGTTGGAAATGTTACTGCTAGCAATGGGCTAGGGTTCACTGTCGCTCCCAAAGATTTGCATCCCGGTACAAGCGCGAGCGGTCGGCGAAAGGAACAATGAGAACACACGGTCGTGAACTCACTGGAGATGAATAGAGTCGCCAGCTAGGCATTTTTATCCCGGAGGAAAGGTAATGCTGCATAGACCTGGAAAGACACGGATAAGACGGTTTGCGAACCAGAGAGACTGAGAAAGGGGGTTGGTTACAACCTGGGAAGGTATTAGCACCCAGATTGTCCGCCGTACTCGACGGGATCCACGCTTGAAAGATTTGTGTTTTAAAGGGGTAGTGTCAGTGCAATCTGTGTATAAAATAGCTGGAAAAGATATACAGGTGTCAGTGTATGATGTATAAGTGATATGAAGTATGAAAGTGTCAGTGTAAGAACAAGAATAAGATGCTCATGATAATGAGGCTCAAAGAATAATGCTGGAAGGAGGGGGAATATACAGAGACTTTTGTTCGATAACTGTTAAGTTATGCCTACGTATCCTCTCGTGCAATGAGGAAGTCAGAACACCGTAGTTCGACCCAAAGAGACTGAAAGATAAAATTGACTTTGATGAACTGCTTGCTTGTCTATGCTCAAGTGTATGACCTGTCTGGCTCAGGTGCAAACTGTCTTGCATTAGACGGAAGAAGCAAGTTCTCGATTGTGAGTGAATGGGGTGAGAAAAGAATCCCGGAGGAGACGATTATTGTTTGTTTTTTAGTTTTCAATTTTTTATTGCTTTTGAAAGTTTGTCATAAATTAATGAGCTTAAGCCTAAACCAATGGGTTAGTAAACTCATCACATCTTCCCTCTGATTAGGGGTAATGAGAGTACCTTAAGTGTGAAGTCAGATTCTCACACTTAATCACCTTTTGATGTAGAGTTAAGATCATTAACCTACTTGTGATTATTTAGATGTTTTTGGTGTTTTTGTTTAGTGTTAAGTAATGAGGTTAAGCCATAATCAAGGATTAAACAGACTCATTACACCATCCTAATAGAAGGATAATAGATGAGAATGTTTAAGCTGAGGAAAGCTCCTCAACTTAATCCATGATTAGGGATTAAACTCATGACAAAACAAGCCTTTGATTAAGTGGATTTTATTTAATGGTATGATTATGAAGTGGATTTTATGATTTGTAAGACAACTTGAGGGGGACTTGTCCATTAACACTAGGGTTAGTCCTTCTTAACCAATTAAGGAAGAATTAGAACCCTAATGCAAGGCCCAAGTTACAAGTGTGATGTCTTGATGATTATTATGTGAATTGATTAAGAGATTTAAACACATTAAGGGTTTAACACTTAGGATTAAAGTTATACACTCCATCCTAATAGAAGGATGCAGGCATAAGCTTAATCACAAAGCCTTAAAGCCTTTAGGGTTTAGTCCCTGATTATGAGATGAGAAGAGAAGACTCAAAGAGACACAAAGGTAAAACTATGAGGGGAGACTAATCAAGACCCTAATTCATTGTCATGCTTGGTTGTTCCTAAGGTTTGTGAGGTTTTCAGGAACAATCTTCAAAGGAGCCACCAGGAAGCAGATGAACAAGATCAAGAGAAGCAAAGCAACTTGCTTCATTCAAGAAGTCAAGTCACTTGAAGAAAGAAAGTGGGAGGAGAAAGAATGAGCAAGCTCAAACTCAAACACATATAGAAATGCAGCAATGGATGCAAGAGAAATGAGAAGAAAAGTTATGAGAAGTGAAGGCAAATTCACTTCTCAAGGTTACTTACCACCTGAAATGTTAGAAAGAAATGCAATGCAATGCAAAATGGGATGAAATGTCATGGTGCTAAACAAAACCAGAAGCATGTTGATGATGATTATGATGTTATGAGGTGCTGCAAACATGAGGCAAGACATGGAGATGTTCATACAAGATCATGGATGCAAATGATGCAAGTTTAGAAGCATGGATGAACATGAAAAGTTATGAAGCATACAAGGCAAATGACATGGCAAATATGTGATGCAATGATCAAACATGCTTCCTACATGTCTTAAGATGTCAAATGGAACACAAGCATGCATAAAATGCAAAGACAAGTCATGTTATGCAAGAGAATGCAAGAAGGATGCAAATGAAAGCTCAAATTAGGGTTTAAAGATCAAACAACAAACAAAACCCAAAAACAGAAGCAAACCCTAAGATAAAAAATGGAAAATGCCTTCCAAAGAAACCCTTAACCTATACTAAATCAAAGTCCAAAGGGGAGGTCCCAACTCTTAACCATTCTCAAGATATGAATTTTCTAAGTTATTAGGGTTTTTAGGGCTCCTAAACAAAAGAAATGCCAAACAAATTGAAAATGCAAGATCAAATCATGGCCATTTTATCCTAGAAACTACATGCTAAACACAAAACAATGCAAGAAGAACCAATGTCCAACCCCTCTTAGATAGGCAGAAATGAATTTTTGAACTTATGATCAAAACAATGCACAAAATATGATTTAATTCAATGAAAAATTCTTAAAATGCATCAAGATCAAAAAAGAAATTTGGTTTGAAGATTGGACAATTTTTCTAAATGTCTTAGAACATTTCATGAATTTTTTTGTAATTTTTAAATACCTAAAAGTATTTTTAATTAATTAATTTCCATTAATCAATTAAGAATAATCTTTTAAACATTTAAAAATACTTTTTTAATGATAAAAAATAAAATAAAAATATTTTTGGGTCTTAAAAATTAATAAAACTTTTAGGAAAAAGTTTCATAATTTTTAAGAATTTTTTACTATTTTTAATTAATTATGCAAGTTAAATGAAATAAAATGAAATTAAAATAAGAAAAAAAGAAAAGTAATCAGGATGGAGGGCCAGGATGGGCTCTGGATTCAAATTGGTTGACTGGCGCGTGAATGGAGGGTCTGGATTCAATCTGGCCAAATTAATTTAATTACGAATTAATTAATACTAATTAAGTGGATTAGGGCATAATGACTTGATCCTGACCATTCACTAGCGCGCGGGAAACAACATCCAAGGGCCCAGGTTTGAAGTTCACTAATTAATGACAATTAGCCCTAATCACATTCAGGCTGCCGGAGAAGACTTCCGGTCGTCTTCTCCGGCGAGCAACTCCCCTGAAAACTTCCCAACTCACTCAAATCGTATCAAAAATGAAAACTAAGAAATGGGAAATGTTCCTTACACACTCACGAACCAAACCCCTCTCTCAAAACAAATTTCTTTTCCCTAATTAAGCTGAATCGAAGAAGATAAAAACTAGGGCACGCAAGTTTCAGAAGCTAATTAAATACTCAGTTCGAAACCATTTCAAAAACCAAAAACACCAGGATACTCAGGGAAGCATAGAGAACACGTTTATAACAATAAAAATGATTTCTGGAAAAATAAATTTCAAGCCACCTGAGATTTGGAGCTTTCAACCTGATGACTTTCTGGCCACTTCTTTTAGTGCAAACCACTCCACTTGATCCCCAGATGATGTTTGAATGCTCAAGAAGAGTTTATGTTGGCTGGATAATGAGTTTCGAAAGCTTCTGCTCAAGCTCAGTCAGAAATGGCAATGGAGTTTCAGGCACTTTCAGGTCATTGTGAGGGGTTGTTTGTGATCCTGAGGGTGAATGGAGAAGCTTTGCAAGGTTTGTTTGGGTGTTTGTAAACTGTGGAAGGTGATTCGAAGAGAAATGCAGGCTGAGGTGAAAATGGTGAAGTGGCTTTGTGGTTGGTTTCAGGCCTGGTTCTTGGCTGGTTTCTCCTCAATGGATCATGGTGATTTGAAGTGTGGAAATGGTTTGAGTGTTTGAAGGTTGGGCAGAGAGGTTCGAAGGCTTATGCAGCTTGGTGTGTTTTTGTGTATGTGTTGAATGAGTGAGTCTCAGCCTTGCCTTGTACATGAAAATGCTTGCAAAATGATAATGTATTTTAATCCTATAGGTCAGATGATGTGACCTGGCCTATAGTGATTGGTAAGTTTGCTTTTTGCAAAAAGTCAAGTTTTGTGTAAGGCAAGCATGGCTCATGATCTAGGCAAGTACATGGCATGGGCTGCGCAGCAAAGGGTGAGGTGAGAGGCTAGCCAAAGTCAGCATCCAATGTCATAGTTTGTAGGAAGTGAAATGAGTGGTTTTGCAACTTGTTGCCTTATGGTTCACATGTGATTTCTTTGGCCAACCAAACATAAACCATGGGCATTCTTGATCCAATTCTGACTTTTAAGGCCTAAGGAATGTTTGTGTCATGGTTTGAAATGAATTAGAGGCTGCAATTGGCTTTAGTTCATGATCTTGCAAAATTCTCATTTGAAGCATGCTTTGAAAATCAATGATTTTTGCCAACTTTGTCACACCATAACTTTTGATCCAAGAAGAGTTTGATCATGTTCTTGTACTTTTTGAAAAGGGAAAGATGAAATCTACAACTTTCATGACCAAAGTTTTTCCATTTGAAGCATTTTTGGATCAAGAATCAAGGCTTGAAAAATGACCTAAAATGAAGCATTCTTGAAAAGTCAACTATGCCCAAAAAGTCAACATTTGCAAAACTTCCAAATTCTTGATTTCTATGAACTTAAACCTTCTTCCATGATCAAATAAAGACCATATACACTCAAAATGATGAAGATTGCCCATTGGTTGGGTCATTGGGGGCCTCAGATGCCCTGATTTTGCACTGACTTGTCTGAAAAGTCAACCCTTGATCAGATGACTTCCCCATGGAATTTCTTCATGAAAATTGATATGCATACTCCCTATACCATATAGAGACCAATGGAAACAATAATGACCAAAGAAATTGGAGCTATGGCCTCTGAAACCAAAACCCTAATTTTAGGTTAACTGTGCAGTCAAACTTGGCTCTGCATCCATTCAAACCCTAGTTCTTGTGATTCTTTGGAATTTTTGGCTTTGAGAAGATGTAATATGATACTTGAACACATATGGATCCCTTTGAATTGATTGGTTGCCTTTGGAGTGGCTCAAGAGGCTCTGGGATTGCCCAGATCACAAACCCTAGGTGTAGATGCCTTAGAACCAATGCAATGACTCAAAAAATGAGATGTGAGATGATATGATTGTGTTTATGCATATGAGATGATCACAAGCCATGGTGTGAATGGGTGAGGGCAAATTTGGGGTGTTTACAGCTGCCCCTATTCAAACATGAGTTAGCTGTGCAGGATGTAAGCAACGGCTTAACAGGCAAACAAGATAACTTGTGGTTGAATACCAAAGACAGTCCAAAATTTGCACTCACAGAATGAAGAAGAAAAGGGACATAGATTGTGAAAGAAAATAAAGTATATTGTAAAGTGTGGGCAACGGAGGACGACCGTCGAGCAGAGGACGACTGCTGGGTAAATAGCAATGACGGGGACGACCGACATGCTGGGGATAAAAGGTAAAGCCAAGACGGGGACGGCCGACTAGCTGGGAAAAATAAAATCGTGATGGGGACGGCCATCAAGATAAAGCTGTAAAATTCTCTGGAAATTAATGAAACATGACGGGGACGGCCATCAAGTTCATAAAGCAAAGTAACCAACGATGGGGACGGCCATCGGGTTAAAAGAAAAGGAAAAGGGACCACGACGGGGACGGCCATCGGGTTAAAGAATAAATGAACTAAACAGATGATGGGGTACGGCCATCAAAGGTGGAGGACGATCACCTAGCAGGGGACGGCTGCTCTGTTGGGGATAAAAGAAATATGATGGGGACGGCCATCAAAGGTGAAGGACGACCACCTGGCAGGGTACGACTGCCGAAAATATCAACGATGGGGACGGCCATCGGATAGAAAAGGTCAACGATGGGGACGGCCATCGGACGAGCATGATGGAGGACGACCATCAAGAAGTGGAGGACGACCACTCAGCAGGGGACGGCTGCTCTCAGGGTTTATCATAACACAGGACGAGCGTCAGATAACCAAAAATCAACAATGGGGACGGCCATTGGATAAAGTGATGAAGGACGATCATCAAAAGGTGGAGGACGACCACCTAGCAGGGGACGGCTGCTAGAAAGATCAACGATGGGGACGGCCATCGGATGAGCATGATGGAGGACGACCATCAAGAAGTGGAGGACGACCACTCAGCAGGGGACGGCTGCTCTCGGGGTATCATAACACAGGACGAGTGTTAGATAAAGGAAAAAAGCTTACTTGGCGATCTACTGGGGGTATAGTAAACACGGACGAGCGTTTACAACCAAGAAAGGAAAGTATAAGTGTTTGGTATTATGTATAGATTAATGATGCGGACGAGCATCCTTAAGACTATGATACGGACGAGTATCATGTAGAAACAAACTGACACATGTTCAGAGATGATGATACGGACGAGTACCATCTGGTTAACAAAGAACACGGACGAATGTTGCATCTGAAGGGACTCTTCTGGGGAATAGTAGACACAGACGAGTATCTATATTCAAGAAGACACAAGTGTTTGACACAGTGTATGGATTAAAGATGCGGACGAGCATCCTTAAGACTTATGACACGGACGAGCATCATGTAGAAACAAACATTAGACGCAATGTTCTGAGATGATGATACGGACGAGTACCAACTGGTTAACAAAGAACAAGGACTATTGTTGAATCTGTGGGGTTATGAGTGGTGTATACAAGATACGGACGAGTATCTGTATAAGTGTATCGTGAGTAGTGAGTATATATAGATGAGTATTTTAACTGCTGGAGAGAATGACACGGACGGGTGCCAAGAGAGAAAAGTGTAATATGAACAAGTATCTGCTATACAAAGTCTAGGCGACTGCGCCGGGGATATGACACGGACGGGTGTCAGGAGAGTGTATATACAAGTATATGTGAGTGCAAAGGGGATGCCTTTGGCTTTCTGCTGGGAGTTATGACACGGATGGGTGCCAGAAAGTATCTGTAATACGGGAGATCTTGTTTGTAAAGAGTGTTCAGGCGACTTTACTGGGAGTGATGATACGGACGGGTGTCAAAAGGAAATATGTACTGGTGTTGGTGATTTGTGAGGCGACTGCTTTTGCTGGGACTCTGGGGATTTTTATACAATGATAATGAACGGTTATTATTTACAAGTGTTAATTCATAACATGGCTTATGATTATGCTATATGTTTGATTTTTGCCGTAATGCTCCGTATTAGACGGAATGCTACGCTCTGAGGGGACAGTATGATGCGAATGCTGTGATTATGCAAAGATATCAAACCGGGATTCGGATCCCGTAGCCGCGAGGGTCTCTGGCTGATCTGTTTGAAATGGACCTCCCAGCTGGGGATGAGATCATTGATAGACTTGGGGAGATGGATCCACTTGGGGATATATGCCACCTGGTTGACACACCCTTGAAATGAGGGACCCAGCTGGGGTTTGTAGAAGCTTTCTTCACTCTGTCGTGATCCCTTCATGCGTTGCTCTTCTGGTTAGAGGCTGAAACTCTGTGGGGTGATGGCTCCCTGACTTTTGGCTGAGGAAGAATAGTTGGTACTACAGCTGGGGAATGCTGTTGGTAACTCAGCTGGGGAGAGCAACAAGAGGCAACTCAGCTGGGGATAGAGCATTTCAGATGCTGAGATTGAGTGCATGTTGATTTGGCAACTTCGCTGGGGAAATGGGCACCTTCCAGTGCCATGTGGAAGATAGACCGAGTTGATAATGATTCACCAGCTTGCCGAGACGTGACTTGCATGCCCCAGGTTGCATTCTGGATACCTGCAATCCTGCACAGATAAGGAGACGCACAAGAGATCCCGAGGTATCCTCGATTGGATTCCGTCATAGGAGTTAAGCACTCTCAAGAGTAAGTATATTCCCTGTGAGCATGTGTTTTATTATTATTATTTTCGGGAGAAAAACATATGTACTTATGCAATTGATTTTTTAGAGACACCAGACATCCTTCGCAAATAAAAATATACAAAACGAAACATGACTGAAAAATCTGACTTTATTAATTCATGTGCCCTGAATTGGCAAGATACAGTCAAAGAAACAAGTCTCCTAAAATAAGGAGATTGTTATAAATTGAGAAACAAAATGCTGGCGGTGTTGACGACGCTTTAAGGAGCTTCCTCTTCTGCTATGACTCGTATGACAATGACGTTCTTCTCGTCTTGCTTTCTGAAGAAGGTTGATTCCGATTAGAGCTTGGTCCTTTGGAGCTTTCCAAGTTGCAAGTGATACAGACGAATTCAGAATGCAGTTGTTCGCTTATTCCCTTATTTTGCATGGATCGCCCTTTCGGGTTTTCAATCCATCGGGACACCCATTTTTGCCTGAGTTGTCCAATGCGGCTTTTCAACTCAGCGGGTGTACATTTTTTATTTATTTCCCTTATTTTTGCCCGAGTCTTTTATTCTGTTTTTGACTCGCCGGGATGCCCTATTTTTTCCCGGACTTACATTCTGTTTTTATGTCCAGCGGGTCAATTTTATGCGAAGTATTTTTTAACTGCATCTGAATTCACAGGGGACGGGAAATCTTCACCATCCATGGTGCTGAGCATCAGTGCTCCACCAGAGAAAACTTTCTTCACCACAAATGGTCCTTCGTAATTTGGAGTCCATTTGCCCCTGTGGTCTGTATGAGGAGGGAGGATTCTCTTCAGCACAAGATCTCCCACTTGGTACTCTCGATGCCTGACTTTTTGATCGAAGGCTCTCTTCATTCTCTTCTGATATAACTGCCCATGACAGATTGCGGCCAATCTATTCTCTTCAATCAGACTCAGCTGCTCGTATCGGGACCTAACCCATTCTGCTTCACTCAGTTTGACATCCATCAAGACTCGCAAGGAGGGCAATTCAACTTCAACTGGTAGGACTGCTTCCATACCATACACAAGCTGGTACGGTGTTGCCCCAGTGGATGTTCTGATTGACGTGCGGTACCCATGCAAGGCGAACGGTAGCATTTCATGCCAGTCTTTGTAGGTGACTACCATCTTCTGCACAATCTTCTTGATATTCTTATTTGTCGCCTCAACAGAGCCATTCATCTTTGGCCTGTAAGGAGAAGAATTGTGATGTTGAATCTTGAAGTCCCGGCACAGCTCTGCCATCATTTTGTTATTTAAGTTAGAACCATTATCAGTAATGATTCGCTCGGGCACTCCATATCGACAGATGATATCTCTTTTCAGAAATCGGGCTACCACTTGCCTTGTAACATTTGCATATGAGGCTGCTTCAACCCACTTAGTGAAATAGTCAATGGCGACCAGGATGAATCTGTGACCATTTGAAGTAGTCGGCTCAATCTTGCCAATCATATCAATGCCCCACATGGCAAAGGGCCATGGTGAAGACATAATGTTCAAAGGGTTGGGAGGCACATGCACTTTATCTGCGTAGATCTGGCATTTGTGGCATTTCCTGGCATAGGCACAACAGTCTGCATCCATTGTGATCCAATAATAGCCTGATCTTAACAACTTCTTATCCATTGCATGTCCTCCAGCATGGGTACCAAAAGAGCCTTCATGCACTTCATGCATCAACAAATCCGCTTCTGTCTTATCAACGCACCTGAGGAGTACCATATCAAAGTTCCTTTTGTACAGAGAACCATCAGTGTTCAGAAAGAAACTTCCAGCAAGCCTTCTCAAGGTCTTCTTATCATTGGAAGATGCCCCAGGTGGGTATGTTTGATCCTCCAAGAAGCACTTAATGTCATGGAACCAAGGCTTATCATCTTTGACTACATCTGCTGCAAATACATATGCTGGCCTGTCGAGTCTGGACACTAAAATCTGAGGTACAAAGTTAGCAGCTTGAACTTTGATCATGGACGAAATGGTAGCAAGAGCATCTGCAAACTGATTCTCGTCCCGAGGGATATACTCAAGCTTGACTGTTGTGAAGAATGTCAATAACCTTCTTGTATAATCCCTGTAAGGTATCAGATGATCCTGGTGTGTATACCATTTCCCATTGGTCTGATTGACTACCAAAGCTGAATCTCCGAATACGGTCAATGTCTTGATCCTGAGGTCAACGGCTTCCTCAAGACCCATAATGCAAGCTTCGTATTCAGCTTCGTTGTTAGTGCAGTTGAAAGTGAGTTTTGCCGAGAAAGGCATGTGAACTCCCTTTGGTGAAATGAGGACTGCACCAACACCACGGCCATTCATGTTAACAGCCCCATCGAACATCATAATCCATTCTTCCTCCGGGTCAGGCCCTTCAGTGTGAATAGGCTCTTCATGATCTTTTGATTTAATGAACATGATGTCTTCATCAGGGAAGTCAAACCTCATAGGCTGGTAATCATCGATGGGTTGCTCAGCAAGATATTCAGATAGTACACTGCCCTTGATGGCTTTCTGAGAGGTGTACTGGATGTCATATTCTGTAAGGATCATTTGCCATCTTGCAACCCGTCCGGTAAGCGATGGCTTCTCAAATATGTACTTGACTGGGTCCATCTTCGAGATCAATAAAGTAGTGTGGGTCAACATATACTGTCTCAGTCGGCGAGCAGCCCACGCTAAAGCACAACAAGTTTTCTCGAGCAGTGAATAACGTTGTTCACAGTCGGTAAACTTTTTGCTTAGGTAGTATATTGCATACTCTTTTCGACCAGACTCGTCATGTTGGCCTAGCACACACCCCATTGATTCTTCTAATACTGTCAAGTACATTATCAGAGGTCTTCCTTCAACTGGAGGCATGAGGATTGGAGGTTCTTGTAAGTACTCCTTGATCTTGTCAAAAGCCCTTTGGCAGTCTTCGTTCCACCTGACCGTTTGTTCTTTCCTTAGCAGTTTGAACACGGGTTCACAGGTTGCTGTGAGGTGAGATATGAACCTTGAAATGTAGTTCAATCGACCTAAGAACCCTCGAACTTCTTTCTCAGTTTTCGGTGCAGGCATCTCTTGAATAGCTTTGACTTTATCAGGGTCCACTTCAATCCCTTTCTCGCTTACAATAAAGCCCAGCAGCTTACCAGACCGCACCCCAAATGTGCATTTGTTGGGGTTCAACTTCAGCTGGTACTTCCTCAGACGCTTGAACAACTTGAGCAGATTCACCAGATGATCTTCTTCAGTAAGGGACTTGGCAATCATGTCATCCACATAACACTCTATTTCTTTATGGATCATATCGTGGAATAATGTTACCATAGCCCGTTGATACGTTGCACCAGCATTCTTGAGCCCAAATGGCATTACCTTGTAGCAGAACGTGCCCCAGGGTGTGATGAAAGTTGTCTTCTCCATGTCTTCAGGTGACATTTTGATCTGATTGTATCCTGAAAATCCGTCCATGAAGGAGAATACCGAGAACTGAGCCGTATTATCTACCAATACGTCAATGTGAGGTAATGGAAAATCATCTTTCGGGCTGGCTCTGTTCAGATCCCGGTAATCAACACACATTCTTACTTTGCCGTCCTTCTTAGGCACAGGTACTATATTAGCAACCCACGGCGGGTAGCTAGTTACAGCGAGGAACCCGGCGTCCCATTGCTTTTGTACCTCTTCCTTGATTTTCATAGCCATGTCTGGACGAGTACGGCGCAGCTTCTGTTTGACTGGAGGGCATTCTTCTCTCAAAGGCAGCTTGTGCACCACAATGTCGGTATCCAACCCTGGCATGTCTTGATACGACCAAGCAAACACATCCACATACTCTTGAAGTAGATCAACCAGTTGCTTCTTCACTGAGTCTTGCAGGCAGGCCCCGATTTTAACCTCTTTCACGTCTTCCTCTGTACCAAGATTAATCACTTCAACCTCCTCCTGGTGAGGGGTAATAACCTTTTCCTCTTGTCTTAACAACCTGGCTAGCTCTTCAGGAAGCTCATATTCTTCTTCAACCCCTTCATCAGCTTGATTGATCGGATTGTCAAAGTCATACGATGTCATAGCCGTGCTGTTGTCGGTGCTGTCAGGAAGGCACTCTCTGCAAGGGTTAAGTTGTTCGTTTTAGTGATCCGATTTTAATCTTATTTAGAAAAGTGAAATGAAGTTGTCATTTTGAAAACACTGCCATTTATTTTTTGTACAAAAAGAAAAAAAATGGAAAAACAGTGAACGAAAAGAAAAAAGACTCGTTTGCAAAAAGATGTCTGATATTTCATTAATTGATCTTGTTTGCACAAAAAGTACAGATGGCCCGATTACAAAATGAGTCTTGTCATCTTGGGCAAGATGCAAGACTTTGATGCATGCTTATAAAATACAGGAAATAATAATTACTCTGATCGAGTAACTCTTATAATTTCCTGGGAAGACCAGTTCGAGACACTGCTCCCCGGGATCTTTGGACGAATCCAATTCTCCAGATTGCGCTCCTCTTCCAGCTCGTCTTCCAGACAGTTGATAGCATCGGGGGTAAGCATCCCTCCACTGACAAAACCAGGCTCTTCAGCAGCCTTTGCTTGATGTTGAGTTGGTCTGTAACCCAACCCAAACTTGTCTTCTTTTTTCTCCACCGATAGCAGTTTGCCCCAGCCCTGGGCAGTTCCTTCCTCAACAACCTTCCGGGCTTGTTGGTATGATGACATTGGAGTACCAGATACAGCAGATGCCTCATTCACATTCAAAGCTTCAAACCCCTGGCTCATTGTTTCATGGATCTCCCCATCCATTTCAATGTACTTATAGGTTGCCAGGTGGCTGACAAAAATGTCCTCCTCTCCACAGATTGTGACAACTTGGCCTTCCCACTCAAATTTTAACTTTTGGTGAAGGGTAGACGTTATTGCGCCGGCGGCGTGAATCCAGGGTCTACCCAACAAACAGCTGTAGGCGGGCTGAATGTCCATCACATAAAAGATAGTTTTAAAGGTCTGTGGGCCAATTGTCACAGGCAGCTCAATCTCTCCCAGAACCGATCTCTTAGAACCATCAAAGGCTCTTACCACCAGGTTGCTGGGTCTCAGTGCCAAACCATCATATTCTAACTTCACCAGAGCCTTCTTTGGTAAGACATTCAGGGATGAACCTGTGTCTACCAGCACATGAGAAAGGACAGCTCCTTTGCATTCCATGGTTATGTGCAAGGCTTTGTTGTGGTTGCGGCTGTCCGCTGTCAAGTCAGTATTGGTGAACCCTAGCCCATTGCTAGCAGTAACATTTCTAACCACGGTCTCCAACTGGTTGACAATAATCTCTTCAGGCACGTAAGCTGCGTGCAGGACTTTAAGTAGTGCATTCCGATGGGCTTCGGAGCACATAAGCAGTGAGAGGATAGAGATTTTGGATGGCGTCTGGTGAAGTTGATCCACAATTTTGTAGTCACTCTTTTTGATGATTCTCATAAACTCATCAAATTCCTGATCGAACGGTGTTTTCAGGGTTTCTTTGGCAGCTTGATCTTCCTGCACCGGGCTCTTTCCCTTTGCCTTGGCAGCAGCTTCTGCTTCGGCAGTAGGCCTTTGAATTGGTGGAGCAAAGAGACGTCCGCTTCGAGTGAAGCCTCCGCCTCCCCCCACATTATCTACTTGTGGTGCAGGTGTTGATGTTTCAAGAGCGATTCTTTTTCCTTCGCAGTATACGTCAGAGCCATAGTGCCAAGGGATGGCCCTATTGCTTTCATATGGTACTGGTCCAGGCACCGTGACAGTGACTGGACTGATTGCTGCTGCTGAAGGGACTGTAATTGTTTGTGGATCGTAAAAGATTGTAACTGGTGCCCTGGTGGGAGCAGCACCTTCTGAATGGTAGGCAGAGTTGTTTTCAGGATCATAAAATATTGTGACGGTAGAGACATCTTCATGATTGATTGCTGGTGTTGTAGGAGATAATGGTGGAAGAATGGATGTTGTCGTTGTAGGAGTCTCGAAGTGGAGTGAAGCTGAAGTTGTAGAATAAAAATTTGTTGAAAACTGATCAGTTGAGATGATTGATGAAGTGCTTGTTGATGAAGCCGAAGAATTGTCAGGAACAATAGTTGCTGCAGTTGTAGGAGGTTCTGAAACCGTTGCTGATGAAATTGCTGGATTTGTTGGAAATGATGTGGTGATCTGAAGTTGGCCACTCTGAATAAGGCCATCTATGCCATTCCTCAAATTATCGCACCCATTTATCGAGATATTGCAGTAAGCACAACCCAATTCACACCCTGGGAACATCTGACATTCCAAGAGCTGAGCCTTGATTTCTACCAATGGTGTCCTAATCTGTCCCACACTGGTTATTAAATAAGACGGCTGGTCTTCTTCAATAGCGTTAATCCGGGGACCACCATGGTTTGGCATCGGGTTTTTATTGACATTGGGTGGTGGTGCGAAATTCAGAGCCTTTGAGTCCACCAGGTCTTGTACTTTCATATGCAGAGCCCTGCATTTTTCTGTGCTGTGGCCAGGTGCGTTTGAATGAAAGGCACACCTAGCATTGGAGTCATAATTCCTTGGTAGACTGTTGGGATCCGGAGGTGCCAACGTTCTTAGCTCAACCAGGTTGAGTTTCAGAAGTTGTGGCAGCAAAGTAGCATATGGCATTGGGATCGGATCGATCACTCTGTTAGCTTGAGAAGGCCTCTGCTGAAATGGCCTCTGTTGACTATTGTTGTTGGTGTTGCTATTGTTGTAATTCCTTGGAGGATACTGATTTTGCTGATGGTATTGAGGTTGCGGCTGATAATTTTGTTGAGGAGGTTGATAGACTGGCTGAGGATGAGCTGGAGCAGGGATGGTGACTGCTGCTATTGACCTTTGAGCATATTGGGGCCTGCCCCTGTTTGAATGGATGGCATTGGTCTCGCCAGTTCTTCTCGGGCCCGCAAAAGGTTTTCTTGTACTACTGGACGAGCTTGCACCATTGTCTGAGATCTTACCCATTTTCAACAGGCTTTCAATTCTCTCCCCAGCTATGACAACATCTGCAAAGCTAGTGGAAGAGAAAGCAGCCAACCTGTCAATATATGTTCCTTGAAGGGTGTTCATGAACATATCTGCCATTTCCCGCTCAGACATGGGTGGTTGAACAGCAGCAGCCAGTTGCCTCCATCTCTGGGCATATTCTCGAAAACTCTCCCTTGAAGACTGTGACATTCCCATTAGAAGGGTCTTGTTGGGTGCCATGTCTAGATTATACTGATACTGTCTGATGAAGGCCTCTGCCAGGTCCTTCCAGCATCTAATAGTTGCTCTTGTCAAGTGAGAGTACCACTCCCTCGATGCTCCTGTCAAGCTATCTTCAAAATAGAACATCCACAATTTCTCATCCATTGTATAGGCCTTCAGCCTTCCCAGAAATGACTGTAAGTGAGTCCGGGGGCATGAAGTCCCGTTATACTTTTCGAAACAAGGAGGCTTGAACTTATGGGGGATCCTGACCCCGTCTACCAAACCCATGTCCATAACGTCGAAGCCCAAAGAGTTTTGAGATTCTAAGGACCTCAACTTCTCAGCTATTTCATCCAATCTTCTATCATAAGCCTCTTCCCCAGCACCCATTACTGTGAACTGGTCTTCTTGAGGGTCTTCCTGTAGTACCCTCCCTGCTGTGGCAGTCCCTTGTATATTGACAGGGATGTTGGCCTCTGGATGGAGATGGGGTCCAAAAACTGGGGGATTGACATGAGGTTGGACCCTCTCGTTGTTACTTGTGCCAGCAGTTCCCACATGGGGCTCCTCTTGATTCCTCCCTTCTACCAAAGCTCTGAGCCTCTCCTGGCTTTGAGCTAAATTGTTCATTACTTCCATGAACTGTGTTATCTGAGTTCTCATCTCCAACCTTTCGTTGGCCATCTGGTTTCTGACCTCCGTAAGGTCCTGCTGCATCTGGTCCATCAGGATGCCCGGAAGATTGTTTCTAGTTGGGTATCTGTGTGGCCTGTTGAGGGGAAATACCCGGCGGCGAGCAATAATTCCTGAGATTCACAACAGAGGTTAGTAACAACAAAACAAAAACCTACAAAACAAACAAAAAGGTTAGTATGCAATGCAGTTATGCTTATTTGCTCTCAAGGTATCCGGTTTGGCCTTCAGTTTTGACCCTTCCAGACCCTTGAAGATGCTGCTGTTGAAGTTGCTTTCGAAGTAAACTAACATGAATATATTACATAAGGTGAAATAATACAATTTGTTCGTTTTACAACACAAGCCCACTAAGGGGTCAAAATACAGTACAAAAATAAAAGTACATGGAAAGAAAGCAACAACAAACAAATGGTCAAACACCAAGACCAAACTCATCCTCACGAACTTCCTTGAGAAGTGCTTCGGTCACAGGATCAGCCGGACGCTCCGTGAGATTCCTGATGAGGAGATTCCGGGTCGTAACAGCTGCTGTTAGCTTTTTGTGTTGAGTTTGGTCCTTGGACCTCTTCACCCCTGCTTTGATCTTCAATTCTGATATTTCCCTCTGGGCTGCTGCCAGGGCTTCTTGCTGTTCTTTTGCACTAGCTTCCAGTTGCTCCATCTTGTCTTGAACTCTCTTGTCTTCCAGGGTACGAGCCTCGGTGATCCTGACCCACCGGGCTTGACTCTCCTTCAAGTACAAGTCTGTCCTCGCTCTCTGGAACTGGGCTTCTTTGCAAGCATTCTTCAGAATTTGTTCACCAGCCTTAGACTTTCTGATATAATCCCCAGACTTTTCAATCTTAGTCAAATGCTCCACTCTCAACTTCTCCAATCTCTCAATCTCCCTCATACCTTCACTCCTCTCCCGGAGGGTCTTCTGCAAAGCCTGGGTTAGCTTCTCATTTCTTTCCTTCAAGCTCTCAAACTCCTCCAAACTGATGGTGGCAGGGGGTGGTGCTGAAGATGACTCAGGCAGGTCTTCTATGGTAAAGGGCATTCCAGAGAATTGGGCCCTGGCACGGGACCACTCATAATATTGTGCTGATGCCACATTATTACACTTCCCCAGAATGGTGACTCCCTTGGTTTGAACATTATCCCAGGCCCAGGCAGCCTGCCTAACAACAGCCAAACTAATCTTGTTCTCACAATAAAGAGTCTCAACCAAGTCCTGTGCCCTAGGAGTGTGGACCAGTGCATAGCCCAGTTGCCTTCTGAACAGCAGAGGATTGTAATTGATGCTACCCTTAACTCCTATTAAAGGCACATTGGGAAAATGTCCACAGCTGGTGGTGATATCCCTGCCCTTGGTGCTTTGAGTGCACCATCTGATATCTGCTGAAGTTAGAACAGTGAGTCTCTTAGCCCAGTTGCTCTGCTGATGAGGGTTTAGGAATGCATTTGTCCTGGGTAGATGCCTGAGAAGCCAAGTGTGAAACAATGGAGCACAAAACCTCACTAACCTTCCCCTCTGCTTCTCATTCCTCTGATGCACTGAATAGTAAAGGTCCCCCAATAAAGTTGGCACTGGGTTCTTCAGGATGAACAGATGGATTGCATTCTTGCTAATGAATCGAGGCTCATCTGCAAACAATACAATTCCATATATACTCAAGGCCAGTAAAGCACAAACAGCTTTCCATTCCCCCAGGGAAGCCTTCAGACTAGCTTGAGAAATTAAGAAGTCCAGATGAAAGCCAGGGATTCCAGCTTTAGAGGTCATATGCTGCTCAACCAAAACAGGTTCCAGATGCAAAGCTTTTGCTACTTCTCCATTAGCAGGAAAGACCATCTCAGGGTTGAAAGGAATTTCTCTCCTGATAGGCATACCAACTAATGAGGAGTACTCTTCCAATAAGGGGCCCAACTGAAAGTCTTGAAAAGTAAAACATCTCAGTGGAGGATCATAAAACTGAATGCAGGTGTGGATGAGGCTCCTCTGTGAAGGGTCCAGATCCATAACCATGTCCAGTATATCTCCATAACTCTCCCTGAACAAGGGTATGTGATCTGGAGTGATCAGGGTTTGGATCCTCCTGATGTCTGATAAGTCTGGCTGGAAGAAGTGATAGGTGATGTTTCTTTTCTTTGGAGCCATGATGACAAATGTTGATGAAGATACTGAAGAGAAGGGCCACTGATTGGCTGGAATAGATAGCTGGTAGCAAGTGCTGATGAAGGCAGGTCAAAAACTGAAGATGGGGTCAAAACCAAAACCAGATGAAGATGGATACCCTGAAACACAAATAAGCAAATGTTAATATGATGCAATGAGTATGTATGCAAATGATATGCAAGGGTTTGTGACTAAGCTGGATCTGATCAAAGTGCTCTGATATAGGTCCAAGTGTGTTCAAGAATTCCAGTTGGAGGTCTATAAAACCAGTAACCAGGGTGGGGGGCTCAAATAAAGAACCACAAGTCCTGGGTTTAGAATCACAAGAACTATCCAACATGGAGTACTCTTAACAAATCAAAGTAACATGGTATTCTGAGGTCAAGGTACCTGCAAACCTGTAAACAGCCCAACCCCCTCACAGGTGGTGTTCTAAAACAAGGATCCTCAGACTTGGATCAGTTATGAGAAGTGTAAACACTTCTAACCCGGAGGCATAGTGTTTACAATAACCATAACAATTCCTCCTCTAATTCACCTCAGTTTCTGAAGGTCAGTACTAAAAGGTCATCCAGACTTAGCAGGCTTCCCAGATAGCCCTAGCATTGCAGGAAATCTGCAACACAGAGTTCTCAAGAAGAAACCCATATCTGAACCGTGTTTCATATTCCCGCACCAGACCGAAATGGAATGGGAAAGAATATGATTCACTCTAGCCTAGGTGTCACTCAGGTCCCAGGTATAGGAACTTAACTCTCAATGAAACACCCACCCACCAAAGGAAAACCAGATCCAGCCAGCAGCATGACAGTATGATATATACAAAGTGCAATAAAGAAAGCAGTAAAGCAAACTGTACATAAAGCAAAATAAATACAAGCACAAATAAGCACATAACACCCCAGTAAACACAAATCAATCAAGCGCTAGGAGGAACCCACAAAAAGAACCAGAAGCCCTGGTTGCAGTATAAGGGTCCCCAGCAGAGTCGCCAAGCTGTCGCTCCCAAAGATTTGCATCCCGGTACAAGCGCGAGCGGTCGGCGAAAGGAACAATGAGAACACACGGTCGTGAACTCACTGGAGATGAATAGAGTCGCCAGCTAGGCATTTTTATCCCGGAGGAAAGGTAATGCTGCATAGACCTGGAAAGACACGGATAAGACGGTTTGCGAACCAGAGAGACTGAGAAAGGGGGTTGGTTACAACCTGGGAAGGTATTAGCACCCAGATTGTCCGCCGTACTCGACGGGATCCACGCTTGAAAGATTTGTGTTTTAAAGGGGTAGTGTCAGTGCAATCTGTGTATAAAATAGCTGGAAAAGATATACAGGTGTCAGTGTATGATGTATAAGTGATATGAAGTATGAAAGTGTCAGTGTAAGAACAAGAATAAGATGCTCATGATAATGAGGCTCAAAGAATAATGCTGGAAGGAGGGGGAATATACAGAGACTTTTGTTCGATAACTGTTAAGTTATGCCTACGTATCCTCTCGTGCAATGAGGAAGTCAGAACACCGTAGTTCGACCCAAAGAGACTGAAAGATAAAATTGACTTTGATGAACTGCTTGCTTGTCTATGCTCAAGTGTATGACCTGTCTGGCTCAGGTGCAAACTGTCTTGCATTAGACGGAAGAAGCAAGTTCTCGATTGTGAGTGAATGGGGTGAGAAAAGAATCCCGGAGGAGACGATTATTGTTTGTTTTTTAGTTTTCAATTTTTTATTGCTTTTGAAAGTTTGTCATAAATTAATGAGCTTAAGCCTAAACCAATGGGTTAGTAAACTCATCACATCTTCCCTCTGATTAGGGGTAATGAGAGTACCTTAAGTGTGAAGTCAGATTCTCACACTTAATCACCTTTTGATGTAGAGTTAAGATCATTAACCTACTTGTGATTATTTAGATGTTTTTGGTGTTTTTGTTTAGTGTTAAGTAATGAGGTTAAGCCATAATCAAGGATTAAACAGACTCATTACACCATCCTAATAGAAGGATAATAGATGAGAATGTTTAAGCTGAGGAAAGCTCCTCAACTTAATCCATGATTAGGGATTAAACTCATGACAAAACAAGCCTTTGATTAAGTGGATTTTATTTAATGGTATGATTATGAAGTGGATTTTATGATTTGTAAGACAACTTGAGGGGGACTTGTCCATTAACACTAGGGTTAGTCCTTCTTAACCAATTAAGGAAGAATTAGAACCCTAATGCAAGGCCCAAGTTACAAGTGTGATGTCTTGATGATTATTATGTGAATTGATTAAGAGATTTAAACACATTAAGGGTTTAACACTTAGGATTAAAGTTATACACTCCATCCTAATAGAAGGATGCAGGCATAAGCTTAATCACAAAGCCTTAAAGCCTTTAGGGTTTAGTCCCTGATTATGAGATGAGAAGAGAAGACTCAAAGAGACACAAAGGTAAAACTATGAGGGGAGACTAATCAAGACCCTAATTCATTGTCATGCTTGGTTGTTCCTAAGGTTTGTGAGGTTTTCAGGAACAATCTTCAAAGGAGCCACCAGGAAGCAGATGAACAAGATCAAGAGAAGCAAAGCAACTTGCTTCATTCAAGAAGTCAAGTCACTTGAAGAAAGAAAGTGGGAGGAGAAAGAATGAGCAAGCTCAAACTCAAACACATATAGAAATGCAGCAATGGATGCAAGAGAGATGAGAAGAAAAGTTATGAGAAGTGAAGGCAAATTCACTTCTCAAGGTTACTTACCACCTGAAATGTTAGAAAGAAATGCAATGCAATGCAAAATGGGATGAAATGTCATGGTGCTAAACAAAACCAGAAGCATGTTGATGATGATTATGATGTTATGAGGTGCTGCAAACATGAGGCAAGACATGGAGATGTTCATACAAGATCATGGATGCAAATGATGCAAGTTTAGAAGCATGGATGAACATGAAAAGTTATGAAGCATACAAGGCAAATGACATGGCAAATATGTGATGCAATGATCAAACATGCTTCCTACATGTCTTAAGATGTCAAATGGAACACAAGCATGCATAAAATGCAAAGACAAGTCATGTTATGCAAGAGAATGCAAGAAGGATGCAAATGAAAGCTCAAATTAGGGTTTAAAGATCAAACAACAAACAAAACCCAAAAACAGAAGCAAACCCTAAGATAAAAAATGGAAAATGCCTTCCAAAGAAACCCTTAACCTATACTAAATCAAAGTCCAAAGGGGAGGTCCCAACTCTTAACCATTCTCAAGATATGAATTTTCTAAGTTATTAGGGTTTTTAGGGCTCCTAAACAAAAGAAATGCCAAACAAATTGAAAATGCAAGATCAAATCATGGCCATTTTATCCTAGAAACTACATGCTAAACACAAAACAATGCAAGAAGAACCAATGTCCAACCCCTCTTAGATAGGCAGAAATGAATTTTTGAACTTATGATCAAAACAATGCACAAAATATGATTTAATTCAATGAAAAATTCTTAAAATGCATCAAGATCAAAAAAGAAATTTGGTTTGAAGATTGGACAATGTTTCTAAATGTCTTAGAACATTTCATGAATTTTTTTGTAATTTTTAAATACCTAAAAGTATTTTTAATTAATTAATTTCCATTAATCAATTAAGAATAATCTTTTAAACATTTAAAAATACTTTTTTAATGATAAAAAATAAAATAAAAATATTTTTGGGTCTTAAAAATTAATAAAACTTTTAGGAAAAAGTTTCATAATTTTTAAGAATTTTTTACTATTTTTAATTAATTATGCAAGTTAAATGAAATAAAATGAAATTAAAATAAGAAAAAAAGAAAAGTAATCAGGATGGAGGGCCAGGATGGGCTCTGGATTCAAATTGGTTGACTGGCGCGTGAATGGAGGGTCTGGATTCAATCTGGCCAAATTAATTTAATTACGAATTAATTAATACTAATTAAGTGGATTAGGGCATAATGACTTGATCCTGACCATTCACTAGCGCGCGGGAAACAACATCCAAGGGCCCAGGTTTGAAGTTCACTAATTAATGACAATTAGCCCTAATCACATTCAGGCTGCCGGAGAAGACTTCCGGTCGTCTTCTCCGGCGAGCAACTCCCCTGAAAACTTCCCAACTCACTCAAATCGTATCAAAAATGAAAACTAAGAAATGGGAAATGTTCCTTACACACTCACGAACCAAACCCCTCTCTCAAAACAAATTTCTTTTCCCTAATTAAGCTGAATCGAAGAAGATAAAAACTAGGGCACGCAAGTTTCAGAAGCTAATTAAATACTCAGTTCGAAACCATTTCAAAAACCAAAAACACCAGGATACTCAGGGAAGCATAGAGAACAAGTTTATAACAATAAAAATGATTTCTGGAAAAATAAATTTCAAGCCACCTGAGATTTGGAGCTTTCAACCTGATGACTTTCTGGCCACTTCTTTTAGTGCAAACCACTCCACTTGATCCCCAGATGATGTTTGAATGCTCAAGAAGAGTTTATGTTGGCTGGATAATGAGTTTCGAAAGCTTCTGCTCAAGCTCAGTCAGAAATGGCAATGGAGTTTCAGGCACTTTCAGGTCATTGTGAGGGGTTGTTTGTGATCCTGAGGGTGAATGGAGAAGCTTTGCAAGGTTTGTTTGGGTGTTTGTAAACTGTGGAAGGTGATTCGAAGAGAAATGCAGGCTGAGGTGAAAATGGTGAAGTGGCTTTGTGGTTGGTTTCAGGCCTGGTTCTTGGCTGGTTTCTCCTCAATGGATCATGGTGATTTGAAGTGTGGAAATGGTTTGAGTGTTTGAAGGCTGGGCAGAGAGGTTCGAAGGCTTATGCAGCTTGGTGTGTTTTTGTGTATGTGTTGAATGAGTGAGTCTCAGCCTTGCCTTGTACATGAAAATGCTTGCAAAATGATAATGTATTTTAATCCTATAGGTCAGATGATGTGACCTGGCCTATAGTGATTGGTAAGTTTGCTTTTTGCAAAAAGTCAAGTTTTGTGTAAGGCAAGCATGGCTCATGATCTAGGCAAGTACATGGCATGGGCTGCGCAGCAAAGGGTGAGGTGAGAGGCTAGCCAAAGTCAGCATCCAATGTCATAGTTTGTAGGAAGTGAAATGAGTGGTTTTGCAACTTGTTGCCTTATGGTTCACATGTGATTTCTTTGGCCAACCAAACATAAACCATGGGCATTCTTGATCCAATTCTGACTTTTAAGGCCTAAGGAATGTTTGTGTCATGGTTTGAAATGAATTAGAGGCTGCAATTGGCTTTAGTTCATGATCTTGCAAAATTCTCATTTGAAGCATGCTTTGAAAATCAATGATTTTTGCCAACTTTGTCACACCATAACTTTTGATCCAAGAAGAGTTTGATCATGTTATTGTACTTTTTGAAAAGGGAAAGATGAAATCTACAACTTTCATGACCAAAGTTTTTCCATTTGAAGCATTTTTGGATCAAGAATCAAGGCTTGAAAAATGACCTAAAATGAAGCATTCTTGAAAAGTCAACTATGCCCAAAAAGTCAACATTTGCAAAACTTCCAAATTCTTGATTTCTATGAACTTCAACCTTCTTCCATGATCAAATAAAGACCATATACACTCAAAATGATGAAGATTGCCCATTGGTTGGGTCATTGGGGGCCTCAGATGCCCTGATTTTGCACTGACTTGTCTGAAAAGTCAACCCTTGATCAGATGACTTCCCCATGGAATTTCTTCATGAAAATTGATATGCATACTCCCTATACCATATAGAGACCAATGGAAACAAGAATGACCAAAGAAATTGGAGCTATGGCCTCTGAAACCAAAACCCTAATTTTAGGTTAACTGTGCAGTCAAACTTGGCTCTGCATCCATTCAAACCCTAGTTCTTGTGATTCTTTGGAATTTTTGGCTTTGAGAAGATGTAATATGATACTTGAACACATATGGATCCCTTTGAATTGATTGGTTGCCTTTGGAGTGGCTCAAGAGGCTCTGGGATTGCCCAGATCACAAACCCTAGGTGTAGATGCCTTAGAACCAATGCAATGACTCAAAAAATGAGATGTGAGATGATATGATTGTGTTTATGCATATGAGATGATCACAAGCCATGGTGTGAATGGGTGAGGGCAAATTTGGGGTGTTTACATTCACCAATACTGATTTGACTACGGAAGGCCGCAACCATAACAAGGCCTTGCACATCACCATGGAATGTAAAGGTGCAGTCCTTTCCCATGTGCTGGTAGATACAGGATCATCCCTCAATGTCTTACCTAAAAAGGCCCTTGTGAAGCTAGAGTATGAAGGATTGGCGTTGCGTCCCAGTAACATGTTAGTAAGAGCCTTTGATGGTTCTAAGAGATCGGTTCTGGGGGAAATTGAGCTGCCTGTAACGATTGGCCCACAAACTTTTAAAACGATCTTCTACGTGATGGACATTCAGCCTGCCTACAGCTGTTTGTTGGGTAGACCATGGATTCATGCCGCTGGCGCAGTAACGTCTACCCTTCACCAGAAGTTAAAATTCGAGTGGGAGGGTCAAGTCGTTACTATCTGTGGAGAGGAGGATATTTTTGTTAGCCATCTGGCTACTTACAAATATATTGAGATGGATGGGGAGATCCACGAGACCATGAGCCAAGGGTTTGAAGCCCTGAATGTTAATGAAACATCTTCTGTACCTGGAATCTCCATGGCATCTTACCAACAAGCCCGGAAGGTTGTTGAAGAAGGAACTGCCCAAGGCTGGGGCAAGGTTTTATCTGTGGAGGAGAAGAAGGACAAATTTGGGTTGGGTTACAGACCAACTCAACAAAATCAAGCAGAGGCTGCTGAGAAGCCTGGTTTTGTCAGTGGGGGGATGCTCACCCCTGATGCTATCAACAATCTGGAAGACGAGTTGGAAGAAGAACGCAATCTGGAGAATTGGATACGTCCAAAGATCCCGGGGAGCAGTATCTCAAACTGGTCTTCCCAGGAAATTATAAGAGTTACTCATGCAGAGTAATTATTATTTCCTGTATTTTTATAGCATGCATCAAAGTCTTGCATCTTGCCCAAGATGACAAGACTCATTTTGTAATCGGGCCATCTGTACTTTTTGTGCAACAAGATTAATCAATGAAATATCAGACATCTTTTTGCAAATGAGTCTTTTTCTTTTCCGCTCACTGTTTTTCCATTTTTCTTTTTGTACAAAAAATAAATGGCGATGTTTTCAAAATGACAACTTTATTTCACTTTTCTAAACAAGATTAAAATCAATCACTAAAATGAACAAACTGAACCCTTGCAGAGAGTGCCTTCCAGACAGCACCGACAACAGCACGGCTATGACTTCGTATGACTTTGACAATCCAATCAATCAGGCTGATGAAGGGGTTGAAGAAGAATATGAGCTTCCTGAAGAGCTAGCTAGGTTGTTGAGACAAGAGGAAAAGGTCATCACTCCTCATCAGGAGGAGGTCGAAACGATTAATCTTGGTACAGACGAAGATGTGAAAGAGGTTAAGATCGGGGCCTGCCTGCAAGACTCAGTAAAGAGACAACTGATTGATCTGCTTCAAGAGTATGTGGATGTGTTTGCTTGGTCTTATCAAGATATGCCAGGGTTGGACACCGACATTGTTGTGCACAAGCTGCCTCTAAGGGAAGAATGCCCACCAGTTAAACAGAAACTGCGCCGTACTCGCCCAGACATGGCAATGAAGATCAAGGAAGAGGTACAAAAGCAGTAGGACGCCGGGTTCCTTGCTGTAACTAGCTATCCGCCGTGGGTTGCTAATATAGTACCTGTGCCTAAGAAAGACGGCAAAGTAAGGATGTGTGTTGACTACCGGGACCTGAACAGAGCCAGCCCGAAAGATGACTTCCCATTACCTCTGTAACACGGTGGGAGAACTGACTTTAGTAATGTTGCGGATAGCAAGAGTCGCCACCGACTTTTATTTTATCCAAAAGGAAAGGATATAAAAGAACAGGAAAGACCTTAAGAGATATTTTTGGGTCCGGGGGGTAGGTTATGTAAAGGGAAGGTGTTAGCACCCTTTACATCCATGGTTATCCATGGGCTCTTAGTTACTTAGCTCACTTTTGAATTGTTTTTTAAAGTGTAGTGTGTGAATAGAAAAAAATTTCAGAATAGTTAATAATAATCCATGTACGGATGTGTAAAAACTTGTTTGAAAATTTGTTTGAAATTGTGGAAAGTTTGAAAAGTTTTTGAAGTGAGCAAGTACATAAGAGGAACCTACCCTAAAGTTTAAAGTCTTTCTTATTCTTTATCCTTTCCTTGGTAAGACTATCCCTACTATTAAGGAGTAGGTAGTCATTACCTTGGATGTGAGGGACATGAGAGGGACATATGTTGTTATGAAGGCAACTGTGGGGTGTAATAAGCATACTGGAGGGACTATCATCATTATTCGAAGGGACTTGATTCGTATAGGCAACCATGAGGGACTTGATGATTTTCTTTTTGAAGGACTTGCTTTATACACCCCACTTGACCTTATTCGTAGGCAACTTGAGGGATAACCTTAGAAATGTGAGACGGCGATTAAAAATCGACTTACGTGTGTGAGTGTTTAATTTAATTATCTTATTATTAAAGTGATCTAATTTATTTTAAACAAAATACATATTAGCACTCCCTAAATTACTAACCATAGCAATAATAATAATTAAAATATTACAAAATTTACATCCAAGAAGCAATTACAAAATTATAATAATAAGCAAAATAAATAGCAAAATAAATAATAAATAAGCGATAAATAATAAATAAATAATAGGGGTTAGTGATAGATATTTAAATAATAAGCAATAAAATAAAAGAGGTTAGTAAACATTAGTGAAATAATAATAATATATAAAATTAGTAAAGCAAAAATAAATAATATGGTTAATAATAACAATAATAAATAAAATTATCCAAAATTATAATAATAATAGATCAACAATTTTTAATATAAACAAAAATATGAGCAAACAATTATTTTAATTTTACAAATTATTAAGTTATTTTTAAATATATTATAATTACAAAACTTAATTATTATAAATTCAATTATTTCTAAATAAACAAAAATTATAAAAGTATTCACATATTATATAAAGAGAAAAACAAATTATAAGCATATTTACAAGATTTAATTTTTATTGATTATTGCCAAAAATTATATTAGAGACTATATTCAATAAACATATACATATTAATTTATATTAAGAATTAATAAATAAATGACTAGGGTTTTCTAATTTAAAAAAAAAAATTAGGGTTTGTTTTTAGAAAATATTTTAGGGTTTTGAAAAATTAGGGTTTTATTTAAAATTAGGGTTTATTGGAATTAATCTAAACCTAATTATCTAATTTATTTACAAGCATATAATATGAATATATTTACAAAATAAAATAAAACAAACATTTTTATATTATAATATATTTTTTTAGAACACAAAGAAAATAGTATAAGGTTATTTAGAAATTAAGTTTTTATAATAAACAAAAATATAATTAATTAAGAAAATAGAAAAAAAAGTGACAAAAAATTGAGAACTTATCTTGGCTAGGATTTGATCCCATGTCCTCATGTTTACCAGCAACAACAATAACCATCAGGCTAGCCCACACGCAGGCAACAATGAAGGGGCAAGAATTTATTTTGTGTCTTGTTTGAGAAATCCAGAAAAATGAAGAAATAAAAAGGCCTGGGATGGGAATCGTACCCAGGACCTTTGGGATGTATACATGCATGCTTGACCGCCTGGCTGGGAGAGCCCTTCTGTTTACCAAACAACTATAAACCATAATATATTAAGAAAGCAATTTAAATGGAAAAAATATCAAAACATTGCTGAGGGCAGGATTCGATCCCACGCCCTCTCATCAAACGCGCATGTGTCTTTCCACTGAGCCAACCAACCTGTGGTGATAAACAAACAGGAAAGTAACATAATATTTTAAGTTAAAAATTCAAATATAGGATTCGCGCCAACACACAGTCGTCTTCTTCCTCTGACCTTCGAAATTAGCTGCGAAATCTTCTATGAATTTTCCTGCGAAACACAAACCCCAGCAAAACCTACGAAACACAATGGGCAACAAAAATGTACAATTTCATAAAATTGAAAGCATAAACATGTTCCAGAGGTCCATTCAAGTCAAGCCATGATCTTAGAAGTCATTTATATTTCGTAAATCACGAAACCCCAATTCTTGGTTGAAACCCTAACTATGGTGAATTTCGTTTTAGGCCATGGAACTTCACCAAATTATCCAGATTCCATCTATGATCATCAACAAACAAAGTTATATAAACAAATTTCAATAATATGCAAGGAATCATTGGAATCGAAAAAAATTCATTCAAGAACAAATTGGATTCGGGTCGGCCAATACAATGCACATGGGATGCATATGAGTGATACTTTAGCTTCAGTGATGTCTAAAGAACCCGTCTATGTTCTTAGTTTACCTTGAAACCTCTTGGAATGAAGAATCCGAATCTCACTTTTTTGATGAATTTTGAGTTTTTGAAACTTACCTATGGGCTGCTGGAATTCGTGCTTGATCAATGGCAATGAGTTTAGTATATATAGGAGACTCAATTAGGTCAAAAACTTTGATTGATTTTGTGGAAGTTTTGATATTTTAAGATTGAGAAAGATCATGCCATGAAAGTTCAATATTTTTGTACCAATGCTTTCTATTTCAAACCACTCCATATAATTCTTGCATCAATTTGTTCCATATTGATTTTATGACTTTCTAGAATCAATAAATCAATTAAATCTTCACATTTAATATTTTATTTAAATTTAAAATGATTTTAAGAATAAAAAATCATAATAAATTAATTAAATAAATAAAAATTATGAAAATATTATGGAAATTTCGTGCAAGATGTTATTGTATGGGTTGGGTCATAATTTGGCCAGCCCATTTGGAGAAAATTGTTTTTAGGCCTCCATTTTCAACATAAACCATCACAAAATTTCCCAACTTTGCAAGGGCACATCTCCCTCAATTTTAAAGGTATGAGGGTGTTCTTGGACTTTTTGGAAATCTTGAAGAGTCCTCTAAACAACCCCATTGGTTTCAGGTCCATATCATTTACCAATCTCAAGTTATGCCCTTTTAAAGTTGTTGACTTTTTGTTGACTTTTGAAATGACCTATAATGTCCTAGCTCATATCTTTCAAATGAAGCATTTTTGGGCTTAACTTTCAACATCAAAGTTGTAGGGAATTCAATTTCCTTCAAAATGAGATTTGGATGGAGACTTGGTGATGAAGTATGTGAAAGTTATGGCTGGTCAAAGTTCAGTTGACTTTTACTGAGGAAACCCTAATTTAGAAACTCCTGATTATTGATGATCTGGAATCTCCTTGATGAATCATGATCAACCCTTGATCAAATGATGAATTTTACTTCATATACTTGATGTTGGCAAAAAATCATGAAGTTTGACTTTGGTTTGACCACAGTTGACCTCAGTTTGACTTTTTAACTGCATTGACTGATTTTGACTTATCTGATCATCTGACTGAGCAATCTTCTGAGAAAAGTCTTGAAACTTGTCATGGGGGTTCTTACACACATATAAGATGTTATGAAACTCACTTGAGGTATTGGAAGTCCACTTAGCCTGATTAAAGTCAAAACCCTAGTTTTGGATGCACTGCCTAGGAGGTGCATTGTCTGAGGGAATTGTCAACTTCTTTGACCAATTGTGAACTTTGTGAACCTTGTGAATCTTCATAAAGTGTCTTGTGAACCTCATGGGAGATAGTGTGAAGCTTGTGAACCTTGTGAACCTCATGAAGTGGCTTTGTAGACCTCATGAACCTCAGGAGAGCTTTGTAATCATTGTGAACCTTGTGAATCTTCAAGAAGTGATTTGTAGACTTCATGAACTTCATGGAAGGTCTTGTAAGTGTGAATCTTGTGAACCTTGTGAACCCTCATAAAGTAACTTGTAGACTTCATGAACTTCATGAAAGGTCTTGTAAATGTTGAGAAGCTTGTGAACCTTGTGAACCTCATGAAGGGCTTTGTAGACCTCATGAACTTCAAGAAAGGCATTGAAAGCATTATGGAACTTGTGAACCTTGTGAACCTTCAAGAAGTAAATTGTAGACTTCATGAACTTCATGAAAGGTTATGCAAGTGTTGGAGGACTTGTGAACCTTGTGAACCTTCTTAGAACACAAAGTCTTGTATTGTGAGGGCAAATTTTGGGGTGCAACAGCTGCCCCTGTTCAATTTTCTGAAACCTGAGGGGTTAGATTGGTATATTTGCCAGTCGTGACCTGGAAGGTTGAAGGGGATTGAACACAAAAGCCCAAAAATTTGCACTCACCAGTGCATAGAGTGATACAGATGGCTAGTTGAATATGATTGAGTGGGCTTAAAGATGCCACTTGGAAAGTTCTTCAGATATATTTCTTGGAAGATAAGGCAGCCCAGAATATGGAGGTATAATGAAAGCTGTCAGGAGTCTGGAGCAGTCCTGAGGTATTAATGATATACTTTCAGGATACTGGAGTAATGCTGATGTAACAGCATGTCTTCATGAGGATAGAGCAATCAATAATGATAACCCTAGAGCAGTCTTGAAGTAATAATATGGCTTCAGGAGGATAGAGCAATCAATAGCTCTAAAGCAGTCTTGAAATAGTAATATGATTTCAGGAGGATAGAGCAATCAATAGCTCTAAAGCAGTCTTGAAATAATAAGATGGCTTCAGGAGGATAGAGCAATCAATAGCTCTAAAGCAGTCTTGAAATAATAATGATTTCAGGAGGATAGAGCCATCAATAATGATAACTCTAAAGCAGTCTTGAAGTAATGATTTCAGGAGGATAGAGCCATCAATAATGATAACTCTAAAGCAGTCTTGAAGTAATGATTTCAGGAGGATAGAGCCATCAATAGCTCTAAAGCAGTCTTGAAGTAATGATTTCAGGAGGATAGAGCCATCAATAGCTCTAAAGCAGTCTTGAAGTAATGATTTCAGGAGGATAGAGCCATCAATAGCTCTAAAGCAGTCTTGAAGTAATGATTTCAGGAGGATAGAGCCATCAATAGCTCTAAAGCAGTCTTGAAGTAATGATTTCAGGAGGATAGAGCCATCAATAGCTCTAAAGCAGTCTTGAAATAATAAGATGGCTTCAGGAGGATAGAGCAATCAATAGCTCTAAAGCAGTCTTGAAGTAATGATTTCAGGAGGATAGAGCCATCAATAATGATAACTCTAAAGCAGTCTTGAAATAATAATGATTTCAGGAGGATAGAGCCATCAATAATGATAACTCTAAAGCAGTCTTGAAGTCATGAGAAGTTATCAGGAGTATAAAGTAACCCTGAGGTAACAATAAAGCAGTCCCAAATTAATAAGGAGCTTATCAGGAGGATAAAGTAACCCTGAGGTGACGATAAAGCAGTCCTGATGATCATAAATTTGTTTGTTGGGTAATTAACCTGAAAATAAGGTAGCATTATGTACGATAACATTAGTTTATGCCTTATGTATGCATGTATGATATGATGTACTCAAGTAATGTACTATGTGTCTATGGATATATATGCTATGGTATGATGTAAATGATGTATGTATGATACTGTCGGAAGAATCTGAATATCTTCGTATAACAACTGCTGGGTTGGGAAAATAAATCCCGATTCATTGTTGAAGAATATATTATACATAACCGTCCGTCTGCTGGGGATAATAAGGTATGGATAACCTCCCGGATGCTGGGGATAATAAGGTATGGATAACCTCCCGGATGCTGGGGATAGTAAGGTATATATAACCTCCCGGGTGCTGGGGATAGTAAGGTATATATAACCTCCGTCTTCGTTTGATGGTAGGGCAGATATAACTTCCCATCTTCGTTCGTCGTCCCCTTATTGGAAAGTGAATTCCCGAATATCCGTATGAGGATAAAAGAGATGGATATAAATTCCAGGGGAGATAAGACTTTATGAAGATGGATTCGTCCTACTGAGGGTTTGTAACTGTCTCGTAGAGATGAACCGGCGAAGCTTCGTTGAAATCCTTCCCTCGTTCGTCCTTAGTGAATACTATTACTGTATTTTCATGCATTTCTGCATTTCTGGTAAACATTAATCATATTCAAAAGCATACATACATTCAAACACAACCAATGGACGTTTCGCTTATGTAAATAGGGTAAAAGTAAATCTGAATTCAAAAGATGGAATTTATTTATATCAAAAGTGACCCATACATGGGTAAGTTTGTACAAGGAGACATAAACCCTAGTAAGAGGATTTTGTCATAAAGTTTTACAAAAGAAAATCAGCTATGTGGGAAACAATCCTATTGAGTTTCAATTCTACTATCGCCATTATCTTCAAGTATCTCATCTTCTGCTGTTGAGACGGAAACGATTGGATTGAGCTTTATCTGTTCGAGCTTGAGTAAGTAGTACAACTGGTTGCAGTTTCATGAGTGATCCAAACGAGACATAGTCATACGCTTTAATCCCTAACTTTTGCCTGGATTGCCCTTTCAGGTTTTCAATCCACCGGGATACCCTTTTTTGCCCAAGCCGCCTTTTCAGGTTTTCGACTTGCCGGGTGTACATCTTTTTATATATATCCCTAATTTTTGCCCAAACCCTTTTGGTTTGCCGGGATGCCCTTATTTTTGCCTAGGCCTGTCAACCTAGCGGGTCTCTTTTTATGCGTAGTATTTTTTAACTATGTCTGCGTTTACAGGCTGTGGGAAGTCTTCACCATCCATTGTAGTCAGTATCATGGCACCTCCTGAGAACACTGTCTTGACTACAAATGGTCCTTCATATGTTGGAGTCCACTTGCCCCTAGGATCACCCTGTGGTAATATGATACGCTTGATTACCAAGTCACCAGCCTGATATACCTTTGGCTTAACCTTCTTGTTAAAAGCTTTGATCATCCTTTTCTGGTACATCTGGCCATGACAAACTGCTGCTAACCTCTTCTCATCAATCAAATTTATCTGGTCCAGTCGAGTCTGAATCCATTCATCTTCATCCAAGCCTGCATCCTTCATAATTCTCAAGGAGGGAATCTGAACTTCAATGGGCAGAACTGCTTCCATACCATAGACTAAGGAGAATGGGGTTGCCCCTGTTGAAGTACGTATTGTGGTACGATAACCATGAAGAGCAAATGGTAACATCTCATGCCAATCCTTATAAGTAACAGTCATCTTTTGTACAATCTTCTTAATGTTCTTATTGGCAGCTTCAACTGCCCCATTCATCTTTGGACGATACGGAGAAGAGTTGTGATGCTTAATCTTGAACTGCGTGCAGAGATCAGTAATCATAGTGTTGTTCAGATTAGAGCCATTGTCAGTGATAATCCTTTCAGGGATGCCATACCTACATATGAGATTATTCTTAATGAACCAAGCCACAACATTCTTAGTCACAGATGCAAATGAAGCTGCCTCTACCCATTTCGTGAAGTAATCAATAGCAACCAGGATGAAACGATGCCCATTGGAAGCAGTAGGCTTGATCTCACCAATCATATCAATTCCCCACATGGCAAAGGGCCAAGGAGCAGTCAACACATTCAGTGGTGATGGAGGTACATGGACTTTATCAGCATAAATTTGACACTTGTGACATGTTCTGGAGTGTTGATAGCAATCAGCTTCCATGGTAGACCAGTAGTAACCTGCTCTCAAAATCTTCTTTGCCATAGTATGACCACTGGAATGAGTGCCAAAAATCCCATCATGCATCTCTTCCATAATCTCAGTTGCTTCCTTCTTATCCACACAACGAAGCATAGTTGAATCATGATTACGCTTGTACAGAATCCCATTACTCAAAAAGAACTTAGCAGCAAACCTTCTCAAAAACTTCCTATCTTTGACAGATGCCCCTTCAGGGAACTCCTGAGCTTCGAGATATCTTCTCACTTCATAGAACCAAGGCTTATCCTCTGCCCTTTCTGTATCAATCTCATTGCAGTATGCAGGCTTTTCAAATCTATCAATAGTAATCTTGGGAGCTTCATCATCCCAGCTAATCTCAAACATAGATGCCATGGTGGCCAAAGCATCTGCCAACTGATTTTCTCTCCGTGGAATGTGCTCAAAGGTAATCTCTTTGAAATGTGGGATCAAAGACAACACATGCTCTCTGTAAGGAATGAGGTTATCATGCTTGGTATCCCAATCTCCTTTGATCTGACTTACTACCAGGGCTGAATCTCCATACACATCAAGGAACTGAATCTTCATATCAATAGCAGCTTTAATACCCAGGATACATGCCTCATATTCAGCCATGTTATTGGTACAATGGAAGCAAAGTCTAGCAGTAATCGGGGTATGACATCCTTCAGGGGAACTAATCACAACACCAACACCATTACCAAGTGCATTAGAGGCACCATCAAAAACCATAGTCCATCGGGATCCTTGTTCAGGTCCGTCATATTGTCCAGGTTCTTTGGTAATAATCATAATGTCTTCATCAGGGAACTCAAAATTCATTGACTGGTAATCATCCACTGCTTGATGAGCCAAATGATCAGCAACAACACTTCCCTTGATGGCCTTCTGAGTAGTATACTGTATATCATATTCTGTCAAGATCATTTGCCATCTTGCAATTCTTCCGGAGAGAGCAGGTTTCTCAAATATGTACTTGATTGGATCCATCTTCGAAATCAATAAGGTAGTATGGGTCAACATATACTGTCTTAGTCGGCGAGCAGCCCATGCCAAAGCGCAGCAAGTTTTCTCGAGCAGTGAGTATCTTGTTTCACAGTCGGTAAACTTTTTGCTAAGGTAGTATATTGCCTGCTCTTTTCGACCAGACTCGTCATGTTGCCCCAACACACATCCCATTGAATTATCTAACACTGTTAAGTACATAATCAAGGGTCTTCCATCAACTGGTGGCATCAAAATTGGAGGTTCTAGCAAATATCTCTTGATTTCATCAAAGGCAGTTTGGCACTCATCATTCCATTCCATCACCTGATCTTTCTTCAACAGCTTGAAGATTGGCTCACAGATGGTAGTTAATTGGGAAATAAATCTTGCAATGTAGTTCAATCGTCCCAAGAAACCTCTAACCTCCTTCTCAGTGCGGGGAGCTGGCATCTCTCGTATAGCTTTCACTTTTGCAGGATCCACTTCAATACCTTTTCCACTGACAATGAAACCCAGGAGCTTTCCAGATCTAACTCCAAAAGTACACTTGTTTGGATTTAATCTCAACTTGTATTTCTTCAACCTCTCAAACAACTTGTGCAAATGATCAAGATGTTGCTCTTCATTCTGAGATCTGGCTATCATATCATCCACATATACCTCTATCTCATGATGAATCATATCATGAAACAAAGCCACCATAGCACGTTGATATGTTGCCCCTGCATTCTTCAAACCAAATGGCATTACTTTATAGCAAAAGGTGCCCCACTGTGTCACAAATGTAGTCTTCTCCATATCTTCAGGTGCCATCTTGATTTGATTGTAACCAGAGAAACCATCCATAAAAGAGAATACCTTATGCTGAGCGGTGTTGTCTACCAGAATATCAATATGAGGGAGTGGAAAGTCATCTTTGGGGCTAGCCTTGTTCAAATCTCTGTAGTCTACACACATACGCACCTTACCATCTTTCTTAGGAACTGGTACCACATTTGCAACCCACTGAGGATAAGAAGTCACTGCCAAGAACCCTGCATTGAACTGTTTCATTACCTCTGCCTTGATCTTTTCTGACATTTCAGGACGCATACGACGAACCTTCTGCTTCTTTGGACGACAATCTTCTTTCACTGGTAAACGGTGAACCACAATGTCTATATCCAACCCTGGCATATCTTCATAAGACCAAGCAAAGATCTCCACATAGTCACGTAACATCTGAATCAACCTGCTCTTGACACTGTCCTCTAAATCAGCCCCTATCTTGACCTCTTTTCTGTTTTCTTCAGTTCCCAAATTCACAACTTCGACTGGCTCTTCATGTGGCTGTATAGCTTTCTCTTCTTGTTGTAACAATCTAGCAAGCTCTACAGGTATTTCACAATCGTCCTCATTTCCGTCTTCAGTTTGATAGATCGGATTCTCGAAATCATAATTGGCAATAGTAGAACTGTTATCAACAGGATCCAGAGTGGATGAGGATCTGCATTTAGTGATGTGGGTGTGTGTAAGAACACATAGCTGATAAAACAAAAATAAAAGAAAAAAAAGACAAGGAACACAATATTTACGAAAACGAAACGTCCACTGATTTTATTGAATGAAGTATGCAAATGAAATGACAACCCGTAACAAGCACACCATTGTGCCCCGGGTAAGGCACATGGCTTGAAAGTTCAATTGTTCAGAAATTACAAACTTAAAACATAACACAGTAATAGTATTTACTCCTGACTATAGGAGATAGGGATAACATCTTCATCTTTCCAATTATTGAGTCCAGCACCCACAGTAGGAAAAATCCAAGCATCCAGGTTGTAGTCTTCATCTTGATCTCCCACAGCATTAATCTGGTCCTTCACGACCCCTTGATTAGTGACACGGGCAGCACGAGCACGACGAACAGCCTTCTGGGACTCTGCAGTGAAACCCAAACCAAACTTGTCAGACTTGTATGGAATATCAGGAAGCTGACCCCAAATAGTACAACCACCTTCATCCACCACAGCTCTAGCATCATTGAGGGAGGCCATTGCCATTGTTGGAGGTTTTCTGGTGACCACAGGAACTTTCTTCACAGCAGGAGGAGCTACACAATCATTAACAACCCAGGGAACCACTTCAAATGACTGACACGGAGTCTCAATGTATTCACCTTCCACTTCCAGATACTTGAAAGTGTTTACATGGCTGACAAAGTATTCTTCCTCTCCGAAGACAGTAACAACTTTTCCATTCACCGGATATCTCAACTTTTGGTGCAATGTAGAGGTCACAGCACCTGCCCCATGGATCCAGGGACGACCAAGCAGACAAGAGTACGAAGGACGAATATCCATCACATAAAATGTAGCAGTAAACACCTGAGAACCAACTTTGATTGGAAGATCAATTTCCCCATGCACTACTCTTCTAGAACCATCAAAAGCCTTTACCACAATATTACTGGGCTTCAGCACAGCATCTTCAGGACTCAGCTTATTCAGGACTTCCTTAGGCAACACATTCAAAGAGGAACCATTGTCTATCAGCACATGAGACAGGGTAGTGCCCCTGCATTCAATTGAAATATGCAAGGCCCTGTTATGATCCCTCTTGGCAGGGGTCAAGTCAGCATCAGAAAATCCTAACCCATTGTCATAGGTCAGGTGGGCAACACAGTTTTCAAATTGGTCAACAGAAATTGCACTGGGTACATGAGCCATCTTCAGAAACTTGATCAATGACTTGGCATGAGCCTCAGAACATAATAATAGGGAGAGCATAGAAATCTTTGAGGGAGTATGCCCCAATTGGTCAACAATGTCATAATCACTCTTACGAATGATTTTCAATACTTCTTCCATCTGCTTAGAGAGATCATCAGCAGCTGGCACATCAGTAGATACAGGCTCAATAACAGGACCTTTGCCCCGAGCATCAGTAGTAGAAGTAGCAGCAGGAGTAACTGCATTCTTGGAGGTATCTGGAGGAGAGAAAACTCTTCCACTACGAGTGATCTTACTAGATCCAGCAATATTGTCAACATCAACAGGCATATCAGCTACAGGCTCTTGCTTGACACCATGGATGTAAACATCAGACCCATAGTGCCAAGGCACAGCTTTGTCAGACGTATATGGGATAGGACCAGGAGTAGTAATGACCATAGGAGCTACTCTGGCTTCCGCAATAACTTTCACAGGACCTTCAGCAGTAATCTTGATTGGACCTTGATGAGTGATTTTAATAGGACCCTTTGAAGTGATTCTTAGTGGTACTTTGTCAACCATATCAACCTCTTCAATCTTCTTACTCCGAGTCAGATGATCCACCATACTTTCTACAGAAGATGGTCTCCTTTCAAATACAATGGTGTAATTATCCATGAGACGCTGAATTCCATCCTTCAACCTGAAGCACTTCTCTGGATTATACTCACAATAAACACAATCTTCACGACAACCCGGAAAGAACCCAGCTTGCACTAACTTCTTTCTGATGACAGACAATGGTGTGGTCAACTCCGCAACTGAATAGACATGTAGGTCTTCATCAATGGCATTGACAGTCTTCTCGTGATTTGGCATTGGAGCTGTAATCACATTTGGAGTACCTGGTGGATCAAACTCAATCTCTCCAGCATCGATCATATCTTGAATTTTGTTCTTCAAGACCCAGCAATTATTAGTATCATGTCCTGGACAGTTTGAATGATATGCACATCGTGCATTGGGATTGTACTTGGGAGAGGTAACATTGGGATTCTGAGGAGCCTCCCTCAGGGTAATAAGTTCAGCCTTCAACAAGTGTTGCAATGCCTGAGCCATTGACATGTTGATCTTCGTGAACTGTCTTCTAGCCCTCTGTTGGTTGCCCTGAGGCTGCTCTGTTGTTGCGGGAGTTGGATTTGAAATATGAACTGCACTAACAGACTGATGCCTTCTGTTACGATCAGATTGACCATAAACAGCATTGGATTCCTTCTTCCCAGTGGGAGGCTTCTTTGCAGCACCTGATGAAGAAGTGCCCACTTGGATTTTTCCACTCTTGATACCATTTTCTACTCGCTCTCCTGTCATGATCAACTCAGTGAAGCCAGATGATGAGCTTCCAATGAGATGACTGTAGAACGGACCATTCAGCGTACACATGAACATATCAACCAATTCCCTGTCAGTCAAAGGGGGTTGAACTCTTCCAGCTAAATCTCTCCACTTCTGAGCATACTCCTTAAAACTTTCTTTGTCACCCATAGACATGCTCTGAAGCTGCATGCGAGTGGGGGCTAAGTCAGCATTGTATTGGTACTGCTTATAGAAAGCTTCAGCAAGATCATTCCAGTCTCTGATATTGACACTCTCCAACTGATAATACCACTCCAACTGAGCTCCAGATAAGCTCTCTTGGAAAAAGTGGATCCACAACTTCTTATCAGCAGTGTGAGGTTGAATCCTTCTGACATACGACCTTAAATGCAGCTTGGGACAAGAGACCCCATCATAAACAACAAAGGTAGGAACCTTGAAACCAATGGGTATCACAACCCCAGATATCAAACTCAAATCCTCAAAATCCAGCCCAGATGACTTCTGCAACTCCATAGCATCCATCCTATCCACCAGCATCTTGAATTTGTCTTCATTAGGCTCATGGTAGTAATTAGCCTCAGAATCAGAGTCCCCCATTGTGTGGTGGAGACTGCCTACCTCTTGCTCAGATTCCTCAGATTCATAGTCTTCAACTGGTTCTTTGGTCTTGGCAAGACCTTTGAACCTTCTTCCCATGTTAATCAACCCAGCAGACCTTCTAGTCTTCTTAGTCTTCTTGGCCAGCAGTGTCTTCAATTCATCCTGCCCCTTGGACAGGTTCAAGATCAGCTCTTGGAACTGTGCATTTTGTGCCTGGAGATCCTTAACTGATTGTTCAAGAGCCATTGCTGAAATAAACAGCAAGAAGATGAGAAACCTGTGCACAATTATAAACCTGTGATGCAATGAAATGATATGGTAATGCATATGCAATGTTTTCAAGGACCGCAGGATTTAAATTTGCTTAGACAAACAAGAAAGTAAACTTTTATTAGTTAATAACTTGTTTTGCCTTTTAGGCTTACAAAAAATGAAAGTGAAATAAGTACAAAAGATGGGGTTTTAAGTCTCCCATGGACGTTTCCTCTTTGTATTGAGGTATGAGTTGAGGTTTCATTCCTCGTGAAGTTGCTTTGTTAGCTCTAGGATTCTTGCTTGGCTTGCTTTGTAATGAGCCTCGAAAGTATCCCTTTGCTCCTTCAGTTGGATCCATGATCTCTGCAAGTCTTCCTTATCAGTAGGCATATCTGGGTGAAGGATGATATAAGCCGTATCTCCTTCAGCAACAGGTTCCATGGTAACTGGTAGGACGGCAGGATATGGCATCATGAGTGTCTGAGCACGAGATCGCACCCATCTGAGATAAGCCTCCATAGGAATAGTGTACTTAGGCTCCAGTGTCTTGCTGTCGATCCTGTTTACTTTCCCCCAAGCTCGTATGAATCTCTGACGGTAACCCTGAAGATCGTTGTCATAATCAAACACAATGCCCTGAATCAACATGTCATGAGGACCATCACTCCGAGCGTAACCAAACTGTCGTAAAGCTAGTGAAGGGTTGTAGGTGATGCCTCCTCTTATGCCTAAAAGTGGCACATTAGGGAACTCCCCACAACGGTCAATGATGGTGACATTCTCCATAGATCTGGAACATCAATGGATATCTGAGTGAGAAAGTGACATGATCCTCTTGGACCATCTGAACCCTTGCTCATTCTTCATTACTGAGCGAGGAAGGTGAGAAATAAACCACCTAGAGAGCAAAGGTATGCAGCACATCAACGTTCCTCTTGCCCTTGTAGTACGGGTGTGAAGAGAATGCAGGATGTCTCCAAGCAATGTAGGCACTGGATTGTGACTCAGGAAAATGTTGATGGCATGAACATCTATGAACTGATCTGGATTGGGGAACAATACTAAGCCATATATTAGCAAGGCTAAGATCTCCTCAAAAGCATCATAGCTCATGGCCTTCAAGAACACTTGAGCTTTATCCATTAATACCTTAGCAAGAATACCCTTAACTCCGCTTCTTGTTTCTAGAACAATGTCAGATTTCTTCAGATGTAGAGCTGCAGCAATAACCTCTGGTTTAAGTTCCTTCTCCAAGCCTGTGAAGGGTCTTTGATCAAGAACAGGTATACCCAGAATTTTAGAGAACTCTTCCATTGTAGGAACCAGCTGATAGTCAGGGAATGTAAAGCAATGGTGCTTGGGGTCAAAGAACTGGAACAGAACACTCATCATGTCTTCATTGAACCCTGAAGTGACTAGATCCAATAGGTGACCATGTCTCTTGATGAACTGGGAATGATCAGACACTTGAGCAACCAACTCTTTAAGCTTAGCAGGTATGCCCACAAAGTTGATCCTGATGGTGTTTCTACGAGCAGAAGCCATGACCTGTAACAAAGAACAAAGATAAATCCCTTGGTCCTTGAAATGGTTAGTGAAAATGCTATGCTTATGATGCATGATGATGTCATGATGTTATGCTCAATCACAAACATGTGGCACACACAAACAAGTCACACCATAGCCCTAGGTTTAAAGGCTTGCATGAGGTTCAAAGGTAAGTACCCTCCCCTGAAGTTAGATGGTTCATCCTGTCCTACAAAAGTAACCAGGTTCTAAGGGATCTCAATATCATTGATCCTTCACAAGGGTGGTTGTTCAGAAGGCAACTTACTTGCCAACCAAAACCCTCCAAGTTTAGAATCTCAATGAGCGTAGTATCGAGTGTCAACCAACTTCAGTCTGTACCAAAGCCGGTTACCTCACTACTTTCTAAAGGCCAAGATGAGTTAACTAGGGTTCTAAAAGTTAGTTAGTGCATTGACAACATATGGCAGCCTCATATTATCCTCAACTTAACTTAAGGAACATAAGCACCAACCAAGAAGTCGCACTAACTATGGCCACCAGATCAACCGTATCGATATACGTCGTACAGTTTCCTTGGTCTATTGCCATTTACCTAAGGTACACTAGATCCGGGTTAGGACCTTTCACACATAAGAGCACCCCAACAAGATAATATAAAGCAAACAAGGCAAACAATTTAAAGTGATCTAATTCCTAAGGGTACCCCTCTTAAATTTAAATCCCCAGCAGAGTCGCCAGTTCTGTAACACGGTGGGAGAACTGACTTTAGTAATGTTGCGGATAGCAAGAGTCGCCACCGACTTTTATTTTATCCAAAAGGAAAGGATATAAAAGAACAGGAAAGACCTTAAGAGATATTTTTGGGTCCGGGGGGTAGGTTATGTAAAGGGAAGGTGTTAGCACCCTTTACATCCATGGTTATCCATGGGCTCTTAGTTACTTAGCTCACTTTTGAATTGTTTTTTAAAGTGTAGTGTGTGAATAGAAAAAAATTTCAGAATAGTTAATAATAATCCATGTACGGATGTGTAAAAACTTGTTTGAAAATTTGTTTGAAATTGTGGAAAGTTTGAAAAGTTTTTGAAGTGAGCAAGTACATAAGAGGAACCTACCCTAAAGTTTAAAGTCTTTCTTATTCTTTATCCTTTCCTTGGTAAGACTATCCCTACTATTAAGGAGTAGGTAGTCATTACCTTGGATGTGAGGGACATGAGAGGGACATATGTTGTTATGAAGGCAACTGTGGGGTGTAATAAGCATACTGGAGGGACTATCATCATTATTCGAAGGGACTTGATTCGTATAGGCAACCATGAGGGACTTGATGATTTTCTTTTTGAAGGACTTGCTTTATACACCCCACTTGACCTTATTCGTAGGCAACTTGAGGGATAACCTTAGAAATGTGAGACGGCGATTAAAAATCGACTTACGTGTGTGAGTGTTTAATTTAATTATCTTATTATTAAAGTGATCTAATTTATTTTAAACAAAATACATATTAGCACTCCCTAAATTACTAACCATAGCAATAATAATAATTAAAATATTACAAAATTTACATCCAAGAAGCAATTACAAAATTATAATAATAAGCAAAATAAATAGCAAAATAAATAATAAATAAGCGATAAATAATAAATAAATAATAGGGGTTAGTGATAGATATTTAAATAATAAGCAATAAAATAAAAGAGGTTAGTAAACATTAGTGAAATAATAATAATATATAAAATTAGTAAAGCAAAAATAAATAATATGGTTAATAATAACAATAATAAATAAAATTATCCAAAATTATAATAATAATAGATCAACAATTTTTAATATAAACAAAAATATGAGCAAACAATTATTTTAATTTTACAAATTATTAAGTTATTTTTAAATATATTATAATTACAAAACTTAATTATTATAAATTCAATTATTTCTAAATAAACAAAAATTATAAAAGTATTCACATATTATATAAAGAGAAAAACAAATTATAAGCATATTTACAAGATTTAATTTTTATTGATTATTGCCAAAAATTATATTAGAGACTATATTCAATAAACATATACATATTAATTTATATTAAGAATTAATAAATAAGTGACTAGGGTTTTCTAATTTAAAAAAAAAATAAATTAGGGTTTGTTTTTAGAAAATATTTTAGGGTTTTGAAAAATTAGGGTTTTATTTAAAATTAGGGTTTATTGGAATTAATCTAAACCTAATTATCTAATTTATTTACAAGCATATAATATGAATATATTTACAAAATAAAATAAAACAAACATTTTTATATTATAATATATTTTTTTAGAACACAAAGAAAATAGTATAAGGTTATTTAGAAATTAAGTTTTTATAATAAACAAAAATATAATTAATTAAGAAAATAGAAAAAAAAAGTGACAAAAAATTGAGAACTTATCTTGGCTAGGATTTGATCCCATGTCCTCATGTTTACCAGCAACAACAATAACCATCAGGCTAGCCCACACGCAGGCAACAATGAAGGGGCAAGAATTTATTTTGTGTCTTGTTTGAGAAATCCAGAAAAATGAAGAAATAAAAAGGCCTGGGATGGGAATCGTACCCAGGACCTTTGGGATGTATACATGCATGCTTGACCGCCTGGCTGGGAGAGCCCTTCTGTTTACCAAACAACTATAAACCATAATATATTAAGAAAGCAATTTAAATGGAAAAAATATCAAAACATTGCTGAGGGCAGGATTCGATCCCACGCCCTCTCATCAAACGCGCATGTGTCTTTCCACTGAGCCAACCAACCTGTGGTGATAAACAAACAGGAAAGTAACATAATATTTTAAGTTAAAAATTCAAATATAGGATTCGCGCCAACACACAGTCGTCTTCTTCCTCTGACCTTCGAAATTAGCTGCGAAATCTTCTATGAATTTTCCTGCGAAACACAAACCCCAGCAAAACCTACGAAACACAATGGGCAACAAAAATGTACAATTTCATAAAATTGAAAGCATAAACATGTTCCAGAGGTCCATTCAAGTCAAGCCATGATCTTAGAAGTCATTTATATTTCGTAAATCACGAAACCCCAATTCTTGGTTGAAACCCTAACTATGGTGAATTTCGTTTTAGGCCATGGAACTTCACCAAATTATCCAGATTCCATCTATGATCATCAACAAACAAAGTTATATAAACAAATTTCAATAATATGCAAGGAATCATTGGAATCGAAAAAAATTCATTCAAGAACAAATTGGATTCGGGTCGGCCAATACAATGCACATGGGATGCATATGAGTGATGCTTTAGCTTCAGTGATGTCTAAAGAACCCGTCTATGTTCTTAGTTTACCTTGAAACCTCTTGGAATGAAGAATCCGAATCTCACTTTTTTGATGAATTTTGAGTTTTTGAAACTTACCTATGGGCTGCTGGAATTCGTGCTTGATCAATGGCAATGAGTTTAGTATATATAGGAGACTCAATTAGGTCAAAAACTTTGATTGATTTTGTGGAAGTTTTGATATTTTAAGATTGAGAAAGATCATGCCATGAAAGTTCAATATTTTTGTACCAATGCTTTCTATTTCAAACCACTCCATATAATTCTTGCATCAATTTGTTCCATATTGATTTTATGACTTTCTAGAATCAATAAATCAATTAAATCTTCACATTTAATATTTTATTTAAATTTAAAATGATTTTAAGAATAAAAAATCATAATAAATTAATTAAATAAATAAAAATTATGAAAATATTATGGAAATTTCGTGCAAGATGTTATTGTATGGGTTGGGTCATAATTTGGCCAGCCCATTTGGAGAAAATTGTTTTTAGGCCTCCATTTTCAACATAAACCATCACAAAATTTCCCAACTTTGCAAGGGCACATCTCCCTCAATTTTAAGGGTATGAGGGTGTTCTTGGACTTTTTGGAAATCTTGAAGAGTCCTCTAAACAACCCCATTGGTTTCAGGTCCATATCATTTACCAATCTCAAGTTATGCCCTTTTAAAGTTGTTGACTTTTTGTTGACTTTTGAAATGACCTATAATGTCCTAGCTCATATCTTTCAAATGAAGCATTTTTGGGCTTAACTTTCAACATCAAAGTTGTAGGGAATTCAATTTCCTTCTAAATGAGATTTTGATGGAGACTTGGTGATGAAGTATGTGAAAGTTATGGCTGGTCAAAGTTCAGTTGACTTTTACTAAGGAAACCCTAATTTAGAAACTCCTGATTATTGATGATCTGGAATCTCCTTGATGAATCATGATCAACCCTTGATCAAATGATGAATTTTACTTCATATACTTGATGTTGGCAAAAAATCATGAAGTTTGACTTTGGTTTGACCACAGTTGACCTCAGTTTGACTTTTTAACTGCATTGACTGATTTTGACTTATCTGATCATCTGACTGAGCAATCTTCTGAGAAAAGTCTTGAAACTTGTCATGGGGGTTCTTACACACATATAAGATGTTATGAAACTCACTTGAGGTATTGGAAGTCCACTTAGCCTGATTAAAGTCAAAACCCTAGTTTTGGATGCACTGCCTAGGAGGTGCATTGTCTGAGGGAATTGTCAACTTCTTTGACCAATTGTGAACTTTGTGAACCTTGTGAATCTTCATAAAGTGTCTTGTGAACCTCATGGGAGATAGTGTGAAGCTTGTGAACCTTGTGAACCTCATGAAGTGGCTTTGTAGACCTCATGAACCTCAGGAGAGCTTTGTAATCATTGTGAACCTTGTGAATCTTCAAGAAGTGATTTGTAGACTTCATGAACTTCATGGAAGGTCTTGTAAGTGTGAATCTTGTGAACCTTGTGAACCCTCATAAAGTAACTTGTAGACTTCATGAACTTCATGAAAGGTCTTGTAAATGTTGAGAAGCTTGTGAACCTTGTGAACCTCATGAAGGGCTTTGTAGACCTCATGAACTTCAAGAAAGGCATTGAAAGCATTATGGAACTTGTGAACCTTGTGAACCTTCAAGAAGTAACTTGTAGACTTCATGAAATTCATGAAAGGTTATGCAAGTGTTGGAGGACTTGTGAACCTTGTGAACCTTCTTAGAACACAAAGTCTTGTATTGTGAGGGCAAATTTTGGGGTGCAACAACCTCACATTGATGTATTGGTGGATAACACGGCTCAGTTCTCGGTATTCTCCTTCATGGACGGATTTTCAGGATACAATCAGATTAAAATGTCACCTGAAGACATGGAGAAGACAACCTTCATCACACCTTGGGGCACGTTCTGTTACAAAGTGATGCCATTCGGACTGAAGAATGCTGGTGCAACATATCAACGGGCTATGGTGACATTATTCCACGATATGATTCATAAAGAAATAGAATGTTATGTGGATGACATGATCGCCAAGTCCCTTACTGAGGAAGATCACCTGGTGAATCTGCTGAAGCTATTCAAGCGTCTGAGGAAATACCAACTGAAGCTGAACCCCAACAAGTGCACATTCGGGGTGCGATCTGGTAAGCTGCTGGGATTTATTGTGAGCGAGAAAGGGATTGAAGTTGACCCTGATAAAGTCAAAGTTATTCAAGAGATGCCTGCACCGAAGACAGAAAAAGAGGTTTGGGGTTTTCTAGGAAGGTTGAACTACATCTCACGGTTCATATCTCACCTTACGGCAACCTGCGAACCTTTGTTCAAGCTGTTAAGAAAAGAACAAACGGTCAGGTGGAATGAAGACTGCCAGAAGGCTTTTGACAAGATCAAAGAGTACTTGCAAGAACCTCAAATCCTTATGCCTCCAGTTGAAGGAAGACCTCTGATAATGTACTTGACAGTATTAGAAGAGTCAATGGGTTGTGTGCTGGGCCAGCATGACGAGTCTGGTCGAAAAGAGTATGCAATATACTACCTGAGCAAAAAGTTTACCGACTGTGAACAACGTTATTCACTGCTCGAGAAAACTTGATGTGCTTTAGCGTGGGCTGCTCGCCGACTAAGACAGTATATGTTGACCCACACTACTTTATTGATCTCGAAGATGGACCCAGTTAAGTACATTTTCGAGAAGCCAGATCTTACCGGACGGGTTGCAAGATGGCAAATGATTCTCACGGAATATGACATCCAGTACACCTCTCAGAAAGCCATCAAGGGCAGTGTACTATCTGAATATCTTGCTGAGCAACCTATTGATGACTACCAGCCTATGAGATTTGACTTCCCTGATGAAGACATCATGTTCATTAAAGCAAAAGATCATGAAGAGCCTGTTCACACTGAAGGGCCTGACCCGGGAGAAGAATGGACTATGATGTTTGATGGGGCTGTTAACATGAATGGTCGTGGTGTTGGTGCAGTACTCATTACACCTAAGGGAGTTCACATGCCTTTCTCGGCAAAACTCACTTTCAACTGCACTAACAACGAAGCTGAATACGAAGCTTGCATTATGGGTCTTGAGGAAGCCATTGACCTCAGGATCAAGACATTGACCGTATTCGGAGATTCAGCTCTGGTAGTTAATCAAACCAACGGAAAATGGTACACCCACCAGGATCATCTGATACCTTACAGGGATTATACAAGAAGGTTATTGACTTTCTTCACAACGGTCAAGCTTGAGTATATCCCTCGGGACGAGAATCAGTTGGCAGATGCTCTTGCTACTATTTCATCCATGATCAAAGTTCAAGCTGCTAACTTTGTACCTCAGATTTCAGTGTCTAGACTTGATAGACCAGCATATGTGTTCGCAGCAGAAGTTGTCAAAGACGATAAGCCTTGGTTCCATGACATTAAGTGCTTCTTGGAGGATCAAACATACCCACCTGGGGCATCTTCCAATGATAAGAAGACTCTGAGAAGGCTTGCTGGTAGTTTCTTTCTGAACACTGATGGGTCTTTATACAAAAGGAACTTTGATATGGTACTCCTCCGATGTGTTGATAAGACAGAAGCAGACTTGTTGATGCACGAGGTGCACGAAGGATCCTTTGGTACCCATGCAGGAGGGCATGCCATGGCTAAGAAGTTGTTAAGATCAGGTTATTACTGGATCACAATGGATGCAGACTGTTGTGCTTATGCCAGAAAGTGCCACAAATGCCAGATCTATGCAGATAAGGTGCATGTGCCTCCCAATCCTTTGAACATAATGTCTTCACCATGGCCCTTTGCCATGTGGGGCATTGATATGATTGGCAAGATTGAGCCAACTGCTTCAAATGGCCACAGATTCATCTTGGTCGCCATTGATTATTTCACCAAGTGGGTTGAAGCAGCCTCATATGCAAATGTTACAAGACAAGTGGTAGCCAGATTTCTGAAGAGAGATATCATCTGTCGATATGGAGTTCCCGAGCGAATCATTACTGATAATGGTTCCAACTTAAACAACAAAATGATGGCTGAGTTATGCCGGGACTTCAAAATCCAACACCACAATTCTTCTCCTTACAGGCCAAAGATGAATGGCGCTGTTGAGGCGGCTAATAAGAATATCAAGAAGATTGTGCAGAAGATGGTAGTCACTTACAAAGACTGGCATGAAATGCTACCGTTTGCCTTGCATGGGTACCGCACGTCAATCAGAACATCAACTGGGGCAACCCCGTATCAGCTTGCGTATGGTATGGAAGCAGTCCTACCTGTTGAAGTTGAATTACCCTCTCTACGGGTATTGATGGATGTTAAGCTGAACGAAGCAGAATGGGTTCGGTCCCGGTTCGAACAACTGAGTCTGATTGAAGAGAAAATATTGGCTGCAATCTGCCATGGGCAGCTATATCAGAAAAGAATGAAGAGAGCCTTCGATCAGAAAGTCAGGCACCGAGGGTACCAAGTAGGAGACCTTGTGCTGAAAAGAATCCTCCCTCCTCATACAGACCACAGGGGCAAATGGACTCCGAACTATGAAGGGCCATTCGTGGTAAAGAAAGTTTTCTCTGGTGGAGCACTGATGCTCAGCACCATGGATGGTGAAGACTTCCCGTCCCCTGTGAATTCAGATGCAGTTAAAAAATACTTCGCATAAAAATGACCCGCTGGACATAAAAACAGAATGTAAGTCCAGGCAAAAATAGGGCATCCCGGCGAGTCAAAAAAAGAATAAAAGACTCGGGCAAAAATAAGGGAAAATAAATAAGAAAATATGTACACCCGCTGAGTTGAAAAGCCGCATTGGACAACTCAGGCAAAAATGGGTATCCCGATGGATTGAAAACCCGAAAGGGCGATCCATGCAAAATAAGGGAATAAGCGAACAACTGCATTCTAAATTCGTCTGTATCGCCTACAACTTGGCAAACCTCGAAAGGATCAAGCTTCAATCAGAATCAGCCTTCCTCAGAAAGCAAGACGAGAAGAACGTCAAAAGTCATACGAGTCGTAGCGAAAGAGGGAGCTCCTTTGAAAGCGTCGTCAAACATCGCCAGCACTTTATTTCTCAATTTGTGACAGTCTCCTCATTTTAGGAGATATGTTTCTCTGACTGTATCTTGCCAATTCAGGGCATTTGAATTAATAAAATCAGATTTTTCAGTCATGTTTCGTCTTGTACATTTTTATTTGCAAAGAATGTCTGATGTCTCTAAAAAACTGATTGCATAAGTACAGTTGTTTTTCTTCAAAAAAATAATAAAACACGTGCTTGCAGGGAATATACTTACTCTCAAAAGTGTCTAAACTCCTATGACGGAATCCAGTAAAGGATACCTCGGGATCACTTGTGCGTTTCTCTAACTTTGCAGGATTGCAGGCATCCGAAGCGCAACTCAGGGCATGAAAGTTTCGTTCCAGCAAGTTGACAAATCAACACTCAGTCTTAGCACTCAAGGTGTTATCTCCCCAGCTGAGTTGCCACTGATAACTTCCCCCAGTTAAGTTGCCACTTGTCACTCCTCCCAGCCGAGGTGCCAATCATTCTTCCTCAGCAGAATACAAAGCCAGGGAACCATTTCCCCACGGAGTGTCAGCCTCTATCCAGAAGAGCAACGCATGAAGGAGTCACAACAGAGTACAGAAGGCTTCTACAAACCCCAGCTGGGTCCCTAATTTTGAGGATATGTCAACCAGCGACCTATATCCCCAAACAGATACATCTCGTCAGATCCACCAATGATCTCATCCCCAGCTGGGATGTCCGTTTCAAGCAGATCAGCCAGAAATCTCCACAGCAACGGGATCCGAATCCCGGATCTGTACCCCTCGCATAATCATGGCATTCGCATCATATTCACCCACAAAGCGTAGCATTCCGTCTAATACGGAGCATTACAGCAAAAATCCAACACATAGCATAATCATAAGCCATGTTGTGAATCGAACACTTGTGAATAATAACCGTTCATCAACAATATACAGAAAAATCCCCCAGATTCCCCAGCAAAAGCAGTTGCCTCACAATTCACAAACACCAGTATATACTCCTTTTGACACCCGTCCGTGTCATCTTTCCCCAGTAAAGTCGCCTGAACACTCTTTACAAACAAAGACCACCCGCTCTACAGATACCTTTCCGTGTCATATCCCCAGCAGAAAACCAAGACATTCTCTTTGCACTCACAAAAACTTATATACTTTTCTTCTTTTGACACTCGTCCGTGTCACTCTCCCCAGCAGTTAAAACATTCATCTATACACCACTCATACTACTCGCACTTATACAGATACTCGTCCGTATCTTGTATACACCAGTCATATCCCCGCAGATTCAACAATAGTCCTTGTTCTTTGTTAACCAGTTGGTACTCGTCCGTACCATCATCTCAGAGCATTGCGTCTAGCGTTTGTTTCTACATGATACTCGTCCGTATCATCAGTCTTAAGGATGCTCGTCCGTATCTTTAATCCATACACTGTGTCAAACACTTACGTCTCCTTGAATATAGATACTCGTCTGTGTCTACTATTCCCCAGAAGAGTCCCCTCAGATTCAACACTCGTCCGTGTTCTCCGTTAACCCGTTGATACTCGTCCGTATCATCATCTCTGAACACGTGTCAGTATTTGTTTCTACCTGATACTCGTCCGTATCATAGTCTTAAGGATGCTCGTCCGCATCTCTAATCTATACACAACATCTAAACACTTATACCTTTTGTTTCTTGGATGTAAACACTCGTCCGTGTTTACTATTCCCCAGTAAATCACCAACACATCAATTTTTTCCTTTTATCTGACACTCGTCCTGTGTCATGATAAACCCTGAGAGCAGCCGTACCCTGCTAGGTGGTCGTCCTCCATCATGCTCATCCGATGGCCGTCCCCATCGTTGATATTTAGCAGCCGTCCCCTGCTAGGTGGTCGTCCTCCACCTCTTGATGATCGTCCTTCATCATTTTATCCAATGGCCGTCCCCATTGTTGATTTTGGTTATCTGACATTCGTCCTATGTCATGATAAACCTTGAGAGCAGCCGTCCCCTGCTAGGTGGTCGTCCTCCACCTCTTGATGGTCGTCCTCCATCATGCTCATCCGATGGCCGTCCCCATTGTTGACCTTCTATCCGGCATTCGTCCTATGTCGCGATATTTTCGGCAGCCGTACCCTGCCAGGTGGTCGTCCTCCACCTTAGATGACCGTCCCTCATCTTAACCCCAACAGAGCAGTCGTCCCCTGCTAGGTGATTGTCCCTCACCTTTGATGACCGTACCTCATCATCTGTTTATTTCATTTATTCTTTAACCCGATGGCCGTCCCCGTCGTGGTCCCTTTCCTTTTTTAGCCGATGGTCGTCCCCATCGTTGGTTACTTTACTTTATGAACTTGATGGCCGTCCCCGTCATGTTTCATTAATTCCCAGAGAATCTTACAACTTTATCTTGATGGCCGTCCCCATCATATTTCTTTTTATCCCCAGCATGTCGGCCGTCCCCGTCATTGCTTTATTTTCCACACCTTTCCCAGCATGTCGGCCGTCCCCGTCATTGCTCTTTACCCAACAGTCGTCCTCTGCTCGACGGTCGTCCTCCGTCGCCCATACTTTACAATATACTTTATTTTCCTTTACAATCTATATCCCTTTTCTTCTTCATTCTGTGAGTGCAAATTTTGGACTGTCTTTGGTATTCAACCACAAGTTATCTTGTTTGCCTGTTAAGCCGTCGCTTACATCCTGCACAGCTAACTCATGTTTGAATAGGGGCAGCTGTAAACACCCCAAATTTGCCCTCACCCATTCACACCATGGCTTGTGATCATTTCATATGCATAGATTCAAAGTCATCTGCATCTAGGGTTTGTGATCTGAGCAATCCCAGGGCTCCTTGAGCCACTCCAAAGGTCAACAATCACTTCAAAGGGGTCCATGTGTGTTCAATTATCATATTGTATCCTCTCAAAGTCAGGAATGCCAAAGAATCACAAGAACTGGGATTGGTATGGAGGCAGAGCCAAGTTTGACTGCACAGTTGACCTAAAATTAGGGTTTTGGTTTCAGAGGCCATAATTTCAAATTTTTTGGTCATTCTTGTTTCTATTGGTCTCTATATGGTATAGGGAGTATGCATATCAATTTTCATGAAGAAATTCCATGGGGAAGTCATCTGATCAAGAGTTGACTTTCTGAACAAGTCAGTGCAAAATCAGGGCATCTGAGGCCCCCAATGACCCAACCAATGGGTGATCTTCATCATTTTGAGTGTATATGATCTTTATTTGATCATGGAAGAAGTTAGAAGTTCACAAAATTCAAGAATTACAAGTTTTTGCAAAGTTGACTTTTTGAGGCAAGGTTGACTTTTAATGAAATGTCATTTTATGCAACTTTTTCAACCCTTACTTTTTGATCCAAAAATGCTTCAAATGGAAAAACTTTGGTCATGAAAGTTGTAGATTAGATCTTTCCCTTTTCAAAAAGTACAAGAACATGACCTAATTCATTTTGGATCAAAAGTTATGGTGTGTCAAAGTTGGCAAAAATCACTAAATTTCAAGTTATGCACAAAATGGAAAACTTGCAAATCCATGTGCCAAGCATTCTAGTGACTCCCAAATGGTTTCAAAACTTCATCACATGATCATACATGACCCCAAAAACAGAATTGGCCCAAGGGATTTTGCATTGTTTGCTTTGATTTTCAAAGATCCCTAAGCCATTTTTCATCACAAGTGCAAAAAGGGGATTCTTGGCAAAACCATTTTTCAGGGAGTTATGTGATCACTAGCTGACTTCTATACATTGCCATGACTAAAAAAAGTGCCATGCTACAAAATTCAGCAAGGAATGCTTCATGTGCATAAGCAAAAATCATGAGAAAACACAAGTGGACAACTTGCAAAATCACTCTCAATTCATGATCCATATGTTGCAGTCACTCTCAAGCAATCCAAGGGCTGTCCCTAACCCAAGCTGAAGCCAGACATGACCTCAAACTGCTGCTGCCATAGCCCATGCTGCAAGTACCAATCACATTGACTTTTTGGCCAAAACTCCCATACTCATGGAATAGTAAACAGCCACCCCTACTGACCTGCCCCCCAGCCTATTCACACATTGTGGGAAGATTATAGCAAAGCATTGGCCCTTGAGACAAGCCAGAACACAGCATACCACAAAACCTGCCAAAACTTTCCTCTCTTCGAATCTCCCTCTCCAGCCATCAAACATCCATTTTCTTTTCACCATTGCATCACACACACTCAAGAGAGCAAGAACCAACCATTGTTAGAGCTTAAAACACCATACACACAGACCTCATTTTCTGATATATCAGATTTGAATCTCTCAAAATAGCTTGTTTAAGCTCCATCCAAGCTTGCCATTAGCATCAGGGGAACCATTGGAGTGATTCTGCACCAAAGAGTAGCCCAGAAAGCCCAGAAACAGAAGCTTCCATCTCAGGTATGGCCATGAACTTTTTCTCTCAGAACTTGCATTTTAAGTTATAATTTGATTGTGTATGTCTTGCTGGTCATGGGGATGTGCTTAGAATCGAAAATGAGTGAAAAATGAGTTTGTACTGATGCTCTGAAGTTTCACCCGTGAAATTTGATTCCTTTGATTGGCCTGATTCTTGGAGTTTAAATGATGTTTGAGGGTGGATTTATATCCTAGGATGTTAGAGGATCAGTTTGCTGTGTTTAATTTGAAGTGTGGTGGCCTGAATCATGATCTAGGGTTTTGGTTCGCCGGAGAAGACGACCGGAAGTCTTCTCCGGCCACCTGAGAATCATTAGCCCTAATCCCTGTGATTAATGGACGTTTGAATCTGGTACGTTAGATGCTTTGACTTAGTTGACCTGGCGCGCGTTTGTGTGGCCCAGATGTGTCCTCATTAGCCCTAATCACCATTAGTTTAATTAAATCCAATTAATTAATTCATAAGCCCAATTTAGCCAGAAAGGATCCTGACCCTTGTTTCACGCGCCAAGTCAACAGCTGACCACCCAACTTTGAATCTGGTGCGTTAGATGTGATTACTTCTCATTTTCATTAATTTTTATTTCAATTTTTCTCATTTAATTTGTACATTTTATTAAAAATAGTAAAAACCATTTAAAAATTATGAAATTTTTTGTCAAGAGTTTCATTAATTTTTAAGACCCAAAAATATTTTTATTTTCATTTTTAGCATTAAAAAAGTATTTTTAAATATTTAAAAGTTTCTTTTTAATTAATTAATGAGAATTAATTAATTAAAAATACTTTTAGGTATTTAAAAATCACCAAAAAATTCATAAAACCTTTAAAAACATTTAGAAACATTGTCCAACTTTCAAACCAAATTTCTTTTTTGATCTTGATGCATTTTGAGAATTTTTCATTGAATTAAAATCATTTTGATGCATTATTTTGATCCAAACTTCCAAAAATCATTTCTGCCTAACCCTAAAGAGTTGGACCTTGGTTCTTTTTGCATTGCATTGTGTTTAGCATGTAGTTTGAGAGATTAAATGGCCATGATTTGATCTTTCATTTTCCATTTGTTTGGCAATTTTCTTGTTAAGGAACCCTAAAACCCTAGAAAACTTAGGAAAATCATAACTTGAATTTGGTTAAGAGTTGAAACCTCTCCTTTGGGCATTGGGTTAGTATAGGATTAGGGGTCCTTTGAGTGCATTTTCAATTTTTTGTAATGTTGTTTGCTTCTGATTTTGGTTTTTGTTTGTTGTATTGTTCATAAACCCTAATTTGGGCTTCCTTTTGCATACATCTTGCATTTGCTTGCATAACATGACTTGCCATGACATTTTATGCTTCCATGTGATTCATTTAACATCATAAGACATATTGAAAGCATGTTTTATCATTGCATCTTGCATTTGCCATGTTGTATACCATTTGCATGTCATAACTTTTCATGTATGTTCATGGTCCTTAACTTGCTCCATTTGCATCCATAAGCTTGTATGATCATCCTCATGAGTTGTTTCATGTTTGTGGCATCTCATAGCATCATTAGCATCATGTAAATGCTTCTGGTTTTGTTTCTCATCATGTCATCTCATCTCATTTTGCATTGCATTGCATCTCCTTCACTAACTTTTCAGGTGGTAAGTTATCTTGAGAAGTGAATTTGCCTTCACTTCTCATAACTTCTCTTCATCTCTTTCATGCACCCTTGCTGTATTTTATCATGTGTTTGAGATTGAGCTTGTTCATTCTTTTTCTTCTTACTTTCTTTCCTCAAGTGACTTGACTTCTTGAATGAAGCAAGTTACTTTGCTTCTCCTGATCCTTTCATCTGCTCCCTGGTGGTTCCATTGAAGATTTTCTCTTGTAAACCTCACAAACCTTAGGAATAACCAAGCATGACAATGATTAGGGTTTTGATTAGTCTCCCCTCTTAGTTTTACCTTTGTGTCTCTCTTTGAGTCTTCTCTTCTCATCTCATAATCAGGGACTAAACCCTAAAGGCTTTAAGGCTTTGTGATTAAGTTTATGCCTGCATCCTTCTATTAGGATGGAGTGTATAACTTTAATCCTAAGTGTTAAATCCTTAATGTGTTTAAATCTCTTAATCAATTCACTTAATAACCATCAATACATCACACTTGTAACTTGGGCCTTGCATTAGGGTTCTAATTTTTCCTTAATTGGTTAAGAAGGACTAACCCTAGTGTTAATGGACAAGTCCCCCTCAAGTTGTCTTACAAACCATAAAATTCACTTCATCATCTCACCATTAAATAAAATCCACTTAATCAAAGGCTTGTTTTGTCGTGAGTTTAATCCCTAATCATGGATTAAGTTGAGGAGCTTTCCTCAGCTTAAACATTCTCATCTATTATCCTTCTATTAGGATGGTGTAATGAGTCTGTTTAATCCTTGATTATGGCTTAACCTCATTACTTAACACTAAACAAAAACCACAAAAACATCTAAATAATCACAAGTAGGTTAATGATCTTAATCCTACACCAAAGGTGATTAAGTGTGAGAAGCTGACTTCACACTTAAGGTACTCTCATTACCCCTAATCAGAGGGAGGATGTGATGAGTTTGCTAACCCATTGGTTTAGGCTTAAGTTCATTAACTTATGACAAACTTTCAAAAGCAATAAAAGACTGAAAACTCAAAAACAAACAATAATCGTCTCCTTCGGGATTCTTTTCTCATCACTTTCATTCATTAACGAGAACATGCTTCTTCCGTCTAATGCAAGACAGTTTGCACCTGAGCCAGACAGGTCATACACTTGAGCATAGACAAGTAAGCAGTTCACAAGTCAATTTATCTTTCAGTCTCTTTGGGTCGAACTACGGTGTTCTGACTTCCTCATTGCACGAGAGGATACGTAGGCATAACTTAACAGTTATCGAACAAAAGTCTCTGTATATTCCCACTCCTTCTAGCTTTATTCTTTAGCCTCATAATCTTGAGCAATTCATTCTCATTCCTACACTGACACTATACATATCACACTTCACTTCTCTTACACTGACACCTGTACATTTCTTCCCAGCTCTTTTACACACAGATCGCACTGACACTACCCCTTTAAAACACAAATCTTCTAAGCGTGGATCCCGTCGAGTACGACGGACAATCTGGGTGCTAATACCTTCTCAGGTTGTAACCAACCCCCTTTCTCAGTCTCTCTGGTTCGCAACCGTCTTATCCATCTCTTTCTAGGTCTATGCAGCATTGCCTTTCCTCCGGGATAAAAATACCTAGCTGGCGACTCTTTTCTTTTCCAGTGAGTTCACTGCTGTGTGCTCTCATTGTTTCTTTTCGCCGACCGTTCGCGTCTGTACCATATTTGGGTTAGTCTCCATCTTTTGGGAGCGACACTTCGCGTAGCATTGAATTAATTTTGGATAATCACTTATCTCATTTTCACGCTAAAAATTTAAAAAGGAAATTAAAGTAGAGATAAATTAATGGTTTCAGATAAATGATATATTTCTAAAACACATCTTAGTGAACGAATTTTTCTTTTAAATCAAATATATATATATATATATATATATATATATATATATATATATATATATATATATATATATATATATATATATATATATATATATATATATATATATATATATATATATATATTAGCAAGATGTAAAAGCATTGCTGAAATCCGAATGATGTTGGAGTTTTCTTCTAAACTAGCCAAATCTTCCATTTTGAATGTATGTGAAATAAAAAATATGTATGTATAAGTATATTTGGTACACTTATGTTTATCCATTATGATACCATTTTGCTTCAATCAAATATGCTTTACATACTATTAAACACAATAATATCATATACCAAATTGATATTATTAACAAGAAAATAATGAAAATAATAATAATAATAATAATAATAATAATAATAATAATAATAATAATAATAATATAGCTTACTTCTTTCTTCAGATAAGAAGTGATATTGTTTCCACTCTTTTCCAGATGCAATTTTATTGACATTGTTATAGATTGCATGGAAGCATATTTTCATGTATTGTGGGAGAGATTCTATGGCATTTAGATCCCATCTAGAATCAAGAAAAAATTCATAATTACAAAGCACCAATAATTTCTTTCAAATTAAATAAAGGAAATTAATTACACAAATTATTGTTAAACATATACTATTACCTGTCAATTGCTTTTGTAAAAAGCTCTAGTTCTTCCAAGTTACCATGCATTTCATAAATATCATCCATTCTCGTAATAAAGGAACCTACTTGTGCCATTTCTTTTCGGTAATATTCAAAATCTGGCTAGAAATTTGTTCTCACTGTCCAAACAAAGGATTCAACCAATCTATCCCTAGAAAAGCTCAACTGTCCAAACAAAGTATTGTTTTCCCTGAGTTTGGAGGATGAGTGGGGTTAGGGAAGTCTTTGGACATTGCCCTAAAAATGTTCCAAATTATTTTCAACTTGTTGTTTAATACACATCTCAATTGTGATGGCATAAACCTTTCAGCTTTGATAATTAGAGGTTTAGGAACCCTAATTTTAAACGGTGGCCTGAGTGTCCAGGAGTTTTGGAGCACATGTTGGTTGGTTAACTTGTACTTTGAAGGATAATCTTTAATCTCTTAAATCTAATTTTCAAAGTTTGGAATAAGAATGTGTTAGTAAATATGGAGTTTAAGATTAAGATTTTAGTAGATAAGGTGGATTCATGAGTAACATCAATATTGGGCAGGAGCAACACAAGTGAGAGAGATGTTGGTGATTTTAGTATCATCAATGTATTTTAGTAGTAATGTGATTTACTACAGGGCAATGCAATTATGCGTTAAAGCTTGGAAACGAGTTAGGGTAGTGTGGAGTGCACACTCGTCGAGCCAACATATAATTAAATGCGAATAATTCAAACGGAGTTCCAAGGGGCGAAGCCCCTGACGGGGTGTGGGGCAGCGTGTCGTGGGGTTCCAAGGGGTAGAGCCCCTGGCGGGCGGGGTGCGGGGCAGCGCCTCGTTCGAAATTTTCGTTTGAACATTTGAACCCTTTTCCTACAGACGTAACCATTTTCCGAACAGGTGTGTCTTTTCGTTTTAAATTATTGATCTCCTATATAAGGAGTCATTTGGCTTCAGTTTGAACACAGATAACAAAACCGAAAACTTTCTACATTTTGAACAATTTTCTTTTGCCAGAAACAATTCGTTCTTCAAGAATTATCCCCCACAAAGATTTCGTGAACCCAGGCAAAAATAAGGTTGAAATACTTTGTTCGGAAAGTGTACGAACACGATTCTTCGAAGTTATCCTGGATTATCATACCCACAGTATCTAACAAGAGACACCATACATTCATCCAAAACCTTAAGGTGATGGGTGTGTGGGTTCTCTCATTTATAAATATTCAAGTCTCTACATTTCCAACTAACGTGGGACTATTACCCACACTACTTATCACACTTGATACATTCTCAACAACTTTTACTTTATAGGATATTTTTTCGTTTATGATCAATCTAGTATTTTTTTTCTTTAACAAAATAATAAATAAACAATATCAAATATAACATTTTATGTGAAAATAATTTTTCTCTTATTGCTTTATTACCTGGATAAATACTTAATTAAGCTCTTCTTGGTAGGGGTGCACATGGATTGGGTCAACCCACAAAATCCGGTCAAATCCATCCAAAAAAATCCATAAAAGTGGGTTGGGTCGGGTAATTGGGTGGAATGGGTTTAAAAACTAAAAAACCCATTAAAAATTTCGGGTTTCGGGTAAAACCGGACTCAAATCCACAAAACCCATTGACCCACTAATCAAATATTTATTATTACAATTTTAATAATTTTGATGAATATTAACTTAATTGTTACAATTTTTGTCTTTTGAATATTTACTATTTTAGTGAACTATAACTTTAAATAATTTTAAATATTTCATTCTTTGGTAATTTTGATAATAATACAATTTTATGTCATACAAATTTAAGTTATTTATTATATTTTATGATTATTTTTATTAGTTGATGTCGTCATTTATTATTTTATGATGTTAAAAATAATTAAGAATAGGTTATCTAATTTTATTTAAGAAGATAAAAATGTTCGAATAATTTTAATGAAAAAATATGATGATTCATCATTTAGTTATTTAACATTAATAAAATAGAAAAAATATTTGGGCAACTCACTACCCAACCCAACCCAACCAGAAAATTAGTGGATTTGCCCAAATCAATTCATTGATATTACGGGTGGTTATTTTACCTTGCCCAAGGGTTGGGTATTGAATTTGGCCAAACCCAGCCCAAATCGATCCATGTACACCCCTACTTCTTGGTAGATAGTTTGAACAATGTTGAAATCAATTTTAGCAAAGTGAAGTAACACATGACTCTTATTTTGTTGTCTTTGATATATATATTAATGAACCAACGAGTCCAATGAAGAGGAAGTTCGAAAGCATGACTTATTTGAAGTGACATAGTATCATTATCTCCATGTTGGTTCAAATAATATTTGAGAAGCTTTGTTGTGAAATCCCTTACTTCATCCAATATAGTTTCATCTTCATACATTGACAGCATTCCTTCAATATCAATTGGTTGGTCGCTCTTCAAATCATGAAATTCATCTTAAAAGCAAACAAAAACATCTACATAAAAACTCATATTATAATTCAAAATTTCTTAAGAGACAAAAGGTTTTTAATAATGATTAATATTGACCTGTAGATATATCATAACCAATTTGTCTTAAGATTCTAAACTTGAGTGTTGTTACATATAAGTTATTCTTCTTCAACTTGGATGTTTGTGTGTTGTAAATATTGTCCAACATGTCCCTTATTTCATTGTTGAAATGATAATCCACTCCAAACCTGCAACACATCAATAAACTCAAGTTGATCAACCTCATTTTCCATGATACTTGAGATAAAAACCTATGTTCTAGGATATGGGCAAACCCATTTTGTAAAAAACCAAAAATAATATTTTCTATGTATATAAATTTCTTGTCGTCTTGGTCCATTAAGTGTGAATTTCATACAAACTAATGAATTCATAATGCATCAACTTCTTAGAAATTAAAAATGCACGCAACAATAATAATTAGATTTATCTATACCAATGCTCTACTCTACCTTCCTCATCCGTGGTTAATTGTAAAATGTTTCCTAAAAATATTGATATAATTTGCGACCACAACAATTTCTTCTCAATATGTGTTGTGTTTCTATTTTTAGACCCATTTATCTTATCAAACCCTAACTATATAAAGGGTAGTTTGTATGTTGCTTCAATTAATGAAAAATCAGAATTGTTTTATGTTTTTATTTTGATGCAATCCTAGATCTAAAATTAGTCTTAGCATATTCTATCAATTGGTGCTTTCTATCTCTACTCATGACTCCCCCTACAGCACCTAATCCCTCTTCAAGAGAGATTGTAGAAGTTGTTCATACAACACAAATACTCATTGATAATGCAATGAATCAAACAAAAAATCAAATGAATGAAAGATTTGATAAAGTTACTGCAGATTTGGAGCAGCAAATGGGACATATTCATACAAGGATGAGCAATGATAAACAAATTGAAGATAATAGGTATGAGTCTCTCATGAACATGCTCACTAAGTTGGAAACACAAAGAGAGTAAAAGCTTGTTGCCACTGTTTCTACAGCTGCCACTGTTTCTATAACTGCTACTAGTTCTGCTGCAGCCAGTAGCTCAGGTATCACACAAATTCCTTCTACAATTCCTATTATTACAAACTCGGGTACCTATGTTATTACCCCAACCAGCATATCCATTATATGAAAGGAGGTGCCCTTGGTTGGTTCAAATGTATGCACCAAAATTAATTGTTGAGTGATTGGTTTTCATTTACAAAGGCTTTAGAGTTGCGTTTTGGTCCCTCTACCTATGACATTAATAGGGGATCCCACATCACAGCCTACCCTAGCCTCTTTTCACCAACTTCGTCAACTACTCCATACAAATTTTATTACTTCATTCCACCTCCTAACCATCCAACCTCTTGAAACTTCAAGTGAGGTTCCACATTCCACTTCTTCATCCCTCAAAATGTTTACCCAAACCCATCAACCAATCATTAATCACCTTCTTAAACAATATCCTTCCATTTTCCAACCTCCTAGCGGACTACCACCTCTAAGACCCCACGACCATCACATTCCTATCTTACCCAGCACACCCGTCAATGTTAAACCATATAAATACCCCCACTCCCAAAAAGATGTCATGACAGCCATTATCTAAGAAATGCTTAAGGATGGAACTATAGTCCCTAGCCACAGCCTTTTTTCCTCCATTGTCTTACTAGTTAAAAAGAAAGATGGAACTTGGCGTTTTTGTGTTGCCTATAGAGCTCTTAACGTAGTTACTATAAAAGACAGATTTCATATCCCAACCATTTATGAACTATTGGATGAACTAGGCGGCGCTACAATTTTTTCTAAGATAGACTTACGCTCAGGCTATCACCAGATTCGTGTTGCATCAAACGACACTCATAAAACAACTTTTAGAACATTTGATGGTCATTACGAGTTTCTCATAATGCCCTTTGGATTCACTAAGGACCCGTCTACTTTTTTGTCTGCCATGAACGATTTACATATACCTTACTTACGCAAGTTTGTTTTGGTTTTTTTATGACATTCTCATTTACAGTTTTGATTTTGCAACTCATTTAATTCATTTGCATGTTGTGTTTGATTTATTAAAGTCACATGCGTTTGTTACCGAGTTATCTAAGTGTGTCTTTGTTGTGGATAGAGTTGATTATCTGGGACATGTGATATCTGTTACCGAGTTATCTAAGTGTGTCTTTGTTGTGGATAGAGTTGATTATCTGGGACATGTGATATCAGTTGGTGGTATTGCACCAGACCCAGAAAAAGTCAAACCCATTTTGGATTGGCCTCAACCGCGTTCTTTCATGACACTCTGTGGTTTTTTAGGGCTCACCAGATTCTATAGGCAGTTTGTGCGCAACTACGCCACTCTCAATGCTCCCCTCACCAATTTATTGTGTTCCACTAAGTTTACATGGAGTACACAAGCTAGTATCACCTTTACAATGCTAAATAAGATCATGATTGACATGTCGATGCTTACACTACCATACTTTACAAAAACATTTATACTAGAAACGGATGCTTCTAGAGTCGCGATAGAAGTTGTGCTATCTCGGGAAGGACGTCCCATGGCTTTCTTCAGCAAGCAAATATGCTCTTAATTGCAAGTTTCTTTAGTTTACGTGAGAGTGATGTTTTCCATCACTGAGTCCGTGGAAGAAGTGGAATCAATACTTGATCGGATAACATTTTCATATCTACACGGATAAAAAAAATTAAGGAATTTATTGCTTCAAAAAATCCAAACTCCAGAACAACAAAAATGGGCATCAAGGATTTAACTTCAAAATCTTTTACAAACATGGTAAGTCTAACTTGGTTGTTGATGCAGTGAGTAGAAGATATGACTCACCTGAACCACTATACATGTTCATATCCTCCTTAGTTCCAAAGCTGCTATCATAGTTACAATCCTATTATGTTACCCATAAAGGTCAAAACTTGGTTAAAGAGAATAAACAAAAGACATTGAGAATACTTTCAAATTCACTAATGGATTGCTTTACTTTAAGGAGAGGTTGTTCATACCTGAATGTGCATGTGTGCCCCACAGTAATCTCAAAATACCACAACACCCTTTGTGTAGGTCATTCAGGTGTCAAAGCGACTATAGCTCGCCTAGGTTCCTCCTTCTCATGGCCTAGAATGTACACAAACGTTAAACATTTTATAAAACACTGCTCTACATGTCAACACAACAAGCACTTAATACATAAAAAGAAAGGATTACTCTACCCTTTACCAGTGCCACAACAAGTTTGGGAAGACCTTATCATAGACTTTATCACAGACCTGTCAAACTCTTTTGGTCACACCGTTATTTGGGTTATTTATTATTGATTGACTAAATATGTTCACTTCATTGCTCTTCCAACTAAGTTCACAGCAGTTGATCTTGCTACTCGTTTCTCCATGGGAATCTGTAGATTACATGGAATACCAAAATCAATTATATCAGACAGAGATCCCATCTTCCTAAGTACATTCTGGAAGGAACTTTTCAAAGTCCATGGAACATAACTAAAGTATAGTATGACTTACCATCCTAAAACGATAGGCAAACGGAAGTTGTCAACCATTTCCTTGAGATGTATCTCCGTTGTTTTGTGAGTGATCAGCCACGCCGATGGTATAAGTTTCTCCACCTTGTCAAGTTCTGATTTAACACATCTTTCCACTCTTCCATCCAGATGACTTGGTTTACTGAACTATATGGATGTCAACCACCTTCTATTCAGGATTACATCATTGGTTCAACCTCTGTCGGCAATTTTGACACCTCTTTGCAAACAAGACACAAAATACTTCAGCTCCTTAAATAAAACTTAACAAAAAGTAGAAAGCAGATGGAAAACCAAGCAAATAAAAAGCATACGGATCAAACCTTTCAAGTGGGTGACCTTGTCTTCCCTCGCCTTCAACCATAATGTTAGCACACGGTGTCCAAAAGGATGTCACAGAAGCTATCCAAACGCTTTTATGGACCTTATACCATCTTGAAATGCGTGAGTCAGGTAGCTTATGAACATGATTTTTCACATGCATCTCGTATTCACCCGGTGGTACATGTCTCCCTCCTGCGACCTTATTATCGGGAGAGTTCTACACCTTCAGAATATTCAAAGTGTATCAAATCAGAAAGATTTGAGGATCTCATAAAGGATAAACCATAATGTTTTGAGGACTCAAGAAGCAAACAAGAGAACAACATTTCTCAAAAGTTGGAAAATAAGTTAAAAAGGACTCAAAGTTTTGTTTTAGAGGAGAGAGTTTTGCAACGGAATCTGAAAATTCCAAAGTGTTGGAAAATAGTGATGTCCTTAATGAGACAGATGTACTTAAACAAGTTTCGGTTTCCAAATGATCCCACTTACCAAAGTCTTCCCATGTTTCCCTAATATATCACACTACCCACCTCCCACCGTCTAATCCCAACTGATCAAATTTAACTCCTCTTGATCATTCCATGTGTCCCTCCCCAACCTTCCTTACTGCTACGCATCCCACTTTTATCTTCGAGCCAGTTGCCACGCCCATCCCTTCTCCTACCCCACTTGTTCAACACAATCCCATAAAATCTGTTTCTTTTACTCATTCTACTGCTCAAGACATTTCTATACACTTCTCATTTCCAGCTAACACTGCTTCCCAGATGTCCTCATCAAAATTCCCATTTCCCGTTCATTTTCAAAGCCTTTAGCCTCTTTGTTCCATTCCAGTGATGTTATAACCAAGTGTTTGTCTCACTTGCCTCTTCCCATTGCCACGTCAGCCCAACCCAATTCCAATGTGAACCTTGAGGAAAAGGTTCCTTCTGGGGCCAGAAGTATTGTTAAGAAGCCCAATTTCCCTTTTAAAAGAGTAACAAAAGGCCAACTTGGTTTAATGATTTTTACACTTATTAGTTGGGGGTGATGTATCACTTTTCCCTTTAGCTTTTATTATTAAGTTTTTGAATTTTAATCTAGGTGGCTTAGACCTATTTATCTTATTAAACTCTAACTATATAAAGGGTAGTTTGTATGTCGCTCCAATTAATGAAAATTCAGGTTGTTTTATGTTTTTATTTTGATGCAACCCTAGATCTAAAATTAGCCTTAGCATATTTTATCATTCTCTGTGGTATTTTGGATTGAATTTTAGTGTCGACAAGGGTAGCTTCATGGTTCGGAAGGAGTTGTGCATGTTGTAATCGAAGTCTGTTCAAGTATGCTGTCGAAATATAGTAACTTGTAATTTAAGTTAGTATGTCTATTTGGGCCTTGTAAGTTAAATTGTTAAGTTAGCTTAGTATTATATAAATACACTAGTTCTCTCAGGTTGTTGATAAAGCTTAATTGTTGATATTCACTTGTAATCTTTGAACCTTTATTGAGAAAAACCTTTATTGAGAAAGTGAATAGTAAAACAGATTTAACTAATTCATATTATTCTTCTTCCTTCTTCTCTTTCTTTGTAAAACCTAATAGAATTTATTATATTTGTTCAAGAAACTCAATTTTTTCACATTTTGATGTTCTTAACGACATCAATTCACAACTTTCTCTATTTATAAAAAAGATATTTATAAGTGATATGTTAATCAAATTTATTAAATAATCTATTAATAATTTTAAAAATAAAATTATAAATTGAAACTATATAAAATTTTAATTGATTGAGTCAATTAAAATTTCTTTTTTACTTAACATAAAAATGTTTGGAAAACTAAGGCTTAAATTTGAAGGAAAAGAAATCGGGAAAATAAAAAGGAAAAAATAAAATAAAAATTATATTTTTAAGCTATTATTGTAAATAATAATTATTATTTATTTATTATTATAAAATTAAAATTTTTTGTATTATAAAAATATATTTTAAATTTAAAGAATTTATTGACACCATTCAAAATTATATATTTATGAAGACATCTCAAGTCTCGTCAAGCTAAAGATTCAAAATTCTTGTGTGATGTTGTTATCCCTGAATTTCGACGCTAGCAATTAATGAGGTCATTTGGCTTAATAAAGAGTTTTCTCATTATGAACTAAAAGTGAGGTTTTCGACCTTACTCATTAAAAGTATGAGAGTCGAATGAACCTACTTACCAATTTGGTACTTAGAGAAATTCTAAGTTAAAATAGTTTCTAGGTGTTGTGATGATTCGACCATGTTGAGTTTCGACGAAAATGGTAGTTACATGAGTTTAACACGTTCAAGTTTGGAGGGAAGTTATGTAATTTTCAATTCAAATGTAGAGACAAGTGGCACAAGATCAAGTTTCTTCAACACATTAGTGGTACAAGTGTCATCATCTTAAAATAGTGTTAGGAATATCCGTCGAAAACGGTTACTTTGTAATGTATATAAATAGCTTAGTTTAGTATTAGAATAAGTGTGTGGAAATCATATATCCTAGTAACTCTGTATACTCAAAGTATTCGCGTGTAGAGAAAAGAGTGCAGTGAGAATGTACGTGATTGAAACACCACTAAATTTATCTTCAATGTCAAATTTATCTTTGAAGTCATTTATCTTTTACAAGCCTTTATTTTAAAGCATTTATATTTCAAACTCATTTACCTTTTCAAGCACTTTTACTGCATTTCCTTTACAATTCTTGCCTTTACTTTTCCAGCACTTTAACATTTTGCCTCGCATTTATTTTCTCTTTACATTTTCAGCCATTTACGTTTCCAAGCCTTGTCTTTCTTTTATTTACTTTAAAAAGTTTTTGCTTTAATTTATTTCTTTTATATTTAAACATCTTTTGAATCTTGTTGAAGTATTCAAGACCCTTTTTCCCAAAAACATTATAAAACCAAATCAACCTTTTTAGCACATGTCCTAGGACCAATCTGGTCGATCCTGCGAGTAACTGAGGGTATTTTGGTATCTTCATAGGACCAGCGGTTGTTTACCAATTTTGGGGGTAAACAAATTGGCACGCCCAGTGGGATAGTGCTGAAAAATGGTTTTTTAGAAGTTTTTATAACTTCTCCTTTTTTCATAACTTCCTTGTTTCGTAATTTCCTTCGCGCGGGAAATCTGGTCGAAAGAACGGTTACTTTCGTTGTATGCATTTGAGAAGTGGGAAAGTATCCAGTACATACCATTATATCCCAAAAAGAAGAAACACAAGGAGGGTGGCATCTAGCCAAGGAAACCCAAATGATTCAATTCCCGCAACAAGTGGGTCGAATCCTCAAGTGGGCAGTTCAAATGTTCGTAGTACAGATACACAAGATGAGCCAAGGAGTGAGGCCATCCCAGTCTCCAGTCCTTCGACAGGAGCTTCGACAACACCAAATATGATGTCAGAACCAACCCCTTTGGCAGGACCAGGAGAAACAGATAATATATACTATACTCAGCCAGTGTTGGAGTATATTGGGCCAAATGCTCAAACTCCGCCACCAAATTTTTCTGCATTTAGACCCTACATACCCATATCACTTTCTCAGGCTTTTCCCAGAATCTTTGGTACGTCAACCACCACTATGGTAGGATTGAGAAATGCACCCCCAGTCTATTCAGAAAATGTTGTTCCTTCACCACTGCAAGAATTTGGTTATGCAATAAATATGAGAAGGAATAACCAAACTGGTGGCTTAGGGCATTCGACTAAGAGTCATGCTTTCACAAATGAGTTTGTGGCCTATTTAAAGCAACAGATGGATGAAATCAACATGCATATGGTTCATACTCTATCCCAAACTATGGGAGAGATTTTTTAGCCTCTGATTCAGAATACGACTCAGACGAATCAACAGATGGTGTCTCAAATGGCGCGCATAGCAGGATTCATGGGAGTCCCAGCACTAGTTCGACAACCCAATTACATGCCAAATATAGGAAATGCTATACAGCCACCAAATTAAGAGGATCCGCCAGTAGTCGAACCCATTAGAAATCCAAGACAGATGCCAGTAGAGGGGGAGGCAAGAGTAAGAGTGATAAATAGACATCAAGATGCAGACCACGTGGTCCAACAAGTTCGATGGAATAATTTGGCAGCAGAGAATAACTTGGTAGCCCTTGTCGAACGAATAATGGCTCGAAACGGAATAAACACAGGTTTTTCCAGGCCGAACTTTACTTTGCCAATAGTGGATTATATACTCCAATCAAAATTACCTCCTGGGACGAAGGTACCTAAGTTCACCAAGTTCTCAGGGGATACAACTGAGTCTATGGTCGAACATGTTGCACGCTACATGATAGAGGTTGGGGATATTGTTAATGATGAAAGTCTAAGAATTAAATATTTCCTAGTTCCCTCATTAAGAATGCTTTCACTTGGTTCACTACTCTGCCACCCGGTTCGATATGAAACTAGACTCAACTAGAGTGTTTGTTTCATGAGCAGTTCTATATGGGTCAAACTAAGATTAGTTTGAAAGAATTGGCCAGTGTTAAATGAAAGTACAATGAGTCCATTGATGATTACTTGAACAAATTTCGGATGCTTAAGGCCAGATGTTTTACTCAAGTACCTGAGCGTGAATTGGTTGAAATGGTGGTGGGTGGCCTTGACTATTCAAACAGAAAGAAGCTGGATACCCAGTACTTGAGAGACATGGCCTAATTAGCAAATAAAGTTCGACAGATTGAACGTCTGAAGGACGAGAAAGCCAAGGTGAACAAACATAATAAAATAGCTTACGTTGAATATCAAGATGAGGTCGAAAACGTCTATGAAGAAACTCTACCTCTAGATGATAATGAGATAGACATAGCTGAACTTAAACAGGGTTCTCCTTATTCTTGTAAACTTCTAGTTCCCTCAAATCAAAATAATTTTGTCGAAGTCGAAAAGAACGATAGGTTTCCAAAGAAAATATATACTTTCGACGTCACCAAGTGTGACGAAGTCTTTGATTTATTAGTTAAGGATGGCCAAATACTTGTGCCTCCTGGGGATAAAATTCCACCTTTAGATCAAAGAAAGAAACGAGGTTTTTGTAAATACCATAATTATTTGGGTCATAAAACTTCCCAATATTTTCTTTTCAGGGATTTGGTGCAAAATGCAATTCAGGAGTGAAGACTCAAATTTGGGGACAAGCCAAAGGCACAGATGAAGATAGATATTGATCATCTTCAGGTGGCTGAGGCTAATTATACTGAACCTTCTGTAGTAAACTGGATTGAGGTCGTTGGGAAAGTTGTTAATGACAACAACAGTCCTGATTCAGTTGAGGCTATAGTGGATCCTGTGATAGTTGAGGTTACTGAGAACCCCAATAATGAAGTTATAGTGTTCAAGGCTAATGAGGAGCTGACTAGTGAGCAATGGGAACAACTGATATGCAAGGCTGCTGAAGGATTCTTCAAGACATTACCAAATGTCGAAAGGTTTAATATGGGGGTTAGCATCATCCCCCATGAGGAGGTAGAAGAGTCAAGCCTCCCACTCATTACAAAGGAAACTGCTGAGAGTTTCATCAAGATGGACAAGGCCACTGATGGCCTGGAGCTAAACTTCTCCAAGATGGAACTCAAGGATGAATTTAATGTTAATATGGTCGAAGTGACAGACGACTAGGTACTGAAAGTGGATCATTCTGCAGCCCAAAAAGACCATTATAATAAGGCTTATCCCAAGGAGGATGAGATGATTGTTGATTTCTTCTAAAGATATCAAAACAAGAAAGTCAGAAGTGATCTTGTGTCCAAGATGTAGTTCCATCTTCGACAGAAAAGTTGCTCAAAGCCTTCAACAGACAAATAAGGCGCATGGGGGGTAGAAGTCGAAAACTACCAAAAAACATAGTCGTTTCGACCCAAGGCGTGTCAACCCCTATCAACAAGGGGGTATGCCCCATTCTCTCAAGTCCAAACAACCCACATTTAAACCAAGTGGGGAAGTTCCCAGTGACAAGTGGTTCAAGTCTGATGAGTCGGGAAAAGCGGAGGATAATAGTGGAGAAAAATCGAGGTCGAAAGAGGACCTTCAATAGGATACAAAAAGGAGGTTAGGACCTCTAACAAAGCTGTGTATGTATCTGAGAATTATAAAGGTAATAACCATATATCCATGTCACAATGGCATAGGGAGCAGCACAGAAGGAAGGCTCAAAGGGAAGCCTCCAGAGCTGATTGTGCTGAATCCAGCACAAGTGTCCTTGGTGAAGCTAGGGACAACCTTAAAATGAATAACAAAGTGCCTGTGGGCGCAAAGGACTTTCGTCCAGGAACAAAGAAGTTGACATCAATGCAGAAATAAAAGCTGAATTGAAGGTTGCCGAAGATGAAGAGATGACAGATTACTTCGACTGTGAATCTGAGGCTTCCCTGGACGTCTTGGTCAATGTAGTTTCAGTAATTCCTAGAGAGTACGATCGCCTCACTAAGGTCGAAAATCTGGATGTTAATACTGAAGCAGAAATGGCAGAAGATCAACCAGTGTGCTACTATGTGATGAACAATGGGTGTGTCGAAGAACAAAACACTTTCTTCGAAAGACCCGCTGAGGCCATGAGGGGGCACCTAAAACCCTCTATATCACTGGAAAGGTGGAAAACATGGCCATCAACAAAATTTTGGTTGATTGTGGCACTACAGTAAACATAATGCCACATTTCTTGCGGGCCAGAATTGGAAAATTCGACACGGACCTAAAACCCCACAACTTGGTCCTATCGAACTATGAAGGCTAGACTGGACCTATTATGGGGGTTCTACAAGTTGACTTGACTGTGGGAACAGTTACAAGGCCCACTCTCATTATGGTGGTAGAGAGTAAGGCCAATTATAACCTCCTGCTATGGAGAGAATGGATACATGGCATAGGAGCAGTTTCATCTTCAATGCACCAAAGGGTCACCATATGGAGGTCAGATGGTATTGTCGAAAACATTGAAGTAGATCAGGGGTACTTTAAGGTACCAGTAAATCATGTGGAAGGTGTAGAGTTCGATATGAACTTAGCACATATTGGTCCATGTGCACCAGCATAGTTCGAGTTCACACCTGACGATCACGCATTTTTCTCATTGCATCTCCATCTCATTGAAGGTTTCCGCTGGGACAGAGAGGTAGTAGAAGAAGCAGGAAATATACCACCATATTTCCCAGATCCTTCAATTCACCCCACAGGATGGGGAAGCAAAGGCTGTAATAATGACTGACTTCGATGCATTAAAAAGAATTTTGGCATATGTGGCTGAAACAAGGATATAGACAACCTTGGAGGCTACAGGAAATGATATGGATGTAGAGGCCATTACTGAAATTGTTAAAGATAATCATGTCAAGGATTACGACCAAGAGCCCTCAGATAAGGCTCAAGAAGATTCATACCAAAGGCTTGATGCAATTTATGATAATGAGCCTTTGGGATTCGAAAAGGACCCTTTGTCAGAAAGTACCAAAATGTTGGCTCAGGACCCTTTAGAAGAAATTGACCTGGGGGAAGGGAAGTTGAAAAGGCCTACGTACATCAATGCCAACCTCGACCCAGAACTTACAGTCGAAGTGGTCCACTTTCTAAGAGAATTTAAATATTTTTTTGCTTGGGACTATAACGAAATGTTTGGTTTGGGCTTGTTGAACATAAGCTACCAATCAAACCTGGGAAGAAGCCTGTCAAACAAAATCCAAGACGGTTTTCCCCAACAATCCTCACCAAAATTAAAGTGGATATTGAGAGGTTGCTTCGATGCAAGTTCATTCACACATCTAGGTACGTTGAATGCTTAGAAAATATTGTGCCAGTAATTAAAAAAATGGTTCTTTAAGGGTATGCATAGATTTTAGAGATCTAAATTCAGCAACCCCTAAGGATGAGTATTCAATGCATATGGTAGAAATGATGATTGATTCTGCTGCAGGACACAAGTATCTAAGTATGCTAGATGGCTACTCAGGATGCAATCAGATATTCATTTTTGAGGAAGATGTCCCTAAAACTGCTTTTCGATGCCCATGGGCCTTCGGCACCTATGAATGGGTAGTGATTCCTTTTGGTTAGAAACATTCAGGGGCAACTTATCAAAGAGCAATGAATTCAATTTTTCATGATTTCATAGATACGTTTATGCAAATTTATATTGATGAAATAGTTGTGAAGTCTATTTCAGGACTAGACCATGTCAATCATGTTCGATGGTCTTTTGAAAGAATGAGAAAGCATGGTTTTAAAATGAATCCACTTAAATGTGTTTTTTGTGTGCAGGAAGGGGACTTTCTAGGATTTGTGGTCCACAAAAAGGGGATCAAAATCAATCAGAATAAGACTAAAACTATCATGGAGGCTAAAGCGCCTTCGACGAAGAAGGAGATGCAATCACTCTTAGGCAAAATCAACTTCTTAAGGAGTATCATATCAAACCTAAGTGGCAAGACGCAAGCCTTATCACATTTGCTACGAATGGGCAAAGAATGGTTTCAATGGGGGAAGGCTCAACAAAAAGCTTTTGACAAGATCAAGGAGTACTTGAGTCGTGCTCAAATTCTTTCTCCGCCTTGTAGAAAGAAAAGTATGAGATTGTACATAGCTGCTTCAGATAGAACTTTAGGGAGCATGTTAGCCCAAGAGGATGATGATGGCGTCGAAAGTGCCATTTATTACCTTAGTAGAGTTTTAAATGATGCATAAACTAGGTATAGTATGATAGAAAAATTATGCTTGTGTTTGTATTACTCTTGTACTAAATTGAAACAATATATAAAATTAGCTGATGTTTATGTTTCTTCTCATTTTGATGTTATTAAACATATTTTATCCAAATATATTTTGCATTGTCGAATTGGAAAATGGGCACTAGCATTGACTGAGTACTCATTAACCTATAAACCCTTAAAAGCTGTAAAGGGGAAACTGGTTGCAGACTTTATAGTTGACCACTCCATAAATGAGAGTCCTTTGAATTATCTTGAGATTGAGCCCTGGAATTTATACTTCGACGGGTCTAGTCATAAAGATGGGACTGGAATTGGAGTGCTTGTTATTTCTCCTAATAAAATTCCAACAACACTCAAGTATATAATTGAAGGACCTTATTCCAACAGTGAGGCTGGATATGAAGCTTTAATAGCTGGACTTGAAGTATTGTTGGAATTGGGGGCAAATCATGTCGAAATAATGGGAGACTCAGAGTTGGTAATAAAACAAGTTACTAAAGAATACAAATGCATAAAAGAAAATCTAATTATGTATTTTGTAGTGGTAAATAGACTGTTGAAAAAATTTGAAGCAACCACCTTTCGACACATTCCCAGACTACAAAACCAAGTCTCAAATGACTTGGCTCAAATTGCGTCAGGATATAAAGTTTCAAAAGAGAAATTACAAAGTGCAATTGAGGTTAGAGGGAAAGTAGTGTCAGTAAGATTGGCCCCATCAGACTTAGAAGAAACTAAGCTTGGGTATGTTGATGACCAAAGTTTCTTAATATTGATGGTCGATAGCATAAGTGATAAGGATTGGAGGAAGCCCATAATGGACTATCTGGAAAATCCAACAGCTTCGACAGAAAGAAATATCAGATACCAAGCCTTAAGTTATGTTCTCTTGGGGAATGAATTATTTAAAAAGACTTCTGAAGGAGTATTGCTTAAATGCCTCAGTGAGGCTAAAGCATACTTGGCTCTTTCAACTGTCCACAGTGGGGCATGTGGGGCACACCATGTAGGCTACAAAATGAAGTGGCTTTTATTTTGACAAGGTGTGTATTGGCCTGCTATGTTGAAAGATTGCATAGAATTTTCTAAAGGTTGTCAGGAATGTCAAATACACTCTAGCATCCAATATGTGCCTGCTGTAACACGGTGGGAGAACTGACTTTAGTTATGTTGCGGATAGCAAGAGTCGCCACCGACTTTTATTTTATCCAAAGGAAAGGCATAAAAGAACAGGAAAGACCTTTTAAAAGATTTTTGGGTCCGGGGGGTAGGTTATGTAAAGGGAAGGTGTTAGCACCCTTTACATCCATGGTTATCCATGGGCTCTTAGTTACTTAGCTCACTTTTGAATTGTTTTTGAAAACGTGAAATGTGTGAATAGAAAATTTTCAGATGAGTTAATAATGATCCATGTACGGATGCGTAAAAACTTGTGTTTGAAAATTTGTTTGAAATTTGTTAAGTGTTTGAAAAATAGAGTGAGCAAGCAACTAGGAGGTACCTACCCTAAAATTTAAGTCTTTTCTGTTCTTTATCCTTTAAGTGGTAAGACTATCCCTATTATTAAGGAATAGGTAGTCATTACCTTGGATGTGAGGGACATATGAGGGACATTCTGTTTTAATGAAGGCAACTGTGGGGTGTATTAAGCATTTAGGAGGGTCTATCATCATTATTCGAAAAGGGACTTGATCTTTAAAGGCAACCATTAGGGACTTGATGATTTTTCTTTTAAGGGACTTGCTTTATACACCCCACTTGACCTTATGATTAGGCAACATTGAGGGATAGCCTTAGAAATGTGAGATGGCGATTAAAAATCGACTTACGTGTGTGAGTGTTAATTTATATTTATCTTATAATTAAAGTGATCTAAATTCAATTTTAAAATACAAATAATTTTCACTCCCTAAATTACTAACCATAGCATAAAAAAAATTAAATAAATTAAATATTTACAAAATTACACCAAGAAGCAATTACATAATAATTATAATAAAATAAATAGCAAATAAAAATATAAGAGCAAAATATAAATAATAAACAAAATAATTATAATAGGGGGTTAGTAATAATAATAATAAAAAAATAAATAAGGTTAGTAAAATAATAATAATGGATTAGTAATAATGATAAACAAAATAAAATAGCAAATAAGAATTAGACATTATTAAGAAAATATAAACAATTTAATTATAAAATTTAAAATTTATATGCAACTTATTAATTCTAAACATGAAAATTGTAATTATAATATTAGCATAAATTTAATTATTTTAAAACATATATATATTAAAATATAATTTAGGTTATAAACATAGCATATAAAATATATTTACATATTATATATAAAAATAGGTTATAATTAATTATATTTACAAGATTCCATATTAAATATTATATTTACAAAAATTAATTTTATTAAATAAACATGTACATGATAACTATGTTAAAAATTAAAAAATAAACAATTAAGTTTTTAATAAGTATTTAGAAAAATAAATTAAGGTTTCTAAGATTAGGGTTTTATTAGAAAAATATTTTTAGGGTTTAATTTATAACATACAAAAATTATTTTAATTAATATACATATATTATAATTACGTAAAAGAAATAATTTTTGAATTAAGAAAATATGATTTTTGAATATTATAATCATTGAATAACATTTTATAGAATTATTTTTATTAATAAAACTTAAATCAATTAAATGAAATTAAACAAAGCAAAAATAAAAAAAAAATGTCAAAACAAACCTGGCTGGGATTTGAACCCAGGAGGCTTTGTTTACCAGCAACAAGACACACCACCAGACCACCACATGCGCAGGTGAAAGGAAAGGGAGAGGAATTGTTTTTGTGCATTGCCTGGAAAAATCAAGAAAAATCAAGAAGCAAAAAGGCCTGGGGTGGTATTGAACCCAGGACCTTTGAAACTAGCAAACACACGCATGACCGCCTGGTTGGAAGAGCCCATCTGCTAATGTGTTGGTTACAATACATAATATATTATGTATGTTTAACCTGAAAAAAATAAGAACAAAAAATGTACATGGCCTGGATTCGAACACAGGCCACTCATCTAAACGCGCAGTAGTCTTACCACCAGGACAAGCATTGGCTTGTGATAATAAACAGAAACAAAATTATATTATTTTTAAACAATAATTCAAATACAGGTTTCGCGCCACCCAGCTTCTTCTTCAACCTCATACTTGCAATTTTACCTGCGAAATCAGTCACGAGTTTTCCTGCGAATTCTTAAATTGCAGCAATACCTACAAAGATCAATGACCAACAAAACCATACAATTTCACAAAATTAAACACAGCAATATGATCCAGCCGTTCATGCGATTCATCCTATGTTTTTGAAATCCATTTATGTTCATTAAATCAGAAATCCCTAAACCTAGGTCCAAACCCTAACAATGGCGTTTCACGGTTTAGCCATGGTTTCTTTGATTTTCTTGCCCAGAAACGTTCTACATCACATGATAAACAAGATTAGCCAAACAAATTTCATTGAAACACAATAAATTAATGAATTCGAAAAAAAATATTTTCAAGAACAAGAGGGATTCGGGTTGTTCATATATGCATGATATTGATGCATATGAGTGATGGTTTATGATCAGAGAAGTCCAAGGAAGCTCTCCACGTTCTTGTTTTACCTTCTAGGGCCCTGGAATTCAAAAACCGAATGTGAGTTTTGGATGAGTTTTTGAGGTTTTGAAACTGGATTTTGAGGCAGAGGATTCGTGGCTGGGCAATGACAATGAGTTATGCACTTATAGGAGAGTGAATTAGGTCAAAAAGATTGATTGTTTGTGTGGAAATTTTGATTCAAAAAGATTCATCATGATCATGTCTTAAAATCCAAATATTTATGCATTAAGGCTTGCTATTTTGGGACCAATCTTGTGATTTCATTCCCTTTCAATCCCAATCAACATTGAAGATATTCTAGAAACCAAATCTCCATCAAATATCATATTTTCATATTTTATTTCTATTTAAAATGATTTTTTATGAATTAAATCAAAATAAATAAAAATAAAATTATAAAAATTCTGATTTTTAATCATTTGGGTCGTGCATAATGTTAGTGTATGGATTGGATCATAATTTGACAAGCCCATTTGGAAAGAATTGGTTTTAGACCTCCATTTTCATCATAAACCATCACAAAATTTCCCAACTTTGCAAGGGCACATATCCTTCAATTTTAATGCTATGAGGGTGTTCTTGGACATTTTGGAAAGCTTGAAGAGTCCTATAAACAACCCCATTGGTTTCATGTCCATACCATTTACCAATCACAAGTTATGCCCTTTTGAAGTTGTTGACTTTTTGTTGACTTTCAAAAGGACCTATAATGTCTTAGCTCATACCTTTCAAATGAAGCATTTTTGGGCTTGGCTTGTGAGACACAAAGTTGTAGAGAATTCAATTTCCTTCAAAATGAGCTTTGGATGGAGACTTGGTGATGAAGCATGTGAAAGTTATGGCTGGTCAAAGTTCAGTTGACTTTTCCTGTGAAAACCCTAATTTAGAAACTCCTGATTCTTGATGATCTGAAATCTCCTTGATGAATCATGATCAACCCTTGATCAAATGATGAATTTTACTTCATATACTTGATGTTGGCAAAAAATCATGAAGTTTGACTTTGGTTTGACCACAGTTGACCTCAGTTTGACTTTTTAACTGCATTGACTGATTTTGACTTATCTGATCATCTGACTGAGCAAACTTTTGAGAAAAGTCTTGAAACTTGTCATGGGGGTTCTTACACACATATAAGATGTTTTGAAGCTCACTTGAAGTCTTGGAAGTCCATTTAGCCTGATTAAAGTCAAAACCCTAGTTTTGGATGCACTGTTTAGGAGGTGCATTGTCTGAGGGAATTGTCAACTCTTCTGACCAATTGTGAACTTTGTGAACCTTGTGAACCATCATAAAATGTCTTGTGAACCTCATGGGAGGTATTGTGAACCTTGTGAACCTTGTGAACCTTCATGAAGTGACTTGTAGACTTCATGAACCTCATGAAAGGTCTTGTAAAACTTGTGAACCTTGTGAACCTTCAAGAAGTGACTTGTAGACTTCATGAACCTCATGAAAGGTTTTGAAAGAATTGTAGAACTTGTGAACCTTGTGAACCTTCATAAAGTAACTTGTAGACTTCATGAACCTCATGAAAGGTCTTGTAAAACTTGTGAACCTTGTGAACCTTCAAGAAGTGACTTGTAGACTTCATGAGCCTCATGAAAGGTTTTGAAAGCATTGTAGAACTTGTGAACCTTGTGAACCTTCATAAAGTAACTTGTAGACTTCATGAATCTCATGAAAGGTCTTGTAAAACTTGTGAACCTTGTGAACCTTCAAGAAGTGACTTGTAGACTTCATGAGCCTCATGAAAGGTTTTGAAAGCATTGTAGAACTTGTGAACCTTGTGAACCTTCATAAAGTAACTTGTAGACTTCATGAATCTCATGAAAGGTCTTGTAAATGTTGTGAAACTTGTGAAACTTATGAACCTTGTGAACCTTCAAGAACACAAAGTCTTGTATTGTGAGGGCAAATTTTGGGGTGCAACACCTGCAAGTGAGTTGCACTCTATAGTGAAACCTTGGCCTTTTAGAGGATAGGCTTTAGACTTGGTTGGAGAAATTCGACCAGCATCTTCAAAAATTCACAAATACATTTTGGTAGGAATTGACTATTTCTCTAAATGGGTCGAAGCCATTCCATTACCTAACGTTGACCAAGAAAATGTAATTTAGATCATTCAAAAGTATATCATCTATAGATATGGCATTCCAGAAACAATCACCACAGACTAAGGGTTTGTGTTTACTGGTCGAAAGATGCAGGAGTTTATCAAGGAAATGGGTTTTAAACTTTTGACATCTACACCTTATTATGCTCAGGCCAATGGCCAAGTCGAAGCAGCAAACAAGATTATTATTGGTTTGATCAAAAAGCGTGTGGGTAAGAAGCCAAGAAATTGGCACAAGACATTGGACCAGATCTTATGGGCATGTCAAACCTCACCCAAAGAAGCAGCCAATAGTACCCCATTTCGACTTAGTTATGGGCATGATACAGTTTTACCTCTTAAAATTTATCTTTAGTCCGCAAGAATTCAAAGGCACCATGAGATTCCATCTGAAGTCTATTGGAACATGATGCTAGATGAATTGCTGGATTTAGAGGAAGAAAGACTTCGTGCCTTAGAATTGCTAGAAAGGCAGAAGAAAAGGATAGAAAAATCTTATAATAAGAAGTGTAAGTCAAAAACCTTTTCAATTGGTGAATTAGTGTGGAAAGTCATATTGCCCATGGATCGAAAAACGAGATCTTTAGGGAAATGGTCACCCAAATGGGAAGGCCATTTCCAAGTTGCAAAAATATTCAGTAACAATGCTTATGAGATTCATGAGATTGAAGTTGATTTAAGAATCTTTAAAGTGAATGGGAAATATTTAAAAAGATATAGGCCAATGCTGCAAGAGATTCAAATACGAACGTAGAATTTCATTAATCAAGAAGGGGCCATTAATGGCTTACAGAAACAAAAATTCAAAACATAGTTTGATAACCAAAAAAGGAAAAACTATTCCTAAATATCATCCCAGTTAAGGGAGTTAAGGTAGTTGATCCAATCTTCATCAGCTTCATCATCTTGGTCTTGAATTTTTGGAGGTTCCTTCTTGAGGGATTCTGCTCTACCCTCCTTGGTCTTGGATCGAGTCATCACCCCAGTTGAAGTACCATATGAAGGAGGTTTCTTCTTTTTGGTGCCTTCTGAAGGCTTGGGTGGCTCAACAACATTCACTTTCTTCATAGGACTACTCATGATTTTTTTGGGTTTGTGAAGAAAGTGAGATCAGTTAGGGATTTTTTATAGAGGAAAGACATGGATGTTGATTGGCTAGGCAAGAGGCAGCTAAAAAGCACGAGAATTTCCCCTTAGGAATAATACCCTAAAAAGGTGTTTTAGTTGCAACCGGCGGGCTAGGGACTTGTGTCATGCAATTATGAGGCATTGAAAGCTGAAATGTCGCCGCCATGACCAAGGTTAAGGTAACAGTGTTTTTGACCCAAATTTAAGTTGAAAATTATTTGACTTAGAGGCTATTTCTGCAACCATTCAAAAAATTACTTATGCAGAAAATAAAATGTAAGTAAAAAATAATAATATTGAAAGCATAAAGTAAAAGGGCCAAAAGCACGCTCAATATTGTCATTACATAAGGACCTTGTTGAGGCCAGAATATTAATGAGAAAAGAAAAAATACAAATTCCTAAAAATTACTAAGCCATTGAAGTCATAAAGGGAGCTTTCCTTGCAGCTGAAGAAAATTATGCTTGCTAATTTGGAGCCGATTCTCACACAAAGTCTTCTCAAGTTTTACTGCTGCAAACTCCTTGTCAAGAACCTCAGCAGTGTCAATAAGGTTGATGGTGTGCTTCAGTTCGGCATCCAAATCAACACCGTCAGATTGGCTCAGCTCAAGGTTATTTTGTTTGGCATCAGCAATTTTCTTTTCAAGTTCCTTAAGCTCTTTTTCCCAAACTTCGATGAATATGTTATTGGCAGATATTTTCTTTTCCCTCTTGGCCTTGCGTTCTTCCAGCCTTTCGACTTTGTTTTCAGCTTCCCTTACTTGATCCCACGCATTACCACTCTTGACGCCATTCGACTTAATGGTTTTTTCAACCTTTGGAAGGAGTTTAAAATCATCAGACATCTAGTTCACCAAAGTGGTCAGTTCCATAAGAGCGCTGGAGATTTTGGGGTCTACTGTCGAAAGATCCATTTGGTCCAGAGACTCCTTCAGGAAAACGCATGCAGTACGATTAGCATTCAGGGTAAGATGAATATCCCTCTCGAAGAATTTATCTTTGATCTTTTTCAGAATAGGGCCAACAAAGTCATATGGAGCTGAAGCCCCAGGAGATGTCAAAGAACTTCTTTTAGAAGAGCCTAATCTCTTCCTAAGCTTCAGTCTGGCATACTCCCTACAGTTCGACCACTTCAAGGCCAACAGGTGATCACCAGTTACGTCTGCCTTTGGGGTCGAAAGCTGTGAGGAAGGGGGAATTGAGAATTTTTCTCAAACAAGGGTTGATGAGTCTTGTCAGGCACTTTTTCTTCATTGACCTCATCTTTGTTTTGTTGGTTATCACCCTTGCTCTCAGCCTCTTCTTCCTCCTTTTCTTCCTCCATCTCTCGACTGTTTATTTCAACATCCTGAGCTTCAGCCTGTGGCTCTCCCATTTGCTCTAGTTCTTTTGGATTTGAAGGGGTAAGTTCTATAGTCTTCTCAATTTCTGCCTCTTCAGCAAAAGCTTCATGTATCTCCCTGACAGTATGGCTTCCTTGGCCAAGATAGTCTTTGATCGAAAGGTCATCACGCTCACGATCAAAATTATCAGTGTGAGACTGTTGAGTAACGGATTTAGCTTCGATCACAGGGGGAGGAACAACTGTTGTATTAATGGGTTGATTAATCTCATTTACAGAACTATAACCGGAGCCAAAATCAGAAGTTGGGTGATAAGTTGGCTCACCTTGGTTGTTTAAAAGAACTGTGGGCGAAGGAGTAGCAGCCGAAGGAGGCTGAGAAGTGTCTAATCTAGCATGATAACAAGACAAAGGAGAGTTAAGTTGAAGCTATAAAAAGAGATTGAAAGGTTAAGAGGAAAAACTAAATACCTCATTCTCTTCACCTCCTGGACTGGAGTTGGCACTCTCAGGAGCACCAGCAGCAAGCTTTGCCACAGGGGTGGGAATTTTTGTAGGATCAAGCGCTTACCACTGCACTAAAAGCAATTGATGTTAGTGAAGGCGCAACTTTATTTCCTTATAGTATAAATTCCTCAAGGGGCTGCGCCTATTAAGCGCCATGGGTTGGGATGTTAAGCCCATCGAATCCCTAAGGGTGACGCTGAATTAATAAATTCAACAATCTCCCCCTCAGTGTCAGCCGGGGGGATTCGAACCCATGACCTTGCTCTGATACCACTTGTAGGATCAAGCGCTTACCACTGCACTAAAAGCAATTTCTGTTAGTGAAGGCGCAACTTTATTTCCTTATAGTATAAAGTCCTCAAGGGGCTGCGCCTATTAAGCGCCATGGGTTGGGATGTTAAGCCCATCGAATCCCTAAGGGTGACGCTGAATTAATAAATCCAACAATTTTAGCTTCGACACCACCTGTTGAAGGTTCCTTTTTCACAACTTTGGCCACCTTGAAAGAAGGTTGACCAGCAACACTGAGAAACTATGTAGTCATCCTTTTCCTCTTGAGGGGCTGCTCCTCAGGGGACTCGTCATCATCTGCTGGGATGGCAGCACTCGAGGCCTTTTTTCCCTTTCTTGGGGACGTCGAAGGCTTTTTGCTTGTCTAAAAGGAAGAACAAACATTAGGAGGCGAACACATGTGAAGTTGCAGAAAATAGGGTTATGGAATACCTTAGTGCCTTCTTTGTTTTCAGTTTGTATTACCACGCCTTTGTTGGCAGTGGTTCTTTTGGTAACTGCTGAAAATGTCAAAAATAATTGTTTTGAGTTATTAATTGATCACTCAACAATGGGTAAATAAAGACCTCAAACCTTCATATATGTCAGATTCGACATGAACGTCTTCGGGCCCTATATGAAGGTGCCCTTTGAAACTGTCCAGTGTGTGCTTAGTCGCAATCACCCTTTGGGCTTTCGATTGAGACTGATGTCGAAGGATTTTAATTGAATCCCCATAGATGAACCAGTCTGGAAATAGAGGGGCAAGGGCCACTCCTAAATCAGCAGTAGGCAGTCGAGAAAATGTTGGGGGAAATAGTCGAAAAGCCACCTCATAACGCTTCTCACGAGGAACGTTATAAGGGATTTTCAACTTATCCATCTTTTGCAAAAGTTTTTCCTTCAAAGTGACAGCAGCCTCACGAACGGTTCGACTAAGATCATCTGGTCGGTAGACAGTTTCAAAGTACTTTTGAAAAGCTTCTATCTCTTTGATGTGAGTGGACTTACTTTTCTTTACTTTCTCCTGCACATTAACAAAAGCAAGGTCAAGTTGGGCAGAAAATTCAATGGCAGTGAGGAAGTTCTCATTGTAGTATTTGCGCCACCAATCATTGAAGATATGGGTACGTTGGATTGTAGGTTGAAAATAGACAAGGGATAGGACTGTTTTTTGAGCATCCCATCTGGCGAATATCTCAGCAACATCATATTCGTCGAAGAGGTTGTTTGGAAAAAATGACCTGGCCTTTCTTATCATAAAGGCATTTAGGGAAGCTCTGGCCCAGCCTAAACTGCCTAGAAACCAGGTTTGGTTGGTAAGCAATACGAACCGGGTCTGACTTCCCACCATTCAGCCTATAAACAAAAAATATGGGAATTAAAAAGGCTTGCCAAACTGAAACAGAGTCCATGTGGAGCTTCTTTGAAGGGGAATTTGGAAAAGCCCTAGTAAACCATTTAGGGCCACACATCCTCCCAGCAAAAGGAGCCGTGAATGGAACAAAATCGTATTGATGTGGAAACATCATTATATAGCTGGAGAAGGCCCCTTTTAGGGTTTCGCCTTCATCATTAGGAGTAAGCTTCGCCAATAGAACACCTTCAATGCTCCTGAGCCTGATCTCCTCTGATTCCTCATCAACTTTCCCTTTTCTGGGAAGTACAGGTTCAAAAGTGGAATTTAGCAAGAGTTGAAGGAGCCGGAGATGGCCAATAAGACTCATGGCACCAAAGGTGCTTCCTGGGTTCCTCAGTTGAGTCACACCTTCACTAAGAGACTCGTAGAGACTGGCTAAAATGAGTTCACTCAAGAAAACCCCTTTGTTGTTATGGAGTTGGTTTGCCAAGGGCGGATATTTCTTCGCTACATGTAAGGACTTGGTGCATAAGACATATTTGGATAGCCAGAGAGTAAGGAAAGCAATGTGCTCCTGATCAGAAACTTCCTCGTCATTGGGTTTGGAATGATGGTTGATGAAAGGGGTATATGTTAGCTTCGACTAGTTGAAGCCAATAGTATCCTCAGTGTCAATGGTAAGATCATATGCGTGACCATCAAATCAAAGCCCTGTAATAGTGGCTATGTCGAAGAGACTGGGAGTAATCATCCCACAAGGAAGATGAAAAGTATAATGGGTACAATCCCAGAAATACAATGAAGCAGCCAAAAGGTTTACGCAATAGGGAATTTGAGTCTTCGACAGCATCAATAGATTATAAATCCCTATAGTTTTTCAGTGGTCAGCTTTAGTTTTTTCCAATCTGGCCAGCCAAATATCAAATTCACTCAACTGGCTAACAGCCCTAATCAACCTCGAACCATCATGGAGGTACTTCATGTTCAGTTGTGTGAGAGCATGTGGGCTAGATGATGAGTCATCAACTTTGGGGATATGTTTATGCCCTAGAGGTTGGGTTTTGCGGTAGCAAGGAAAAAACTCTTTCAGCTTCTCATTTGTGTTCTTAACTGTAGCCAACGGACTAGATAAAGTAAAAGGACAGCCATTAATAGTAAAGGGGATCATTACTTGAGACTGATACAAGCTCCAGGTTTCAGCGTCTCTGGGTTCTGGTGCGAACTGGGGATTCTTTATGGTTTTGGGCTCAGTGATTTCATTGAATGGAGGAAGAGTTTGTTCAAAGTTGAAAGCTTTCGCTTTCTGGCCTTTCTTCTATGAAGTAGTAGCTTTGGAAGATGCCATTGATAGAAATGAAAATGGAGTTTAGGGTTCTTGGAAGAAAGTAGAGAGACTTTAGCAAGAAAGATATGAATGTTTGCAAGAGTTTTGAAAGGTTTTCTTGTTATGCAGAAGTCTATATTTATAGGTAGAGGAGACGAGAGGTTATGAAACCTAGTCACTTAATATAAAGTAATGTGGTGGGGCACGTAGCACTTGGGATATGACGAGTTGAGGGAGCAGTTAATGGAAAAGACGTTAGCGTATTATTTCAAGGAGAAAAATCATGATCAGAAAGTTTTAGTAACGGTTGTTCGGACTTTTGCTATTTTTTCCATTATGACATGACATCATGCGCGTGGGTGAAGAATCACAACAGCTTTTAGAATGTGGGTTAGGTAGTTTCAACCATACTTTCGTCTGACCTAAGTTGGCGTCGAAAAGATGAATATCAAAAAATGATATTTTCAACAAGATGGTCGAAAAGAACATTTTTGGGGGGCAGTTTGTTATCCCTGAATTTCGACGCTAGCAATTAATGAGGTCATTTGGCTTAATAAAGAGTTTTCTCATTATGAGCTAAAAGTAAGGTTTTCGACCATACTCATTAAAAGGATGAGAGTCGAATGAACCTACTTACCAATTTGGTACTTAGAGAAATTCTAAGTTAAAATAGTTTCTAGGTGTTGGGATGATTCGACCATTTTGAGTTTCGACGAAAATGGCAGTTACATGAGTTTAACACGTTCAAGTTTGGAGGGAAGTTATGTAATTTTCAATTCAAGTGTAGAGACAAATGGTGCAAGATCAAGTTTCTTCAACACATTAGTGGTACAAATATCATCATCTTAGGATAGTTTTAGGAATAACCGTCGAAAATGGTTACTTTGTAATGTATATAAATAGCTTAATATAGTGTTAGAATAAGTGTGTGGAAATCATATGTACTAGTAATTTTGTATACTCAAAGTATCTGCGTGTAGAGAAAAGAGTGCAGTGAGAATGTACGTGATTGAAACACCACCAAATTTATCTTCAATGTCAAATTTATCTTTGAAGTCATTTATCTTTTACAAGATTTTATTTTAAATCATTTATATTTCAAAGTCATTTACCTTTTTAAGCATTTTTACTGCATTTCCTTTACAATTCTTTTCTTTACTTTTCCAGCACTTTAACATTTTGCCTCGCATTTATTTTCTCTTTACATTTTCAGCCATTTACGTTTCTAAGCCTTGCCTTTCATTTATTTACTTTTGAAAGTTCTTGCTTTAATTTCTTTCTTTTATTTTTAAACATCTTCTGAATCTTGTTGGAGGATTCAAGACCCTTTTTCCCAAAAATATTATAAAACCAAATCAATTTGGTCGATCCTACAAGTAACTGAGGTTTTTTGGTATCTTCAGAGGACCAGCGGTTGTTTACCAATTTTGGGGGTAAACAGATGCTAAATTAAAAGAATGATTCCAAGACTTGATGCTTCGGAGTTGCTAAAGAGAGGAAGTGTGAAATTTCGGTTGGTTGTGTATGTGTGAGTGACTAGACTCGTGTAAAAGCACAAGGGTATATCTTGAATTAAAAGGCAAAATCACACACATACTTAAAACCCTTGAGAAGTTTCTCTTAATTTGTTAAAACCGCCTAAAAATGTTTTTAAAGTCTAACTAATTGATTAGGAAATTGTCTGAGTAACTAGAAGCATTGTTTACAATGTATAATTGATTAGCCTTGGTTTTATAATCAATTATTTCAAGTTGTAATGCTTACAATCGTTTGGAACAAGTATTTTAATGGTTGGCAGCTGCTAGAAATCAAAACATTCCATTTTGAGGTCTGATAATTAATTACGTATCGATTATGACACTTATTTTGTCCATAGATTGTTTGTAAATTTAAACATTATCTTGTCCTATACATAGCGAGTCCCTTTACCATTTCAAATAACTCAAAAAATGATCTTTGATCCTACTTTCTCACTCTCTCATCTTTTTCTATAAATCTCTCATTTTTCTCACTTAAATTTTGCATTAGTTCTTTGAGAGTGTTCATGTGCTTAGTATGGATCTTTATTTTGAGTTAATGGCATATTTGTAATTTACCCAAGAGTGTATTATCTCTTGAGTAAAGTATCTTTTGTAATAAGTTGTTTGGTTGCGAGATAAATTTGTAAAAGCTTTTGTTTGATTTAGGAATTATCTTAGGAAGTCTTTGTTTGGTTCATGAGTTTCGCTCGGGTAAAATTTCAGCTCGATTCGGAGGTCAACCCGTGTAAAACCCTAGTTTGGCTCGAATGATAGCTAGTATAAAACTCCATCTTGGTTTAGAGACCAACCCATACAAAATCTATGTGTGGTTCGGAGGATGGTAAATCAAAACTCCAAGTTTGGTTGGAAGCCATTAAATTTCAAATCATTGTAAAAGGATGTTTTTTGAATATATCCTATTAAAAGTTCTCAAGATAGTGGAAACTCTCAAGAAGATTTCTTGGGGAAGGAATTAGGTCACTTTCATTTAAAGTGAATCTCTATAACTTGCTAGTGTTTTTCTATTTCCCTTATCGCTTGTACTTTTTAGTTATTTTCTTTCCTCTGGTTTTATATCTATTTCTTTATTTTGCTACTTATTTTTATGTTTGTTTTACAAACGATTTTAAACTTTAATTTTATGAAAGTTTGTTTTTAATCAAATATTTGCAACCCATCATAATTCAACCCCCATCTTGTATTTGGATTCATTTGGCAAACATAAATTGGGTACAAAAACTTCACTTACACGGCTCCAAAATTATATCCCCCAACTCAAGCCTTAATTTAAAGTTTGACAATCCTCTTTCCCTAAAGAATATAAATCACCTCCAACAACGGTGTTTGCAACCTACCAAGGGTATTTGTGTTTTTGGCAATAGTCTATGGAAACCAAATTAATATTAGTAAGATGATATCGAATAGTATAAACTCTCTAGAAAATTCTAGCACAAAATTCTTTTGGCACAACCCTAACCTATACATGAATCGTAACCCATGGAGTAAGATCAAGAAGCTCCTTCGTCGGCCTACTTGGCATATCATATATGTCTCGTGAACTGGTTTCACGACACATCAGTGTCAACCTTCCAAAATCTACCAAGATTGAATCATACTTTCATGAAGGTTTCAGATGACTATAAAAGAATGACAAGGAGTGGAATGCATTTTTGTAACAACATTATTTTTCTTTAAAAGGGAAAATGTGTCTAGTTGTTAGAATCCCGATTTTTAGATACATATTTTGCATAATTTAAGTAGGGATAAGAGAAGGAATCATCAAAAGGCTTTTTCTCTCCTTGATTTTTCCATGAATTCATTAAGGATGAGTTGCTACTTGCTAGTTTTACTAGATTATGCCTCTTTAGATGAATATTCCCCATTTTGTGTGAACCGTGCATATGATCCATTTAAATATGTTTTTTGTAATTATCAAATTGTTTATGTAATTCATGTGATGTTTGTGCTTAATGTTTTTTATTTGTTTATGAATTTGAGTGGTATATCCTCGTTTCGTTACGGTACAGAATGGGTCATTTCACCAAGTTCCCGAAATAATAGTATATTAATCGTCCATTCATGTATCCTCTTAGTGACAATTGTTGTTTCCAAAAGGGTATAGGATCTAGACTTGGGACCTCTATAAATATCTCAACACTATAGTTGAGAGGGAAACCTCATTTTGATACTAAAAACCATATACAGAAGGTTTCTCACCCCTTTCGTAAGGTAGCTCAATTCTACAATATACTTTAAAACCTCTAACAACCCTCAATATTAAGGGGTTGTCATGTATTATACTTTTTATTAAGTACAACTACCAAAGACTCGACACCGTAACAAGGAAATATCATTTCCTGGTGCCCTTTATTGATCAGAAAATATTAGTCGACCATACATATTATTTCTTTTTAGATGGATACTCTAGCTACAACCAGATAATAGTGGCCTATGAAGACCAAAAGAAAACAGTATTTGTATGTTCCTATGAGATATTTTTTATAAGAGAGTATCATTCAAATTTCGAATTATGCAAATGTGTATGACATCCATATTCTCTGATATGCTTGAAAAAACATATTGAAATTTTTATAAATATTATCTTCCTCTTTTTATTTGGTAGAAATTTCATAAACTTGAGATATAGAAAATTTTCCTTCCATATTATTTTCAAGTGGACATTGAAGAACAAGTAAATTATGGAATCTAGAACTTCACCAATATCTTTTTTCTTATTCCTTGTTGTTGTTTTCTTTAGGAATGTTATTTTGTTTAGAAATTTCTTGTTGGACATCTTCATATCTCTAAATTTGGGAGCCTTGAGTTTTCTTTCAAATTAGATCGTCTTAAAGCTTTCCTTCACGCCTCAAATTCTTCTATACTTGAATCATATATTTTTGGGAAATTCTTATGTCACCCCATATATTTCTCAAGAACCATGCATTCTTCCTAAAATACCCTTCCTGCTTCCGCTGATGTACCTCCGGATGCACCCTTTTCACGTTTTTTTAATTAGTTTCATAGATATCTTTATGAAAGTTTTCCATAGGTATAGATGTGGAAGAAATACAGAGACAGGAACTTCATACATTCAACATAGAAAACATAAGTTCAACATTCATAAAATAAAATAGATAAAACATTGATGATTTCAACATAAAAATAAATAATACATTTCAATAACCCGGTGGACGTTGGCACATCTTCAAGATTTCATTGACCGTTCTTCCTACCGTCGCCTCGAATTTGAGCGGGTATTTCTCTTCGAATACAAAATATGTTCGCCACATCTTCCTAATATCATATGAATTCTTAAGATAGAGTTTGTTGAACACGACTTTTCCTTCGTTGTCAACCAAAGGCCCTTACTTTGATCGTTGTAAAGTAGGAGATACTCGATTTCCTCGATGTAAAAACCGAGCGAGGAGTCGCGGGTGATATTAAAAATCCGTCAGAGTGTTCTGTCGTCAGTGTAGGATACACTTACTTCATACCAATGAATTTGGATATCATATAATTTATACATATTTTGGTTTGGGCATATGTTTGTGTTTGTGGGAAAGATAAAGAGTGAAACACCAATTTTATAGAAAACCTAGATGAATATGGTCCAAGCATTTTTCTGTTATCTAGTTCCGAAGATGTAGCTACGGAATGCGCCTTAATGAGATCCCTCCGCAGGTATATCTATGAAACATGTCAATGTTTGATGCTTCCGTAGATATACCTGCGGAATTTCTGCTGATACAATTTGACAGCATTCCAGCAGCATTATAGCATTTTTTGTGAATGAGTAAAAACAAATGTCTCTGACTATGATGTGAACAATAGATGTGAACCAAAATTGAATATTATATACCACTTTAAAAAATTACATTGAATTGTTCGATTATACAAAAGATTTAAAATAAATGTCTCCGGCTAAATCTATCAGTGCTTGACCTTGGACTTTTCCGCATTTGGCGCCTTTTCAATTTCGTTCAATCTTTCGAATTCGAACATCCTTTCAACAAAACTATTCGGCCACGACTCGGCTTTGTCGGTTGCATGAGTCTCCCATTGTGGGGTTTTAGTTGGTATTCGGCATCTCGATTTCAAAAAAACTTATACAAAATGGGTTGATTTCTCAAGCCATCGGATACACATGATGCGGTCATTTGGATTGGATTATGGTGCGGTGAGGAGTGGAAAAAAGGTTTCCAAAAAAACGTATCGTGTCAAGTCAATCAATACCATATCATACGCACATGTTATAAGATGACTCACCTCCGGGAAGCTCATCCATTTCAACCGCGGGGCCGGACCATTTAAGCATGGAACAAGTGATTCGTAAACCTTATCGTATTTTTATTTGTTTCCATACAAATGCATGTATGATTCTTTATGTGTTTCCAATCTAGGATTAGTTGATGACGGATAACCTCATGACCTTCCTCTCTTTTACCAAGTAAAGCTGAAACGGCTTGGTAACCGCAAATACCATATCCTTTAACATTGACGATATCGTTGATATGTTTGTGCATAAAGACCGACATCTATTCTATAAAGGAAATTGTAGGTAGAATCAGAGAAATCGGTGTTGGAACTGGAGAAAGAGGTGTTGAAACCCGTGGAATCGGTGTCGGATAGGGTTTGGATATGAGAGCTCCTTTCGTGGAACTTTTTTGAGATTTCAAAGTCAGTGAGTCCAGAATGAGTTTGTCGACATGCTCAAAATATGAGGGAGACCGGGTAGTTGAGTTAGCATCGGGTGTAGGCTTCACCTTCTTCGGATCATCTTTAGTTTTTACCGGCTGAGAAGGCGGTTTCATATCGGTAGTCTCCAGAAACGCAATCTTCCTTAATTGTTCTTTGATGTGTAATGTTGTTTTCGGCCTTTTATATATCTCTCTTGTATCGCTTCCCATTCGACCAAAATGGAGATATTTGATTTACCTCCTTCCACGCAACCATCATCATCAAATTTTAGTCTTTTCCAATGAGGGCAAACTTCTTCAATATTTATTGGCTCACCTAATTTCACTTGATCAAGAATGGTGGATTCAACATATTTCAACAAATTCGGATACTTCTCACACACCTTTCAGAATATAATGACAGAATCCACGTATAAATCCTTTGTGGACGAATTTATAATACGGTTCCAAGCATCCATTATCTTTTCCATAATCACACCGGCTTTCACCAATTTTTTGTCTTCGGATGCCACTTGTTTTGTCCCTACCATAGGTTTAACCCGACTTCTCACATTCTTTGTTTTGTGATATCTACAAAGTAATACATAAGAAGTGAGGAATACCTTTGCCACAGCGTTCATCAAGGAGGTATCATGGTCTGTAACAATAGCATTCGGCAACTCAACATGAGGCTTCAAAATTGACTTACACACCTCTAAATCCCAAACAAAGTTATCCTCTTTTTCTCATTCCAAAAAAGCAAAACCAACACAATATGTCTTATCGGTGGAGGTTATATCAACCATCTCAAATAACGGAAGCATATACTTATTGGTCTTGTAGGTGGAATCAATAATAAGCATCGTCAAAAAAGTGTTGAACAACTTTATCGATTTCGGGTGAGTCCAAAAAATGTCTCTTACCATGACTTAGTCGGTGCAAGTTCGGTATCGGGACACATATTTATTATCATCCAACAATTTCAGTAGTTGTCGCATCTCTAATTTGTCTTCCCTAATAGACTTATTATTGCGGTACTAAATGTTATAAACTTGCCTAATATTTGACACACATTTGGGTTCCTTCCATTTCAAAGTGGCAAGGATATTTGTGGGTTAGACAAGATTCAAGGTCAAGTCATTGATGCATGTATTCTCTTCCGGTTTGATGCGACAACCACTAGGATGACCTTGTAACTTTGAGCATATTTTATGGTTATGCGAACCACAAACAACACTAAATTTCCACTTCTTGTTATCCAGCATGTAACCACGGATTTTACAAGGATACTCGCATTTTCTACTACTCATGTTGTCTCTTTTAAACTTCCACAATGGAACTTAATATATCCTGCTTCTTTCGCACAACAAGGTTACAAAAGGATTTCTTCTATCTGATCCATTATTTGATCTTCCAATAACTGCACTAAAACCAAGTGTAATTTCCATCCTACGAATCCATTTGATCATGCTTTCACGATCATCAATGTCTTACTTGTGATTAAAGTTATCGCCGGCTTCTTTCGTATTCATAATAACCCCCGGTACATTTGGAACACCAATGTTTAAAGATACTAATTCTTTTGAGATGTTATCCGAGTGTACCATATCTATGGTAAAGAATAAGAAAAATTAACAAAACTCAAAAAATTGCAGCAGACAATAAAAACAGAAGTAACAGTCAAAGTGATGCAGATGCACCTGCGGAATTGTTCTTCATGAATACATCCCGCTTATGCACTTGCGGAAGTAACGTAACTTTTTTTTGCAAAATTTTGATGATCAATGTGAACAATGTAGTGGACAAAGTTAGATTTTTACTTGAAATTCGCTTTTTACTTGCTCCCTTTGATTTGTTGCACTAGAAAAGATTGAGTTTTGGAGTAAGAAATGGATTGGATGATATAGGGTTTTCTAGTTATGGAAGGTTGGAGAAGAGGAGGAAGCTACAATGGGGTAAGTGATCATGCAGTTTAAACTTATAGCAGAAACTTCCGCTGGTATATCTACGGAAACACCCAAAAAATTTATATCTTGGGTGCTTCCGTAAATACACTTGCGGAAACACCTAAAATTTAAAACATAAACGGTGCGTCCGGAGAAATACTTAAGAAAACTGTGGACATTTTAGGAATTTCATCAGGTGACTAAGAGAGTCATGGGGTGGGTTGAGAAATTCTCATATTTTTTAGGTATGTTTTTGTCCTCAAATTCTTCTATACTTAGAATCATATTTTTTTTAGACATGTATGAAACTACCAAAGTGACCTAATTGAGGAACAACCAAATATAGTATATTAAAGATAATTTAGTATTTTTATGACTTAGTATCAAGGACCAAATGGAATATTTTTTTGAACAAGTTGAACAGGTTTTTGTGGCCTTCATTGTAGGGCAGCAACAATAGTAGGGGAGAGATGATGGGGTACCTGCAAGGTACCCCGACGCTCGAGTAAGTTTCAGTGTGAGGATGAAAGCAAGACAAAAGCGTTAAGAAAGTGCAGAGTTGATTAGGATTGAATTGAATACCTGGAACTCCAAAGGAAGGGGGTATTTATAAGGGCATATGGCCAAAATATGTGAGCGCTGGTCCATGACTAGGTCCAACTGCTTCTGTGAGTTTCGGAGGGGCAGTTGGTCGTGTGATAACTGTCAAGTGCGTGAGGGGGAGGTCCCCAAAGACTATAATTCTAACGGTTATACTCCTTATTGGATTGTGCCCAAATCTGGACTGGATTGGGCATTGCCTAGCTGTTGGGCATTTGCCAGTCCATTCCAGAACAGGAGGCCCCCAAGTCTTTGATCTTATCTGAAGGGAAATGACTTAGACAAGAATGATGATCGACATGGTTGTTGGTGATGTCGTTGAGTTGAGAATCCATAAAGATGAAAATAAGAGAAGGTTGAAAGCTTTGATCTTTGGTTGAAAAAGATAGGGAATCTTGATTCAAGAAAGATGGGGGAGTTGTGTTCCCATAGACGGCGCCATTGTTCTGAACAAGTTAAACAGATCTTTGTGGCCTTCAGCGTAGGACAACAACAACAACAACAACACTGGGGGAGAGATGGTGGGGTACCTGTAAGGTACTCCGACGCTCAAGTAAGTTTTAGTGTGAGGATGAAAGAAATACAAAAGCATTAAGAAAGTGTAGAGTTGAGTAGGATTGAATTGAATATCTGACCCTCCAAAGGAGGAGTATATAAGGGCATATGGCTGAAATATGCGGGCGCGTGGTCCATGACTGGATCCAACTGCTTCCGTGAGTTTCAAAGAGGCAGTTGGTCGCGTGATAACTGTCCAGCGCGTGAGGGGGAGATCCCCAACGGCTATGATTCTAATGGCTATATTCCTTATTGGGATGTGACCAAATCTGGACTGGGTTAGGCCTTGCCCAACTGTTGGGCATCTTCCAGTCCAGTCCAGAACAAATATATTATAAGAAAGTTAGTTTAGTATTGAGAATTTCTTATGGCACTCCTTGAATCTCTTAGACACCTAGCGAGTTTCCTTAAATGTCTCAGGTTTCGGGGATATATCTTCAGAATCACCTTTTTTTACTCAACATTGGATTGTTCTAGAGATGCGTCTACGGAAATTTTCTGGAGAAACATCTGCGAAATCTTATCAGAACAATATTTGAAAAAACACCATAGTTTTGTTGTTCGCATGTGTAATTTAATCTTCGTAGATGAAATACGAAATAACATACATACAAAAATATAATAATAGTATATATATATACACACACACACACATGTGCAATGTCATATGTCACAAGGTACAAAGAATAGTACATAAATAAAAAACACAACAGACACTACTGAGTGTGTCTAACAACCTCTCCCTCGTCTCTTTTGTCGTCTCTTGTCTCTACCGCCTCTTCGACCACCTGGTCTGCGTCCTTGTCCATTAATCCCATTGTCCTCACACGATGTATGCACTACAAAAGTTCCCCATGTGCATCTGCAAGAATGTCATCTATTATACGTCTACCACCAGATCCCTCAAGGAAGAAACGGGCGACAATGCTTGGTCACGCCATCTCCATTATGCGACGACAACAAGGCAGGACATCCTGAATGTGATTGAGCTGAGAATGTTGTTCCTCTAGAATCTCCTAATGAGTTGGTCTGGGTGGTGATCCTAGAGCAGTGGACACCATGTACGTGTGAGAGACGTTAAAGAACCAAGTGATGTAACTGTCGCTCCCGATAAATGGGAATGTCCCAGATAAAGGTACAGACGCGAACGGTCGGCGAAAGGGACAATAAGAACACACAGCAGTGAACTCACTGGGAAAGAAAAGAGTCGCCAGCTAGGCATTTTTATCCCGGAGGAAAGGTAATGCTGCATAGACCTAGAAAGAGATGGATAAGACGGTTGCGAACCAGAGAGACTGAGAAAGGGGGTTGGTTACAACCTGGGAAGGTATTAGCACCCATATTGTCCGCCGTACTCGACGGGATCCACGCTTAAAAAATTTGTGTTTTAAAGGGGTAGTGTCAGTGCAATTTGTGTATAAAAGAGCTGGAAAAGGATGTACAGGTGTCAGTGTATGAGAAGTGTGAAGTGTATAAATGATGTGTCAGTGTAAGAACAAAGATGAAATGCTTAAGAATATGAGGCTAAGAGAATGATGCTGGAAAGAGGGGAATATACAGAGACTTTTGTTCGATAACTGTTAAGTTATGCCTACGTATCCTCTCGTGCAATGAGGAAGTCAGAACACCGTAGTTCGACCCAAAGAGACTGAAAGATGAATTGACTGATGAACTGCTTACTTGTCTATGCTCAAGTGTATGACCTGTCTGGCTCAGGTGCAAACTGTCTTGCATTAGACGGAAGAAGCAAGTTCTCGTTTGTGAGTGAATGAGATGAGAAAAGAATCCCGGAGGAGACGATTATTGTTTGTTTTTGAGTTTTCAGTCTTTTATTGCTTTTGAAAGTTTGTCATAAGTTAATGAGCTTAAGCCTAAACCAATGGATCTAGTAAACTCATCACATCCTCCCTCTGTTTAGGGGTAATGAGAATACCTTAAGTGTGAAGTCAGCTTCTCACACTTAATCACCCTGATGTAGGATTAAGACCATTAACCTACTTGTGATTATTTAGATGTTTTTGGTGTTTTGCTTAGTGTCAAGTAATGAGGTTAAGCCATAATCAAGGATTAAACAGACTCATTACACCATCCTAATAGAAGGATAATAGATGAGAATGTTTAAGCTGAGGAAAACTCCTCAACTTAATCCATGATTAGGGATTAAACTCATGACAAAACAAACCTTTGGTTAAGTGGATTTTAATTAATGGTATGATGATGAAGTGATTTTTAGGGTTTGTAAGACAACTTGAGGGGGACTTGTCCATTAACACTAGGGTTAGTCCTTCTTAACCAATTAAGGAAGAAATAGAACCCTAATGCAAGGCCCAAGTTACAAGTGTGATGTCTTGATGATTATTGTATGAATTGATTAAGAGATTTAAACACATTAAGGGTTTAACACTTAGGATTAAAGTTATACACTCCATCCTAATAGAAGGATGCAGGCATAAGCTTAATCACAAAGCCTTAAAACCTTTAGGGTTTAGTCCCTGATTATGAGGTGAGAAGAGAAGACTCAAAGAGACACAAAGGTAAAGCTAAGAGGGGAGACTAATAAAAACCCTAATTATTGTCATGCTTGGTTGTTCCTAAGTTTTGTGAGGTTTATGAAAGAAAACTCTTCAATGGAACCACCAGGAAGCAGATGAAAAGGAGCAAAGAGAAGCAAAGCAACTTGCTTCATTCAAGAAGTCAAGTCACTTGAAGAAAGAAAGTAGGAAGAAGAAGAATGAGCAAGCTCAATCTCAAAGACATAACAAAATGCAGCATGGATGCATAAAAGAGATGAAAAGAAAATGTGAGAAGTGAAGGCAAACTCACTTCTCAAAGTTGCTTACCACCTGAAAAGTTAGTGAAAAGAATGCAATGCAATGCAAAGTGAAATGAAATGGCATGATGAGAAACAAAACCAGAAGCACATATGAGATGATAATGATGCTATAAGATGCTACAAACATGTGACAAGGCATGGGGATGATCATGCAAGCTTATGGATGCAAATGGAGCAAGTTAAGACACATGGACATACATGAAAAGTTATGACATGCAAATGGCATACAACATGGCAAATGCAAGATGCAATGATCAAACATGCTCTCAATATGTCTTATGATGTTAAATGAATCACATGGATGCATAAAATGTCATGGCAAGTCAAGGTATGAATGCAAATGCAAGATGGATGCATATGGAAGCCCAAATTAGGGTTTATGATCAAAGCATCAAACACAAACCAAAATCAGAAGCAAACATCAAGATAAAAAATTGAAAATGCATTCAAAGGACCCCTAATCCTATACTAACTCACTGCCCAAAGGAGAGATTCCAACTCTTAACCTAGTTCAAGTTATGATTTTCCTAAGTTTTCTAGGGTTTTAGGGTTCCTTAACAAGAAAAATGCCAAACAAATGGAAAATGAAAGATCAAATCATGGCCATTTAATCTCACAAACTACATGGTATGCTAAACACAATGCAAAAAGAATCAAAGTCCAACTCTTTAGGGTTAGGCAGAAATGATTTTTGGAAGTTTGGATCAAAATAATGCATCAAAATGATTTTAATTCCATGGAAAATTCTTAAAATGCATCAAGATCAAAAAAGAAATTTGGTTTGAGGGTTGGACAATGTTTCTAAATGGTTTTAAAGGTTTCATGAATTTTTTGGTGATTTTTAAATACCTAAAAGTATTTTTAATTAATTAATTCTCACTAATTAATTAAAAATAAACTTTTAAATATTTAAAAATACTTTTTTAATGCTAAAAATAAAAATAAAAATATTTTTTTGTTCTGAAATTAAATAATAACTTGTATAAAAAATTTCAGAATTTTTAAAGTATTTTTGCTATTTTTAATAAAATGGAGAAAAGAAATACAAAATAAATGAATTAAAATTAAAGAAAATGAAAAGTAAACGCAATGGAGAGCCAGGATTGAGTCTGGGAAAGAGATGGTTGACTACGCGCGCAATCCAAAGGTCCAAATTCAAACTGAACTAATCTCAATTAATTAATTAAATTAAACCTAATTAAAACTAATGACATGATCTCAGCCTTCCAAACGCGCGCGGGAAATAAGATCCAGTGGCTCACATTCAAACCTGGTGCCCTAACCCTAATTACAACTAATCACTTTCAGGTGGCCGGAGAAGACTTCCGGTCATCTTCTCCGGCCAGCATCCTCCCTGAAAATTGCTATCTTCCTCCCTAGCTCACTAAAGCCTAATCTCTCTGCCCAGAATCCAACCCCAAACATCATAGAGCAAGAATCAACAGCCAAAACACATTTATTTTACACAACAAAGCTGAATCGAAACAAAAGGGGTTTAGGTCAAAAAAGTTTCAGGAACAACATACATGCTCAATACTCAATTATTTTCGAAACAAAACATATCAGCATGATCAGTGGAACATAGAGAATCATTTAAGAACTTAAAAACAAGTTTCTGGAAAAAATGTTCTTGAGCTCACCTGAACTGGAGCTTTGATTTCTGACACTTTCTGGCTGGCCCTTTGATCCAAAATGCCTCTAATGGACTTCCTGAGAAGCTTGCAGTGCTTAGTTGGAGTTTAGAATGGCTGGTTTGGAAGTTTGAACAAGTTCTGTTCAGTGGAGTGAAGGAATCGTGTTTTTGATTCAATGGCTTTCAGGCTGTTTTGAGTGTTGGTTTGTGTTCAGTGAAGCATGGTGAGATGATTGGTGAAGTTTGTTTGTATGTTTGTGGCCTGTGGAGAGTGTTTCGAAGGAAAATGCAAGTTGGAGAGAGTTTGTGGATGCTGAGTTGTGGATAGTTTCAGGCTTGCCTCTTGTATGGTTTGGCTTGCATTTTGTTTGTATAAACTAATCCTATTGGTCAGATGACATGACATGTCCTTTTGTGATAGGTATGGGTGCTTTTTGCAAATTGTCAACTTTGTGTAAGGAGGGCATGGGCTACTTTGCTAGCTTGGTACAAGGGGCTTGTCTGGCGCAGCATGAGGTGAGGAGAGGGCTAGGGTGGTTCAGCAACCAAGGCAGCAAGTGGATGAGATGTTATGATTGATTTTGCAACTTGGCTTGCCTTTGCTTTTCATGAAAAAGTCTTGCTCCATAGGCCTCAAAAGTGAATGATCTCTTGGCCCATTCTGATCTTTGAATGTTGTGTGATCATGTGATGAAGTTTTGAAGTCATTTTGAAGTCAATAGAATGCTTGGTACAAGAATTTGCAAGTTTTCCATTTGGTGCATAACTTGAATTTTAGTGATTTTTGCCAACTTTGACAAACCATAACTTTTGATCCAAAATGAATTAGGTCATGTTCTTGTACTTTTTGAAAAGGGAAAGATCTATTCTACCACTTTCATGACCAAAGTTTTTCCATTTGAAACATTTTTGGATCAAAAAGTAAGGATTGAAAAGTTGCCTAAAATGACAAATTCCTTAAAAGTCAACCTTGCCCCAAAAAGTCAACTTTGCAAAAACTTGTAATTCTTGAATTTTGTGAACTTCCAACTTCTTCCATGATCAAATAAAGATCATATACACTCAAAATGATGAAGATCACCCCTTGGTTGGGTCATTGGGGGCCTCAGACGCCCTGATTTTGCACTGACTTGTCCAGAAAGTCAACTCTTGATCAGATGACTTCCCCATGGAATTTCTTCATGAAAATTGATATGCATACTCCCTATACCATATAGAGACCAATAGAAACAAGAATGACCAAAAAATTGGAGTTATGGCCTTTGAAACCAAAACCCTAATTCTAGGTCATCTGTGCAGTCAAACCTGGCTCTGCTTCCATGCCATTCTCAGTTCTTGTGATTCTTTGACATTCTTGACTTTGAGAGGATATAATATGATGCTTGAACACACATGGACCCCTTTGAAGTGATTGTTGACCTTTGGAGTGGCTCAAGAAGCTCCTGGACTGCTCAAATCACAAACCCTAGATGCAGATGACTTTGAATCAATGCAGTGAATCAAAAATGCAATATGAGATGGTATGATTGTATTTATGCATATGAAATGATCACAAGCCATGGAGTGAATGGGTGAGGGAAAATTTGGGGTGTTTACAGCTGCCCCTATTCAAACATGAGTTAGCTGTGCAGGATGTAAGTGACGGCTTATCAGGCAAACAAGATAACTTGTGGTTGAATACTAAAGACAGTCCAAAATTTGCACTCACAGAATGAAGAAGAAAAGGGATATAGATTGTAAAAGGAAATAGAGTATAGTATAAAGTATGGGCGACGGAGGACGACCGTCGAGCAGAGGATGACTGCTGGGTAAAGAGCAATGACGGGGACGGCCGACATGCTGGGGATAAAAGAATAATGATGGGGACGGCCATCAAGATAAAGTTGTAAGGTTCTCTGGGGATTGATGAAACATGACGGGGACGGCCGTCAAGCACATAAAAAGTAACCAGCGATGGGGACGGCCATCGGGTTAAAAAGAAAAGGGACCACGACGGGGACGGCCATCGGATTAAAGAATAAATGAAATGAACAGATGATGAGGTACGGTCATCAAAGGTGAAGGACGATCACCTAGCAGGGGACGGCTGCTCTGTCGGGTTAAGATGAGGGACGGTCATCTTAGGTGGAGGACGACCACCTGGCAGGGTACGGCTGCCGAAAATATCGCGACATAGGACGAATGTCGGATAAAGGTCAACGATGGGGACGGCCATCGGACGAGCATGATGGAGGACGACCATCAAGAGGTGGAGGACGACCACCTAGCAGGGGACGGCTGCTCTCAAGGTTTGTCATGACATAGGACGAATGTCAGATAACCAAAATCAACAATGGGGATGGCCATTGGATAAAATGATGAAGGACGATCATCAAGAGGTGGAGGACGACCACCTAGCAGGGGACGGCTGCCGAAAATATCAACGATGGGGAAGGCCATCGGATGATCATGATGGAGGACGACCATCAAGAGGTGGAGGACGACCACCTAGCAGGGTACGGCTGCTCTCAGGGTTTATCATGACACAGGACGAGTGTCAGATAAAAGGAAAAATTGCTTTGTTGGTGATTTACTGGAGAATAGTAAACACGGACGAGTGTTTATATCCAAGAAACAAAAGGTATAAGTGTTTAGATGTTGTGTATAGATTAAAGATGCGGACGAGCATCCCTAAGGCTACGATACGGACGAGTATCGGGTAGGAACAAATACTGACACGTGTTCAGAGATGATGATACGGACGAGTATCAACTGGTTAACAGAGAACACGGACGAGTGTTGAATCTGAGGGGACTTTTCTGGGGAATAGTAGACACAGACGAGTATCTATATTCAAGGAGACGTAAGAGTGTTTGACACAGTGTATGGATTACAGATGCGGACGAGCATCCTTAAGACTATGATACGGACGAGTATCATGTAGAAACAAACACTTGACGCATATTCTGAGATGATGGTACGGGCGAGTACCAACTGGTTAACAAAGAACAAGGACTATTGTTGAATCTGCGGGGATATAACTGGTGTATACAAGATACGGACGAGTATCTGTATAAGTATGAGTAGTATGAGTGGTGTATAGATGAATGTTTAACTTGCTGGAGAGAGTGACACGGACAAGTGTCAAAAGGAGAAAAGTATAGTATAAACAAGTATCTGATATACAAAGTGTTTAGGTTACTTGCTGGGAAAATGACATGGACGGATGTCAAGGAAATGTATATATATATAAGTATATGTGAGTGCAAAGAGAATGTCTTTGGCTTTCTGCTGGGGATATGACACGGACGGGTGTCAAGGGGAGTATATACTGGTGTTTGTGAATGTGAGGCAATCCGCTCTTGCTGGGGAATCTGGGGGATGTTTCGTATATTGTTGGTGAGTTGTCTTTATTCACAAGTGTTCGATTCAGAACATGGCTTATGATTATGCTATATGTTTGATTTTTGCCGTAATGCTCCGTTTTTAGACGGAATGCTACGCTTTGAGTATGATGCGAATGCTATGATTATGCGAGGATACCAAACCGGGACTCGGATCCCGCTGCCGCGAAGATCTCTGGTCGATCTGCTTGAAATGGACATCCCAGCTGGGGATGAGATCATTAGTGGATCTGATGAGATGTATCCACTTGGGGAGATAAGTCACTGATAGACTCATCTTGGTAATGAGGGACCCAGCTGGGGTTTGTAGAAGCTTTCTTTACTCTGTTGTGACTCCTTCATGCGTTGCTCTTCTGAATAGAGGCTGAAATCCTGTGGGGAAGACGGTTCCTTGGCTTTTGTACTTGGCTGAGGAAGAACGATTGGCAACTCGGTTGGGAGAAGCAACAAGTGGCAACTCAGCTGGGGAGAAAACATCTTGGGTGCTAAGACTGAGTGAGTGTTTGTCAGCTTGCTGGGATGAAGCTTTCATGCCCCGAGTTGCGTTTTGGATACCTGCAATCCTGCAGAGATAGAGAAACGCACAAGTGATCCCAAGGTATCCTTTACCGGATCCCGTTATGAGAGATCAGACACTCTTGGGAGTAAATACATTTCCTGCAAGCACGTGTTTTTATTTTTGAGGATAAGCATTTGTACTTATGCAATCCGTTTTTTAGAGACATCAGACATTCTTTGCAAATAAAAATGTACAAGACGAAACATGACTGAAAAATCTGATTTTATTAATTCAAATGCCCTGAATTGGCGAGATACAGTCAAAGAAGCAAATCTCCTAAAATGAGGAGGTTGTTATAAATTGAGAAACAAAATGCTGGCGATGTTGACGACGCTTTAGGGAGCTTCCTCCTTTGCTATGACTCGTATGACTTTTGACGTTCTTCTCGTCCTGCTTTCTGAAGAAGGCTGATTCTGACTGAGGCTTGATCCTTTCAAAACTTACCCAGTTGTAGGTGATACAAACGAATTCAGAATGCAGTTGTTCGCTTATTCCCTTATTTTGCATGGATCGCCCTTTCGGGTTTTCAATCCATCGGGATACCCATTTTTGCCTGAGTTTGTCCAATGTGGCTTTTCAACTCAGCGGGTGTACATTTTGTTTATTTTCCCTTATTTTTGCCCGAGTCTTTTATTTTGTTTTTAACTCGCCGGGATGCCCTATTTTTGCCTGGACTTACATTCTGTTTTTATGTCCAGCGGGTCATTTTATGCGAAGTATTTTTTAACTGCATCTGAATTCACAGGGGACGGGAAGTCTTCACCATCCATGGTGCTGAGCATCAGTGCTCCACCAGAGAAAACTTTCTTTACCACGAATGGTCCTTCATAATTTGGAGTCCATTTGCCCCTGTGGTCTGTATGAGGAGGGAGGATTCTTTTCAGCACAAGATCTCCTACTTGGTACTCTCGGTGCCTAACTTTCTGATCGAAGGCTCTCTTCATTCTTTTCTGATACAACTGCCCATGACAGATTGCAGCCAATCTTTTCTCTTCAATCAGACTCAGTTGTTCGTATCGGGATCGGACCCATTCTGCTTCGTTCAACTTAACATCCATCAGTACCCGTAGAGAGGGTAATTCAACTTCAACCGGTAGGACTGCCTCCATACCATACACAAGCTGATACGGTGTTGCCCCAGTGGATGTCCTGATTGAAGTGCGGTACCCATGCAAGGCAAATGGTAGCATTTCTTGCCAGTTTTTGTAGGTAACTACCATCTTCTGCACAATCTTCTTGATATTCTTGTTAGCTGCCTCAACAGCGCCGTTCATCTTTGGCCTGTAAGGAGAAGAATTGTGATGTTGGATTTTGAAGTCCCGGCACAGTTCTGCCATCATTTTGTTGTTCAAGTTGGAACCATTATCAGTAATGATTCGCTCGGGAACTCTGTATCGACAGATGATGTCTCTCTTCAAAAATCGGGCTACCACTTGCCTTGTAACATTTGCATATGAGGCTGCTTCAACCCACTTGGTGAAATAATCAATGGCGACCAGGATGAATCTGTGGCCATTTGAAGCAGTTGGCTCGATCTTGCCAATCATATCAATGCCCCACATAGCAAAGGGCCATGGTGAAGACATTATGTTCAAAGGATTGGGAGGCACATGCACCTTATCTGCATAGATCTGGCATTTGTGGCACTTTCTGGCATAAGCACAACAGTCTGCATCCATTGTGATCCAGTAATAACCTGATCTTAGCAGTTTCTTAGCCATGGCATGCCCTCCAGCATGGGTACCAAAGGATCCTTCATGCACTTCATGCATCAACAAGTCTGCTTCTGTTCTATCAACGCATCTGAGAAGCACCATATCAAAGTTTCTTTTGTACAGGGAACCATCAGTGTTCAAAAAGAAACTACCAGCAAGCCTTCTCAAAGTCTTCTTATCATTGGAAGATGCCCCAGATGGGTATGTTTGATCCTCCAAGAAGCACTTAATGTCATGGAACCAAGGCTTATCATCTTTGACAATATCTGCTGCAAACACATACGCTGGTCTGTCAAGTCTGGACACTGAAATCTGCGGTACGAAATTGGCAGCTTGAACTTTGATCATTAATGAAATGGTGGCTAGAGCATCTGCAAACTGGTTCTCGTCCCGAGGGATATACTCAAGCTTGACTGTTGTGAAGAAAGTCAATAACCTTCTTGTATAATCCCTGTAAGGTATCAGATGATCCTGGTGTGTGTACCATTTGCCGTTGGTTTGATTAACTACCAAAGTTGAATCTCCGAATACAGTCAAAGTCTTGATCCTGAGGTCAATGGCTTCCTCAAGACCCATAATGCAAGCTTCGTATTCAGCTTCGTTGTTAGTGCAGTTGAAAGTGAGTTTTGCCGAGAAAGGCATGTGAACTCCCTTAGGTGTAATGAGTACTGCACCAACACCACGACCATTCATATTAACAGTCCCATCAAACATCATAGTCCATTCTTCTTCCGGGTCAGGCCCTTCAGTGTGAACAGGCTCTTCATGATCTTTTGCTTTTATGAACATGATGTCTTCATCGGGGAAGTCAAACCTCATAGGCTGGTAATCATCAATAGGTTGCTCAGCAAGATATTCAGACAATACACTGCCCTTGATGGCTTTCTGAGATGTGTACTGAATGTCATATTCTGTGAGAATCATTTGCCATCTTGCAACCCGTCCGGTAAGCGCTGGCTTCTCAAATATGTACTTAACTGGGTCCATCTTTGAGATCAATAAGGTAGTGTGGGTCAACATATACTGCCTTAGTCGGCGAGCAGCCCACGCTAAAGCACAGCAAGTTTTCTCGAGCAGTGAATAACGTTGCTCACAGTCGGTAAACTTTTTGCTTAGGTAGTATATTGCATACTCTTTTCGACCAGACTCGTCACGCTGGCCCAGCACACACCCCATTGACTCTTCTAATACTGTTAAGTACATTATCAGAGGTCTTCCTTCAACTGGAGGCATAAGGATTGGTGGCTCTTGCAGGTATTCCTTGATCTTGTCAAAAGCTCTTTGGCAGTCTTCATTCCACCTGACCGTCTGTTCTTTTCTTAACAGCTTGAACAAAGGTTCGCAGGTTGCTGTAAGGTGAGATATGAACCTTGAAATGTAGTTCAATCTACCTAAGAACCCCCGAACTTCTTTCTCAGTTTTTGGTGCAGGCATCTCTTGAATAGCTTTGAGTTTATCAGGGTCAACTTCAATCCCTTTCTCGCTTACAATAAATCCCAGCAGCTTACCAGATCGCACCCCGAATGTGCACTTGTTGGGGTTCAACTTCAGTTGGTACTTCCTCAGACGCTTGAACAGCTTCAGCAGATTCACCAGGTGATCTTCTTCAGTAAGGGACTTGGCAATCATGTCATCCACGTAACATTCTATTTCTTTATGGATCATATCGTGGAATAATGTCACCATAGCCCGCTGATATGTCGCACCGACATTCTTCAGTCCAAATGGCATTACCTTGTAACAGAACGTGCCCCAGGGTGTGATGAAGGTCGTCTTCTCCATGTCTTCAGGTGACATTTTAATCTGATTGTATCCTGAAAATCCGTCCATGAAGGAGAATATCGAGAACTGAGCCGTGTTATCCACCAATACATCAATGTGAGGTAATGGGAAGTCATCTTTCGGGCTGGCTCTGTTCAGATCCCGGTAGTCAACACACATCCTTACTTTGCCGTCTTTCTTAGGCACAGGTACTATATTAGCAACCCACGGTGGATAGCTAGTTACAGCAAGGAACCCGGCGTCCCACTGCTTTTGTACCTCTTCTTTGATCTTCATTGCCATGTCAGGGCGAGTACGGCGCAGTTTCTGTTTAACCGGCGGGCATTCTTCCCTTAAAGGCAGCCTGTGCACAACAATATCGGTGTCCAACCCTGGCATATCTTGGTAAGACCAAGCAAACACATCCACATATTCTTGAAGCAGATCAATCAGTTGTCTCTTCACTGAGTCTTGTAGGCAGGCCCCGATTTTAACCTCTTTCACATCTTCATCTGTACCAAGATTAATAGTTTCGACCTCCTCCTGATGAGGAGTGATAACCTTCTCCTCTTATCTCAACAACCTGGCTAGCTCTTCAGGAAGCTCATATTCTTCTTCAACCCCTTCCTCAGCTTGATTGATTGGATTGTCAAAGTCATACGAAGTCAAAGCCGTGCTGTTGTCGGTGCTGTCTGGAAGGCACTCTCTGCAAGGGTTCAGTTTGTTCATTTTAGTGATTGATTTTAATCTTATTTAGAAAGGTGGAATAAAGTTGTCATTTTGAAAACATCGCCATTTATTTTTTGTACAAAAAGAAAAATGGAAAAACATTGAGCGGAAAAGAAAAAAGACTCATTTGCAAAAAGATGTCTGATATTTCATTGATTAATCTTGTTGCACAAAAAGTACAGATGGCCCGATTACAAAATGAGTCTTGTCATCTTGGGCAAGATGCAAGACTTGATGCATGCTATATAAAATATACAGGAAATAATAATTACTCTGCATGAGTAACTCTTATAATTTCCTGGGAAGACCAGTTTGAGATACTGCTCCCCGGGATCTTTGGACGTATCCAATTCTCCAGATTGCGTTCTTCTTCCAACTCGTCTTCCAGATTGTTGATAGCATCAGGGGTGAGCATCCCCCCACTGACAAAACCGGGCTTCTCAGCAGCCTCCGCTTGATTTTGTTGAGTTGGTCTGTAACCCAACCCAAATTTGTCCTTCTTTTCCTCCACGGATAAAACCTTGCCCCAGCCTTGGGCAGTTCCTTCCTCAACAACCTTCCGGGCTTGTTGATAAGATGCCATGGAGATTCCAGGTACAGCAGATGCTTCATTTATGTTCAGGGCCTCAAACCCTTGGCTCATCGTTTCATGGATCTCCCCATCCATCTCAATATATTTGTAAGTAGCCAGATGGCTAACAAAAATATCCTCCTCTCCACAGATAGTAACGACTTGGCCTTCCCACTCAAATTTTAACTTCTGGTGAAGGGTAGACGTTACTGCGCCAGCGGCATGAATCCATGGTCTACCCAACAAACAGCTGTAGGCAGGCTGAATGTCCATCACGTAGAAGGTCGTTTTGAAAGTTTGTGGGCCAATCGTTACAGGCAACTCAATTTCTCCCAGAACCGATCTCTTAGAACCATCAAAGGCTCTCACTACCAGGCTGCTGGGGCGTAATGCCAATCCTTCATACTCTAGCTTCACAAGGGCCTTTTTAGGTAAGACATTGAGGGATGACCCTGTGTCTACCAGCACATGGGAAAGGACTGCACCTTTACATTCCATGGTGATGTGCAAAGCCTTGTTATGATTGCGGCCTTCCGTAGTCAAATCAGTGTTGGTGAACCCTAGTCCATTGCCAGCAGTAACATTTCCTACCACAGTTTCCAACTGATTGACGGTGCTCTCTTCAGGCACGTAAGCTGCGTGCAAGACTTTGAGCAGTGCATTTTGTAACACGGTGGGAGAACTGACTTTAGTTATGTTGCGGATAGCAAGAGTCGCCACCGACTTTTATTTTATCCAAAGGAAAGGCATAAAAGAACAGGAAAGACCTTTTAAAAGATTTTTGGGTCCGGGGGGTAGGTTATGTAAAGGGAAGGTGTTAGCACCCTTTACATCCATGGTTATCCATGGGCTCTTAGTTACTTAGCTCACTTTGAATTGTTTTTGAAAAGGTGAAGTGTGTGAATAGAAATTTTCATAAGAGTTTGATAATGATCCATGTACGGATGCGTAAAAAACTTGTGTTTGAAAATTGTTTGAAATTTGTGAAGTATTTGAGAAATTTTGAATAGTGAGTAAGTAACTATGAGGAACCTACCCTAAAGTTTAAGTTTTTCTGTTCTTTATCCTTTAAATGGTAAGACTATCCCTATTATTAAGGAATAGGTAGTCATTACCTTGGATGTGAGGGACATATGAAGGGACATCTGTTTAATGGAGGCAATTGTAGGGTGTATTAAGCACTTTTAGAGGGACTGTCATCATTATTCGAAAGGGACAAGATCATTACGAAGGCAACCATTAAAGGGACTTGATCTTTTATTGTTAAGGGACTAGATGACTTTATTTTTTAGGGACTTTTGCTTTATACACCCCCACTTGACCTTTTAATTAGGCAACATTGAGAGGCAACCCTAGAAAGTGAGATGGCGATCAAAGATCGACTTACGTGTGTGAGTGTTTAATTTTATATTTATCTTATAATTTAAATGATCTAAATTCGATTTTAAATATCATACATGTTACACTCCCTATTTACTAACCATAGCATAAAATAAGTAATTTAAACATTATAAAATATTACATCCAGGAGCAATTACAATAATAATAATAAATAATCAAAATAAATAAATAAGCAAAATAAATAAGCAAAATAAATAAGTAAGCAAAATAAATAAGTAATTATAATATGGTTAGTAATAATAATAATAATAACAATTTAAAAATAAATGGGGTTAGTAATAATGATAATAATAAATCACAATATATCTAAATGGGGTTAGTAATAATAAAATAGATATGAAAATAAATAGCATTAATGATAAAATAAATAAGAATATTAGCATTATAATTAAAAGATCAAATTTTTATGAACAATTATTATTTAAGATTAAGAAGAAAATATAAACAATTAATTATCATAAAGTTTTAAATGCTATAAAAATTAAGTTAATTATAAACATATTATGAAAATAAATTATATTAGATTAACAAGTTTTAATTATTTTTTAAACATATATTAAAAATTATTTACATGCAAGAATTAAATTATGAACAAATTATAGAATATATATATATTATGAAAATAGGATTAATTATAATTGAATAACCATATAATTATATTCACAAAAATTAAATTATCAATTTTTAATTAATTTAACATAACCTAGAATTATTTACACATAGAAAAGTACATAATTAAAATTGACAAATAAATTAAAAGTCATAATTAAATTGAATAAGAAAATTAGGGTTTGACTATTTAGAAAATATATTAGAGTTTATTTCTTAATTAGAATATAGACAAAGATTTATGACAAATAAATAAATAAATAAAGAAATAGTATTTACAATTAGGGTTCATAAAAAATAATTAGGTTTTAAAAATATTTTAGGGTTTATGAAAATTAGGATTTATATATATAATTAGGTTTTATGAATTAATCTAAATACAATTAATTAATTTATAATATAATAAAATAAATGTTAGATAATTTTAATAAAGTTTAAATTTTAACAAGATTTTAAATTATAAATAGGAAAATAGTAATAACATTTTTACTTCAATATTTATACATTAATTAAATATAATATAAATAAATTAAATGAAATAAGAAAAAAAAATGAGAAAAAGGGACTTACCTGGGGCTGGGATTCGAACCCAGGCCCTAGGCTTCAATCTTTGAGTCCTGCCTCCACAACCACCAGGCCATCATGCGTTTGGTGAACATGGAATGAGTATTGATGATTATATTTTAAGCCTGGAAAACATAAGGGAAATAAAGCAAAAAAAATGTTGGAGGTGGGATTCGAACCCTTGTCTTGACTTCCATTCACGCGCATGCTTGCCATCTGAGCCATTGCTACATAATTGAAATATAATAGAAAACAATTCATAATAAAATAAACGTGTTATTCAAATCAGAATTTCGCGCCAAGGGTTTTCTTCTTCCTCAAGACCTGCGAAAACACTTGCGAAATCACATACGAAATTTCCTGCGAATTTCCAAAACCAGAAACCTACGTTTTTTGAACCATCATGCAAACCATCATAATAACAAAAATTAGTAACCCAGATCAATTGTACAAAGTTCATACGTCACAGCCATGGTCTTAGAATTTGTTTTAAGGTCCTAAATGCTTGGTTCCCGTTTTGAAGCTCCAAACCCTAGCAATGGCGAAATTCGATACAGTCCACAATAACTGAATTAATCCATTCAAAAAGCTTCTAAACATCACAACAAACACAAATCTATAATTAGTTTTCAATATCAAAGCATAAATCAATCAAATCGAAAAAACTTAGAATATGAAAGGGATGCATTCGGTTTGTGCGAATTAGGGCATGAATGGACAATGTTATTATCCAGAATTGATCTATGAACTCCAAGGAACAAGTTGCAACCTTTGGTTTGTCTTGAAAGTAGCTCTAGGTATCAAACCGAATTTGTGTTCTTAGGATGAATTTTGAAACTTTGTTCTTACCTTTGGAGGCTCAAATTTTTCGTCCCTATGCACTTGTGTAGTTTGTATACTTATAGAGGAATGGAATTAGGTCAGAAAAGTGGTGGATTTGTGGGCTTAATGGATACCTTGAGTGTGAAGAAATCTCCTTGCCAAATTAGTCAAAAAAATCAAATATTTTCATGCTATAATGCCTTAGCACGAATTTGGATGGTTTTGAATCAACTTAAATGGTCATTAAGAGTTTCTAGAAGAAGAATCACTTTTAAATATTCAATTTTCATATTTTATTTTGATTTAAAATGATTTAAAATGAATAAAATCAAAATAAATAAAATAAAAATAATAAAAATCTGAATAAATGAGGATTGGGTCGTGCATGATGTCATGTTGAAGTTTGGATCACAAATTTGCAAGCCCATTTGGAAGAAATTGGTTTTAAAGCCCTATTTGCTTCATAAACCTCCCAAAAATTTCCCAACTTTGCAAGGGCACAAATCCTTCAATTTTAATGCTATGAGGGTGTTCTTGGACATTTTGGAAAGCTTGAAGAGTCCTCTAACCAACCCCACTGGTTTCATGTCCATATCATTTACCATTCTCAAGTTATGCCCTTTTGAAGTTGTTGACTTTTTGTTGACTTTCAAAAGGACCTATAATGTCTTAGCTCATACCTTCCAAATGAAGCATTTTTGGGCTTGGCTTGTGAGACACAAAGTTGTATAGAATTCAATTTCCTTCAAAATGAGCTTTGGATGGAGACTTGGTGATGAAGCATGTGAAAGTTATGGCTGGTCAAAGTTCAGTTGACTTTTCCTGAGGAAACCCTAATTTAGAAACTCCTGATTCTTGATGATCTGAAATCTCCTTGATGAATCATGATCAACCCTTGATCAAATGATGAATTTTACTTCATATACTTGATATTGGCAAAAATCATGAAGTTTGACTTTGGTTTGACCACAGTTGACCTCAGTTTGACTTTTTAACTGCTTTGACTGATTTTGACTTATCTGATCATCTGACTGAGCAAACCTTTGAGAAAAGTCTTGAAACTTGTCATGGGGGTTCTTACACACATATAAGATGTTATGAAGCTCACTTTAAGTCTTGGAAGTTCATTTAGCCTGATTAAAGTCAAAACCCTAGTTTTAGATGCACTGCTTAGGAGGTGCATTGTTTGAGGGAATTGGCAACTCTTCTGACCCATTGTGAACTTTGTGAACCTTGTGAACCATCATAAGATGTCTTGTGAACCTTGTGAACCTTGTGAACCTCATAAAGTGACTTGTAGACTTCATGAACCTCATGAAAGGTCTTGTAAGCATTGTGAATCTTGTGAACCTTGTGAACCTCATAAAGTGACTTGTAGACTTCATGAACCTCATGAAAGGTCTTGTAAGTGTTGTGAATCTTGTGAACCTTGTGAACCTTCTTAGCACACAAAGTCTTGTATTGTGAGGGCAAATTTTGGGGTGCAACAGCTGCCTCTGTTCAATTTTCTGAAACCTGAGGGGTTAGATTGGTATATTTGCCAGTCGTGACCTGGAAGGTTGAAGGGGATTGAACACAAAAGCCCAAAAATTTGCACTCACCAGTGCGTAGAGTAATACTGATGACTAGTTGAATATGCTTGAGTGGGCTTAAAGATGCCACTTGGAGAAAAATTCTTCAGGTACATTTCTTGGAGGATAAAGCAGTCCAAAATATGAAGGTAAAATGATAGCTTTCAGGAAGATAAAGCAGTCCTGAGGTAATAGTGATGATAGCTTTCAGGAAGATAAACAACGTCCCGAGGTAGTAATATGATTTCAGGAGGATAAAGCAGTCCTGATGTAGTGATCGTAGCTATCAGGAGGATAAAGCAGTCCTGAGGGATGATACGCTTTCAGGAGGATAAAGCAGTCCTGAGGTAATAATATGATTTTAGGAGGATAAAGCAATCCTGAGGTAATAGTATGATTTCAGGAGGATAAAGCAATCCTGAGGTACAAGAAGCTGTCAGGAGGATAAAGCAGTCCTGAGGTAATGATATGCTTTCAGGAGGATAAAGCAATCCTGAGGTAATAATATGATTTCAGGAGGATAAAGCAATCTTGAGGTACAAGAAGCTGTCAGGAGGATGAAGCAGTCCTGATGGATTGATAACTTTCAGGAGGATAAAGCAGTCCTGATAATCACAAGTCTGTTTGCTGGAGAATTAACCTGAAAACAAGGTAGCATTCTGTATAACAATATTAGTTTATGCATTATGTATGCATGTATAACATGATGCACTTAAGTAATGTATTATGCATTCATGGATATGTATATTATGGTATGATGTAAATGATGTATGTATGATATGATGCTGTCTGAAGCGTCTGGATATCTTCGTACAACAACTGCTGGCCAGGGAAAATAAATCCCGATTTGTTGCTGAAGGATATGAGGAACTTATTCCCATCTTGTCTGATAATATATTATACATAACCTCCCGTATGCTGGGGATAGCAAGGTATATATAACCTCCTGTCTACTGGGGATAGTAAGGTATACATAACCTTCGTCCTCGTTTGATAGTAGGATAGATATAACCTCCCGTCTTCGTTCGTCGTACTCTTATTGGAAAGTAAATTCCCGAACATCCGTATGAGGATAAAAGAGATGGATATAAATTCCAGGGGAGATGTGACTTTATGAAGATGGATTTGCCCTACTGAGGATTTGTAACTGTCTTGTAGAGATGAACCGGCGAAGCTTCGTTGAAATCCTTCCCTCGTTCGTCCTTAGTAAATACTATTACTGCATTTTCATGCATTTCTGGTAAACATCAATCATATTAAGCATATATGCATTTCTGGTAAACATCAATCATATTCAAAAGCATACATACATTCAAACACAACCAATGGACGTTCCGTTTAGGGTAAAAGTACATCTGGATTCAGAGAGAAAAGTAAAGTTGAACTTGAAAACAGAATCGTTTCAACTTCGAGAGGGTATAACCAATTGGATTTAGAGCTCCTGAGATTCTTAACTTTCCTGAATACCTTCCCAGAAATCCTCATAGCTGGATCTGAAGACATGATACTGACACCATCTGATACTACTGGCATAGACAATTAACTTCCACCATAGCTTCTGTTGAGAATCCAATATCAAGGCAATGCAATGAGAGGAATGTGTCTTCAAATTGTAATGGACCATATACGCTCCGGCTACTAGATTTGAAAAGAAAGCATTGCCCCTTGTTTGAGGATGAATTTTCCCAAAAGGGAAGTATCTGAATGTAGTTACCTCAATAGAAATAAGCAGAATGTTTCACAATAATATGCCCCTGACATCATGAAATTCACATATATGAGGAGAGTTGCCCCTGGCTATTAAGCACTGTTGGATCTGGAACTGATTGCCCCAAATGATTTGAACAGTAACTTGGTATGCCCCCTTGATTAGGAAACAATGACCATGCCCCTGGTATTATGAATTCTGTAATGTTACCCTCGGTAATTTCGACAGATGTGGAGACTTGCCTCTGGCTGCTTAAACATAGTTGAATCTTGTCCTAATTGCCCCAAATGAGTTAGGCAGTATCATGGCCTGCCCCTTGATTGGGAGATAATGATTATGCCCCTTTGTATGCATGGACTTTGATCCAGGAAGCAACTTTGTTCATCGGAAGGACTTTGGTTCATTGAACATTCATCCTGTAAGTTTCTTCATTTATCAAACACTCAGGTATATGCAAACAAATATATTCAAAAATGCAATGCTTATGTCTGTCTTGAAGTTTTTGAAAAAGAGTTATTTTAGAAAAAACAATTTTTATGAAAACTGTGATATTAACTCAAGTTTTATAATAAGCCCTAAAGGAGTCAGGATACCTTTTTGTAGCAGTACGCTTTCAAACTAACCATGCTTCAGTTAGGACTTTTAAAGGGTTGTAACGTGGCCTGGTTCATGGTTTAAGAAACAAAAGATAAAGGCTCAAATTTATTTGTACCCAACCCATTCTCCATGACGTTCTTCAGTCCTATACTCAGTTAACTTATGCATTGAGGCTCAAATGAGTTTGGAATTGTAACACTGACATTTGTGATGGTTCAGAAACCCAAAATTTATTTGAACATTCAGTCATCTTTCTTTGTTGAGGATTCATAGTGACCTCTTTTTTTCTTTTTTTTATTATTATCACTCCTGAACTGCTTATTTCAAGGTTACAGTCAGCGGGATGTCTTAATGTTTTACTAAGTTTCCTTCATAGGTTTTGTCTTAGTAAATTATTCTTTTGTTGGATATTGACTGTCAGGTTTCATGATTACAGAGAACCATCGTTAGTTGTGTACAACACATATAACTGGCATATTTTGAGTTAACTGGGTAACTACCCTGCCCCAGGTTATGAATAAGGGTTTTAATTTGTGAGAATAAAAACTCCTACTTCATAGGCTCAAAAGGGTTGACTAGGGATTAACTTCCTTATATCTCCACTGTTTAGGAATTGAAACAATGCCTGTACATCGTCAGCATAGTCTGTTCAAAAGCATACTGCATAAGATTATGGTATTGTTTTCGTCATCCTCCCTCTATAGGCTTATAGCTTTATCAGGAGTTAAATATCACAAGATAGAAATAAGAAGTATAATTCAAAATATAGTGGAACGAATGGATTAATTCAAGACAAACATATGCAATGCATTAATGAAAACAAAAGTTTAACATAATAGTAAGTGTTCAAACAAATAAAAGAAATTACAAATGAAAATTCAAATGTTATCCCATCCAGTTGGCTGAATGTCCTCAATTGCAATCTGCGAACTTTGAGGAGCAGTATACTTCACCATGAAATCAAATTTTCCACTTGGATGCCCCAAGGTGCCCCATATCTCAACAGGCATAGGTATTCTTCCTTTCTTGTTACTTTGGGCTACTTGTCTTGCAGCTTCGGTGTTTGATGGACGACAGTAAAATTCAACTTGACCTTCTGGAGTAACCTCTAGGATTCCTTCGTCAATCAGATCTTGAATCTTCTTATTCAATGCCCAACAGTTATTAGTATCATGTCCAGGACTGTTGGAGTGATACTTACACCTTGCCTTGGGATTATAGCGAGGAGAAGAGGTGTTAGGATTAGGAGAATTTTCCAAGGAAATTAGCTTCATCTCCAACAGGCATTGCAAAACTTGTGACATTGGTGTGCTGAACTTGATAAATTTTCTTCTACATTCCTTGTGTTGAGGTAGATTAACCTTATCAGGTCTTTCTTCTTCAACTGAAGAACAATCAATGGCAACCTGTCTCTTACCCTCTTTTATCCTCATCCTCCTTTCAACCAAATCAGCTTGTTTTAACGGAGGTTGACTGACAATTAGATCCCTGACTCTATCACTTTGAAGTTTGTGGACAAAGGTTCTCAGCTCTTCTTGCCCCTGAGCTAAACTTTGAATAAGAGCCACCTGGTCATTCATCTGGGTCCTCATTCCTGTCATCTCAGCTTGTAGCTGTTTCAGCTGATCATCTTTGTTGTCCCCTGGATTCTTTTTCTTATCCAGCAGTGTCTTCAATTCATCTTGCCCCTTGGACAAATTCAGGATCAGCTCTTGGAACTGTGCATTTTGTGCCTGGAGATCCTTAACTGTTTGTTCAATAGCCATTGCTGAAATAAACAACGAGAAGATGAGAAACCTGTGCACAATTATAAACCTGTGATGCAATGATATGGTATGTAAATGCATATGCAATGTTTTTCAAGGACCGCGGGATTTAAATTTGCTTAAACAATTAAGAAAGTAAACTTTTATTAGTAATAAATTTGTTTTGCCTCTTGGGCTTACAGGAAATGAAATGTAATAAATACAAGAGATGGGGTTTTAAGTCTCCCATGGACGTTTCCTCTTTGTGTTGAGGTATGAGTTGAGACTCCGATCCTCGTGAAGTTGTTTTGTTAACTCCAGGATTCTTTCTTGGCTTGCTTTGTAATGAGCCTCGAAAGTATCCCTTTGCTCCTTCAGTTGGATCCAGGATCTCTGTAAGTCCTCCATGTCAGTAGGCATGTCTGCGTGAAGGATGGTATAAGCAGTGTCTCCTTCAGCAACAGGTTCCATGGTAACTGGCAGGATAGCAGGATATGGCATCATGAGAGTCTGAGCACGAGATCGCACCCATCTGAGATAAGCTTCCATAGGAATAGTGTACTTAGGCTCCAGTGTCTTGCTGTCAACCCTGTTTACTTTTCCCCATGCTCGTATGAATCTCTGACGGTAACCTTGAAGATCGTTGTCGTAGTCAAACACAATGCCCTGAATCAACATGTCATGTGGACCATCACTCCGAGCGTAACCGAACTGTCGTAAAGCTAGAGAGGGGTTGTAGGTGATGCCTCCTCTTATGCCTAGAAGTGGCACATTAGGAAACTCCCCACAACGGTCAATGATAGTGACATTCTCCATAGATCTGGAGCACCAATGGATATCTGAGTGAGAGAGTGACATAATTCTCTTGGACCATCTGAACCCTTGCTCATTCTTCATTACTGAGCGAGGAAGGTGAGAAATAAACCACCTAGAAAGCAAAGGTATGCAGCACATCAAAGTTCCTCTTGCCCTTGTAGTACGAGTGTGAAGAGAATGTAGGATGTCTCCAAGCAATGTAGGCACTGGATTGTGACTCAGGAATATATTGATGGCATGAACGTCTATGAACTGATCTGGATTGGGGAACAATACTAAGCCATAAATCAGCAAGGCTAAGATCTCCTCAAAAGCATCATAGCTCATGGCCTTCAAGAACATTTGAGCCTTCTCTATCAACACCTTAGCTAGAACACCCTTGACTCCACTTCTCGTTTCTAGAACAATGTCAGACTTCTTCAGATGTAGAGCTGCAGCAATAACTTCAGGTTTAAGCTCCTTCTCCAAACCTGTGAATGGTTTCTGATCAAGAACAGGTATGCCCAGAAGTTTAGAGAACTCTTCCATGGTTGGAACCGGCTGATAGTCGGGGAATGTGAAGCAATGGTGCTTAGGATCAAAGAACTGAAACAGGACACTCATCATGTCTTCATTGAACCCTGAAGTGACTAGGTCCAGTAGGTGACCATGTCTCTTGATGAACTGGGAATGATCAGACACTTGAGAAACCAACTCTTTAAGCTTAGCAGGTATGCCCACAAAGTTAATCCTGACGGTGTTTCTACGAGCAGTAGCCATGACCTGCAACAAAGAACAAAGATAAATCCCTTGGTCCTTGAAATGGTTAGGGAAAATGGTATGCTTATGATGCATGATGATGTCATGATGTTATGCTCAATCACAAACATGTGGCACACACAAACAAGTCACACAATAGCCCTAGGTTTAAAGGCTTGCATGAGGTTCAAAGGTAAGTACCCTCCCCTGAAGTTAGATGGTTCATCCTGTCCTACAAAAGTAACCAGGTTCTAAGGGATCTCAATATCATTGATCCTTCACAAGGGTGGTTGTTCAGTAGGCAACTTACTTGCCAACCAAAACCCTCCAAGTTTAAGATCTCAATGAGCGTAGTATCGAGTGTCAACCAACTTCAGTCTGCACCAAAGCCAGTTACCTCACTACTTTCTAAAGGCCAAGATGGGATGACTAGGGTTCTAAAAGTCAGTTAGTGTATTGACAACATATGGCAGCCTCATATTATCCTCAACTTGCTTAAGGAACATAAGCACCAACCAAGAAGTCACACTAACTATGGCCACCAGATCAACCATATCGGTATACGCCGTATAGTTTCCTTGGTCTATTGCCATTTACCTAAGGTACACTAGATCCGGGTTAGGATCTTTCACACATAAAGCCCAACAAGTAATATAAAGCAAACAAGGCAAACAATTTAAAGTGATCTAATTCCTAAGGGTACCCCTCTTTTATTAAATCCCCAGCAGAGTCGCCAGTTCTGTAACACGGTGGGAGAACTGACTTTAGTTATGTTGCGGATAGCAAGAGTCGCCACCGACTTTTATTTTATCCAAAGGAAAGGCATAAAAGAACAGGAAAGACCTTTTAAAAGATTTTTGGGTCCGGGGGGTAGGTTATGTAAAGGGAAGGTGTTAGCACCCTTTACATCCATGGTTATCCATGGGCTCTTAGTTACTTAGCTCACTTTGAATTGTTTTTGAAAAGGTGAAGTGTGTGAATAGAAATTTTCATAAGAGTTTGATAATGATCCATGTACGGATGCGTAAAAAACTTGTGTTTGAAAATTGTTTGAAATTTGTGAAGTATTTGAGAAATTTTGAATAGTGAGTAAGTAACTATGAGGAACCTACCCTAAAGTTTAAGTTTTTCTGTTCTTTATCCTTTAAATGGTAAGACTATCCCTATTATTAAGGAATAGGTAGTCATTACCTTGGATGTGAGGGACATATGAAGGGACATCTGTTTAATGGAGGCAATTGTAGGGTGTATTAAGCACTTTTAGAGGGACTGTCATCATTATTCGAAAGGGACAAGATCATTACGAAGGCAACCATTAAAGGGACTTGATCTTTTATTGTTAAGGGACTAGATGACTTTATTTTTTAGGGACTTTTGCTTTATACACCCCCACTTGACCTTTTAATTAGGCAACATTGAGAGGCAACCCTAGAAAGTGAGATGGCGATCAAAGATCGACTTACGTGTGTGAGTGTTTAATTTTATATTTATCTTATAATTTAAATGATCTAAATTCGATTTTAAATATCATACATGTTACACTCCCTATTTACTAACCATAGCATAAAATAAGTAATTTAAACATTATAAAATATTACATCCAGGAGCAATTACAATAATAATAATAAATAATCAAAATAAATAAATAAGCAAAATAAATAAGCAAAATAAATAAGTAAGCAAAATAAATAAGTAATTATAATATGGTTAGTAATAATAATAATAATAATAACAATTTAAAAATAAATGGGGTTAGTAATAATGATAATAATAAATCACAATATATCTAAATGGGGTTAGTAATAATAAAATAGATATGAAAATAAATAGCATTAATGATAAAATAAATAAGAATATTAGCATAATAATTAAAAGATCAAATTTTTATGAACAATTATTATTTAAGATTAAGAAGAAAATATAAACAATTAATTATCATAAAGTTTTAAATGCTATAAAAATTAAGTTAATTATAAACATATTATGAAAATAAATTATATTAGATTAACAAGTTTTAATTATTTTTTAAACATATATTAAAAATTATTTACATGCAAGAATTAAATTATGAACAAATTATAGAATATATATATATTATGAAAATAGGATTAATTATAATTGAATAACCATATAATTATATTCACAAAAATTAAATTATCAATTTTTAATTAATTTAACATAACCTAGAATTATTTACACATAGAAAAGTACATAATTAAAATTGACAAATAAATTAAAAGTCATAATTAAATTGAATAAGAAAATTAGGGTTTGACTATTTAGAAAATATATTAGAGTTTATTTCTTAATTAGAATATAGACAAAGATTTATGACAAATAAATAAATAAATAAAGAAATAGTATTTACAATTAGGGTTCATAAAAAATAATTAGGTTTTAAAAATATTTTAGGGTTTATGAAAATTAGGATTTATATATATAATTAGGTTTTATGAATTAATCTAAATACAATTAATTAATTTATAATATAATAAAATAAATGTTAGATAATTTTAATAAAGTTTAAATTTTAACAAGATTTTAAATTATAAATAGGAAAATAGTAATAACATTTTTACTTCAATATTTATACATTAATTAAATATAATATAAATAAATTAAATGAAATAAGAAAAAAAATGAGAAAAAGGGACTTACCTGGGGCTGGGATTCGAACCCAGGCCCTAGGCTTCAATCTTTGAGTCCTGCCTCCACAACCACCAGGCCATCATGCGTTTGGTGAACATGGAATGAGTATTGATGATTATATTTTAAGCCTGGAAAACATAAGGGAAATAAAGCAAAAAAAATGTTGGAGGTGGGATTCGAACCCTTGTCTTGACTTCCATTCACGCGCATGCTTGCCATCTGAGCCATTGCTACATAATTGAAATATAATAGAAAACAATTCATAATAAAATAAACGTGTTATTCAAATCAGAATTTCGCGCCAAGGGTTTTCTTCTTCCTCAAGACCTGCGAAAACACTTGCGAAATCACATACGAAATTTCCTGCGAATTTCCAAAACCAGAAACCTACGTTTTTTGAACCATCATGCAAACCATCATAATAACAAAAATTAGTAACCCAGATCAATTGTACAAAGTTCATACGTCACAGCCATGGTCTTAGAATTTGTTTTAAGGTCCTAAATGCTTGGTTCCCGTTTTGAAGCTCCAAACCCTAGCAATGGCGAAATTCGATACAGTCCACAATAACTGAATTAATCCATTCAAAAAGCTTCTAAACATCACAACAAACACAAATCTATAATTAGTTTTCAATATCAAAGCATAAATCAATCAAATCGAAAAAACTTAGAATATGAAAGGGATGCATTCGGTTTGTGCGAATTAGGGCATGAATGGACAATGTTATTATCCAGAATTGATCTATGAACTCCAAGGAACAAGTTGCAACCTTTGGTTTGTCTTGAAAGTAGCTCTAGGTATCAAACCGAATTTGTGTTCTTAGGATGAATTTTGAAACTTTGTTCTTACCTTTGGAGGCTCAAATTTTTCGTCCCTATGCACTTGTGTAGTTTGTATACTTATAGAGGAATGGAATTAGGTCGGAAAAGTGGTGGATTTGTGGGCTTAATGGATACCTTGAGTGTGAAGAAATCTCCTTGCCAAATTAGTCAAAAAATCAAATATTTTCATGCTATAATGCCTTAGCACGAATTTGGATGGTTTTGAATCAACTTAAATGGTCATTAAGAGTTTCTAGAAGAAGAATCACTTTTAAATATTCAATTTTCATATTTTATTTTGATTTAAAATGATTTAAAATGAATAAAATCAAAATAAATAAAATAAAAATAATAAAAATCTGAATAAATGAGGATTGGGTCGTGCATGATGTCATGTTGAAGTTTGGATCACAAATTTGCAAGCCCATTTGGAAGAAATTGGTTTTAAAGCCCTATTTGCTTCATAAACCTCCCAAAAATTTCCCAACTTTGCAAGGGCACAAATCCTTCAATTTTAATGCTATGAGGGTGTTCTTGGACATTTTGGAAAGCTTGAAGAGTCCTCTAACCAACCCCACTGGTTTCATGTCCATATCATTTACCATTCTCAAGTTATGCCCTTTTGAAGTTGTTGACTTTTTGTTGACTTTCAAAAGGACCTATAATGTCTTAGCTCATACCTTCCAAATGAAGCATTTTTGGGCTTGGCTTGTGAGACACAAAGTTGTATAGAATTCAATTTCCTTCAAAATGAGCTTTGGATGGAGACTTGGTGATGAAGCATGTGAAAGTTATGGCTGGTCAAAGTTCAGTTGACTTTTCCTGAGGAAACCCTAATTTAGAAACTCCTGATTCTTGATGATCTGAAATCTCCTTGATGAATCATGATCAACCCTTGATCAAATGATGAATTTTACTTCATATACTTGATATTGGCAAAAATCATGAAGTTTGACTTTGGTTTGACCACAGTTGACCTCAGTTTGACTTTTTAACTGCTTTGACTGATTTTGACTTATCTGATCATCTGACTGAGCAAACCTTTGAGAAAAGTCTTGAAACTTGTCATGGGGGTTCTTACACACATATAAGATGTTATGAAGCTCACTTTAAGTCTTGGAAGTTCATTTAGCCTGATTAAAGTCAAAACCCTAGTTTTAGATGCACTGCTTAGGAGGTGCATTGTTTGAGGGAATTGGCAACTCTTCTGACCCATTGTGAACTTTGTGAACCTTGTGAACCATCATAAGATGTCTTGTGAACCTTGTGAACCTTGTGAACCTCATAAAGTGACTTGTAGACTTCATGAACCTCATGAAAGGTCTTGTAAGCATTGTGAATCTTGTGAACCTTGTGAACCTCATAAAGTGACTTGTAGACTTCATGAACCTCATGAAAGGTCTTGTAAGTGTTGTGAATCTTGTGAACCTTGTGAACCTTCTTAGCACACAAAGTCTTGTATTGTGAGGGCAAATTTTGGGGTGCAACACATTCCGATGGGCTTCGGAGCACATAAGCAATGATAGAATGGAGATCTTGGAAGGCGTCTGGTGAAGCTGGTCCACTATTTTGTAATCACTCTTCTTGATGATTCTCATGAACTCATCAACTTCTTGATCAAAGGGTGTTTTCAAAGCTTCCTTAACAGCTTGATCTTCCTGCACCAGGCTCTTCCCTTTTGCCTTGGCAGCAGCTTCTGCTTCGGCGGGGGGTCTTTGAATTTGTGGAGCAAAGAGACGTCCGCTTCGAGTGAAGCCTCCGCCTCCTCCCACATTGTCTATTTGTGGTGCAGGGGTTGATGATTCAAGAGTGATTTTCTGTCCTTCGCAGTATAGATCAGCACCGTAATGCCAGGGGATGGCATTACTGCTTTCATAAGGTATCGGCCCAGGCACTGTGATAGTGACTGGACTATTGGCAGCTGCAGAAGGGACTGTGATAGTCTGTGGATCATAATATATTGTGACTGGTGCTCTGGTAGGAGTGGCACTTTGTGAGTTGTAGGCAGAATCATTTTCAGGATCATAATAAATCGTAACTGTTGAGACGTCTTCATGGTTTGTTGCTGATGTTGTAGGAGACATTGTTGGAAGAATGGATGTTGTTGTTGTAGGAGCTTCAAAATGTAGTGGTGCTGAAGTTGTAGAAGGAATGTTTGTTGATATCTGGTCGGTTGAAATGACAGATGAAGCATTTGTTGATGAAGCTGAAGAGTTGTCGGGAACAATGGTTGTTGTAGGAGATACTGGAATTGTTGCTGATGAGATTGCTGGATTGGTAGGTATTGATGTTATAATTTGAAGCAGGCCGCTCTGGATGAGACCATCTATGCCATCCCTCAGGTTATCACAACCATTCACTGAAATGTTGCAGTAAGCACACCCTAGCTCGCATCCCGGGAACATTTGACATTCGAGGAGTTGAGCCTTAATCTCTACCAACGGTGTCCGAATCTGACCCACACTGGTTATCAAATAAGACGGCTTGTCTTCTTCAATAGCATTGATTCGGGGACCACCATGGTGTGGCATAGGGTTCTTGTTAACATTTGGTGGTGGTGCAAAGTTTAGAGCCTTGGAATCCACTAGATCCTGCACTTTCATGTGCAAAGCTCTGCACTTTTCCGTACTGTGACCAGGTGCATTTGAGTGAAAGGCACATCTGGCGCTGGCGTCGTAGTTTCTGGGCAGACTATTAGGATCTGGAGGTGCCAACGTCCTTAGCTCAACTAGGTTGAGTTTCAGGAGTTGTGGCAGTAATGTTGCATAGGGCATAGGGATCGGATCGATCACCCTATTGGCCTGAGAAGGTCTCTGTTGATATGGTCTTTGCTGATTGTTGTTGTTGGTGTTGCTGTTGTTGTAATTTCTTGGAGGATACTGAGTTTGTTGCTGGTACTGAGGTTGTTGCTGATAATTTTGTTGCGGTGGTTGATAAGCTGGTTGTGGATGAGCTGGAGCGGGAATGGTGACTGCTGCCACAGATCTATGAACATATTGGGGTCTGCCCCTGCCGGTATGGATAGCATTGGTCTCACCGGTTCTTCTTGGGCCTACAAAAGGCTTCCTTGTATTGCTGGATGAGCTAGCACCGTTGTCAGAAATTTTGCCCATCTTTAACAAGCTCTCAATTCTCTCCCCAGCTATAACAACATCTGCAAAGCTGGTGGAAGAGAAGGCAGCTAGCCTGTCAATGTATGTTCCTTGGAGGGTGTTCATAAACATATTGGCCATCTCCCTCTCTGACATAGGTGGCTGAACAGCAGCAGCCAATTGCCTCCATCTCTGGGCATACTCTCGGAAACTTTCTCTAGACGACTGTGACATTCCCATTAGGAGGGTCCTGTTGGGTGCCATGTCCAAATTATACTGGTATTGTCTAATGAAGGCTTCTGCCAAATCCTTCCAACACCTAATGGTTGCTCTTGTCAGATGAGAGTACCATTCTCTTGAAGCTCCCGTCAAGCTATCCTCAAAATAAAACATCCATAGCTTCTCGTCCATGGTATATGCTTTCAACCTCCCCAGAAAAGATTGTAAGTGGGTCCGTGGGCAGGAAGTCCCGTTGTACTTTTCAAAACAAGGAGGCTTAAACTTATGGGGAATCCTGACCCCGTCTACCAAGCCCATGTCCATAACATCAAAACCCAAAGAGTTTTGAGACTCCAAGGATCTTAATTTCTCAGCAATCTCTTCCAGCCTTCTGTCATAGGCTTCCTCCCCAGCTCCCATCACTGTGAACTGATCTTCCTGGGGGTCTTCTTGCAGCACCCTGCCTGCAGTGGCAGTCCCTTGAACATTTGCAGGAATGTTGATCTCTGGATGAAGGTGGGGTCCAAATACAGGGGGATTAACATGAGGTTGGACCCTCTCATTGTTGCTTGTGCCAGCAGTCCCTAGATGGGGATCTTCCTGATTCTGCCTTTCTACCATAGCTCTCAATCTCTCCTGGCTCTGAGCCATATTGTTCATCACCTCCATAAATTGTGTCATCTGATTCCTCATTTCCAACCTCTCGTTGGTCATTTGATTCCTGACCTCTGTAAGGTCCTGCTGCATTTGGTCCATCTGTATGCCCGGAAGATTGTTGCGGGTGGGATATCTGTGTGGACGGTTGAGTGGAAACCCTCGACGTCGAGCAATAGTTCCTGGAGTCACAACAGAGTTAGTAACAATAAAACAAAAACCTACAAAACAAAACAAAAGGTTAGTATGCAATGCAGTATGCTTATTTGTTTCCAAGGTATCCGGCTTGGCACTTGGTTTTGACCTTTCCAGACCCCTGAGGAAGATGCTTGTGATGTTGCTTGAAGAATTCAGATAAAACAAACCAACACATATATTACAAGAAGGTAAATGATACATAGTTGTTTTTTACAATACATGCCCTCTGAGGGGTCAAAAGTACAACATAAAGAAAAGTACATGAAATGAAAGCAACAACAAGCAAAAGTCAAACACCAAGACCAAACTCATCCTCCTGAACTTCCTTGAGAAGTGCTTCAGTCACAGGATCAGCCGGACGCTCTGTAAGATTCCTGATAAGGAGATTCCTGGTAGTAACAGCTGCAGTTAGCTTCTTGTGTTGACTCTGGTCCTTAGATCTCTTTACACCAGCTCTAATCTTCAGCTCTGAGATCTCCTTCTGGGCTGCTGCCAGGGCTTCTTGTTGCTCTTTTGCACTAGCTTCCAGCTGCTCAATCTTATCCTGAGTCCTCTTATCTTCTAGAGTACGAGCTTCGGTGATCCTGACCCACCTAGCTTGACTCTCCTTCAGATACAAATCAGTCCTGGCCTTCTGGAACTGAGCTTCCTTGCAGGCATTCTTCAGAATCTGTTCTCCAGCCCTAGACTTCTTGATGTAATCCTCAGACTTCTCAATTCTAGCCAGATGCTCTATTTTCAACTTTTCCAATCTTTCAATATCCAACCTACCATCACTCCTCTCCCAGAGGGTCTTCTGTAGAGCCTGAGTCAACTTTTCATTTCTCTCTTTCAATTTCTCAAACTCCTCTAAGCTGACAGTGATAGGAGGTGGTGCTGAGGATGGTCCAGGCATATCTTCCATGGTAAAAGGCATCCCAGAAAACTGAGCCCTGGCATGGGACCACTCATAGTACTGTGCTGATGCCACATTGTTGCACTTCCCCAAAATAGTTACCCCCTTAGTCTGCACATTGTCCCAGGCCCAGGCTGCTTGCCTGACAACAGCGAGATTAGGCTTGATTTCACAATAAAGGGTCTCAGTCAGATCCTGTGCCCTAGGAGGATGGACTAATGCATAGCCCAGTTGTCTTTTGAATAGCAGAGGGTTATAATTGATGCACCCTTTCACTCCAATCAGAGGCACATTGGGAAATTGCCCACAACTTGTAATGATGTCTCTGCCCTTAGTATTCTGAGTACACCATCTGATATCATCTGAGGTTAGAGCAACAAGCCTCCTAGCCCAGTTCTTCTGCTGGTGAGGGTTCAAGAATGCATCAGTCTTTGGCAAATGCTTGAGCAGCCAGGTATGGAACAAAGGAGCACAGCATCTCACTAATCTTCCCCTTTGCTTTTCATTCCTTTGATGAACAGAGTAGTAAAGATCTCCCAATAAGGTGGGCACTGGGTTTCTCAGGATGAAAAGATGGATTGCACTCTTGCTAACAAACTTAGGCTCATCTGCAAACAAAATGACCCCATATATGCTGAGGGCCAACAGAGCACAGACTGCCTTCCACTCCCCCAAGGAGGCCTTCAGACTAGCCTGAGAAGTCAAGAAATCCAGATGAAAACCAGAGATTCCAGCTTTAGATGTCAAATTCTGCCCAATCAGAACTGGTTCCAGATGTAATACTTTAGCTATCTCCTCATTACTTGGGAAAGCCATCTCAGGGTTGAAGGGGATTCCACCCCTGATGGGTACACCAACCAATGATGAATATTCCTCCAACAAGGGTCCCAACTGAAAATTCTGAAATGTGAAGCACCTCAGAGAGGGATCATAGAACTGCAGGCAAGTATGTATCAAGCTCCTCTGTGAAGGGTCCAAATCCATAACCACATCAAGGATTCCTCCATAATGTTCTCTAAAAAGTGGTATATGGTCTGGAGTAATCAGGGTCTGAATCCTCCTGATGCTAGCTAGCTCAGGCTCAAAGAAGTGATAGGAGATGTTACTTTTCTTAGGTGCCATGTTGCTGAAGAAGAAAAGAAAAGACAGATGCTGATGATGGAGAATAAAATTGATGATGGGCCTCTGACAGGCTGAGACTGATGATGCAAATAGCTGATAACTGGAGTAGATACTGGTGAAGATAGGCCTATGCTGATGATGGGGTCAAAACCAAGCCAAAATAAAGTATGGATACCCTGAAAAACAAATAAGCAAATGTTAAAATGATGCAATGATGATGTATGCAAATGATATGCAAGGGTTTGTGACTGAGCTGGATCTGATCAAGTGCTCTGATATAAGTCCAAGTATGTTCAAGAAATCCAGATGGAGGTCTATAAGTCCAGTAACCAAGGTGGGGGACTCAAATAAAGAGTCACATGTCCAGGGTTTAGAATCACAAGAACTGTCCCAAAATGGAGTACTCTTAAACAAAACAAAGTAACAGGGTATGCTGAGGTCAAGGGTACCTGCAAACCTGTAAACAGCCCAACCCCCTTACAGGTGGTGTTCTAAAACAAGGATCCTCAGACTTGGATCAGTTATGAGAAGTGTAAACACTTCTAACCCGGAGGTACAGTGTTTACAATAACCATAAAAGTTCCTCCTCTAATTCACCTCAGTTTCTGAAGGTCAATACTAAAGGTCATCCAGACTTAGCAGGCTTCCCAGATAGCCCTAGTACTGCAGGAAATCTGCAACACAGAGTTCTCAAGAAGAAACCCATATCTGAACCGTGTTTCATATTCCCGCACCAGACCGAGATGGAATGGGAAAGAATATGAACCACTCTAGCCTAGGTGTCACTCAGGTCCCAGGTATAGGACCTTAACTCTCAATAGAACCCCACCCACCAAAGCAAAACCAGATCCAGCCAGACAGCATGATAGTATGATATATGGAAAGCTGTAAAGAAAGCAGTAAACAAACTGTACATAAAGCAAAAATAAATACAAATATACAAACACAATTAGCACATAACACCCCAGTAAACACAAATCAAACAAGCGCTAGGAGGAACCCACAAAAATAACCAGAAGCCCTGGTTACAGTATAAGATTCCCCAGCAGAGTCGCCAAGCTGTCGCTCCCGATAAATGGGAATGTCCCAGATAAAGGTACAGACGCGAACGGTCGGTGAAAGGGACAATGAGAACACACAGCAGTGAACTCACTGGGAAAGAAAAGAGTCGCCAGCTAGGCATTTTTATCCCGGAGGAAAGGTAATGCTGCATAGACCTAGAAAGAGATGGATAAGACGGTTGCGAACCAGAGAGACTGAGAAAGGGGGTTGGTTACAACCTGGGAAGGTATTAGCACCCAGATTGTCCGCCGTACTCGACGGGATCCACGCTTAAAAAATTTGTGTTTTAAAGGGGTAGTGTCAGTGCAATTTGTGTATAAAAGAGCTGGAAAAGGATGTACAGGTGTCAGTGTATGAGAAGTGTGAAGTGTATAAATGATGTGTCAGTGTAAGAACAAAGATGAAATGCTTAAGAATATGAGGCTAAGAGAATGATGCTAGAAAGAGGGGAATATACAGAGACTTTTGTTCGATAACTGTTAAGTTATGCCTACGTATCCTCTCGTGCAATGAGGAAGTCAGAACACCGTAGTTCGACCCAAAGAGACTGAAAGATGAATTGACTGATGAACTGCTTACTTGTCTATGCTCAAGTGTATGACCTGTCTGGCTCAGGTGCAAACTGTCTTGCATTAGACGGAAGAAGCAAGTTCTCGTTTGTGAGTGAATGAGATGAGAAAAGAATCCCGGAGGAGACGATTATTGTTTGTTTTTGAGTTTTCAGTCTTTTATTGCTTTTGAAAGTTTGTCATAAGTTAATGAGCTTAAGCCTAAACCAATGGATCTAGTAAACTCATCACATCTTCCCTCTGTTTAGGGGTAATGAGAATACCTTAAGTGTGAAGTCAGCTTCTCACACTTAATCACCCTGATGTAGGATTAAGACCATTAACCTACTTGTGATTATTTAGATGTTTTTGGTGTTTTGCTTAGTGTCAAGTAATGAGGTTAAGCCATAATCAAGGATTAAACAGACTCATTACACCATCCTAATAGAAGGATAATAGATGAGAATGTTTAAGCTGAGGAAAACTCCTCAACTTAATCCATGATTAGGGATTAAACTCATGACAAAACAAACCTTTGGTTAAGTGGATTTTAATTAATGGTATGATGATGAAGTGATTTTTAGGGTTTGTAAGACAACTTGAGGGGGACTTGTCCATTAACACTAGGGTTAGTCCTTCTTAACCAATTAAGGAAGAAATAGAACCCTAATGCAAGGCCCAAGTTACAAGTGTGATGTCTTGATGATTATTGTATGAATTGATTAAGAGATTTAAACACATTAAGGGTTTAACACTTAGGATTAAAGTTATACACTCCATCCTAATAGAAGGATGCAGGCATAAGCTTAATCACAAAGCCTTAAAACCTTTAGGGTTTAGTCCCTGATTATGAGGTGAGAAGAGAAGACTCAAAGAGACACAAAGGTAAAGCTAAGAGGGGAGACTAATAAAAACCCTAATTATTGTCATGCTTGGTTGTTCCTAAGGTTTGTGAGGTTTATGAAAGAAAACTCTTCAATGGAACCACCAGGAAGCAGATGAAAAGGAGCAAAGAGAAGCAAAGCAACTTGCTTCATTCAAGAAGTCAAGTCACTTGAAGAAAGAAAGTAGGAAGAAGAAGAATGAGCAAGCTCAATCTCAAAGACATAACAAAATGCAGCATGGATGCATAAAAGAGATGAAAAGAAAATGTGAGAAGTGAAGGCAAACTCACTTCTCAAAGTTGCTTACCACCTGAAAAGTTAGTGAAAAGAATGCAATGCAATGCAAAGTGAAATGAAATGGCATGATGAGAAACAAAACCAGAAGCACATATGAGATGATAATGATGTTATAAGATGCTACAAACATGTGACAAGGCATGGGGATGATCATGCAAGCTTATGGATGCAAATGGAGCAAGTTAAGACACATGGACATACATGAAAAGTTATGACATGCAAATGGCATACAACATGGCAAATGCAAGATGCAATGATCAAACATGCTCTCAATATGTCTTATGATGTTAAATGAATCACATGGATGCATAAAATGTCATGGCAAGTCAAGGTATGAATGCAAATGCAAGATGGATGCATATGGAAGCCCAAATTAGGGTTTATGATCAAAGCATCAAACACAAACCAAAATCAGAAGCAAACATCAAGATAAAAAATTGAAAATGCATTCAAAGGACCCCTAATCCTATACTAACTCACTGCCCAAAGGAGAGATTCCAACTCTTAACCTAGTTCAAGTTATGATTTTCCTAAGTTTTCTAGGGTTTTAGGGTTCCTTAACAAGAAAAATGCCAAACAAATGGAAAATGAAAGATCAAATCATGGCCATTTAATCTCACAAACTACATGGTATGCTAAACACAATGCAAAAAGAATCAAAGTCCAACTCTTTAGGGTTAGGCAGAAATGATTTTTGGAAGTTTGGATCAAAATAATGCATCAAAATGATTTTAATTCCATGGAAAATTCTTAAAATGCATCAAGATCAAAAAAGAAATTTGGTTTGAGGGTTGGACAATGTTTCTAAATGGTTTTAAAGGTTTCATGAATTTTTTGGTGATTTTTAAATACCTAAAAGTATTTTTAATTAATTAATTCTCACTAATTAATTAAAAATAAACTTTTAAATATTTAAAAATACTTTTTTAATGCTAAAAATAAAAATAAAAATATTTTTGTGTTCTGAAATTAAATAATAACTTGTATAAAAAATTTCAGAATTTTTAAAGTATTTTTGCTATTTTTAATAAAATGGAGAAAAGAAATACAAAATAAATGAATTAAAATTAAAGAAAATGAAAAGTAAACGCAATGGAGAGCCAGGATTGAGTCTGGGAAAGAGATGGTTGACTACGCGCGCAATCCAAAGGTCCAAATTCAAACTGAACTAATCTCAATTAATTAATTAAATTAAACCTAATTAAAACTAATGACATGATCTCAGCCTTCCAAACGCGCGCGGGAAACAAGATCCAGTGGCTCACATTCAAACCTGGTGCCCTAACCCTAATTACAACTAATCACTTTCAGGTGGCCGGAGAAGACTTCCGGTCATCTTCTCCGACCAGCATCCTCCCTGAAAATTGCTATCTTCCTCCCTAGCTCACTAAAGCCTAATCTCTCTGCCCAGAATCCAACCTCAAACATCATAGAGCAAGAATCAACAGCCAAAACACATTTATTTTACACAACAAAGCTGAATCGAAACAAAAGGGGTTTAGGTCAAAAAAGTTTCAGGAACAACATACATGCTCAATACTCAATTATTTTCGAAACAAAACATATCAGCATGATCAGTGGAACATAGAGAATCATTTAAGAACTTAAAAACAAGTTTCTGGAAAAAATGTTCTTGAGCTCACCTGAACTGGAGCTTTGATTTCTGACACTTTCTGGCTGGCCCTTTGATCCAAAATGCCTCTAATGGACTTCCTGAGAAGCTTGCAGTGCTTAGTTGGAGTTTAGAATGGCTGGTTTGGAAGTTTGAACAAGTTCTGTTCAGTGGAGTGAAGGAATCGTGTTTTTGATTCAATGGCTTTCAGGCTGTTTTGAGTGTTGGTTTGTGTTCAGTGAAGCATGGTGAGATGATTGGTGAAGTTTGTTTGTATGTTTGTGGCCTGTGGAGAGTGTTTCGAAGGAAAATGCAAGTTGGAGAGAGTTTGTGGATGCTGAGTTGTGGCCAGTTTCAGGCTTGCCTCTTGTGTGGTTTGGCTTGCATTTTGTTTGTATAAACTAATCCTATTGGTCAGATGACATGACATGTCCTTTTGTGATAGGTATGGGTGCTTTTTGCAAATTGTCAACTTTGTGTAAGGAGGGCATGGGCTACTTTGCTAGCTTGGTACAAGGGGCTTGTCTGGCGCAGCATGAGGTGAGGAGAGGTCTAGGGTGGTTCAGCAACCAAGGCAGCAAGTGGATGAGATGTTATGATTGATTTTGCAACTTGGCTTGCCTTTGCTTTTCATGAAAAAGTCTTGCTCCATAGGCCTCAAAAGTGAATGATCTCTTGGCCCATTCTGATTTTTGAATGTTGTGTGATCATGTGATGAAGTTTTGAAGTCATTTTGAAGTCAATAGAATGCTTGGTACAAGAATTTGCAAGTTTTCCATTTGGTGCATAACTTGAATTTTAGTGATTTTTGCCAACTTTGACAAACCATAACTTTTGATCCAAAATGAATTAGGTCATGTTCTTGTACTTTTTGAAAAGGGAAAGATCTATTCTACCACTTTCATGACCAAAGTTTTTCCATTTGAAACATTTTTGGATCAAAAAGTAAGGATTGAAAAGTTGCCTAAAATGACAAATTCCTTAAAAGTCAACCTTGCCCCAAAAAGTCAACTTTGCAAAAACTTGTAATTCTTGAATTTTGTGAACTTCCAACTTCTTCCATGATCAAATAAAGATCATATACACTCAAAATGATGAAGATCACCCCTTGGTTGGGTCATTGGGGGCCTCAGACGCCCTGATTTTGCACTGACTTGTCCAGAAAGTCAACTCTTGATCAGATGACTTCCCCATGGAATTTCTTCATGAAAATTGATATGCATACTCCCTATACCATATAGAGACCAATAGAAACAAGAATGACCAAAAAATTTGGAGTTATGGCCTTTGAAACCAAAACCCTAATTCTAGGTCATCTGTGCAGTCAAACCTGGCTCTGCTTCCATACCATTCTCAGTTCTTGTGATTCTTTGACATTCTTGACTTTGAGAGGATATAATATGATGCTTGAACACACATGGACCCCTTTGAAGTGATTGTTGACCTTTGGAGTGGCTCAAGAAGCTCCTGGACTGCTCAAATCACAAACCCTAGATGCAGATGACTTTGAATCAATGCAGTGAATCAAAAATGCAATATGAGATGGTATGATTGTATTTATGCATATGAAATGATCACAAGCCATGGAGTGAATGGGTGAGGGCAAATTTGGGGTGTTTACAGTAACCCTCAGCGGTGCCCCAATAATTCGTCATTATGACCTCCCGAGCCTCGTTAGGTACCAGGTGACTCTCGTAGTCAGCAAACATCTCATTAACATGTGCACATGTCAAGCCAAGAGGAGCGGACACAACAGTGTGCCCCAGTTGTACTAATGGATCCGTGTGAAATCCAAAAAGTATGTGAGGTAAGCAACGTAGGTATAAGTGGCGCTCGTATCCACAAACAGAACTATGCCCGATAGATATAAAAAATAAGCCCTTAACACAGAGTCATGTGTATCTCGACCTGTGCGGGATCAGTATGGGTAGCAGAAAGGAGCTGAGGATCAAATATTGCTCCTTCAAAAAGGAAAACCTGACATGAGCGCCTCGGGTCTTATCCACCTCCTCAAGCGCATTCAGTAGATCAGCTCCAAGTTTACCCACCAACATATTTGTCGCCTCCTCCTTCGACATCCTACCATGACGGAGGAGGATACCCCTGATCGGGATATGCAACAAATATGAGACGTCATCTAGTGTAATCGAGAGTTCGCCATGCGGTAGATGAAAAGAAGACATCTCAGAGTGTCATCGCTTGACGAATCCCATAAGCATCCCATGGTTGGCCACACTGTAGTCAGTCACACATAAGTCCTTCAAACCAGAATCGGCCAGAACATCCTGAAACCAAGCATCATGTGGCTGGGCCAAAGCTACGATCTTACGTCCGTGGTTCAGAAACTTATGAGGCTCACGTGTCTGAAAATTTCCAAAAATAATCAATGTCAATAAGAATCAATATTACAATTAATCAATTTTCATTGAAAATAAAAAACAACAATCTAAGTAATGTTACGTCTCCCTCCCGGACATATCTGGCAGTGTAGTTATAATACAGTGGCAAAAGAGACAAGTCTGATGGACCCCCTAGGTAACCCTTTGGCTCTCCGTCTACTGGTGGTACATCACCCTCCGATGGTGAAACATCATCATCCAGTGGTGGCACCTGATCAACAACGGGAGGTGGCATAGAAGCATCCCGAAGCTTACGGGAGGATGGAGGAAGTGATGTGTCGTCTGTAGAATCATGACGCATATAGGAAGAAGAAGTCGAAGGTGGAGTGGGATGTGATGATGAGGGAGTGTCCTAAGGCTGAGGTGAAGGTCGAGCCCCAAGAGGGGGGCTGAGATATAGAAGGTGTGGTCTAGATGTCATTTGTAGGCTGCGTCGGAACAGATGTACCTCCTGCCTCCGCAACGGACTAGCTCCGTTCACGCCTAATAAATGGATGTTGTGCAACTCGTCCAAGTCTCAAACAGTCGGATTTGTCTGCCATAATCTCTGCAAGGTACAACCAAAATAACTATTAAAATTATAAAACAAAATTGAAAAAAAAATGAGTTAGTTTCGGAGATATATCTACGGAAAATTTTCGCATATGCATCTCCAGAAGTAACTCGAATACAGTAACATAAGATGTTTTCGCAGATGTATCTCCGGAAACGTCTAACGTTACATTTTTCGCAGATGCGTCTTCGGAAGTTTCTGAAGCTCAAAGGAAGCGAAAATGGCGTCCTCTCACAATCATATTTTGATTTTTAATGGATTGATCGTGTTTTTTAAGCTATAAACAGTATCTAAATTACATATGAACTATGTTTCAACTTATTTCTACATATTTCTACGCCTAACAAAGCGTTGTAACACATTTCTGGGGAAAAAAATTGAAACTTTATCGAAAACTCAAAACTTATCGGTATAAATCAAGTTTTGAGTGATTCGGAATGTATTAATCGTTGTTATGAATTTTCCTTGGTAAAATGAGACAAAAAAAAACAAGATTTTGAAATTTTTTATTAGAGAGAGAGAGAGAGAGGAGTCTGACACGAATAATGTCAAATGATTCCAGAGATATATTTGCAAACTTTTTCCTCATATGCATCTCCAGAGAGAGAGAGAGAGAGGAGTCTGACACGAATAATGTCAAATGATTCCAGAGATATATTTGCAAATTCTTTCCTCATATGCATCTCCGGAACAAATCAAATGTAAAATTTAAAAATATAAAAATAAAAAAATAAAAAATTGAACCTGAGAACAGATAAGGGATGCCATAAGAGTCTTATTCCCTTAGTATTTTATAACTTCTAGTATTTATATACTTCTCACACAACGAAAATTACTAAGATTTTAGAACTACAAAAATTACTTTAATCAAAACTAGAAAAATTACTTTAATTAAAATTTACTCCATTGGAAAAAATATTTCATTTGCACTTTCTACACTTTTTTTCTCAAAATTTATTATTTTACGAACTAATACAGCATTTATTATTATTTTTTCATACCTATACTTTTTACATTTATTAACTTTCACTTTATTCAAGTACTTTATCAACTATAATTAATAAGGATATATTTAATAAATAATATAAATTTAATTATTAAAATCAACCTATCTAATTATTTTCTTAAAAATCATGCATTTCTTAAATAGGACGTTTTTTTAGACGGAGGAAATATCATTTAATTAGCATGCATAACTAAACAAGGCATTGCTTTCATCCTGTAATTACTTTATAAATAATTAAGGACTGAATTGTTTTTTTTTTACTGGAATGATCTTCAGAGGTGCTTTTATGCATATAACAACTAACTGTCTACGTCAATGACACATCTCACTCTCACACGAGCATTCTAAAATATATTAAATTACTCGATATATGAAGATGAATTCAAAACAGGTAACCAGGACAATTCCTCTTTATTATATTCTCAATGCATACGACGTAGTCATCTATTTCTTCCTCAGTTGGAGGGGTTTCAGATATGTCTGCAATCTTATGAATATCAAAAATCAAAATCTGAGAACCTAAGCAGCTACTAATTTTTAACCTAACTCAAGGAAATATCAGAATTGCAACACCAACAGTAAGAGACGCTATTAGTGTTCAATTGTGGGCTCCCACCAATGCCATGTGCCCTACAAGGTCCAACACTCGGTTGCTGCAACGGATACAGATTGAAAAATGAGCAAAAAGTTGAGTTTTGAAAATTTTCTTTAATGCATGGTTTAAATTGCAGTTGTGGGGAAATGTGGATGATATGCAGTCGAAATTGTAATTTTAAAACCAAGAAAAGTTTTAGTAGTAATTACATATACACATACCTGTAACCCCACTCATTGTCATACCACGAGACCAGCTTCACAAAGGACTTACTGAGCCCAATCCCGGCCTTAGCATCAAAGATACTCGACCTGTTAATAAGAAATACATTTAAATTAAAACGCTTACATGGCAAACAAACATATCCCAACACAACAGAAAAAACTACAACTAATATTATAAAAGAGCGAGATAAATAAAGTTTAATTTTCAGACAATAAAAATCTGTTTTGAGCCTATGTAAATGAAAATTCAAAATGTGCATGATACCAGATTCTAGCATGTATACTAGATAAAAGGCATAAGTGTCTGTCCTCTTGAAGATGCTGATAGTTATCTAAATTTGAAATACAGCAACATTTGCTTTACCTTGAATCACCAACAAAGTCATTAGAGACAACGTCCTCATCTGTGTATCCAAGAATTCCCTTCAATTGTCCCTCTGAGGCGTGCCTTCATTTTTTTTCAGTTGCAAAGTAATAGAAAACAAATGAATTGGTTAGTACAAAAAAACTCAACAGGAGAGAACATAAGCCGGAGCAGAAAAGCAAGAGACATACTTTATTGCTGCTTTAACATCTTCATAGGAGGCATTCTTTTGAAGCCGGCAGGTTAAGTCCACGACAGAAACATTAGGAGTAGGAACACGAAAGGCCATTCCAGTGAGTTTTCCATTTAGCTCAGGAAGAACTTTTCCAACAGCCTGGGGTTTCACAAAGTGCAAACTAATTTAATAAATGTAATTGGTAAGCACAGAACTCTTATGGCCATCCATCTCTTACCTTTGCAGCGCCAGTTGAACTTGGAATAATATTTTGAGCTGCACCTCTTCCCCCTCTCCAATCCTTCATTGAAGGACCATCTACAGTCTTTTGCGTTGCTGAGAAAAGTAGAGGATAGTTAGATATTAACAATGTCACTCGTGAGCATGAAAAGTTATGGTTTATCCAAAGGAAAAAGAAAGCAGAAGTTTTAACTGGAAAATGTGCAACAGACCTGTTGTAGCATGCACAGTTGTCATCAAACCCTCAATTATACCAAACTCCTCATGAACCACCTGATAAATAGTTTATATAAGAATTAGAAGCTTGTATGCAAGATTATGATAAGGAAGGAAATAAGAAACAGATATGGGAGGGGGGGAGGGAGGGATCAAGCCGGCTAATTCTTGAGCTAAAGGCATATATTGATTGATTTTGAGAGATCAGCGTTAATTCCATTAAGTTCACTTCTCTCAATCGTTGGATTTATTTTATTAGAAGAGATATTACTAAAAAAACTTGATGAATCAATTGTCTATGAACTCCATGATCCTATTCGTTTTAATTTTAATACTTTTCACGCTCTCCGCAGAAAAAATAAAAAATAAAAAAAATATATCAATTCTTGGATACATCTCTGAAGAAAATAATTATAGATCAAGATGAACTGTGGGAAAATAAGTTGAAGAACGGAAAAGGGTTTAAGGGGGAATAAAAACAATGGGAGAAATTAGGAACAGATCAGAAGAAGAAAAATAAGAGAAAATAGCAAAACATAAAGAACACAAGAGGAAGAAAAAATATCAGGGCCAGATGAAAAGGTAAGTAGGAAGCAGAGCAAAAAGCTAAAAAAACTGGAAGAAGAAGAAGAAGAAGAAACAAAACCTCGCCTGGGAGAAAACAAAAGGAAGCAGGAAGGAAGAAAAAAGTTTTGCAGTTTACAGGAAGGAAGAAAGCAGGTCTGCATTTGCAAAGAAAGAAGGGTTTACGTGCAAAATACCAAAAATATCTCTAAAAAGTCTATATTTTAAGGGTATTTTGGCTTTTCGAAACCATTTCTCTAAAGCGGGACAGATGCACCACAACGGATGCAAAAAAAAAAAAAAACTTGTGCTGCCCTTTTTTACTGTAGCACAACCTGGTCTACTAGTGGCGGCTAGCTGCTGTTCTGCGGAGCAAAATAGCACGATTGACTACCAAGAAAAAATGTATATTGCATGTCATGGAAACTCCCTAAAAAGAAGCTGCCAGACATCCCCTTTTAGTGTGTCCCAAAAGCACTTAGAATTTTCTAGTCCTTGTCATTTTCAAAAAAACTCAATAATGTTAGCATTCACAATGTGATCAAACCTTGGCAAGAGGAGCAAGACAATTCGTTGTACAGCTTGCATTAGAAACAATGTCCATGTCGGGCCTGTATGTCTTCTCGTTCACTCCTACCACAAACATTGGTGCATCAGCAGATGGAGCTGATATTATAATTTTCTTGGCACCAGCCTATAGTGGAAAAAGACAGCTTAATTTAAGATTTGAAGGTGGAAAGAGAAAAGCAAGGGAGGAGGAAAAAGAAGAAAAAAAATTAAATGCACAGGTAAATGAATATAGCAACCTTCAAATGTGATGAAGCTTTCTCTAATGTTGTAAAAACTCCCGAAGACTCTATGACATAGTCAGCACCGAAATCACCCCAAGGGATCTCCGCAGGATCTCTGAGAACAGGGAAAAATGTATATACATGTTTAACCAATTTTCTTATAGCTGTATAATAACAACGCCAGAAATATTGTCAACCAGTAACATATACGTGTAATGATGTCAACCAGTAATTGTCAGGTCTCAACTAAAGATACCTCTTGCTCACAACTTTAACCTGCTTCCCATTAATTTCCAAAGTTGTGTCATCCAAAACCTTAATAGATCCCTTGAATGGTCCATGAGTAGAATCATACTTGAACATATAAGCCTGAAAGATCAAAGATAAAATAATAAAGCAAAATGTATAAACAAAAATAACAAGAGTACCACAACAGAAAAGAAAATAAATAGAAACCAATATAGTATCCTACCATAATTGAATTTAAAAATAATATAAATAAACATAACGATACAACAGATGAATTCTTTTAAAAAGTTGGAGTCGAAGCAAACAACAATACACACGCCTATTTATTTTCATGTTTTAGAACATATATCTTCATGGCATATACTGTACTGAAATCTCAATGCAAAAAAAAATGGTTAATACTTAACACCCAAGCTTTAACCAACCTAATAGTAAACAAAGTTAGAACTGAAAAAGGAATCATAGCACAGCCACAGACAGATAATTAGATTTATCGAAGGATTAGAGAAGGCCTCGGGTTAAAAATATATATAATATAAAACATCAAGTTTAGTAAAAGTACAACACTAGAAAAGGTAAAAGGCATAAAACAGCATAGACTACAGCTGCAGAACATTCAAACTGAATCAGCATCAGTATAAAATATACCAGACAAAACATGTTTCTGCCGATTGCCAACATGTCTAAAGATTAAAGCAACATTGTTTGAACATAAATTTAAATCTAAAACAGTAACATTAGAATTCTGTTATAGGAGTGTGGAAAACTGAAAACAACAGGGAAAAAAACAAAAAAGTAATTGAGATGTATGTATATATTTACCACGTGAATATATTATAAACACACGCAAGTAGATATAAATTTAACAGTCTTAAATCAGTAAGGCAACCAAACTTCTAGCATCTCATAAGCACAACTATTAATGTAATTGCAGATGCATACCATATATTTAGCATCAATAAAAGGATCATTAATTGCAACAACATCAATATCATCCCGTGAAGTAGCAACACGTAACACCAACCTTCCAATTCTACCAAAACCTGTACATTGCATAAAAGATGTTTTTCTCAACACAAGCTGAAAGTTTCTAAAGATATATTTTCATGCTTTGTAACAAAATTTACACCTGTTTCACAACTAAATTTATGAATGGCACCCTTTGACAGGTATTCAATGTTTGTGCACTGATTTGCATGTTCCTAAGACCAAATTAAAATATAACATGAAATATTAAGTTGTTTTTCAGTCATAACTTAAAACCCATTTTCACTTTTTTTAGAAAAATATATACAATTAAAGATGTGTTCAAAAAAATATCAAGAACCAAGCAAATTTTTTTAAAGGGAAGAAACTTTAAAAAAATAAATAAATAAATAAATAACTGTTTTACTGTTTTTATTTTAAAATGTTCAGAAATACTTTCAAATAGAGTTGTAACACAGAATCACTTTTACAGTCCCATGAATATAAACAAATAACTAAAGCATGTCACAATTTTAAAAACGACAGCAGTTACATTATAATAGTATGGCTAATCCAACAAAAGTATATGTGAACTCCACATCAAGAAACAAACATCAGCTTTCAAGAGAAAATTTATCAATTAAAGATATGTAGTTCAAAAGAAAAGTAACCACTACATCCTAAGACCTAAATGAAGCCGGAATACAATAACATATGGTATGGAAGACAGAGCTTGTAATCTTTCATAGTTTATAAGTATCAGACACAACTGAAATTCTGTAACAAAATTCATTACAGCAAGTATATACAAAAATAAAGAAACCTATAAGAGAACTCTCATAACAAGAAAGTTACCATTTATTCCAACTCTTGTCTTCCCAGCGCTGCTTGATTCTAAACAGACAAGACCAACAACATGTAAGAATCATGAAAGTGCATGTAAATCACCCTAATTCAGACAAAATAATTGTAGTATACTGACTTTGTACTGGGAGAGGAGTTTCCGTTGCTGTAGCGCTGATAGGCTGAATGCTCCGAGCATTACAGTTCCTGAGCAAACAACAATACATCAGGAACGAAAATAACATATTACCAAAACAACATAAACAGGCAACGGAGAGAAAAATAAGGGCACTCATTAAAAGTTCTGGCAAACTCAACTGTAAGACTAATGGATCACATGGAAATGAAGTTCCGAATATGCTGTTTTGCAACCTCGTAGATTTTGAATTAATACTTGAGGCATTGCGAAGTACCTGAAGCATACATAAAGACATATTAACAAGATTTAACAAGCATAAAATTCAAAAACTGTACCAGCACTGAAATAATGGTATGATATAAAAACCATGAGAGTAATCTATCAGATTGAAACTCTTCATAACAGTCAAGGATTCAACAGCAGAAAATTTTACTAAGCATATTTCAGCTAATCTGTGGTGCATTGAGGTAGCGGGAAGAAGATACCTGAAAGCGATCGGAGGAGTAATGCGAAGAAACGCTCGCAGATCTGAGAAGAGAAGAAGCGGCCATTGGAGAAGCAAAAACCCTAGAAAACGAAGACTGTTGAATTTTGCACCAACAACAAAGAAGAAAGAATAAGAATGAGTATAATATAATATAAACACTCTTTTCTCGCTTTTATGAATTTTTGTAATTTCTTAGCGGAGCTTTTTAAGAAACATGACAAAATGCGCTCTCTGTCTCTCTCTATCGTCTCTCTACATTATTACTGCAAGGGTGGTGATCCTATGCGGATGACCCTACGCTTGTGATATTACTCCATCCTTTTAACCTTTAATGCAACTTTAGCAAAAGAAAAAAGAAAACCAAATATGTATTTTTAATTAAATTTATGTAAACTATTAAAAATATATAAAAAGGTTTAATTAAAATTATGTACACTATTAAAATTATATTCGCTTTACAGTTATGATGTTGAAAATATATAAAAAGGTTAATAATATTTATAATTTAACTAAATTTTAAAAAAAATATTCCTTCGTATCCTATCTATAAGCAACAATATATTTTTTAAATTTATTGAATAATTAATGTATTTGATCTATTATTTAGATAAAATATATTGATTATTCAATTAATCTAAAAAATAAATTATTTTTTATAAATATAATCGAAGAAATGTCATTTTAAAATGAATTAATTATATTGTAAAGAAGTATCATATTCATAATTAATCATAAGTGGTATACCATTAAAAATATTAAGATGTGTTTTCAATCATAACTTGTGTTTTGATGATTTTGTTATTTAAAACATTGATTCTCATACACATGCAAGAAATATATGTGTTATCGATTTAACTTGTGTTTTGATCGATGTTTTTGTTATTGTATTTTATCGTATTTATTAGTTTTCTCATTGATTCACACACACATGCAAATGCATAAAATAAAATATTAACTAAAGTTAACTCTTAATGATCTTAAACATAAATTATCCGGACAGGTCCTCGTGATCTTCGACTGGGATTGTGATGATGCTTGTAGGAGATGAGGTGGTGTACCTGTAAGGTACTCCGACGCTCAAGTAATTTTAAGGTGAACAAACTAAAGCGTAATAAAGATTTAAGTGATTAGCCTTGAATACCTGGCCCTCCAAAAGTGAAGGGTATTTATAAGGGCATATATCTACGGATATCGGGCGCGTGGCCTTTATCTGAGAGTAACATGCCTCCTGCAATTTCGGAGGGCAGTTGGTCACATGAAAGGCGTTAAGACGCGTATGGGGAAGCCCCCAACGGCTATATGCTAACGATTCTATTTTCCAATGGTCGTGTCTTCGCTAATCTCTTATTGGGTTTATGCCCAGACGTATACTAGATTGGACCTCAAATTGGGTGTAGGGCACTTGCTAGGCCAGTCCAGAACATATCTAATTTAAAGGTTATGGTGACTTGATTCAAGTGAATTGCCTAATTGAGTCGATTCAAAGATATTGGAGAGTTGATTCATGAAAAATTTCAAAAATCGTTTTTAGCTTCTGTTTGGTGGAATCGAGTCATAAATGGCTTGATCCAGTTCAGATGAATCGATTCACAGATGCTTTGATTTGATTCATGGAAGTGTTCCAAAAAATCGTGTTTGCTTCTGTTTGGTGGAATTGACTCAAAGGTAGCTTTGATCTAATTCGAATAAATGAGATGAAATTATTTAAATGTGTGGCTTAATATAATTTAAAAAGAAGTTTGAATAAATTCAAATTTTCTTTGATCTTGATCATTTTTTAACTAACTTTCATCATTTGAATTGATTTATTACAAACCTTGAATAAGATCATTCAATACATTTTTTATTCATTTAGTATTTTATCTTATGCACATATAAATAATCTTTTACTTTCAAAAATAATAAGTGATCAAATACTTTTCTTTGGTGAGAATGGCTTAGGAAATACAACTTCATGTCTCTAAAATCTAAAACTTCATTGTTTTCATTGAGAATCGTCAACATTTGTGTGTGTGTGTGTGTGTGTGTGTGTGTGCGTGTATGTGTGTGTGTATGTACGTACGTGTCTGTTTGTGTGTTTGTGTGTGCGTGTGATTTATTGTAAGCATTCTTCTAATCCACCACCTCACTGATGTTAGCACCAAAATTAATCTCCAAAAATCTATCAGCCTCATTCAAATCTCTAACAACCTTGTTTATCTACAAATCGATCAGACCAAAAATCTCTTTATTCCAACATCTTAGTCTCTCCTTCAATCTTTTAAATTTCTCTTTGATTGTAAAAGTCTTATTCCCAACAACAACAAAAAAAAACCACTCATTGGTCACAAAATTCACAAATTCAGGATGAGTGAACTAGTAGTTTAAGGTTCTAAACAATTTAGAGCCTCAATTCAGATTATTGACTTTCAACTAAATAGGACAATGATCTGAAATGTATATATCTCATATTCCTGACCAACAATATTCCACCTACATATCAGCTATTCACTAATCAAGATTCTATCAATTCTATACATAGCATTTTCATTACTCTTCATCCATCTAAAACCCCTCCCTATTGTTGGGCCATCAACTAAATTCATCGGCTTAATAAAGTCATTGAATTCATGAATTTCAGACATTCTGTTATGACTGCTACTACCTCGTCTTTCTGTAAGTAATTTAACAGCGTTGAAATCTCCCTCACACTACTCACCATCATTCCAACTACCTTTAAATTGAATGAGATTCTCCCATAAAAGTCTTTTTTAGACATAATACAGGAAAAGTATATATTTACAAACTAGTAAACATGGTCTTTGAGTTTTGCATAGATAACCCCAAGTAGTTGTCGCTTACAAAAGAGAAACGCGTACAAAAAGAATATTTTTTTTCCACAAATGAACAAACCTCCTGATAATCCAGTTGCTTTTGTTGATGACAATGTAACTGAATTGTTGCCCCACATACTTCCAGTTAACATATCATTTATCACTTTTATTTTTTATTAATGAATAAAGCATAAATCTACATTCCCTTTTGAATATGATATGAATCCTTCTCCATTTAAAAGGATTTACACCCCCTATAATGTTGTAGGATACTATAATCATTAATTAACCTTTGTAAAATTTCCTCTTTCATATCCCTTTGACATCGTGTAACTTCATCCCCCTTAATACCTCCTTATAAACTTCTTCATGTTCCACCGTTGAAACTCCCAAAGAGACAATTGCCTTTCGCACCTTATTAGTAACCTCTTTATCAACATTATTCCAAATTTGATGTTACTATGAGCAACATTCGAATCCGAAATAGAATCATAACACAAAATAGAACCCCCGAAAAATTGCTCAGAAGAATTCGTTGCTTCCCTAATTTTGGCAATTGATTGTGAAGGAGAATGAGGGAGCAATAATTTATTATCGAACAGGCTCAAGCCTTAGAGACTGAATTTCAACAATCAGCCTCTTCGTCTTTTGTTTCTTTTCTAATGAATGGGTGGTGTGGGATTTGGAATCGCTGAAGAGGAATTTTCAATTCCATCCCCAGAGGAATCAGGAAGATTTTACCCCGCACCCCCCCATCTATACCTGTACCCCCACATTTTTTTAAAAATGCCCATTTTAACCTTAGATTATTTTATTGTATTATTATTTTATTATTTATTTTTTTTACCATTTGTGTCAGACCGTCAGATAAAAGTAAAAATTTGTCAAAAATTACACGTTCCGGAAGACTTTTGGAATGAGTTCCGGTACATAAATTTACATACCGGAAGACTTTATGTAAGTCTTCCGGTATTATGATGATTGTACACCGGAAGACTTAATAAAAGTGTTCCGGTACGGAAGACTTTTATTAACTCTTCCGGTAGGAATGAATATGTGTACCGGAAGACTTTATGTAAGTGTTCCGGTATTGTAAGAGTACAATACCGGAAGACTTGCATAAAGTCTTCCGGTTTGAATTTTTTTTTATATTATTTAATTTTTTTTAATTCATTTTTTTAAAAAATATTTTTATTTTGTAGGTGCAGTACCTTTACACGAAAAAGAACCGATATGTGTGAATACATCAGATGTATTTACAACGACAGAGATATTTGGTACACGAGAAGAGGTGATAAGATGGGTCAAAGACACCGGATTACGAAATAAAGTGACGGTCGTCATCACTCGTTCAGATACACAAACAGGCAAGAGAGGAAGAAAGAACAAAATAATATTTGGTTGCGATAAAGGTGGGAAATACAAGGATATTCGTAGTGGAATAGAAAGTGCGACGAAAAAATGTGGATGTCCATTTAAGATCAGGTCGATTCCGACAAAAGATGGATCTGGATGGAAGATTGATGTAAAATGCGGCGTTCATAACCATGATTTACCCGATAGATTAGAAGGTCACTCATTTGTTGGTAGGTTGACAGCGGATCAGAAGCAACATGTTGCTGATTTAACAAAGAGAAAGGTTGCACCCAGAAATATATTGCATTCCTTGTACGAGATTGATCCAGATTGTGTCACTCGTATCACACAAATATACAAGCAAAAGAGTATGATGGAAAAAGAGATAAGAGGTCCTAGAAGTGAGATACAACATTTGTTTAAGCTTATCGAGGCTGCAGGTTATGTTTTTTGGAGTAGAAAAAGAGATGACTCTGAAGTTATTAAAGATATATTTTGGGCACATCCAGATTCAGTTAAGTTGTTGAATATGTTTCCTATTGTGTTAGTTATGGATAGCACTTATAAGACAAACAAATACAGACAACCTTTGTTTGAAATTGTTGGAATGACATCTACCGAGTTGACTTTTGCTGTCGCATTTGCGTATATTGAGTCTGAGCAGACTGAGACTTTTTGTTGGGTGTTAGATAAGCTTAAAAAATTGTTTGTGAAAAAAGATTTATTTCCACAAGTTATGATGACAGATAGAGATCTTGCTTTGATGAAAGCCATTGAAACTGTGTTTCCGAAGACAAATAATTTGCTATGTCAGTTTCACATTAACAAAAATGTTGGTGCAAAAAGGAAACTATTAGTGGATCCTGATAAGCAGGAGTCAATTGGCAAATTATGGACAGATGTTGTATGGGCTAGTGATGAGGTTGAGTATGCACAACATTTAAAAGAACTTGAGCAAGAGTGTGTTGATTGTCCTAAATTTTTTGAGTACGTGAACGACACATGGTTGACACCACATAGACAAAGGTTTGTTTGCGCATGGATTAATCGAGTCCTACATATGGGTAACACGACGACTAATCGGTATGTTTTGTTTTAGATCCCAAAATATACTTTTTGTGAATTTTTTATTTTTCTTACTTAGTTTAAATATGTATTATTATAGGGTTGAGTCTGCTCATTGGAAGTTAAAGCAGATGTTGGGTAACAGTATTGGTGACATGGTAAAATGTTGGAAGGCCATGAATGACAACTTAAAGATACAAATTAGCAACATTCGAGCTTCTTTTCAAAAGAGTGTGTATGAAGTTGCACATGTCCATTCAAGTCCATTTTACACATATTTACGTACTTCAGTGTCGCGAGCTGCATTGAGGCGCGTTGCTGAAGAGTTAAAGAGAGTTGATTATATTGGAACTAACAAAGACAGATGCCGATGTACTCTTAGATCCACCTATGGATTACCTTGCGCGTGTGAGTTGGCAGGGTATAGAATTAGTGGTATTCCGATACCAATTGAGGCTGTGCATGTACATTGGAGGAAACTAAGTATGGAAATTAAGTTGGAAGAAGACTTAGATGAGGAATCAGAAGTGGGTATGAAATCTGCAATGGATGAGTTATGGAAAAGGTATAGGTCACAAGATGTTGTTGGAAGAAGGGCATTACATAGTAGGGTTTATGAACTTGCATTTCCCACAACGACTTCTTTGTTAGCACCACCTGAAAAAATAAAGACAAAAGGTGGAGTCAAGAAAAAAGGCAAAAAACCTGAAGGGTATGATGTTTACAGGGATCCTTCGTATCATGAATATGTTGATCAAGCATCACAATCTTCACAACGACAATCTCAACCATCACAAAATTCAAAAAAGAAATCTCAACCATCTCAACCATCACAACCTGTGAAAAAGAAGTTAAAATTAACACAAACTTCACAGTCATCTAAACGGTTCATCCTTCAATTTCCTTATCATATTAGGTCATTCATTGATGACGTTGTCAACGTAATGTCAGATGGTAATTGTGGATTTAGAGTGATTGCTTCATTGCGGGGTTATGCCGAAGATGGTTGGCCAATGGTTCGTCGGGAATTAGAATTGGAAATTATACATAATGAAAGATCAGCTTTATATGCCAATTTATTTGCTGATCGGTTAGCTGAAGTGAGAGATTCTTTGAAGATAGAGGGAAGTGGTTCTCAACCAATAGAGAAATGGTTGACTCTACCAGATATGGGTTACGTGATTGCGAATCGGTATAACGTGGTACTTGTCTGTCTAGGAGTCGAATGTTTGACTTTCTTCCCTATGACAACTACATTCTCACCCAATGTCTCATTTTATTGCATTGGATTTGTAAACTCCAATCATTGGATTCAGGTAAACATTGTTATAATTTGATATTATTAGTAAATTATTTGAGTAACATTAAATAATGTATTGTTTAATTTTGAATATAGGTTAACATGAAAGAAGGATTTCCATTGCCACCAGTGACAACAGATTGGAGGAACTTTCGTTCTCCAGCAGCAACATCATGGATGATAGGATTTGCTGCGCGTCTACAACATTGGCAACAACTTACGCCTATATTACAAACTCATTATAAATTATAAACTATGTTATTCATTTTTATTCATGAATTATATTATATGTTTTAATTTCATTATGTTTTTCATTTTTATTTTCACTTAAATAACATATAACATAAATTGGATTCAGGTAATCGAAAAACTATAAATAACATATAACATAAATATCAGTTCAAATGTCAATATATTAACAAACAAAGTCTAAGAAATAATATGACATAAACATAACTATACATCACTGTGAACGAGCAATACGTAAAGCTGCAAACAGATCAGCAAAATGTGGATCATCCTCTTCAGCTGCATTCTGCTGAAGGTAGCGATGAATCAAGGTGGACACAGAACCCCATGCAGGATCAGATGGTCCCGCATCGTACTCAGGAATAGATGCAACTGGCGGCTCATCATAGGGCTCATCATAGGTAGGAGGTACCAATCGAGGATGCGAAACACGATAATACCACTCTAGGTATCCATCCTCTACCTCAAATGGGATAGTCGCCCGTGTAGCAGAACGAATCACCTGGCCAGCGCTCTGGGTGTAACTAATCCACTCAACATCAATGTCACCAGCCATCCTAGGATCAATGGGTGCAGGTGGAATGGACTGACGGTATCCAAACTGTCGAAGACACCTGTCAGGCATGTATGGAACAATAGTATCTCCCCACCTCAAACAACCCCTGAATAGAGAAATCTCATCAAAACGACGATGAACTCTATGATCCTCGAACGGCCTCCATATGACATCAGTCGGTGTCAGCTCATCCATAATGGGTCGCAACTCATCCACCTTTAACGCCCCCTGTTTGTACGTCCACCTCATCGCACGCGGGAGTCCACAGTTCTGAGCAGGTATCCAATTCTCTCCTTTTTTCCCAAGTGTAGGAAAATACTCGTGAATCCAGCACTGTTAAAAAAACAATAACATAATAATTAAATAGAACATAATGAACTTAATAAAATTAAAATTAGAATTAAAAGAAAATCAATAAACTAAATTTAATATATAACTTTAACATAATAAACTGAATTTAAATATATACCTGTAGGAGAGTCGGATAACCACCAAGCTGTTTGCAGCTAAACATAGATGCATCTCCAAGAAACCTATACAGTGTCACCAATGCAGCTGTTGCCCAACTATAGGTGGACAACGCATCCAGGTCCCTAAATAATGCCAAGTATCGCGCCTCCACGAGTGTAAATGACTTATCCGCAAAGATGGTGCAGCCCACTATCACCATCAAATAACATCGGGTCGCAAATGCCCAACGTGAAGCTGCTCGATGCTCTACGAATCGATCATATAACCACTCTATCTTGAAGTACGATCCTCTGCACTCACGAACCTGGAAAAGTGCCGCTCTCGATGTCACTCCAAGATAGTCAACAGCCCACTCAATGGCTAACTCCTCACTGATGGGTTGAGGGTTCCAGAATACCCCCCTAATAGGCAAATGAAGCAGACATGCCACATCATCGAGAGTAATCGTCATTTCACCGAACGGCAGGTGAAATGAAGATGTCTCTATATGCCATCTCTCCACAAATGCAGAAACCAAGTTTGCATCAATCTTCTTCAAACTCGATCTCTGTAAGGAAGCTAAACCAGATCTAAATATGATACCCTCAATCTCCGGTGGAAGCTGCTGTGGAACCATCTGGGTCAACTTCAAACCATGTCCAGCCACCTTCAGTTCCTTCTTCGCCCCCCTCTCCTGAAATCAAATAAAATTAAACAAATTAGATAAACAAATTATATAATTTCGGTTATTATTCAAAACTAAATAATTATAATTTCATTACCTCGCCAAACCATACACGGCTCGCCACGTGATGCTCGTACGAAACCAAAAGCCTGGTATCGTACGGACCACCAGGATACCCCACAGGGTCAGCTGCAGCTGCAGATGTACCAGCATCATCTGCGCGTGATCTACTCGTCTCGCCCCGTCCCATCGATCGCACTGGAATCCTCCCATCTCTGCCGCGTGATCGAACCACTGAAAAAAAACAGAAAAACAATTATTTAATAATAAAAAATAAATAAATAAAAAATTTCCGGAAGACTTTCTTCAAGTCTTCCGGTACACACGAAAGCATTCCGGATGACTTCAACAAAGTCTTTCGGTAGGCATTTTTTTAAAAAACTTTCCGGAAGACTTTGATGAAGTGTTCCGGTAGTCATCCAAACCATACCGGAAGACTTTCATAAAGTCTTCCGGTACCGGAAGACTTTCACAAACTCTTCCGGTACATTATTTTTCATTCCGGAAGACTTACTTGTAGTCTTCCGGTAAACACGTGCGAAAATCAAAAATTTTTTTCTCTCTGTAACTTTTGGACGGACGGTAAAAATGGAAAGTGAATTTGAATTAGTAACTATTTATATGAGGGCATTTTGGTCAAAAAAAATATTTTGGGGGGGTACAGGTATAATTGGGGGGGTGCGGGGTAAACTCTTCAGGAATCAAACATCAATCTAATGTATTTCTCTTCCCCTCCCTTGGGTTTGGGCCTTAAAAGTGTTCTTTTGACTGTTTTTTCTCATCAAATTCCTTCTTAACATATTTCAAAGGCTCAATGATATGATCCATTTAAGTTTTTATTTAAAGTTTTGTCTTGGTTTATAATTTATTTGACTGAGTGTTAATCAACTCTCTAATTTCTCATTCATTATGTAGTACTTGAATTTGGTCGTGGTGTTATTAATTAAGTGGAAAGAAATGAATAAAAAATTTGTATAAGTGGATTGATGTTTTGGGTAAATAATTAAAATCACTCTTAGGCTATGTTTGGATCAATGGAATAAAGCGGAATGAAAGGGAATAAAATGATATAAAATTATGTTTCATTGTTTGGATTAGTTAAAAAAATGAAATTGAGCAAAAACATGAAGGAATATATTTCATTCCATTGATTTCCTTCATTTTCTATACCCTCTAATTTGGGAAAAATGAGAAAATTGGTATATTCCAATAGAATGACATTTCTATTTCGCTTGACTTCGTTCCACTTGGTTCCCATTTGTTTCATTTCACTTCGCTCCATTAGTTATGTAATATCCAAACTAGAGGTGTTCATGGTTCACGGATTGCAGTCAACCAAATCACATTTATAGTCAAGTTAAGTTTATAATAGTCGCTTAAATTGTTAAAATAGATTCAATTAATTTTAAAATTAGTTTAACATTGGTTTATATAAACTAAATTATAATCAGTTTGTAATTATAAACTAATTTTATATTTTGAACTCTTTCAAAATCAATTAATTTAATTTCATAAAATAATTAAATTTTACAAAAGTATTTTCAGAATTTTTTTTTTCAAAATAAAAAGATATTTTTTCAGAATAAATTTTTATTTTTTCGGTTTTTGTTTATTTTCAAAAAATATTATTTTATCTTTTTTTAAAATTTTCTTTGAAATTAAAATCTATATATTTTTTATTTTTGAAAAAATATATATTTTTCAGAATAAAATTTTTTCTGAAAAAATTTATATATTTTTTCAGTTTTTTTTTGGAATAAAAAATATTTTTTATTTTCAAATAAAACCATGTGTTTTCATAATTTTATTTTTAATTTCAGAAAAAAATATATTTTAAATTTTTGTTATAAAAATATTATTTTTTATTTAAAAGTATATTTTGTTTTATTTTTTCTGAGTTTTTTCCTTCAAAATAAACAAAAAAATAATATTTTCAAAAAATATTGTTCTTCAAAAGAAATTGAATTATTTAGTTTTTGGAATACAAAATATTTTTTTCATATTTTTTTATTATTCTCGAAAAAATATATTATTTTATTTTGTAGAAAAAAATGTTTTTTATTTAAAATAATATATTTCTTTACAAAATGTGTTTTAATTCACAATTATTTTCCTTATTCTTTTTATTAGAAACTAGCGTTCAGGCTACTTTTTTCTCTAAAAAATGTAGTGATTTTATTTTGAATTTTGATTTTAATTAAAATTATGTTTATTTGAATTTGTAATATTTGTATTTAAATATAATTTTTAATTAAAAGTTAAAGTCAGCTATATTTTTAAATAATAAATAATTAATTATTTTAAATTTTGTATAATATTCAAATATAAAATGGAGGAGTAGTTAATTTTTATTTATATAATTTCTAAGTAGTTTTGAAGGAAAAAAATCAGCTACACCAAAAAAAGATATTTTATCTTTACATATTGGAATAGATTAATCCAGTTTATTCTAAACAGATTTTAAAATGAATGAAAATTATTTAAATTAAATGTTTCACCTCATTAACCATTTCTTTGGTTTAATTTTTATATGATGCAATAGACTCAATTTAATTTAATTAACCATATTTTTATAAATCCCTAAATCGAAAAATTACACATGTAACAGTTATTCACCACATGTAACAATTATTCAGCATACTGAACAAATATCAACTTGGACGGTGTAGAAGTTTAGAACACCGAGTATAGCGTAAGCATGGTAGTAGGGAAACATCTTCTCTCCCACGTGCGAATTTGAACGGAGAGGACTAACACAACCTTTCCTTGAAAGCCACGTTCGGTTTATATCCTTTTACTATTTTATTTTATTTTGGTTATTGTGTTATTACCTTTTTTATTTAGATTTTCTGGTTGATAAAATTTCTTTGTTTAAATAAAACTTAAAATCTATTTTAATTTCTTTTGTGTGTTTGGCATTTTCTCGTATCTGGATTGATTTGTAGGGGACCGGGTTGGTAGGTATCATGCGATTCTTGATGTTGCCATTTGTTTTCTACTTTTTATTGTTCGTTTGTGAAGAGTTTGTCCCCAATATTTGTTTGCTTTCAACTACTATTTTTATAAAATTTACTATTTTTATAAAAAAAATTATTATTATATATTATCAGTATAAAATATTTTATATAATTAGTATATCACAACCATTCATAAGTGATATTTTATATATATCTATTATATAAGAAAATGATGTGTTGTTTAAAAGTCATAATTACCCTCTAATCCAAATTATGATGTCACTTGGCTAATTCCACCCTCCAACTAATTGACATTTGTCAAGTTATTTTAAATTTCATTATTAAATATAATTAATTATTTATTGGACAAAAAAAATTCATAAACCACAAAACCTCCCACTCTTACCAACCTCTGGAATTGGTAGTAGTGGTGATAATGACTATAAACCAAAATCAAGTAGTTCGAAGAATTTTGCTCATTCAAATGGTTGTTGCTTTTGTTTCTGATGTGTAACACTTCCTTTGTATTTTTTTTTGTAGCATAACATGTATTGTTGTTGTTTTAATAATATTCATTTTTATAATATCTCTAATGTGGTTTTCTAGGATTCTCCTTTAATGAATTTATTAAATTTATCATGTATGATTTGATTGTATTCCTTATACGATTTATATGTTTTCTCCAAATAGGAAAAGGTACATGTTTTTGTTTATCTATTTTTTAATAGAATTTAAAGAATAAAAAAAGAATAAGAGTAGAACATAATCACAATTTGATCATTAATAAATTATATATTTAGTTAATTTCAAAATATTTTTTTATAAAAATGTTAACCTAAATAGATTATATTAAAAGAGTACTTTAAATAAATAAAATAAAAAATAAAAATTCACAAGTAAATATTCGAAAAATGTACTACTGATCAAAACTAGACATACACCCGTGCATATATTTAAATATTAATAATTATTATAATTTTAAAAAATAATTTAAAAATTAGATGTATATTTAAAAAAAAATATTATTATAATTTACAAAAATAATTTAAATTAAATTAATTTGAATGATTTTTATATTAGTTGTATCTTTAATTTAAAATATAAATGAGTTGTTTTGATGTTTTATAGCATTATTTAAGTACTTAAAATAAATTTTGTATACAATTAATAAATAATTATGTTTGTGATGCTTCAAAGTATATCTCTATTTGATCGTACCTGGAGATCAGGATCCGATACGGCTGGCTTCGAGAGTTGTTGAAAGACGGTCGGTGAGGGAGAAAGGGGGTGTACCTGCAAGGCACTCCGATGCCAAAGTAAGTAACCGAGCAAAGAGTGAGCAAGTACAAGAATTAAGGTCAGAGAGTTGAATACCTGACCCTCTCCAATGAGAGGGTTTATATAAGAGACTAAATGGAAGATTATTGGTCCATATTGTGGGACGCGGATCGAGGAATCCGTAAAAATAGATAACGGTCAAAACTAGTCGTTGGAGGACTTTGTCTTGGTCGGTACGCTTCTGGTCGACGGAGACCACTATTCTTGATTCTGCTCGACGTCGAGTGCTTCTGCCAAGTTGGTTTCCTTGGCCCAATCATGGGAATTGGGTCAGTCAAGAATAGGAGCCCCCCAAGTCATTGCTCGTGCGGGGGAGCAGTGATTTAGTAATGATTTCGTGCTCGAGGTCGGGCAGTGTCAAGGCTAGGGGTTTCGTGTTGTCGACCTTCAAGGGACGAGCAGCTGATACGTTGCTCGACGGGAGAATGTGAAACGAAAAGTTGGAATATTTGGGGATTCGCGCTTATTAATGATTTGACGGCTAGCCTAGGGGCTAGCGTGTAGGGGTCACGCGTGCTTGCACGTGTTTTCCCTCTTATAAATAGGGTTTTCAGGCCCCATTTTGAACTTTTCGCTTCATCTTCTTCTCCGACGCCTTGCTCGTTCAATTGCCACCGTTTCCAGCCGTCGACCACCGCATCTCATTGTCGACCACCGTTTCCAAAACATACTTCTTCTGCAAAAACGTCTTCCCAAGCACAAGGTACGGTTCCTTTTCGTTGTTTTCGGTGATTATAGTTTAGATATCATAGAAATGCATGTGGTTTAGGATAGTTTTAACGGTAGTCTTAGATTTAGAACCGGTAAACTTTAGGACTTCTGCCACCGTTGTCGGTCGGCTGCAAACCCTAACTCATGGTCGACATAGGTATTGGTCGACCTTGACTTGGGATTTGACAAGTATCTAGGTTAGATCCCGTAATTCATGACGTTGGGCGTAAGCCATTGCTCCGAGCGATGGTCAGCCAAGGCTACAGCTCGGGACCCAGTCCCTGAGCTGATGCGCGCCCTTTCACTTGTCGAGCGGTGGAAGGGTGGATTTGATATTCTTAATCGAATTCACTGACGCCTTTCCTCTGCTTTTCCGGTGAAAACTCGCTTATGGATCCATTAGACGTGTCTTCGGAAGAGACGTCCTCGGAAGATTCAGGATCTTCTACGTCAGTCCCCTCTGGTTCCGGGAGCTCCTCGGGAGATTCGGGCACGAGTACTACAGAAGAAGGAACATCAACGGATTCGCCACAGTGTCCCGAGCAGACAAGGATCTCGCCCGAAGAATGGGTGGTGGAGGATCTGTTGGACAAGGTGTCCTCATTTTCAAGACCTCGAGCGGAGCCGCTGCCTGTCGTCGGCGACCCTGCTGATTGGGTCGTAACTTGCCCGGGGGATGACGACCGCATCTTCTCTGATTTTAGAGGTCGGGCGTTCTCTATGTACGAGTATGTCGTTTCGGTCCTGGGGGTAACTTTGCCCTTCAGTGACTTTGTGAGTGCCGTGTTCGGGCATCTATGCGTTGCTCCTTCCCAGCTGCATCCTAATTCATACGCATTCCTGAAGGCGTTTGAGTTGGCGTGTGCCCATCTGGGTGTTGGTGCCACGCTTCCTCTGTTCTTCCGTCTGTTCTCCCTGCAGCGCCAAGTCGGGCGAGGAACTGATCGGAAGGGGTTCGTGTCTTTTAAACAGAGGACGAAGATTTTCAAGGCCCATTCAGAATCCATCCGAGCTTTCAAAACGGACTACTTTCTGATCAAACCCGCGAGCGCGGTGGCCGTGAGGGCGATGAGCTTTCTGGGGATAAACACTGACGGGAACGACGAACCCAAGCTCAACGATCAAGGGCAGGTGATGGGCTAAAGACGTGTCTAATTATGTGTCTAGCGGTATCTTAACTGCAAGTGCACAGCCTATCGAAGTAATATTTAAGATTATCGATCCACAGGGACTCTATGGTTACTTAGTGCTAGATGAACTTCTAGTTTAGCTAAGGTGAAGGGTTGTCACGATTTTTTGTTGTTTTTAAAATATTAAAGGCGGGAATTAAATTTAAGTTTTAATAAAATAATACTAAGGCGGTCGGTATGTAATTATACTAACTTAGGCGGGTCAATCTAACCTAGGCTTATAAAGGTGTTCACTTAATCTATTTTGTAGAGGTTACCAGTTTAAATACCCTCAACTCACACTCTCGTGGTCTTATCTCAGATCTTACCCCTAAAGCCCTATGCCTGCTCTCGCTAGCCCATAAGTGTTTAGAGATAATTTTTGGAAACTTAGTAATTCTAATTTATTTTAAAGCGCTCTCGCTGTGTTTAATTTAAATGCGTAACTTTAGCTATCTGGTTAAAATCTCACACTCTCGTGGTCTTGACCTAACCTAATACTCTTTCCTTACTCTCGTAACGAAAAGGTCGATTTTAAATAAAAAGTATCAGCCAAAATGTTAAGCTATTAATTATTTTAAGCCTATGGTTAATTTTACCGATTAAGTTTGTTTTAACTACATACCGCCCTAAGGTAATTAGCTACTCATTTTTGTTGAACCAGACAGAGGCAGAGAAACAATAAACAAAATATTCATGGCAGAAAAATAAATAAATAACATAAATATTAAATTGCAAATAATATAAACCTGGTTAACAATAAAATGGCAGACTCCTTCTTCCACAGACCGGAAAGCTCGGAGTATTTGGCGGAATCGAAAATAACAAAATATTCTGAAGGTTTTGAAACAAGTAAATTTTATAACAATTTCCTGATGTTGGAAATTGTTATAGGTTGGGTTTGGATACAATAATAATAGAACAACGAAAATAATGCTGAAATAAAAATAAGGTTGTAAAATAATTCGGCAGAGCTTCCGCAGGAAATTGATAAAAAAATGCTCTGTCCATTGTTCATAAAATTTAAGCTATTTATAGAACATTTAATGGGCTTGTGGTTGGACTTGTTGCATTGAGCCTCGTAGGAGCAGTTGAGAGAATATAGGAACGTGGCTGGAAAATAGGCAGACCATGTGCACGTAGCGTTTGTGACCAAGTCTGGGTCAAATAACCTATTTTTCCCTTGTCACGGTCGTGACAAGGGCATCACGTTCGTGTCCCTTGAATTTTAAGTGTCACGGTCGTGACAAGGTCATCACGGTCGTGATTGCTTCTTTTGGGGTGTCACGGTCGTGACAACTAGGTGACGACCGTGAGTGCAACAAATTATGCAGGTTTTTGCAGGTTTCTTTATTTCTTCATCTTTTTATGGTTGTTTTCGCTCCTTTTGCTCTTGACTCATGATTTAGCTCCATATATGATGTACCTGCAAAATGGTAAGAAAAACTCGAGGAATCGGGTGTTAAAACGATGATTATGCGATAAAACGGTAATGAAACTTAGCAATATAATTGATACATTTTCTCGTTCTCAAACTTCCCCAAACTTAAACCTTTGATTGTCCTCAAGCAAATAGTCGGTTGAAAATCGTCGGACAAGTTTTTATTGACGCATACACATAACAAACCGTACGAGGGATCGTTTTGTCGGATAAACCGGTAATGATAAAACACTAACGATACACTAATGACACAAGCAACAAGCTAAGTCGTCGACTTCCCGTTAAACGAAACAATCAGTTATTTCTTTACGATTTCACCTAGAGTTTTTCGATCTTATTTCGCCCGGTTTCATTCTAGCGCAATCACATTAAGCCCTTTGCCTTAGCACGCACGTAGTGGAGTAGCCGGTTAGCGACTTTGATCCTTTTTAAGCACGGGGTCTGGTACACGAGTGCGGTAACCCTACATATATTATCTGATTTGGAGGTTGTGGGGGATCGAGCCGTAGCACGCCCTACCAAGTTCAGAACCAGTACCTCTGAACCAACCCGCAATGGACTCCTTCTCATATTTCTCGTTTCTTATATGCGACCGTGTACTTTGGTGCAATTTCTTTTCATTTGCATCGAGATATGAAGGATCATTATAGATTAGGCATCAAACGCTTATATTCATCGGCTCCCCACGTGGTTTGTGTTCAGACGGTGCTGACTGCTAGTATAAACTACTAGGGGTTACTTTTGAACTGAAACTTAAGGTGTACTCGTAACGATAATTGGAATGGAATCGCTTAAATGGGAAGTCAAAGGTGTCAAGATTGTATTGGTCTTGTTGAATCGTTCTCAGCTTCCTAATTATGATTCCGTAGGTAAGTCGGGTAATGCGAATAATTAAAGATTTTTTCTGGTATGGCTAAATAAACGGGGAAAGTTCGAAACTAAAGAAAATAGCACAAAAATTGCTCGTTTCATTAACTTACGAAAAGAAATACAACAGAATTGAAAAAATGCGAAAAGGGAAAATGCGGAAAATGGAAGGTACCTCTCCCACACTATATCAGACATTGTCCTCAATGTTGTGATATAATAACGGTAAGAGTACAATACAAACTATGAAAATGAAAAACAAACATAAGCAAAAACTAAAACTTAGGCTGCTGAGGACCGCGGGCTCGACTTCTGGTGCGGGAGCGTCTGGTAGGAGTCGCTTCAGGATCAGAACCGGTACCGGTAACAACAGTGATGTCAATGCGTAAGGCCTCTAACTCGCTGAAAATTTCTCCGAGCTTCTCATTAGTAGCTGTCTGGTTGGTTGCAATAGTGCGGAGCAAATCATCATGCTGCTTCTTCTGCCTTCGCTCCAGTGCGGCGTTCATCTGGTTCTGCTGATGAATCGCACGGAGGACGTCCTCAAGAGTGAATTCCTGTGCAGGAGGTTGTCGGGTAGATGACTCGGGAATATCCTGGACAGGCTCAGCTGCGTCCATGGCGTCCTGCATCTCATCCGCTGGAGGATCGGCCTGATCATCATGAATGGGGGCGTGGCCGGCAGCATCTGGTAGAACAAAGAGCCAGTTGGCTCGGCTGGATGGGTCGATGCGGTCACGGGACGGCAGAATGATGTGGTGATAAACAGTGCCGTGGATAACAGGGCTATACCTGCCATCCTCTCTCTGCGCAATCAAGTGAGCGGACCTGCAATAGTTCTTGGTGAGGAATTCTGCGGCTATGCGAGGCAAATTGGTGACCAAGTCACCAAGCCCTAACTGAATGGCGAGGGTGGTGACAATGTCGCCTATGAAAAATGGGGTGGAGCCTCTTTGCGCAATGGCCTGGATGTGAGAAAGCATGAACGGGGCAGCGTTGATTGGCTCGTCATTTAGAGCGCAGTGCAAGAATAGAAGCTCCTTGGAGTTGAGCTTATGGTTACTCTCTCGTGCAAAGATGGTGTTGCAAATGACTCGGTGAAAATATCTGATTGCCGGGTTGTGGATGTGTGTATCATTAAGGCTCTGAAAGGCTGAGGCACGGGTGTTGGTTATGTCGTGCCATAAAGTGAAAGCGGTTTCACTAAAATTATCCGGCACGCGGAGGTGATCTTCATTCCCGTGAGCGAAGCCTAGCAACTCGGCTATCCTTGTTTGCGAAAGTTCGAACTCCCGGCCAAACAATCTGAATTTAGCAACGCCGGTAAGTTGACTCTGAGAACTGGTACCGGTGATGTAATGGAATGAGCTTAGGAATTCCAGTGTCAGAAACTCGAATGTGGGCTGAGGCTGACTGCATAGAACCCACAAATTAACCTTCTTAAGCAGGTTCTTGACACTGTTGAGCATTCCCAACTCTCTCAAACATTCAGTGTCGATATAACGCGTAGGTTGCACACCGCGGTTCTGGAATCAGATGAATCTTTCTCTCTGGTTTTCTCCATTCTCACCCTCTCTAAATTGAATAGCATCCATTGCATGCAAGAGCTAGAGTGAGAGATGAGGATTTTGGATTTTGTGAAAAAGTGATAAAATGAGAGAAATAATGGTTCGGATAAATATTGGAAGGTGAGAATGTGATAGGTGTGGTGATAATGGAGAGGTTAATGAGTTTTAATTTGGTAATGGGAGGTTACGGAAGTTGGGGGAGATAATGGGTGGTTTTGGAAGTTATGGAGGAAGAAGAAGAAGAGGTTTCGAAAAGAAACAGTTCTGTTTTTCATGAATCCTATATTTAGGGTTGTCACGGTCGTGACAAGGAGGTGATGGTCGTGACACGCTAAATTAGCACGTCACGATCGTTAGGGGGGTGCGACGACCGTGAGAGTTGATTTCCTTGAATAATTTCCAGAAACATTATCTCTTACGCTTCATATAATTTATATAATAATTTTTTTTGGTCACTTCTCACTCAATATTTAATATAAACACCATATAATAAATAATTTCAATATAGTACTTGTATATTTGCATGGCACGAGAGATTTTATAGAAAATAATTTAATCCAAGCATAATAGTATATATAATGAAAACATATAAATTAATTAAAATGGAAAAATTTGTAAACTAGAAGTGCATTGCATATGGTAATTGAAATGAAATTACATTAATGAAAATACGGTATGAAATTGTTTGCGAAAAGTAAAACTAACTAGAAACGAAAACAATAAGTAAAATAAACTAGATCACTTATAGCATTTTCAAAAGTGTTTCTTCAAATCTTCGATTGCGGAGTTCAAGTGATAGAATTGTTCACAGGTTATGTCAGTCAAACCTATAATGTCCAATCGCATGCTCTTAATTTCATCCTTAAATGTATTTATATCAGTTTGGTAAGCTTCAAGAGTGTTCATGATATTCTGTAAGTTGTTAGCATAATCTCCTTGATTCACTTCAGGGGTTTCAATAACTTCGTCAGTGTGGTCAATGTCATGGTAACCAGGAGGTGTCTCAGGGTCAGTTTCGACATCGGTCATTATATCATCTTTTATCTTGTAAGACTGAGGTGTTTCAGGAGTAGATGGATAATCAGGTGGGGTTAACTCATAAAGCCAGTTATCCTTATTGTGAACACTTACTCTAGCATGGTTTGGTAGTGTGAACAGGGTTACTACCTCATTCCGGATTAGGTACTCGAAAGGTGGATGTCCTAAATTCCTTATGATATGACGATTAAAGCAAAAGTTAAGATTCATAGGACGGATGGTACCTAAACGGTTGCACCTGTGCAATTGGTACCTAAGTCCTAAGGCATCAGCAATCATGGTTACAAGACCTCCTACTAATATAGGTAATTCAGGTTCTTCTTGGATTCGGGTGAAGGTTTGCATCATGAAAGGTACACCATTAACAGGCTGTCCATTAGTGAAACATGACATAATGAATATCTCATCTTTAGAGACTCCGGTAATGTTTTCTTCTTTTCCAAAGAAGGTGTGGGCAAGGATCTTATGGAAGTAATGGAGAGCAGGGTTATGTATTTCATCATTGTTCATGCTATTTGGTTCAGGGTGGTAGTTTCCGGTTAAAGTTCCCCAAAAGAAGTCCAGCTCAATGTCCATCAATTCTACCTGTGTGGTAGTAAAAGCAAAGGGTCCACTAGGGAATCCTAATAAGTCAGCTAGTTCTTTATGGTTAAAGTCATATTCTATTCCAAATAGGCGGAAACTGATAAATCCTTTCCTGAATCCAAAATCGCGCTCAGGTAGGTAAACTAAGGAGCTAAGGAACTCAAGGGTGAGCTCGCGGTAAGTCACAAACTTATGTTGAATCAGTGCATTCTCCCATCCAAGTCGGTTAAACAAGTATAGGATGCTATCATGTATACCTAGGGTTTCCATAGTCAGATCATCCGGATACAGGGTCAAATCCATTTGCCTCTGTGATAACTCTTCAAACTTCATTCTTTGGTTCCTACCTCTAAATTCGGTTTCCATATGGTTTATCGGTTGGTTAGCCATGGTTAGTGCAAATATGGAGGAAACAAATCAGGGGGAGAAGGAAAATGGGAAAGACTTTTAGAAAATCTGTAAAAGTGATTTAAGATTAAAATAAAGAAAAATAAGGAAATGAAATGCATAATTTAAAGGCAATAATAGTAATAATGAAATAAAATTATAAAATGACAAAACAAATAAATAAATAGTAAAACGATAAATAACAAAAATAATAGAATGATAAAAATGATTTAAATGATTAAATGAGTAAATGGGTTGCCTCCCATTAAGCGCTGTTTTTATCGTCAAAAGCCTGACGTAATGCTTAGGTGTAGATTAATCAGGGGAATTAGTGGACAACTCTAAAAGCCTTAGATTATTTGCATAATCTCTATTTTCAACTTTATGATAATGTTTTAAACGTTGTCCATTTACTATGAATGGTTCACTATTCCTACCCTTAATTTCTATTGCTCCACTCGGGAACACTTTAGTTATTTCAAAGGGTCCTGACCATCTAGATTTTAATTTTCCAGGAAAGAGCCTAAGTCTTGAATTAAAGAGGAGTACAACGTCTCCCACACTAAATTCTTTCCTAGATAGGCGTTTATCATGCCATCGCTTAGTTCTTTCTTTATATATCTTAGCATTCTCATAAGCATCTAGCCTTAATTCTTCTAATTCGTTAATGTCTAGGATTCGCTTTTCTCCTGCAGCATTATAGTTTAATTGAGAGTTTTGATCGCCCAATAAGCTTTGTGTTCTAGTTCTACCGGGAGGTGACAAGATTTTCCATAAACTAATTTGAAAGGTGTAGTACTTGTGGGTGTCTTGTAAGCGGTCCTATAAGCCCATAAAGCTTCATTAAGTTTAGATGACCAATCTTTCCGAGATATGGCGACAGTCTTTTCTAAGATTTGTTTGATTTCTCTGTTTGAGACTTCGACTTGTCCACTTGTTTGTGGGTGATATGGTGTTGCCACACGGTGTCTTACTCCATACTTAGATAGTAATTTGTCAAAGATTTTTGAAATGAAGTGCGAGCCACCGTCACTTATGACGAGTCTAGGCACACCAAATCTGGGAAAGATTATATTTTTGAAAAGCTTTATTACTACTCGTGTATCGTTTGTAGGAGAAGCTATAACTTCAATCCATTTTGAAACATAATCAACGGCTACGAGTATGTAATTATTACCGAAAGATGATGGGAATGGTCCCATGAAATCTATTCCCCAGACGTCAAAGATTTCTATTTCTAATATTCCTTTTTGAGGCATTTCATCTCTTCTTGAAATATTGTCGGTGCGTTGACACCGATCGCAATTTATAACAGCGATGTGGACATCCTTCCATAGATTAGGCCAGAATAGGCCGGCTTGCAAGATTTTTGCACAAGTCTTGGAAGTACTTGCATGTCCACCATAAGGAGATGAATGGCATTGAGCAATGACATCTTCTATTTCTTCTTCGGGAATACATCGACGAAAGATTCCATCGGGTCCTCTTTTGAACAATAATGGTTCATCCCAATAATAATGTTTTAGATTGTGAAAGAATTTCTTTTTCTGCTGATAGGTTAAATCAGGTGGAAGAGCTCCTGCGGCTAGGTAGTTAACAATGTCAGCGTACCATGGCAGTCCTACAGTTGTCTGGATTGTTTCCACGGGTTCTGGTTCATTTAAGTCTAATTGAATTGGGTCGCTTCCTATTTGTGCTATCAGCTGTTCATACGGAAAATCATCGTTAATCGGCACTTGTTCGGGTTTAATACCTTCTATTCTAGATAAATGGTCCGCTACGACGTTTTCAGTACCTTTCTTATCTTTTATTTCGAGATCAAACTCTTGTAAGAGTAAAATCCATCTCAAGAGTCTCGGTTTAGCATCTTTCTTAGTTAATAGATATCGGATAGCAGCATGATCTGTGTAAACGATTATTTTCGCTCCTACTAGGTAAGAACGGAATTTGTCAAGCGCAAAGACAACTGCTGACAATTCTTTTTCAGTAGTGGCGTAGTTCATCTGAGCAAAATCTAAGGTTCTACTGGCATAGTAAATCGCATGAAGTTTCTTTTCCTTCCTCTGGCCTAGAACTGCGCCTACAGCATAGTCACTCGCATCGCACATGATTTCGAAAGGTAATCTCCAGTCAGGGGGTTGCATGATTGGTGCGGTGATGAGGGCTGTTTTTAGAGTTTCGAATGCTTTAAGACAATCTTCATTGAATATGAACTCAGCATCTTTCATTAATAAACCAGTAAGAGGTTTAGTGATTTTCGAGAAATCTTTGATGAATCGTCGGTAGAAACCGGCGTGCCCTAAAAAGCTTCGTATTTCTCGAATGGTTTTAGGGGGTTGAAGATCTTTTATGACTTCTATCTTAGCTTTATCTACTTCAATTCCCTTGTCGGATATAACGTGGCCTAATACGATTCCTTCTCTGACCATAAAATGACATTTCTCCCAGTTAAGCACGAGGTTTACTTTTACACATCTTTCTAACACCATTTCTAAATTTGATAGGCATCCTTCAAAACTTTGCCCGCATACAGAGAAGTCGTCCATGAACACTTCCATGATGTTGTCTATAAAATCTACGAAGATTGACATCATACATCTTTGAAAGGTTGCAGGAGCGTTGCATAATCCAAAGGGCATTCGTCTATAAGCGAACGTTCCATATGGGCATGTGAATGTAGTCTTCTCTTGATCATCTGGATGGATAGGGATTTGGAAAAATCCTGAGTAACCGTCAAGATAACAGAAGTATGAATGCTTGGCTAATCGTTCTAACATTTGATCTATAAAAGGTAGTGGGAAATGATCTTTTCGAGTGGCTTTGTTTAGTTTACGATAATCTATGCACACTCTATGTCCCGTCACTACTCTTTGCGATATCGATTCGCCTTGAGCGTTTTTCACAACACTGATACCTCCTTTCTTTGGTACTACATGTATTAGACTAACCCATTTACTATCAGAGATTGGATATATTATTCCGGCATCTAGTAGTTTCTTAACTTCTTCATTCACTACAGTGCTAAGGATTGGGTTAATTCTTCTTTGAGATTCTCTGGAGGTTTTGCAATCTTCTTCTAGCAGAATACGATGCATACAGACTGAAGGGCATATCCCTTTGAGATCAGATATGTTATATCCTAATGCAGTTGGATATTTCTTCAAGACATCTAAAAGTTTCTTTGTTTCTATAGTTCCTAAACTGGAATTTATTATAACTGGTCTTTTACATTCAATGTCTAAGAATTCGTACCTTAGGTTATTAGGTAAAGTTTTTAATCCTAATGTAGGTTTATCTTTACTTGGCATGGGATCCGGTGTAAGTGCTAAACTTTCGCTTAGACTATCGTCTTGATACGGTGCACGCCAATTATCATCTTCGAAAATCGGAGGGATTTGAATTTTCATTATTTCAGAATAGGTAGTTTCTTTCAGTTCCATTTCTCTTACACATTCGTCAATTACGTCCAATAGATAGCAAGTATCCTCTATAGCTGGTGATTGTAAGAATTGTGTTAAAATAAATTCAACTTTCTCTTCACCTACTTCAAAGGTTAGCTTTCCTCATTTTACGTCTATTATAGCTCCGGCGGTAGCTAAGAATGGTCTTCCTAGTATGATAGGTGTAGTGGAGTCTTCAGAGATGTCCATGATTATAAAATCAGTAGGGATGTAGAATTGTCCTATACGTACTGGGACTTTTTCTAGTATGCCTACAGGATATTTAACTGAGCGATCGGCTAGTTGAACAGACATTTTAGTTGGTCTAAGGTCTCCCATGTCTAGCCTTTTGCAAATCGTTAAGGGCATAACACTGATACTGGCTCCTAAATCGCATAGAGCTTTGTCAATGACGAATTTTCCTATTACACAGGGTATAGAGAAACTTCCTGGATCTTTTAGCTTAGGAGGCATATTATTCTGAATTATGGCGCTACACTCAGCAGTAAGTGTAACTGTTCCGTTATCCTCTATCTTTTTCTTATTAGATAAGATTTCTTTTAAAAACTTAGCACACGAGGGTATTTGAGTGATCGCTTCTGTAAACGGAATAGTAATGTTCAACTGTTTCAGAAGTTCGACAAATTTCTTAAACTGACCCGTCGTCTTGGAATTGGTTAATCTCTAAGGGTACGGAATTGGTGGTTTATAGGGTGGTGGAGGCACATAAGGCTTTTCTTTCTCCACTGCCTCTTGATTATCATCTTTCTTTTCTTATGGATCATTCACCACTTCAGTCGGTTTATCCGGTTTTTGGTACATGGCTAGATTGTCAAGTCTTGGATCGGTAGGTCCGTCAAGTTCCTTGCCACTTCTTAATATTACGGCATTGGCATGTCCTTTCGGATTAGATTGAGGTTGTCCAGGAAATACTCCAGCTGGTGCAGCAGTAGGTGCTTGTTGTTGAGCTACTTGTGAAATCTGAGTTTCAAGCATTTTGCTATGTGTAGCTAATGCATCTACTTTGCTTACTAATTGCTTAATCTGCTCATTAGTGTGAATGTTTTGGTTTAAGAAGTCCTTGTTTGTTTGAGATTGGTTAGCTATAAAGTTCTCCATCATCAACTCAAGGTTCGATTTTCTAGGGACATTAGGAGCAGTCTTTTGATATCCTGGTGGTGTAGCTGGTGCTTGACCTGGTGCGTATAAAGCATTGTTATTCTTATAGGAGAAGTTTGGATGATTCTTCCAACCTGGGTTGTATGTGTTTGAGTATGAGTTTCCTTGAGCATAATTCACTTGATCTGTGGGAATTCCTGTCAATAGTTGACAATCAGAAACTTCATGTTCTGGAACTCCACATAACTCACAGTTAGGTGTTACTGCAGCCACGGTGGTTGTTGGTGTTATGGCCAAGTTGTCGATCTTTTGGCTTAGTTGGTCAAACTTTGCATTGACTTGGTCCATACTACTCACTTCGTACATACCTCCTTTTGTTGGTTTCTCAGTTGCGACTCTCTCGCTTCCCCATTGGTAATGGTTTTGAGCCATACTTTCGATAAGTGCATAAGCATCATTATATTCTTTGTCCATCAATGCACCGCCCGCGACAGCGTCAATTGTCATTCTTGTATTGTACAAGAGTCCATTATAGAAGGTATGGATGACCATCCATTCTACTAATCCGTGATGTGGACAAAGTCTCAGCAAATCCTTATAGCGTTCCCAAGCTTCGAATAGTGATTCGCTTTCCCTTTTCTTAAATCCGTTGATCTGAGCTCTCAGCATAGCTGTCTTGCTAGGTGGGAAATATCTGGTCAAGAAAACTCTCTTTAGTTCCTCCCACGTAGTTACTGAGTTCGAAGGCAGAGATTGAAACCAGGCTCTTGCTCTGTCTCGAAGTGAAAAAGGAAACAAACGTAGTCTAATAACTTCTTGGGTAACTCCATTGGCTTTTACGGTATCTGCGTATTGCACAAAGATCGAAAGATGAAGGTTCGGATCCTCGGTAGGATTTCTGGAGAATTGATTTTGTTGCACGGCTGATATCAACGAAGGTTTTAGTTCGAAATCATTTCGGTTGATAGCCGGTGCGGCAATGCTTGAATGCGGTTCAGCTTGCGAAGGACTTGCGTAATACTTGAGTGGGTGATTCTGTTCTTCAACCATCTATGCGTCCTTTGATGTTACGACTGGTTTAGGCGGATCTATTTGAAGATCTGGAATATTGTAACTTTTTTCGTAATCGAATATCCGTCTTCTTACGTGTAAGAAGCGTTCCGATTCTGGGATTAGAGGTTGCAAGTCTTCGCCTTTAGAGCGAGTACTTGGCATACACTCGGAAATTTAAATTAAGAAAATAAAATAGTTGTTACCTTAGTCTAGACAATGCTACCTAAAGTGCACTAGTAACTAAATTAAGGTCCCCGGCAACGGCGCCAAAAACTTGATGGGCTAAAGACGTGTCTAATTATGTGTCTAGCGGTATCTTAACTGCAAGTGCACAGCCTATCGAAGTAATATTTAAGATTATCGATCCATAGGGACTCTATGGTTACTTAGTGCTAGATGAACTTCTAGTTTAGCTAAGGTGAAGGGTTGTCACGATTTTTTGTTGTTTTTAAAATATTAAAGGCGGGAATTAAATTTAAGTTTTAATAAAATAATACTAAGGCGGTCGGTATGTAATTATACTAACTTAGGCGGGTCAATCTAACCTAGGCTTATAAAGGTGTTCACTTAATCTATTCTGTAGAGGTTACCAATTTAAATACCCTCAACTCACACTCTCGTGGTCTTATCTCAGATCTTACCCCTAAAGCCCTATGCCTGCTCTCGCTAGCCCATAAGTGTTTAGAGATAATTTTTGGAAACTTAGTAATTCTAATTTATTTTAAAGCGCTCTCGCTGTGTTTAATTTAAATGCCTAACTTTATCTATCTGGTTAAAATCTCACACTCTCGTGGTCTTGACCTAACCTAATACTCTTTCCTTACTCTCGTAACGAAAAGGTCGATTTTAAATAAAAAGTATCAGCCAGAATGTTAAGCTATTAATTATTTTAAGCCTATGGTTAATTTTACCGATTAAGTTTGTTTTAACTACATACCGCCCTAAGGTAATTAACTACTCATTTTTGTTGAACTAGACAGAGGCAGAGAAACAATAAACAAAATATTCATGGCAGAAAAATAAATAAATAACATAAATATTAAATTGCAAATAATATAAACCTGGTTAACAATAAAATGGCAGACTCCTTCTTCCACAGACCGGAAAGCTCGGAGTATTTGGCGGAATCGAAAATAACAAAATATTCTGAAGGTTTTGAAACAAGTAAATTTTATAACAATTTCCTGATGTTGGAAATTGTTATAGGTTGGGTTTGGATACAATAAAAATAGAACAACGAAAATAATGCTGAAATAAAAATAAGGTTGTAAAATAATTCGGCAGAGCTTCCGCAGGAAATTGATAAAAAAATGCTCTGTCCATTGTTCATAAAATTTAAGCTATTTATAGAACATTTAATGGGCTTGTGGTTGGACTTGTTGCATTGGGCCTCGTAGGAGCAGTTGAGAGAATATAGGAACGTGGCTGGAAAATAGGCAGACCATATGCACGTAGCGTTTGTGACCAAGTCTGGGTCAAATAACCTATTTTTCCCTTGTCACGGTCGTGACAAGGGCATCACGTTCGTGTCCCTTGAATTTTAAGTGTCACGGTCGTGACAAGGTCATCACGGTCGTGATTGCTTCTTTTGGGGTGTCACGGTCGTGACAACTAGGTGACGACCGTGAGTGCAACAAATTATGCAGGTTTTTGCAGGTTTCTTTATTTCTTCATCTTTTTATGGTTGTTTTCGCTCCTTTTGCTCTTGACTCATGATTTAGCTCCATATATGATGTACCTGCAAAATGGTAAGAAAAACTCGAGGAATCGGGTGTTAAAACGATGATTATGCGATAAAACGGTAATGAAACTTAGCAATATAATCAATACATTTTCTCGTTATCAGCAGGTGATCCCGAGGAGGCTTTGGCTGTTCCCTTTTTCCTGGAGCTACGCCCATTATGAGAGACTTGTTGGTGAGTTCGTCCAGGTGGGGGACTCTTTGAATGATGACGACGCGGCCAGTTTCGAGGCCTTCAGAAGATTGATAGCGTCTTTCACTCCGACCCCTTTGCTGGATGGAGAGGGAAAAGTTATGCTCGATCTGGATGGGGGGAAGCTGTGGAGCGTCCCTTGATCGATGTTACAGAGTTACTGGCCTACAATACCGGGCAGGAAGTGGCCGACTTATTTGGTATCTGTTTTATTTTTATTAGTCGTATCTTTGATTTAATTTTGTCGTCCATTTCTGATCTAATCTTTTTCTTTTTCATGTTCTTTGTCGAACCCACTTGATAAAATCCAAGAACGTCTGCGCCAGCAGCAAAAGAAAAGGTCGAGGGTTGTGCAGACCAAACTGACCGAGACAAGTGGCTCCGGGCCGGGCCCCCTGGTCCAAGGCTATCTGAGCGCGTCAACTGGCTCCTTGATGAAGAAACACAAGTCCGCAGCGACTGTGGACCTGACGGCCAACGTTCCTCCGAAGCCGAAGCATGGGTTGCCGCCGTTCTTCGTGAAGCGCAATTTTTTCGAGGGGACAAGCATGGAGGTGGACCGTGCGGATTCCTTGTTCCTGGAAGGTATGGATCATCCTGCCCGGCGGTTGTCCCTGACCCAGGACGCAAGTGCGGTCATGCGGGTCCTGACAATGGCATGGCTGACGGGCGAAGGGAGTCCTGGACAGGAGAGGGAGATGGGTAGGCTGAAGGAGCAGCTGGCTGCCGCTGAGGCGAAACTGAAGACGGCCACTGAAGAAGCTAAAGCCACGGCCAAGGAGTTGACTGAACGAGCCAACGTCATTGCCAAGTTGGAGGTCGACAAGAAAAGGGTGTTGGAGCAAAATAAGAAGTTGAAGGACGCTTTCTGCCCGAAGGAGGACGAGGATGACGAGACCAAAAGCATGGTAACAAGGGCTCAGTTTCTTGCTCGGATCGACCAAGACATGGAAGATCTGAACTCATCAACCGAGCTCAGTTTCCAGAATGCGGTGGATCAGATGAGGGTCCTCCACCCCGACTTGGCCTTGGACTTTGGTCGAATCAGCTACCTGTACAAGGTCGAGGATGGCCAGATCGTGGTTCCTTCGGACCTGGTAGTGGATGATTCTCAGCCGGGGTCGATCGTTCAACCCGATCAGCCTGAAGCGCAACCAGAACAGGAGGAGACTCGCCAGGAAGAAGGCCACCCGGAGGGCGAGGGTAATTAGTTTCTGGCATGTGTGCCTTGTAATTTTATGTTTCTTAGTCTTTCTTTTGGGGCGTAGTCCCCTTTGTACTTAAATATGAACAAGTCGGCCCTTCGAGGTCGCAATTTTGTGTTCACATTTTGATGTTAATTAACGGTCGTTTGTTTTGTTATCTTCGTTGTTCAATTGCTCGTCCGTCGGAGGACCGTTTTCTATATTTTAAATGCTAAGTGTTTGTCGTGCGTTTTTGCACTTGATTGGATGTGATTTAAGGTGCACGAGGTTTGTTTGTGTTCCATTGGTTTGGGGGACCAAGTAGATTCTGGAGTTTTTACTCCTGGCCGGTGCCCGGGCTAAGGTAATGGTCCGGGCTACGTGGCTTGAACGTCCCATCGCGAGCTGGGGTTCTGCCTGGTCGTGGTACTTAGGCGACGTCGGACTCATTTGAGTATCCGTCCGTGCGGAAAGTTTCTTTTTCCCTTGAAAGGAGATCCTGCTTGATTATGTCATTTTTGGGCTGTCGTGCTTGTACCTAGGCACGCAGTCTTTAGTTGGTCATATCGCTCCTCGCTTAAGAGTTGAGTAAGGCAACTTTGTGAGTTAGCTGTAATATTTCTTGAGCTTCTCGGCGTTCCATGGTCGAGCAAGTTCTTCCCCGTGTAAATTTTCTAAATAATAGGCTCCGTTTTCGGTTTTTGCTCGGACGCGATACGGGCCCTCCCAGTTGGGTGTAAACTTTCCCTCGCGGCCTGTAATTTCTTCTGAGAACAAGACTTCCTACCTCAAACGTTCGTCTTATGACTTTAGAATCGTACCGAGCGGCTATTTTCTGTTTGAGAATGGTCTCTCGAAGAGCAGCTTCTGATCGAACTTCTTCGATCAGGTCGAGCTCGTCTATCAAAGCCTCAGAGTTGGTGTCTTGGTCCATAGGGGATTCTGTGCGTCTGGATAGGACGTGCATTTCTATAGGGATCACCGCCTCGGTTCCATACGCTAATCGGAACAGGGATTCCCCGGTTGTTGAGTGGGGGGTGGTCCTATATGCCCATAGTACGCTATGTATCTCCTCGACCCAATGCTTTTTATGCTCGTCCAGTCTTCGTTTCAAACCTCTTAGGATTACCCTATTCGCGGCCTCTGCTTGCCTGTTAGTTTGGGGGTGCTCGACCGAAGCGAAATGTTGTTTCGTTTCTATTGATGCAACGAATTCTTTGAAGTGTTTATCTGTGAACTGAGTGCCGTTGTCGGTCACGATGGCGAGTGGTACCCCGAATCGGGCGAGGATGTTTCTTTTGAAGAAACGTAGTATGTTGAGCGCAGTGATTTTGGCTAAGGCCTCAGCTTCTATCCACTTGGTGAAATAGTCGACGCCTACAATTAAGTATTTATTTTGGCCGGACCCGACGACGAATGGTCCTAAGATATCCATCCCCCACCATGCGAATGGCCAAGGCGACGACAATGGTTTTAGCTCGGATGGGGGTGCTACGTGTACATCCCCGTGTCGTTGGCATTTGTCGCACCTTTTCATGTGCTCCTTTGCGTCATGTTGGAGTGTGGGCCAATAGTATCCTGCTCGAAGAATTTTTCGAGCCAACGACCGTCCGCCAGGATGTTGCGCATTGATTCTTTCATGGACTTCTCTTAGTACGTGCGAGATGTTTTCTTCTTCTACGCACCTGAGGAGGGGCGTAGAGAATCCTCGAGGATACATACTTCCACCCACTAGAGAATATGAGCATGCCCTTCGTTGTATTGTATTGGCCGCTTTTGGGTCGGTCGGTAATTCTCCTTTAGTTAGGTAGTTAAATACTGGGGTCATCCAGCAGCTCGTGTCGCCCACGAGATTAATGTCTACGTGGACCGATGATTGCCCGATGCTTGGCCGGGGAAGCGTTTTCTGTATGAAGGATTTGTTGTTTCCTTTCCTTTCAGTGCTTGCCAACTTGGAAATGATGTCGGCCCGAATGTTGTTCTCTCGCGGGACGTGTCTGACTTCTACACTTTTGAATCGCTTCAGCTCGCCTTTTACGAGGGCCAAATATTCGGCCATGTTATCGTTTTTGGCTTGAAAATCTCCTCGGACTTGGCTGGCGAAAAACTGAGAATCCGTGCAGATTGTGATCTCTTCTGCCTCCAAGTCGATCGCGAGCCGTATGCCCGCTAGAAAAGCTTCGTATTCTGCCTGGTTATTGGAAGTGGGGAAAGATAAGGTTAAGGATACTTCGATGACGTTTCCTTCTTTGTTCTTCAAGATAACCCCAGCTCCGCTACCTGCTGGGCCGGATGCCCCGTCCACGAAAATAGTCCACCTGGAGGAAGATTTTGGCTCTTGCTCAGTGAAAGTAAGTTCAGCCACGAAGTCGGCCAGCGCTTGAGCTTTGAGAGCTTGTCTTCCTTCGAATTTGATGTCGAATTTGGATAGTTCCAACGACCATTTTAGCATTCGCCCGGCCATGTCTGGTCGACCGAGCAATTGTCTTATGGGATGATCGGTTCTTATAATGATGGTGTGAGCCAGGAAATAATGGCGCAACCTTCTGGCTGCGAGAAGGAGGGCCAAAGCCACCTTTTCTACCTGGAGATATCGAATTTTCGGGCCATGGAGTGCTCTGCTCGTAAAATAAACAGGCTTCTGCCCCTCGGGTAAATCGCGTACGAGGGCCGCACTTACTGCTTCGTTTTCCACGGCGAGGTAGAGATAGAGTATCTCTCCTTCCTCAGGTCTGGATAAAACTGGGGGTTCACTTAGTGCCTTCTTCAGGTGGGACAACGCTAGCTCGCATTCCTCCGTCCATTCGAAAGTTGCCTCCTTGCGGAGGAGCTTGTAGAAGGGGAGAGCGTGTTAAGCGGATTTCGCTACGAACCGAGCGAGGGAAGTGAGGACCCCATTTAGAGATTGTATGGATTTCTTAGAAGTAGGAGTCGGGAGTTCCGTGAATGCTCGACATTTGTCGGGGTTGGCTTCGATGCCTCGTTCGGTCAGGTAGAATCCGAGGAACTTCCCTGCTCGAACCCCAAACGTGCATTTCTCAGGGTTGAAACGCATTTTGCATTTTCGTGCCTGATCGAACACTTTTCGTAAGTGGGACGCGTGGTCCGTTTCTTGTTGAGACTTGACGATCATGTTGTCCATGTATACTTCGAGCATATCCCCGATTTCTGCTCGGAATACCTTATTCATCATGCGCTGATATGTCGCGCCTGCGTTTTTTAGGCCGAAGGGCATGACGTTGTAAAAGTAGTTGCCCGATTCGGTCATGAAGGCCGTGTATTTTTTGTCGGACACGGCTATGGGTATTTGATTATACCCTGAGTAGGCGTCCATGAAGGACAACAGCTTGAAGCCGGACGAATTGTCGACCAATTTATCAATGTTAGGTAAAGGGTATGCATCTTTCGGGCATGCCCGGTTGAGATCAATATAGTCAACGCACATTCTCCACTTTCCATTAGATTTTTTCACAAGTACAACATTTGAGAGCCAGGTTGTGTACCTGGCCTCGGTTACAAATTTAGCCTCTAGGAGGTCTTTAACAGCGGATTCAACTGCTTCAGTTTTTTCGGTCGACTGCTTCCTTCTTCGTTGAGCGACCGCCTTGTGTGTTGGGTCAATAGAGAGGTGATGGCAGGCTGTCTCGGGGTCGAGTCCCGGCATCTCTGCAGCGCTCCAGGCAAACAGATCTGTGTTCCCTCTGAGGCAAGTTTCCAATTGCCGCTTCACCAAGTCGGGCATATGTGCCCCGATCTTAACGCACCGGGCTGGGTCCTCGCCCAGGGGAATCAACTCGAACTCTCCATCTGGGATTGGTCGGGATAGCGAATCTGTTGGCCTTTGGACGCCCTCGTTATCGTCCGAGAACCTGCAGTCCAGATCGATTGAGTCTACCTGAGGGAAAGCCCTGGGAACATCTGGTGAATTCGATGTCGAAGGGTTTGGTTGGTATGATATTGAGCTAAGACCCTTCGATGTTGCTTCAAAACACTTGCGAGCAGCGTCGACGTCCCCGTGCAGTGTGGTAACCTTACCCGAAGTAGTGTAGTACTTCATCTTCAGGTGGACGGTGGACGGCACAACGATTAGCTCAGCTAGTGTTGGTCGTCCCAGGATGCACTGGTACAGCGACGAGCAGTCCACGACTAGGAACTGGACTCTGACCGTCTTGGCTGTTTCAGCTGCTCCGAAGGTGACGAATAAATCGACATAGCCCACGGTTGGGAGACTGCTCCGTTGAAACCTTGCAGGTCTGATCCGACATACGGAGTCAGGTGTGTCTCGTTCAACTGGAGTGTTGAAAACAACTGGGAGTACATAATGTCGCAGGAACTGCCCTGGTCTACCAGGATTCTCCTCACATCGAAATTTGCCATGCGCGCCCAGATGAGCAAAGGAATGCTGGCGTTGGGCGCTCCTCCCAGGAGTTCTTCTCGGTAGAAGGCAAGGGGTACCGAGCCCTCTCTTGGTGGGTCCAAGGTTGCGTTTTGCGCGGGCCCCTTTGCAATCAGCTGGTCGAATTTCTGTTTCACGGATCCGACCGTGATTTTGTTGAACCCTCCTCCCGAGATGACCATTGTGGATGGAAAGGCTTCCCATGGACTATGGGAGGAAAGGTTCCCCGGACTCTTGGTGTGATCCGATAGGAAGAAATCTTTCGGGCGATAAATGCTCAGGGCAACCTGCATGTTTGCATCTGCAGGGATGGGTATAGCTTCTTCGACCTTTTGGGTCTCCTGCGCTTCTTGTCGAGGAGTGTCTCTGGACTTGGTGAACTGCTTAAGGTGCCCGTCCTTGATAAGAATTTTGATTGCGTCCTTGAGATGCATGCAGTCTTCTGTGTTGTGACCATGACTCTTGTGGAATCTGCAGTATTTCGTTTTGTCCGTGCCCGGTTTGCTGGGTTGTTGCTTTGGAAAACGTACCCCTGCTTGCTTGAACTCCGAATTGGCGCACTCGGACAAGATTTTCTCTCTGGATGCCAGGAGAGGCGTGTATTCGTGGAACTGGCCGACAGGTCCTCTGTGCTCCCGCGGTTCACGGGAGCGATCGTCCTTTCTTTTGTCTCCTCCTCGACGAGATGTCGAGGGTTCATCGACTCGGTGGGACTTCGCATCTTCACGACGTCGGGCGTCTCTTACCGAGCTGGCTGCCTATTTTTCCTCATACTGGATATAGGCTTGGGCTTTCAGCAAGAACGCGTCGAGGGTGGCAGGGGTCTCAATGCCGACTGCCCGGTGAAAATCTGTTGACGGGCGCAGTCCTCGTTCCAACAAATACTTCTTCATGTCGTCGGTTGTGGATACTTGGACCGCCTCTTTATTGAACCTTTCGATGTAAGTTCGTAAAGGTGCGTCTTTCCCCTAGATGATCGCTTCGAGCGAAGCTTCTGTCTTTGGGTGCCGCCTTGAGGCGGTGAAGTGCCTGGAGAACGTGCGTCCAAGTTGCTTCCAGGAGGTGATGGACTCAGCCTGAGGCTTTTATACCACGTCATCGCTCCTTTCCTCAGCGTTGTAGGAAAGAGGCGACATTTGATCGCTCCTCGTACTCCTCGGTAATCGAGCAGCGCATCGATATTCTCGGTATGCTCGTCTGGATCTGTGGTTCCGTCGTACGAGCCTAGTGGTGGGAGTTTCTCTAAACCTCTTGGAAGTTTGGCCGCCATGATTTCTGACGATAGGGGACCCCGAGCGTCCTCGTCGTCGCTGGAGTTGAACGAAGATGACCTGTGAGCGCGTTTCTTCGCTAGCCGGGGAGATGCAGATCTTGATCTGCTCCTTCTTGATTTTCTTGGAGGAGAGGATCGTGGAGAGGCCTGACGAGGACGTTTGTCGCCCGTTGATTCATCGGCGTGCCCTTTCCTTTTTCTCCTGGGGGGAGAGGGAGTGCGCTTTCTTTGGGGTCTCGCGGGAGACGGTGGTCGACGGGAATTATCCTCGAGACGGGCGATTTTCTCGCCATGGGCGAGGAGCAGCAGGTTTGTCTGATTTAGGATTTCAGCCAATGCGGCAAAATCTGATCCTGAAGGAGTCGAGGGAAAGAGAGTTTCCGGGCGACTCTCCAGAGGTTGATCGCGATCGGGTGAAGGCGATGTTGTCTTCCCGTCAGGGTGATCTTGCACAGTTTCCTCGTGTGGGGGAGGATGAAATGTTGCTCTCACGTTGCGTGAGAATCATGCCGTTGTTTGATCGGTTGTCTTGGTTGTCCCGAGCAGCCATGGATCTTGGTAAAAAAAACTTTGGTTCTTTGAAGACTGAGAGATAAGAACAGGGAAATCAGTTTCCCACAGATGGCGCCACCTGATCGTACCTGGAGATCAGGATCCGATACGGCTGGCTTCGAGAGTTGTTGAAAGACGGTCGGTGAGGGAGAAAGGGGGGTGTACCTGCAAGGCACTCCGATGCCAAAGTAAGTAACCGAGCAAAGAGTGAGCAAGTACAAGAATTAAGGTCAGAGAGTTGAATACCTGACCCTCTCCAATGAGAGGGTTTATATAAGGGACTAAATGGAAGATTATTGGTCCATATTGTGGGGCGCGGATCGAGGAATCCGTAAAAATAGATAACGGTCAAAACTAGTCGTTGGAGGACTTTGTCTTGGTCGGTACGCTTCTGGTCGACGGAGACCACTATTCTTGATTCTGCTCGACGTCGAGTGCTTCTGCCAAGTTGGTTTCCTTGGCCCAATCATGGGAATTGGGCCAGTCCAGAACATTATTGAAGAAGAAAATTATAGTTAAGAAATATGAAATAACAATAATTTCGAACAAATGAAATAATTTTTTTATTTAGAAATTAATATACTTAGGCGTGAGATGTAGTTGAATGATTGTGGCAATAAAAGTTGGTTTTGAATTTAATGTTGTTAAATAGAAAAATATAACCGTGTTGAATTGATAATGAGTTAGTGGGATTAATGGGTTATAGAAAACATTTAACCCCACTATTTTATAACCGTGTTGAATTGATAATGAGTTAGTGGGATTAATGGGTTATAGAAAGCATTTAACTTAATTTTTATTATTATTATTTTTATTAATATGTATTCTATATATTAAATTTTTTTAATTAGCAGACTTTTTTTTTTTAATTTAACTAATTTATTATTTATTATAATATTTTTTAATTGGTATTGAAGTAGTGTGGTTAGTGGGGATATAGAAATCTTTTAACTAATTATTGAAGTTAATATTATTTATAATATTTAATTTTTATCATTTAATTTACTTATTATTAAGTATAATAATTTAATTATTAATTAATTAATTAATTAATTGTAGTGGGATTAGTGGGGTTATAGAAAATATTTAACTTTCATTTTATTGATTTAACTTCTTTTAATTACTTAATATTATTATTTTTTATAAATTATTTAATATTATTATTATTTATAAATTATAAATTATTTAATATTATTATTATTATTTATAAATTATAAATTTATAGATGTTAAAATATCAATTTTAATCTTAAAACTTTTGGAGGGAAAAGTTGATGGGAGAAGTTATACGATTATAATTTAGTATGATACAAAAAAATAGTTTTCTTATAAATTAATTTAAATATCTAAATACGAGAAAACTATATATTTCTCTTATAAATTAATTTAAATTTTTTTTAAATTAATGAGCGAATGTTAATAGGTTTTTCTTTTAACAAGAACAAGTTTACTATATTGACAAAAAATATTTTGAAATTGACACATAAAACTATATTTTCATATGTTTAACATATATTGACAAAAAAAATTTTTGAGTAATATTATCGAAAAAAAATAATTTAGCTTATATCTTCATAATATTTTATCAAATAAGTGTACTTAAAAAAATTACTATAATTCATTTTGTGCATATTTTTTCAATACCTTTGTCATACTTTTTGGCTAGGGGGATTCAATTTCATTTTCAAAGTCTTGATATTGGATTCAATTTAATTTCACACTAAAACAACAATGTCCAACTTATGAAATTATGCAAAATAATGTATATGTTGTAGGAGTAATTGTAAGATTTCAAAATTTACTTTAATGATTGATCTGTCATATTTTTTTTATAAGAATGTACCCTTTGAATTACTGAGCAAAGAATTGTGTTGCTACTTCAAAATATAATTTTCTATTTGAACCTACCAGCTTTGTAATTTATAGGAAAACAATTCGATTTTTTTATAAGTTCGACTGTTGTCTGAGCGGTGATGGACTATATCACTGCGTGTTACTCTGTTTCATTTTTGTTTCATTATATTACGATGGATGAAAATCATGAAACTAATGACCAAGGCAATCATATTCACATAATTTCTATATTATTAACAACAAAAATGTTTTTTAATCGATATTGATATTTTGGGTACAATAACCATATTAGTTATAAAATATAAAATAACTATATTAGTTATAAAATATAAAATAACCATATTAGTTAAAGAAATATAAAAAAATAACCTTATTAGTTATAAAAAAAATTAGTTACAGTCAATTTAATTAGATTAATTATTTTTAATAAATAGTTATTTCTCTACAATATTATTCACTCATATACAACTTACCTTATTATTTTTTTAATATCTCTTAAAATGAAGGTTAAGTTTTTATTTAGTTTTGTTTAGTGACAAGTATAAATAAATTTTTTAAATCTTTCATTAGGCTTATCATCAAATTAATCATATAATTATTACTCTAACTTTATAGTTTATGTCAAAATATATATTTATTTAATATTCTTTAATAATCTTTAATTAAGTTTTAAATAATATAGACAACAATTTATTTTTATTTTAAATGAGATTATGATTTGGTTTAAATAAAGAAGAAAAATATGTTCACAATTATTATATTATATTACAATATATACAAACTTTATAAAAACAATTATATATTTATAAACGAGAATAATATATTTTATTACTATACATAATGTAGAGAGTTTTAATCTATGAGTTGATAGAAAAATCACATATTTTATTGGTTTAAATTTTTTAAAATATATATAGGCAGAAGATAATCATACAAGTTTTTTTTGGTACAAAATTAGCATACAATCTAAATGTATTAAATGAACTTTAATATAAATACTAATAAAACGAAACATAAGTAATGTAAGAATATATAATATCAAAATTGTATGATATTTTTTATTAACCATACAATTTGTGTCATTTATAAAATTTAAAATACAGATACTGATATGACACGCGCATATGGTACTGATATTAAGTTATTGATTTAATTATTGAATAATAACATGAACATGTATCATGTGTTCCCACGAGTAAAAATATCAAAATCCGTGCAAACACACGGGTTATTATATTTTTTATACAATTAAAGAAAATAAATTTAAAAATAATATATTATGTTTCTGTTTTTTAATTATTTATGTATCTAATATTTTTATTTTAAAATTATTTATAATTCAAGATACAAAATTATTCAAGATAATATATGGAAAATCGAAATATTTATTATTGATATAAAACAATTTTGGTAAAATAAATTTATTTTCATTTAAAAATATGTCTTTCTTTTAAAAATATGATTAAAATATTGAATATTAGCGGAAACATGAAGTTACTTGTCAAAAAATTGAATATTAACGAGAACATAAAGTTACTGACCAAAATATTGAATATGAACGGGAAGATGAAGTTATTGATTAAACTATTGAATATTAACGAAATTATTGATTAAACTATTGCATATTAACGAGAACATAAAGTTATTGATTAAATTTCATATATCTATATCTATTTTGGATTATATTATATTCATTGGATTTTCTACAATTTCATACGTTACACTTTTTCAATTTCAAAACTTACCATATCATAATTAATATTAATAATAAAGATGGAAAACTTACAATATCATATCATATGTTACACTTTTTAATTTCAAAATATGTCTTTCACATCATTACACATTATTTTTAACCACTATTTTTATTAATTTCAATTTTACATTTTTAAATCAATTTAATTTTTATACATAGGCATATATTCATATTTTTACTTATTTATCTTTAATTCAATATTTTATTTTCATTTATTTCTAATCAACAATGATATTCCTCGGTCCCGTGCGAAAACACGAGTATGCCACTATTACACAAATATTTTTTAACTAATTTATAAATATTTAGACTTATCAAATATATTAATTTTATTAGATATTTTTTATTTTTTATTTTTATAAAAAATCATTTTCGACAAATGTGCGTCACCGACGGTATCCGTGCGAACGCACGGGTATCATGCTAGGTAATACAAAGAATATATTTAAATTCGTTTATAGACAAAATAAATGTTTAATAAATTCGTACTTTTAAAAATGAATTAATATATAAGAAAGTTTTAATGTTATAGAAAGTTTTAATGTTTTTTTTGCAAAAAGAAAGTTTTAATGTTTTAATATCATAGTAATTAATATATAAGAAAGTTTTACTTTATTGTTTTAAAAATAAAATAGACATATAGAGAATAAAAATATTTGTTTAAAAATTATGTCTATTTACATTTTTATTATATTTTAAAAACAAAAATATGTGTACGAGCACACATATATTGATATGGTACATGCATATCGTACTGATATTAAGCTAATAATTTAACTATTAAATAATAATATGAACAACTTTACCATTAATATTTTATTTATTTTTGTTACTAATATTTATTTATTCAATTATAATATTTTCAAATATTATGTTATTAGTTGATATTTATAAAACTAAATAACTGTATATATTTGAAATTATTTTAAATTTAAGAACGATGTGTAATGCAACATATTTTAGCTGAGTATTAAAGTGGAAGTATACTTTTATGTAGCAATTAAACATAAATTAAATTAATTTGCAATTAAACATAAATTAAATTAATTTTCTTTGTTTTGCTTCGGTTATCTGAAATACACGTCAATATCCAGACGAACACACGGGTACTGATATGAGTATGCCACAAAATTGATTCTAATATTACTTGCATAAAATGTATTTTTTTATATTAACATTTATAAAACTAAATCTTTGTATAAATATTTTTATAAAAAATATCAACTGACGTCTACAGGTATTGATTCTATCTTTTTTATTTTAATGGTTTAACGTCATAGTAATTAATATATAAGAAAATTTTAATATTGTTTTAAAAATAAAATAGACAAATAGAGAGAACAAAAATATTTGTTTAAAAACTGTGTCTATTTATATTTTTATTACATTTTAAAAATAAAAGTATGTTTACTAACACACAAGTACTGATATGGTATATGCATATCGTAATGATATTAAGTTAATGATTTAAGTATTAAATAATAATTGGAATAACTTTATCATTGATTTTAATATTTTTTTATTTTTTTACTAATATTTATTTATACAATTAAATTAATATTTTCAAATACTATGTTATTAGTTGATATTTATATAACTAAATGATTACATATATTTAAAATTATTTTAAATTTAAGAACGAATTGTAATGAAACATATTTTAGTCGAGTTTTAAGGTGGAAGTATACTTTTCTACCGCGATTAAACATAAATTAAATTAATTTGCTTTGTTTTACTTCGGTTATCTGAAATACACATCACTGTCCAGATGAACACACGGGTACTGATATAGTACACACATATCGTAATGATATTAAGTTAATGATTTAACTATTAAATAATAATGGGAACAACTTTACATTTGATTTTAATATTTTTTTTACTAATATTTATTTATACAATTAAAATAATATTTTCAAATACTATGTTATTAATTGATATTTATACAACTAAATGATTGCATATATTTAAAATTATTTTAAATTTAAGAACGAGTTGTAATGAAACATATTTTAGTCGAGTTTTAAAGTGGAAGTATACTTTTTGTAGCAATTAAACATCAATTAAATTAATTTGTTTTATTTTGCTTCGGTTATCTGAAATACACATCATTGTTCGGACGAACACGGTACTGAAATGGGTATCCCACGAAATTGATATTTCTAATAAAATATATTTGTTTATGTTAACATTTATAACACTAAATCATTACATAAATATTTTTATAAAAAATATGAACTGATGCCCACATGTATTGATTCTATTTTTTTATTTTAAATATAAATTATATTTTTTATATTTATTAATTTTTATTAATCCTATTTTTTTAGAAAAATAAATATGCGTAACACACCCGTACTCGAGCGAACACCTGGATACTGATATGAATATCTCACGAAATAGATATTTGTAATTATACTTACTTGAAATGTATTTATTTATATTAATAATATTTATTTATATAATTAAAATAATATTCACAAATACTATGATATTATTTCATATTCATAAAACTAAATCATTACATAAATATTTTTATAAAAAATACAAATGATGTCCACACACACACACACATATATATATATATATATATATATATATATATATATATATATATATATATATATATATATATATATATATATATATATATATATATATATATATATATATATATATATATATATATATATATATATATATATTTTAAATAAACATTATATTTTTTATATTTACTAATTTTTATTAATCCTATTTTTATTAATACTATTTTTTTTTCTTTTTTATATAATTAATTATTTTAAATTTTTATTTTTATTTTCAATTCCTTTTACTAATTTTTATTAATCATCTTCTTATATTATTTTTTAATATCATCTTTCTATTTAAACTAATCAATCGACATTTTTTTCTTAACTAATCATTATTATTCTTTCTGAATTTTAATCTATTTTAAAAAAAATATCGGTCTTGATAACAAATGTGCGTCCCCCAACGGATACCCGTGCGAAGACGGGTATCATACTAGTTTAACATAAAAATTAAACATAATGTAACGGATGTGATGCACTTTTTATTTACAATTTCAATATATTTCAATTAAATTATTTTTATAGTAAAATAAACTAAATAAATGATATGAAAAAACCATAAACATCAGCAAAAGTTTATAATAAATTTTATATTTATATAACCTACACATGGGTAAGTGGAAAATTATTTATATTAATTTGCTTACATTATTTGAATTTAAAATGAAAATCAAAGATTTCAGATAGCCTAATTTTTACTGGTTTTATTAAATTAAATGTTAACGATTTTTTAATAAATAAAATAGAATGAAAATATATATTATCACTGTTCTTGGTTCCAAAGGCCAGGTTGACTGTTTACTGCCTCGAAAGGTTATCAAATATTTTATATATTCTACCTATTCAAGTTTTTCCTAGACATGGAAAATCTAATCTTCAATCATACTAACCCTTTGTTTTCTCAATTATTATATACAAAAATGATTTTACTTAACCAATCCAAATTATGTGTTACACGTTTATTTTAAGGGGAGTATTATTTTGACATGAGAAAATAAAATTGTTAATTTTTTTTAAAATAACTAGTAAAGGACCCATACGTTTGAACGAGTCATATAATATCTTTATGATCAAAAAATATATATAAAAAATATATAAATTAATGTTCGTCGGAAATATATATTTTTGTACAAAAATAAATAAAATAATTGAATGGTCATTCCGTGAACAAAGTCAACAAAATAATATAAAATAAATATAAACTAAAAATTATATAATTATGTTTAAGAAATGTATAGTATAAAAACGGTTTAAATTGATGTTTAAGAAATGTATATAAAAGATATACAAATTAAGCATCAAATTGATATATTTTAGTAGAAAAAATAAATAAAATAATTAAATAGTCATCTACCCGTGCGTGGGATGACAGTTGATCGAGTTTGGGTAGAGTACCATAGATTGCGTTCCCAAACCCACAATTTAAAAATTTTCTCGTACTCGATCTCATATCCGTGTATTGTCGTACCTTATATGTACTCATATTCATACCACTTTATCCGCATTACTAATAAAAAACTAAATAGATATAATCGTTAAAATTGTTAATTAATTATCTTGGATAATAATAATTTTATATATATTTATTAATCATCTTTATATCAATTATAGTCTCCTAAAATCATTTACTTATTTAATAATAAATTGAATAATTTATCCATCTTTATTATTTGACATGGAAAATCTAATCTTCAATCATACTATTACTAACCCCTTTGTTTTCTCAATTATTATATACAAAAATGATTTTACTTAACTAATCCAAATAATGTGTTACACGCTTTATTTTAAGGGGGAGTATTATTTTGACATAATGAGAAAATAAAATTGTTAATTTAAAAAAAAAAAGTAATTTCAATAGTTGAAATTTACTTCTTAAAAGTAAATAAGTAAGTGAGGTGTTTTGGATTTGAATTCTATATTTAGAGAGATGTCGCTGAGTTCGAACTCATATTTTTATAATTAAATATCTTTGTATAAATATCAACTCAAACAAATTAATGGAACATACGAAAATATAGTTTATTTAGTATAGTGGACAGAGAAGAAGAAGAAGAAAACATGAAATTATCTAAAATAAATAAATTCTCATTAGTATCAAAAATGATTCAAGATATCAAAAATGGAAAAATGATTCAAGATATCAAAAATGATCCTTGCACGAGAGTTAGAATCCTTTGCAAAAAGTAGAACATCATCAGCACAAAAAAAATGCGACATAGGCGGTCCATTACAAGATAACCTAGAAGTTTTCCAATGGCCTTCATCCACTGGCCTGATGATTTTCTGCGATGAGAACATGCAAATAACCAAAAGATTGGGTGAAAAGGGGCCACCTTGCTGCAATCGTCTGGTCTGAACAAAATTTAGTTGACGTCTCCCATCCTAAGGAATGGACATAGAAGAGCTAGTTACATAGTGCATGCTCAACTTTATAGTAATGGGAGGAAACTTGTTTCGCTTTAAACAAAATTCTAAGAAATCCCAATTAATATGATCATAGGTCTTTTCAAGATTTATTTTGAACACCATGTCAGCTTTTTCTTTTAAAATTTAGCATATAATGAATTGTTTCTTGGAGGATAATGACATTATCAATTGTCCTTTTACCAGAAAAAAACTACTCTAGAATGGTCCAACTATCTGATTTAGATAAGGACACAATATGTTAACCATAATCTTTGTAATAAGCTTGTAAATAGTGTTACACAAGCAAATGGGCTTGAATTCCTTAATTTTAGGGGGCAAACGACTTTAGGAATTAATGTGATAAAAGTCTAAAAAGAGAGGAGTGAAAGCTACATGTCACAAAGGCATATGATATAAGTTGGACAACATCATCTCCAACTATATGCCAGATATGTTTAAAGAAAATACCCTGTAATCCATCAGGGTCAGACGCCTTGAAAAAGTGTATTTGATTCTACGCATAAATAACTTCTTCTATCGTCACCTATTGAGTCAAATAGTGTTGGGCTTCCTTAGTAAGGTTTGAAGCCATATGTTAGTCACTTATACTAGCGGGGAGTATAAGAGATGTAGGGCAGGAAAAAACCTTTAAAAAATTTAGTGTTTCTTCCTTGAGAATAATATCATCATTACACTAAATACCATTGGGAAGATGAAGGTTATGAACTTTATTTCTCCTCCGCGTGATTACCATCTTGGTATGAAAATTTGGTGTTCAGATCTCCAATGTAACCCAATTATCAGTGGTCTTTTGATATACCAATGAATCTTCTCTTGTGCAATGAACTCATCATGCTCTTGTTGGAGATAAATTAGTCTCGCTGAATCTATTTTCTCAAAAGAACGTTGGAACCCTTGAGTTTATTCCCAATGTCGTGCTTCTATTTACTGATATTGTCAAAAGTTTCCTAATTAGCCGACTTGTAGATCTCCCATTACCTTGTTATTTCTCCTCCTTATATAGAACATCATTGAAATTCTCAAAATAAATCCAGTTATCATCAACCTCCGTGGCCATATTCTTAACCAGATTTTATCATTCTCTCTTGTTACTTTCTTTGGGAAAATCATTGATCCCCACAAAATTCTAAGTTGGATATTCCTTTTTACCTTGCACAGAGCCACGCATATGATTCACGGAGTATGATGTAATCCAAACTTTTAAATCGTTGTTCCAAAGAATAACTAAACCTCCCCCATAAATCTTTACACTCTACCATGATTCCACTATCCATAACACATTTACTCTTAATTTTATTGAAATTTCGAGCTTTCAAACTAGTTTTCACAAGGAAAATCAATTTGGGGTTTTCCAGACAAATTAGTCTTTGCAAGACTCGAATTGCTGGATGATTCCCCAGACCCCTGCAATTCAAATTTAAAATTTTCATTGGAGTAGACAGTGTTGATTTTCCAACACCACTTCTGACAGAATAGACGTGCTCACCTATAAAGTATCGCCATGTTTCCTTTTTTTTTAACTTGTTGCTCCAAATCCCCAACGACCATTTTGAAATTTGAACTTCCACATATCAATGCTTCCTAGAACCAATTCTTTTAGATTGTGAAATTTATTGACTTGAAAAAGAGAAATAAAATTTTAAAAAAAATTGTTTTATATTACTTTAATTTAATAATAAGATGATTGTTACAATAAATACATGATATATTTATATAATAATAACTAATAATAATGACCAACTACTAAATTTTAATTAACTTACAATAAAATATCTAACTAATAACTATAAATAATCAAATATTACAACCAATAGAATTAAATAATTTTCCAAAAAAAAACATTTTTCTTACTATTACTAATAAATAATTTTCTATAGTGTTTAGTTGAGTTAAATAACTATAATTTGTTACAACAATTTTAATTTATTTTTATGCATTTATTTAAACAATTAAAATGAAAATGGTTCGGATGGTTCAACGTGGAGACGGTTCCTACAACTACAAGATGGCGACATGCTGTGGTGAATCTGGTGATGGAGAATTCAACAATATATAGAGAAATAAAGTATAACACCAAGAGTTACTACCAACCCACCAACGATTTTATAATTGTTTCTTTTGTACCATCATGATGGTGCTTTTGCTGGCAAGCATATTTTTTTGTTGATGGCAAAAAAATGAGGATGTAAATTTGGATTTGACTCATTGATAAACATGTATAGATTGAGACATGTACCTCACTTTTTTGACTTATGACTCAAGGTGGGGTTCAAGATAAAGGAATATGATCCCAAAACTTTAAATATATTAACCGGTTGATATTTACATTGTTAAATTTGGGTGATATATTATCATAATGGACTACACGTAAACGCCACGCCAGATATACTTGACATTTAAAACTGTCCCCAGTTAAACTTTTATGGAAATCTCCAATAGTATAATTTAAATTTTTGGTAGGTATTTTGTACCGAAAATAATTGTTTTTATATGTGATTATCTGTATTTTTTTAATTTGCCATGCCATACAAAATCTTTTAATCTGATGAAATTTTTGGTAGTATTAAATTTCAACTGTTATAATTTTGCTAATAATTTTATACGACCGTGATTGCACGTGTGATCCAGAATTATTAACAATATGTATGAATATGGAATCATATGTGTTGTTAATTTGCATAACATCATACAATTTCTCATTTCTGTTCAATACAAAAGTGTGCTACAACAGAGAGAAATCTCATGTACAGTTTCAGATTCTGAAGGGAAACCTCATGTCTCGCCACTCTGAAAGTAGGCTGGATTATTTGTTGCCCGACACATATAATAGAAGGGTGGTTAAGATCTACTTTCGTACAAATTTGATCGATAATGAGGGAAAGACTGCATACGACCTTGTTGATTAAAGACCAATAAGGATTTGAAAGTTATGTGAAGAACAATTCACTATAAGATAACTAAGTGACCGATCGAGTTTGAGGCGAAAATTTTAAGATTTGTCGCCGAAATAAGCGATATGTTGAAACACTCTGAGTCGTCTGGTTATAGGGGCTAGGTTTTGTTATGCATTATTCTTATCGTTAATTGTAATGTTTTAAGTTATGTTCGTCTTGCAATAATAAAAGTGATAAAATGTTATGTTAGAAATAATATAATGCATATGTTTGATAAATGGTACATATAATATATACAATATAAAAAAATAATAATATCAATGTCGAGATAGGTTCCCCATGGGCTATGTGTGTTGCCCACGATAATCCAGTTAAGATATCACCATTTGGGTTTACCAAACCCATGAGGTCATCCATGATAATAACGATCTTCTGTAGGCGTTGTCGGTCATCAATATCAGGTAGTGGCAGCAACACATCATTGGGAGGATCGACATCATCAGACACAACATCAACAGGTGAGATGATACACAAGTGTGATATAGTAAGATACCGTTCCATGTAACCATCCACACACTACACACCGTGTTGAACCCTCATTATTGTATATGTAATGACACAAGCTGAGCTAATGATGTTATTTTGAAACCATAAGTTAATGCCTATATCTAAAACAATAAGAACTGGACAAGGGATGCTCTAGACATACCCATACTGACGCATACACCTCTCAGGTAAGTGTTTAGCCGATATGGTCTTCCATCGCATATGACCAGAAAATAGAGATAACTCATCAAAGATACGATGGACCTTATGCTCAGTGTACGATGTCCACATGACATTCTCTACTGTAAGTGCATCAAGCCTTCTCCGCTTCTCCACCTGGATGCGCTTCCCCAACCTTCGATCTCCTCACCCGTGGGGAGTAAGGAGGGTAAGGTTGCACCCTTATGTCACTGATGTTGGGGAAATGCTCGTATATCAAACATTGATAAAAGAACATAGACAAATCAATAAATGTATACATAACAATTAAATAAGAACTAAATTACCAATAAATTTCTTAAATATACATGCAGTAGACTCAAATAACCACATAGCTTTTTCGTCTCAAAGACATTCACAACTCCCAATGCTGAATATATGACCATCAAAATAGCGTAACCCCAAGTCCAGTTTTTAGACTGAAGGTTTTCGAACAACCACATGTACCAAGCATAAATATATACATGAGACTTATCCACAAAGATAGTACATGCTCCTAAATGTAGCATGTACACCCTTATGGGTGTCCCATACATGTACCTCCCCACCTGCTTAGCATACCTCTCCCATAGTCTGAACATTCGAAGGTGAGCACCATTTTTAAAGTCAAACTCATGCAACACACACTCCTGAGTAACTCCCAGGTCCTGTGTAGCATGTATACACGTAAGCTTCTGATTAATAATATAAGCGATGAAAAATCTACTGCCAATGGGATGCAATAATGAAGAGATATCATTAAAAGTGAGAGTCATCTCCCCAAATGGAATATGAAAGAAAAATGTCTCCTTGTGTCATCGCTCAACAAAGGCAGTTAGGAATACAACATCAAGCATCGTGAGCGAGAAGTCAACCAATAATAGGAGTCCAAAATCATCAACAATTTGCTTTACCTACTCAGACATCATAAGCTTAGCAAAGTACTTCATCTTGGACCCGTGGGATGTCACCTTCAGCATGAGGCGGTCCTATAACAAACAAAGTTAAAAAAGTACAGTTAGCTTCAATGCATCAAGTATCAATAATAATTAAATTATAGTTAAACTATATATATATATATATATATATATATATATATATATATATATATATATATATATATATATATATATATATATATATATATATATCACTCTTTGGGTCCTCTAGGGAACTCTGGTTCCATGTGCATAGATGGCTCCGTCGAAGCCGTAACAGTAGACTCCATAACCTCTACATTAGTAGCAACAGTAGCAGTAGGCTCGACCTCAACAATGGCGGTCACAATTAACAACAATCTCGGAGGAGAAAAAATGATCTATCAAATGCTCCATAAATATCAAGGAGAAGACATTGTTATGGAGATTAACATGACTAATCTAACCGACCAACTTAATAGGACGGGCGTCCGTCCCTCGAGTAATGGCTAGACAAACGAAAGACAAACATCGAGAATAAGTAGTGGTATGCCCGTATAGTTATGTTTTCATTCTTATTTATACTAATTGCTATGTATGTATAATTACCTTCTTCATGTAGATGAGCGATCCTTAACTATGAATGAAATGTGACAACCTATAAAATATTAGTTTCTTTGGGCCTATGCACAGTAACAACAAGTTAGGGGCACACCGACGAGATTGAGGCCTAACACAGAGAAATTCATGGGTGTTGTTACAAATGTTTTTCATCTGCGACCATAATAATCAGTTCCCCACAATATAAAACACGTACAAAGAAATTCAGGGGTGTTATCGCATACGATTTGCACGTGCAACCACAACAATCAAATCTCCATAATTAGGGGTGTTGTCACAAATTCCTCGCGTATGCAACTATAATAATCAATTCCCCTTCAAAAGTCAGTGGTGCTGCCTCAAATGCTTTTCCCTTGCAACTTCATCAATGAAATTCCCATAAGCAATAACGGTCCACCCCCTATGAAAGCTAGTTACTCCAGAGGCTATAGCGAGTTAGCAACACGTTTACCCTATACCAGGTTTTCATGTGGGGGCGGGGAAGGGAAATTGACCCTTGAACAAGAACGACTCCAATGACGTCCAAAAAAATTCGTGGGAAGAACTCGTAAGTTCACACAAGATCCAAAGCTCAGCACTCATGATCACACAAATACACCTCATTTTAAAATTGAAAATATATACACATATATTCTTTCATTACAAAAGTACTATGTATATAGTAAACGAAATAGCCGACAAAGATACTTTAGTAAAGATTTAATCTCTCTATCTTTGACGGGGAAAGTTGTCCACCTACTGTAAGGTATTCTCAAAAGGTTATGACATTCCCCAAGGTTGGCAGACGCACACTCAACCAGACTCTGAGTCAAAGTAGCGTTCTCAAGGCATAAAGACTCTAATCCCCTATGAGTTGTTGAAAGATATGCTTGTGCAAACGATAAACTGCCCTGAGTAGCAACTAGAGCTTGGTTCTTCCTCGCTACAGTCCACACCAAATGTATCACTTGACCTACCAGAGAGCCAGGGAGTTTAAGGGGGAGAAAATCATCCTTTATATCACCAAGAGAAATAAAGTTGTATGTATTTCCTACAGGTATCTATTCCGCTGAAGCGTCATATTGACAACACTCTCCTTCAACTTATGTTCCTCCTTGCATTGCTAGTCATACCAAAGAAGGTCACAATAACCGGCTCCTCAAGGGCCAAAGTAGCAGAGGTACGTCAGGGTATACCGAGCCAGAGTTGCCAATTCATTCTCTAGAGCACGCCTAGACATATTTACTAAATACGAGCAATCTTATTCTAAAGGAGGGATCATGTAGTGTCTAGAGAAACGTGAGCTCATTGGCGTCAGCAGCGGATGGGCGGGAAGACCTGATGCACTTTGCAACCTCAGAAAAGAATTCCAAGTAATGACACTTCTATGGGGCCCTAAAGTAGTGAAAAGGCTCGCTTTAGTACTTGTCGGCCATATTCCTCGTCTTAAAAGTCAAAGTTGTACTTCATCCTTCATCCAATCTGTGCGTAATCATTGTTAAAACAAATACACCATGAATAGGAAAATTGAAGACAAAAATGCCAAAAGCTTTCAAAACTTACCGAAAATAACTTTTCTTTCTTTCTGGGAACGAGTCTCTGTCATACCCCAAATTTGTCATACCCGCACCATTTTATTTTTCTGTCTAACCATTATTCAAAAATCCAAAAATATGTCAGTTCTTTTCTTCAGGATTTGTGCGAAAAAATCGGGTAATTTGAGTTTGTTAAGTCGGTATGTTGTGTGGAAGCATTTGTCTAATTATCACCTTTATTTTTTTCATAAATTATTTTATCACAAAAATTCTACAAAAAATGTCAATCAATCTTTTTTTCCACTATTTCTTAAAAAAAGTATATTCATTTCAATTCATAGCCATAGCCATATCCATATTTTCATTTATTTTTATTTGTATTTCTAAACCAATTTTTTTAATCCCATTGTTTTCTAATTATTATTATTATTATTTTTTCATTTGTCCTAAATATCTAATTACTATTTTAAATCTTCTTTTATTATTTCTAATCCTTTCTTTAAATTTATTCCCAATAACTCTATTAAATCCATTTATAAGCCCATACTTTTATCACCATTATTCCATTTCTTTTTTACTATTATTTTTTTTATTCCTTTTATTTGTGTTTTATTATCATTATCATTATTATTCTGTTTATAATTTCTATTTTTTATTTTTCATATCTTATTATTATTATATCATTATTTCTCTCACATTTTTTTTACAGTTAACACACACAACAACCCCACACAAAAGTTTGTTATTACAGCTCACACAGATAGTACAAGGGGACCATCACAATTCTTTCGGTAATCTCACTCCCAAAAGATTCCACTACCTCACCAAAATGCAGTAACAAAAAATTCCTTGATTCACTCTCATATAATCCTATTCAAATCATGTCCTTCAAAGGAGGCAGAACAAAAAAAGATGAGATGGAAAAGAAAACGCAAAATCGCAGACTTACCACTAACAAACCACTGAGTCTGAAACCTTTAAACCGCTGAAACTCAGATACAACCAAACAAAATCTATAAAAAACCACTAAACCAAAAACCAATTCCCACACTGAAAACGCAGCCCCCACCACCATAACAAACATCCCAAATCCCCCTCCTCAAACAATAACCACACAAAACTCCATCATTCTTTCAAACCAGCCAAAAACATAAACTAAAAAAAAAAAACCTGAAATGCAACCGGAAATCTTGAATCCGTGAGAATCCGAAAGAAATCATCACGCACAAGCTAACCGAAACCCACCACCACTTCAAAACCGCTCACCATCGCAAACCGCGCCTCCCAAATCAACCCGCAAAACTGAAACGCGAGAGGCTGAGTCGAATCCGAGAGAGTCGAGATCGAACAAACCAAGATTTGCCGCCGTAAATCACCGAGCATCTGGCCGACGTGAATCCGAAATCCGCCGTATAGCCATGAGAAACCGTTCGCGAGAGGGTGAGCGAGCAAACTGAGAAACAGAGAGATCGAGAGAAAAAACCATCGAACGGACCAAACTAGGAGACGACGAAAGAGGTGAGAGAGATACCAAGTGAATGAAATGGTGAGGAGGAGTGAGACTGATTCATTTTCTTTTGTTCTGTTTTTTTTTTTATTTATTTCTTTTACTGAGTTATTTTTTATTTATTTCGTTTTTCAAAATTTCCTTTAAAAGTCTCTATATAAATTTTATTTTCTTTTTCTTCACGAGTTGATTAGATTTTGGGTTTAGCCCACAGACCCATTTGATTTGCTGTTACTTACACCACCAATTCCCAACTATCTAAACCTCTCTGTTGTTTATTTTATTTGTTTTTGTGTTCAATCTACATTTGATTTATGATTTTGTGATTTTTAAGCTTATTATTTTAAATCTATTTCTTTGTTTGTTATAATTTGGTTTTGTCATCTAATTATTATTTAGAAAAATATCTAAAAAATGTTAGTAATCACCTTGTTTTATTTTATTATTTTATTGGGGGGCCAATGATATAACAAAAGGCCGGATTTTTTCGATTTCGTTAAATCGGGAATCCGGTCAATATGAGGCCTATGTACTTAGTTTTTTTTTAATTATTTTTATCGATTCCGTTTATTCCGTTAATTCAATTTACGTAATTATTTATTTTATTTCAATTAATTTAGTTTATTTAATTTAATCATTTATTTATTCACTATTTTTTATGGTCGATGAACATCAAATTAATTTTGAGATTCGTCGCGAGCCGACTCGACATCTCGATTAATGATGAGACCATCCGATTTAAATTCAATTCATTTATTTATTTTCGCATTTCAAAAATATTTTTCAACTCCTCATAGAACGATTTTAACATTAAATCGGTTCTAAGGCAGTTAATGAACCACACCTCGACGCGTCCGAAAAGGTCCAATGCCTTCGAATAGTTGTCACCCGATAAAAAGGCCGAACGCCTCCGAATAGTTCGAAAACACTACACACACGCTTTCTCTTGGGCAAATTACAACGAGACCCTTTTATTTCATGCAATCCCATCTAATTTGTTTTGTATCCCTTCCCCATTTTATGTACGCATTTTTATTTTCTGCATTTTATCGATTTTATTTCGTTCGCGAACCCTTGGTCCAACGCCAAGTGGTTGCACTCTCACATAATTGCACTTTATTTTTCAGTTATCGTTTCGTTTATTAGGATCCACTTCACCTTACGAGCCGAGCGCTTTGTGCCTCGCTAACAAACCACAAAATAAACCTCCATTTGCATTCGCCCATAAACCTCAAAAAAACCAAGATGTTTCTTTTTAGATCCAAACCGTTGATCCAACGTCAAGCGGTCATTAGGAAATAAAACATATCAATAATACGAGAAGAAATTGTACGCCACGAGCCTTAAACGGTAGAAAGGAGGATAACGAGCTATCGTTACTCGCTCCGATTATTTCGACGCAAGACGCTCGTCTTGTTGGACGGAATAAACTATCCATAGTCTTTAGTGCAATTCGACTCCTAAAACTTTTCATCGAAGAAAGGTAATAAAATCAACCATCAACCGTAGTAAGCCGAACTACGAGTCTCTAACTTTCCCATTGCACGCGGGAGTACGTAGGCACAAGGATCTCAATCCTTGCCGAGCACCTAGGATCAATCTAACTTATAATTTAAACTCATTCCCCTTAGCAAGTAAGTCGTTAAGCATAGACATCCTTTCACGCGTGACAACTTAGATGGTTCCCATCGAGTACGATGGATGTAGGGGGTGCTAATACCTTCCCCCTGCATAACCAACTTCCGAACCCAGGTAATGGTTGCGAGACCTTTGTCCTCATCCCTCTCTTCCCGGGTTGTATCTATATCTTCCCTTTCCTTATTCGAGAATAAATAGAATTAGGTGGCGACTCTTCAGTTTGTCCAGCGTGCGGCTCCGTCTCTTCGGATCGCGTGAGGTCGTATTTTTCGGGGTGCGACAACTGGCGACTCTGCTGGGGACTGGTTCACCCCTATGCGAGTCAAGCCTAGTCTAGGTTTCCATGCTTGTTTGATGTTTGCTTTTATTTCTTACTTGTTTATTTTATCGCTTTCTTTATCACATTCCATATTATATATCTTGTGGCTCCTTGGTACTATAATTTGGATCGATACTTTGATCGCAGAAGAACACGAGGGAAAGGCTCTATACCCGGGCTTACGAGTACAAACATAAGTTAGCGAGGTTGTGTAGTATGGGCTCCCGAGGGAAACACTCTCATGGGTTGTCGATAGGAAAACCTCACTTGGAGTAGATTCTAATGAGAATACTGACGACCGTCAAGTTCTTAGCGTGTGTGCTTAGTTGTTTTCATTAGGGTCATCGACTCTGAGGACCTTTAGATTCTTTTGGTTAAAACATCGATTGATGGTCGTGTAGTATTGGCTCCCGAGAAATTTTCTCTCGTGGGTTGTCGATCCGAAGACCTCACTCAGAATAGACTTTCTCAATGGAGTTGATTGACTGTCAAGAGCTGACATGTGCATCAAACATTTGAGCAAGGTCCGTAACTCTGAGGCCTTTGTTTAAACCTTGTGTCGATGATTGCGTAGTATGGGCTCCTGAGAAATTTTTCTCTTGTGGGTTGTCGATACGAAGATCTCACCCAAAATAGATTCATATGGGGAAGTCAATCAATCATCATGCTTATGGCGTGTGTGATGAACAACCATATGAATTGATAACTTTGGGGTCCCTAAAACTTTAGAGTCTACCCAGTGAGTTCCTGGTCAGAGTATCATCTATCTATACCTTAGACTCATGAGACCATGATCTTGTGATCCTGGATTCTGACGTTGCATATCATTTCATTTGCATTAATTATTCATATTGCATTTCATTCCAAAGCCGGGAACTCATTTCATGTTCCTCCATATTCAGTAAATCAAGCTGGTTTCTCGACGCCCGTATCGTGCTAGACGCCCGTACCTAACTCGAGCCAACACTAGAAGACTAATAGACGTGATTCAAGAAGAGAAAACTGCTATGAGGGAAGAGATTGACTCGGTCAAGAACAATATTGACACAATTTACGAGACCATACAAGCTTTGCCTAGAATGGAAGAACGTCGTGAAGCTGCTGCCGCAATGAACAATGCTCAAGTGCAAGGATCTACCTCGCGCGCAATGCCTTCAGTTCCAGTTCCAAATCCTTTGGTCTATGGTTTGCCTCCAAGCTTCACTCCTGCTGTCGAGGAGGTCACTTCCCAACCAATACCTACCTCTGGTGTTACTATTGGTGCTATTCCTCAAGCTCAACCTATTCCAACTCAAGTCCAGTTTCCTCATGCTGAAGAGGATCAATAAGTTGAGTACGAGATGCATACTGCTATTCCAATCATCAACCCGCATGCTGTCCAAGAATCCGAAGTTATGAAAATGTGTCGTGAGTTAGCTGAAAAACTCCGAATCATGGAAGGACACAACTCAACTTCTCTGAGTGCCTCAGACATGTGCTTAGTTCCAGATGTTGTGATCCCTACTAAGTTCAAACTGCCAAAATTCGAAAAATACAAAGGACTCAGTTGTCCTGAACTCCACTTAAGGATGTATTGCAGGAAAATGGCTGCTCATGCCAAAGATGACAGACTCATGATCCATTGCTTCCAAGACAGTCTGTCTGGAGCGTCTCTAGAATGGTACATGCAACTTGAGCGTAACAATGTTCGTACTTGGCTTGATCTATCTGATGCATTCAAAAAGCAATACAAGTACAACACTAACTTAGCTCCAAATCGTACTCAACTTCAGAGTATGACTCAAAAGGAGAAAGAATCCTTTAAGGAGTACGCACAATGCTAGAGGGAGTTAGCTGCCAGAGTACATCCGCCGTTGGTTGACCGTGAATTGATTGACATCTTCATGGGTACCCTACAGGGGTAATACTACGAAAAGTTGATCAGCAACGTATCTTCTGGATTTTCAGACATGGTGATTGTTGGAGAAATAATCGAAGAAGGTCTGAAAAGTGGAAAAATCCAAGGAGGTTCTAGTAGCCAAGCCAGTGTCAAGAAGCCTTTCAACGGGTACAAAATGGGTGAAACAAATGCCATTTCTACTGCAAGTGGGAAACCTCAACAGAGTGCGCCTACTTCAATCCCCTACTATCAGTAACCGTATGTTGCTGCTGCACAATATGCTCCTATGCCTTATCAGCCAATTCCTCCAATGCCTTATCAACCAGCTATTCAAGCTCCATTTTCGCCTCAGATGGCTTATCAACCACGTCCATATCCTCTAATTGTTGCTGCGCAATATGCACCCAATCCGTACCAGCAATCGGCCTACCCACAACGGCCTGGTCAACAACAACAACGCGCTCCTCAACAGCGCCCACCATATCAACAAAGAGGATATGAGAGACACATTGATCCCCTACCTATGTCATATTCCGAAATCTTTAATGGGCTGATGACAAAAGGATCTCTTACTTTGAAAGATATGCCACCTCAGGCTGGTAACGCCCGGAACTATGATGCCAATGCTCGCTGTGAGTATCACAAAGGCGCTCCAGGTCACACAATCGAGAACTGCCATGCCTTTAAGCACAAAGTTCAAGATATGGTCAACTCTAAGGATATCACCTTCACTCCAAGAAACCCAAATGTCCAGAACAATCCAATGCCGCCGCACGGTGCCAACAAGTGAAAGCGTTTGAAGGGGTTGTTAAAAAAATGGGTAGTCTCCAACTCTAAAGCAGTCAAATCAAGAGAAATTCATTCCTCAAATCAAGGCAGTCGTCGCCATTTATCATTTTTGCATCTTTGTTATTTTGTACTGTTTGTTAAATACTATTTGCTCTGAACATTATCGTTTGTACTTGGTTTTGTTAATGTTATGTTTATGCATGTTTTGAATCAATCTATTCGCATTCACTCATCATTTATCATTTATCACAAAAGCACAAAAATACTTCCTCACTTCACTTTAGCAAATATTTTAGGGAGGATGATGAAAATTGAATACCCATAACTATTGCGGTATGCTTTCGGATAGAACCTTGTCAATGATATACAAGCATTCTTTCAAATCCCCAAACACTGGAGATATAAGGAGTTAATCCATGGTCAAACACTTCGAGCCTAGAAGTATGAGTTTCTTTCGGATACAAACCCTTACGTGTAACCCGGGGCAGGGTAGTTGTTCAGTTAACTTGACTATACCTTCAAATCCTAAGATGAAACATCCCGTCAGAGGACCATCAACAAATGATTTGACAGTCACAACATTCACCAAAACAAAAAATATATAGAAAAATAAAAAACTGCTAAGTTGAGCACCCGAAGGGAGACTTAGTCGGAAAAAAAAAACAAATAAAAAAAGAGGAGCTCAGATCCTCAGCAAAAGCAAAACAAATATCAGTGACCACCAAATCAAGAATGAAAGGGTCACCAGCAAAATAAGATGACTGCCATTTTCAAACAAACTTTAAAGCTTCATCTTCACTCTTGCAAAGTCAAAACAAATGCATGTATAGAGTTAACTGAACGTAGGACTGGAGAACATCACGAAGAAGGGGTGGGTACAAATAACTTTGAGCCTTATACCGTTGTTTCTCAAACCATTAACCAGACCACGTTGCAACCCTCAAAAGACCTAATTGAGGCACAATTTATTCTGAAAGCATGCTACCAACAAGGTTGCGTAAACTGACTCCCATATATTTGCTAATCTTCAATCTCGATTGCACATTATTATTGCTGCATCTTTCATGCACTTTTTAAATCAACACCTCGTTTGGGCTAACGGTCCATTCGTCACACTATCACAATCATTCAAATAATTGACTTTTTCAAAACTTATATGAACGTTGCATTAACACTACCATTTGTGTATGAACAATTTAATTGCAAATCAGTGCTTAACATCAGTGCAATCCCAACAAAGGGCAATCGAAAGAGGAACTTGAATCAATACTTCTTCAAAATCAGCTCAATCAGGGGCAAAACCATTCTCAACAGCTCAATCAGGGGCAAAATCATCTTCAACAGCCCAATCAGGGGCAAATTATCTTCAAACAGCTCAATCAGGGGCAGACACCTACCAAATCCAGACACTGGGGCAGATCATGTCATGGCCATTGTCAAAGATTCCCCACCAGATTTATTTCAAATACCCTACAGACAGGGGCAAGCAAGCAAAGAGCAAATATTCCTATCTATTCTCCCCAGCTGAACAAGCAGATTTTGTTGGACGTTGGCAATCATTCAAAGCAAAGCAATCTTCATGTGCCAATTAAGTCGCTCCGCTCATCAGCAAGTAACCGAACTTGGGGCATACAAATTCATCTTCTGACCATGCATCGTCGAAGATCGAGTGTCGGGGAATCAAACCCTCCACCCACCCATAGTCCAATCATCATTGGCAACTACCAAACCAAAAGTCCACCAAGCTGGAACCTTTCAATCGCTCATATGCATCATTATGCATCATCAACGTCATAAGCATCATTTACATCAATCATTTGCAACATGTGCATCATTCGCATACATAAATAAATCAACTTTTCATACTCCCAACATTTTAACTTTCAGCAGTGCATAAATACTTGCATTGTATCTCCATCATTATGGAATACCATTTCAAAACAAACAAACATAGTTGCATGAGTCAGGATCCAGGATCGATCGATGATTCCAGGCATCTCCTTGGCAAATTCCAGTGGCCGTCCCCCATTGGATATCTTTTCTTCGGCCCTTTCCTCCCAAAGCAACTTTACTCATTTCACTAGTATTTCTCAGTCAGATCGAATTTAATTTTTCAGTCACCCGGTTTTCCCTTTGGTGGCGGGGGTCGAATTTAATTTTCAGTCACTCGGTTTTCCCTTTAAGTGACGGTGTCGCATTTAAATTTCATTTGCCTTATCATCTTCTGGTGATAAGTGATTTTATTTTCAGTCATTTGCCTTATCATCCTCTGGTGATAAGTGATTTTATTTTCAGTCATTTGCCTTATCATCCTGGTGATAAGTGATTTTATTTTCAGTCATTTGCCTTATCATCCTCTGGTGATAAGTGATTTTATTTTCAGTCATTTGCCTTATCATCTTCTGGTGATAAGTGATTTTATTTTCAGTCATTTGCCTTATCATCCTCTGGTGATAAGTGATTTTATTTTCAGTCATTTGCCTTATCATTCTTAGGTGATAAGTGATTTTATTTTCAGTCATTTGCCTTATCATCTTCTAGTGATAAGTGATTTTATTTTCGGTCGTTTGCCTTATCATCCTCTGGTGATAAGTGATTTTATTTTCAGTCATTTGCCTTATCATCCTCTGGTGATTAGTGATTTTATTTTCAGTCATTTGCCTTATCATCCTCTGGTGATAAGTGATTTTATTTTCAGTCATTTGCCTTATCATCCTCTAGTGATAAGTGATTTTATTTTCAGTCATTTGCCTTATCATCTTCTGGTGATAAGTGATTTTATTTTCAGTCATTTGCCTTATCATCCTCTGGTGATAAGTGATTTTATTTTCACTCATTTGCCTTATCATTCTTAGGTGATAAGTGATTTTATTTTCAGTCATTTGCCTTATCATCTTCTGGTGATAAGTGATTTTATTTTCGGTCGTTTGCCTTATCATCCTCTGGTGATAAGTGATTTTATTTTCAGTCATTTGCCTTATCATCCTTGGGTGATAAGTGATTTTATTTTCAGTCATTTGCCTTATCATCCTTCGGTGATAAGTGATTTTATTTTCAGTCATTTGCCTTATCATCCTCTGGTGATAAGTGATTTTATTTTCAGTCACTCGCTTTATCATCCGTCGGTGATAAATGATTTATTTTGTCAACTTATTTCTTGCTATGTCACCCATCATTTCCAATTTTTAATAATATGCTATTTTCACAATTTCTTTCTTTTCGGACAAATTCGGAGTCTGTTAGTATCTAATTGTCTTATACCTTGAAAGTTTGAACGCGAGCCAGTTCGTCTTACTCGGTCTAAGACAATTCGATAGGGGCAACTGTCATACCCCAAATTTGTCCTACCCGCACCATTTTATTTTTCTGTCTAACCATTATTCAAAAATCCAAAAATATGTCAGTTCTTTTCTTCAGGATTTGTGCGAAAAAATCGGGTCATCTGAGTTTGTTAAGTCGGTATGTTGTGTGGAAGCATTTGTCTAATTATCACCTTTGTTTTTTTTCATAAATTATTTTATCACAAAAATTCTACAAAAAATGTCAATCAATCTTTTTTTTCCACTTTTTCTTAAAAAAAGTATATTCATTTCAATTCATAGCCATATCCATATTTTCATTTATTTTTATTTTTATTTATAAACCAATTTTTTTTAATCCCATTATTTTATTATTATTATTATTATTATTATTATTATTATTATTATTATTATTATTATTATTATTATTATTATTATTATTTTTCATTTGTCCTAAATATCTAATTACCATTTTAAATCTTCTTTTATTATTTCTAATCCTTTCTTTAAATTTATTCCCAATAACTCTATTAAATCCATTTATATGCCCATATTTTTATCATCATTATTCCATTTTTTTTTTACAACTATTTTTTTTTAATTCCTTTTATTCGTGTTTTATTATCATTATCATTATTATTCTGTTTATAATTTCTATTTTTTATTTTTCATATCTTATTATTATTATATCATTATTTCTCTCACATTTTTTTTTACAGTTAACACACACAACAACCCCACACAAAAGTTTGTTATTACAGCTCACGCAGATAGTACAAGGGGACCATCACAAGTCTTTCGGTAATCCCACTCCCAAAAGATTCCACTACCTCACCAAAATGCAATAACAAAATTCCTTGATTCACTCTCATATAATCCTCTTCAAATCATCTCCTTCAAAGGAGGCAGAACAAAAAAAGATGAGATGGAAAAGAAAACGCAAAATCGCAGACTTACCACTAACAAACCACTGAGTCTGAAACCTTTAAACCGCTGAAACTCAGATACAACCAAACAAAATCTGTAAAAAACCACTAAACCAAAAACCAATTCCCACACTGAAAACGCAGCCCTCACCACCATAACAAACATCCCAAATCCCCTTCCTCAAACAATAACCACACAAAACTCCATCATTCTTTCAAACCAGCCAAAAACATAAACTCAAAAAAAAAAACCTGAAACGCAACCGGAAATCTTGAATCCGTGAGAATCCGAAAGGAATCACCATGCACAAGCTAACCGAAACCCACCACCACTTCAAAACCGCTCACCATCGCAAACCGCGCCTCCCAAATCAACCTGCAAAACTGAAACGCGAGAGGCTGAGTCGAATCCGAGAGAGTCGAGATCGAACAAACCAAGATTCGCCGCCATAAATCACCGAGCATCTGGCCGACGTGAATCTGAAATCCGCCGTATAGCCATGAGAAACCGTTCGCGAGAGGGTGAGCGAGCAAACTGAGAAAAAGAGATATCGAGAGAAAAAACCATCGAACGGGCCAAACTAGGAGACGGCGAAAGAGGTGAGAGAGATACCGAGTGAATGAAATGGTGAAGAGGAGTGAGACTGATTCATTTTCTTTTGTTCTGTTATTTATTTATTTATTTCTTTTACTGAGTTATTTTTTATTTATTTCGTTTTTCAAAATTTCTTTTAAAAGTCTCTATATAAATTTTATTTTCTTTTTCTTCATGAGTTGATTAGATTTTGGGTTTAGCCCACAGACCCATTTGATTTGCTGTTACTTACACCACCAATTCCCAACTATCTAAACCTCTCTGTTGTTTATTTTATTTGTTTTTGTGTTCAATCTACATTTGATTTATGATTTTGTGATTTTTAAGCTTATTATTTTAAATCTATTTCTTTGTTTGTTATAATTTGGTTTTGTCATCTAATTATTATTTAGAAAAATATCTAAAAAATGTTAGTAATCACTTGTTTTATTTTATTATTTTATTGGGGGGCCAATGATATAACAAAAGGTCGGATTTTTTCGATTTCGTTAAATCAGGAATCCGGTCAATATGAGGCCTATGTACTTAGTTTTATTTATTATTTTTATCGATTCCGTTTATTCCGTTAATTCAATTTACGTAATTATTTATTTTATTTCAATTAATTTAGTTTATTTAATTTAATCATTTATTTATTCACTATTTTTTATGGTCGATGAACATCAAATTAATTTTGAGATTCGTCGCAAGCCGACTCGACATCTCGATTAATGATGAGACCATCCGATTTAAATTCAATTCATTTATTTATTTCCGCATTTCAAAAATATTGTTCAACTCCTCATAGAACGATTTTAACATTAAATCGGTTCTAAGGCAGTTAACGAACCACACCTCGACGCGTCCGAAAAGGTCCAACGCCTTCGAATAGTTGTCACCCGATAAAAAGGCCGAACGCCTCCGAACAGTTCGAAAACACTGCACACACGCTTTCTCTTGGGAAAATTACAACGAGACCCTTTTATTTCATGCAATCCCCTGTAATTTATTTTGTATCCCTTCCCCATTTTATGTACGCATTTTTATTTTCCGAATTTTATCGATTTTATTTCGTTCGCGAACCCTTGGTCCAACGCCAAGTGGTTGCACTCTCACACAATTGCACTTTATTTTTCAGTTATCATTTCGTTTATTAGGATCCACTTCACCTTGCGAGCCGAGCGCTTTGTGCCTCGCTAACAAACCACAAAATAAACCTCCATTTGCATTCGCCCATAAACCTCAAAAAAACCAAAATGTTTCTTTTTAGATCCAAACCGTTGATCCAACATCAAGCGGTCATTAGGAAATAAAACACATCAATAATACGAGAAGAAATTGTATGCCACGAGCCTTAAGCGGTAGAAAGGAGGATAACGAGCTCTCGTTACTCGCTCCGATTATTTCGACGCAAGACACTCGTCTTGTTGGACGGAATAAACTATCCATAATCTTTAGTTCAATTCGACTCCTAAACCCTTTCATCGAAGAAAGGTAATAAAATCAACCATCAACCGTAGTAGGCCGAACTACGAGGCTCTGACTTTCCCATTGCACGCGGGAGTACGTAGGCACAAGGATCTCAATCCTTGCCGAGCACCTAGGATCAATCTAACTTATAATTTAAACTCATTCCCCTTAGCAAGTAAGTCGTTAAGCATAGACATCTTTTCGCGCGTGACAACTTAGATGGTTCCCATCGAGTACGATGGATGTAGGGGGTGCTAATACCTTCCCCATGCATAACCGACTTTCGAACCCAGGCAATGGTTGCGAGACCTTTGTCCTCATACCTCTCTTCCCGGGTTGTATCTATATCTTCCCTTTCCCTATTCGGGAATAAATAGAATTAGGTGGCGACTCTTCAGTCTGTCCAGCGCGCGGCTCCGTCTCTTCGGATCGCGTGAGGTCGTATTTTTCGGGGTGCGACAGTCTCCATCAGCAATTGATTATAAAGAAGACACTTTAAGCGTTTATGGTCTCCCTCGCCTGAGGAGTGCCACCACCAAGGTAACCTAGGTTGTTAATAAAGCTTACCAAGTGCTTCTTCTGATACAAAACTTTTGCAATGATGTCTTCTTCTTTATATACATACACCCCATTTCCCATAAGAAAATGACTCCCAATCTAGTACTAGGAGAACAACTGAGCGCATTTACCTTCCACTTTGTCCCCAACAACAAAAATTGTAGCGTGAACATTCAGGTGGATATGGGTAACTAGAAAGAATCGATCCTTAAAAAGCTGCAACTTAGGAAGAGTCCCAAAGCCCTGAATGGCATGTTCTAGAGAAATTAATCCCTTATTCCGTGTCTGAGTCGCAGAACCATGTGTAATACCTCAAAATTTGCCCTCACTCTTTTTACCTTAACTGGCTTACCGCTTTGCATTTCATCTGCATATTCTATTAGGTCATGGCAGTCGCAATCACACATTTGCATTGAGCTCCGAAGGCATGGGATCGAAGCACTTTCCCACCATTTGAGTTATTTATTTAAAGGTGATTTATCTGGCTATGGTACTCGAATTAAGATGAAGGTATGGGCTAATGGCATTATGAACATCTTTCTATCAAAGTTCATCCAACCACAAGGTTTTCCTTTACCAAGACTCGTTAGGGTTTATTCCTTATTCAGTGACAGAGGGTAATCATCGGGATCTAGTTCACCTTTCAACTAATGTTTTGTGTAAGGTGTTGCGGTTTATAGATTAAGTCATGGTAATTTGGTGTCAAGGAGTAGTTCAGGAGTCTGTGGGAATTTGGTTTTGGTATAATTCGAGATTGGTTATTGATTTGCCTTATTTCTCAAGGACTGATCCAATTTAGCCTCAAGTGTGATTTTTGTGGGCTCGAGCTCATCATCTCTGTGCAAGAACCAAAGGATTTCATTGTGGCCGATTTCAAAGGTTATTTGGATTGAGATGTTATTCGGATTCATGCTGGTTTCGTTGAGTTTTCTCGGTTCATCATTATCACAAGGGAGACTGTAATTTGAATTCAAGTCCATTCGAAGGTCCGCAATATCCATTTCCAGTCCATTTTTTGATTCAACTTAAGTCATGCTGAACCATTTCCTAATCCATTTTGCCATTCCACATTCTTACTTTTGAACATCATTAACCATTTCTTTTTGGTACCATAAGACCATATCCTTAAGCCCATCCTAAGTTCAAGTCCATGTGCCCATAAAATCCATTTTTAATACTCTTTTATTTTCAACCAATATTCTTTGTGAACTCTATTCCATATTTTAAACCACTTTTAAGTCCAATTAACCATATTGCAACTATTCAATCCAGCAATTAAATGAGTCAAGACCCTTCTTAGGCCCAAAGTCAGTTTTTTAGATCCAATTACCATAATCATTTTCTATCCATTTAATGTTCATTTATATCCTTTTCTTGCCCATTTATAAATTCTTTCTTTCTAATCCAATTTCAATTCATTGACAATTATCCATTTCCATATTCAAATTAAACCCATTGTCCAAATATTGTTTTTCGGATCCATCGGTCAAACAAACCTTTGCCACTCTTAACATCAGAATTCTAAACCATTCTTTTTGTTATAACTCCTTCATTATCTCTTTTTCCAATCTTCATATCAATTTCAAAACTCCAACTTTAATCATGTTTTACATTGAGCCCATATTGTTTTATAGGGGATTGATCTTTTTTTGACAAGATTTGGGGGAAATAAAAATAATAGTAATAATAAAGATAAACAAAACAAAAAAATTCATCAAGAGTCCAATTCTTGCATCAGGTTCAAAAGAATGAAAATACAGATTCCAAAAAATCCTTAGGGGATAATATACAAGGAAAATACAGATTCCAAAAAAATCCTTAGGGGATAATATATAAGGAAATATATCAGTAAATGAGGAAAAATAAACCAGAAAAAATCAGTTACAAGTGTAACTGATATAACAGAAGAAAATCTGCAAAAAGCTCCTCATATATACCAATCTTTCTGCAACCTTCTTGGATCTTCTTCTGTTTTCACCACCATCTTCAAATTCAGTTTCACCACTCTTCAGCTTCAATTTTCAACCTGCATCATCAATTATGCAGAACTTCACCATTCACCTGCAACAAAAATTCAGTACAAAAAAGCAACAATTCAGTTTCACAGAACACTTTAAGCAATCCGCAAGAACGCAACAACATTGACAAAATTCATATTTCATAATCAAGAAGAAGAAGAAAACGGAAGCAATGGTGAAGACGAGATCATACCAAGGTTTCTTATCAGAGTTATTGATGGGCTAAATACGTACTCTAATATGTGTCTAGCGGTATCTTAATTGCAAGTGCACAGCCTATCGAAGTAATATTTAAGATTATCGATCCACATGGACTTTATGATTACTTAGTGCTAGAGGATTTTCTAGTTTAGCTAAGGTGAATGGTTGTCACGATTTTTTGGTTGTTTTTAAAGATTAAAGGCGGGAATTTAATTTAAGTTTAATAAAATAATACTAAGGCGGTCGGTATGTAATTATGTTAACTTAGGCGGGTCAATCTAACCTAGGCTTATAAAGATGGTTCACTTAATCTATTATGTAGAGGTTACCAGTTTAAATATCTTTAACTCACACTCTCGTGGTCTTATCTCAGATCTTACCCCTAAAGCCCTATGCCTGCTCTCGCTAGCCCATAAGTGTTTAGAAATAATTTTTGGAAACTTAGTAATTCTAATTCATTTTAAAGCACTCTCGCTGTGTTTAAATTAAATGCCTAACTTTAGCTATCTGGTTAAAATCTCACACTCTCGTGGTCTTGACCTAACCTATTACACTTTCCTTACTCTCGTAACAAAAAGGTTGATTTTATAATAAAAAGTCTCAGCCAGAATTTTAAGCTCTTAATTATTTTAAGCCTAGAGTTGATTTTACCGATTTAGTTTATTTTAATTACATACCGCCCTAAGGTGTTTAGCTACTCATTATTGTTGAACCAGACAGAGGCAGAAAAACACAAAATAAAATATGCATAACAGAAAAAAAATACTTAACATTAATATAAATGCAATTTAAATAAAAACCTGAATAACAATTAAATTAGTAGACTCCTTCTTCCACAGTCTGAAAGCTCGGAGTACGGACCGGAATCGGAAATAAAATTTCTTAAAGAATTCTGAAGGTTTTGAAACAAATTAAATTATAACAATTTCCTAATGTTGGAAATTGTTATATGGTTGGTTGGGATACAGAAAATTAAAGCAAGTAAAATAAATGCTGGAAAAATAAAGGGTGCAAATAAAAACGGCAGAGCTTCCGCAAGAAAATTAAAATCAAAACTCTCTGTAAATTGTTTCTTGAAGTTAAGCTATTTATAGGATCAATGTTTTGGGCTTGGCAGTTGGAATTGGTGCATGGGCCTCGTAGAGACTGAGAAAATCCAGGGAATACTTGGTCTGCGGGAAAATAGGCATGTTGACTTCACGTAGCGTACACGTTCATGACCAAGTCTCATCAAAATACCCTAAATTCCCCTTGTCACGTTCGTGACAAAGGTGTCACGTTCGTCTTCCGTGTCTTATGCGCGTCACGGTCGTGAGGGACTTGTGACGACCGTGACTGCTCCTTTTAGCGTGTCACGGTCGTGACTCCTAGGTGACGATCGTGACTGTTACAAAAAGTGCAGATTATGCAGAATTCCTCTTTTCTTCATCTTTTAATGGTTGATTTTGCTCATTTCACTTGTGGCTCATGATTTGGCTCTGTAATTGATATACCTGCAAAATGGCAAAGAAAACTCGAGGGATCGGGTGTTAAAACGACAAATATGCGATAAAACGACATTGAAACATAGCAATATAAACGATACTTTTTCTCGTTATCAAACTTCCCCAAACTTAAACCTTTGCTTGTCCTCAAGCAAATAGTCGGTTGAAAATTGTCGGACAAGTTTTCATCGACGCACACACATAACAAACCGTACGAAGAATCGTTTTGTCAGATAAACCGGTACTTTGATAAAACACTAACGATACACTAATGACACAAGCAACAAGCTAAGTCGTCGACTTCCCGTTAAACGAAACATTCGGTAATTGCGTTACGATTCCACCTAGAGTCTTTCGATCTTATTTCGCCCGGTTTCATTCTAGCGCAATCACATTAAGCCCTTTGCCTTAGCACGCACGTAGTGGAGTAGCCGGTTAGTGACTTTGATCCTTTATAAGCACGGGGTCTGGTACACGAATGTGGTAACCCTATATACATTATCCGATTTGGAGGTTGTGGGGGATCGAGCCGTAGCACGCCCTACCAAGTTCAGAACTATTACCTCTGAACCAACCCGCAATGGACTCCTTCTCATATTTCTCGTTTCTTATATGCGACCGTGTACTTTGGTGCAATTTCTTTTCATTTGCATCGAGATATGAAGGATCATTATAGATTAGGCATCAAACACTTATATTCATCGGCTCCCCACGTGGTTTGTGTTCAGACGGTGCTGACTGCTAGTATAAACTACTAGGGGTTACTTTTGAACTGAAACTTAAGGTGTAGTCGTAATAATTATCGGAACGGAATGCTTAAGTGGGAAGTGTAAGGTGTCAAGACTGTATTGATCTTGTTGAATCGTTCTCAGCTTCCTAATTATGATTTCGTAGGTAAGTCGGGTAATGCGAAGAATAAATTAAAGATTTTTTTTCGGTATGGCTAAATAAACGGGGAAAGTTTGAAACTAAAGAAAATAGCACAAATATTACTCTGTTTCATTAAAAATACGAAAAGGAAATACAACGGAATGGAAAGTGCGGAAAGGGAAAATGCGGAAAAATGAAAGGTACCTCTCCCACACTATATCAGACATTGTCCTCAATGTTGTGATATAATAGCGGTTAAAGTACAATACAAACAACTGAAAAGGAAAAACATAAACAAAAACTAAAACTAAGGCTGCTGATGACCACGGCCTCGGCTTCTGGTGCGAGAGCGTATGGTCGGAGTCGCTTCAGGATCAGAACCGGTGCCGGTAATAGCAGTGATATCAATGCGCAAAGACTCTAGCTCGCTAAAGATTTCTCCGAGCTTCTCATCAGTCGTTCTCTGGTTGGTGGCAACAGCTGAAAGTAATGCATCATGTTGCTCTTTTTGCCTTCGCTCCAGTGCGACATTCATCTGGTTCTGCTGATGAATCGCACGGAGGACGTCCTCAAGTGTGAATTCTTGTGCAGGAGGCTGTCGGGTGGATGACTCAGGAATGTCCTGGACAGGCTCAGCTGCATCCATGGTGTCTTGCATCTCGTCCACTGGTGGATCGGCCTGCTCATCAATAATGGGGGCGTGGCCGGCAGCATCCGGTAAAGCAAATAGCCAGTTGGCTTGGTTGGACGGATCGATGCGGTCACGGCACGACAAGATGATGTGGTGATAAACAGTGCCTTGGATAATAGGGCTAAACCTGCCATCATCTCTCTGAGCAATCAAGTGGGCGGACCTGCAATAATTCTTCGTTAGGAACTCTGCGGCTCTGCGAGGCAAATTGATGACCAAGTCACCAAGCTCCAGCTGAATGGCGAGGGTGGTGACAATCCCGCCTATGTAGAAGGGGGTTGCGCCTCTTTGCGCTATGGACTGGATATGGGACAGCATGAATGGGGCAGCATTGATGCGCTCGTCATTTAAGGCGCAGTGCAAGAACAAAAGCTCCTTGGAGTTAAGCTTGTGGTTGCTCTCTCTTGCAAAGATGGTGTTGCAGATGATGCGATGAAAGTATCTGATCGCCGGGTTGTGGATATGTGTAGCATTCAGGCTCTGAAAGGCTGTGGCACGGGTGTTGGTGATGTCGTGCCATAAGGTGAAAGCTGTTTCACTGAAGTTGTCCGGCACGCGGAGATGAGCATCATCGCCGTGATCGAAGCCTAGCAGCTCGGCGATCCTTGTTTGTGTAACTTCGAACTCCCGGCCGAGCAATCTGAACTTAGCAACGCCAGTGAGTTGACTTTTTGAACCGGTAGGAGTGATGTAATGAAACGAGCTCAAAAATTCCAATGTCAGAAGCTCGAACGTAGGCTGGGGCTGACTGCATAGATCCCACAAGCCAACCTTCTGAAGCAGGAGCTTCACACTGTTGAGCATTCCCAAATCCCTCAAACAGTCAGTGTCGACATATCGCGTGGGTTGAACACCACGGTTTTAGAATCTGATGAACCTCTGTCTCTGATTATCTCCATGCTCACCATCTCTAAACTGAATTTCTTCCATTGCATGCAAGTACGGGAGTGGGAGATGAGAGGTTTTTGAGGTTTGTGAGAAAAGTGTAAAATGTGAGGAAATTGGTTCGGATTATAGTGCAAGATGAGAATGTGATAGGTGTGGAGTAAATGGAGAGGTTAATGGAGTTTAATTTGGGTAATGGGAGGTTACGGGAGTTGGAAGAGATAATGGGGTTTTTTGAATGTTATGGAAGTTGAAAAAGGAAGAGGTTTCGAAGAAGAACAATTATGTTTCTAAGAATTCCTATAACTGGGGTCGTCACGGTCGTGATGGGGGGATGACGGTCGTGACGCGCTAATTAGCTTGTCACGATCGTTAGAAGGTGATGACGACCGTGAGGGATTAAAACTTAGAATATTTTCCAGAATGAATTATCTCTCTCACGTTCAATACAATTTATATATTTTTTTATGATCACTTCTCAATTTATTTTAAACACAAACAATATATAATATATAATATCAACATAAATTTGTAAATTTCATCACATGAGAAATTATATAAAACATTAATCAATTTAAACATAACAGTAAATGAATTGAAAGCATAGAAATTGATTAAATTGGAAAAATTTGTAAAACTAGAAGTGCTTTGCTTTTGATATAATTGAAGGGAAATTACATTAATAAAAATACGGTACGAAAATGTTTGCGAAATGTTAAACTAACTAGAAACGAAAACAATAAGTAAAATAAGTTAGATCACTACAGCATTTTCAAAAGTGCTTCTTCAAATCTTCGATTGCAGAGTTCAGGTGGTAGAATTGCTCACATGTTATGTCAGTTAAACCTATAATGTCCAATCGCATGCTTTTAATCTCATCCTTAACAGTATTTATATCGGCTTGGTAAACTTCAAGAGTGTTCATGATTTTCTTTAAGTTGTCAGCATATTCTACTTGATTCACTTCAGGGATTTCAATCACTTCGTCAGTGTGGTCAATGTCATGGTAACCAGGAGGTGTCTCAGGGTCACTTTCTACATCGGTCATTATATCATCCCTTATCTTGTAAGATTGAGGTGTTTCAGGAGTAGATGGATAGTCAGGAGGGGTAAGCTCATAAAGCCAATTATCCTTATTGTGAACACTGACTCTAGCATGGTTTGGTAGTGTGAACAGGGTTACTACTTCATTCCTGATTAGGTACTCGAAAGGTGGTTGTCCTAAATTCCTTATGATATGGCGGTTAAAGCAAAAGTTAAGATTCATAGGACGGATGGTACCTAAATGGTTACACCTGTGTAACTGGTATCTAAGTCCTAAGGCATCAGCAATCATGGTGACAAGACCTCCTACTAATATGGGTAGATCAGGTTCTTCTTGGATTCGAGTGAAGGTTTGCATCATGAAAGGCACACCATTGACTGGCTGTCCATTAGTCACACATGACATAATGAATATCTCATCTTTAGATACTCCAGTAAGGTTTTCTTCTTTTCCAAAGAAGGTGTGGGCAAGGATCTTATGGAAGTAACGGATAGCAGGGTTATGTATCTCATCATTGTTCATGTTATTTGGTTCAGGATGGTAATTTCCGGTTAAGGTTCCCCAAAAGAAATCCAGCTCAATGTCCATCAATTCTACCTGTGTGGTAGTAAAAGCAAAGGGTCCACTAGGGAATCCTAATAAGTCAGCTAGTTCTCTATGGTTAAAGTCATATTCTATTCCAAAAAGGCAGAAACTGATAAATCCTTTCCTGAATCCAAAACCGCGCTCGGGTAAGTAAACTAAAGAGCTGAGGAACTCAAGGGTGAGCTCGCGGTAAGTCACAAACTTTTGTTTAATCAATGCATTCTCCCATCCAAGTCGGTTAAACAAGTATAGGATGCTATCATGTATACCTAAGGTTTCCATACTCAGATCATTCGGGTACAGAGTCAAATCCATTGGTCTCTGTGATAACTCTTCAAATTTCATTCTTTGGTTCCTACCTCTAAATTTGGTTTCCATAAGGTTTATCGGTTGGTTAGCCATAGTTAGTGTAAATACGGAAGAAACAAATCAGGGGGAGAAGGAAAGTGGAAAAGACTTTAGAAAATCTGTAAAAGTGATTTAAAAATTAAAATAAGGAAAATAAGGAAATAGATGCATAAATAAAAGCAATAATAGTAATAATGAAATAAAACTATAATAAAATGACAAAACAAATAAACTAATAATAAAATGATAAATGACAAAATAATAAAATGATCAAAATGGTTAAATGATTAAATGGGTTGCCTCCCACTAAGCGCTGTTTTTATCGTCAAAAGCCTGACGTAATGCTTAGGCGTAGATTAATCAGGGAAATTAGTGGACAACTTTAAAAGCCTTAGACTATTTGCATAATCTCTATTTTCAACTTTATGGTAATGTTTTAAACGTTGTCCGTTTACTATGAACGGTTCACTATTCCTACCCTTAATTTCTATCGCTCCGCTCGGGAACACTCTAGTTATTTCATAGGGTCCTGACCATCTAGATTTTAGTTTTCCAGGAAAGAGCCTAAGTCTTGAATTAAAGAGGAGTACAACGTCTCCCACACTAAATTCTTTCCTAGATAGGCGTTTATCATGCCATCGCTTAGTTCTTTCTTTATATATCTTAGCATTCTCATAAGCATCTAGCCTTAACTCTTCTAATTCGTTAATATCTAGGATTCACTTTTCTCCTGCAGCATTATAGTTTATATTGAGAGTTTTGATCGCCCAATAAGCTTTGTGTTCTAGTTCTACCGGGAGATGACAAGATTTTCCATATACTAAATTGAAAGGTGTAGTTCCTATGGGTGTCTTGTAAGCTGTCCTATAAGCCCATAAAGCTTCATTAAGTTTAGATGACCAATCTTTCCGAGATATGGCGACAGTCTTTTCTAAGATTTGTTTGATTTCTCTGTTTGAGACTTCGACTTGTCCACTTGTTTGTGGATGATATGGTGTTGCCACACGGTGTCTTACTCCATACTTAGATAGTAATTTGTCAAAGATTTTTGAAACGAAGTGTGAGCCACCGTCACTTATGACGAGTCTAGGCACACCAAATCTGGGAAAGATTATATTTTTGAAAAGCTTTATTACTACTCGTGTGTCATTTGTAGGAGAAGCTATAGCTTCAATCCACTTTGAAACGTAATCGACAGCTACGAGTATGTAATTATTACCGAAAGATGATGGGAATGGTCCCATGAAATCTATTCCCCAGACGTCAAAGACTTCTACTTCTAATATTCCTTTTTGGGGCATTTCATCTCTTCTTGAAATATTACCGGTGCGTTGACACCGATCGCAATTTATAACAGCGATGTGGACATCTTTCCATAAATTAGGCCAAAATAGGCTGGCTTGTAAGATTTTTGCACAAGTCTTGGAAGTGCTTGCATGTCCACCATAAGGAGATGAATGGCAATGAGCAATGACATCTTCTATTTCTTCTTCGGGAATACATCGGCGAAATATTCCATCGGGTCCTCTTTTGAACAATAATGGTTCATCCCAATAGTAATGTTTGAGATTGCGAAAGAATTTCTTTTTCTGCTGATAGGTTAAATCAGGTGGAAGAGCTCCTGCAGCTAGGTAGTTGAAAATGTCAGCGTACCATGGCAGTCCTACAGTTGTTTGGATTGTTTCCACGGGTTCTGGTTCATCTATGTCTAACTGAACTGGGTCGCTTCCTATCTGTGCTATCAGCTGTTCATACGGAAAATCATCGTTAATCGGAACTTGTTCGGGTTTAATACCTTATATTCTAGATAAATGGCCCGCTACGACGTTTTCAGTACCTTTCTTATCTTTTCTTTCGAGATCAAACTCTTGTAAGAGTAAAATCCATCTCAAGAGTCTTGGTTTAGCATCTTTCTTAGTTAATAGATATCTGATAGCAGCGTGGTCTGTGTAAACGATTATTTTCGCTCCCACTAGGTAAGAACGGAATTTGTCAAGTGCAAAGACAACTGCTAACAATTCTTTTTCAGTAGTGGCGTAGTTCATCTGAGCAGAATCTAAGGTTCTACTGGCATAGTAAATCGCATGAAGTTTCTTTTCCTTCCTCTGGCCAAGAACTGCGCCTACAGCATAGTCACTCGCATCGCACATGATTTCGAAAGGTAATCTCCAGTCAGGGGGTTGCATGATTGGTGCGGTGATGAGGGCTGTTTTTAGAGTTTCGAATGCTTTAAGACAATCTTCATTGAATATGAACTCAGCGTCTTTCATTAATAAACCGGTAAGAGGTTTAGTGATTTTTGAGAAATCTTTGATGAATCGTCGGTAGAAACCGGCGTGTCCTAAAAAGCTTCGTATTTCTCGAACGGTTCTAGGGGGTTGAAGATCTTTAATGACTTCTATTTTAGCTTTATCAACTTCAATTCCCTTGTCGGATATAACGTGTCCTAGTACGATTCCTTCTCTGACCATAAAATGACATTTCTCCCAGTTAAGCACGAGGTTTACTTTTACACATCTTTCTAACACCATTTCTAAATTTGATAGACATCCTTCAAAACTTTGCCCGCATACAGAGAAGTCGTCCATGAACACTTCCATGATGTTGTCTATAAAATCTGCGAAGATTGACATCATACATCTTTGAAAGGTTGCAGGAGCGTTGCATAATCCAAAGGGCATTCATCTATAAGCGAACGTTCCATAAGGGCATGTGAATGTAGTCTTCTCTTGATCATCTGGGTGGATAGGGATTTGGAAAAATCCTGAGTAACCATCAAGATAACATAAATATGAATGCTTGGCTAATCGTTCTAACATTTGATCTATAAAAGGTAGTGGGAAATGATCTTTTCGAGTGGCTTTATTTAGTTTACGATAATCGATGCACACTCTATGTCCCGTCACTACTCTTTGTGATATCGATTCGCCTTTAGCGTTTTTCACAACAGTGATACCTCCTTTCTTTGGTACTACATGTACTGGACTAACCCATTTACTATCAGAGATTGGATATATTATTCCGGCATCTAGTAGTTTCTTAACTTCTTCCTTTACTACAGTGCTAAGGATTGGGTTAATTCTTCTTTGAGATTCTCTGGAGGTTTTGCAATCTTCTTCTAGCAGAATACGATGCATACAGATTGAAGGGCATATTCCCTTGAGATCAGATATGTTATATCCTAACGCAGTTGGATATTTGTTTAAGACATCTAAAAGTTTCTTTGTTTCGATTGTTCTTAAACTGGAATTTATTATAACTGGTCTTGTACATTCAGTGTCCAAGAATTCGTATCTTAGGTTCTTAGGTAAAGTTTTTAACCCTAATGTAGGTTTATCCTTACCTGGCATGGGATCCGGTGTAAGTGCTAAACTTTCGCTTAGACTATCATCCTGATATGGTTTACGCCAATTATCATCTTCGAAAATCGGAGGGATTTGAATTTTCATAATTTCAGAATAGGTAGTTTCTTTCATTTCCATTTCTCTTACACATTCGCAATTACGTCCAATAGATATAAGGTATCCTCTATAGCTGGTGATTGTAAGAATTGTGTTAAAATAAATTCAACTTTCTCTTCACCTACTTCAAAGGTTAGCTTTCCTTTATTTACGTCTATTATAGCTCCGGCGGTAGCTAAGAATGGTCTTCCTAGTATGATAGGTGTAGTGGAGTCTTCTGAGATGTCCATGATTATGAAATCAGTAGGAATATAGAATTGTCCTATACGTACCGGGACGTTTTCTAGTATGCCTACAGGATATTTAACAGAGCGATCAACTAGTTGAACAGACATTTTAGTTGGTCTTAGGTCTCCCATGTCTAGCCTTTTGCAAATCGTTAAGGGCATAACACTGATACTGGCTCCTAAATCGCATAGAGCTTTGTCAATGACGAATTTTCCTATTATACAGGGTATAGAGAAACTTCCAGAATCTTTTCGCTTAGGAGGCATATTATTCTGAATTATGGCGTTACACTCAGCAGTAAGTGTAACGGTTTCGTTATCCTCTATCTTTTTCTTATTAGATAAGATTTCTTTTAAAAACTTAGCATATGAGGGCATTTGAGTGATAGCTTCTGTAAATGGAATAGTAATATTCAATTGTTTCAGAAGTTCAACAAATTTCTTAAACTGGCCCATCGTCTTGGAATTGGTTAATCTCTGAGGGTACGGAATTGGTGGTTTATAGGGTGGTGGAGGCACATAAGGCTTTTCTTTCTCCACTGCCTCTTGATTATCATCTTCCTTTTCTTCTGGATCATTCACCATTTCAGTCGGTTTATCCGGTTTTTGGTACATGGCTGGATTGTCAAGTCTTGGATCGGTAGGTCCGTCAAGTTCCTTGCCACTTCTTAATATCACAGCATTGGCCTGTCCTTTCGGATTAGGTTGAGGTTTTCCAGGAAATACTCCAGCTGGTGCAGCGGTAGGTGCTTGTTGTTGAGCTACTTGTGAAATCTGAGTTTTAAGCATTTTGTTATGTGTAGCTAATGCATCTACTTTGCTCACTAATTGCTTAATCTGCTCACTAGTGTGTATGTTTTGGTTTAAGAAGTCCTTGTTTGTTTGAGATTGGTTAGCTATGAATTTCTCCATCATCAATTCAAGGTTCGATTTTCTAGGGATATTAGGAGCAGTCTTTTGATATCCTGGTGGTGTAGCTGGTGCTTGACCTGGTGCGTATAAAGCATTGTTATTCTTATAGGAGAAGTTCAGATGATTCTTCCAACCTGGGTTGTATGTGTTTGAGTATGGGTTTCCTTGAGCATAATTCACTTGGTCTGTGGGAATTCCTGTTAATAGTTGACAGTCAGGAACATCATGTCCTGGAACTCCACATAACTCACAGTTAGGTGTTACTGCAGCCACGGTGGCTGTTGGTGTTATGGCCAAGTTGTCGATCTTTTGGTTTAGTTGGTCAAACTTTGCATTGACTTGGTCCATACTACTCACTTCGTACATACCTCCTTTTGTTGGTTTCTCAGTTGCGACTCTCTCGCTTCCCCATTGGTAATGGTTTTGAGCCATACTCTCGATAAGTGCATAAGCATCGTTATATTCTTTGTCCATGAGTGCACCGCCTGCAGCAGCGTCAATTGTCATTCTTGTATTGTACAAGAGTCCATTATAGAAGGTATGGATGACCATCCATTCTACTAATCCGTGATGTGGACAAAGTCTCAGCATATCCTTATAGCGTTCCCAAGCTTCGAAAAGTGATTCGTTTTCCCTTTGCTTAAATCCGTTGATCTGAGCTCTTAGCATAGCTGTCTTGCTAGGTGGGAAATATATGGTCAAGAAAACTCTCTTCAGTTCCTCCCACGTAGTTACTGAATTCGAAGGCAAAGATTGAAGCCAGGCTCTCGCTCTGTCTCGAAGTGAAAAGGGAAAAAGACGTAGTCTAATAGCTTCTTGGGTAACTCCATTGGCTTTTACGGTATCTGCGTATTGCACAAAGATCGAAAGATGAAGATTCGGATCCTCGGTAGGATTTCCGGCGAATTTATTTTGTTGCACGGCTGATATCAACGAAGGTTTCAGTTCGAAATCGTTTCGGTTGATAGCCAGTGCGGCAATGCTGGAATGCGGTTCAGCTTGCGAAGGACTAGCGTAATATTTGAGTGGGTGATTCTGTTCTTCAGCCATCTCTGCGTCCTTTGATGTTACGACTGGTTTAGGTGGATCTAATTGAAGATCTGGAATGTTGTAATTTTGTTCGTAATCGAATATCCGTCTTCTTACGTGTAAGAAGCGTTCCGATTCTGGGATTAGAGGTTGCAAGTCTTCGCCTTGAGAGCGAGTACTTGGCATACACTCGGGAATTTAGAAAGTAAACAGAAAATAGTTGTTACCTTAGTCTAGACAATGCTACCCTAAAGTGCACTAGTAACTAAATTAAGGTCCCCGGAAACGGCGCCAAAAACTTGATGGGCTAAAGACGTACTCTAATATGTGTCTAGCGGTATCTTAACTGCAAGTGCACAGCCTATCGAAGTAATATTTAAGACTATCGATCCACAGGGACTTTATGATTACTTAGTGCTAGAGGATTTTCTAGTTTAGCTAAGGTGAATGGTTGTCACGATTTTTTGGTTGTTTTTAAAGATTAAAGGCGGGAATTTAATTTAAGTTTAATAAAATAATACTAAGGCGGTCGGTATGTAATTATGTTAACTTAGGCGGGTCAATCTAACCTAGACTTATAAAGATGGTTCACTTAATCTATTCTGTAGAGGTTACCAGTTTAAATATCTTTAACTCACACTCTCTTGGTCTTATCTCAGATCTTACCCCTAAAGCCCTATGCCTGCTCTCGCTAGCCCATAAGTGTTTAGAAATAATTTTTGGAAACTTAGTAATTCTAATTCATTTTAAAGCGCTCTCGATGTGTTTAAATTAAATGCCTAACTTTAGCTATCTGGTTAAAATCTCACACTCTCGTGGTCTTGACCTAACCTATTACACTTTCCTTACTCTCGTAACAAAAATGTTGATTTTATAATAAAAAGTCTCAGCCAAAATTTTAAGCTCTTAATTATTTTAAGCCTAGAGTTGATTTTACCGATTTAGTTTATTTTAATTACATACCGCCCTAAGGTGTTTAGCTACTCATTATTGTTGAACCAGACAGAGGCAGAAAAACACAAAATAAAATATGCATAACAGAAAAATAAATACTTAACATTAATATAAATGCAATTTAAATAAAAACCTGAATAACAATTAAAATAGTAGACTCCTTCTTCCACAGTCTGAAAGCTCGGAGTACGGACCGGAATCGAAAATAAAATTTCTAAAAGAATTCTGAAGGTTTTGAAACAAATTAAATTATAACAATTTCCTAATGTTGGAAATTGTTATATGGTTGGTTGGGATACAGAAAATTAAAGCAAGTAAAATAAATGCTGGAAAAATAAAGGGTGCAAATAAAAACGGCAGAGCTTCCGCAAGAAAATTAAAATCAAAACTCTCTGTAAATTGTTTCTTGAAGTTAAGCTATTTATAGGATCAATGTTTTGGGCTTGGCAGTTGGAATTGGTGCATGGGCCTCGTAGAGACTGAGAAAATCCAGGGAATACTTGGTCTGCGGGAAAATAGGCATGTTGACTTCACGTAGCGTACACGTTCATGACCAAGTCTCATCAAAATACCCTAAATTCCCCTTGTCACGTTCGTGACAAAGGTGTCACGTTCGTCTTCCGTGTCTTATGCGCGTCACGGTCGTGAGGGACTTGTGACGACCGTGACTGCTCCTTTTAGCGTGTCACGGTCGTGACTCCTAGGTGACGATCGTGACTGTTACAAAAAGTGCAGATTATGCAGAATTCCTCTTTTCTTCATCTTTTAATGGTTGATTTTGCTCATTTCACTTGTGGCTCATGATTTGGCTCTGTAATTGATATACCTGCAAAATGGCAAAGAAAACTCGAGGGATCGGGTGTTAAAACGACAAATATGCGATAAAACGACATTGAAACATAGCAATATAAACGATACTTTTTCTCGTTATCAGTTATACGCCAAAATCCGAGATTTCTTCATCCTCATCAATCCATGGAGATTCAAAACTGTGTCGCCATCATGGATCTTCTTCAACAACGATCATCATTCTTCAATTCAGAAAGAACTCCGAACTCCGAACGCCATCACCACCCCCATAACCGTCATCTTCATTATCCTCCTAATTCTTCACCAATTCTGATCAATCTCATCTGAATGTCATAACAACTTCAACCACTTTATCATTCAATATATCACCTTCATCAATCCCCTACACTTTTCAATCAATCCTCGATTCATCCTCGTTCACATCAACAAAAAACCTTCAGCAACAACCTGCACGAATCATCAACATCAACAACAATTCAGAATAGCGAAAAGCAAGAACCTATCAAGATTAGTTCAGAAACTCAGGATTCAGAACGATGAAGAAAAGGTGAATCGAAGACGAGGTATCACATACGTGCCCAAAGAGGAAGAGGCGGAGGAAAACGAAACCCTTACCTTGAAGCATCGTCGCCATCCGCGCAATTTTTAGGGGAAAAGAGAATCAGATGATGACAAGGAGTGACGACAAAGACGATGGTGAGGCAGAGACGGCAAGGCTCGAGAACATCTCACAGCGATGGTTTCTTGTTTCCGGCGGCCGATGATTGTCGTTGATAGCGAGGTTTATGCTTGAGGAGTAAAAGTCGAAGAAAGAAACAGTGAGAGTCAGAGAAAGTATGGTGTAGTGATGAACTGCGACGACTCTGTGTTCGTCTGGCCTTGCGCTTGAAACGGTGCGGAACTAACGATGGAGATGAAGTGGAAATGGAGTGAGGGGATGGTTTATGTCTACCGGCGACACCATGAATCTTTTTCCGGCGAGCAACGTTTGAGGATGAGCGGCGAGAATCATGAAGAAGAGGGTGGAGAACGGCGCACCTTTGTGAAGAAGAAGAGAGATTCTCATGTTTTATTATTCTGGTAGACTAGGGTTTCATAAACAAGATTAGGTTTGGGCCAAGCACCATGGATTTCCTATCAGTACCCCTCAGTTTTCGTTTTCATATCCCTACCTATGGACTTCTCTTCCGATTTGGGCTTTCAGTCCATTAAAATTCCTATCCGCACCATCATTTTTCCATTTGACACCCCTCTGACAAGTTGTTATGTGGATTGGGCCCTTTGGCCAAGGTGTCAAGGGAATTTGGCCTTGGGCCATTTTTGCTATTGGCTGCTAAATGATTCCCACTGCAGCTCCTTGTTTTATTCATATTTGTTAGCTTTTTCTTAGAAATTGTTAATTGGTTTTTGTTTGTTAATTGCGTTTAATTTCTTGTAATTAATTTTTGTTAATCAGCATCTTGATTAACTCTTTGACAATTTTAATTAGGATTTTTTTTCATAATTTTAATTATGTTTAGTACTAATTTTGAATTAAAGTGTTCATAAGTGTTTTTTGATCGATTGGATCGATTTCGATTATGGTGAGGCATCACAAAAGTGATTATGGAAGATAAGCATTTATTTTTCTTATGGAGATCACAATGCATTGTTTGAAGTTTTATTGGATTTCTTTTATGTGAGGAATCGGCACTTCGATCAAGTAAGTAATTTCAAGCTTTTTCGACTTTTACGCATCATTCTAGTCATATGCGGCTTAGGACCATGTAACTTAAGGTGTATACTGAGCCCTCCCACCCGAGGCACTGGATTTATTTGTGATATATGTTGATTTGTGTCGATTTTGGAGCTTAGGGATTAGGTTACGAACCATTAGGATCGATTCCTTTCACTTCCCCTTAAAATCCACTTTTTTGCCCGTTTCGTCGCATTTTTTTAAAAATAGTTTTAGGTGGGATAAAATTCTGGAAAAATTTATGAGTGATCTTCATCCTCTTAATTAATTTGTCATATTTTTTGTTTCCAGATTTGGGTGGTTTTAATAATTAATTTGGATTTTAGATCACAAGCTGTCCCAAAAAGAAATGTTTTGGCATAAGGAAACGAAATCGATTTTTTCCCATAGGTGTGAAACCTATTTTTTGTGTGTGATTAATCACTGTAATTTGTGACATTTTGATTCTCCTTAGGCATTTTTTTCATAATTTTTAGTGCCCTTTTTGATCCACTTTGTGGAGTCGTTTTTTGGTGATCATGCTTTGTTACCTTGTTAATCAAGGAATTGTTTTGGCACTTTGGTGCATAATTTTATGAAATCCTTTTGGACCATGTGAGATAATGACTATATCATTCCAGGAATTTAATTTCATAATTCTTTAAGGCTTTTTGCTATTTTTCCATGTCACCTAGATCCTAGGTTGATTCATGTATTTATGTGTCACATAACCTAAATGTTAAGAAGGCATTCATGCCATTTTATTGAGGGGATTTTTGGTAGCTTTTAGGGGTTGATTATAGGTCATTTGTATTTCTTTAATTCCATTTATAGGTCACTTTTTGAACCATATTCATTTGGTTTGTTTTGGTGCTTTAAAGTGCATATTTATGTGAACTAATCTCAACCTAAATTCATTTCTCTTCTCCTCTAAATAATAACATTAATTATGTGAAAATCATTAATGCCTATTCATGCATTCTAATTGCATATCATACCTTGTATGCTACTGACCCATAATCATTTCATGCATATTCACATGCCATTCTTCCTTAACTTTCATCATGTGCGATCTTATGCGATTTTTGTTCGTTTCTTCTCATGTATTCTTCTCCTTGCTCCATATGCCTAATCCATTGCATCCATGATTGTATATTCATTAATACATCTTCATAAGCATTCACTACTTACTTTGATGTTCATTTCATGTATTAATTCATGTTTGTAAGCCATATGCATTCATACTTCATCCATGAACTCTAACTTGCATTTAGGTGAACTTAGGTGAACTTTTTGTACATAGTTTGACATAGTTTAATCTTGTGAGATATCCTAGCATAATTAGGGACCTATAGCATGTAGCTACTGACATTATAATTCATGTAACCTTTAGGTACCTTCACCTTTAGACTTAGGTCTTATTTTGAACCCTAGTTCCATTCTAGGACGTTTATGGTACTTATTCGCTTTCATGCTTTGACTTTACTTTCAATATGCATTGTCATGCTAACTTTTGTTTTGTAGGGGGGAAGATTGAGGTAAGAATTACTTCATTCCTATCTCTTATGCATTTTGATTGTCTTTGCCTTAGTACTTTGTGCTTTGTTCATAGGTTCCCCTTTTGTTCTTTAGAACCAACTTAACTTCCTTAGGAAGTAAGTTAGTTTCTAACTCTCTTTTTTCTTCTTTTCCTTTTCTTTCTTAGGATTAGAATACCTCATTAACCATAGGACCTCTCTTGTATATGACAATTAACTTAGGGTTGTGTCTTAGTCCCCATAGTTTGTCCTTTTTTCAACTTGAGTCATTCTTTCTCATCTCATAAAGAAAATAATAAAACATTTAATGAAAACCGGACATTCTTGTACGACACGAGACTTTGTTGCGGAGTGTTCATACGCGTCCTGTTTCGGGGCGAGGTGTAAATACTTCCCGCGATGGATAGGTCTTAGTACAAGAATGTTCACAAACAAATTCAAAACATTTCTCATAAAAGACCAAAAACAAATAACAAGCGACTATCCTGCGTGAACTTCTTTTCTCATCTCATTCACTCTCAACGCGAACTCGCGACGACTTGTCTCATTTGCAAGACGGTAAACGCACTCGTACCAGACGAGCCTGCAACACCTGAGCATAGACATACGCATTTCCAACTGTAAAAAACACAAACAAATAGTTCCCGCCTTAGTTAGGCGAACTACGTCGACTCTGATCCTCATTATCCCGATGAGGTACGTAGGCAGCGGGGTAGGGCCCGTTCGAGCACATTCTTTATTTTCCCTACATTTCCCCCTTTTTATTCTCATTCTCTTATTTCAGTTCCTTTCTCATTTCTCATTCCATTCCAGTTAGCGGTTTTATTCAGCAGCATTCTTATTTCTCACCCTTTGAAACAAACAAGCAAGCGTGGATCCCGTCGGGTACGACGGACGATCTGGGGTGCTAATACCTTCCCAGGTCGTAACCGACTCCCGAACCCCGATCTTTGGTTCGCAAGGCCTTGTCCTTTCCTTCTTCCTCAGGTTTGTGCAACATTACCTTTCCCATTCCTTTGGGATAAAAATGTCTGGCTGGCGACTCTACCTTTTTCGCGCCACTTTCGCGTTTGTACTAGGATGAAAATCCCGGGAGCGACACCATGGTGTCATAGAAAAAGATGAAAGAAAAGGGCCAGAAAAGGCTTTCTCTTCAAGTATTTGCACCAATACTAGAAGACTTTCACATGCCCAACTTGCTGAATGAAGTTGAGAATGAGCCACTACCAGATGATTAAGAAATTCTATCTCAAAAGCAGTAAAGGGAAAACGAAGACCCATAATTGAGAAAGCGCATTCATAAAAAGTGATGGCATAATCACCATACTATCTACATATCTATTCATTCTTGTGCGGAGTCAAGACGCCCTAATACGAGGATGGTCCAACTTCCATAAAGGCTCCATCAAGACCACATTCTCTTGAAAATATAGAAATGAGGGAGGAGTAAATAGAATCAACCCATGAAGATTAATCATTCTTCTAGGATTTATTAGCACTCTTATGTGATTTTTTATCCATAATGCACTAACTTTTCAGATGCAGGAAAAAGAAGTGCCAAAAAGGAGGATAATAGCTAAAATGAGAAAATGACTCAAAGAAAAGCAACACCGACTCTTAAAGAGTTATACACTAGCATGCAAAAGAAAGTAGACCATATCGAGCGCATCAAATCACTTGGATGCAATACTCGAGTGATTTAGTTCCCAAGGATCATAATGATTACACCTTTAATTAAGATGTTTTAAGTATGAGGCAATAAAGTGCGAATCCCCAAGAAACTAAAACATTTCCTTTTGCTCTCCTAAATATAAAGGCAAGAGTGGTTAGCAATTGAGGCAAATATGACAACCCCTCGCCTTGCTACGCATAAGAAAGGGCTTAGGGGACAACAGTTCCGAGGACTCTCCTTCTGATGATCATAGTGGATCTGAACTACAAACACATCCAACAACTCCCCCATTATTTAGTTCTAACAAAGTGATTTTGTTATCCCCTCTTTACATATATAGAGAAGATTCTGAATTAAGGTAACAAGTTTCAAACTCAATTTCAATTCACCGCTCTCTCTCACATACTGACTTGAGCGTTGAAGTGCTAACCTTGCAAGTCAGCCTCCTTTCCACTGCGCCGAAAGCTCAAACCCACCATTACTTCTGATCCTCACTCCATTTTTGATTTCAGAACGAAACATAATTTATCCCAGACTCACGCTTACACATTAATGACTATAAGCTGATAAAACCTAGCCACATGCAATTCTAGAAAAACGATAAACCTAATCAGGAAAAACTATATAGAAAATTAAAGAGAATGATAGGAAAAAGTGCACAAATATTTACGGTGGTTCAACAAATTAGTCTGCTTTGCGCCTTATCCAATCTCGGAAGACTTTACCCCACACCCCCCACTTAATCCCATACCCCCACAACAATTTTTTTTGGACCAAATTGCCCTCATATAAATAGTTAATAAATCTAATTTACTTTCCATTTTTACCATTCGTCCAAAAGTTACAGAGAGAAAAAATTTTTTGATTTTCGTACGTGTTTACCGGAAGACTACAAGTAAGTCTTCCGGAATGGAAAATTGTGTACCGGAAGAGTTTGTGAAAGTCTTCCGGTACCGGAAGACTTTATGAATGTCTTCCGGAATGGTTTAATTGACTACCGAAAGACTTCATCAAAGTCTTTCGGAATGATGTTTTTTAAATTGCCTACCGAAAGACTTTGATGAAGTCTTCCGGAATGGTTTTGTGTGTACCGGAAGACTTGAAGAAAGTCTTCCAGAAATTTATTTATTTATTCTTTTATTTATTAAATAATTGTTTTTTTGTTTTTTTTCCAGTGGTGCGATCACGTGGCAGAGATGGGAGGATTCCAGTGCGATCGATGGGATGGGGCGATACGAGTAGGACACGCGCAGATGATGCTGGTACATCTGCAGCTGCAGCTGACCCTGTGGGGTATCCTGGCGGTCCGTACAATACCAGTATTTTGGTTTCGTACGAGCATCACGTGGCGAGACGTGTATGGTTTGGTGAGGTAAGGAAATTATAATTATTTAGTTTTGAGTAATAACCGAAATTATATAATTTGTTTATCTAATTTGTTTAATTTTATTTGATTTCAGGAGAGAGGGGCAAAGAAGGAATTGAAGGTGGCGGGACATGGGTTGAAGTTGACCCAGATGGTTCCACAGCAGCTTCCACCGGAGATTGAGGGTATCATATTTAGATCCGGTTTATCTTCCTTACAAAGATCGAGTTTGAAGAAGATTGATGCAAACTTGGTTTCTGCATTTGTGGAGAGATGGCATATAGAGACATCTTCATTTCACCTGTCGTTCGGTGAAATGACGATTACTCTAGATGATGTGGCATGTCTGCTTCATTTGCCTATCAGGGGGGTATTCTGGAACCCTCAACCCATCAGTGAGGAGCTAGCCATTGAGTGGGCGGTTGACTATCTTGGAGTGTCATCGAGAGTGGCACTTTTCCAGGTTCGTGAGTGCAGAGGTTCGTACTTCAAGATAGAGTGGTTATATGATCGATTCGTAGAGCATCGAGCAGCTTCATCATGGGCATTTGCGACCAGATGTTATTTGATGGTGTTAGTGGGCTGCACCATCTTTGCGGATAAGTCATTTACACTCGTGGAGGTGCGATACTTGGCATTATTTAGGGACCTGGATGCGTTGTCCAACTATAGTTGGGCAACAGCTGCATTGGTGCCATTGTATAGGTTTCTTGGAGATGCGTCTATGTTTAGTTGCAAACAGCTTGGTGGTTATCCGACTCTCCTACAGGTATATATTTAAATTCAGTTTATTATGTTAAAGTTATATATTTAAATTTAGTTTATTGATTTTAATTTTATTATGTTCATTATGTTATATTTAATTATTATGTTATTGTTTTTTTAACAGTGCTGGATTCACGAGTATTTTCCTACACTTGGGAAAAAAGGAGAGAATTGGATACCTGCTCAGAACTGTGGACTCCCGCGAGCGATGAGGTGGACGTACAAACAGGGGGCGTTAAAGGTGGATGAGTTGCGACCCATTATGGATGAGCTGACACCGACTGATGTCATATGGAGGCCGTTCAAGGATCATAGAGTTCATCGTCGTTTTGATGAGATTTCTCTATTCAGGGGTTGTTTGAGGTGGGGAGATACCATTGTTCCATACATGCCTGACAGGTGTCTTCGACAGTTTGGATACCGTCAGTCCATTCCACCTGCACCCATTGATCCTAGGATGGCTGGTGATATTGATATTGAGTGGATTAGTTACACCCAGAGCGTTGGACAGGTGATTCGTTCTGCTGCACGGGCGACTATCCCATTTGAGGTAGAGGATGGATACCTTGAGTGGTATTATCGTGTTTCGCATCCTCGATTGGTACCTCCTACCTATGATGAGCCGCCAGTTGCATCTATTCCTGATTACGATGCGGGACCATCTGATCCAGCATGGGGTTCTGTGTCTACCTTGATTCATCACTACCTTCAGCAGAATGCAGCTGAAGAGGATGATCCACATTTTGCTGATCTGTTTGCAGCTTTACGTATTGCTCGTTCACAGTGATTTATAGTTAGGTTTATGTCATATTATTTCTTAGACTTTGTTTCTTAATATATTGACATTTGCAACTTCATACACACTCTTTTAATATATGGACTTGAATGGACATGTGCAACTTCATACACACTCTTTTGAAAAGAAGCTCGAATGTTGCTAATTTGTATCTTTAAGTTGTCATTCATGGCCTCCCAACATTTGACCATGTCACCAATACTGTTACCCAACATCTGCTTTAACTTCCAATGAGCAGACTCAACCCTATAATAATACATATTTAAATTAAGTAAGAAAAATACAAAATTCACAAAAAGTATATTTTGGGATCTAAATCAAAACATACCGATTAGTCGTCGTGTTACCCATATGTAGGACTCGATTAATCCATGCGCAAACAAACCTTTGTCTATGTGGTGTCAACCATGTGTCGTTCACGTACTCAAAAAATTTAGGACAATCAACACACTCTTGCTCAAGTTCTTTTAAATGTTGTGCATACTCAACCTCATCACTAGCCCATACAACATCCGTCCATAATTTGCCAATTGACTCCTGCATATCAGGATCCACTAATAGTTTCCTTTTTGCACCAACATTTTTGTTAATGTGAAACTGACATAGCAAATTATTTGTCCTTGGAAACACAGTCTCAATGGCTTTCATCAAAGCAAGATCTCTATCAGTCATCATAACTTGTGGAAATAAATCTTTCTTCACAAACAATTTTTTAAGCTTATCTAACACCCAACAAAAAGTCTCAGTCTGCTCAGACTCAATATACGCAAATGCGACAGCAAAAGTCAACTCGGTAGATGTCATGCCAACAATTTCAAACAAAGGTTGTCTGTATTTGTTTGTCTTATAAGTGCTATCCATAACTAGGCCTGTTTTCGGTCCGGACCGGTCCGGGTAGAAGGGGATCCGAAAATTGGACCGAAAATCCTATCGGTTCGACCGGAACCGGACCGCTACAGTGATGGTTAATTTTTTTACCCAAAACCGGTCCAGTTTTTTCGGTTCATCCAGAACCGGACCGCTACAGTGATGGATAATTTTTTTATCCAAAATTTAAATTTAATTTTTTAAATGCTGAAACTTAAATTTTAATTAAAAAAAAGCACATATCAAAATATTATGATTAAAATTTTAAATTTAAGCTTGTGAACCTTGTGATCAAAATATCACATATCATAATTCATAACATATTTCTAAATATTGTCCCCTAAGTTAAGAAACATGTTCAAAAAACATGTTCAAAATTATCTTGTTTAAACATAAGTTAAGAAACTTATGTTTTCAATTACAACAAAATAAAATAATTACATATGATTAGCCTCAGAACAAAATCATCATTGGCTTTGCAAAGTTGCTCGCGTCGACGAAGCGGCACCCGGATCCTCACCAAAATGAAATGCTAAAGGTTCATCCTGTGGTTCTTCAAGCTACATCAATCAAAGCATAAGTTAAATGGAAAAACATAAACTCAATAAATATTGAACTATAATATATCATTTGCAAAAGATACTTACTATACTGGCAGTGCATCCCTTCTTAATTCCATATTTTTCTTTCACCCAATCTCCCCCACAAAGTACCATCTCAACCGTCTTAGTTTTCATAGAAGCCCGTTTCGGATCAATAATCCTTTTACCAGCACTAAAGGTTGCTTCAGAAGCAACAGTTGTAACCGAAACATTTTCAAGGTCAAAAATCAGAAACCCTTCAATCAAAACAACCCTAGGTCAAAACATTTTCGGTCAAAACTCAAAATTTAGGTCAAAACTCAAAATCAACTTATGTTGAAGCCTTTAAATAAAACATCTCTAGGTCAAAATCAGAAACCCTTCAATCAAAACATCTCTAGGTCAAAACATTTTAGGGCAAAAAAATGGTACATGCAACCTATATAACGAAATCGAACAACATAAGAAAAAATATACAAGATAGAGTTTAAAGACATTACACCGTTGTATATTGAAGCTTTCCACGATTCACAGAATCACAAATCAAAAATCGCCACTCAAACTCAACACAATACTGAAGCAGTGATGCTAGAATGATGATCAACAGACACAATGCAAGCCATAGGAGAGAGATACGAACGGAATGGAGTCATAGTTGAGGGAGGTGAGAGTGAGACTGTGAGTGAACCATGCGAGAGAGAGAGAGAGAAAGATAAGGCTGTTTGAAAATAGAGAGGAAAAAATGAGAAAATTATAAAATCTTAGAATTTATATTAATAGTAACCGGGTACTCGTTGGATACTTGGATACAGTTCTTCAAGCTGGATACAGATATTATATTTATCCATTACCATACCAAAAGCCATACTGGACGGTTCTTTGGGGCGGTTCTGTCGGTCCGGTTCTCGGACCGGTTCTCGGATTTGAAGACCCATGCACAGCCCTATCCATAACTAACACAATAGGAAACATATTCAACAACTTAACTGAATCTGGATGTGCCCAAAATATATCTTTAATAACTTCAGAGTCATCTCTTTTTCTACTCCAATAAACATAACCTGCAGCCTCGATAAGCTTAAACAAATGTTGTATCTCACTTCTAGGACCTCTTATCTCTTTTTCCATCATACTCTTTTGCTTGTATATTTGTGTGATACGAGTGACACAATCTGGATCTCGCTCGTACAAGGAATGCAATATATTTCTGGGTGCAACCTTTCTCTTTGTTAAATCAACAACATGTTGCTTCTGATCCGCTGTCAACCTACCAACAAATGAGTGACCTTCTAATCTATCGGGTAAATCATGGTTATGAACGCCACATTTTACATCAATCTTCCATCCAGATCCATCTTTTGTCGGAGTCGACCTGATCTTAAATGGACATCCACATTTTTTCGTCGCACTTTCTATTCCACTACGAATATCCTTGTATTTCCCACCTTTATCGCAACCAAATATTATTTTGTTCTTTCTTCCTCTCTTGCCTGTTTGTGTATCTGAACGAGTGATGACGACCGTCACTTTATTTCGTAATCCGGTGTCTTTGACCCATCTTATCACCTCTTCTCGTGTATCAAATCTCTCTGTCGTTGTAAATACATCTGATGTATTCACACATATCGGTTCTTTTTCGTATAAAGGTACTGCACCTACAAAATAAAAATATTTTTTTAAAAAATGAATAAAAAAAACTAAATTAATTAAAAAAAAAATCAAACCGGAAGACTTTATGAAAGTCTTCCGGTATTGTACTCTTACAATACCGGAACACTTACATAAAGTCTTCCGGTACACATATTCATTGCTACCGGAAGAGTTAATAAAAGTCTTCCGTACCGGAACACTTTTATTAAGTCTTCCGGTGAACAAACATCAAAATACCGGAAGACTTACATAAAGTCTTCCGGTATGTTAATTAACGTACCGGAACTCATCCCCAAAGTCTTCCGGAACGTATATTTTTGGACAAATTTTTACTTTAATCTGACGGTCTGCGTAAAAAAAAAAAATAATATAATAAAATATTTTAAGGTTAAAATGGGTATTTTTTAAAAATTGTGGGGTACAGATATAGGTGTGGGGGTATATGGGAAAGTATTCCCAATCTCGAATGGGTATCCATTGAAAACTCATACTCTTCCACATTGTGAGAAATTTACAGCGTGACTTTTCAATACAATCAGATAATCTCAAATAATGCTAAAAATTAGAATACAATTAAGTAGCTTCAATCTGAATCTTCTTCTTCTTCTTCTGATGTGTCTAACTCACGATGCAAAATTCCACAAGATCTTCACCCGACATTGACGGTTCACCTTCCCATATCCAAAATCCTCTCCAAGTCTCCTTATGTAGTGGTCTTCACTCAACCCTGTCGAAAGTCCCTTGTCCGAGCTTTTGATATAATTGAAGGAACAAAAACTTCCAACCTCGTTCGTAGAAACCTTTACTCAGTCCTACCAAAGTTTTCAATAAAAGAGAAAACCCTTACTTTTGCTCTGTTGGTTTGTCAAATAGGAGCTTGCACAGGAGTGTTCAGAGGAGAGTGAAAAAGCAATGCTAGCATTCCCTCTAGATCTATTATTAATTATTTTAAACTTATTATTTTTTAATAATTAAAATAAATAACAAAATAAAATGTCTCCAAGAGTCGTTAACCGACCACGGTGGCATGCAGTTTATCGCTATGAAATGATCTTTTGCCATAAAAAAAGTTGTTAAGGATAATTTTCAAATCAATTGGGATTTATTGAAACACCTCATTCCTTGCCACGGTTATTCACCATTATCTATAATCATTTCTACCTTCGTTAAAGATTTAGGTGGCAAAAATTCATTCATCACCATCTCTTTCTGGTTTCTCTATCATATTGCCCTTGTCTTTCGAGGTATATTCACGTTGATCTATCATTAATTATATGATTCTTTATATAATATGATTTTCCTACATGTTTCATCATTTCTGTCATTGCTTGTTTATCAAGCAATGTTTTCTTTATGACAATGCAATGTTATTTTGTTGGATTTTACCTAAAATGTAGCAGAGTTATTTAGGTTAATGTGCAAGATAAATTTGTTCATATTATATTTTTGTAGCTTCTTTGTTGAGGAATACAATTGATTCAATTTCCAATTTTGATTACTTTTCTATTTTATTTTTATGTCTGTCGACTGCGATATAAAGTTCGATAAAATTTCTTTTCAGTAATTCGATATTTCAGGATGGCCACCAGCTTTACCTATTGGGACGATTGTGTTGATCCTGAGGATTTAGAGGCAATGTGGAATGTACCTGAAATTAGTGTCGAGTGGTTAAAAGCCGGCGAGGAACTAGGTCAGAAAGTTCATCTCTCTCGTGATCCTGATGGCCAGCCTTATTTAACACAGACTGAAATGAGGGTAAAATCCACCACTCTATCCTAAGATTCTGATACAATCTTAAAATTTTTGGTTGAGTTTAACTCAATTTTTGAAAGTCGGGTTTTTTCATTTGCGTCATTTTGTGTACTTTCAGGCTGTAGCTGACATTGTTATTGACCGGCACTTTCAGTCGGAAATAAATCCTGTATGTCTTTTATTATTTTGCTACATCATGCCATCGATTAGAAATGATAACTTATTTGTTAAGAAATGTCAAGATCATTATGGTTTGTAAGGTTCGCAAGGTTCACATTTTATCCTTATTGTAGGGCATGATTTGTGCTATTGCTGAACTTGAAAGTGACAGGATCTTACTTGTTATGAACACTGGCCAAAAATCTAAAGAGCCTAAGGTAGGGCTTATGCAGCTTCTACCAAAAACTGCGGAATGGTTGATAAGGTACCAATTGGATATTTACTCGTAACAAGTCCTTATTTCATCGCTATGTTATGGTTCACCGAGGTTAATGCAGCTTACAGTACATTAGGTTATCGTTCATATGCGGCAGAAGATAATATAAATTACCTATTCAAACCTTTTGTAAATGTGTATTTTGCTGCTGCCTATCTTAAATGGCTGTCAACCTTTGATAACAAGTAAGTTATGTATGTTTCATGTGATTTTGAATGTTGGCCAATGGGTATCATGAGTGTTTTCGGAAACATTTATCGTATTAAGGAACCTTTCTTGCAGACAAAGAGATGAAGAGTTTATTGTAAGAGCATATAAAGGCGGTACGAAGAAGGCAACTCACAAATCAACGCTGCGTTATTGGAAAAGCTATCTTGCTGTCAAAGAAAGTTTTCCTTGCAGGTGGTTCCTTATTTTCCTTGTTGAAAATTGTCGTTCGTTTTCTTTTAAAATTTTCACGCGGCTGTTAATTCTTCATTCTTGTGCAGAAAATCCTTTGATGATACTCCACGATCAAACAATGCAGGGGCACCTGTTCATTTTCTTACTGGATCTCCTAAACATTCAGACCAATCAAAAGGTCACTTCCTTTCTCCCATAATCCTCGCATTTTAACGTTGTTATCCTAATAAATTTCTTACTATATATACACCTTTAATTGCATAGCGTATATTGCCTGACAAATTTTTCGGTATGTTTTTGCTGAAGATGCAAACAGCGATACTTATTGGGATTCCCGAACTTCTCCAGAAGACATGAGTGCTATGTGGAATCATCCTGCAGTTCGAAAAGTATGGACTAAATCCAAAGAAACGCGTGGAAAGGTGCGTTTTTCTCAAGATGAAAAAAAGAGACCGTATCTTTCCCGCGTGGAAATGAAGGTACGAATCTACTAACTGAATGCAACTTAGAATGAAACTTGACTTTGCAAGACTATGCTAGCTTTCTAAAGAGAAATCTGTATCCTTATGATATATTAATCTTTTCTTACAGGCAGTTGCAGATATAGTCCTAATCAAATACCTCAGCAACCCAAAAACTAAATCTGTAAGTATACTAAACTCGAAAACTGTAAAAATGATTTACATGACGGTACATATCCTCTTTTCTCAAATACCTCAAATATTCATTCCTTCAGTTTTTCTTTTTCTGAATATTGTTTGGTGCACAGACAGTACTTTGTGCCATTGGCGAGGTTGCTAGCATGCGCTTTGTACACGGAGTTGGAACAAGGCCTGGAATAATGGGGATCGACTATTCTACTGCTTTTTGGCTTTACTTGTATGTATCTGTGTGCCCGCAATATATTTAGTAAATCTTGGAAAACTGCAAAACTTAGTTTTGTTTTACACGTAAAATTCCGGCTATTCTTGATGCTTTCTTCTACTGCAAGCAATGCTCTTGTTTCTTCGCTTAAAATTGAAATGCGGTGTTTTGTTCAGGGAATTGGGCTTCAGAGCTTACAAACTTGAATCTGTTGAAGATCTCAGCAATCCATTTGTGTCTATGTACTTTGGTGCTGCCTATGTCGCATGGTTATCAGAATATGAAGGAAGGTACGTATGAGTATTTGCCCATTTTCGGAGAATTAAAATAAGTGTTTATCCTTGACTAATTCATGTTCAATTCAATGATTGTGATTCAGGGAAAGAACTCCGGATTTTTTCGTTCAGGCATATTTTGTTGGACCGAAAAACGTGAACCCTCAGGATACAAGCACTCTTTGGCTAAAATATGAGGAAGTTCTTAGTAAATATGAAGAAGAAAGAAAAAAGTAAATTTTTTGGATCCTCCTCTTTTTCACAGAATTTGATACTAGTATTTGAAATGATGAATGATTATTTACTTTTTTTACTTTAACATTAGTAGTATAATAACATGATCACATGGATATTACTTTACAGGCATGGTGAAAGCTGCTCCATTATGTAAGCTGACAATGGCGTAGCAAATCTAGATTTCGAGGATCTATCCGAGTTGAGTCATGTTATCTTGTGCGAAGTGAAACTATCTGATCGGCGTGCTATAGAAAAGGAAGAAAGAAGGAAAGGAAAGAAACTTGCATTCCAAGAAATTAATTACTTGTATAGAACCGATTGTATTGTCTATTTGTTTTAGATTTTGAGATGCTTCAAAAGAAATTTCATTAGATGCAAGAAAAACATGTTGTAATGATAAAAGTGTGTCGAGAAGCGCAAACAAGTGCGCAGGGAAGTGTAATTATCTTGTCTGTAATGAGAAAAATCTCCACTAGTTATGGTCAATTCAATACAAATTGAATTGTTACTCCATTGCAGAAAAACAGATAGAAGGCAATTTAGGTTGTTGGCATAGCTCAAACTATATTACATTGGAAAATAAAATGAATACTATATGAATAAGTTCTGCTTAACATTTATTTAGTGACTCATGAATGAGCTATCTGTGTTTATGTTTGTTTAAGTTCGTTTTGGAAGTTGTCATAAATGCACATGCATTGATCTTTCAAAGCCTGTTTGAATTTGTTCAGCTACATCAATTTGATTCTTTGAACAGGCTATTATTCATAAGGTATTCTGCTCTCCAGACATATCTACCATTGTGTGATTAAATTCAACAGCTACTTGTACTACGCACTTCACTCCACTCAGGATAATTTTAGAAGTCTAGAGTGGAAGACATATTCTATTGCAAAATTTTGTATCAACCTTTGCAATATAAGGGACGATGTGAAGTCAAGTTTCTCCAAATTCTTTATTTTGATGAAGTCAGCAAATATTCATATGGATCAACAAAGGATGAGCAAAAGATAAAAAAAAAACTATGAATTAATATTGCAACTTTCATGAAGAATAAGATTTGATTGTTTGAGTGATATTCAATTATTGATACAAGTTTTTAATTCAAGTTTTGATATATTCTAAGTGCTAAAAAATTTCCTAAATATTTACTCATATGCATACACTCATGTTTAATCCATGTGCCATTGGTTATCACTTGTTTTCAAAAAATTATCTTTTAAGACTTACAATGATGTAACTGTTAAATGGTGAGGTAATCGGTTACATGAACCTTGGTAGAATCTATGTAATTCGTATTTTGCAAAATTTCAGTGAGATAACCGATTACATGAACATTTTTTTTTTGAAAAATAGTTATGTTACTTTTGAGGTAATCGGTTATATCCCGAGGTAACCGATTACCATTGAACCAGTAGCATTTTTTCATGTAAATGTTGTTTTAAACATATTGTACCTATACACCATGAATCATTGCATTGTTTAAAATTTTCATACCCTTTCCAAATGGTGTAATGCTCATATAAATTCCGTATTCTTCAGATTTCAAACCTAACCTCTTTCAAAACAATCCAAACACATTATTCTCTCATGTTTACAAATTCAAGTGCATAAATTCTCAAAATTTTAAGAGAAACTTTCTACATTCATTTCAGTTCAGAAAGTGTCATCTTAACATCTTTTTGAGCACTTGTATATCATTGTGAATTCATTACTTGGAAGAGAAGATCAATCTAAGGATTGGTACATTGAAATCTTCATATCAAATGCTTGCAAAAAAATATTAAAAAACTCTTGTTGTATCACATCTTAGTTTTCCAGGATTGTTGGATATAAGATTGTGTGGTTGTTATCCTTGTTGTCTACGTTGTTGGAAACAAGAGGTTCATTAAAGGAATGATTGCTCTCTTTGTGGTCTTAGGAGAAATCCAAGAGGATTGTTCTTGGTGGCTGGTGGTGTTATGGTCAAGTTATCTATCTTCTGGGTGATTGCATCAATCTTAGCATTTACGTGATCTATACTGCTCACTTCATACATTCCTCCCTTAGTCTGGTTCTTCTCTACAGGTGTTCTTTCTCCTCCCCATTGGAAATGGTTTTGTGCCATGTTTTTAATGAGGTTGTAGGCTTCATCGTATGGTTTATCCATAAGAGCACCGTCCGCGACAACGTCTATTGTCATCCTCGTGTTGTATAGAAGTCCATTGTAGAAGGTAATGATGGTCACCCAATTTTTAAACCCATGGTGTGGACATAGTCTCAACAGATCCTTGTATCTTTCCCACGCATCATAAAGTGATTCAACATATTTCTGTTGGAATCCGTTAATCTGAGCTCTCAACATAACTATCTCGCTTGGAGGGAAATAACGTGATAGGAAGACATTCTTCAGTTTTTCCCATGTTGTAACAGAGTTGGCTGGTAGAGATTGTAACCATGCCCAAGCTCTATCTCTTCAAGAGAACGGAAAAAGTCTTAATGTTATTACGTTTTAAGTTACACCATTTGCTTTTATGGTATCTACGTATTGCACAAATTTCATTAGATGTTAATTAGGGTCATCCGTAGGATTTCCAGAAAACTGGTTCTATTGTACAGCTTGCAGCAATGAAAGTTTCAGTTCAAAATCGTTTCGGGTAATGGCTGGTGTAGCAATACTGTTATGCGGTTCTTGTTGAGTTGGAGTCGCATAGGACTTGAGTGAACGTCGCGGCGGTGCTCCATTTTCTTCGGTCGTGATTGGTTCTTCAACCGGTTCTGGTATAATTTCTTCAGGTAAAAGGGTTTCGTTGGTTTCGGTTCGGCGTCTCAAACTTAAGAAATGATCTACTTTGTCAATTTGTGGTTCTAAGTCTTTGCATCGAGAGCGAGTATTGGGCATACAATCGACAAAGGGAAAAATTTGTTGCCTTAGTCTAGACGGCGTAACAATAAATTGCACTATTGACTAAATCTAAGTCCCCGACAACAGCTCCAAAAACTTGATCACGACTTTCTGAGTCTAAAGATTCTAACTGCAAGTATACAACCTAATCGTGTAGTAATAAAATATATTGATCCCACAGAGACTCGATAATCAACCTAACACTATATGGTGTTACTATGTTTAGCTAAGGCGAGTGATATTTTAGTTTTAAGGGGCGAGGAAGTAATAATTTTTAAATTAAATTATAATAGGATATCAGTATGTAATTGGTACGCCTTCGTGAATTCAATAAAAGCCCGACTTATTAAGATTTGTCAAGTTATCTTTTTTGTAGAAAATGTCGGTTTAAAAGTCGTTGACTCACACTCTCGTGGTCTTGCCTATTACTATACTCCTAAGTTTAATTAAGCGCTCTCGTTGTGTCAATTCAAGTTATAAATACTTTTTGGAAACCTAGAGATTCTAATTGGTTTTAAAGCGCTTCCACTGTATTTAAAATCAATATCCGATTTCATCTATCTGGTTACAATCTCACACTCCCGTGGTCTTAATTCTAACCTTTTTTTTTACTTTCTTACTTTCGTAACAAAAGTTGTTTTAAAATAATAAATCAAAACCAAAAAGTAACTTGAGTTAAGGTTTTAGCCTAGTTCTATTGAATTCGTTCAGGTTATACAATCACATACGGATTAAACAGTTTAGCCAAATATATTAGTTAAATATAAAGAAAGGTAGAAGAAGAAGTGCATAAAAATAAAAGACATAATAATTAAAAGGTAAAGCATATAATTAAATTTAGAAAGCTGGCTGAAGTACACTTGATCAATAGTTCTTGCAGAAACTTAAACTAAAACAAATACGGCGGTTGGAAATAAAATAAATGGTGATAGCTTCCTAAGGAAGGAGGCTATCACTTTGGTTCGGGAAATTAAATGCGGAAAAGAAAAACAATAGAAAGCTCTGAACTTAAATAAACGGCTTCGAATGAAAAATTGGCAGAAATTCAGTAAGGTAATCGAAGCTCCCTTTGAAACTTGTAACAACTACTATTTATAGCTTATGTGAATAACAATTGTTGAGAATTAGTCGGAGAATCTTTAGTTGGGCCTTGACTGCGTAGGGTTGGACTGAGACTGGAACGTTTGAGGAAATATCTCTGCTGAATAAGAGGAATTCGTAACGGCTATCTGTCATTGACTGAATTGAGGCGCCCGTTTTAGGTTTTATGATATAAACACTTGAGATGGTTGTCTGGTTACTGTGGCGTTTGTCTGGGCCTTGATCATTTGGGACGATCATCACCTAGTTGTGACAGCCGTCCTGCAGTCAGAATGCAGAATTTCTGCATTTCTGCTTCATTTCTTTTGTCAAAAGTCTCATTTCTATCTCATTTTCATTCCTTTCTTCTACAAGTCATGTATAACTTAATACCTATAAAATAAACATAAACTTCGTATAATATTGTTCCAAATATGTAAAATAATATCTTAAATAAATGGAAACCATGCTAAATAATCAATACATAATCGTGCTACCACGTACTAAGGAACAAATAACATTAGACAACTTGGCCAGATGGACTGACCTTCTCTGATTACCACTTTATAACACCCTAAATAATCCCCCGTGTGAATGTAAATAAAATCATAGTATGATACTACTTTTATCAATTAGGATGTCACAAGCAACAAAATCATGCTCTTCTATATGATATGCAACACATTTCTCTTAAAATTATTGAACAACTATGATAATAATAAAAGATTTCTAAACTTCACTTTAATTTATTAAAACAACGGAAACATCAACACTTGTTCATTACAACATAAGCTTAGTATTAAATTAAATAAATAACTACACTTAAGAGATGTCTAAAATCTCGAGCAAACATAGCCTAAGAAAACATAACATCCATGACCCCAATGTTACATATCAGAGCAGACACTGACACAAGGCACAAACAGAAGACTCCATCTTCCACTCACATCATATCTCCTACTGCGGATTATCTGCACGTTACCAACGTAGAGGCAACATTCAAACAGAAGGGGTGAGATTCTCAAATCAATCAAAAGAAATAGATGATATAAATATGAAAGCATAAAATCATCAAGAAATTCACCCTTCATCACGACCACTAACCAAAATCATTAATCACACTACATTCAAATAATCATACATTTCATAATGCACACAACTCTTATATAATTCAATGAGACACCAACTTGATTCAATGCATGTGGTACCAAATTCGGTCCCTTTTTCATGATCACAATTCTCGTCGGAATTTCTATACAGCTCGCTCACACCCCACATGTACACATGACATCCGTGATTTCTCATACCCCACATGGACACACAATCACCTCAACAACTACAACAACATGATTCCCTTACAAAGAATCCAGATAAACGCTCACATCCCACATGGGCACCCGTATTATCCCACAACTCATGCAACATACTATGCATTTCAACAACAACATACAACTACACCATAAGCAACAACAATTGCATTTACAAGTTATTCTACAACACAACATGCCATAAATAATCAACAACATCATGCTACATCATAATCAACAACTATTTCACTCAACAAAACAACAATTAGATTCTACAATGCAGAACCTGGATGAATGATCACACTCCACATGAACATACGTCTTATCCCACAACTCCTACAACAACATACCACTACAAAACAATGCATACATCTAGCATATCATCAAGATATTACCTCACTACTGCTCAACATACGGTAGACACCTATTCTAATATGCAAACCCAACAATTCACAACAACAACACACACCGCACATTCGGAATACACATTCCATAGTTCAACATATCACATCAAACAAGGAAATACTATTAACACATCAAATAGTTGGAATTCTAGTGTTAACAATATTTTTAGTATAAATTACATAAAACCAGCATTCCAATGATTCAAACGATGACTGAAACAGACTTACGGTTTGAAAGTTATGAATTTTCGAAAATTGGAAACATCTGTCACGTTCAGTGGTAACCGATTACTACCAGGAGGGTAACCAATTAGTCTGTGTAATTTCCCCAAAATCCCATTTTTGTATGCAGTAACTGGTTACTACCTATACGATAACCGGTTACTTGACCTACAAAATCAATTTCTGCTATTTTCTGCTACGGGAACTCAATTTTCTTCCCGTTCCAATACCCCAACTCATCACCTATATCAAAATTCGACCCATAAACATCACACAATCATCATACATGCTTCTAACACTCTTATAACATCATAAAACATATTTTCAACCAAGCAAATTACACAATTAGAGCGTTCTTATTATTACTGACACGTAACTCCAATTTCTCACTGAACACATCAAACAATCAACGAACACAAAACATAATACCCAATGATCTATCTACCCATATACAAGTATCATATATCCCTTAAGAGAATTGAAGAACCCCACCCTTACCTTAGAGTTCTTGCCCAAAATCTCTTATTCTCCCTTGAGCCCTAGCTTTCTCTTCCTCTTGCTCTTTCTCTTGTTTTCACGTAGAATGATATCCCTCTCTTCTACCCCCTTATTTTCTTATTATATTATTATTATTATTATTATTTTCACTTAACCCAACTAATGATTTAATAATAATAAAATAATTTCCATCAAATATTTAATTTAAAATAATATTCACTTAATATTATAACTAACTAAATATTACTATTATAATTAAATTAGTCTCAATCACCACACCACCAATCTCACTTTTAGTCACACACCCTTACCACCTTAAAGCCTCATTCTCAAGGCCAAGGCTTACTACTAAGGGTAACTCCAACATCAACGAAAGAACAAAATCACACACACAAATACACAACATCATACTTTAACTTACGAAAATAATTAAATTAAATCGGGGCGTTACAATACCTACCCAATGCAACTTCTACCTAGGAACTCCTAGATGTGAGAACCCCCTCTCACTTCCGCTATATCACTCACAATGATATCAAATAATCCCAGTTCAAAGTAATGTCTCAAGAAACCAAAAAGAAAGATCTACTCTCTTTCTTTTACAATACTAGATAAAGAATGTTAACAAAACCAATACTCAACTCTTTGCTTAAAAGCTTTAGAGTGAGAACAATAAGCATCAACACCATGTCTACCACAATGTATCAAGATATACAAAGGGTGACTTACAAAGTTTTCACACAAGAGACTCTCAAAACCCTAAGTTATAAAAACCCTTCCCCTAGTTTTTACAATCCTGAAAGTCCAATTTTACATTAAGTTATGATTTATTTTTAAATACATCGCTTCAGTATTTGGGCTTCAAATCTTACGTCCATAAGATTCATGATCCATAAGTTAAATGATTCATTAAAGTCTCCTTAAATATTGGAACAAATAAAACAAAGTTTCCTAAATTTTCTCAAGGCCTAATTTAGTAACTTCTGTACAGCTGTAGATGCAAAATATGTTCTAGATACAATCTTCTTATCTTGCGAAAAACATTGAAAAGATTTGTTATACCCTAAATTTGGATCCTAAGATACCCACACACCCATTAGCTCAATGGATAGTGTTGAAGTCAACCGAGTTACATCCCCGCAGTGAATCAGGATTCCTGAGTCCCTTAGAGGATTCAGGTAAAGGATCAATAATAAATTCCTAATATTTTCAACCTTTTAAAAATCCTCAAAGGATCAAGGAATATAAAATGGCGAGGTTTCATGCAAGGATTGCACAAATTTTCAGTGATCTGAGCCCCGAGGCCTCAGTGTCACAAATTAGGGTTTTCAGTCGATTGTGCCCTCCAGGGGAGTCTTTCATGGGAAAATGAGCCAGGACCTCCACACATCATTCAAGGAGCTCAACACAACCCTAATAGACCCTCTACAAGTGTGATTCAATATCAAAGGATGCATAAATCAAGAATCCCAAAATTAGGGTTTCATAATGCCTAAATTAGGGTTTTGACTGATCGGGGAACCCAAAGTTGACATTTTCATCTGGAAATGAGCCAATACCATATGTAATTGTTTGAATAGATCACATACACCTTGTAAGTCCATCCACACGTTTAAAATACCTCAAAGGATGCCCAATAAAAAATAAAAAAATCAGGGGTATCTAGTGTAATTTTCATATGGACCAAAAAGTCAAAGTTTGAATTTTTGACCTAAAATAATCCTCATGGCCTATATTACAAGAATATATGGTCCATGAATGCATTTGATCACAAAAAATCAAGAATTTTGAAGTAACTTGTAAAAGGGCCTAACTTAGAAAATTTGGAAATTTTTCTAAGTTATGGAAAAAAGTGTGCATGTACCCTACTTCCAAGCATCATAACTTGTGATCCAAGCATAATATTTTTGTGAACCTAAGCTCAAATGAAAGATTTAATCACAGTATACAAAAGATTCAACTACATCAAACTCCTATTCTTCATGGATTTTAAGTTGAAGAATGATCAAAATTAAAACAAGTTGAATGTTTCAACACTTAGACAAAATCTGTCTAAGTTAAAAAATAGTCAAAACATCAAAACTTGGAGGTTTATTTTCCACATAGTTCAGAGTTGATTCATACCTTTGTGAAAACATAGATGTTGTCACAAATCATACCAACAATTCAAATAACCAATTGGCATGAAAAAATCTCACTTGAGCATGAAGAAATCCCTTGCCAAACACACCATGTCACAATTGTTTTGGAAAATCAGATTTTTGACAAAACTTGAAATTGATATGTATGAGTCAAGGATAAGATCATCTGGTCAAGAGCATATTAATCATCATTACAAACATGATTTAACCTTCAAATTCATGATTTGAGCCAAGAAACTTCCATTTTGCATTCATGAATTTCAACACCTATCACATGATCCAAGGGCCAAAAAGCTTCAAAAAAGGGTATGCCAAAATCTTATGAACTTCAACCAATTTGCATTCATAAACAAAGATTAAAATGTCTTCAGAATGTGAATTTATTCAATGCTAGGCTGATCTATTTGAGATAGCAATTGAGTGTCTTAAGTAGCAAGTAATGATGTATAGCCATGACTAAGCTTCCAAGCCTTAGCCCTAAAGCAAGAGGAAAACCACGTCAGCAAGTCTCTTCCCTTATAAATAGAGACTCTCATTGATCATAAAAACCACTTAAAAGCTTCACAATTCATAGCTTTCTCTTCATTCTTTCAAAAGACTAAAAACTTGACATTTTGAGCAAACACTACCAGGTTTTGAGTTGTGGCCATAATAAACTCAAACCAAACACTCAAACACATCACATATGATGTATATGAGGTGTTCAAACACTTAGATAACCTCTGGAATACCTCTAACCAAAAATCACCCTTCAACCAAGCCATTATGCATCAATTTTGTAGCTGGGATACCACATCTTGATCCAAGGGGTTTCAAAGTGATTCAAAGCTTGCAATCCACTCAACATCATCCAAGGAAGTTGTTTAGATCATAATAACATCTTTGTAACACCTCTAACTCAAAAATCAAATTGCTTTTGCTGCTATGACATTCAAGTAAGCCTAAACTTGGTCATCTCATAATGCATGCATATTTTCTCGCACAATAATTTTGCCAAATGTTTGTTATCATGTTTCTATTAGTTCCACTAAAAAAATTGCATCAAAAACACTTTGTATGAGATTTCATGTTAGTTTTTGCAAATTACGGCTCTTCAGTGTTCATCACCGATTTCTCACTCCACACACAAAATAAATGAAATTAAATGATTCCATTGTGTTCGTGGGATCAAAACACACAACTTTGATGTTTATTTCATCTCAAATGGATGCCTATTCCATGAGATACGATTGGATTTTCAAAATCTGGGCAAACTGCTTCGTGCGTGTTCTTGCCCAAGGTATTCTTGGCGTCTTTTTCAAATTTTCAAATATTTGAATTTTTAAGTTATTTTTTAATTGATTCAAAAATTAATATCTTTCTGAAGTCTTGGAGGTTTTGAATGATTATTTTTTTCTTAATTCACAAAAATGTTTAAATATTTTATTCTATGAAAAAAATCACAAAAAATATATATTTTTTATAAAGAATTAATTTTTTATTTGTTTTTTAACATTTATAATTGTTTCTTCTTCTTGATTTTTCAAACATAGTTGAATTACAAGTTATTTAATGGATGAAACATAAATTTTCAAACCTTGATCCAAGTTTATAACTTGATTTTCTTTATTATTTGAAAATTTCAATCATTTTATTACTTTTTTATTCAAAAATAATCTTTGAAAAATATAATTTAGGATTTTTCATCTTACACCATCAAATTCAATTGTTTTTACACTTATGGGTCTCTATTAGAGTGTAAGACCCAAGCCATTTTTGATATATAAACCATTAGGGTTTATACCGACTATTTTCAAAAACCTCGCCACGATCTCCTTTTTCAATGAACTGTAAACTTCCTCTGTGATTTTATTTCTTTGAATTTTTACACATACCTCTTTGTTTTATAAAATGAATTGTCAAAATGTGTCATGGGGTATCCTTTGTGTTTAGGACCCATTTTTTGTTTTAAACTTTCTCCGGTCTGTTTTAAACTCTATCAGGCTTCCGTATAAGTCCTGATCCCCTAACTATTTTTACAAACAATTTCTCAATCTCCTAATCAGAGATTTATGGGCCACTTGTTTACAAGTTCCATCTCCTTTTTCTTTTTTCATCTTTTACAATTAAATATCTAATACACCCCTACCAGATTAAGCCCACAACCAGGTGGAGCTACTTTCTAGGCGGTAGACAACTTTTCAGCACCCAAGTCCTACCCTGTGTATGAAATCATCAAGATAATAAAATACTAACAAAATTCCATAGACATCCTTATGTATAAGCCCTATTATTGGCTTATGAGCCATCTTTTCTCTCTCTAACTTCTCTTTGTTTTCTTAAATTGCTGTTTGCTTATTAAAATAGATTTCTTAATCAAAACTATCTTTCTTTATCTCATACTAAAGCAAAGATAACAAAACACTTCTTAATCATCAAAGAGGATACAATAAAACTTATTTGTAATCTCTCTCCCTCCCTTAGGATTTTGGGCCTTTGCTTCCCAGTGTAACTCCCAACATCATTCTTAAAAATCACTTAACACATTTATTTGTCTGCATGCATCTTTTATCTGTATATATTTGCATCTCTGCTAGAATCTCTAAGTAACCAAGTTATTGTAACCATATCAAACCTTTGAATAACTTAGAATCCTCTAAGGGAAAAACATAGCCTCCTTTTGGGCTTAGTTCAAGGACCCTCATGCCTCTTAAAGGTGCCTTCTTCAGGCTTAGAAATTACTCAGCCTCCACCAGCCTCCTCTTGAGCTTAGTTCAAGGACCCATGAGCCTCTTAAAGGTAACCTAGCCTCCTATTGGGCTTAAAATCAAGGACCCTTAAAGGCTTTCTAAAATAATAGGAATAAATTCTTAGCATTAAACACATACAATAGTCCCCGTTTCCCCGATGGATGACCAAAATAACCTCTTCTTGGGCTCTAAGCAATTGAACCTCCCCAGACATAGGAAAGTATGATGACCTCAAACCTTCATAAACAAATAGACAAAACACTCTTCATCAAGAGTCGGTCTCCCATAAATATTTAGCCTCTCATCCCGGGCTTCATTCAGAATACAAATAAATCAAGATTCAATCTCTCACAAATAAGCTTCACACTTGGGTTTCCAAATCAGGATATAGATAAAAATTTCCCCATAGAGTCAGTTTTCTTTGTTTAGCTTCAACCTTGGGCTTCAATCAAGGAACATATATAAATTAACTCTTCCATCTTTAGAGATAACAAGTTCTCTCTTCTAAGTCTTTCAGCTTCAACCTTGGGCTTCAATCAAGGCACAAAAAGTCAAACACCAGTCAATCAAATAATTACAGTCATAGCCTTAGACTCTAACTAAACTAAATCATTACAGTCATAGTCTTGGACTCTCTAGGCTAAAATAATTCAGCCATACACTTAGACTATAACTAAGATCACTCAATACAGTCATACACTTGGACTATAACTAAGACATCCACCTATATTCAGCTTTCCTGAGCTATGCAATTCAGGTTAACATTCAGCCTTTCTTGAGCTATGCAATTCAAGATAACCATTCAGTCCTCCTTGAGCTATGCAATTCAGAGTACCCATTCAGCCTTTCTTGAGCTATGCAAATCAAGATACCAGATTCAGCTTATTCCTTGAGCTAAGCAATTTAAGCAAACCATTTTAAGCATCATCATCTTGTGCTTTGAGCAAGATACAAATCAACCCTCCTCCTAGCCTTAGCCTTTAGGAGGAACTACGATTCTCTGATCCCACAATTCTCTTTTTGGGGGTACGTATGCAAAAGGTCGTAAGATCTTTACGAGTACACCAAACAAAAAACAACAATTAGGTCCTCAGACCTATCAAAAACATAAAAAAATCCTCCAAAACACCAAAAACACAAATCTCACTTATCTTACCACATCTCAACTCACTCCCAATCTCAAATTCAAGACCCCACCATCAGATATCAAGAAAAATAGATATTTTCTAATCTTAGTGTTAATAAGCTAAAAGGTGACCCCCATCTCTTGGTAGCATCTGTAAATTAACAGTCATCTATTTAAACTCAGTTTGCAAGTAAGGTTAGTTGGAGAGTTATATTACCCTTCCTTAATCAGCTTCATAGGATAAAAAATGAATCAAACTATAGCCATAAACGGTCGTGATTCGCAACCATAAAAATTGGCGCAACAATATTCCACAAGAAATCTTACTAAAACAAAAAAAAAACATGTCAAGAAATAAACAAATCCAGAGTTGATGTTTTGGTGTTAACATGTCACAAAATCTTGTAGGATATTTGCTCACATGTCTACCAGATCAGCATGTCATAACATCTCACAGAACATCCTGTTATGAAACATGTTTTAGAAAAACTGTTGCCAACTTTACAAACATGGAACCATTAATCTTTCCCTTTGTAAAACTGAACCTTCATTGACGACATCGTATTCATTTCAACGAATAAAGAAGTTTGTGAAAAAATTTCATTGATGATGCAAGGAGAATTCGAGATGTCCATGATGGGTAAGATGAACTATTTCCTTGGACTAGAAATCAAGAAACTAAAGGATGTCATCTTCATCAACCAATCATAGTATTGCAAGGAGTTGTTGAAGAGACTTAACATGGATAGTTGCAAAGCAATGTCTACTCCGATGGGATCTAGAACTTATGTTGATCAAGATAAATAGGGTGTTCCAATTGATGTCACAAAGTACCGAGGTATGATTGGCTCATTATTATATTTGACGGCGAGTCGTCCATACATTATGTTTAGTGTTTATCTTTGTGCTCATTTTCAAGTAAATCCAAAGGAATATCATCTTGTCTTAGTGATGTGAATCATTAAGTATCTCAAAGGGACAACAAATGTCGGTCTATGGTATCTAAAAGGTAATATTATGACTCGGATTATGCAGGTTGCAAAAATGATTGTAAGAGTACAAGTGGTACATGTCACATACTAGGGAATGCATTAATATCATGGTGTTGAAATAAACAAGTATGTGTCGCAATTAACACAACCAAAGCAAAATATATTGCTTTAGGAATTTATTGTGCTCATATTCTTTGGCTCAAGCTAAAACTACGTGACTATGGGCTAAATATTGGATGTGTTCCTCTACGAATTAATAATACAAGTGCGATCAACATAACAAGGAATCTGGTTATGCATTTAAGAACAAAACACATTGACATAAAACATCATTTTCTTTGTGCTCATGTATTTCAAAAGGATGTCGAATTCACTTTTGTGGACACTCATAACCAACTGGATGATATCTTCACTAAACCTTTGGCTAAATATTCTATTTACAAAATCCAAAGAGAAATGGGTATTTTGGATGAAAAATACGTAAAATGAACGATACACATATTTATTCTTGGATAAATTTTCATAGGTTTTTTCCACAATTTCATTTGTGAAAATCTTATATAATATTTTTTATCAAGTTATATGCTTATATGATGCCTATACATGTTAATTATAAGATAAATGTGTATGTTTGATGAAAATCTTTCCCATATGTGCCCGGTAAAGCTAATGTTTTAAGGCATTTTTCAATTTTTTCTTTCATGTAACCGGTTATATGCTTGCAAAATTTTGTTCCAGGTTATTTTTTTGGCTTCTGGTTGTTGATGTCATCGTTTACATCTTCAAGTAATCGGTTATATTTCTGACTGTTTTATTTTTTATTTATATTTTATCTTTTATGTGGATTAAATGTTAGTCAACACAAAATATCTCCTAAATCTACTCTTCCAACTACTTTCTCCTGGTCAATTAATCCCATTCAAACCTCTTTATTATCCACTCACAACACTCCATGTACCAACATTACAACATTAAAAACCTACTTTAACAATTCATTATAAGACTTCTTTCTTTCCCATACACCAAATAAGTCATTCTCAAAAAGCACTTTCTTTTCACTATAAAGCCAAAAACAAAAATCCCTTTCCAAAACCCTAGGTTCCTCTTCAAAAAGTAAAAAATTCCATTGAATATGCTTGAAATGTTACCCTGATTTGGTTAAGGAATTTTATGCTAACCTAGAAATTTCTAGTGACAATATGGTTTCATCTCTTGTTAAGAACAAATAGATTTGTTATCATTAGAGGAATTTGGAGCTTGTCTAGGTGTTCCTTGCCAAGGTGTTATTTTGAAACACACATTTTCATATGCTGCTCCTCAATTCAAAGATTATGAGAAGTTGAAATATTACATTCCCATAAGTCATTTATTAAGAGAGATGATATTGAGCAAGTCATCAAAATCAAATTGGGTTCACATTTACTCGACTACCCCATTGGTTAGTGACCATATGCTTCATTACTTGATTACTTACTGTAGATGTTTAGAATTGGCAGAATTTTTGACCAACAAGAAATGTTGAATTCAGTTCAGGATGTCCTATCAGATGTTGGGACATTATCAAACAGAGTATAAGTAAATGAACTTAATTCAGGATGTCACACCAGATGTTGGGACATTGTATCAGTTAATGATTTAAGTTCAGTTTTTCAGGATGTCCCAACAGATGTTGTGACATCTCAAACCTGCTACCAGAATTAATTAATGACTAACAGAACTGAGTAAATTAAGGAAAGTTATCTGGAATTAATTATGGATGGACAAAACAGAATAAGGCGCATCTGTAGGGAGTGTTGTTATGAGACTTCAGCATAATCAGAAGAACTGAATCACCTAGAATCTAGGAAGTAACAAACCCTAATTCAAGGTGGAAGCTGCATGCGTTTCAGGATTGGATAAACCTACAGAAAGCCCAAAATCCATACACCTATTTAAGCAACAGAAACTCTCAGAATTGAGTACGAATTTAAGAAGACCAAATAGGGTGTTTTGTGTTTTAATAGCAGGTTGTTTTAATTGTACCACTTTATGAGCTTTTAAGCAAAAGTGTATTTGTGTCTTGATTGAAACTGTGAAGTAAGATCAAGCTGTTTTGTTTGAAGTATGACTTCAATTTTATTAAACTTGTAAACAAGATCACTGTGTGATTGAGGGGGAGTGAGTTGGTACTCATATCTAAGTTGTGTCTTAGGTAGAAATTGCATTGGGTAGATATTAAGTGAAAGATTAAACTGGGTGGTTTAAGTCTAGAATTAATATTACTTATAGTGGATTTCCTCCTGGCTTGGTAGCCTCCAGATGTAAGCGTGGTTATACACTGAACTGGGTTAAAAAATTACTGTGTTGTTTAATTTTCCTGCACTTTAAGTTTTGGTTAAGTTGTCAAGTGTTTAAACATCTCATTCGACATCTCATACCTGATCACAGAATTTCAATTGGCATCAGAGCAGGCACCCTGCCTGTTTATACTGGGTGAGATCTAGGGAATACAAATTCTGGAAACATGGACAGAGATGTAGGATCAATAAATAGACCACCTATACTAGATGGATCTAATTATGACTACTGGAAGCCAAGAATGATTGCATTCTTAAGATCACTTGACAATAGGGCCTGGAAAGCAGTCAACAATGGATGGGAACACCCTGTCCAAGACACCAAAGATGGAGCAAAAGTGTTGAAACCTGAAGAAGAATGGAGTAAGGAGGAAGAAGATTCAGCACTTGGCAACTCCAAGGCCTTAAATGCTTTATTCAATGGCATTGATAGGAACATCTTTAGACTTGTGCATCACTGTGAGCTGGCCAAAGATGTTTGGGACACTCTCAAAACAACTCATGAAGGAACATCAAAGGTGAAGATGTCAAGACTTCAACTTCTCACCACCAAGTTTGAAAACTTGAGAATGAAGGAAGATGAGACAATTCATGAATTCTACATGAACATCTTAGAAATAGCCAATACTTCTGGAGCTTTGGGAGAAAAGATGACTGATGAAAAGCTTGTAAGAAAGATTCTCAGATCTTTACCAAAAAGATTTGACATGAAGGTCACAGCAATAGAAGAAGCTCAAGACATATGCAAAATGAAAGTTGAAGAGCTCATTGGTTCCCTTCAAACATTTGAGATGGGAATGAATGACACAATTGTAAAGAAGAACAAAAGCATAGCCTTGGTGACAAATACTGATAAAGAAGAAGAAAATGATGAATCAGAAACTGATGAAAACTTATCAGAAAACATTGCTATGCTTGGAAGACAATTCAAAAAGATTCTCAGAAGGATGGAAGACAAGTCCAGACCAAGTGGAAGATACACAAACTCTTCTGAGAACAAAAGACCTTATGATGCTAATAGAAGGTCAAATTATGATGAAAAGACCAGTCAAGAAAAAGGAATTAAATGCCATGGATGTGAAGGATATGGACACATCAGGAATGAATGTCTTACCTATTTAAAAAGGCAAAAGAAAGGTCTCTCTGTAACCTGGTCTGATGAAGACTCAGGAGGTGATTCAGAAGAAGAATCAGCTAAGCATATCACTGCTCTAGCTGGATTATGTGAATCTGAAAGTGAATCCAGTGATGGGGAGCTTACTTTTGAAGAACTTGAGCAATCATATAGAGAACTAGTCAAAAGAAGCACTGAAATATGCAGGGAGAGTATAAAGCTAAAGAAGAAGATTGAGGCACTAAAGGATGAAAAAGCAAGTGATCTAGAGATCATTGACACCTTGAAAAGTGAAGTAAGTCTTCTCAACTCCAAGTTGGAACATATGTCCAAATCTGTTAGAATGCTGAACAGTAGCTCAAGCACACTAGATGTTATTCTCAACAACAATAAGCATTCAGGGGATAAAAGTGGACTGGGATTTAACAAAGCTCATAAGGTTTAAGCTAGCTCTAGCAAAACTACTTCAAAGTCCATACAGTCAAACATAATGTTCCAACAGATGTCTCAACATCCTGAAAAGAACATAATGAAGAAGAAGTATCAAAGATGGAGATGTCATCATTGTGGAAGATTTGGACATATCAAACCTCATTGCTACAAGTTGCATGGATATCTAAATCAGATGTATCAGCAACCTCCTAAGCAGAAGATAGAGGTTATCAAGAAAGAGCTGCATAAACATCAACATCAAAGAAATCAGCAACCCCCTAAGCAGAAGACAGAGGTCATCAAGAAGGTATGGGTACCAAAAGCTAGTCCTTATGCTAACCAAAGTCACATGCCCAAGAACAAGATCAACAAACAACCTTGGAGCTCTACTGATGAACAATGCACAGAGCAGAAGTATCAAAAGAAATCTCAGTACAAATGTTCAAAGAAGGGTGTTGCATATATAGCTCATACATCTCTAAGAGTATCAGCTAAAGAAGACTGGTACTTTGACAGTGGATGTTCAAGACACATGACTGGATTGAAGAATCTGCTAGTAGACTTAAAGTCATATTCATCCAGATATGTAACATTTGGAGATGGAGCTAAAGGTGAAATCAAGGGAGTTGGAACCTTGGATTGTCCAGATGTACCAAGACTAGATGATGTGCTGCTGGTAAAAGGTTTGATTGCTAACTTGATCAGCATAAGTCAATTATGTGATCAAGGGTACAGTGTAAATTTTACCAAAACTGAATGCATAGTGTCTAATAAAGAACAAAAGGTTGTCATGAGAGGAGCCAGATCTAAAGACAACTGTTACATGTGGGAACCTCAAGACTTCAGTCTCACTTCAACTTGCTCTTTAGCTAAAGAAGAAGAAGTGAAACTATGGCACCAAAGACTAGGTCATCTTCATTTCAGAGGCATAAAGAAAATCATATCTATGGAAGCTGTGAGAGGTATTCCTAAACTGAAGATTGATGATGGCAAAATATGTGGTGAATGTCAAATAGGCAAGCAAACCAAGATGTCCCATCCAAAGCTCCAACATCTGACAACTTCCAAAGTTTTGGAATTATTGCATATGGATCTTATGGGACCTATGCAGGTTGAGAGCCTTGGTGGTAAGAGGTATGCCTATGTGGTGGTTGATGACTTTTCAAGGTATACATGGATAAATTTCATCAAATAAAAGTCTGATGTATTTGATGTATTCAAAGACTTATGCCAAAGAATACAAAGGGAAAAAGCCAGCTGTGTGATCAGAATAAGAAGTGACCATGGAAAAGAATTTGAGAACCAAAAATTCTTAGATTTCTGTTCTTCAGAAGGAATCAATAATGAATACTCTTCACCAATCACTCCTCAACAGAATGGGATTGTTGAGAGGAAGAATAGAACTATTCAAGAATCAGCAAGAGCTATGATCCATGCTAAAAAGTTACCTTTGTACTTCTGGGATGAAGCTATGAACACAGCTTGTTACATCCATAACAAAGTTACTCTAAGGAAAGGAACTTTGTCCACAATCTATGAAGTCTGGAAGGGCAGAAAACCCACAGTTAAGTACTTCCATGTGTTTGGAAGTAACTGTTATATTCTGGCAGATAGGGAGCAAAGAAGAAAAATGGATCCTAAAAGTGATGAAGGGATTTTTCTTGGATACTCTATAAACAGCAGAGCATATAGAGTATTTAATTCTAGAACCAAGGTTATCATGGAGTCCATAAATGTGATAATTGATGATGCTCCTACAGATGTTCCAGAAGATGTTGGAACATCTGCTGACAGCAAAACTGAAGCTGAAGAAAAGAGTGATCATTCTGACTTCACTCAAACTGATGCAAGGACAGAACAATCCAGCAAACCTCCCTCCATCAGAATCCAGAAGGATCATCCCAAAGATTTGATAATTGGTGATCCCAACAGAGGTGTAAGCACTAGATCAAGAGAAGTGATTTCAGGTTCCTGTTTTGTTTCAAAAATAGAACCTAAAAACATCAAGGAAGCTCTTACTGATGAATACTGGATTTGTGCTATGCAAGAGGAATTAGGTCAATTCACAAGGAATGAAGTGTGTAATCTTGTTCCTAGACCTGATGACATAAATGTAATTGGCACTAAATGGGTGTATAAGAACAAGTCAAATGAACAAGGAGTTGTTACAAAGAACAAAGCTATACTTGTAGCTCAAGGATACACACAAATTGAAGGAGTAGACTTTGATGAAACCTTTGCACCAGTAGCAAGGCTTTAATCAATCAGACTACTTTTAGGAATTGCTTGTATCTTGAAGTTCAATCTATTTCAAATGGATGTGAAAAGTGCCTTTCTAAATGGATATCTTAATGAAGAGGTATATGTAGAACAACCTAAAGGATTTGTTGATCCAAGCTGTCCAAATCATGTATACAAACTAAAGAAGGCTCTTTATGGTTTGAAGCAAGCTCCAAGAGCATGGTATGAAAGGCTGACTACTTTTCTTATCAAGCAAGGGTACAGGAAAGGTGGAATTGACAAAACCTTGTTTGTTAAAGATGAAGAAGGAAATGTCATGATTGCTCAAATATATGTAGATGACATTGTTTTTGGTGGGATGTCAGACAGGATGGTTAAACATTTTATCAATCAGATGGAATCTGAATTTGAAATGAGCCTAGTAGGAGAATTAACCTACTTTCTTGGACTGCAAATAAAGCAAATGGAGGACTCCATGTTCATTTCCCAAAGCAAGTATGCTAAGAACATAGTCAAGAAATTTGGGATGGACAGTGCTACTCATAAGAGAACTCCTGCCCCCACACATTTAAAGCTGACTAAAGATGACAAGGGTGAGAATGTAGATCAAAGCCTATACAGAAGTATGATTGGAAGCTTGTTATATCTGACTGCTAGCAGACCAGACATAGCATTTGCAGTAGGTGTATGTGCAAGATATCAAGCTGATCCAAAAGTTAGTCATCTTAACCAAGTCAAGAGAATTCTAAAATATGTTAATGGTACTTGTGACTATGGCATAATGTACTTTCATGGATGCAAACCAATTCTCACTGGCTTCTGTGATGCTGATTGGGCTGGAAGTGCTGATGACAGAAAAAGCACTTCAGGAGGATGCTTCTTTCTAGGAAACAATTTGATTTCTTGGTTCAGTAAGAAACAAAATTGTGTATCCTTATCTACTGCTGAAGCTGAATATATAGCAGCTGGAAGCAGTTGTTCACAGTTGGTTTGGATGAAGCAAATGCTCACTGAGTACAATGTCCCACAAGATGTCATGACATTGTACTGTGACAACTTAAGTGCTATTAACATATCAAAGAATCCTATCCAACATAGCAGGACCAAGCATATTGATATCAGGCACCATTTCATCAGAGATCTTGTAGAAGAAAAAGTGATCTCATTGGAACATGTAGCTACAAATCTGCAATTGGCTGATATATTTACTAAAGCCTTGGATGCTACCCAATTTGAAAACCTAAGGGGTAAATTGGGAATCTGCTTATGTGAAATTTAGCAGTTATGGAGATGTGCCAACATGTCATATGACATCGTGTGGCATGATCACCAGATGGCAACACCAGTCTGGTCAAGCACCTTGTGTATTCCACTCCTAGAAATTCTCCAAGTAACGGCTCTTATAAGAATATCAGCTCACATTCAGCTATTCATCTTCTCATCATTTTCTCAAATCATCTTGCATGCTATAACTAACTCTCAGAGATCATCAAACTCAACCAATCTCAATCCATTTCTTCACCACATTCTAAAAATGGCTCAACACCAAAACCCTAACATCTCTAAAGAAATCCTCAACAAGGAAGATGTGGTGCATGCAACTCCCATTTCTGTGGTACCCATGGATTCAACTCCAATGGACGAAATCAGAGGAACTGTTCCTCTTGCTCAAAAGCCAAGAACCCCTAATGTTAGAAGGGCTAAGGAACCTGTTGTGAGCAAAGTCAAAGGGAAACCTTCATCATCAAACACCTCTTCAAAAGCTTATGAATATGTGGATGATTCCATAAAGGAGCTGGTAAACAGGATCCTATCTGAACAAAGAGTGGTAAGTGGCATATCTATACCTCTGAACACCATGCCAGCTCCACAAGAAGAACAACAAACTCAGGCTGAAAAGGACACTCCTGCTCAACAGGATGTCCCAATAGATGTTGAAACATCTGAGGAGCAACAAAAGACCTCAACTGATGATGCTGATGATACATCTGAGGACCAGAAAAAGGCCTTCACTGATAGTGATGAAGAAACATCTGAGGACCAGCACAAGGGCTCCACTGAAGAGCAAATATCTGTTGATCCACCAGCTGAAGAGGAGACTGCTTAACCTCCTCCTGTTGTGAACATAGAGCATGATTCTGATACAGAAATCATTGCTACTGTCAACCCTAGCATAGCCAAAAGGCTTAGAACTAGGAAGGAAAAGATGAATGCAGGACATGCAACTACTGAGAAGAAGCAAGCTACACCAAAGAAGGACAAAGCTAAAGTTGTCTTTGGTCCTACAAAACAATGGAGCAAGGTGCAAACACAGAAGAGGAAAGCTGTCACCCCTTCAGATTCAGATGTTGAAGAGGATGTCCCAACATCTCCACCAAAGAAGAAACCAGCACCCTCAAGGTCATCAACTGCTGTTCCAGAAGCTCCTCTGGACAACATCTCCTTTCATCATGTTTCAAATGTGAATAGATGGAAGTTTGTTTATCAAAGAAGGGTAGCACTTGAAAGAGAGCTGAGCAGTAATGCACTTGAGTGCACAGAGGTAATTGATCTCATCTCTTCTGCTGGCCTTTTCAAAACTGTCTCCAACTTCTCTCCTTGCTATGAGCTGCTTGTCAAGGAATTCATAGTCAACCTCCAAGAATATTGTGCTGATAGTAAGTCTGCTGACTTTAGAAAAGTATATGTAAGAGGAAGGTGTGTAGAATTCTCTCCTAGGGTTATCAACCACTACCTTGGAAGAGAATCTGATGGTCCAAATGAGTTAGGGAAGACTGATAACCAGGTTTGCAAGGTTATCACTGCTAATCAGGTCAAGACTTGGCCAGTTAAAGGGAAGCTCTCAGTTAGCATGCTGACAAGGAAATATGCCATGCTGAATAGGATTGACACAGCAAACTGGGTCCCTACCAACCATACATCCTCAATATCAACTGGATTGGGCAGGTTCATATATGCTGTGGGCACCCAAACAAAGCTAGATTATGGAGCTTATATCTTTGATCAGACATTGAAGCATGCTGGATCATCTGCAACAAAGCTGCCAATTGCCTTCCCTTCCTTGCTGTGTGGAATAATGCTGAGTCAGTATCCTGGTATCCTCACTGAGAAGGACTCCATTTGCAAAAGAGAAAGCCCTTTGGCTTTCCACTAAAAGATGTTCTTGAGTCATCATGCAGCTGATGTTGAAGCTCCCTCTGGGACATCTGCTGGTCCTTCAAAGGCAAAGTCTCCAATCTCCAAAGCTGCATTGATTGCTGAACTGAAGAGCACTTGCAAAGAACTGGATGCAAGGAAGCAGAAGCTTGAGGAGATTATCCAAAGGCTGGAGATTAAAGAAATTGCTCAGAAAGCTGCTACTTCTGATGAGGAGACTGAGGAAGAGGAAGAAACTGACTATGAGGAGTCTGAGTGAAAACTTTATGTGAGGAATATGTAATGACAGCTTCTGCATTGTAATTTTGAATTAGTAACTTTGGCCCCAAATTTATGTCTAACAAGGGGGAGAACAAGAACAACAACAACAATGTATGATGCTGTTTAGTTATTAATGAAAAACTTCTGTTTGCTTCTGAACTAAATCTGTGATGTTAATGAAAATTTCTGTTGCAACAAGACTGAATACATGTATGTTTGAGGGGGAGTAAACTCACACATGACTCAACAGAAAAGAACTGCTATACTCTGATAAAAGAACTTCTGCTGCACTCTGATAACCAGAAAAATATGTTAGCCAAAAATTAGCCAAAGGGGGAGTTTGTAGATGTTTAGAATTGGCAGAATTTTTGACCAACAAGAAATGTTGAATTCAGTTCAGGATGTCCTATCAGATGTTGGGACATTATCAAATAGAGTATAAGTAAATGAACTTAATTCAGGATGTCACACCAGATGTTGGGACATTGTATCAGTTAATGATTTAAGTTCAGTTTTTCAGGATGTCCCAACAGATGTTGTGACATCTCAAACCTGCTACCAGAATTAATTAATGACTAACAGAACTGAGTAAATTAAGGAAAGTTATCTGGAATTAATTATGGATGGACAAAACAGAATAAGGCGCATCTGTAGGGAGTGTTGTTATGAGACTTCAACATAATCAGAAGAACTGAATCACCTAGAATCTAGGAAGTAACAAACCCTAATTCAAGGTGGAAGCTGCATGCGTTTCAGGATTGGATAAACCTACAGAAAGCCCAAAATCCATACACCTATTTAAGCAACAGAAACTCTCAGAATTGAGTACGAATTTAAGAAGACCAAATAGGGTGTTTTGTGTTTTAATAGCAGGCTGTTTTAATTGTACCACTTTATGATCTTTTAAGCAAAAGTGTATTTGTGTCTTGATTGAAACTGTGAAGTAAGATCAAGCTGTTTTGTTTGAAGTATGACTTCAATTTTATTAAACTTGTAAACAAGATCACTGTGTGGTTGAGGGGGAGTGAGTTGGTACTCATATCTAAGTTGTGTCTTAGGTAGAAATTGCATTGGGTAGATATTAAGTGAAAGATTAAACTGGGTCTAGAATTAATATTACTTATAGTGGATTTCCTCCTGGCTTGGTAGCCTCCAGATGTAAGTGTGGTTATACACTGAACTGGGTTAACAAATTACTATGTTGTTTAATTTTCCTGCACTTTAAGTTTTGGTTAAGTTGTCAAGTGTTTAAACATCTCATTCGACATCTCATACCTGATCACATAATTTCACTTAAATTTTGTTGATAAAACATTCAAATCACTCCCAAGTTAGTGATCTTGATATGCAACTTATTTATGCTTTTAAGAACAATATTCGTGTGAATTGGGTGTTTTTGTTTATGCACAACATGTCACATCAAAAGAAGCTTAAAGGTGGTCTTCCATACGGTCGATCAATTTTAAATTTTTTGGAACATTGTGAGGTTGATTTGAAAAGGGAACCAAAATTGGAAATGACATCCAAAACTTGTGAAATACTCCCTCCATTCTCTTTTATAAGAAATTTTAACTTTTTACATTCATTAAATAATTTATGTATTTGGTCTATTTATAGTCTAAATACATCATTTATTCAATGAATAAAAAAATTCAAAATTTTCTTATAAAAGAGAATGGAGGGAGTAAGCTCTAAAGCGGCTAACAAAAACATGGGGATATTCCAAGATGATGATGATATCTTTAAACACATTGAACCAACTCCAAATCCCGCTCTAATTCCAACTCATGCTCCAACTCCGGTTCCGCTTGAGATTTCAGAAGGTGGTTATACTAATGAATTCCTATACCATTCTACGCGTTCTATGGAAGGCTGGATTAATACCCGTATCGACGACCTCCGCGAAGCACTCCTTAAGGAATTTAGGAATTCCAACTGAAACCAAGAGTATGAGGAGGATGATATCAAAGAAGAAGACTAGAGTGTCCTTTCTTGTTTGTTTCTTTACTTTATATTGCTTATGTTGTTTATGTTCCAATTATGACATTTTTCTTTATTTCATGTTTAGACCTTGTTCTTTAAATTTTGGTGTATCATTGTTCTTGTTTTAAGTATTATATGCACTATGTTATAATGTTATAATTATGTTGGTTTCTTCATTATCTTGTTTACATTTTGCAATGAATTTTTATGAATACATATGTGTTACTTTTTATCTTTTCCCCATCCTTCTTGATAATGTCAAAGGGGGAGAAGATTTCATAGATTGCTTGTGTGATTGCAAGTGTCTTGTATAGCTTGTATCTAAATTATGAAACAAACAAATAATCTCGGTATATTGTATCAAATCTTTCCAAACTGTCTACATCAAGAGATTGCATTATTTCAAAGGGATATTGAACGCACAAGAGCATTCTCTTGACTAGTTCTTCAAATACATAAGCACCTCAATTGTTAAATGGTTGACATCATCAAAAAGGGGGAGAATGTGAAGTCATGCTTCTCCAAATTCTTTGTTTCGAGGAAGTTAACAAATATGTGTATGGATCAAGAAAGGATGAGCAAAAGATAAAAAAGGCTATGGATCAATATTGCAACTTTCATGAAGAATAAGCTTTGATTGTTTGAGTGATCTTTAATTATCGGTACAAGTTTTTAATTCAAGCTTAAATTTCCTATATAATTACTCCTATGCATACACTCATTTTTAATCCATGTACCATTGGTAATCACTTGTTTTCAAAAAAATATCTTTCAAAACTTACAATGATGTAACCAGTTACATGGTGAGGTAACTGGTTACATGAACCTTGGCATAACCTATGTAATTCATACTTTTGCAAAATTTCAGTGAGGTAACCGACTACATGGTTAAGTAACCGATTACATGAACATTTATTTTTAAAAATCATTATGCTACTTTTGAGGTAACTGGTTACATCCCTGAGGTAACCATTTACCATTAAACCAATAGCATTTTTCATGTAAATATTGTTTTAAACATATCGTGCCTTTACACCATGAATCATTGCATTATTTAACTTTTCACACCCTTTCTAAATGGTGTAATGCTCATATAAATTCTACATTCTTCAGATTTCAAACCTCATCTCTTTCAAAACAATTCAAACACATTATTATCTCATTTTTAAAAATTCAAGTGCATAAATTCTCAAAATTTTAAGAGAAACTTTATGCATTCATTTCAGTTCAGAAAGTGTCATCATAACATATTTTTAAGAACTTGTATATCATTGTGAATTGATTACTTGAAAGATAAGATCAATCTAAGGTTTGGTAGATTTAAATCTTCATATCAAATAATTGTAAAAAATTAAAAAAAAAACTAGTTGTATCATATCTTACTTTTCCAAGATTGTTGGATATAAGATTGTATGGTTATTATCCTTGTTGTCCATATTATTGGAAACGAGGGGTTCATTAAAGGGATGATTATTCTCTTTGTGGACTTGGGACATGTCCAAGAGGATTATTCTTGGGGGCTTGTTAGTGTCTAAATAGAAATACTAGTAAGAGTCTTGTATAAAGTCATAACAATAATAAAATCTCTTTTTTATTGAAAGGTGACTGGAGTACTCTCGGACTGTGAGGGGAATCAGGATATCTCACAATGTTCTTTACTTTCCGCATTTACAATTTTCATCACATAGTAATCACTTAGGAAAGTAATCATAAAATATTAGAAAAACCTAAAATTTATCTAAGTACCTAATTCAACCCCTCTTAGGTGCAATATTTACTTACAAACGAAGCTAACCAATTTTTTTGATGATGATTGGAATTTGATGAATAGGAAAACAGTTGGACAAATTTGACAATGGATAGATCAAAGTGTCTTTCATCATGTTGTGCAAAAATAGTTGCATACACATGATGGATGAAATTAAAAACTTTGTACAAGAAAAAGATAGTCTAGAATAAACTCTTTTATTCAGAGATTGGTGAACCTCAAGTATAGAGAAATCTAAAGTGTGTCTGAAAACTCGAGCGATTTTCAAAGATTGGTAAATCAACTCACCAAAATGAAAATGGTGCTTGGAGATGAATTAAAAGCATTATTACTCCTAAGTTCCTTACCAAATAATTGGGACACACTTGTGGTTCATCAAGTAACTCAACACCAGCGGAAGAGGTTAAATGTTTAGAGAGAAGGAATTTTGAAAGTAGATTCCAAGAATTGAACCATAAAGTTATAGATGGAGTACAGTTGCAAGGTCTATAAGAAGAAGAGAGATAATCTCTTAAAGAGATTTTCATTGATGAGGAAATTAAGTAGGCTATTTAGAATTGCGAGGGCAACAAAAACCCCAGGCCAAATGGTTTTAGTTTTGATTTCTTGAAGAGTTGTTGGAAAATAATTAAGGAGGAAAATTTTAGGTTTGCGAAAGAGTTTCATTCCAATGCCAAGCTACTTAAGGCTATTACAACCTCTTTTTTAATCCTTATACCTAAGATAAAAAATACTCAATCTATAAATGAATTCAGACTTATTCGTTTCGTTGGTTGTTTATACAAGATCATAGCAAAAACCCTTGCTTCTAGACTGGAAAAGGGTAATAGGGAAGATTGTCTCTGAAAATAAGTTTGCTTTTGCTCCAAGTAGACATACATTTGATGGTGTTTTGGTGGTGAATGAAGTCATGAATTTGACAAAAAGGAAAATAAGGGGCTATATGGTAATGAAAGTAGATTTTGAAAGACTTATGATAGTGTGAGTTCCAACTACCTTAGATATATTATCAATAGGATGTGCTTTGGTGATAAATGGAAGGCTTGGATGGAGGCTTATGTATTTTGTATTACAATGCCACTATTGGTGAATGGCAGTGCCTCAAAGGACTTCCTTGTTGGAAGAGGGTTAAAGAAGATTGACCATATATCCCCCTCATATTTGTGTTACCTATGGAGGGACTCACAAGTTTGATGAAGAAGGCTGCAGAAATAGGATAATTTAGAAGCTTCCATGTGAATGACGATGTCAACTTTGACATCCTTCAGTTTATATATGGCAAAGTCATCTTAAGAGAAGGCATTTTGAGTAATCCGTGGAATGTCAAGGCATTTCTAAGAAGGTTTGAATTTAATTCTGGATTGTGTGTCAATTGTTTCAAAAATAGAATCTACGAAATCTATGTGAAGACTAATCTCATGCAAGTGGACTCATTTTTTTTGTCTTGCTGTGTATATATGATGTCTTTTAGGTTCCTAGGTATGCTGGTTATATCTAGCCCAAGAAGAGCTTGTATGTGGATGTCAGTAGTAGATAAGTTGAGAAAGAGATTCTCTCTTTGTTAGGGAAGATACCTAACTATGAGTGGGATAGTAGTTATGATAAATGTAGTGCTCAATTCTATTCAGATTTACACTTTATCCTTTTACAAAGCTCCGGTCAAATTGTTGAAAGAGATTATAAGAATTAAGAAGTTTTGTGTGCAGAATGATTTAGAAATTAGAAAATAATTCATCGGGTAATGTGGCAAAAGGTTTTCAGTGCTAAAAAGGATAATGGTCTAGATGTTAAGAATATTGAAACTTTTAACAAGACTTTCATACTAAAGTGGAAATGGATAATTTTGATAGATGAGGAAGTTGTGTGGGTAAGAATCTTAAAGCAAATTTACATAAATCCATAATTGAAGATGTTCATCAATGATGACAAGGAAGGACGAATATGGGAGTAAATTTGGTTAAGAGACCTTTTAAACTTGTGAATCAAGACAAAACATGATAAGGATATTGATGGACAATTCTAGCAAGTATATTAGTCTCGTTGAAATAATAAAATGATTCATATCCACAGGGATTGAAAATTAAAATAAGGAAAAATAACAATGTGATTTAAACTAAACAATTGGGGGTTTTTTCAATAGTTATTTGGTACTAAAATAAGAATGAGAAAATTAATGGAGTAAAGTTCGATACAGAAAGGAGATTAGATCTTTTTTTATCAAATCCCCTAATTATACCTGTTGATGAATTATGTATTAAATGAATTACAATTAACCTATAATCTCACGGTGAATTAACAAGACAACAATACCCAATTCCCTAGTGTACTTCTCACTAATTTACACAATAATACCTATTTCCTTAAGCCAATTTAGATTTAAATAAGGAACAACAACAATAACAACAAACCATAAACCCTAAATCTTAAACCCTAAACCCTTCAAATTTTCACTAAGTCCTAACCTTCTCCCTCTTGGTTATTTTTGCTCACTTCTTCCACATTTTTGCTTGACGTTTTCTCATAATTCCACCGAATTGTCCAAAATTTCTTGCAAATATTACGTAATGACCTAGTGTTATTACAACCCATAACTTACTTCATTGCTTGTCCTCAAGTAACCTGTCTGCACACTAAAATTTTCATTAGAAATAAAATACTTACATTTTCCAATGAACTCTACCTTTCATCTTCTTATCAACACGTCGATCCACTACTTCAATCCAATTAACTCAGAAAAGTTCTTCCAACAAAATAAGTACTCTACCTATCTCTCATATCACCTTTATTCAATCAATTTAACAAGGTAATCACACAAGAAACATACATAATTATTTAACAATGAGTTTGTAATTTTTTTTATCAAAGTGAATCAAAGTCATATTTGAACACACGCGTTTGAGGTCTTTTTACAGTTGTAATGTGGCTTATGCCAGGGTAGAATATTTTTGAATAATATGCTTATATCGTTGGAGTTAGGTACCTAGTTTTACTTATGTTACATGATTCCTTTCATATCACTCTTTTTCTGGTCAATCGGTACTAGAGAATTCAATTTTTCATCCCATTCATCATTTTTTCTTTTTCACAATTTTTTTGAAGAAGTCATTTTTAACTTCTTGTTTTTTTCTTTCTTTTGGCCAATTTCTATAGTACCCCAACCCCAAACTTAAACGTTGCTAACTTTCAAGAACAACCTCAAACTTATACAATTTCATTAGATAAGGAAAATAAATTCTTTTAGCTAACTCTAAAAAGGGTGGAAAGATTTAATCTTTCAAGTCAAATGACTATATAATAGGTTATGTCACCGAAAGAATGGCTAAGGCTCAAAGTGGTTAGTAAGAGATGTAATCATATTATAAATGGTTGGCTAAAACAGGCTCATAGTTTTCCCAAATACTTTCCTCGGTGCGTATTAATCATACCAATAGACTAAGTAGAAAAAATGAAAATTCTATAAAATAACTAATGTACGTACGGAGGCTCTCATAAAAAAGAAAGGTGAACAATGGAAATTTTGGCTCAAACCTTACTAGATGAAGTATTTGGAGATTAAATACACGTAGTTGGCTTCCCTTTTCTTCATCACATGTCAATCTGCAAGGGAACTTCAATGTTGATCACCTTTGTTCATTCTGTTTATGGTGACTCTACTTTTATCTTTAATACTAGCATTGATAAGGTAGCAAATTAAAACTGAAAGAAACAAATGTAGAAAGTTGATTCATTAATTCAAAGAAAAAATAATTACAAAAAGGGAAGATAATTCTTGAGAGCGAGCTATTACTCTTCCTTGGATCATAGTACAAAAGGATGAAGTGAATTAAAAACTAAAATGGAAAAGCGAATAGGTTACCTCTAATTAGACATTTCCTTAAGGTAATTAGCTTGACTCTTTTGGTCTAAGGTTCTAAGAGTATCAAAGACACCCTCTGATGGTACTTCACCTCCTGAATAGATCTTTAGCCGTTGATCACTTACCATAAAAATATATGAATCTCCCAAATCTTTCACTTATATAACACCATTTACAAATACCTAAAGGGACCCGACCATCTAAATTTCAACTTCTCAGAAAACAACCTTAATCGAGAGTTGTACAACAACACTTTATGTCCTACCTGAAATTCTCTTCTCACTAAGTTCTTATAATTATTTATGGATCACCACATTTTCATATGCTCCTAGTCTCAGCTCTTCCAACTCACATAAAAATGTAAAAAACTTGATTGTTTACTATGTTTTATGTTCGATCTCGACAAGTAAGTGACAAGGATTCCCATAAACCAACATATATGGTGACAATCCTAAGTGACATTACAAAAAGGCGCATTAATTAAGGCGGTTAATTTAAGTAAATTTTGGCGGTTTGAACGACCACAATTAACAAATACGACGTTTTCAAAAACGCCGTAAATATGGTTGCTGCATGAAAAATAATGATGTTTTAAAATTAAACACCATGAAAAATGTCGTTTTAAACACTGTTTAAATGGTGGTTTTGTTTTAAAATAGTGGCGGTTTCAAATTCCATATGTTACTTAATAAACAAATGTATTGGAAATTACGTCAGTTTAAACTGTCCTAATTTAGTTATGATATTAGCCAAAAAAAATGTTTAAACCGCCACAATTTTCAATTTAATTTTAGAAACATTTCTTTGAAATTTTCTTTAACTATAACTATAATTACATTTTTATCCTTATTTATTTAAATATAAATTAAGTTATTAAAATGTTAAAGTTATATTTTGAACAAATTATCTTCCTTTTATATATTTTTATATATCTTCATTTTATTATTATTATTATTATGTGTTTAAATTATTTTAAATTATTTTATTTTATTTTTTAATATTTTAATGTTACTTTTTAATCATCATAATATTTTTGTTTATAATAATTTTTATTAAATTTTATTGTATTTGATAATTTTTTTTAAATTATATATTATAATCGTAGCGTTTTTATAAAATTTGTCATGATGTTCTCTGATTGAATATTTATATTTCGACAATGAATTTATATTTAAATTATAAACGGTAAATATCATGATTCTTATTAGAAGGATAAAAAAGTAAATTATTTTTAACATATCTCCCTTCCCCTGTGAACCAAACATATTTGTAAATGTAAATAAAATGCCTCCCCTCCCCTCCTCTCCCCTTTCATATTTTGAACCAAACATATATGTAACTAAAATCCCTCTCCTCCTTCCTCTCCCCTCCCCTCCCCCTGATAAATTTCCCTCTCATCCCCTCCCCTCAATTGAACCAAATAGAGAATTTACGCGAGCGTTTTCATCAAAAAATACTGCCTAAACTGGATTTACGCCAACACTTTTAGTAAAAAACATTATCTAATGATACTTTATGTCAGTGCTTTTGTGCACTTACGCCAATGATTTTATAAAAAAAGGTTGTCTAAGATGGACATATGTCTGCACTTTTATAAGAAAGTGCTTGCTATTGATGCCCTATGCCAACGCTTTAATCAAAAAGCGTCTCCTAAAGAGGACTTACGTCAGCACTTTTAACAAAAAATGCTGCCTAAAATGAACTTAAGCCAGCGATTTTTTCATTTAAAAAAGCGATGTCTATACCTACAACAACGTCATAACAAACAGTGCTTTAAAGTGTTGTCCAAGGTAAAAAAATATTGTCTAAGGTCTTCTTTGGTGTAGTGATGTGGCGTGTCTCTCATAAAGGTGTGTTGCTCATAGTAAAGGAATACCCCAAAGTAAAAAATGCTCCCTCGTGTTAACCCCCCCTAATTAGATAACTCAACAGTGGTATCGTGAGTCTTTGGTTTGAGTGAAGGGACATGTTCACTTGTATCTAAAGTATCCCCACATGGTTGTGGTTAGAGTGTCTCTTTGAATAGTGACGACGATATAAATGTGTGTGATGAAAAAAGAGCTTTTGCTTGAGGGGGATCATTGTGGATAAAGTCACACTTTAGGGGAAGTGTTGAGAAAAACAAGTGTGAGTAGTATGGGGAAGTCCCACATTGATTAGAAATATAGATAACTGAACATTTATAAGTAGAAGAACACACATCTATCACCTTAAGATTTTTGATGAGTATGTGATGTGTCGCTCACAAAGGTGTGTTGTTCATACCAAAAGGAGTCCCCGAAGTAAAAAATGCTCCCTCGTGTTGACCACCCGATTAGCCCCAACACAACTCACAACTCATTTTTAATTTGGGTCTATTTATCCCCCCTCCCACCCCCGCCCCCTTAGACCGCTTTTTCTACTTTCATGTTCACACCCAACATTACCCCCTACCAAAATGATATCATCAACAAATTATCGAATTTGATATTCTACTTCATCATTCACCTTGAAACCCTTAAACTCTCTCAAATATTAGATTCTCTTAATTAACCCCGCATATTCCTCAGTTGCTATTGCAAATAAAAAAAAGGATGAAAGATCCCATTGTCTTATCACTCTATCAACCTTAAAATCCTTTGAAAGGCTACCATTCACCAAAACAAAATAAAGAAGGCTTCATTCACATTATCCATCTCTCTTCAAAACCGAGTTTCCTTATCATGTAACTCGAATACATCCAAGACACATAATCGTATACCTTTTCAAAATCAACCTTCAATATATTACATCCGCTTTTATCCCTTTTGGTCAAATCTAGAATTTCATTAACCACTACAACACCATCAACAATTTGTCTACCATGTATGAAAGTTGTCTGATTAAGAAAAATCATATCACCTAATACTATTGAGCCTATTAGCTAGCATCTTAGACACTATTTTGTAGAAGCTAACCAGATAAATAGGTCTATAATCCCTTTAGTCTTGAGGATTATCACTCTTTGTGTGATTTAATTAAATTCGTTTAAATAAATGCTTACTATATATGGTTTTGTTTTGGACATCTAACTTAGAAACAAATAACTCTAAGATTACTATTTTGTTTTAACTTTGTATTATAAGCACCTTCCAATTATAATCACACCGCAACGGCCGCAAAAAACATTACGACAACCACAATGACCTCAATTATAACACTCACAACCGCAATGACCTCAATTATAACACTCACAACCGCATCCTCAACTGCAAACGCAAATGCTAAAAGTGCTTTCGAGTATGCATGTAAGAAGTTTAACTACTACCCTCAAAAATACAAAAACTTAAAGAGAGGATGAAAAATATGAAAGAAAATAAGAGATAAGAATATATATCAGAGAAAAAGAGAGATAAATAAGACACACAACTGGCTAGGATAGTATTTCATAGAGTATGCATTGACACACTAAATAAGTCTTCTGATGTATCTAACTAATAACTAACTAGGCCTTGAAGTATATAAGAACCTGTAGGCAATACCAATATGCATTATAATAACCATCCTCTAGTACTATAAATAGCTTAATCTACTACTTTTACACTCTGCTCCACACCTACAAAAGGGATGATGCCTCCTTCACCCTTCAGATTTTTTAATCCCCTTTTTTGATTTCAACTTCTTGAAATGTATGATGGGCTTTGAAAGCTCATCAGGGTCAATCCTTAAGCAGGTAGGACAGCGCCACTCTTCTTCGCCAGAAGCAGACTTCAAGTGAAACAAAAATATATCAGCATGCATAACTTAAAGTTAGGTAAAGAAATAGTAAAATATACTAGTTTCAATAGAAAATGTAAGCATGTGTTAAGGTGAGTTCATTTTAAATGGTAAACATCAGATTTATCAATTCTCCATCATTGTATATCTCACATTCAACGTTTTTCGGAAGAAAATTTGTTTTACAGCATCAGATAAGTTAAATCATTTTGGTTCTACATAAGTTATTTCATAAACACATACCGCTTCGGCTGATGGTGGTGGTGGGCTGACTGTTGTAATGTCAGTTGATAGTTTGGCCAATTGGCGCGAATGATCGTTGTCCACATTACGGTGAACGATAGGGGATTGCTTAGAGACTTGAATTGATGGTGGGATGGATGGTCTGAGGTGGCTCCGCGGGATGCGGTTGAGGGTGCTGCGCTTTCTTCGGGAGATGGTTACTGCTTTTTGGAAGAGATTGGGTGCAGGAGAGAGAGGCTGTGATATTTTGAAATCAGATCACAGTTATATATAATGAAATAAAATTGTGACAGAATTTACAATAGCTAAAAACTCAAAAGGGGTTCATAATTAAAATTATCCTATGTATGCTATAGCAAGATTATGATCAGAAATTCTATTGAGTGCCATGATAGAAAAATTAACTTGAAGATAGCTATAAACTAGAATAATTAAACCAGCATGTTAATTTGTTGCAGAAAAATATTTACTGCAGAAACAGAAACAGGCAAAGTATAAAACTAAACTTACGACATCATCTCCAATTTCAAATGAGCCATCAGTTTTAGGCACAGAAGGTTCTGAAGGCGGGGGAGCGTTTAGATCCAAATCCCGTACAACTTTTCCAGAACCAGATGCATTTCTTCTTCTTCTTCTTTTTCTTACATAAACAATGTGGAAGTCTCTTGTGTCCATTTGCTTTTCCCCAGATGAACTCATCCTGAAATATTCTCAAATCATGAAAATAATAAAGGGATTAGTTATGTTGATGCATGGAAATAAAACGTAGATAACTGAATAAAGATCACAGAATCTAGTATACATAGTAATCATCCATTCTAAATCTTGCAATCCATCAAAGTATAGAATCTAGTATACAGATCATTTTATTTATCGGCAATAGAGCAACCTATCAAGTATTGCATTGTTCTTAATTGTGATAAAAATGGAAAAGCAGATATAGGTTTCCCCCAAAAACTGCCCTAACCCTAATTTGCAGCACAGGTTGTCAAATTGGTGATACTCAAACATTCAATGTCAGTTTTTTCCTCTTTACTGCTCAATCAGAGGCTAGATCTTAACAAACCATCAAAACCCTACTTCAAAAACATTTTCAATGTGACAGACAGGAAAGATCATCATGATTTAGGATATTCCCTTTAAATTAAACAGGCAAAAAAAAAACTCCTATTTATTTATGCATAACTTCCAAACCCTAGTCTTCAACTACCTAGCAAGAAAAGATAGAGAAAAAAGATCAGGCAGCACATATCAACATTTCTCAATTCCTAGAAAATCAACCAGCATTGCAACTCCAATTGGTCGTAATTCATAATTGCAAACAATAATAAAGAAGCACGATTGATAAGCATAAACAATTGAAGTAGAGTGAAATACCTGAATGCTATCTGATGACTGAAATGCTGAGATGAGAAGTGATAATAGAATAGAAGAGAGTATATATATTGACAACGACTACGTCATTCAAGTTTGACATTTTTGTTGTTTTTCTATAAATTAATAAAAAGTTCAAAAATGGAAGGAGTAAAACAAGGAAAAATTGCATCAAGGTTTCTGTCTCAGGCGTTTTTCCTTATCTCCGTTTGGAAAAGCGGATTGAGAATAGAATTAAGTCTCAATGTTGGGTATCTTACTGCTTACGTTATTAGTTTTGGTATTTCCCACGGTTTTGATGGAAGGTGGAAAGCATAATAATTGCTGTTACCTTTAAATTTAATTAATTTACTTTCAAATTTATATTACTTGGTTTGAATAAGTATTAAGTTTTTTTTCTTCTTTCCAAGTAAAGTTGTCTAAGTTCAATTACTCTTTGATTTAAAACATTGTTATTGGCGGAATTATTCGGAAAAGAGATCCGATTTATATTATAAAAAGTTATTAATTGTTATGCATGGAAATAGGTTAACGATGCATAACAATTATTAATTTACACACTCAATTCATCACAACCATTCATAAACATTATTTTAAATATATTTAAAATAAAGTCAAATTTAATTTAAGATATGACGGTTACCATTTCTGATAGTATAAATCTGTTTTATATTATTAATGCATTCCAATTAAATTCTTATAAAAATATAAATATTTTTATATTTAAATTCATTTAATTTTGATATTTATTTTTAAATTAGAATTTATTGATATCGGATGTCAAATTTAATATACTTAAATACATCAAATCCAATAAGATATTTAGTGTAATGGAAGAATGGTTTATATTATTCATTAAAACCTATAATTAAGATTTGAAAATATATTTTAAAAGGTAAAAAAGTAGTCTATATTATGTTGAATTTTGTTTTATTAAATATAATATATTTTTTTAAAAATTGAATAAAAAATATAGTATATTTTATATTACAGTGCTTATTCAATGCTAAATAAATTTACAAGTCAAAAGAATAAATCATTAAATTGACATTAATTTATTTACTATATCTTTTACATAAATTTGTTTATTTATTTATATTAAAAATTGACTTATACAAATAACAATTAAATTTGCTTGAAAGTCATTTATTAACAATTACTTCTGCTTTTCTGAAGCTTTATCTCTTTTTTCTTTTCAATCCTTCATAAAAATTCCACTTTTTTCAATCGTTTTCGTTATGGGTGTTTAATATTATGAATATTTGTAATTAAGATATATCAGTAACACCCAAGTTATCCCATGGAATTATTTATAAAATAAGAGTAAAATTTTCATCAAAACTATTTGAGTGTCACAATTCAAACTCTAAAAAAATCACACTTTGCCTCAATGATACGTTCATAAGAAAATTGTTCAACATGCAGCGGAAAATATTTCAAAAGAACTCAACATCATTATCCAATTACAAAAAATGTTTTTCTGAAAGAAATAGACAAAAACAAATGTTGTCCCGACACCCAAAGCGACATATTAGAGCCGACATCCTAAAGACGTGAATTACACCTATTTCACTGACCACCTCTCGACTTATCCTGCTCACCTGCACGTTACCAACATAAGGGCAACATTCAAACAGAATGGGTGAGATACTTTCATCACAAAAGAGTAGTATAATAAGAACTAAAAAGTATCATAATTAGACATCACTTCTCATCGACTACCATACAATCACAACACATACACAACAACATCATATACACCAACCTCATGTACAACAACAACATCATACACACCAACATAAAATACAACAATAACAAATCATGCAATGAGACTCTACTTGACTCTATGCATGCGGTACCATACTCCGATCTCTATTTCAAGATCTAGTTCCTGTCGGAACTCTCGACCCCTCTTTCATGGTCCAATATGATCCCTATTTCATGATCACACCCTCGACCCCTATTTCATGATTGCGCCCTCGACTCCTATTTCATGGCCACGTACGATCCATATTTCATGATCGCACCAACATCACAACAACGAAGATATCCCACCTCGGTATATTGTTCCAACTATGCAACATGTCATGCAACACCAATGACATATATGCAATTAATACAACAACTACAAATACAACTCAACAACATCACCATACAACGATTTATCACAACAACAAGCTATCATCAACATCATGCATATTTAGCATATAACTACATGAATCGACTTCAACCACCACAAATGCAACAACAACAACATACACAACAACATATTGCATATATATGTATAAACAACAAACATATGTAACTTATCACGACGACAACAACTCATAACACTACAACCACAAAGTCCAACAACATATCAACTATGTTCATGTTCAAGTTATACTAATTATCCCTACAATTTTGTGTATAACTCTTCTCTAAGTACATTCAACTACACCACATCTATTCCTAAGCATTACTAGACTAATTAGATAATTTTAAGGAACTTTTCGGAATAAAAAATCGACATTTTTCGCTCCAGGTCTCGCTGAGCGAAGGGGATTGCTCGCTAAGCGAGCAACTCTTTGTATTATGCTTTTCCAAAGTCCCACTTACTCGCTAAGCGAGCTCTTCGATTCTCGCAGTTCTCCCTTCTGCGCTCTGCACTCAACGCACTACGATTTCCTGTATCAAAATTTGCTTTTCCAGCCAGACAATTACATAATTCCTCTTATCATCATCGATTTCATACAATTAGTACACAACAACAACTAATTATCATCGAATCAACATGATTCCAATTCAATCACCAAAACCCTTAAATCCTAATCATCAACCTACCAATCCCCATTATAAAACCCTTAATAGACAGAAGAATCCCACCCTTACCTTGGTTTTGACGAGAAATTCCTCTTCCTCGCGGATTCTCTTTCACGTTTTAGCCCATTCTCTTATTCTCTTCTCAAATTTCACTACCGTTCTCTTTTCACCCAAAATAACACGATTCCTTTTCCTTCCTATCACATAACCCCTTAGACCAACTTAGGGACTTTCACAATTATCCTCATTAATTCCACCAAAAGACCACCTTACCCCTTACTTCATATTTTCCAATTATTTATTTTATCACTTAATAATTTAATTATCCACCACAATATAATTCTTAAATTAATATTATATTTCAATAATATATTATTCTCCCACCCACCAAAACACAACATTCTAAATAGAATAATTAAATAAAATTTGGGGCGTTACAATTCTCCCTCACTAAAAAGGTTTTTGTCCTCGAAAACTTACCTCATGCAAAAAGATTCGGATACGACTCTCTTATCCTGCTCTCTAATTCCCAAGTCATATGCCCACCGACAGCTCCTCCCCAAACCACCTTCACAAGGACAATTTCCTTGCCTCTCAATTGCTTTACCTCCCAATCATCAATCTGTTCTGGTAATGCTTCAACCGTTAGATTATCTCTTACCTCAACTTTATCCATCAGTATCACATGTGACGGGTCCAGAATATACTTCCGAGGTTGCGAAACATGAAACACGTCATGCAAATTGGACAATCTCGGTGGCAGCGCCACTCAATAAGAAACGGGTCCAACTCTTGCCGAAATCTGATACGGTCCAATAAACTTAGGAGTAAGCTTTCTCGACTTCTAAGCTCATCCAACACTGGTCACTGGAGTAACCCTTAAAAATACATTATCTCCCTCTTGAAACTCAAGATCTTTCCTTCTCTTATCATGGTAACTCTATTGCCTACTCTGTGAAGTCTTCATCTTATCTCGAATAAACTTCACCATCTCAGTAGTCTGTTGCACAATATCAGGCCCAAATACAACACTTTCTCTTGACTCATGCCACCACAAAGGTGTCTGACATCTTCGACCATACAAAGCTTAAAATGGCGCCATTCTGACACTGGAATGATATCTATTGTTGTAAGTAAACTCGATCAACGATAAGTGACTATCTCAAGCACCTACTTGTTCCAGCACACAAACCCTCAACAGAGCTTCTAAAGATTGTATCGTCCTCTCTGTTTGTCCATCAGTCTAAGGATGATATGTTGAACTCAACTTCAACTTCGAACCCAATTCCTCTTGCAAACTCTCCCAGAATCTCGAAGCAAACTGCAAATCACTATCCGACACAAAATTCAAAGGTATTCCATGCAACTTCACAATTACACCAACATATATCTTTTTCAATCTTTGCAAAGAATAAGTAATACCAATCGAAATAAAATGCGCTGACTTAGTCAACCTATCAACAATCACCCAAATGGCATCATGCCCTCTTGGAGTAGTAGGTAACCTTGTAACAAAGTCCATCGATATAATATCCCATTTCCACTCGGGTATATCAGACGGTTGCATCAAACCCACAGGTTTCTGATGTTCCACTTTCGATTTCTAACAAGTCAAGCATGCATACCCAAACTAAGCGACATCACACTTCATACTAGGCCATAAAAATATCTTCTTCAGATCCTGATACATTTTCGTCGCTACGTGATGAATACTCAACCCACTCCTATGCCCTTCTTCAAGAATCATTCTTTTCAATTCAAGATCATCAGAAATACAAATACGATCCCGAAATCTGAATACTCCCTGTTCATCAACTTGAAACTCGTTATTTCCAACTCGTTCGTCATTAACCATCAAGTCTACCAATTTCACATCTGACTTCTGACTCTCCCGAACACGATCAAGAAAATCATTATTAACTTTCAGCATTCCCAACATCACACTATGAAGTGTCTGTTCACAAATCAAACTCATATATCGGAATTGTTCAATCAACTCCAACTCTCTAGCCATCATAACCTACATATGCAAGGTCTTCCGACTTAAACCATCAGCTACAACATTAGCCTTACCGAGATGATCGTTCAAACTAAAGTCATAATCCTTCAGAAATTCTAACCAACGTCTCTGCCTCATATTCAACTCTTTCTAATCAAATATATATTTCAAACTCTTATGATCACTAAACACCTCGAACCTCGAACCATACAGATAATGCCTCCAAATATTTAATACAAAAACCACAACTACTAACTCTAAATCGTGAGTAGGATAATTCCTCTCATGAATTCTCAACTGGCGCGAAACATACGCTACAACCTGGCCATCTTGCATCTATATTCCACCTAAACCCATCAAAGAAGCATCATAATAAACCATAAACAGTTCATTTTCTTTCGGAAAAATCAAAACTGGGGCGGTAGTCAACTTCTTCTTTAGCTCAATAAAATTCGTCTCACACTGAGAATCCCACACAAACGCTTTGTTCTTACAAGTTAATTGGGTCAACGAAAGTGCCAATTTCGAAAATCCTTCAATAAATCTTCGATAATAACCATCTAATCCCAATAAACTTCTAATCTCTGCCACTGACTTCAGAGTCTCCCATTGTAGCACTGCATCTACTTTGGATGGATCCACAAAAATCCCCTTTTCCAAAATCACATGACCAAGGAAACTCACATCTTTCAACCAGAATTCACACTTCGACAATTTAGCGTACAACTGCTTCTCTTTCAACACAATCTATAAATGTTCAACATCCTCCTCTTCTAACTTGGAATAAATTAGAATGTCATCTATAAAAAACAACAAATTGGTCCAAATACTCGTGGAAAATCCGATTCATATACTCCATGAATACACCAGGTTCATTAGTAACTCCAAATGGCATCACTACATATTCATAGTTTCCATACCGAGTCCTAAAAATAGTCTTCTGAATATCTTCACCTTTCAATCTTATTTGATGATAACCCGATTGCAAGTCTATCTTACTAAACACACGAGCACCACCCAACTGATCCATCAGATCATCTATCCTCGGAAGCGGATACTTGTTCTTAATAGTCACCTTGTTCATATTCCTGTAATCAATACACAACCTCATGCTACCATCTTTCTTCTTTACCAACAATATCGTTGCTTCCCACGGTGATACACTCGGTCTCAAAATTTCTTTTCTAACAATTATTCTAACTGTTTCTTCAACTCAGGTAACTCGGAAGCCGACATACAATACGTGCCATTGAAATAGGTCTTGTCCCTGGAACAAGATCAATACTGAACTCTATCTCTCTTTGGCGGAACATCCACAACATCATCTGGAAACACTTTCGGAAAATCCCTCACCACTTGCAATTTACTAATTGTCGTATCATTCTGTATACACACAATTTCGACACCATGGGTTTGATAAAGAAGAGCCTTAGTAGCTGATGGATTTGTCAACTATGTTCCCTACACGTAACCATTATTTGACATGGCAGTTTCTTAGCACTTCTCATCTCATTATACTTTGAATAAATGATGTAGGGGGCTGTGAAGATATTTGACAGGATATGATCACTCTTTCTTCCAAACATGTCCAGAATCTTGAGAAGGTTTGTGATGATTTGGTTCATGATATGACGAATAATTGTCTGTCGAAAGAGTGGATGAGTTGCCATTTAGGAAGTTCTTCACATCACTACTAGGAAATCCTCTCGTGTTTTCGACAAGAGATATGAAGGCAAGGATTCGACGAAGGAGACGTTGAGACTATTTGAATTTCAAATGAACTCGACATGACAAGAAGATACGTCGTTTCGCAAGTTAACGGGCAGTTGTTAACAGCCTTGCTTGGTAGAAGATACGTGGACGAGTCTTAGAGATTATTGACATGCAGAGCGCCAAGTGACGAATTCTTAGGAATTAACCGTTATTCGACGGTTATTTTATTTGTATATAAATAAGATAGTTTGCTTTGTGTAAAGTGTGTGAAATTATGTACAACATTTTTGTGAAAATTACTCTAATACTCGTGTGTAAGAGAAAAGAGAATTGTCTGGAAAATGTACGTGTAAACACCATTTATCTTTCAGTTATAAAATTTAGATTTATCCTTCGTTCCTTGTTTAAGTTTATGCTTTTATTTACTTTCAAGCAATTTACTTTCCAGCAAGTTTATATTCCATAGATCCTTTAAATGCAAACGTTAAGTTTTTCTTTTAGTTTATTATACTCCAATACAAACAAGAACGACTTCGTTAGGAACTTTTCGACAAAACATATCAGACAACTAATAAGACTCATACATTAAGAAAATAACCCTAAGAATTTAGCACATGTGTCCTAGTGTTGCACCCCAAAATTTGCCCTCACAATACAAGACTTTGTGTGCTAAGAAGGTTCACAAGGTTCACAAGACCTTTCATGAGGTTCATGAAGTTTACAAAACACTTTATGAGGTTCACAAGGTTCACAAGACCTTTCATGAGGTTCATGAAGTTTACAAGACACTTTATGAGGTTCACAAGGTTCACAAGGTTCACAAGACTTTCCACAAGGTTCATAAGACATCTTATGAGGTTCACAAGGTTCACAAAGTTCACAATTGGTCAGAAGATTTGACAATTCCCTCAGACAATGCATCCTCCTAAGTAGTGCATCCAAAACTAGGGTTTTGACTTTAATCAGGACAAATGGATTTCCAAGACTTCAAGTGAGCTTCATAACATCTTATATGTGTCTAAGAATCCCCATGACAAGTTTCAAGACTTTTCTCAAAGGTTTGCTCAGTCAGATGATCAGATAAGTCAAAATCAGTCAAAGCAGTTAAAAAGTCAAACTGAGGTCAATTGTGGTCAAAACAAAGTCAAACTTCATGATTTTTTGCCAACATCAAGTATATGAATTAAAATTCATCATTTGATCAAGGGTTGATCATGATTCATCAAGGAGATTTCAGATCATCAAGAATCAGGAGTTTCTAAATTAGGGTTTCCTCAGGAAAAGTCAACTGAACTTTGACCAGCCATAACTTTCACATGCTTCATCACCAAGTTTCCATACAAAGCTCATTTTGAAGGAAATTGAATTCTCTACAACTTTGTGTCTCACAAGCCAAGCCCAAAAATGCTTCATTTGGAAGGTATGAGCTAAGACATTATAGGTCCTTTTGAAAGTCAACAAAAAGTCAACAACTTCAAAAGGGCATAACTTGAGAATGGTAAATGATATGGACATGAAACCAGTGGGGTTGGTTAGAGGACTCTTCAATCTTTCCAAAATGTCCAAGAACACCCTCATAGCATTAAAATTGAAGGATATGAGCCCTTGCAAAGTTGGGAAATTTTTGAGTGGTGTATGAAGAAAATAGGGCTTTAAAATCAATTCCTTCCAAATGGGCTTACAATCTTGTGACCCAAACTTCAATATAACACCAAGCACGACCCACCCATGTAATTTCTGATTTTTTTATTTTTATTTAATATTTATTTGAATTTTATTCATTTAAATACATATTAAATCAAAATAAAATCAAAAAATCAATATTTAAGGGTGATTCTTCTTCTAGAAAGTCATAAACACCATTCAAGACCAATTATCAACATCCAAATTCGTGCTAGGCCAAAATAGTAAGAATATATTGGATTTTTTTGATATTTTTGGATGAGAGATTTCTTCATAATCAAGTAATCAATTTTCATGATACAAGGTCCATTCTTTTTGACCTAATTCAATCATTATATATACTTGAAGACACTGCAAGCACTAGGGACGATTTTGACAGCCTCCAAAACCAGTTTCAAACTTCATAAAATTCATCAAAAATTCACATTCGGATTTCAAGGTAGAGGGATTTTCAATGAGTTTTGAGCATTGCAACATGTTCTATGGTGTTCATTGAACGTATTTGGATCATGAACAACATCTAAAACATCCTCATTCATGCAAACCGAACCATTGTTCATCCAATTTTTGATTTTTTCGATTCTTATAATATTGACATTATTATCTGAATTCGATCTTATATTTGTGTTTGTGATGATGTTTGGAGACTTTCTGGATAAATTAATTCGATTTTAGGTACAAGATGGAGGAATCACCATGGCTAGGGTTCTTCGGCCATTTTAGGGTTCTTTGATTTATCAATTATAAACGAATTCTGGAAACATGGCTATGTTGTATGGACTTCATAGAATGTAGTGCACTCATCAATTTCATAAAATATTGCCGTTTGCTTGATGTTTGATAAAACGCAGGATATCCTAGGAAACAAAATTCGCAGCAAAAACCCTAGCAAAATTCGTAGGAAATTTTGCAGGTCTGGAGGAAGAAGAAGGAGTTTCGCGCGCAGCTGGGAATTCAAAAAATTGATTTTATATTATATAGTTTTATTTGTATTATAATTATTGAATGGTGCTGATGGTGCAGTGGTAAGTGTGTGCGCGTGTGAAGGCAATGACTTGGGTTCGAAACCAGCCTCAATGCATTTTTTTTGTCAATTTGTTTTGTTTTACAAGATAAGCACAAAACCAAATGGATGCAATATGTTATCAGCCAGCGCGCGCTAGCCCAGTGGTTATGCTGTTGATCATTCAGGTAAAGGACCTGGGTTCAAATCCCAGGTCCTGTTTTTTTTGGTTTTGGTTTTTTCTTGTTTTATTTCTTTTATTATTTCTTCATATTATTCTCTAAATTAATTTAAATAATTTTCTAAACAATAAATATAAATAATTTTTCTTTAAAAAAGACTTATATTATGTTTTTTTAATATATTTATATGTATATAATTAAATTAATATTGTATATTAAATTAAAAAACCTAATATTTTTATATATAAAATCCTAATTCTTTTTAAACCCTAATTAATCCTAATAATTTTCAAAACCCTAATTTTTCTTCTTCTATTTATTTAATACTATTATTTGTATATATTATATTCATGACTTAATTAAAATTCTTAATTTAATTTTTGTTAATGTATAAATTATTTATAATTTAAATTTTTGTATGTAAATATGTTTAAAAATTAAAATTCTTAATATGATAATATAACATAATTTGTTTATAATTTAATTTTGCATGTAAATAATTTTTATTATATGTTTAAAAATTGCTAATTTAATTTTTGTAATTATAATTCTATTTTCATAATATGTTCATAATCAATTTAATTTTATAATTTACATATAATTTAAAATTTTATAATAATTAGTATAATTGCTCATATTTTCTCATTAATCTTAAATAATTGTTTATATAAAAATTTGATTTTTTTAATATTCTTGTTTATTTCATTATTATTAATTATATTCTTGTGATATTTATTTATTACTAACCCCATTAATTTGGTATTATTTTTATTATTTTTATTATTTTCACTAACCCAATTATAACTATTTATTTATTTTGCTTATTATATTTTGCTTAATTATTATTATGTAATTGTTCCTGGATGTAATATTTTATTATTTATTTTATGCTATGGTTAGTAAATAGGGAGTGTAAAGAACATGTTTGTATTTTAAAATTGAATTTAGATCATTTAAATTTAAAGATAAATATTAAATTGTACACTCACACACGTAAGTCGATCTTTGATCGCCATCTCACTTCCTTAGGGATACCTCTCATGTTGCCTAATCAAAAAGGTCAAGTAGGGTGTATAAAGCAAAAGTCCCTCAAAATAAAGTCATCTAGTCCCTTAACAAATAAAAGATCAAGTCCCTTTCGAATGTTGCCTTCGTAATGATCTTGTCCCTTTCGAATAAAGATGATAGTCCCTTCAAAATTGCTTATACACCCCACAGTTGCCTAAATAAACAGATGTCCCTTCACATGTCCCTCACATCCAAGGTAATGACTACCTATTCCTTAATAATAGGGATAGTCTTACCATTTAAAGGATCCAAGAACAGAAAAGACTTAAACTTAGGGTAGGTTCCTCATAGTTACTTGCTCACTCTACTTCACACATTTTCAAACAAATTTTCAAAACAAAGGTTTTTTACGCATCCGTACATGGATCATTATCAAACTCTTAAGAAAATTTCTATTCACACACTTCACATTTCAAAAACATTTTAAAGTGAGCTAAGTAACTAAGAGCCCATGGATAACCATGGATGTAAAGGATGTTAACACCTTCCCTTTACATAACCTACCCCCCGAACCCAAAAATCTTTTAAAAGGTCTTTCCTGTTCTTTTATGCCTTTCCTTTGGATAAAATAAAAGTCGGTGGCGACTCTTGCTATCCGCAACATAACTAAAGTCAGTTCTCCCACCGTGTTACAGAACTGGCGACTCTACTGGGGATTTAATAAAAGAGGGGTACCCTTAGGAATTAGATCACGTTAAATTGTTTGCCTTGTTTGCTTTATACTTACTTGTTGGGTGCTCTTATGTGTGAAAGATCCTAACCCGGATCTAGTGTACCTTAGGTAAATGGCAATAGACCAAGGAAACTGTACGGCGTATACCGATATGGTTGATCTGGTGGCCATAGTTAGTGTGACTTCTTGGTTGGTGCTTATGTTCCTTAAGTCAAGTTGAGGATAATATGAGGCTGCCATATGTTGTCAATGCACTAACTAACTTTTAGAACCCTAGTTATCCCATCTTAGCCTTTAGAAAAGTAGTGAGATAACCGACTTTGGTGCAGACTGAAGTTGGTTGATACTCGATACTACGCTCATTGAGATCTTAAACTTGGAGGGTTTTGGTTGGCAAGTAAGTTGCCTACTGAACAACCACCCTTGTGAAGGATCAATGATATTGAGATCCCTTAGAACTTGGTTACTTTTATAGGACAGGATGAACCAATTAAACTTCAGGGGAGGGTACTTACCTTTGAACCTCATGCAAGCCTTTAAACCTAGGGCTATTGTGTGACTTGTTTGTGTGTGCCACATGTTTGTGATTGAACATAACATCATGACATCATCATGCATCATAAGCATAGCATTTTCACTAACCATTTCAAGGACCAAAGGATTTATCTTTGTTCTTTGTTGCAGGTCATGGCTTCTGCTCGTAGAAACACCATCAGGATCAACTTTGTGGGCATACCTCCTAAGTTTAAAGAGTTGGTTTCTCAAGTGTCTGATCATTCCCAGTTTGTCAAGAGACATGGTCACCTATTGGATCAAGTCACCTCAGGATTCAATGAAGACATGATGAGTGTCCTATTTCAGTTCTTTGATCCTAAGCACCATTGCTTTACATTCCCTGACTATCAGCTGGTTCCTACAATGGAAGAGTTCTCTAAACTTCTGGGTATACCTGTTCTTGATCAAAGACCCTTCACAGGCTTAGAGAAGGAGCTTAAACCAGAGGTTATTGCTGCAGCTCTACATCTGAAGAAGTCTGACATTGTTCTAGAAACGAGAAGCGAAGTTAAGGGTATTCTTGCCAAGGTGTTGATAGAGAAAGCTCAGGTGTTCTTGAAGGCCATGAGCTATGATGCTTTTGAGGAGATCTTAGCTTTGCTGATTTATGGCTTAGTATTGTTCCCCAATCCAGATCAGTTCATAGACGATCATGCCATCAACATATTCCTGAGTCACAATCCAGTGCCTACATTGCTTGGAGACATCCTACATTCTCTTCATACCCGTACTACAAGGGCAAGAGGAACTTTGATGTGCTGCATACCTTTGCTTTCTAGGTGGTTTATTTCTCACCTTCCTCGCTCGGTAATGAAGAATGAGCAAGGGTTCAGGTGGTCCAAGAGGATTATGTCACTCTCTCATTCAGATATCCATTGGTGCTCCAGATCTATGGAGAATGTCACTATCATTGACCGTTGTGGGGAGTTTCCTAATGTGCCACTTCTAGGCATAAGAGGAGGCATCACCTACAACCCCTCTCTAGCTTTACGACAGTTTGGTTACGCTCAGAGTGATGGTCCACATGACATGTTGATTCAGGGCATTGTGTTTGACTACGACAACGATCTTCAAGGTTACCGTCAGAGATTTATACGAGCATGGGGAAAAGTAAACAGGGTTGACAGCAAGACTCTGGAGCCTAAGTACACTATTCCTATGGAGGCTTATCTCAGATGGGTGCGATCTCGTGCTCAAACTCTCATGATGCCATATCCTGCTATCCTGCCAGTTACCATGGAACCTGTTGCTGAAGGAGATACATCTTATACCATCCTTCACCCAGACATTCCTACTGACATGGAAGACTTACAGAGATCCTGGATCCAGTTGAAGGAGCAAAGGGATACTTTCGAGGCTCATTACAAAGCAAGCCAAGAAAGAATCCTGGAACTAACAAAGCAACTTCACGAGGAACGGAATCTCAACTCATACCTCAACACAAAGAGGAAACGTCCATGGGAGACTTAAAACCCCATCTTTTGTATTTATTTCATTTCATTTTTGTAAGCCCAAGAGGCAAAACAAATTTATTACTAATAAAAGTTTACCTTCATGTTTGTTTAAGCAAATTTAAATCCTGCGGTCCTTGAAAACATTGCATATGCATTCACATATCATCTCATTGCATCACAGGTTTATTGTGCACGGGTTTCTTATCTTCTCGCTGTTTATTTCAGCAATGGCTCTTGAACAAACAGTTAAGGATCTCCAGGCACAAAATGCACAGTTCCAAGAGCTGATCCTGAACCTGTCCAAGGGGCAGGATGAATTGAAGACACTGCTGGCCAAGAAGACTAAGAAGACTAGAAGGTCAGGTGGCCTGATCAACATGGGAAGAAGGTTCAAAGGTCTTGCCAAGACCAAAGAACCAGTTAAAGATTATGAGTCTGAAGAGTCTGAAAAAGAGGGAGGCAGTCTCCACAACACTATGGGGGACTCTGATTCTGAGGCTAATTACTACCATGAGCCTAATGAAGACAAATTCAAGATACTGGTGGATAGAATGGATGCTATGGAGTTGCAGAAGTCTTCTGGGCTGGATTTTGAAGATTTGAGTCTGATATCTGGGGTAGTCATACCCATTGGTTTCAAGGTTCCTACTTTTGTTGTTTATGATGGGGTCTCTTGTCCCAAGTGTAACACGGTGGGAGAACTGACTTTTATTTATGTTGCGGATAGCAAGAGTCGCCACCGACTTTTATTTTATCCAAAAGGAAAGGGTATAAAAGAACAGGAAAAACCTTAAGAGAATATTTTGGGTCCGGGGGGTAGGTTATGTAAAGGGAAGGTGTTAGCACCCTTTACATCCATGGTTATCCATGGGCTCTTAGTTACTTAGCTCACTTTTGAATTGTTTTTTTGAAAGTGTAGTGTGTGAATAGAAAAATTTTCAGAATAATTAATAATGATCCATGTACGGATGCGTAAAAACTTGTTTTTTTGAAAATTTGTTTGAAATTTGTTAAGTGTGAAAAGTTTTTGAAGTGAGCAAGTACATAAGAGAAACCTACCCTAAAGTTTTGAGTCTTTCTTGTTCTTTATCCTTTAATTGGTAAGACTATCCCTACTATTAAGGAGTAGGTAGTCATTACCTTGGATGTTAGGGACATGTGAGGGACATTTATTTTTGAAGGCAACTGTGGGGTGTAATAAGCATAAAGGAGGGACTATCATCATTATTCGAAGGGACTTGATTCGTAAAGGCAACCATGTGGGACTTGATGATTTTTTCTTTTTAAAGGGACTTGCTTTATACACCCCACTTGACCTTATGATTTAGGCAACTTGAGGGATAGCCTTAGAAAGTGAGACGGCGATTAAAAATCGACTTACGTGTGTGAGTGTACAATTTTATTTATCTTATGATTAAAGTGATCTAAATTTATTTTAAGTAAAATACATGTTTTGCACTCCCTAAATTACTAACCATAGCAACAATTAAAAATTTACATCCAGGAGCATTTACAAAATAATAATAAGCAAAATAAATAGCAAAATATGAATAATAAGCAAAATAAATAGCAAAATATGAATAATAAGCAAAAAATAATAAATTAGCAATAAATAAATAATGGGTTAGTAGTAATAAAAATTAAGAAATGGGGTTACTTAAAATAATAATAATATTAAATAATAATCAAAAAGTTAGTAATAATAAAATAAGTGAGGTTAATAAATAATAAAAATTAGTGAAATAATAATAAAATTAATAAAGCAACATAAATAACATGGTTAATAACAATAATTAAAAATAGAATTAAATATTATAAACACAAAAATTGGATTTTAATATATAACATTTAATAAGAATAATTAAATTTTTTTTAAACATAATGTAAACAATTATTTACACATTATAAGAAGAAAATAAGTTTTAAATATTATATTCACAAAATTAAGCATATTTATAAAATTTAATTTTATTAGTTATTATATTTACAAATTATTTTAAACATATACACAATATAATTATTGTAAATTAAATTGTTTCTAAACATATATTAAAAGAAAAATAATTTGGATGATAAACATATTTACAAACAAGTTATAATTATTTCTAAATAAACATGTACAATAATAATTATATCACAAATTAGAAAAATAAACAATTAGGTTTTAATAGATATTTAGAAAATAAATTAGGGTTTTATTAGAAAAATATTTTTAGGGTTTAATTTATAATATACAAAAATATGTGAATTAATATACCTATATTTTAACTACATGAATAATAATAAAATTTAAATTGAGATACAAACAAGAATTTAGAATTTTAGAAAATAATTTTAAGAATTATAACACATAATATACATATAATATAAGAAAATTTTAATTTTAATTTTTTCATATATAATAGTAATTGAATTAAGAAAATAATGCAAAAGAAAAAGAAATCAAAAACCTGGTGGGGCTGGGGTTTGAACCCAGTCCCCTCTGCTTGCAACAAACATCATATACCACTGGGCTGCACACAGGCGCGCATCATCCTAGGGAGAAGAAGGAGTTTTATGCCTTATCTGAAAAATTAGAAAAATAAAAGAAGTAAAAAAAGGGCCTGGGGTGAGAATCGAACCCAGGACCTTTTGGATACAAGCATGCATACGTTACCGCCTGGCTGGGAGAGCCTAACTAATAATGGAATGGGAACAATGCATAATATATTATATTCACTTAACCCCTGAAAAAGAGAAATAAAATGAACAAAAGCCAGGGATCGAACCCCTGCCCTTTTGCTTCACACGCCCAAGACCAAACCATCAGCCACTGGGACAAACACGCAGTTGTGATAATAAACAATAAACAATCAATAAAATATTATACAAATAATTTGAATTCAAATCACGCGCGGGAAACAGCCTTCTTCAACCTCCAGCACTACGAATTTAGCTGCGAAAATAGCTGTGAATTTTCCTGCGAAAATTAATTTCCAGCAAAACCTACAAAAATCAACGGCCAGCAAAACCATACCGTTTCACAAAATCAAACATAGCAACATAATCCTGACATTCACACGACTCATTCCATGTTTTTAGAATTGATTTATGTTTCTTAAATTAGAAACCCCTAAACCTAGGTCCAAACCCTAATAATGGCATCTCATGAATTAGGTACGGGTTCTTTGGTTTTCCTGTCCAGAAACGATCTATATCACACAACAAACAACATTAGCCAAGCAAATTTCATTGAAACACAAAAAATTAATGCAATCGAAAAAGTTTTATTCAAGAACAAATTGAATTCGGGTGAGGCATTGTGGCATGATTTGGATGAATGTGAGTGATGCTTTAGCTTCAGTGATGATCAAAGAACACGTCTATGTCTTTATTTTACCTTGAAACCTCTTGGATTGAAGAATCCAAATTGGTGTTTTGGCTTGAATTTTTGAGCTATGAAACTTACCTTTTGATGCTGGAAATTCGTGAATGAGGGCTAGGGTTGTGTTTAGTATATATATGTGAATCATTCTAGGTCAAAATATTGATTAGTTATGTGGAAGTTTTAATATTTGAAGATTGAAAAAGATGGTGTCATGAAATTCAAATATTGGCTCATGAAAGCTTGCTATTTTTGGATAAATCACATGATTTCTTTCTCTTTCAACTTCAATCAATATTGATGAGATTCTAGAAGCTCAATCTTCATCCAAAAATATATTTTCATATTTTATATTTATTTAAAATGTTTTTTTATGAATTAAATCAAAATAAATAAAAATAAAATAATAAAAATTATGATTTTTGATCAATTGGGTCGTGCATGATGATATGGTATGGATTGGATCACAATTTGGGCAGCCCATTTGGAAAGAAGTGGTTTTAAACCTCCATTTTCAACATAAACCATCATAAAATTTCCCAACTTTGCAAGGGCATATCTTCCTCAATTTTAAAGGTATGAGGGTGTTCTTGGACTTTTTGGAAAGCTTGAAGAGTCCTCTAAACAACCCCATTGGTTTCAGGTCCATATCATTTACCAATCTCAAGTTATGCCCTTTTGAAGTTGTTGACTTTTTGTTGACTTTTGAAATGACCTATAATGTCTTAGCTCATATCTTCCAAATGAAGCATTTTTGGGCTTAACTTGCAAGATCAAAGTTGTAGAGAATTCCATTTTCTTCAAAAGGAGCTTTGGATGGAGACTTGGTGATGCAGTATGTGAAAGTTATGACTGGTCAAAGTTCAGTTGACTTTTACTGAGGAAACCCTAATTTAGACACTCCTGATTATTGATGATCTGGAATCTCCTTGATGAATCATGATCAAACCTTGATCAAATGATGAATTTTACTTCATATACTTGATGTTGGCAAAAAATCATGAAGTTTTACTTTGGTTTGACCACAGTTGACCTCAGTTTGACTTTTTAACTGCATTGATTGATTTTGACTTATCTGATCATCTGACTGAGCAAACTTTTGAGGAAAGTCTTGAAACTTGTCATGGGGTTTCTTATACACATATAAGATGTTATGAAGCTCACTTGAAGTCTTGGAAGTCCATTTAGCCTGATTAAAGTCAAAACCCTAGTTTTGGATGCACTGCTTAGGAGGTGCATTGTCTGAGGGAATTGTCAACTCTTTTGACCAATTGTGAACTTTGTGAACCTTGTGAACCATCATAAAATGTCTTGTGAACCTCATGGGAGGTATTGTGAGGCTTGTGAACCTTGTGAACCTCATGAAGTGACTTTGTGGACCTCATGAACCTCAGGAGAGCTTTGTAATCATAGTGATTCTTGTGAACCTTGTGAACCTTCAAGAAGTGACTTGTAGACTTCATGAACTTCATGAAAGGTCTTGTAAATGTTGAGAAACTTGTGAACCTTGTGAACCTTCAAGAAGTAACTTGTAGACTTCATGAACCTCATGAAAGGTATTGAAAGTATTGGGAGACTTGTGAACCTTGTGAACCTTCATGAAGTGACTTGTAGACTTCATGAGCCTCATGGAAGGTCTTGAAAACATTGTGAATCTTGTGAACCTTGTGAACCTTCTTAGCACACAAAGTCTTGTATTGTGAGGGCAAATTTTGCACTCACCAGTGCATTAGAGTGATACAGATGGCTAGTTGAATGTGATTGAGTGGGCTTAAAGATGCCACTAGGGGAAAGTTCTTCAGATATATTTCTTGGAAGATAAAGCAGTCCAAAATATGGAGGTATAATGAAAGCTGTCAGGAGTCTGGAGCAGTCCTGAGGTATTGATGATATGCTTTCAGGAGATTGGAGTAATCCTGATGTAACAGCATGTCTTCAGGGGGGATGAGAAGTTATCAGGAGGCTGGAGCTGTCCTGAGGTAACAATATAATTTCAAGAGGGTAGAGCAATCTTGAGAGATTGATGATATGCTTTCAGGAGACTGGAGTAATCCTGATGTAACAACATGTCTTCAGGAGGATAGAGCAATCAATAATGATAACCCTAAAGCAGTCTTGAAGTAATAATATGATTTCAGGAGGATAGAGCAATCAATAATGATAACCCTAAAGCAGTCTTGAAGTAATAAGATGATTTCAGGAGGATAGAGCAATCAATAATGATAACCCTAAAGCAGTCTTGAAGTAATAAGATGATTTCAGGGGGATAGAGCAATCAATAATGATAACTCTAAAGCAGTCTTGAAGTAATGAGAAGTTGTCAGGAGGATAAAGCAACCCTGAGGTAATAATATGATTTCAGGAGGATATAGCAATCCTGAATATGAAGGTATAATAATAACTGTCAGGAGGCTGGAGCATTCCTGAGGCAATGATATGATTTCAGGAGGATAGAGCAATCCTGATAATTGTAAGTCTGTTTGTTGGATAATTAACCTGAAAACAAGGTAGCATTCTGTATGATAGTATTAGTTTATGCATTATGTATGCATATATGATATGATGCACTTAGGTAATGTACTATGTATCTATGGATATGTATGTTATGGTATGATGTAAATGATGTATGTATGATATGATACTGCCGGAAGCGTCTGGATATCTTCGTATAACAACTGCTGGCCAGGGAAAATAAATCCCGACTCGTTGCTGAAGAATATATTATACATAACCGTCCGTCTGCTGGGGATGGCCAGGTATGGATAACCTCCCGGATGCTGGGAATAACAAGGTATATATCACCTCCCGTATGCTGGGGATGGCAAGGTATACATAACCTCCGTCTTCGTTTGATGGTAGGGCAGATATAACTTCCCGTCTTCGTTCGTCGTACCCTTATTGGAAAGTAAATTCCCGAATATCCGTATGAGGATAAAAGAGATGGATATAAATTCCAGGGGAGATAAGACTTTATGAAGATGGATTCGTCCTACTGAGGGTTTTGTAACTGTCTTGTAAAGGTGAACCGGCGAAGCTTCGTTGAAATCCTCCCCTCGTTCGTCATTAGTAAATACTATTACTGCATTTCCATGCATTTCTGGTAAACATCAATCATATTAGACATTCATGCATTTTTGGTAAACATTAATCATATTCAAAAGCATACATACATTCAAACACAACCAATGGACGTTTCGCTTATGTAAATAGGGTAAAAGTAAATCTGGATTCAAAAGATGGAATTTATTTATATCAAAAAGTGACCCATACGCGGGTAAGTTTGTACAAGGAGACATAAACCCTAGTAAGAGGATTTTGTCATAAAGTTTTTACAAAACAAAGAGTATCATCTATGTGGGAAACAACCCTATTGAGTTTCAATTCTACTATTGCCATTATCTTCAAGTATCTCATCTTCTGTTGTTCAGACGGACACGATTGGATTGAGCTTTATCTGTTCGAACTTGAATAAGTAGTACAACTGGTTGCAGTTTCATGGGTGATCCAAACGAGACATAGTCATACGCTTTAATCCCTAACTTTTGCCTGGATTGCCCTTTCAGGTTTTCAATCCACCGGGATACCCTTTTTTGCCCAAGCCGCCTTTTCAGGTTTTCGACTTGCCGGGTGTACATCTTTTTATATATATCCCTAATTTTTGCCTAAACCCTTTTGGTTTGCCGGGATGCCCTTATTTTTGCCTAGGCCTGTCAACCTAGCGGGTCTCTTTTTATGCGTAGTATTTTTTAACTATGTCTGCGTTTACAGGCTGTGGGAAGTCTTCACCATCCATTGTAGTCAGTATCATGGCACCTCCTGAAAACACTGTCTTGACTACAAATGGTCCTTCATAAGTTGGAGTCCACTTGCCCCTAGGATCACCCTGTGGTAATATGATACGCTTGATTACCAAGTCACCAACCTGATATACCTTTGGCTTAACCTTCTTATTAAAAGCTTTGATCATTCGTTTCTGGTACATCTGGCCATGACAAACTGCTGCTAGCCTCTTCTCATCAATCAAATTTATCTGGTCAAGTCGGGTCTGAATCCACTCATCTTCATCCAAGCCTGCATCCTTCATAATTCTTAAGGAGGGAATCTGAACTTCAATGGGCAGAACTGCTTCCATACCATAGACTAAGGAGAATGGGGTTGCCCCTGTTGAAGTACGTATTGTAGTACGATAACCATGAAGAGCAAATGGTAACATCTCATGCCAATCTTTGTAAGTAACAGTCATCTTTTGTACAATCTTCTTAATGTTCTTATTAGCAGCTTCAACTGCCCCATTCATCTTTGGACGATACGGAGAAGAGTTGTGATGCTTAATCTTGAACTGCGTGCAGAGATCAGTAATCATAGTGTTGTTCAAATTAGAGCCATTGTCAGTGATAATCCTTTCAGGGATGCCATACCTACATATGAGATTACTCTTGATGAATCTAGCCACAACATTTTTAGTAACAGATGCAAATGAAGCTGCCTCCACCCACTTCGTGAAGTAATCAATAGCAACCAGGATGAAACGATGCCCATTAGAAGCAGTAGGCTTAATCTCACCAATCATATCAATGCCCCACATGGCAAAGGGCCAAGGAGCAGTCAACACATTTAATGGAGATGGAGGTACATGGACTTTATCAGCATAGATTTGACATTTGTGACAAGTTCTGGAGTGTTGATAGCAATCAGCTTCCATGGTAGACCAATAGTACCCTGCTCTCAATATCTTCTTTGCCATAGTATGACCACTAGAATGAGTGCCAAAGATCCCATCATGCATATCTTCCATAATCTCAGTTGCTTCTTTCTTATCCACACAACGAAGCAAAGTTGAATCATGATTACGCTTGTACAAAATGCCATTACTCAAAAAGAACTTAGCAGAAAGCCTTCTCAGAAACATCCTATCTTTGACAGATGCCCTTTCAGGGAATTCCTGAGCTTCAAGGTATCTTTTCACTTCATAGAACCAAGGCTTCTCCTCTGCCCCTTCAGTGTCAATCTCATTGCAATATGCAGGCTTTTCAAATCTATCAATAGTAATCTTGGGAGCTTCATCATCCCAACTGATCTCAAACATGGATGCCATGGTGGCCAAAGCATCTGCCAACTGATTTTCTCTTCGTGGAATGTGCTCAAAGGTAATCTCTTTGAAATGTGGGATCAGAGACAACACATGCTCTCTGTAAGGAATGAGGTTATCATGCTTGGTATCCCAATCTCCTTTAATCTGACTTACTACCAGGGCTGAATCTCCATACACATCAAGGAACTGAATCTTCATATCAATAGCAGCTTTAATACCTAAGATACATGCCTCATACTCAGCCATGTTATTGGTACAATGGAAACAAAGTCTGGCAGTAATCGGGGTATGACAACCTTCAGGGGAACTAATCACAACACCAACACCATTACCAAGTGCATTAGAGGCACCATCAAAAACCATAGTCCATCGGGATCCTTGTTCAGGTCCGTCATATTGTCCAGGTTCTTTGGTAATAATCATAATGTCTTCATCAGGAAACTCAAAATTCATTGACTGATAATCATCCACTGCTTGATGAGCCAAATGATCAGCAACAACACTTCCTTTAATGGCCTTCTGAGTAGTATATTGTATGTCATATTCTGTCAAGATCATTTGCCATCTTGCAATTCTTCCGGAGAGAGCAGGTTTCTCAAATATGTACTTGATTGGATCCATCTTCGAAATCAATAAGGTAGTATGGGTCAACATATACTGTCTTAGTCGGCGAGCAGCCCATGCCAAAGCGCAGCAAGTTTTCTCGAGCAGTGAGTATCTTGTTTCACAGTCGGTAAACTTTTTGCTAAGGTAGTATATTGCCTGCTCTTTTCGACCAGACTCGTCATGTTGTCCCAACACACACCCCATTGAGTTGTCTAACACTGTTAAGTACATAATCAAGGGTCTTCCATCAACTGGTGGCATCAAAATTGGTGGTTCTAACAGGTATCTCTTGATTTCATCAAAGGCAGTCTGGCACTCGTCATTCCATTCCATCACCTGATCTTTCTTCAACAACTTGAAGATTGGCTCACATATGGTAGTTAACTGGGAAATAAATCTTGCAATGTAATTCAAACGTCCCAAGAAACCTCTAACCTCCTTATCAGTACGGGGAGCTGGCATCTCTCGTATAGCTTTCACTTTTGCAGGATCCACTTCAATACCTTTTCCACTGACAATAAAACCCAAGAGCTTTCCAGATCTAACTCCAAAAGTACACTTGTTTGGATTCAATCTCAACTTGTATTTCTTCAACCTCTCAAACAACTTGTGCAGATGATCAAGATGTTGCTCTTCATTCTGAGACCTGGCTATCATATCATCTACATATACCTCTATCTCATGATGAATCATATCATGAAACAAAGCCACCATAGCACGCTGATATGTTGCCCCTGCATTCTTCAAACCAAATGGCATTACTTTATAGCAAAAGGTGCCCCACTGTGTCACAAATGTTGTCTTCTCCATATCTTCAGGTGCCATCTTGATTTGATTGTAACCAGAGAAACCATCCATAAAAGAGAATACCTTATGCTGAGCAGTGTTGTCTACCAGAATATCAATATGAGGAAGTGGAAAATCATCTTTAGGGCTAGCCTTGTTCAAATCTCTGTAGTCCACACACATACGTACCTTACCATCTTTCTTAGGAACTGGTACCACATTTGCAACCCACTGAGGATAAGAAGTCACTGCCAAGAACCCTGCATTGAACTGTTTCATTACTTTTGCCTTGATCTTTTCTGACATTTCAGGACGCATACGACGAACCTTCTACTTCTTTGGACGACAATCTTCTTTCACTGGCAAACGGTGAACCACAATGTCTGTATCCAATCCTGGCATATCTTCATAAGACCAAGCAAAGATCTCCACATAGTCGCGTAACATCTGAATCAATCTGCTCTTGACACTGTCCTCTAAATCAGCCCCTATCTTGACCTCTTTTCTATTTTCTTCAGTTCCCAGATTCACAATTTCGACTGGCTCTTCATGTGGCTGTATAGCTTTCTCTTCTTGTTGTAACAACCTAGCAAGCTCTACAGGTATTTCACAATCGTCCTCATTTCCGTCTTCAGTTTGATAGATCGGATTCTCGAAATCATAATTGGCAATAGTAGAACTGTTATCAACAGGATCCAGAGTGGATGAGGATCTGCATTTTAGTGATGTGGGTGTGTGTAAGAACACATAGCTGATAAAACAAAAATAAAAGAAAAGAAAGACAAGGAACACAATATTTACGAAAACGAAACGTCCACTGATTTTATTGAATGAAGTATGCAAATGAAATGACAGTCCGTAACAAGCACACCATTGTGCCCCGGGTAAGGCACATGGCTTGAAAGTTTTATTGTTCAAGAAATTACAAATTTAAAATATAACAACACAGTAATAGTATTTACTCCTGACTAAAGGAGATAGGGATAACATCTTCAGCTTTCCAATTATTGAGTCCAGCACCCGCAGTAGGAAAAATCCATGCATCCAAGTTGTAATTTTCATCTTGATCTCCCACAGCGTTAATCTGGTCCTTCACAACCCCTTGACTAGTGATACGAGCAGCACGAGCACGACGAACAGCCTTCTGGGACTCTGCAGTGAAACCCAAACCAAACTTGTCAGACTTGTATGGAATATCAGGAAGCTGACCCCAAATAGTACAACCACCTTCATCCACCACAGCTCTAGCATCATTGAGGGAAGCCATTGCCATTGTTGGAGATTTTCTGGTGACCACAGGAACTTTCTTCACAACAGGAGGAGCTACATAATCATTAACAACCCAGGGAACCACTTCAAATGTCTGACACGGAGTTTCAATGTATTCACCTTCCATTTCCAGATACTTGAAGGTATTTACATGGCTGACAAAGTATTCTTCTTCTCCATAGACAGTAACAACCTTTCCATCCACCGGATATCTCAACTTTTGGTGCAATGTAGAGGTCATAGCGCCTGCCCCATGGATCCAAGGACGACCAAGCAGACAAGAGTATGAAGGACGAATATCCATCACATAAAATGTAGCAGTAAACACCTGGGAACCAACTTGGATTGGAAGATCAATTTCCCCATGCACTACTCTTCTAGAACCATCAAAAGCCTTCACCACAATGTTACTGGGCTTCAACACAGCATCTTCAGGACTCAGCTTGTTCAGGACTTCCTTAGGCAACACATTCAAAGAGGAACCATTGTCTATTAGCACATGAGACAGGGTAGTGCCCCTGCATTCAATTGAAATATGCAAGGCCCTGTTATGATCCCTCTTGGCAGGGGTCAAATCAGCATCAGAGAATCCTAACCCATTGTCATAGGTCAGGTGGGCAACACAGTTCTCAAATTGGTCAACAGAAATTGCACTGGGTACATGAGCAGTCTTCAAAAACTTGATCAAGGACTTGGCATGAGCCTCAGAACATAACAACAATGACAACATAGAAATCTTTGAGGGAGTATGCCCCAACTGATCCACAATGTCATAATCACTCTTACGAATGATTTTCAATACTTCTTCCATCTGCTTAGAGAGATCATCAGCAGCTGGCACATCAGTAGATACAGGCTCAATAACAGGACCCTTGCCCCGAGCATCAGTGGTGGAAGTAGCAGCAGGAGTAACTGTATTCTTAGAAGCAACTGGAGGAGAGAAGACCCTTCCACTACGAGTGATCTTGCTAGATCCAGCAATATTGTCAACATCAACAGGCACATCAGCTACAGGCTCTTGCTTAACACCATGGATGTAAACATCAGATCCATAGTGCCAAGGCACAGCTTTGTCAGACGTATATGGGATAGGACCAGGAGTAGTAATGACCACAGGAGCTACCCTGGCTTCAGCAACAACTTTCACAGGACCTTCAGCAGTAATCTTGATGGGACCCTGATGAGTGATTTTAATGGGACCCTTTGAAGTGATTCTTATTGGTACTTTGTCAACCATGTCAACCTCTTCAATCTTCCTACCTTGAGTCAGATGATCCACCATACTTTCTACAGACGACGGAGTCCTCTCAAACACTATAGTATACTTATCCATGAGACGTTGAATTCCATCTCTCAATATGAAGCAACTATCCGGCTTATAGGTACAATACAAACAATCTTCACGACAACCTGGAAAGATCCCAGCTTGTACTAACCTCTTTTTGATAACAGATAGTGGTGTGGTCAACTCCATAACTGAATAGACATGTAGATCTTCCTCAATGGCATTGACAATCTTCTCGTGATTTGGCATTGGAGCAGTAATCACATTGGGAGTACCCGGAGGATCAAACTCAATTTCTCCAGCATCAATCATATCTTGAATTTTATTCTTCAAGATCCAGCAGTTATTAGTATCATGTCCCTGACAGTTTGAATGGTATGCACACCTTGCATTGGGATTGTACCTGGGAGAGGTAACATTAGGATTCTGAGGAGCCTCTTTCAAAGTAATAAGTTCAGCCTTCAACAAATGTTGCAATGCCTGAGCCATTGACATGTTGATCTTCGTGAACTGTCTTCTAGCCCTCTGTTGGTTGCCTTGTGGCTGCTCTGTTGGTGCAGGAGTTGGATTTGAAATATGAACTGCACTAACAGACTGATGTCTTCTGTTACGATCAGGTTGACCATAAACAGCATTGGATTCTTTCTTCCCAGTGGGAGGCTTCTTTGCAGCACCTGATGAAGAAGTACCCACTTGGATCTTACCATTCTTTATACCATTCTCTACTCGCTCTCCTGTCATGATCAACTCAGTGAAGCCAGATGATGAGCTTCCAATGAGATGACTGTAAAACGGACCATTCAGTGTACACATGAACATATCAACCAGCTCCCTATCAGTCAAAGGGGGTTGAACTCTTCCAGCTAAATCTCTCCACTTCTGAGCATACTCTTTAAAACTTTCTTTGGCACCCATAGACATGCTCTGAAGCTGCATGCGAGTGGGGGCTAAGTCAGCATTGTATTGGTACTGCTTATAGAAAGCTTCAGCAAGATCATTCCAGTCTCTGATGTTGACACTCTCCAACTGATAATACCACTCCAGCTGAGCTCCAGATAAGCTTTCTTGAAAGAAATGGATCCACAACTTCTTATCAGCAGTGTGGGGTTGAATTCTTCTGACATAAGACCTCAGGTGCAGCTTGGGACAAGAGACCCCATCATAGACAACAAAAGTAGGAACCTTGAAACCCACAGGTATGACCACCCCAGATATCAGACTCAAATCCTCAAAATCCAGCCCAGATGACTTCTGCAACTCCATAGCATCCATTCTATCCACCAGCATCTTGAATTTGTCTTCATTAGGCTCATGGTAGTAGTTAGCCTCAGAATCAGAGTCCCCCATTGTATGGTGGAGACTGCCTACCTCTTGCTCAGATTCATCAGATTCATAGTCTTCAGCTGGTTCCTTGGTCTTGGCAAGACCTTTGAACCTTCTTCCCATGTTGATCAACCCAGCAGACCTTCTAGTCTTCTTAGTCTTCTTGGCCAGCAGTGCCTTCAATTCATCCTGCCCCTTGGACAGGTTCAAGATCAGCTCTTGGAAATGTGCATTTTGTGCCTGGAGGTCTTTAACTGATTGTTCAAGAGCCATTGCTGAAATAAACAGCGAGAAGATGAGAAACCTGTGCACAAATATAAACCTGTGATGCAATGAAATGATATGGTAATGCATATGCAATGTTTTCAAGGACCGCAGGATTTAAATTTGCTTAGACAAACACGAAAGTAAACTTTTATTAGTAATAACTTTGTTTTGCCTTTTAGGCTTACAAAAATGAAAATGAAATAAGTACAAAAGATGGGGTTTTAAGTCTCCCATGGACGTTTCCTCTTTGTATTGAGGTATGAGTTGAGGTTTCGTTCCTCGTGAAGTTGCTTTGTTAGCTCTAGGATTCTTGCTTGGCTTGCTTTGTAATGAGCCTCGAAAGTATCCCTTTGCTCCTTCAGTTGGATCCATGATCTCTACAAGTCTTCCTTATCAGTAGGCATGTCTGGGTGAAGGATGGTATAAGCTGTGTCTCCTTCAGCAACAGGTTCCATGGTAACTGGTAGGACGGCAGGATATGGCATCATGAGTGTCTGAGCACGAGATCGTACCCATCTGAGATAAGCCTCCATAGGAATAGTGTACTTAGGCTCCAGTGTCTTGCTGTCAACCCTGTTTACTTTTCCCCAAGCTCGTATGAATCTCTGACAGTAACCCTGAAGATCATTGTCATAATCAAACACAATGCCCTGAATCAACATGTCATGTGGGCCATCACTTCTGGCGTAACCAAACTGTCGTAAAGCTAGAGAAGGGTTTTAGGTGATGCCTCCTCTTATGCCTAGAAGTGGCACATTAGGGAACTCCCCACAACGGTCAATGATGGTGACATTCTCCATAGATCTGGAGCACCAATGGATATCTGAGTGAGAAAGTGACATGATCCTTTTGGACCATCTGAACCCTTGCTCATTCTTCATTACTGAGCGAGGAAGGTGAGAAATAAACCACCTAGAAAGCAAAGGTATGCAGCACATCAAAGTTCCTCTTGCCCTTGTAGTACGAGTATGAAGAGAATGCAGGATGTCTCCAAGCAATGTAGGCACTGGATTATGACTCAGGAAAATGTTGATGGCATGAACATCTATGAACTGATCTGGATTGGGGAACAATACTAAGCCATATATCAGCAAGGCTAAGACCTCCTCAAAAGCATCATAGCTCATGGCCTTCAAGAACATTTGAGCTTTATCCATTAATACCTTGGCAAGAATACCCTTGACTCCGCTTCTCGTCTCTAGAACAATGTCAGATTTTTTCAGATGTAGAGCTGCAGCAATAACCTCTGGTTTAAGCTCTTTCTCCAGGCCTGTGAAGGGTCTTTGATCAAGAACAGGTATGCCCAGAAGTTTAGAGAACTCTTCCATGGTTGGAACCAGCTGGTAGTCAGGGAATGTAAAGCAATGGTGCTTAGGGTCAAAGAACTGAAACAGAACACTCATCATGTCTTCATTGAACCCTGAAGTGACTAGATCCAATAGGTGACCATGTCTCTTGATGAACTGGGAATGATCAGACACTTGAGAAACCAACTCTTTAAGCTTGGCAGGTATGCCCACAAAGTTGATCCTGATGGTGTTTCTACGAGCAGAAGCCATGACCTGCAACAAAGAACAAAGATAAATCCTTTGGTCCTTGAAACGATTAGTGAAAATGCTATGCTCATGATGCATGATGATGTCATGATGTTATGTTCAATCACAAACATGTGGCACACACAAACAAGTCACACCATAGCCCTAGGTTTAAAGGCTTGCATGAGGTTTAAAGGTAAGTACCCTCCCCTGAAGTTAGATGGTTCATCCTGTCCTACAAAAGTAACCGGGTTCTAAGGGATCTCAATATCATTGATCCTTTACAAGGGTGGTTGATCAGAAGGCAACTTACTTGCCAACCAAAACCCTCCAAGTTTAGAATCTCAATGAGCGTAGTATCGAGTGTCAACCAACTTCAGTCTGCACCAAAGCTGGTTACCTCACTACTTTCTAAAGGCCAAGATGAGTTAACTAGGGTTCTAAAAGTTAGTTAGTGCATTGACAACATATGGCAGCCTCATATTATCCTCAACTTGACTTAAGGAACATAAGCACCAACCAAGAAGTCGCACTAACTATGGCCACCAGATCAACCGTATCGATATACGTCGTACAGTTTCCTTGGTCTATTGCCATTTACCTAAGGTACACTAGATCCGGGTTAGGACCTTTCACACATAAGAGCACCCCAACAAGATAATATAAAGCAAACAAGGAAAACAATTTAAAGTGATCTTAATTCCTAAGGGTACCCCTCTTAAATTTAAATCCCCAGCAGAGTCGCCAGTTCTGTAACACGGTGGGAGAACTGACTTTTAGTTATGTTACGGATAGCAAGAGTCGCCACCGACTTTTATTTTATCCAAAAGGAAAGGGTATAAAAGAACAGGAAAGACCTTAAGAGAATATTTTGGGTCCGGGGGGTAGGTTATGTAAAGGGAAGGTGTTAGCACCCTTTACATCCATGGTTATCCATGGGCTCTTAGTTACTTAGCTCACTTTTGAATTGTTTTTTTGAAAGTGTAGTGTGTGAATAGAAAAATTTTCAGAATAGTTAATAATGATCCATGTACGGATGCGTAAAAACTTGTTTTTTTGAAAATTTGTTTGAAATTTGTTAAGTGTGAAAAGTTTTTGAAGTGAGCAAGTACATAAGAGAAACCTACCCTAAAGTTTTGAGTCTTTCTTGTTCTTTATCCTTTAATTGGTAAGACTATCCCTACTATTAAGGAGTAGGTAGTCATTACCTTGGATGTTAGGGACATGTGAGGGACATTTATTTTTGAAGGCAACTGTGGGGTGTAATAAGCATAAAGGAGGGACTATCATCATTATTCGAAGGGACTTGATTCGTAAAGGCAACCATGTGGGACTTGATGATTTTTTCTTTTTAAAGGGACTTGCTTTATACACCCCACTTGACCTTATGATTTAGGCAACTTGAGGGATAGCCTTAGAAAGTGAGACGGCGATTAAAAATCGACTTACGTGTGTGAGTGTACAATTTTATTTATCTTATGATTAAAGTGATCTAAATTTATTTTAAGTAAAATACATGTTTTGCACTCCCTAAATTACTAACCATAGCAACAATTAAAAATTTACATCCAGGAGCATTTACAAAATAATAATAAGCAAAATAAATAGCAAAATATGAATAATAAGCAAAAAATAATAAATTAGCAATAAATAAATAATGGGTTAGTAGTAATAAAAATTAAGAAATGGGGTTAGTTAAAATAATAATAATATTAAATAATAATCAAAAAGTTAGTAATAATAAAATAAGTGAGGTTAATAAATAATAAAAATTAGTGAAATAATAATAAAATTAATAAAGCAACATAAATAACATGGTTAATAACAATAATTAAAAATAGAATTAAATATTATAAACACAAAAATTGGATTTTAATATATAACATTTAATAAGAATAATTAAAAAAATTTTAAACATAATGTAAACAATTATTTACACATTATAAGAAGAAAATAAGTTTTAAATATTATATTCACAAAATTAAGCATATTTATAAAATTTAATTTTATTAGTTATTATATTTACAAATTATTTTAAACATATACACAATATAATTATTGTAAATTAAATTGTTTCTAAACATATATTAAAAGAAAAATAATTTGGATGATAAACATATTTACAAACAAGTTATAATTATTTCTAAATAAACATGTACAATAATAATTATATCACAAATTAGAAAAATAAACAATTAGGTTTTAATAGATATTTAGAAAATAAATTAGGGTTTTATTAGAAAAATATTTTTAGGGTTTAATTTATAATATACAAAAATATGTGAATTAATATACCTATATTTTAACTACATGAATAATAATAAAATTTAAATTGAGATACAAACAAGAATTTAGAATTTTAGAAAATAATTTTAAGAATTATAACACATAATATACATATAATATAAGAAAATTTTAATTTTAATTTTTTCATATATAATAGTAATTGAATTAAGAAAATAATGCAAAAGAAAAAGAAATCAAAAACCTGGTGGGGCTGGGGTTTGAACCCAGTCCCCTCTGCTTGCAACAAACATCATATACCACTGGGCTGCACACAGGCGCGCATCATCCTAGGGAGAAGAAGGAGTTTTATGCCTTATCTGAAAAATTAGAAAAATAAAAGAAGTAAAAAAAGGGCCTGGGGTGAGAATCGAACCCAGGACCTTTTGGATACAAGCATGCATACGTTACCGCCTGGCTGGGAGAGCCTAACTGATAATGGAATGGGAACAATGCATAATATATTATATTCACTTAACCCCTGAAAAAGAGAAATAAAATGAACAAAAGCTAGGGATCGAACCCCTGCCCTTTTGCTTCACACGCCCAAGACCAAACCATCAGCCACTGGGACAAACACGCAGTTGTGATAATAAACAATAAACAATCAATAAAATATTATACAAATAATTTGAATTCAAATCACGCGCGGGAAACAGCCTTCTTCAACCTCCAGCACTACGAATTTAGCTGCGAAAATAGCTGTGAATTTTCCTGCGAAAATTAATTTCCAGCAAAACTTACAAAAATCAACGGCCAGCAAAACCATACCGTTTCACAAAATCAAACATAGCAACATAATCCTGACATTCACACGACTCATTCCATGTTTTTAGAATTGATTTATGTTTCTTAAATTAGAAACCCCTAAACCTAGGTCCAAACCCTAATAATGGCATCTCATGAATTAGGTACGGGTTCTTTGGTTTTCCTGTCCAGAAACGATCTATATCACACAACAAACAACATTAGCCAAGAAAATTTCATTGAAACACAACAAATTAATGCAATCGAAAAAGTTTTATTCAAGAACAAATTGAATTCGGGTGAGGCATTGTGGCATGATTTGGATGAATGTGAGTGATGCTTTAGCTTCAGTGATGATCAAAGAACACGTCTATGTCTTTATTTTACCTTGAAACCTCTTGGATTGAAGAATCCAAATTGGTGTTTTGGCTTGAATTTTTGAGCTATGAAACTTACCTTTTGATGCTGGAAATTCGTGAATGAGGGCTAGGGTTGTGTTTAGTATATATATGTGAATCATTCTAGGTCAAAATATTGATTAGTTATGTGGAAGTTTTAATATTTGAAGATTGAAAAAGATGGTGTCATGAAATTCAAATATTGGCTCATGAAAGCTTGCTATTTTTGGATAAATCACATGATTTATTTCTCTTTCAACTTCAATCAATATTGATGAGATTCTAGAAGCTCAATCTTCATCCAAAAATATATTTTCATATTTTATATTTATTTAAAATGATTTTTTATGAATTAAATCAAAATAAATAAAAATAAAATAATAAAAATTATGATTTTTGATCAATTGGGTCGTGCATGATGATATGGTATGGATTGGATCACAATTTGGGCAGCCCATTTGGAAAGAAGTGGTTTTAAACCTCCATTTTCAACATAAACCATCATAAAATTTCCCAACTTTGCAAGGGCATATCTTCCTCAATTTTAAAGGTATGAGGGTGTTCTTGGACTTTTTGGAAAGCTTGAAGAGTCCTCTAAACAACCCCATTGGTTTCAGGTCCATATCATTTACCAATCTCAAGTTATGCCCTTTTGAAGTTGTTGACTTTTTGTTGACTTTTGAAATGACCTATAATGTCTTAGCTCATATCTTCCAAATGAAGCATTTTTGGGCTTAACTTGCAAGATCAAAGTTGTAGATAATTCCATTTTCTTCAAAAGGAGCTTTGGATGGAGACTTGGTGATGCAGTATGTGAAAGTTATGACTGGTCAAAGTTCAGTTGACTTTTACTGAGGAAACCCTAATTTAGACACTCCTGATTATTGATGATCTGGAATCTCCTTGATGAATCATGATCAACCCTTGATCAAATGATGAATTTTACTTCATATACTTGATGTTGGCAAAAAATCATGAAGTTTTACTTTGGTTTGACCACAGTTGACCTCAGTTTGACTTTTTAACTGCATTGACTGATTTTGACTTATCTGATCATCTGACTGAGCAAACTTTTGAGGAAAGTCTTGAAACTTGTCATGGGGTTTCTTATACACATATAAGATGTTATGAAGCTCACTTGAAGTCTTGGAAGTCCATTTAGCCTGATTAAAGTCAAAACCCTAGTTTTGGATGCACTGCTTAGGAGGTGCATTGTCTGAGGGAATTGTCAACTCTTTTGACCAATTGTGAACTTTGTGAACCTTGTGAACCATCATAAAATGTCTTGTGAACCTAATGGGAGGTATTGTGAGGCTTGTGAACCTTGTGAACCTCATGAAGTGACTTTGTGGACCTCATGAACCTCAGGAGAGCTTTGTAATCATAGTGATTCTTGTGAACCTTGTGAACCTTCAAGAAGTGACTTGTAGACTTCATGAACTTCATGAAAGGTCTTGTAAATGTTGAGAAACTTGTGAACCTTGTGAACCTTCAAGAAGTAACTTGTAGACTTCATGAACCTCATGAAAGGTATTGAAAGTATTGGGAGACTTGTGAACCTTGTGAACCTTCATGAAGTGACTTGTAGACTTCATGAGCCTCATGGAAGGTCTTGAAAACATTGTGAATCTTGTGAACCTTGTGAACCTTCTTAGCACACAAAGTCTTGTATTGTGAGGGCAAATTTTGGGGTGCAACACCAAGCTGCATCTAAGGTCTTATGTCAGGAGAATCCAACCTCATACTGCTGATAAAAAGTTATGGATCCATTTCTTCCAAGAGAGCTTATCTGGAGCTCAATTGGAGTGGTATTATCAGTTGGAGAGTGTCAACACCAGGGATTGGAATGATCTTGCTGAAGCTTTCTATAAGCAGTATCAATACAATGCTGATTTAGCCCCCACTCGCATGCAGTTGCAAAGCATGTCTATGGGTGCCAAAGAAAGTTTCAAGGAGTATGCTCAGAAGTGGAGAGACTTAGCTGGAAGAGTACAACCCCCTTTAACTGACAGGGAGTTGGTTGATATGTTCATGTGTACATTGAATGGTCCTTTTTACAGTCATCTCATTGGAAGCTCATCATCTGGCTTCACTGGGTTGATAATGACAGGAGAGCGCTGTAAACACCCCAAATTTGCCCTCACCCATTCACCATGGCTTGTGATCATTCTCATATGCATAAGCTCAATCATATCATCTCATGTTTCATTTTTGATTCACTGCATAGTTTCTAAGTCATCTGCACCTAGGGTTTGTGATCTGAGCAATCCAAGAACCTCTTGAGCCACTCCAAAGGCAACCAATCACTTCAAGGGGGTCCATGTGTGTTCAAGCATCATATTATATCCTCTCAAAGTCAATAATGTCAAAGAATCACAAGAACTGGGTTTGGTATGGATGCAGAGCCAGGCTTGACTACACAGTTGACCTAAAATTAGGGTTTTGGTTTCAGAGGCCATAACTCCAAATTTTTTGGTCATTCTTGTTTCCATTGGTCTCTATATGGTATAGGGAGTATGCATATCAATTTTCATGAAGAAATTCCATGGGGAAGTCATCTGATCAAGGGTTGACTTTTCAGACAAGTCAGTGCAAAATCAGGGCATCTGAGGCCCCAATGACCCAACCAATGGGTGATCTTCATCATTTTGAGTGTATATGATCTTTATTTGATCATGGAAGAAGGTTGAGGTTCATAGAAATCAAGAATTTGGAAGTTTTGCAAATGTTGACTTTTTGGGCATAGTTGACTTTTCAAGAATGCTTCATTTTAGGTCATTTTTCAAGCCTTGATTCTTGATCCAAAAATGCTCCAAATGGAAAAAACTTTGGTCATGAAAGTTGTAGATCTCATCTTTCCCTTTTCAAAAAGTACAAGAACATGATCAAACTCTTCTTGGATCAAAAGTTATGGTGTGACAAAGTTGGCAAAAATCATTGATTTTCAAGTTATGCACCAAGTGTGAAAATTGCAAAATCATGTACCAAGGCAAATTGCAACTTCTAATTGGCATCAAACCATCACATAAACATTCTATAAGTCATAAAATTCAGAATGAACCAAGAATGCCCATGGTTTATGGTTGGTTGGACAAAGAAATCACATGTGAACCAAAGTTGTAACAAGTTGCAAAACCACTCATTTCTCTTCACCAACTTGCTGCATTGGCCCTTGAACCAAGCTAGCCCTTTCCCCTCATTTTGCTGCGCATAGCCCATGCCTTGTACCAAGCCTAGAACCACACCATACTTTCCTTACACAAAATTTGACTTTTTGCAAAAGCAAACTTACCTATCACTGCAGGTCGTGTCACATCATCCAGCCAATGGGATTAGTTTATACTTTTCATTTGCAAGCCATTCCATACATCTAGCAAGGCTGAAACTCACTCATCCAACACATACACCAAAACACTCCATCTTGCATCTTCCTTCGAATTTGTTTTCTCAGCTTGCAAACATAAAAATCATTTCCATAGATCAACTCACCATACTTCATAGACCTCAAACCACCAAGAGCCAGGCCCGAAACAAGCAAGAACACCCCACTGCTATTTCTCACCTCAACTTGCAGTTTCATTCGAAACTCTTTCCACAACACACAAACATCCAAACAAACACCACAAAGCTTCTCCACTCACCATCTGGATCACAAAGAACCACTCACAATGGCCTGAAACTGCCTGAATCATCCCTGCCATTTCTGACTGAGCTTGAGCAGAAGCTTGTCAAACTCCTCATCCAGCCAGCACAAACTCCTTCTAAGCATTCAAACATCATCTGGGGATCAAGTGGAGTGGATTGCACTGAAGGAAGTGGCCAGAAAGTCATCAGAGTGAAAGCTTCGAATCTCAGGTAGCTTGAAAATTATTTTTCCAGAAATTATTTTTCATGTTATAAACTTGTTCTCTATGCTTCACTGAGTATCCTGGTGCTTTTGGTTTTTGAAATGGCTTTGAAATGAGTATTTAATTGCTCTCTGAAACTTGCGTGCCCTAATTCTTTTTTGCTTCGATTCAGCTTTGTTAGGAAATATAAATTTGTTTTGAGTGAGGGTTTTGATTCGTGAGTGGTTGGAGATCATTTCCCATTTTTTAGATTTCATTTTAGTTAGGTTTTTGGAGTTTTGGGGATTTTCAGGGGAGATGCTGGCCGGAGAAGACGACCGGAAGTCTTCTCCGGCAGCCTGAAAGTGTTTAAGCCCTAATTGTGTAATTAATTGCCATTTGAATGTGGACCATTGGATGCGTTGAAAACGTTGACCTCCCGCGTGTGTGTGTGGTCCAGATCTGCCTGATTAGCCCTAATCCACGTGTTTTATTTAATTAACCCATAATTAATCTAATTAAGTCAGAAGCCATCTGGACCCTCCACTAGCGCGCCAGTCAACCATTTCAAACTCAGAGTTCATCCTGGCCCTCCATTCTGATTACTTTCATTTTTATTTATTTTAATTTCATTTTCTTTTCATTTGTTTTGCATAATTAATTTAAAATAGTAAAAAGTCTTAAAAATTTATGAAACTTTTTCTCTTAAGTTTTATTAATTTTCATGACCCAAAAATATTTTCATTTTATTTTTTTATCATTAAAAAAGTATTTTTAAATATTTAAAAGATTATTTTTAATTGATTAATGGAAATTAATTAATTAAAAATACTTTTAGGTATTTAAAAATCACCAAAAAATTCATGAAATGTTCTAATACATTTAGAAACATTGTCCAACCTTCAAACCACATTTATTTTTTGATCTTGATGCATTTTGAGAATTTTCCATTGAATTAAATCATTTTTTGTGCATTATTTTGATCATAAGTTCAAAAATTCATTTCTGCCTATCTAAGAAGAGTTGGACATTGGTTCTTTTTGCTTTGTTTTGTGTTTAGCATGTAGTTTCTAGGATTAAATGGCCATGATTTGTTTCCTCATTTTCAATTTGTTTGGTATTTCTTTTGTTTAGGAACCCTAAAAACCCTAATAACTTAGAAAAATCATAACTTGAGTTTGGTTAAGAGTTGAGACCTCCCCTTTTGACTTTGGTTTAGTATAGGTTTAGGGTTTCTTTGGGTGGCATTTTCCATTTTTTATCTTAGGTTTTGCTTCTGTTTTTGGTTTTTGCTTGTTATTTGATCCATAAACCCTAATTTGGGCTTCCATTTGCATCCTTCTTGCATTATCTTGCATAACATGACTTGACATGCCATTCCATGCTTCCATTTGATTCATTTGACTTCATAAGACATGTAGAAAGTATGTTTGACCATTGCATCTTGCATTTGCCATGTTGTATGCCATGTATGTTTCATAACTTTTCATGTAAAGTTCATGCTCCTTAACTTGCATCATTTGCATCCATGATCTTGTATGAACATCTCCATGCCTTACCTCATGTTCATAGCACTTCATAGCATCATTATCATCATCAACATGCTTCTGGTTTTGTTTAGCATCATACCATTTCATCCCATTTTGCTTGGCATTGCATTTCTTTCTAACATTTCAGGTGGTAAGTAAACTTGAGAAGTGAATTTGCCTTCACTTCTCATAACTTTTCTTTTCACCTCTCTTGCATCCATTGCTGCATTTATGTTTGTGTTTGAGATTGAGCTTGCTCATTCTTGTTCCTCCCACTTTCTTTCTTCAAGTGACTTGACTTCTTGAATGAAGCAAGTCACTTTGCTTCTCTTGATCCTTTCATCTGCTTCCTGGTGGCTCCTTTGAAGATTTCTCTTGAAAACCTCACAAACCTTAGGAACAACCAAGCATGACAATGAATTAGGGTTTTGATTAGTCTCCCCTCATAGTTTTACCTTTGTGTTTCTCCTTGAGTCTTCTCTCCTCATCTCATAATCAGGGACTAAACCCTAAAGGCTTTAAGGCTTTGTGATTAAGTTTATGCCTGCATCCTTCTCTTAGGATGGAGTGTATAACTTTAATCCTAAGTGTTAAACCCTTAATGTGTTTAAATCTCTTAATCAATCCACTTAATAAGTATCAAGACATCACACTTGTAACTTGGGCCTTGCATTAGGGTTCTAATTCTTCCTTAATTGGTTAAGAAGGACTAACCCTAGTGTTAATGGACAAGTCCCCCTCAAGTTGTCTTACAAAACCATAAAATTCACTTCTTCATCATACCATCAAATAAAATCCACTTAATCAAAGGCTTGTTTTGTCATGAGTTTAATCCCTAATCATGGATTAAGTTGAGGAGCTTTCCTCAGCTTAAACATTCTCATCTATTATCCTTCTTTTAGGATGGTGTAATGAGTCTGTTTAATCCCTGATTATGGCTTAACCTCATTACTCAACACTAAACAAAAACACCAAAAACATCTAAATAATCACAAGTAGGTTAATGATCTCAATCCTACACCAAAGGTGATTAAGTGTGAGAATCTGACTTCACACTTAAGGTACTCTCATTACCCCTAATCAGAGGGATGATGTGATGATTTTACCAAATCCATTGGTTTAGGCTTAAGCTCGTCAACTTATGACAAACTTTCAAAAGCAATAAAAGACTGAAAACACAAAAACAAACAATAATCGTTTCCTCCGGGATTCTTTTCTCATCACCTTCACTCACAAACGAGAGCTCGCTTCTTCCGTCTAATGCAAGACAGTTTGCACCTGAGCCAGACAGGTCATACACTTGAGCATAGACAAGTAAGCAGTTCACAAGTCAATTCATCTTTCAGTCTCTTTGGGTCGAACTACGGTGTTCTGACTTCCTCATTGCACGAGAGGATACGTAGGCATAACTTAACGGTTATCGAACAAAAGTCTCTGTATATCCCCCCTCTTTCCAGCTTCATTCTTTTAGCCTCATGATCTTGAGCATTTCACTCCTTCCTCACACTGACACTTTCATACTTCATATCACTTATACACTATACACTGACACCTGTACATCTTTTCCAGCTATTTTATACACAAATTGCACTGACACTACCCCTTTAAAACACAAATCTTTTAAGCGTGGATCCCGTCGAGTACGACGGACAATCTGGGTGCTAATACCTTCCCAGGTTGTAACCAACCCCCTTTCCCAGTCTCTCTGGTTCGCAACCGTCTTATCCATATCTTTCTGGGTCTATGCAGCATTACCTTTCCTCCGGGATAAAAATGCCTAGCTGGCGACTCTATTCATCTCCAGTGAGTTCACGGCTGTGTGTTCTCACTGTCCCTCTCGCCGACCGTTCGCGTCTGTACCTTTATTTGGGCCATTCCCCATTTATCGGGAGCGACAAGCGCGTGGAAAATGGTATAAAGAGTGGCAAGATTCAGATGGGTACTTCTTCATCAGGTACTGCAAAGAAGCCTCCCACTGGGAAGAAAGAATCCAATGCTGTTTATGGTCAACCTGATCATAATAGAAGGCATCAGTCTGTGAGCGCAGTTCACATTTCAAATCCAACTCCTACAACACCAGAGCAGCCACAAGGCAACCAACAGAGGGCTAGAAGGCAGTTCACTAAGATCAACATGTCAATGGCTCAAGCATTGCAACACTTGTTGAAGGCTGAACTTATTACTCTGAAAGAGGCTCCTCAGAATCCCAATGTTACCTCTCCCAGGTACAATCCCAATGCACGATGTGCATATCATTCGAACTGTCAGGGACATGATACTAATAGCTGCTGGGTCTTGAAGAACAAAATTCAAGATATGATTGAGGCTGGAGAAATTGAGTTTGACCCTCCGGGTACTCCAAATGTGATTACTGCTCCCATGCCAAATCATGAGAAGACTGTCAATGCAATTGATGAAGATTTACATATTTATTCAGTTGCAGAGTTGACCACACCATTGTCTGTTATCAAGAAGAAGTTAGTACAAGCTGGGTTCTTTCCAGGTTGTCGTGAAGACTGTTTGTATTGTACCTATAAGCCGGATAGTTGCTGGAGATTGAGAGATGGAATTCAACGACTCATGGATAAATATACCATAGTATTTGAGAGGACTCCATCGTCTGTGGAGAGTATGGTGGATCATATTACTAAAGGTAGGAAGACTGAAGAGGTTGATATGGTTGATAAAGTGCCGGTGAGGATCACTTCCAAAGGTCCTGTTAAAATCACTCATAAGGGTCCAATTAAGATTACTGCTGAAGGCCCTGTGAAGATTGTTGCTGAAGCTAGAGTGGCTCCTATGGTCATTACCACTCCTGGTCCTATTCCGTATACGTCTGATAAAGCTGTGCCTTGGCATTATGGGTCTGATGTTTATATCCATGGTGTTAAGCAGGAACCCTTAGCTGATGTGCCTGTTGATGTTGATAATATTGCTGGGTCTAGTAAGATCACACGAAGTGGAAGAGTCTTCTCTCCTCCAGTTACTTCCAAGAATGCAGTTACTCCTGCTGTTACCTCCACTACTGATGCTCGGGGCAAAGGTCCTGTTATTGAACCTATACCTACTGATGTGCCAGCTGCTGATGATCTTGCTAAGCAAATGGAAGAAGTATTGAAAATCATTCGCAAGAGTGATTACGACATTGTTGATCAGTTGGGGCATACTCCCTCCAAGATTTCTATGTTGTCTTTGTTGTTATGTTCTGAGGCTCATGCCAAAGCTTTGATTAAGTTTCTAAAGGCTGCTCATGTACCCAATGCAATTTCTATTGACCAGTTTGAGAATTGTGTTGCCCACCTGACCTATGATAATGGGTTAGGGTTCTCTGATGCTGATTTGACTCCTGCCAAGAGGGATCATAACAGGGCTCTGCATATCTCAATTGAATGCAGGGGCACTACCCTGTCACATGTATTGATAGACAATGGTTCCTCTCTGAATGTGTTGCCCAAAGAAGTCCTGAATAAGCTGAGTCCCAAAGATGCTGTGCTGAAGCCCAGTAATATAGTGGTGAAGGCTTTTGATGGTTCGAGAAGAGTGGTGCATGGAGAAATTGATCTCCCGATCAAAGTTGGTTCTTAAGTTTTCAATGCTACCTTTTATGTTATGGATATTCGTCCATCATATTCCTGTTTGCTTGGGCGTCCTTGGATACATGGGGCAGGTGCTGTAACCTCTACGTTACATCAGAAGCTAAGATATCCGGTGGAAGGAAAAGTTGTTACTGTCTATGGAGAGGAAGAATATTTTGTTAGCCATGTGAACACCTTCAAGTATCTGGAAGTGGAAGGTGAATATGTTGAAACTCCGTGTCAGACGTTTGAAGTGGTTCCTTGGGTTGTTAATGATTATGAAGCTCCTCCTATTGTCAAGAAAGTGCCTGTGGTCACCAGAGTACCTCTAACAATGGCCTCCCTTAAAGATGCTAGAGCTGTGGTGGATGAAGGTGGTTGTACTATTTGGGGTCAGCTTCCTGATATCCCTTACAAGTCTGACAAATTTGGTTTGGGTTTCACTGCAGAATCCCAGAAGGCTGTTCGTCGTGCTCATGCTGTTCGTATCACCAATCAGGGGATTATGAAGAATCAGATCAATGCTGTGGGTGACTATGATGAAGACTACAACTTGGATGCTTGGATTTTTCCTACTGTGGGTGCTGGACTCAATAATTGGAAAGCTGAAGATGTTATTCCTATCTCCTTTAGTCAGGAGTAAATACTATTACCGTGTTGTTGCTTTTTAAAGTTTGTAATTTCTTGAACAATTAAAACTCTCAAGCCTTGTGCCTTACCCGGGGCACAATGGTGTGCTTGTTACGGGCTGTCATTTCATTTGCATACTTCATTCAATAAAAATCAGTGGACGTTTCGTTTTCGTAAATATTGTGTTCCTTGCCTTTCTTTTATTTTATTTTTTACCTTTATCAGCTACGTGTTCTTACACACACCCACATCACTAAAATGCAGATCCTCATCCACTCTGGATCCTGTTGATAACAGTTCTACTATTGCCAATTATAATTTCGAGAATCCGATCTATCAAGCTGAAGACGGAAATGAGGACGATTGTGAAGTACCTTTAGAGCTTGTTAGGTTGTTACAACAAGAAGAGAAATCTATACAGCCACATGAAGAGCCAGTCGAAGTTGTGAATCTGGGAACTGAAGAAAACAGGAAAGAGGTCAAGATAAGGGCTGAATTAGAGGATAGTGTCAAGAGCAGGTTGATTCAGATGTTACGTGACTATGTGGAGATCTTTGCTTGGTCCTACGAAGATATGCCAGGGTTGGATACAGACATTGTGGTTCACCGTTTACCAGTGAAAGAAGATTGTCGTCCAAAGAAGCAGAAAGTTCGTCGCATGCATCCTGAAATGTCAGAGAAGATTAAGGCAGAGGTAATGAAACAGTTTGATGCAGGGTTCTTAGCAGTAACTTCTTATCCTTAGTGGGTTGCAAATGTGGTACCGGTACCTAAGAAAGATGGTAAGGTACGTATGTGTGTAGACTACAGGGATTTGAACAAGGCCAGCCCCAAAGATGACTTTCCACTTCCTCATATTGATGTTCTAGTAGACAACACTGCTCAACACAAGGTATTCTCTTTTATGGATGGTTTCTCTGGTTACAATCAAATCAAGATGGCTCCTGAAGATATGGAGAAGACAACATTTGTTACACAGTGGGGCACTTTTTGTTATAAGGTGATGCCATTTGGTTTAAAGAATGCAGGGGCAACATATCAGCGTGCTATGGTGGCTTTGTTTCATGATATGATTCATCATGAGATAGAGGTATATGTGGATGATATGATAGCCAGGTCCCAGAATGAAGAGCAACATCTTGATCATTTGCATAAATTGTTTGAGAGGTTGAAAAAATACAAGTTGAGATTGAACCCAAACAAGTGTACTTTTGGAGTTAGATCTGGAAAGCTCCTGGGTTTCATTGTCAGTGGAAAAGGTATTGAAGTAGATCCCGCAAAAGTGAAAGCTATACGAGAAATGCCAGCTCCCCGTACCGAGAAGGAGGTTAGAGGTTTCTTGGGACGATTGAATTACATTGCAAGATTTATTTCCCAATTAACTGCCATCTGTGAGCCAATCTTCAAGTTGTTGAAGAAAGATCAGGTGATGGAATGGAATGATGAGTGCCAGACTGCCTTTGATGAAATCAAGAGATATCTGCTAGAACCTCCAATTTTGATGCCACCAGTTGATGGAAGACCCTTGATTATGTACTTAACAGTGTTAGACAACTCAATGGGGTGTGTCTTGGGGCAACATGACGAGTCTGGTCGAAAAGAGCAGGCAATATATTACCTTAGCAAAAAGTTTACCGACTGTGAAACAAGATACTCACTGCTCAAGAAAACTTGCTGCGCTTTGGCATGGGCTGCTCGCCGACTAAGACAGTATATGTTGACCCATACTACCTTGTTGATTTCGAAGATGGATCCAATCAAGTACATATTCGAGAAACCTGCTCTCTCCGGAAGAATTGCAAGATGGCAAATGATCTTGACAGAATATGACATACAGTATACTACTCAGAAGGCCATCAAAGAAAGTGTTGTTGCTGATCATTTGGCTCATCAAGCAGTGGATGATTACCAGTCAATGAGTTTTGAGTTCCCTGATGAAGACATTATGATTATTACCAAAGAACCTGGACAATATGACAGACCTGAACAAGGATCCCGATGGACTATGGTTTTTGATGGTGCCTCTAATGCACTTGGTAATGGTGTTGGTGTTGTGATTAGTTCCCCTGAAGGTTGTCATACCCCGATTACTGCCATACTTTGTTTCTATTGTACCAATAACATGGCTGAGTATGAGGCATGTATCCTGGGTATTAAAGCTGCTATTGATATGAAGATTCAGTTCCTTGATGTGTATGGAGATTCAGCTCTGGTAGTTAGTCAGATCAAAGGAGATTGGGATACCAAACATGATAACCTCATCCCTTACAGAGAGTATGTGTTGTCCTTGATCCCACATTTTAAAGAGATTACCTTTGGACATATTCCACGAAGAGAGAATCAGTTGGCAGATGCATTAGCTACCATGGCATCTATGTTTGAGATCAGCTGGGATGACGAAGCTCCCAAGATTACTATTGATAGATTTGAAAAGCCTGCATACTGCAATGAGATTGACACAGAAGGGGCAGAGAAGAAGCCTTGGTTCTATGAAGTGAAAAAGTATCTTGAAACCCAGGAGTTCCCTGAAGGGGCATCTGTCAAAGATAGGAAGTTTCTGAGGAGATTCTCTGCTAAGTTCTTTTTTAGTAATGGCATTTTGTACAAGCACAATCATGATTCAATTTTGCTTCGTTGTGTGGATAAGAAGGAAGCAACTGAGATTATGGAAGATATGCATGATGGAATCTTTGGCACTCATTCTAGTGGTCATACTCTGGCAAAGAAGATTTTGAGAGCAGGTTACTATTGGTCTACTATGGAAGCTGATTGCTATCAACACTCCAGAACATGTCATAAGTGTCAAATCTATGCTGATAAAGTACATATACCTCCATCACCATTGAATGTGTTGACTGCTCCTTGGCCCTTTGCCATGTGGGGCATTGATATGATTGGTGAGATCAAACCTACGGCTTCTAATGGGCATCGTTTCATCCTGGTTGCTATTGATTACTTCACGAAGTGGGTAGAGGAAGCTTCATTTGCATATGTTACTAAGAATGTTGTGGCTCGATTTATTAAGAATAATCTCATATGTAGGTATGGCATCCCCGAAAGGATTATTACTGACAATGGCTCTAATCTGAACAACACTATGATTACTGATCTCTGCATACAGTTCAAGATTAAACATCATAACTCTTCTCCGTATCGTCCAAAGATGAATGGGGCAGTTGAAGCTGCTAATAAGAACATTAAGAAGATTGTACAGAAGATGACTGTTACTTACAAGGATTGGCATGAGATGTTACCATTTGCTCTTCATGGTTATCGTACTACAATACGTACTTCAACAGGGGCAACCCCATTCTCCTTAGTCTATGGTATGGAAGCAGTCCTGCCCATTGAAGTTCAGATTCCCTCCTTAAGAATTATGAAGGATGCAGGCTTGGATGAAGATGAATGGATTCAGACTCGACTTGACCAGATAAATTTGATTGATGAGAAGAGGTTAGCAGCAGTTTGTCATGGCCAGATGTACCAGAAACGAATGATCAAACCTTTTAACAAGAAGGTTAAGCCAAAGGTATATCAGGCTGGTGACTTGGTGATCAAGCGTATCATATTACCACAGGGTGATCCTAGGGGCAAGTGGACTCCTACATATGAAGGACCATTCGTAGTCAAGACAGTATTTTCAGGAGGTGCCATGATACTTACTACTATGGATGGTGAAGACTTCCCACAACCTGTAAACGCAGACATAGTTAAAAAATACTACGCATAAAAAGAGACCCGCTAGGTTGACTGACCTAGGCAAAAATAAGGGCATCCCGGCAAACCAAAAGGGTTTGGGCAAAAATTAGGGATATATATAAAAAGATGTACACCCGGCAAGTCGAAAACCTGAAAAGGCGGCTTGGGCAAAAAAGGGTATCCCGGTGGATTGAAAACCTGAAAGGGCAATCCAGGCAAAAGTTAGGGATTAAAGCGTATGACTATGTCTCGTTTGGATCACCCATAAAACTGCAACCAGTTATGTTACTTACTCAATGCTCAAACAGATAAAGCTCAATCCAATCGTTTCCGTCTCAACAGCAGATGATGAGATACTCGAAGATAATGGCAATAGTAGAATTGAAACTCAATAAGATTATTTCCCACGTAGCTGATTTTCTTTGTTTATAAAACTTGTTATGACAAATTCCTCTTACTAGGATGTCTGTCTCCTTGTATAAACTCACCCATGTATGGGTCACTCTTTGATATGAATAAAATTCCATCTTTGAATCCAGATTTACTTTTACCCTATTTACATAAGCGAAACGTTCATTGGTTGTGTTTGAATGTATGTATGCTTTTGAATATGATTGATGTTTACCAGAAATGCATGTATGCTTAATATGATTGATGTTTACCAGAAATGCATGGAAATGCAGTAATAGTATTTACTAAGGACGAACTAGGGAAGGATTTCAACGAAGCTTCGCCGGTTCATCTCTACAAAGCAGTTACAAATCCCCAGTAGGACAAATCCATCTTCATGAAGTCACATCTCAACTGGAATTTATATCCATCTCTTTTATCCTCATACGGATATTCGGGAATTTACTTTCCAATAGGAGTACGACGAACGAAGACGGGAGGTTATGTATACCTTGCTATCCCCAGCAGACGGGAGGTTATATATACCCTACTATCGAACGAAGGCGGGAGGTTATGTATACCTTGCTAACCCCAGCAGACGGAAGATTATGTATATCCTACTATCAAACGAAGACGGGAGGTTATGTATAATATATTATCAAACAAGACGGGAACAAGTTCCTCATATTCTTCAGCAACGAATCGGGATTTATTTTCCCTGGCCAGCAGTTGTTATACAAAGATATCCAGACGCTTCAGGCTGCATGATGCATACATACATCATTTACATCATATCATACATATACATAATACATTACCTAAGTGCATCATATTATACATGCATACATAATACATAAACTAATATTACCATACAGAGTGCTACCTTGTTTTCAGGTTAATTCTCCAGCAGACAAATTTCATCAACAAATTGTGACTATTGGGCCGTTGTTTATCTTCCCAAAGGTTACCATTTCCTCAGGACGTTGTTATCCTCCTGAAAGCTATCAATCCCTCAGGACATTGTTTATCCTCCTGAAAGCATATCATTACCTCGGGACGTTTTTTATCCTCCTGAAAGCATATTATTACCTCAGAACGTTGTTCATCCTTCTAAAAGCATATCATCACTTCCTCAGGATGTTGTTTATCCTCCTGAAAGCATATTATTACCTTGGGCCGTTATTTATTTTCCCAAAGGTTACCACTTCCTCAGGACGTTGTTTATCTTCCTGAAAGCTATCACCCCTACCTCAGGACGTTGTTTATCCTCCTGGAAGCATATTATTTCCTCATAACGTTGTTTATCCTCCTGAAAGCATATTATTTCCTCATAACGTTGTTTATCCTCCTGAAAGCATATTATTTCCTCATAACGTTGTTTATCCTACTGAAAGCATATCATTTCCTCAGGACGTTGATTATCCTCCTGAAAGCTATTACCACTACCTCGGGACGTTGTTTATCTTCCTGAAAGCTATCATTATACCTTTATATTTTGGACTGCTTTATCCTCCAAGAAATGTACCTGGAAAAAAAAACCTTTCTCCAAGTGGCATCTTTAAGCCCACTCAAGCATACTCAACTAGTCATCAATATCACTCTACGCACCGGTGAGTGCAAATTTTTGGGCTTTTGTGTTCAATCCACTTCAACCTTCCAAGTTATGACTGGCACATATACCAATCTAACCCCTCAGGTTTCAGAAAATTGAACAGGGGCAGCCGTTGCACCCCAAAATTTGCCCTCACAATACAAGACTTTGTGTGCTAATAAGGTTCACAAGGTTCACAAGACATTTCATGAGGTTCATGAAGTTTACAAGACACTTTATGAGGTTCACAAGGTTCACAAGACCTTTCATGAGGTTCATGAAGTTTACAAGACACTTTATGAGGTTCACAAGGTTCACAAGGTTCACAAGACTTTCCACAAGGTTCACAAGACATCTTATGAGGTTCACAAGGTTCACAAAGTTCACAATTGGTCAGAAGATTTGACAATTCCCTCAGACAATGCATCCTCCTAAGCAGTGCATCCAAAACTAGGGTTTTGACTTTAATCAGGCCAAATGGATTTCCAAGACTTCAAGTGAGCTTCATAACATCTTATATGTGTCTAAGAATCCCCATGACAAGTTTCAAGACTTTTCTCAAAGGTTTGCTCAGTCAGATGATCAGATAAGTCAAAATCAGTCAAAGCAGTTAAAAAGTCAAACTGAGGTCAATTATGGTCAAACCAAAGTCAAACTTCATGATTTTTTGCCAACATCAAGTATATGAAGTAAAATTCATCATTTGATCAAGGGTTGATCATGATTCATCAAGGAGATTTCAGATCATCAAGAATCAGGAGTTTCTAAATTAGGGTTTCCTCAGGAAAAGTCAACTGAACTTTGACCAGCCATAACTTTCACATGCTTCATCACCAAGTTTCCATCCAAAGCTCATTTTGAAGGAAATTGAATTCTCTACAACTTTGTGTCTCACAAGCCAAGCCCAAAAATGCTTCATTTGGAAGGTATGAGCTAAGACATTATAGGTCCTTTTGAAAGTCAACAAAAAGTCAACAACTTCAAAAGGGCATAACTTGAGAATGGTAAATGATATGGATATGAAACCAGTGGGGTTGGTTAAAGGACTCTTCAATCTTTCCAAAATGTCCAAGAACACCCTCATAGCATTAAAATTGAAGGATATGTGCCCTTGCAAAGTTGGGAAATTTTTGAGTGGTGTATGAAGAAAATAGGGCTTTAAAATCAATTCCTTCTAAATGGGCTTACAATCTTGTGACCCAAACTTCAATATAACACCAAGCACGACCCACCCATGTAATTTCTGATTTTTTTATTTTTATTTAATATCTATTTGAATTTTATTCATTTAAATACATATTAAATCAAAATAAAATCAAAAAATCAATATTTAAGGGTGATTCTTCTTCTAGAAAGTCATAAACACCATTCAAGACCAATTATCAACATCCAAATTCGTGCTAGGCCAAAATAGTAAGAATATATTGGATTTTTTTGATATTTTTGGATGAGAGATTTCTTCATAATCAAGTAATCAATTTTCATGATACAAGGTCCATTCTTTTTGACCTAATTCAATCATTATATATACTTGAAGACACTGCAAGCACTAGGGACGATTTTGACAGCCTCCAAAACCAGTTCAAACTTCATAAAATTCATCAAAAATTCACATTCGGATTTCAAGGTAGAGGGATTTTCAATGAGTTTTGAGCATTGCAACATGTTCTATGGTGTTCATTGAACGTATTTGGATCATGAACAACATCTAAAACATCCTCATTCATGCAAACCGAACCATTGTTCATCCAATTTTTGATTTTTTCGATTCTTATAATATTGACATTATTATCTGAATTCGATCTTATATTTGTGTTTGTGATGATGTTTGGAGACTTTCTGGATAAATTAATTCGATTTTAGGTACAAGATGGAGGAATCACCATGGCTAGGGTTCTTCGGCCATTTTAGGGTTCTTTGATTTATCAACTATAAACAAATTCTGGAAACATGGCTATGTTGTATGGACTTCATAGAATGTAGTGCACTCATCAATTTCATAAAATATTGCCGTTTGCTTGATGTTTGATAAAACGCAGGATATCCTAGGAAACAAAATTCGCAGCAAAAACCCTAGCAAAATTCGTAGGAAATTTTGCAGGTCTGGAGGAAGAAGAAGGAGTTTCGCGCGCAGCTGGGAATTCAAAAAATTGATTTTATATTATATAGTTTTATTTGTATTATAATTATTGAATGGTGCTGATGGTGCAGTGGTAAGTGTGTGCGCGTGTGAAGACAATGGCTTGGGTTCGAAACCAGCCTCAATGCATTTTTTTTGTCAATTTGTTTTGTTTTACAGGATAAGCACAAAACCAAATGGATGCAATATGTTATCAGCCAGCGCGCGCTAGCCCAGTGGTTATGCTGTTGATCATTCAGGTAAAGGACCTGGGTTCAAATCCCAGGTCCTGTTTTTTTTGGTTTTGGTTTTTTCTTGTTTTATTTCTTTTATTATTTCTTCATATTATTCTCTAAATTAATTTAAATAATTTTCTAAACAATAAATATAAATAATTTTTCTTTAAAAAAAACTTATATTATGTTTTTTTAATATATTTATATGTATATAATTAAATTAATATTGTATATTAAATTAAAAAACCTAATATTTTTATATATAAAATCCTAATTCTTTTTAAACCCTAATTAATCCTAATAATTTTCAAAACCCTAATTTTTCTTCTTCTATTTATTTAATACTATTATTTGTATATATTATATTCATGACTTAATTAAAATTCTTAATTTAATTTTTGTTAATGTATAAATTATTTATAATTTAAATTTTTGTATGTAAATATGTTTAAAAATTAAAATTCTTAATATGATAATATGACATAATTTGTTTATAATTTAATTTTGCATGTAAATAATTTTTATTATATGTTTAAAAATTGCTAATTTAATTTTTGTAATTATAATTCTATTTTCATAATATGTTCATAATCAATTTAATTTTATAATTTACATATAATTTAAAATTTTATAATAATTAGTATAATTGCTCATATTTTCTCATTAATCTTAAATAATTGTTTATATAAAAATTTGATTTTTTTAATATTCTTGTTTATTTCATTATTATTAATTATATTCATGTGATATTTATTTATTACTAACCCCATTAATTTGGTATTATTTTTATTATTTTCACTAACCCAATTATAACTATTTATTTATTTTGCTTATTATATTTTGCTTAATTATTATTATGTAATTGTTCCTGGATGTAATATTTTATTATTTATTTTATGCTATGGTTAGTAAATAGGGAGTGTAAATAACATGTTTGTATTTTAAAATTGAATTTAGATCATTTAAATTTAAAGATAAATATTAAATTGTACACTCACACACGTAAGTCGATCTTTGATCGCCATCTCACTTCCTTAGGGATACCTCTCATGTTGCCTAATCAAAAAGGTCAAGTAGGGTGTATAAAGCAAAAGTCCCTCAAAATAAAGTCATCTAGTCCCTTAACAAATAAAAGATCAAGTCCCTTTCGAATGTTGCCTTCGTAATGATCTTGTCCCTTTCGAATAAAGATGATAGTCCCTTCAAAATTGCTTATACACCCCACAGTTGCCTAAATAAATAGATGTCCCTTCACATGTCCCTCACATCCAAGGTAATGACTACCTATTCCTTAATAATAGGGATAGTCTTACCATTTAAAGGATCCAAGAACAGAAAAGACTTAAACTTAGGGTAGGTTCCTCATAGTTACTTGCTCACTCTACTTCACACATTTTCAAACAAATTTTCAAAACAAAGGTTTTTTACGCATCCGTACATGGATCATTATCAAACTCTTAAGAAAATTTCTATTCACACACTTCACATTTCAAAAACATTTTAAAGTGAGCTAAGTAACTAAGAGCCCATGGATAACCATGGATGTAAAGGATGCTAACACCTTCCCTTTACATAACCTACCCCCCGAACCCAAAAATCTTTTAAAAGGTCTTTCCTGTTCTTTTATGCCTTTCCTTTGGATAAAATAAAAGTCGGTGGCGACTCTTGCTATCCGCAACATAACTAAAGTCAGTTCTCCCACCGTGTTACAGAACTGGCGACTCTGCTGGGGATTTAATAAAAGAGGGGTACCCTTAGGAATTAGATCACTTTAAATTGTTTGCCTTGTTTGCTTCATACTTACTTGTTGGGTGCTCTTATGTATGAAAGATCCTAACCCGGATCTAGTGTACCTTAGGTAAATGGCAATAGACCAAGGAAACTGTACGGCGTATACCGATATGGTTGATCTGGTGGCCATAGTTAGTGTGACTTCTTGGTTGGTGCTTATGTTCCTTAAGTCAAGTTGAGGATAATATGAGGCTGCCATATGTTGTCAATGCACTAACTAACTTTTAGAACCCTAGTTATCCCATCTTGGCCTTTAGAAAAGTAGTGAGATAACCGGCTTTGGTGCAGACTGAAGTTGGTTGATACTCGATACTACGCTCATTGAGATCTTAAACTTGGAGGGTTTTGGTTGGCAAGTAAGTTGCCTACTGAACAACCACCCTTGTGAAGGGTCAATGATATTGAGATCCCTTAGAACTTGGTTACTTTTATAGGACAGGATGAACCAATTAAACTTCAGGGGAGGGTACTTACCTTTGAACCTCATGCAAGCCTTTAAACCTAGGGCTATTGTGTGACTTGTTTGTGTGTGCCACATGTTTGTGATTGAACATAACATCATGACATCATCATGCATCATAAGCATATCATTTTCACTAACCATTTCAAGGACCAAAGGATTTATCTTTGTTCTTTGTTGCAGGTCATGGCTTCTGCTCGTAGAAACACTATCAGGATCAACTTTGTGGGCATACCTCCTAAGTTTAAAGAGTTGGTTTCTCAAGTGTCTGATCATTCCCAGTTTGTCAAGAGACATGGTCACCTATTGGATCTAGTCACCTCAGGATTCAATGAAGACATGATGAGTGTCCTATTTCAGTTCTTTGATCCTAAGCACCATTGCTTTACATTCCCTAACTATCAGCTGGTTCCTACAATGGAAGAGTTCTCTAAACTTCTGGGTATACTTGTTCTTGATCAAAGACCCTTCACAGGCTTAGAGAAGGAGCTTAAACCAGAGGTTATTGCTGCAGCTCTACATCTGAAGAAGTCTGACATTGTTCTAGAAACGAGAAGCGGAGTTAAGGGTATTCTTGCCAAGGTGTTGATAGAGAAAGCTCAGGTGTTCTTGAAGGCCATGAGCTATGATGCTTTTGAGGAGATCTTAGCTTTGCTGATTTATGGCTTAGTATTGTTCCCCAATCCAGATCAGTTCATAGACGATCATGCCATCAACATATTCCTGAGTCACAATCCAGTGCCTACATTGCTTGGAGACATCCTACATTCTCTTCATACCCGTACTACAAGGGCAAGAGGAACTTTGATGTGTTGCATACCTTTGCTTTCTAGGTGGTTTATTTCTCACCTTCCTCGCTCGGTAATGAAGAATGAGCAAGGGTTCAGGTGGTCCAAGAGGATTATGTCACTCTCTCATTCAGATATCCATTGGTGCTCCAGATCTATGGAGAATGTCACTATCATTGACCGTTGTGGGGAGTTTCCTAATGTGCCACTTCTAGGCATAAGAGGAGGCATCACCTACAACCCCTCTCTAGCTTTACGACAGTTTGGTTACGCTCGGAGTGATGGTCCACATGACATGTTGATTCAGGGCATTGTGTTTGACTACGACAACGATCTTCAAGGTTACCGTCAGAGATTCATACGAGCATGGGGAAAAGTAAACAGGATTGACAGCAAGACTCTGGAGCCTAAGTACACTATTCCTATGGAGGCTTATCTCAGATGGGTGCGATCTCGTGCTCAGACTCTCATGATGCCATATCCTGCTATCCTGCCAGTTACCATGGAACCTGTTGCTGAAGGAGATACATCTTATACCATCCTTCACCCAGACATGCCTACTGACATGGAAGACTTACAGAGATCCTGGATCCAGTTGAAGGAGCAAAGGGATACTTTCGAGGCTCATTACAAAGCAAGCCAAGAAAGAATCCTGGAACTAACAAAGCAACTTCACGAGGAACGGAATCTCAACTCATACCTCAACACAAAGAGGAAACGTCCATGGGAGACTTAAAACCCCATCTTTTGTATTTATTTCATTTCATTTTTGTAAAGATGAAATATTTCCCCAACTCTTTAACAAAAAATGCGTTTACTTGGTTCACATCCCTACCAGCAGGTTCCATACATACATGGACTCAGTTGGAGAGATTGTTCCATGAAAAATTATACATGGGACAAACTAAAATAAGCCTGAAAGAGTTGGCAAACGTTAAAAGGAAATTCTCAGAGCCTATAGACGACTACCTTAATAGATTCAGACTGCTAAAAGCAAGATGTTTCACGCAAGTGCAGGAACAAGAACTGGTAGAAATGGCTGCAGGAGGTCTAGACTATTCCATAAGGAAGAAACTAGATACTCAATACTTAAAAGATATGGCACAATTAGTAGATAGGGTAAGGCAAATCGAAAGGCTAAAAGCTGAGAAGTTTAGGGCTAAAAAAGGTAAAAAAGAAAGGGTGGCTTATGTAGGAATATGCCAAGAAGATGACAGTGATGAAGACGAACCAGTTGTTTTCGATGATCAAGAAATTGACCTGGCAGAATTAAAGCAAGGTCCACCATATTCTTGCAAAATGTTAACTCTGTCGAATGGAAAGAATCATGTCGAACCGGAGAAGAACAACAAATTCCCTAAAAGAACATATACATTCGACGTTACCAAGTGTGACGAAATCGTTGATTTGTTGGTAAAGGATGGTCAACTAATAAAACCACCAGGTGTTAATGAACCCCCTATTGACCAACAGAAAAAGAGAGGTTTTTGTAAGTACCATAATTTTTTGGGCCATAAAACGTCTCAATGTTTTCTTTTCAGGGATCTAGTTCAAAACGCAATCTAGGATGGAAGGATGAGGTTTGGAGACAAGCCTATACAACAAATGAGGATTGACACCAATCCTATGCAGATCCTGGAAGCCAATTATGTTGAACCATTCGACATGAATATGGTCGAAATGGAGAAGATGTCTGATGATAGCTTCGAGATGATTGAAGCCACTGAAGGTTTCAACACCTACGTTAACATGGTGGGGATTAATGAAGATCTCCTTGTCCAGCCCAACGTGGAAGAAGTGTCTGAAGACGAATTAACCATGCCCGTATTGATCAAGGTTACTGATGACCTTGAGGTAAAAAATTATGTCAAGACCACTGAGGGTTTCGACGTTCCAAAACAGGTTGAGACTATTGAGGGTCTCAACGATGTCACCAACGTTGAGATTACTGAAGATTTCAACGACCAGAACAAGGTTGAGGCCACTGAGGGTTTCGACCATCAAGGAAAAACCAGGGTTACTAAAAGCTCTGAGGGTATGAAGAAAGAAGCTACTGAAGGCTTCGACAAGAGAAACAACAACTTGGATGAAGAAGGAATAATATGGGACACCTTGGGAGATCCTAGCAGAAAGTTTGACTACCTGGTGAAATACACCGCTCCTGCTAATGCCCATATTGACATCAACAAAATCCAGCCAACAGGTTGGGAAGACATATTTGAGAACATTGAGGAAAAATATGATGTTTCCCTCAGCGTTGAGAAAAAGGCTCCTGAAGGTCTCAACAATGAAGACAAAATTGCTGAAGATGTTGCTCCTAAACAAGCAAAAGAAGAAGATACAAAGGACCTCACCAATGTTGTCGAAACTGCAAACGAGAGCACTGCATAAATCAGGGTGGAAACTGTCGAAGAAGCCCTCATCGAAAAGATGGATAAGCTGAGCATTGCTGGAGGAAAGAAATTAGACATCAATATGGTAGAGGCCTCTCAAAAAAGTAAAGAAAAGGGTGAAAAGGAACGCCATCAAGAGGAATACCAAAGGACAACCTACCCAAAAGAAGATGAGAACTTGGTAGAATTCATCCAAAGGTGTCAAAAGAAAAAGACTGAAATAATGCTATGTCCAAGATGCAGCGCCATTTTCGACAGAAAAACAACAACAAACTTGGAGGTTGTGTGTTGCACCCCAAAATTTTCCCTCACAATACAAGACTTTGTGTGCTTATGAGGTTCACAAGGTTCACAAGACCTTTCATGAGGTTCATGAAGTCTACAAGACACTTTATGAGGTTCACAAGGTTCACAAGACCTTTCATGAGGTTCATGAAGTCTACAAGACACTTTATGAGGTTCACAAGGTTCACAAGACCTTTCATTAGGTTCATGAATTCTACAAGACACTTTATGAGGTTCACAAGACATCTTACAAGGTTCACAAAGTTCATCATTGGTCAGAAGATTGGACAATTCCCTCAGACAATGCATCCTCCTAAGCAGTGCATCCAAAACTAGGGTTTTGATTTTAATCGGGCTAAATGGATTTACAAGACTTCAAGTGAGCTTCATAACATCTTATATATTTCTAAGAATCCCCATGTCAAATTTCAGAACTTTTCTCAAAGGTTTGCTCAGTCAAATGATCAGATAAGTCAAAATCAGTCAAAGCAGTTAAAAAGTCAAACTGAGGTCAACTGTGGTCAAACCAAAGTCAAACTTCATGATTTTTTGTCAAAATCAAGTATATGGAGTAAAATTCATCATTTGATCAAGGGTTGATCATGATTCATCAAGGATATTTCAGATCATCAAGAATTAGAGGTTTCTAAATTAGGGTTTCCTCAGGAAAAGTCAACTGAACTTTGACCAGCCATAACTTTCACATGCTTCATCACATTTTTCCCATCCAAATCTCATTTTTAAGGAAATTGAATTATCTAAAACTTTGTGTCTCACAAGCCAAGCCCAAAAATGCTTCATTTGGAAGGTATGAGCTAAGACATTATAGGTCCTTTTGAAAGTCAACAAAAAGTCAACAACTTCAAAAGGGCATAACTTGAGAATGGTAAATGATATGGACATGAAACCAATGGGGTTGGTTAGAGGACTCTTCAAGCTTTCCAAAATGACTAAGAACACCCTAATAGCATTAAAATTTAAGGATGTATGCCCTTGCAAAGTTGGGAAATGTTTGGTTGATTTATGAAGAAAATGGAGGCTTAAAACCAAATTTTTTCAAATGGGCTTGCCATGTGATGATCCAATCCATACAAATACCTCATGCACGACCCAACCCTCATTTATTCATATTTTTTATTATTTTTATTTTATTTATTTTTATTTTATTCATTTAAAATCATTTTAAATCAAAATAAAATAGATAAATCAAATATTTAAATGGGATATTGCTTCTAGAAAATCATAAATGTGGCTTGGATCAAATTGATATAAGAATTATGGTGATTGGCTTGAAATAGAAAGGTCTTATTCAAGAATATTTGAAATTTAAGCATGAATCTTTTTCAATCTCATTGATCCAAAATATCCACACAATGATCCATTATTTTTGACCTAATTAAGTCTACTATAAGTATACAACATAACCCTATGCAAGAGAGACGAATTCCTGGCCTCCAAAAGTAAGTTCATACATTCAAAAATCTCACAAAAACTTCAATTCGGTTTCTTCCCTACAAGAGCTTTTAAGGTATTTTTAAGACATGGAAGGGTTCCTTGGACATCACTAAACCAATCTCAGCCATCAAAAGCATCAAAAACAAGCTCATATGCATAATCCGATTCATCATATTCATGAAATTTTTGATTTTCGATTCTAAATATTGACTGGTTCTTAATGAATTTTGATTAATGTTTTTTGTTTGTGATAGGTTATAGATTGATTTTGGGCAGGTTTTGTGAAGTTCCATCACCTAGAATGAGATCCACCATTTTTAGGGTTTCGGTTGAGTTTTAGGGCTTTCTGATTCATCAAGTATAAACGAATTCTAAAACCATAGATCGATTCGAATCAACCTCTAGACCTTGTTTGCGCTTTTAATTTGATGTAATTTCACTGTTTTGATGATAGTTAGGATTCGTAGGTTTTGCTACAACCTGGAATTCGCAGGAAATTTCCTAGGAATATTCACAGCAATATTCCCAGGTCTGGAGGAAGAAGAAGATGATCAGTGGCGCCAAATTTTGATTTGAAATTTAATTTTAATATTTTATTGATTCTGTTTGATATTATTTCACAACAGCAGTGTTGGCCCAGTGGTAGGGAGCGCTTGTGTTATACCTGAAGGTCTTTGGTTCGAATCCTGGGTTCATCACCCTTTTCTTATTTTTTTAGTTAATTATCAAACTTAAAATATAATGAATTGTGATGCATATATTATCAGATGCGCCCTCCCGGCTGGAATGGTAAGTGCGTTTGTGTATTGTTTAAAGGTCCTGGGTTCGAATCCCCCCAGGCCTTTTGTGCTATTTTCTTTTGTTTTTTCATGATTTTTCCAGGAAGAGAACAAAACCAAGTGGAGGTGGAATGCTATCACATGCGCGCAGCAGCCCATATGGTTTTGGAGAGGCTTCATCCAGGTAAAGGATCTGGGTTCAAATCCCAGGTCCTATTTTTTAGGGTTTTATTTTCATTTATTTTTGATATGTTTGTTTTATTTTTTAATTAATCAAAATAAATTTCTAAAAATAGATAAAAACATTTTCTAATTAAACTTTATTTTGTTAAAACAAAATTTTCTTGTTATTTTCTTAAAAAAATAAAAATTAGTGTATTTATGTTTATATGTATTTATATTTTATATAATGTTTAAATTAATTCTTAAAACCTTAATATAGTTAAAACCCTAATTATTTTCATATAAATGTTAATTATGTTTCTGTATTTTTATTATTATTATTTATTTATATTATCATTATATGTAGTCTTATCTAAATAATGTAAAATAATTTTAAAGCATGTTTAAAACAATAAAATTCTTAACTTAATTTTGTAAATATAATTTATTTTCATAATATGTTTATAATTAACTAAATTTTTATAGCATGTATATAATTTAAAACTTTATGATAATTAGTATATAATTGTTTATTTTCTTATTAATCTTAAAATAATAATTGTTTATAAAAAAATGAATTATGCTAATATTCTTATTTATTTTATTATTAATGCTATTTATTTTCATATGATATTTATTTTATTACTAACCCCATTTATATATTGTGATTTATTATTATTATTATTATTTTACTAACCCAATTATATTATTATTATTATTTTGCTTATTTACTTAATTTGTTAATTATTATTATTTTGTAATTGTTTCCTTTATGTAATATTGTAATAGTAATATTGAATATTTATATTTAAATGCTATGGTTAGTAAAATAGGGAGTGTAAACATGTTTGTAATGTAAAATCAATTTAGATCACTAATTTAAAAGATAAATATTTAAAATTGTACACTCACACACGTAAGTCGATCTTTGATCGCCATCTCACTTCCTTAAGGATACCTCTCATGTTGCCTATTACAAAAGGTCAAGTAGGGTGTATAAAGCAAAAGTCCCTCATCTCACATCATCTAGTCCCTAAACAGATAAAAAGATCAAGTCCCTTCGAATGTTGCCTTCGTAATGATCTTGTCCCTTTCGAATAAAGATGATAAGTCCCTCCGAATTGCTTATACACCCCACAGTTTCCTAAATAATAGATGTCCCTTCACTTGTCCCTCACATCCAAGGTAATGACTACCTATTCCTTAATAATAGGGATAGTCTTACCATTTAAAGGATTCAAGAACAGAAAAGACTTAAGCTTAGGGTAGGTTCCTCTTAGATGCTTGCTCACTCTTCAAAACATTTCAAACACTTCACAATTTCAAACGAATTTTCAAAACAAAGGTTTTATACGGATCCGTACATGGATCATTATAAAACACTTAAGAAATTTTTTATTCACACACTTCACATTTCAAAAACATTTTAAAGTGAGCTAAGTAACTAAGAGCCCATGGATAACCATGGATGTAAATGGTGCTAACACCTTCCCTTTACATAACCTACCCCCTGTACCCAAAAATCTTTTAAAAGGTCTTTCCTGTTCTTTTATGCCTTTCCTTTGGATAAAATAAAAGTCGGTGGCGACTCTTGCTATCTGCAACATAACTAAAGTCAGTTCTCCCACCGTGTTACAGAACTGGCGACTCTGCTGGGGATTTAATAAAAGAGGGGTACCCTTAGGAATTAGATCACTTTAAAATTGTTTGCCTTGTTTGCTTTATACTTATCTGTTGGGTGCTCTTATGTGTGAAAGATCCTAACCCGGATCTAGTGTACCTTAGGTAAATGGCAATAGACCAAGGAAACTGTACGGCGTATACCGATATGGTTGATCTGGTGGCCATAGTTAGTGTGACTTCTTGGTTGGTGCTTATGTTCCTTAAGTCAAGTTGAGGATAATATGAGGCCGCCATATGTTGTCAATACACTAACTAACTTTTAGAACCCTAGTTATCCCATCTTGGCCTTTAGAAAGTAGTGAGATAACCGACTTTGGTGAAGACTGAAGTTGGTTGATACTCGATACTACACTCATTGAGATTCTAAACTTGGAGGGTTTTGGTTGGCAAGTAAGTTGCCTACTGAACAACCACCCTTGTGAAGGATCAATGATATTGAGATCCCTTAGAACCTGGTTACTTTTGTAGGACAAGATGAACCATCTAAACTTCAGGGGAGGGTACTTACCTTTGAACCTCATGCAAGCCTTTAAACCTAGGGCTATTGTGTGACTTGTTTGTGTGTGCCACATGTTTGTGATTGAACATAACATCATGACATCATCATGCATCATAAGCATAGCATTTTCACTAACCATTTCAAGGACCAACGGATTTATCTTTGTTCTTTGTTGCAGGTCATGGCTTCTGCTCGTAGAAACACTATCAGGATCAACTTTGTAGGCATACCTGCTAAGCTTAAACAGTTGGTTTCTCAAGTGTCTGATCATTCCCAGTTTATCAAGAGACATGGTCACCTATTGGATCTAGTCACCTCAGGGTTCAATGAAGACATGATGAGTGTCCTATTTCAGTTCTTTGATCCTAAGCACCATTGCTTCACATTCCCTGACTATCAGTTGGTTCCTACAATGGAAGAGTTCTCTAAACATCTGGGTATACCTATTCTTGATCAAAGACCCTTCACAGGATTGGAAAAGGAGCTTAAACCAGAGGTTATTGCTGCAGCTCTACATCTGAAGAAGTCTGACATTGTTCTAGAAACGAGAAGCGGAGTTAAAGGTATTCTTGCTAAGGTATTAATGGATAAAGCTCAAGTGTTCTTGAAGGCTATGAGCTACAATTCTTTTGAGGAGATCTTAGCCTTATTGATTTATGGCTTAGTGTTGTTCCCCAATCCTGATCAGTTCATAGACGTTCATGCCATCAACATATTCCTGAGTCACAATCCAGTGCCTACATTGCTTGGAGACATCCTACATTCTCTTCATACTCGTACTACAAAAGCAAGAGGAACTTTGATGTGTTGCATACCTTTGCTATCTAGGTGGTTTATTTCTCACCTTCCTCGATCAGTAATGAAGAATGAACAAGGGTTCAGGTGGTCCAAGAGGATTATGTCACTCTCTCATTCTGATATTCATTGGTGCTCCAGATCTATGGAGAATGTTACTATCATTGACCGTTGTGGGGAGTTTCCTAATGTGCCACTACTAGACATAAGAGGAGGCATTACTTACAACCCCTCTCTAGCTTTACGACAGTTTGGTTACGCTCGGAGTGATGGCCCACATGACATGTTGATTCAAGGCATTGTGTTTGACTACGACAACGATCTTCAAGGTTACCGTCAGAGATTCATACGAGCATGGGGAAAAGTGAACAAGGTTGACAGCAAGACTCTGGAGCCTAAGTACACTATTCCTATGGAAGCTTATCTCAGATGGGTGCGATCTCGTGCTCAGACTCTCATGATGCCATATCCTGCTGTCCTGCCAGTTACCATGGAACCTGTTGCTGAAAGAGATACTTCTTATACCATCCTTCACCCAGACATGCCTACTGACATGGAAGACTTGCAAAGATCCTGGATCCAGTTGAAGGAGAAAAGGGATACTTTCGAGGCTCATTACAAAGCAAGCCAAGAAAGAATCCTGGAACTAACAAAGCAACTTCACGAGGAACGGAATCTCAACTCATACCTCAACACAAAGAGGAAGCGTCCATGGGAGACTTAAAACCCCATCTCTTGTATTTATTTCATTTCATTTTTCTGTAAGCCCAAGAGGCAAAACAAATTTATTACTAATAAAAGTTTACCTTCTTGATTATTTAAGCAAATTTAAATCCTGCGGTCCTTGAAAACATTGCATATGCATTTACATACCATATCATTGCATCACAGGTTTCTTGTGCACAGGTTTCTTATCTTCTCACTATTTATTTTAGCAATGGCTCTTGAACAAACAGTCAAAGATCTCCAGGCTCAGAATGCCCGATTCCAAGAGTTGATTATGAACTGGTCCAAGGGACAAGATGAGTTGAAAACACTGCTGGCTAAGAAGAAGAGTCCTGAGGACAACAAGGATGGTCAGTTGGAACAATTGCAAGCTGAGATAACAAAAATGAGGATCCAGATGAATGGCCAGGTGGCTCTTATCCAAAGTTTAGCTCAGGGGCAAGAAGAGCTGAGAACCTTTGTCCAAAAACTTCAAAGTAATGGAGTCAGGAATCTAATTGTCAATCAACCTCCGTTAAAACAAGCTGAGTTGGTTGAAAGGAAGAGGAGGATAAAAGAAGGTAAGAAACCGGTTACCACTGATTGTTCTTCAGTTAAAGAAAAAAGACATGGTAAAGTTAATCCACCTCAACACAAGGGATGTAGAAGACAGTTTATCAAATTCAGCACTCCAATGTCACAAGTTCTGCAATGCTTGTTGGAGATGAAACTAATTTCCTTGAAAAATTCTCCTCAAAATCCTAAAACTTCCTCTCCTCGCTATAATCCCAAGGCAAGGTGTGGGTACCACTCCAACTGTCCTGGACATGATACTAATAGTTATTGGACATTGAAGAAAAAGATCCAAGACCTGATTGACGAAGGAATCCTAGAGGTTACTCCAGAAGGTCAAGTTGAATTCTACTATCACCCATCAAACACCGAAGCTGCAAGACAAGTTGCCCAGTGTAGCAAGAAAGTAAGCCTACCTATTCCTGTTGAGATATGGGGCACCTTGGGACATCCAAGTGGTAAATTTGATTTCATGGTGAAGTATACTGCTCCTCGAAGTTCACAGATTGCAATTGAGGACATTCAGCCAACTGGATGGGACAACATTTGAATTTTCATTTGTAATTTCTTTTATTTGTTTGAACACTTACTATTATGTTAAACTTTTGTTTTCATTAATGCATTGCATATGTTTGTCTTGAATTAATCCATTCGTTCCACTATATTTTGAATTATGCTTCTTATTTCTATCTTGTGATATTTAACTCCTGATAAAGCTATAAGCCTGTAGAGGGAGGATGACGAAAACAATACCATAATATTAGGCAGTATGCTTTTAAACAGACTATGCTGACGATGTACAGGCATTGTTTCAATTCCTAAACAGTGGAGATATAAGGAAGTTAATCCCTAGTCAACCCTATTGAGCCTATGAAGTAGGAGTTTTTATTCTCGCACAAATTAAAACCCTTATTCATAACCTGGGACAGGGTAGTTACTCAGTTAACTCAAATATGCCAATTATCTGTGTTGTACACAACTAATGATGGTTCTCTGTAATCATTAAACCTGACAGTCAATATCTAGCGAAAGAAAAACCCACTAAGTCAAAACCTATGAAGGAGACTTAGTAAAAAAAAAAATTGAGAAATCCCGCTGACTGTAATCTTGAAACAAACAGTTCAGGCAAAAGGAAGGGATAATAAAGCAAAAGAAAAAAAGAGGTCACTATGAATCCTCAACAAAGAAAGATGACCGAATGTTCAAATAAATTTTTGGTCTCTGAACCATCACAAATATCAGTGTTACTATTCCAAACTACTTTGGAACCTCAATGCATAAGTTAACTGAGCATAGGACTGAAGAACATCATGGAGATTGGGTTGGGTACAAATAAAATTTGAGCCTTTATCCTTTGTTTCTTAAACCATGAACCAGGCCACGTTATAACCCCTTAAAAGTCCTAACTGAAGCATGGTTAGTTCGAAAGCATACTGCTACAAAAAGGTATCCTGACTCCTTTAGGGCTTATTATAAAACTTGAGTTAATATCACAGTTTTCTAAAAAAAAAAAATTTTAAATAATTCTTTTTCAAAAACTTCAAGACAGACATAAGCATTGCATTTTTGAATATATTTGTTTGCATATACCTGAGTGTTTGACAAATGGAGAAACTTACAGGATGAATGTTCAATGAACCAAAGTCCTTCCGATAAACAAAGTTGCTTCCTGGATCAAAGTCCATGTATACAAAGGGGCATAGTCATTATCTCCCAATCAAGGGGGCAGGCCATGATACTGCCTAACTCATGTGGGGCAATCAGGACAGGATTCAGTTATGTTTAAGTATCCAGGGGCAGATCTCCACATCTGTCTAAATTACCGAGGGTAACATTACAAAGTTCATAATGTCAGGGGCATAGTCACTGTTTCCCAGTCAAGGGGCATACCAACTTACTGCTCAATTCATTTGGGGCAATCAGGTCCAGATTCAACAATGCTTAATAGCCAAAGGCAGCTCTCCTCATATATGTGAATTTCATGATGTCAGGGGCATATTATTGTGAGGCACTCTGTTTATTTCTCTTACATTCAGATACTTCCATTATGGTATAATTCATCCTCAACCAAGGGGCAATGCTTTCTCTTCAAATCTAATACCCGGAGCGTATATGGTCCATCATAATTTGAAGACACATTCCTCTCATTGTATTACCTTGATATTGGATTCTCAGCTGAAACTATGATGGAAATTTATTGTCTACGCCAGTAGTATCAGATGGTGTCAGTATCATGTCTTCAGATCCAGCTATGAGGATTTCTAGGAAGGTATTCAGGAAAGTTAAAAATTTTAGGAGCTCCAAATCCAATTGGTTATACACTCTCGAAGTTGAAACGATTCTGTTTTCAAGTTCAGCTTTACTTTTCCCTCTGAATCCAGATTTACTTTTACCCTATTTACATAAGTGAAACGTCCATTGGTTGTGTCTGAATGTATGTATGATTTTGAATATGATTGATGTTTACCAGAAATGCATAAATGCTTAATATGATTGATGTTTACCAGAAATGCATGAAAATGCAGTAATAGTATTTACTAAGGACGAACGAGGGAAGGATTTCAACGAAGTTTCGCCGGTTCATCCCCACAAGACAGCTACAAGTCCCCCAGTAGGGCAAATCCATCTTCATAAGTACTTCGAGTCACATCTCCCCTGGAATTTATATCCATCTCTTTTATCCTCATACGGATAGTCGGGAATTTATTTTTCCAATAGGAGTACGACGAACGAAGACGGGAGGTTTTGTATACCTTACTATCGAACGAAGACGGGAGGTTATGTATACCTTACTATCAAACGAAGACGGGAGGTTATGTATACCTTACTATCGAACGAAGATGGGAGGTTATGTATACCTTACTATCGAACGAAGACGGGAGGTTATGGATACCTTACTATCGAACGAAGATGGGAGGTTATAAATACTATACTATCAAACAAGACGAAAACGAGGTTCTCATATTCTTCAGCAATAAATCGGGATTTATTTTCCCTGGCCAGCAGTTGTTATACAAAGATATCCAGACGCTTCAAGCGGCATGATACATACATACATCATTTACATCATACCATAACATACATATACATAAATATATAATACATTACTTAAGTGCATCATATTATACATGCATACATAATGCATAAGTTAATATCATCATACAGAATGTTATAATCTTGTTTTTCAGATTAATTCTCCAGCAGACAGACTTCATCAACAACTTGTGACTTTGGGCCGTTGTTTATCTTCCCAAAAGTTATACCTCAGGACGTTGTTTATCCTCCTGAAAGCTACCATTTCCTCAGGACGTTGTTTATCCTCCTGAAAGCATATTATTACCTTGGGCCGTTGTTTATCTTCCCAAAGGTTACATCATTTCCTCAGGACGTTGTTTATCCTCCTGAAAGCTATCTCGACCTTGGGCCGTTGTTTATCTTCCCAAAGGTTACCTCATTACCTCAGGACGTTGTTTATCCTCTTGAAAGCTACCATTTCTTTTGGGCCGTTGTTTATCCTCTCAAAAGTTATGTTTATACCTCAGGACGTTGTTTATCCTCCTGAAAGCATATCATTTCCTCGGGACGTTGTTTATCTTCCTGAAAGCATATTAAGACTTTGGGCCGTTGTTTATCTTCCCAAAGGTTACATCATTTCCTCAGGACGTTGTGTATCTTCCTTAAAGCTATTATCATTACCTCAGGACGTTGTTTATCCTCCTGAAAGCATATCATTACCTCAGGACGTTGTTTATCCTCCTGAAAGCTATCATTATATCTTCATATTTTGGACTGCTTTATCCTCCAAGAAATGTATCTGAAGAATTTTTCTCCAAGTGGCATCTTTAAGCCCACTCAAGCATATTCAACTAGTCACCATTATCACTCTACGCACCGGTGAGTGCAAATTTTTGGGCTTTTATGTTCAATCCCCTTCAACCTTCCAGGTCATGACTGGCACATATACCAATCTAACCCCTCAGGTTTCAGAAAATTGAACAGGGGCAGCTGTTGCACCCCAAAATTTGCCCTCACAATACAAGACTTTGTGTGCTTATGAGGTTCACAAGACCTTTCATGAGGTTCATGAAGTCTACAAGACACTTTATGAGGTTCACAAGGTTCACAAGACCTTTCATGAGGTTCATGAAGTCTACAAGACACTTTATGAGGTTCACAAGGTTCACAAGACCTTTCATGAGGTTCATGAAGTCTACAAGACACTTTATGAGGTTCACAAGGTTCACAAGACATCTTACAAGGTTCACAAAGTTCATCATTGGGTAGAAGATTGGACAATTCCCTCAGACAATGCATCCTCCTAAGCAGTGCATCCAAAACTAGGGTTTTGATTTTAATCGGGCTAAATGGATTTCCAAGACTTCAAGTGAGCTTCATAACATCTTATATATGTCTAAGAATCCCCATGTCAAATTTCAGAACTTTTCTCAAAGGTTTGCTCAGTCAAATGATCAGATAAGTCAAAATCAGTCAAAGCAGTTAAAAAGTCAAACTGAGGTCAACTGTGGTCAAACCAAAGTCAAACTTCATGATTTTTTGTCAAAATCAAGTATATGGAGTAAAATTCATCATTTGATCAAGGGTTGATCATGATTCATCAAGGATATTTCAGATCATCAAGAATCAGAGGTTTCTAAATTAGGGTTTCCTCAGGAAAAGTCAACTGAACTTTGACCAGCCATAACTTTCACATGCTTCATCACATTTTTCCCATCCAAATCTCATTTTGAAGGAAATTGAATTCTCTACAACTTTGTGTCTCACAAGCCAAGCCCAAAAATGCTTCATTTGGAAGGTATGAGCTAAGACATTATAGGTCCTTTTGAAAGTCAACAAAAAGTCAACAACTTCAAAAGGGCATAACTTGAGAATGATAAATGATATGGACATGAAACCAATGGGGTTGGTTAGAGGACTCTTCAAGATTTCCAAAATGACTAAGAACACCCTAATAGCATTAAAATAGAAGGATGTGTGCCCTTGCAAAGTTGGGAAATGTTTGGTTGATTTATGAAGAAAATGGAGGCTTAAAACCAAATTTTTTCAAATGGGCTTGCCATGTGATGATCCAATCCATACAAATAACTCATGCACGACCCAACCCTCATTTATTCATATTTTTTATTATTTTTATTTTATTTATTTTGATTTTATTCATTTAAAATCATTTTAAATCAAAATAAAATAGATAAATCAAATATTTAAATGGGATATTGCTTCTAGAAAATCATAAATGTGGCTTGGATCAAATTGATATAAGAATTATGGTGATTGGCTTGAAATAGAAAGGTCTTATTCAAGAATATTTGAAATTTAAGCATGAATCTTTTTCAATCTCATTGATCCAAAATATCCACACAATGATCCATTATTTTTGACCTAATTAAGTCTACTATAAGTATACAACATAACCCTATGCAAGAGAGACGAATTCCTGGCCTCCAAAAGTAAGTTCATACATTCAAAAATCTCACAAAAACTTCAATTCGGTTTCTTCCCTACAAGAGCTTTTAAGGTATTTTTAAGACATGGAAGGGTTCCTTGGACATCACTAAACCAATCCCAGCCATCAAAAGCATCAAAAACAAGCTCATATGCATAATCCGATTCATCATATTCATGAAATTTTTGATTTTCGATTCTAAATATTGACTAGTTCTTAATGAATTTTGATTAATGTTTTTTGTTTGTGATAGGTTATAGATTGATTCTGGGCAGGTTTTGTGAAGTTCCATCACCTAGAATGAGATCCACCATTTTTAGGGTTTCGGTTGAGTTTTAGGGCTTTCTGATTCATCAAGTATAAACGAATTCTAAAACCATAGATCGATTCGAATCAACCTCTAGACCTTGTTTGCGCTTTTAATTTGATGTAATTTCACTGTTTTGATGATAGTTAGGATTCGTAGGTTTTGCTACAACCTGGAATTCGCAGGAAATTTCCTAGGAATATTCGCAACAATATTCCCAGGTCTGGAGGAAGAAGAAGATGATCAGTGGCGCCAAATTTTGATTTGAAATTTAATTTTAATACAGTGTTGGCCCAGTGGTAGGGAGCGCTTGTGTTATACCTGAAGGTCTTTGGTTCGAATCCTGGGTTCATCACCCTTTTCTTATTTTTTCAGTTAATTATCAAACTTAAAATATAATGAATTGTGATGCATATATTATCAGATGCGCCCTCCCGGCTGGAATGGTAAGTGCGTTTGTGTATTGTTTAAAGGTCCTGGGTTCGAATCCCCCCAGGCCTTTTGTGCTATTTTCTTTTGTTTTTTCATGATTTTTCCAAGAAGAGAACAAAACCAAGTGGAGGTGGAATGCTATCACATGCGCGCAGCAGCCCAGATGATTTTGGAGAGGCTTCATCCAGGTAAAGGACCTGGGTTCAAATCCCAGGTCCTATTTTTTAGGGTTTTATTTTCATTTATTTTTGATATGTTTGTTTTATTTTTTAATTAATCAAAATAAATTTCTAAAAATAGATAAAAACATTTTCTAATTAAACTTTATTTTGTTAAAACAAAATTTTCTTGTTATTTTCTTATTAAAATTAAATTAGTGTATTTATGTTTATATGTATTTATATTTTATATAATGTTTAAATTAATTCTTAAAACCTTAATATAGTTAAAACCCTAATTATTTTCATATAAATGTTAATTATGTTTCTCTATTTTTATTATTATTACTTATTTATATTATCATTATATGTAGTCTTATCTAAATAATGTAAAATAATTTTAAATCATGTTTAAAACAATAAAATTCTTAACTTAATTTTGTAAATATAATTTATTTTCATAATATGTTTATAATTAACTAAATTTTTATAGCATGTATATAATTTAAAACTTTATGATAATTAGTATATAATTGTTTATTTTCTTATTAATCTTAAAATAATAATTGTTTATAAAAAATTGAATTATGCTAATATTCTTATTTATTTTATTATTAATGCTATTTATTTTCATATGATATATATTTTATTACTAACCCCATTTATATATTGTGATTTATTATTATTATTATTATTTTACTAACCCAATTATATTATTATTATTATTTTGCTTATTTACTTAATTTGTTAATTATTATTATTTTGTAATTGTTTCCTTTATGTAATATTGTAATAGTAATATTGAATATTTATATTTAAATGCTATGGTTAGTAAAATAGGGAGTGTAAACATGTTTGTAATGTAAAATCAATTTAGATCACTAATTTAAAAGATAAATATTTAAAATTGTACACTCACACACGTAAGTCGATCTTTGATCGCCATCTCACTTCCTTAAGGATACCTCTCATGTTGCCTATTACAAAAGGTCAAGTAGGGTGTATAAAGCAAAAGTCCCTCATCTCACATCATCTAGTCCCTAAACAGATAAAAAGATCAAGTCCCTTCGAATGTTGCCTTCATAATGATCTTGTCCCTTTCGAATAAAGATGATAAGTCCCTCCGAATTGCTTATACACCCCACAGTTGCCTAAATAACAGATGTCCCTTCACTTGTCCCTCACATCCAAGGTAATGACTACCTATTCCTTAATAATAGGGATAGTCTTACCATTTAAAGGATTCAAGAACAGAAAAGACTTAAGCTTAGGGTAGGTTCCTCTTAGATGCTTGCTCACTCTTCAAAACATTTCAAACACTTCACAATTTCAAACGAATTTTCAAAACAAAGGTTTTATACGCATCCGTACATGGATCATTATAAAACACTTAAGAAAATTTTTATTCACACACTTCACATTTCAAAAACATTTTAAAGTGAGCTAAGTAACTAAGAGCCCATGGATAACCATGGATGTAAAGGGTGCTAACACCTTCCCTTTACATAACCTACCCCCCGTACCCAAAATCTTTTAAAAGGTCTTTCCTGTTCTTTTATGCCTTTCCTTTGGATAAAATAAAAGTCGGTGGCGACTCTTGCTATCCGCAACATAACTAAAGTCAGTTCTCCCACCGTGTTACACTGTGGAGAAGACTAAAATAAGAGGAAATTGGGGGGCCAAGGCCAGTAGTCGAAACATGTAGATGTGATCCAAGAAAAGGCCAATATCACTTCCAGAACACTAGGGGCAGATACTACAACACTTGCACATCATCTGGCAAGGTACTTGATGATAAGTGGGTGCAACCCATTAGAGATGCCCAAGGACCAAGAAGATGGAAGAATTTCTAAGTCCAGAGAGGATCTTCGGTCGAAGTAAAGAAAGAAACTAGGAAATAGAAGCCAAGACCATACCCCTCAGTGAACTATAAAGGAAAAAGCCCCATGTCAAAGTCTCAATGGAGGAGATTCCAGAGGCAGAAAAGGGCTGAGAGAGACGCAACAGAAGGACTCAACATCAAGAAGAAAAATGCTGACGAAGATAAAGCAGAGTCCAGCAGAAACACTCAGGAAATAGAGAAGGACAAACCTCCCAAAAGGAACAACACCAATAGCATGTTGCAGTTATCAAAACTCACCAACACAATATCAGAAGGTGACGAAACAACTGACAACTTTGAGTCTGACGAAGAAGGGTCATTCGACGTAATATGCAATGTGGTTTCAGTCCTCCCTAGAGACTATGACAGAGTGATGGAAATCGAAGACGAGGAAGAAAACATGATAGATAGTACTATGGGACCAAGGCCTGTGTGTTATTACATCATGAACAATGGCTGTGTTGAAGAACAAAATGCCTTCTTTGAGAAACCAGACGAATCAATGAGGGGGAATTTGAAACCTTTATTCATAAAAGGGAAGGTCGAAAATGTAGGCGTCAACAAAATATTAGTGGATGGGGGAGCTGTAGTGAATCTAATGTCCCATTACATGCTAAAAAGGATTGGAAAAAATGACTATGATGCAAAACCACACAACATGGTTCTGTCGAACTATGAAGGGAAAGTGGGATCAACTATGGGTGTTATTCAAGTAGATTTGACAGTTGGCACTATCAATAGGCCAACAATGTTTATACTCATAGCTTCCAGAGCCAACTACAATTTGTTATTGGGAAGATAATGGATCCATGGAGTAGGAGTTGTCCCTTCATCCATGCATCAACGCATAGTCATCTGGCGCCCTGATGGTATCGTCGAAAACATTGAAGCAGACCAAAGCTACTTCATGACTGAAGTGAACAATGTGAACAGTCGAAGCTTTGACAGAAATCTGGCTCACATAGCTCCTTGCAATCTAGCTGAGTTTGATCTGAAAGCATTCGACAATGCCTATTGTTCCATGTACCTACATTCAACACATGGTTTTCAATAGGACAAGGAGGTAATTGGTGAAACAAGCCATGTATGGGGAACCTCTAATATAGAACCAACTGGCTGGGGTAACGAGTTCGATGATGATGATGAGTGAAGCATCAACATTGAATAGACTGATATCCTACATGGCCTAAAATAAACTAAAAGCGGCTCTAGAGGCCGAAATAAAATATATGGCTGTCGAAGCCAATGAAGAAAATTTAGACCCACCATGCCCTCCCCAGGGCACTGATGGAGAAGATAAAGACAACATGATAGACAAATGGCAGGATCAAAAGCTTGATGCCATCTATGATGACGAACCTTTGGGGTTCGAAAAAGACCCAATATCAACTAGCTTGAAGATGGTGGCACAAGACCCTTTGGAAGAAATCAATCTAGGACTGAGAGCAAAAAAAAGACCAACCTATATAAGTGCTAACATGGACCCCCAGTTCAGAGTCGAATTAGTCCAGTTGATGAAAGAGTTTAAAGACTGCTTCACATGGGACTATGACGAAATGCCTGGCCTCGATAGAAGCTTGGTTGAACTAAAGCTTCCTATCATAGAAGGAAAGAAGCTTGTAAAGGAGACTCCAAGGCGGTTCACACCAGAGGTCTTGTAAAAAATAAAATAAGAGGTCGAAAGACTTCTCAGATGCAAATTCATTCGCCCAACCAGGTATGTCGAACAGATTACGAATATTGTACCTGTGATAAAGAAAAATGGCACATTGAAGGTGTGCATTGATTTTTGAGACTTGAATTCAGCCACCCCTAAGGATGAATATCCTATGCCAGTAGCAAAAATGCTAGTAGACTCTGCAGCAGACCATGAGTACCTGAGTATGCTAGATGGATACTCTGGCTACAATCAAATCTTCATTGCAGAGGAAGATGTTGCCAAAACAGCCTTTCGTTGTCCTGGGGCAATAGGGACTTACGAATGGGTAGTTATGCCCTTTGGTTTAAAAAATGCTGGAGCTACATACCAAAGGGCCATGAATTCTATTTTTCAGGATTTCATTGAAACATTCATGCAAGTATATATTGACGACATTGTAATAAAGTTTGTTTCAGGAAAACATCATTTAGACCATCTTCAACAATCCTTTGAATGGATGAGAAAATTTGGTTTAAAGATGAATCCCCTCAAATGTGCGTTTGGTGTGCAGGCTGGAGATTTCCTAGGTTTTGTGGTCCATAAAAAGGGAATCAAAATAAACGCTAACAAAGCTAAAGCAATAATGGAGGCGGAAGCGCCATCAATAAAGAAAGGATTGCAATCACTACTGGGAAAAATTAATTTTCTAAGAAGATTCATTTCAAACCTCAGCGGGAAAACGCAAGCTTTTTCTCCTCTACTTCGACTCAAAAAAGAAGACTTTGCATGGGGGCAAGAGCAACAAGACACTTTCGATAAGATCAAGGGATATCTAGCCAGTCCCCTAGTCTTGATGTCTCCCAGTAGAAAAAGAAGCATGAGGTTGTACATATCAGCATCCGACAAGACCTTAGGAAGCATGTTGTGTCAAGAGGATGAAGATGGCGTCGAAAGAGCCATTTACTATCTCAGCAGAGTCTTAAACGATGTTGAAACTAGATATAGTGTAATAGAGAAATTATGTTTATGTGTGTATTTTTCTTGTACTAAATTAAAGCACTATATAAAACCAGTTGATGTATTTGTATCATCTCATTTCGACGTAATAAAATATATGTTGTCTAAATCCATTTTACATAGTCAAATTGGGAAGTGGGCTCTAGCGTTAACTGAGTACTCCTTGAAATATCTACCTTTGAAGGATATAAAAGGACAAGTGGTGGCTGACTTTATAGCTGACCACTCCATAGACGAAAATGAAATAAAATACGTCGAATTACAGCCATGGAGACTATATTTTGATGGTTCCAGCCACAAAAATGGTATAGGTATTGGAATATTAATTATTTCTCCTGATAAAATTCCAACAAAATTCAAGTATAGGGTCGAAAACCCATGTTCAAACAATGAAGCCGAATATGAAGCTTTAATTGCTGAACTTGAAGTGTTGTTGGAATTGGGGGCAACAAGAGTCGAAATAATGGGCGACTCAGAACTAGTAATAAAAAAATTGACCTAAGAATATAGATGTGTCAAAGAAAATCTGATTATGTACTTCGTTATAGCCAATAGACTCCTCAAAACATTTGACATTGTGGTTTTTAAACATATTCCTAGAATAAAAAATCAAGAGGCCAATGACTTGGCTCAAATCGCATCAGGTTACAAAGTGTCGAAAGAAAAACTGGAGAGTGCTATTGAAGTAAGGGGAAGGGCTGTGTCGACCAAATTATCCCCATCAGATTTAGAAACGATAAAAATTGGTTATGGGGATGAAGAAAGCTTTGAAATCTTTAACATAGATAATTCAGAGAAGGAAGATTGGAGAAAACCTATCAAAGAGTATCTCCAATACCCAAACCAAAAGGTGGAAAGAAAAGTAAGATACATAGCTCTAAGCTATGTACTCTTTGGAAACGAATTATTCAAAAAGACTGCATAAGGAGTCTTACTAAGATGTTTAGGCGAAGATGAAGCCTACATAGCTTTGTCGAATGTACATAGTGGTACATGTGGTGCACACCAAGCAAGGCATAAGATGAAATGGTTTTTATTCAAACAAGGTTTATATTGGCCAACCATGCTAAAAGATTGTGTCGAATTTGCAAAGGATTGCCAAGAATGTCAAGTCCATGCAGGCAGACCACATGTCCCTACGAGCAAATTACATTCGATTATAAAACATTGGCCATTCAGAGGTTGGGCCTTGGATTTAATTGGAGAAATTCGACCAGCCTCGTCGAAAGGACAAAAATACATCTTAGTAGGAGTTGATTACTTTACTAATTGGATTGAAGCCATACCATTGGTGAATATGGATCTGGAGGCAGTCATAGAATTTATCCAAAAATATATAATTTATAGATTTGGAATACCAGAAACAATAACCACTGACCAAGGGTCTGTGTTTACTGGTAGAATCATGCAAGCTTTTGCAAAAGAAATGAGGTTTAAGTTATTAACCTCTACACCCTATTATGCCCAGTCAAATGGACAAGTCGAAGCAGCAAACAAGGTGATGATAAATTTGATCAAAAAGCATGTAGGTAAAAAGCCTAGAAATTGGCATAAAACCTTAGATCAGATTTTATGGGTTTGTCGAACGTCACCTAAAGAAGCCACTAACTCTACTCCATTTAAATTGACATAAGGACATGATGCAGTGCTTCCAGTCGAAATCGATTTACAGTCCATACGTGTTCAAATACATCATGAGATTCCTTCAGAAATATATTGGAGCATGATAATGGACGAATTAGTGGATTTAGACGAAGAAAGGCTACGCGCGTTGGACTTGATAAGGAGACAAAAAGAAAGAGTTGAAAAATCTTACAATAAAAGAGTAAAGTCAAAAGTCCTTTGTGTGGGTGATTTAGTTTGGAAGGTAATACTTCCAATGGATCGAAAAGACAGATTAATGGGAAAATGGTCCCCCAAGTGGGGAGGGCCTTTCAAAATTTTAAGTGTTTTTTCAAATGGTGCTTATGAAGTCGAAGAAATAGGTAAAGATGAAAGAATATTAAAAATAAATGGAAAATACTTAAAAAAATATAAACCAATTCTGCAAGAAGTAAAAATAAAAGTAGAATAATTGTATTAATTGTGTTGCCAAATAAGCATTGAAGTCATTATAAAAGGCACCTTCTAGGGCTGCTAAACGAAAAGAAAATACATAGCCTATTTTCTATTACAAAAGTCTTGGTCCTAAAGGAAAGACTCCTTGAGCTCTATGAATTTCCTTTTCTGGACTGAGAATCAACAATCACACATACTCTTATGATAAGACATTTCATCAATCTCTTTGCCTAATTGTTGAGCCCTGTCTGCATGATGAAGCCCTACTTTGATCTCCTCCTCGATTTCGTCTTTCTTAGGTTGTTGAAGATCTGCTTTGCGCTGTTGTTCTTGAGCAATCTTGGCTTCAAGATGGGTTGTTTTCTCCTTGAAGTTTTGAATGTTTTTATCACATTCAGCCACCTCTTGGGAATAAGCCTCAAAGAGTTTTGACAACTCTGAAACCTTCTCAGTCGAAGCTTCCACAACATCCCACTCAGCAGCCTAGGTCTCTCTCTTTTTGGAGATCATTTGGATGTAATCCTTTCGACGGTTGAGATCTCCACTAGCTACATCAATTATCTGAGCAAGGTCCATTACCAGACGAGTTTCGTCAGTACTGGCCTCCAAGACATTCACCTGTTTGAGGAGCTTTTTTAGTTCAGATTGCTGAGTAGGATCCTCCTCCACAAGTTTGAATAAATCGACACCAAGCACTTGGGCCTTAACTTCAGCAATGATGGAACTGAGAGTCTTGACCTCAGAGGTAGCCCCAGGGGCAGTCGAACTGCTGGAAGAATCTTGAACGTTGTAGCGATTTCTAAGCATGGCCCTCAAATACTCCAGAGGCTTCCTTGTATTCAGGTTTTCAAGCTCCTATCGGGAGAAGATAGTCGAACCAGAAGATGGAGGGTTGCTTTGTATTGGATCAAGATTGATGTGAGCGCTAGGCCCAACCTCCTCTTTCGATTGACCTTTGCCTTTTTTACTCTTGGCATTAAGGTTCTCTTCGCCAGCATCTTGGGATTTCTTTTGCTCTTCCCCTTCTTGGACGTTGGACCCAACATCAGCCTTTTTGCGTTTGTCGACTTTGGGGGGACTTTCTTTGTTGGCAGTAGACTTTGGCTGATCAGGAGAGTTGTCTACAGAAACTTCCTCCCTGGTGATGTCAAATTCAGCCACGGTTTGGGGTTCCAGCATATCACCCTTGGATGTATTTTCTTCTTGGGCCTTTTTGGTTGCGTCAAGAGGGGAGTCTTGTAGATTGATGGGAGGCTCCTCAGTGTTGATTTGGACCTGAAACAAAATAAAAGTTCAAAAGACGAAGAGTATGCAAAGATCAAAGTCAAATTTCTGTCGAAAGAAAATTACCTGAGGGATTATGGTGTGGAAACTAGAATTCCCACTCTCCGCGTCTTGTGCAAGCTTAATTATTGGGCTTGCAGGAGGGGTCTTCTTCGACGTCACCAGTGATCTTTGGTAGGCGGCCGTCTTTATTTTGGTAGGTTTCTTCCTTTTTAAGGGTTGTAGGTCTGGAGATTCGTCACCAGAATCTTCAGAAGGCACCTTCACTTCCTATATCTTTCTTTTTTGAGGAGTAGGTGGCTTTCGACTCATCCAAAATATCAAAGAAAGTTCAATAAGTCTAAGACTAAAATAATTGCATAACCGAGATAGTCTCTTTGCAAAAGGATAGAAAATAACCTTTTTTGAAGTGGAGGTGGATTTCTTGGTGGACTTGCTAGGTTTGTCTTCGACAGAGCTCTTCTTACCAGTGATCTTGGTAGCTGAAAAGAGAGAGAGAAGTTAGAAAAAAGAAGAAACTAAAACATAGATATGAATACAAAGATGAGGTCGAAATCATGGTTACACCTTCAAGAATGGTAGATTCCATGCGAACATGTTCCATTCCAATATGAAGGTGCCCTGGGTAATTATCCAGATGATATTTGGTTAGAACTACACACTCAACAAGCTTTTTTCTTGACTCTTGAAGCAATTTTAAATCGGAGCCACATACGAACCAATCTGGAAAAGGTGGGCTCAGAGCCACACCAAAATCAGCTAAGGTAGAGGGGGAAACTTTTGTGGATAACTAGTATACGCAAAGTTATAATGTGCCTCTAGGGGGATGTATGAGAGCAATGCTAACTTCTCCAATTTTTCTGTAAATTTATGCTTCAGAGTCACAGCTACTTCGCCTATAGTTCGCTTAAGATCAGCTGGCCTATAAATTGTTTCAAAATATTTTTGAAATTTATGAATCTCTTTAACATGTTGTTGGGTACCTTTCTTTGTTCTATCCTTCACTAAAGAAAAGACATTGGTCAGAAGAGTGTTGAAGTCAGATGCATCATAAAACCTGGTGAGATAATACTCTTTCCACTAAACTTCGAATTCCTGAGTGCAGAGGAAGGTTGGTCGAAAAACCACTGGTTGAATCTCCAAAGCAGCGTCATTTAGTTTTTCTGAAAGCTCTATACTCTTCGACTTAGTGGAGAACGAGTTGTAGAAGAGAATATATCCTTTCTTAGGATAGATGGATCTTGGCTTCAGTTGTATCAGCCCAAATTGTCGAGCCACTAAATTTGGTTGATAAACTATTAGGGCCACCTTGGAATTGGACATAATGGGGTAAGAGGGCAGGAGCCTAGGTGTAAGAAACAGTTTCCATATGGCTAGAAAATTGTCCTCTTCCTTTTTGTGTTCCACGAGGAGTTGTCTGGTGAACCACTTGGGTCCGACAGTCCTATTGGTGAAAGGTGCCATGCTTTCCTTGAAGTTTTAGCTCTTGGCGAACATGTTCACGTAGTTCATGAAGGATTGTCAAAGACCCAATCCTTCTTCAGAAGGAGTCAGTTGTGCCAGTCTTGCCCATTCGACATGTCTGTCCTTGACATATTCTTCATCCACTGGACCTTTGTCAGGAAGAACAGATTCGAAAGTGGCGTTGAGCCATAGTTGAAGAAGCTAGAATGGGCCTGCCAGACTGAGGTTGCCCTTGTCTTTGATCAGCTTGATAGATTTGACGCTCTCACTGATGGACTCATAGAGATTGGCCATAATCAATTCACTGAGGCGCAGGTTCATACCAGCATGAAGCTAATTGGCTAGGGTGATGTATTTCTTATCCATTTGAAGAGACCTTATGCAGAACACAAACTTTGACAACCAGAGGGTGAGGAAGGCTATGTGTTCTATATCCGACACATCAGCAGAGTCCTTTTCATGGTAATGGGTAATAAAGGGGGAGTATGAAGCAAAGATGGTTTCGAAAGCTATGGTGTTTTCGCCCAGCACAGTTGGGTCGAAAGTTGCCTCTAGTGGACTAAGGCCTACTATGGCGCCTAGGTCGAAGAGAGTAGGGGTTACCATTCCGCAGGGAAGGTGAAAGGTGTTATAGGTGCTATCCCAAAAGTAGAGGGAAGCAAAAATCATGTTAGTAGAGTAGCTAGGTCCTTATTTCGACAACTGGATCAAGTCGTAAATACCAATTTTCTTCCATTTTTACCCTTAGCCTTTTCGATTTTGTCTACCCATTCCACATATTTAGAGGGGTCTTTTAACCAGGGACAACTTCTAAAAATCCTAGGCTGATTCAAGTATGTCAAATTTAGGGCAGCCAATTCAGGGTTTTATTCAGCAGGTTCTCGTGATTTATCACTAGACTTGGGTGTTTTTCCTGCGCCTATGCGCTTTGTACGAGAATAAATAGGGAAAAACTCCTTAAGGCGAGTTTGGTCAGCATTAGGGTTAGGAAGAGGGCCTAACATAGCATGGCACTTGCTAGATATTAAAAGAGGAATTAGTACCTGGGAATAGTAGATGTTGGCTTTCTCCCTCTCATTTGGGGGTTCTGGGACGTATTGTTGGTTACCCACAATCTTGGGTCCAAGAATCTTGTATGCGCAGGGGAGAGCTGATGTGTTCTTGTCCTTTTGTTTGCTTGAAGTTTCCATTGTTGATGATGAAGAAATTTGAGCAAGAAGGAGTAGAGACTGAGTATATGAGAAGAAAAAGAGTTGAAATATAAATTGTGGGAAGCGAAAGTTCTTTAAAAGGAAGAAGAGGGGTATTTATATTAGAAATTGGGGAGATAAACGTTTGATTTTTTCAAACGGTTGTGGCACGTGTCGACACGTTAGTGGATGTGAAAAGGTAGTGGAAGTTGAAAAGAGTATGACAGACCTAGGTTTCGTAGAGTTATGGGGATCATGTCCAAGAACGTGGGCCATATGTGAAAGGTTGGGAGAATCTGATGATTACTTTTTATGATTTGACAAAAAGTGAGATTTTAGGAATCAACGCATTTAATGCAAGATAAAAGCAAGATCTCAAAGATCAGTGAATTTAATGCAAGACATGGAGTCAAAATAAAGGTTTCGGCAGCAAAGATGCTTTCTCCAGAAGTCACTCGGAATACCTTTGATGGGGGGAAATTTGTATACACACAATTTTGACACTATGGGTTTGATAAAGAAGAGCCTTAGTAGCTGATGGATTTGTCAACTATGTTCCCTACACGTCACCATTATTTGACATGGCAGTTTCTTAACACTCCTCATCTCATTATACTTTGAATAAATGATGTATGTGGCTGTGAAGATATTCGATAGGATAGGATCACTCTTTCTTCTAAACATGTCCAGAATCTTGAGTAGGTTTGTGATGATTTGGTTTATGATATGACGAACAATTGTCTGTCGAAAGAGTGGATGAGTTTCCATTTAGGAAGTACTTCACATCACTACTAGGAAATCCTCTCGTGTTTTCGACAAGAGATATGAAGGCAAGGATTCGACGAAGGAGACATTGAGACTATTTGAATTTCAAATGAACTCGACATGACAAGAAGATACGTCGTTTCTCCAGTTAACGGGAAGTTGTTAACAGCCTTGCTTGGTAGAAGATACGTGGACGAGTCTTAGAGATTATTGACATGCAGAGTGCCAAGTGGCAAATTCTTAGGAATTGACCATTGTTCGACGGTTATTTTATTTGTATATAAATAGGATATTTTGCTTTGTGTAAAGTGTGTGAAATTCTGTACAACATTTCTGTGAAAATTACTCTAATACTCGTGTGTAGGAGAAAGGAGAATTGTCTGGAAAATGTATGTGTAAACACCATTTATCTTTCAGTTATAAAATTTAGATTTATCCTTCATTCCTTGTTTAAGTTTATGCTTTTATTTACTTTCAAGCAATTTACTTTCTAGCAAGTTTATATTCCACAAATCCTTTAAATGCAAAAGTTAAGTTTTTCTTTTAGTTTATTATACTCCAATACAAACAAGAAAACTTCGTTAGGAACTTTTCGACAAAACATATAAGGCAACTAATAAGACTCATACATTAAGAAACTAACCCTAAGAATTTAGCACATGTGTCCTAGGACTTGTGTGGTTGGTCCTGCAAGTAACCCATTTCGGAATCGGTAAACCAGAGGTTGTTCGCCAAAAACACCAGCGAACACATTCTCCACCGATAACTATGCAAACAATGACAAAACTTGCGTTTCCTCATTCATAAGCTCTTTCGATTCTCAAGCAGACAAATAACCAGCTTCCTCTTCCTCTTCACCAAGAGTAAGAAACCGAACCTCCTTACTGAAGCAATTAATATGAACATGGTTGTACTCCAACCAGTTCATACCTAGAATTACATCCAAACCTCTAAACGGAAAACAGATCAGATCTACACCAAAGTCCTTACCATAAATCGATAACGGACAGTTCAAACATATGAGAGAAGTAGTTAACGACCCATCAATAGGAGTCTCGATAACCATTTATCCTTCCATTAGAGAAATAATAAGTCCTAATTTCCTCATACAATCAATAGAAATAAAACAGTGCGTAGCACCTGTGTCAATCATAGAAATCAACAAAATACTATTAATATGACAAATACTCTGATCAACCGGTCCTCACTGGAAGTCTGTGTCCCTATCAATGCGAACACCTTTCCTCCAGTTGCAGCTTTCTTAGGCTTCTGAAAATGTGTACTGATGTGACATTGCTCCCCATAATTGTAGCAAGTAACCAGATTTGTCTTGCATTCAGCAATTAAGCTCCTAGGCTTACCACACTTGAAATATCTCTTCACGTCACTCGTGCACTCGCTGACACGATGACCCATCTCACCACATCCATAACACTTTTGAGAAATAGGAGCACGTCCCCCACTTGGTCTTTTACCTTCATTTTGTTTCTGCTTACTCTTATCAGCAGGAGTTTCATAAGGTTTTCCACAATTCATTTGTTGTTTCCCTCTTCTCTCAGCTAAGCCTTTAAAATGCTCAGATCGAGCCTTATTGTCTTCCTCAAATATCCTATAGCAATCCACCAAATCCGAAAATCTATGGATCCTCTGATAACTAATCGTCTGCTTGATCTCATGCCTCAAACCATTCTCGAATTTGACATATTTCGTGAACTCAGTAGTTGCTTGGCTATAATAAGGATAAAACTTTGCCAAATTAGTAAACTTCGCAGCATACTCAGTCACAGACATACTGCCCTGCTTCAGCTCTAGAAACTCGATTTCCTTCTTTCCCGGAACATCTTCAGGAAAATAATTTCTCAGAAATTCTCTCTTGAACACGACCCAGGTGACTGCCTCACCAGACGCATCCAACCGTTGACGAGTGTCAACCCACCAATCATCGGCTTCAGCTACCAATCTGTGCGCACCCAACCGCACCTTACTTCCTTCCGAGCATTCCATCACTCTAAATATCCTCTCGATCTCCTTAAGCCAATCATGTGCTCCATAAGGGTCATACTTACCCTTGAACGTAGGCGGATCATTCTTACTGAACTCATCACTTTCACGATCCCCAACATTCATCGGATTTTGCACAGTCGGCGCCATAGCTTGCATAGCAGTGGCAAGTGCAACATTGTTTCTTCCACCGATTCTAAATCAGTCACACAATAATAATCCAACACTGATTTAGAATTAACGACAACAACAAGAACGTTCAACACTCAATAACAACACAACAACTCTACGACTCAACGACTCAACTACTTGGTCGGATGGACCGACCTGCTCTGATATCACTTTGTAACACCCAAATTACCCCACAAAATTATTTATATAATCAAAGTAAAATTTTCATCAAAACTCTTTGAGTGTCACAATTCACACTCTAAAAAAACCATACTTTGGCTCAATGATACGTTCATGAGAAAATTGTTCAACATGTAGTGGAAAATGTTTCAAAAGAACTCAACATCATTATCCAATTACAAAAAATGTTTTTCTGAAAGAAATAGACAAAAACAAACACCGTCTTGACACCCAAAGCGATGTATCAAAGTCGAAATTCTAAAGACGTGAAGTACACCTACTTCACTGATCGCCACTCGACTTATCCTGCTAACCTGCACGTTACCAACATAAGGGCAATATTTAAACAGAAGGAGTGAGATATTTTCATCACAAAAGAGTATTATAATAAGAACTAGCAAGTATCATAATTAGACACCACTTCTCATCGACTACCATACAATCACAATGCATACACAACAACATCATATACACTAACCTCATGTACAACAACATCATACACACCAACATAAAATACAACAACAACAAATCATGCAATGAGACTCTACTTGACTCTATGAATGCGGTACCATACTCCGATCTCTATTTCAAGATCCAGTTCCCATCGGAACTCTCAACACCTCTTTCATGGTCCAATATGATCCCTATTTCATAACCACATCCTCGACCCCTATTTCATGGTCGCGTACGATCCATATTTCATGATCTCACCCTCGACCCTTATTTCATGGTCACGTACGATCCCTTTTTCATGATCGCACCAACATCACAACAACAAATATACCCCACCTTGGTATATTGTTCAAACTATGCAACATGTCATCCAACACCAATGACATATATGCAATTAATACAACAACTACAAATACAACTCAACAACATCACCATACAACGATTTATCACAATAACAAGCTATCATCAACATCATGCATATTTAGCATATAACTACATAAATCGACTTCAACCACCACAAACGCAACAACAACATACACAACAACATATTGCATATACATGTATAAACAACAAACATATGTAACTTATCACGATGACAACAACTCATAACACCACAATTACCAAGTCCAACAATATATCAACTATGTTCATGTTCAAGTTATACTAATTATCCCTACAATTATGTGTATAACTCTTGTCTAACTGCATTCAACTACACCACATCAATTCCTAAGCATTACTAGTTTAATTAGATAATTTTAAGGAAATTTTCGAAATTAAAAATCGACATTTTTTGCTCCAGGTCTCGCTGAGCGAGGGGGATTTCTCTATAAGCAAGCAACTCTCTGTATTCGACTCTTCCAAAGTCCCACTTTCTTGCTAAGCAAGCTCTGGGATTCTCGCAGTTCTCCCTTCTGCGTTCTGCACTCAACGCACTACGATTTGCTGCATCAAAATTCGCTTTTCCATCCTGACAATAACAAAATTCCTCTTATCATCGTTGATTTCATACAATTAGTACACAAGAACAATGAATTATCATCGAATCATCATGATTCCTATTCAATCACCAAAACCCTTAAATCCTAATCATCAACCTACCAATCTCCATTGTAAAATCCTTAATTAACGGAATAATCCCACCCTTACCTTGTTTTTGACGAGAAATTCCTCTTCCTCGCGGATTCTCCTTCACGTTCTACCCTTTCTCTTATTCTCTTCTCAATTTTCACGATCATTCTCTTTTCACCCAAAATAACACAATTCCTTTTCCTTCCTATCACATAACCCCTTAGACCAACTTAGGGACTTCCACAATTATCCTCACAAATTCCACCAAAAGACCACCTTACCCCTTACTTCATATTTTCCAATTATTTATTTTATCACTTAATAATATAATTATCCACCACAATATAATTCTTAAATTAATATTATATTTCAATAATATATTATTCTCCCACCCACCAAAACACAACATTCCAAATAGAATAATTAAATAAAATTTGGGCGTTAGCATTTTGAATGAGTGTTACGGTTTAACGTAAATCAATAATGTTTTTTGTGGAATAATAGGTTGAGTGTTGGTTCTCAATTAATTAACATCTAAGATTTATTTATGGACGGTAGGGATGAGAATATATCAAATCGTTCTATAGGCAAATATATAGCCTAGCCTATTTGAGGTTAGACTAGGTCAGACATATTTAATAAGAAGTCAGACTTAGGCTTTTTTTAAAATCCTATTTAATTAAATGGGTCAGACTTATAAGGCTATCAAAATAGCCTATGAAACCTTATAGGTCGATCTATATTTTCATATATATTAAAAATAGTCTAAATAGGTTTACCTATATATATATATATATATATATATATATATATATATATATATATATATATATATATATATATATATATATATATATATATATATATATATATATATATATATATATATATATATATATATATATATATATATATATATATATATATATATATATATATATATATATAAGGGGGATATTCTTACTCCAGGAGCAAGTTATTAAAACTTACTCCATATTTTGATCATTGATTCAATTGTAATCAATGGTTATAATAATTAGTAATTATTTGACATGTGATTAATTTATTTCTCTCTCCATATTTAATTACTAAGTAATTATTATAACCATTGATTTAAAATGAATCAATGGTCAAGATGTGGAGTAAGACTTAGAAACTTACTCCTGAAGTAAGACTATCCTTATTTATATATATATATATATATATATATATATATATATATATATATATATATATATATATATATATATATATATATATATATATATATATATATATATATATATGAGTGAGATTATTCTTACTATAGGAGTAAGTTTAAAAGTCTTACTCCAAATCATAACCATTGATTTTCATTAATTTAACGATTTTAATTTATTATTTATATAGAAAATATTTCCAAAAATAATAAGAGTAAATCATCAATTAAAACCGTTAGATTAATGAAAATCAATGGTTATGATTTGATTAATTGCAACGGTCGTGGGGTTGGTGTAATGCTTATTACACCTAAAGGGGTTCATATGCCTTTCTCAGCAAGGCTCACCTTTTCCTGCACTAACAACGAAGCAGAATACGAAGCTTGTATCATGGGTCTTGAGGAAGCCATTGAACTCAGGATCAAAACCTTGAATGTATTCAGAGATTCAGCTTTGGTAATCAACCAGACCAACGGCAAATGGTACACTCATCAGGAGCATTTGATTCCCTACCGTGACTATATGAGGAGATTGTTGACCTTCTTCACAATAGTTAAGCTTGAATACATCCCTCAAGATGAGAATCAGTTTGCAGACGCTTTGGCTACCATTTCATCCATGATCAAAGTACAGGTCGCCAATTATGTACCTCGTATTTTAGTATCCAGACTAGACAGACCGGCATATGTATTCTCTGTGGACACTACCACTGATAACAAGCCTTGGTACCATGACATCAAATGCTTCTTGGAAACTCATACATACCCATTTGGGGCATCGTCAAACGATAAGAAGACATTAATAATGCTAGCCGATAGTTTCTTCCTCAATACTGATGGTTCTTTGTACAAGCGAAACTTCGACATGGTCTTGCTCAGATGTGTTGACAAGAAGGAAGCAGACCTACTAATGCACGAAGTACATGAGGGCTCTTTCGGTACCCATGACGGAGGACATGCAATGGCCAAGAAATTGTTAAGATCGGGTTACTATTGGATCACAATGGATGCAGACTGTTGTGCCTATGCCAGAAAATGCCACAAATGCCAGATTTTACACAGATAAAGTGCATGTGCCTCCGAATCCTTTGAATGTAATGTCTTCACCTTGGACCTTCGTCATGTGGGGCATTGATATGATTGGAAAGATTGAATTGACCGCTTCAAAAAGTCACAGATTCATCCTGGTAGCCATTGATTACTTCACCAAATGGGTTGAAGCAGCTTCGTATGCAAATGTCACCAGGAAATTGGTAGCTCGATTTCTGAAAAGGGATATCATCTGTCGATATGGAGTTCCCGAGCGAATCATTACTGATAATGGTTCTAATTTGAACAACAAGATGATGGCAGAACTTTGTCGGGACTTCAAAATTCAACATCACAACTCTTCTCCTTACAGGCCAAAGATGAATGGCGTTGTTGAGGCAGCTAACAAGAACATCAAGAAGATTGTGCAAAATATGGTAGTCACCTACAAAGACTAGCACGAAATGCTACCATTTTCCTTGCATGGGTACCGAACCTCTATCAGAACATCTACTGGGGCAACACCTTATCAGCTTGTGTATGGTATGGAAGTTGTCCTACCTACTGAAGTTGAACTACCCTCCTTACAGGTAATGATGGATGTGAAACTGAATGAAGCAGAATGGGTCCGATCTCGATATAATCAACTGAGTCTGGTTGAAGAAAAGAGATTAGAAGCCATCTGTCATGGGCAATTATATCAAAAACGAATGAAGAAAGCCTTCGATCAGAAAGTCAGACCTCGGGAATACCAAGTGGGAGAGCTTGTTCTGAAAAGACTTCTTCCTCCTCATACAGACCACATGGGCAAATGGACGCCAAACTGCGAAGGCCCATTCATAGTAAAGAAAGTTTTCTCTGGTGGGGCACTGATGCTCACTACTATGGATGGCGAGGATTTCTTATCTCCAGTGAATTCACATGAAGTTAAAAAATACTTCGCATAAAAGACCCACTGGACATAAAAACAGAATGTAAGTACAGGCAAAAATAGGGCATCCCGGCGAGTCAAAAACAGAATAAAAGACTCGGGAAAAAATAAGGGAAAAATTGAAAAAAAATGTACACCCGCTGAGTTGAAAAGCCACATCGGAATTCGTCTGTATCACACACAACATGGAAAGCTTCGAAAGGATAAAGCGTCGGTCAAGAATCAACCTTCTTCAAAAAGCAATATAAGAAGAACGTCAATGTCATACAGATTGTTGCGGTGAGAATCGAATACCAAGCTATTATGTGAGCTTGAATCGCAAAACTTTTATGTTCACCACCGACTTTAATTTAATCCAAAGGGAAAAGGGAAAAAGATCGTAAAAACCCTAAATAAGGAGAAACTAGGTTCGGGGGTTGATTATACCTAGGGAAGGTGTTAGCATCCTAAGCATCCGCAGTATCCTACGGGAACCTCTTGTTAATATTTGTGTTATTGTTATTTATTGCTTGCTAAAATTATGGGAACCTAAGGTTTTATTTCTAATGGTGCTCGCACAACATCGCATCGATGCCTACGTATCGGGTATAGAATCAGAGCACTCGTAGTTCTCCTAAGGATTAACGAACACTTGGTTACGCTCAAGGTTCGCGGGGGAAGGTAAGTGTTATGGAAAACACTCACGTGACTTTAGGAAAGTCACAAAAAGTTGTAAAATAAAAAGTCCTAATGGTTAAGGTTGAAAAGGAACTAGGGATGGCTAAACTTCCTATGACATTGAGTCAACTGCAGGAGTTCTTTCCCTTTTGGATTTAAATGCGTAAACGAAAGTAAATAAATGAGGGTGCAAGCTCCTAAGTCTAAGGCATAGGTTGCTACTTGCAAAAATGAACTGAATGAAGTAAATGGAAATGCAAGGTAAAAGGCTTAGTAACCGGGCTATGACTCGATATATGGATCGAGAATGCGGGGTGGAAGACAAACGCGGTGCGTCAATTTGCTTAAGTTAGAAAGCTGTGAAGTGTAAAGACCGTGCAGATGGCGATCGTAAAACGACCGACTTACGTGTGTGAGTGAAGTGTATATGAACTCAACTTGGCGTTGGACCATGGATTTATTATCTTTGAAAAAATTAAAGTCTCAAAAGTGTGCGCTTTCAGTTTTATCTTAACAAATATATGGTCATGATGCGAAATGAAATAAATACAAACATAACGTGCATACAACCAAGACATCGAAAGATTAAATTAAAACTCACACTAAGAGATAAACCTAAATCTAAACCTCTCACACTAATAGGATCTAAAACTGAGCTAAACAATCTCTATCTTAAACGAAGAAGAACTAAACAAATATTTTTTGGATTTTTATATATAAAAAAATAAAAATAAATGACTAATTAAATATGTACTAAAAAATAAGATAGGAAAGAAGAAATTGAATTCGAAATATATTTGTGTTGTATATTTTTTTTTATATGTATATATAAATATCTAACTAAATATAATAATAAAAACAAAATAGAAAAGAAAATTTTGAAATTAAAATGTTTTTTATTTATTTTATATGCATAATATAGATTTCTAACTAAATATAATAATGAAAATAAAATAGAAAAGAAAAGAAAATTTTGAAATTAAAAAGTTTTTTTAATTTATTTTATATGTATATAGATTTCTTAACTAAATATAATAATAATAATAATAGAAAAGAAAATATTAAAATTAAAATGTTTATTTATTTATTTATATACATTTAAATGAGAACATAATGAAAGAAAAATAATTTAACTAAATATTTAATAAAAATTTAACCTAATAAGTATATTAGTTAATATTAAAAATAAAGAATTAATTAAATTATGAAAATATTTTTTAGATTTTTTATAAAGAATAGAAAAAGAAAAAGGGCTGATTCTTAATAAACAGAGGGTGCATTGAGAAAAGGTGGCCCAGTTGGCCCATGGAGGCGAAACCATCCGGGTTGGGTTTGACCCGGACCCGGTTCGGTTACTCTAGCAGGATTTAGGGTTCAGAAACGCAGCCTCCCCCCCAATTATTTTTCCAGAAAAAGAACGAAGAAGAACAAAAAAAGCAACGAACACGCTCCTGTAGAAAAGCTGCTCGCATCCCCTTCTCTCCTTCATCTCTCTCGTTCCCACCCTCAACGACCTTACTCACTCTCACGATCACTCGCCCTCACTCTCAATCGCGCTCGACAAAAGATCTTTCGTTTCAGTTTTTCGTTCGGTTCTGCGCTTCACGGTGAAGATGAAGGGTTCGCGCGGCGGGTTACTCACGGGTTGGTTTTTTTTGCGGTGAGGGTGAAGTGATTGGTGGTGTTCGTCGGTGGGTTTTGGGTTTGCGACCTTCACGCGGTGGTTTACACAGTTAAAGGCGCGATGGCGGTGATGGTGTTTTTTGGTTGAAAAGTTGTTGTGATTCAGACTTTATCTCTTCTACTCTATTTCTATTCTGATTCTGTTCTGTTGTTGCTGTTTTCAGGTTATTGTTATTGTGTATCGGAATGGAGGTTGAGGCGTTAAGGGTGGTGTTTGTTGTGTGGAGTTGTTTGAAGATGGAGAGTGATTTCGTGATGAATGAAGGTCTGTGTTGGCTTTTTTTTGCAGGTGAAGGTCAATGGTTTGAGGCGGTTCGGTGATAGAGTGGGGAAAGGTTGGTTAGTTGGTTGGTTGTTGAAACGATGAAGGGAGGTTGGTAGTTTGTGCGATGTAGGTTGAAGAAGACCAAAGGTGTTGGTTTAGTTTACATAGAAATGACGAAGGTGTGTGAAGGTGAATGTCGGTTGATGTGTTCTTTGTGTGAAGAACGGTTGTGGATGGATGAAGGGAGGTAAAAAGAGGTGGTCTGAGATGATGAAAGGTTGAAGATGTATGCTGAGTTGTTGTGAGAAGAAGATTATGTAGATGGTCCGGGTGAGTTGAGGGTTTAAGATGGTGAGTGTGATTCGGTTGAGGTGAGTTTAGTTGTGGTTGTTGGTGTAAAGATGGATGTTGTTTGCAGAAGAATAAAAGAAAGTTTATGCGGTTTATGTTATTTCGTGAGGGCGACAGAGGAGAGGAAAGAAGAAGGGGAGTTGCCTTTGTTGTTTGAAGAACAAGGATTCAGTTTAGTGGAGAAAAGATTGAGGCTAATGCAGGGTAAGTGATTGCTTCGGTTTGCGGCGTTTTGCAGGTTTATTGGCTTGTTATTGATAATGGTTTTTTTTGGTTTTGTCTTGCAGGTTGAAAGTGAAGGGTGTAGAGGTTAGTGCGAGGAGAGAGGGTGAAGAGGTTTAGGATGGTTGGCTGCTGTTGTGAGGGTTTGCAGCATGTTTTTTTTTTTTGTGATGACTCAAATCCCCCTAAACCAAAACCCTGGACTCAAAGTTAAAGCAAACAGAAGCACACCAAACAAGCAAAATAAATGAGGGAGGAAAATAAATGAGGGAGGAACTAACGATTACCGTTCGAAGACAAATCCAGAAGAACCTTTGCACGGTGAAAGCTTTGGTACGAATTTGGACGTCTCCGAGAATAGCCTGCGATGAAGCTCCAATATGATTCGGGTGAGTTCTCCTTTCCTTATGCTTTGAACCTTTAAATTCTTCTCTTTCTCTTCTGAACTTCTGCGAATCCGAGTGAAAGAAAATCTTCGATTCCGTGGTTTATTGTTGGTCTGTTATTTATGTTCTTGGTGGCTAGGTCTCTTGTTTTTTTCTGGGTTATGCTTTACGGGTTTCTTTTTGAATGTATGCTAGTTGATGTTCTTCTGAGTTTTGGTATGTGTATTGAAGCTCTATGTGGCTGTGTTATTTTTTTATGAATGAAGTTTGTGGCTGCTGGTTTTTTGTATATGGAGTTGGTTTTATATAGTGGCTGTTTTGGTTCAATCTTTTTTTCTTCTTCTTTTCTCTAATGTAACAGTGCTATCTGTATGACTTCCTTCGGGTTTTTTTTATGTGAATTTGAAAATGTGTACGGGATAACTTGTAGGTGAAAGGTTGGAGGATTATGGGACAAAGTCTGAATGTTGCAGCAGTAGTGGGGAGGTGGAGCAAAGGCCTGTTTTTTATTTGTCCGTTAAGGGAAATGGTGGTACCATGCAGCAGGAGCAAAATGTTGTTTTTGTGAAAAACAAAGTCTGTAGTAAATAAAGAAGTGGTCCTGCATTCTTTTATTTTTATTGTACTATCTTTGAAACTTTGTGATATTGAACAAAAGAATTGTTTATTTAACCTTGTCATGAGTATGTACCTAATGAAATAGAATGTGACAAATGAATATGCTAAAAGCTTAATATGATATGCATTATGTATAAGTGATGAAAGGATATCTATTATGATAAAATGGATATGTTTTGAAATAAACATGGATTGGAACATGAGTTTAAAATACTGAAAATTAAAAATGGAATTGGAATTAAATTGGAACTTGAAGCTTGCGGATAGAAATTTGAAATAGAAATTGGAATAAAATGAAAATGAAAAAAAAGATCTTGGAATTAAAATTTAAAATGAATTAAAATAAAAAATTGGAAATTGGAATTAAGTTAGAAATGGAATCTTAAAAAAAAGTAAACTAAAAATAAAATTAGAAATTGAAATTAAATTAGAAATAGAAACTTGAAAATGGATTAAAAAAATAAAAATTGGAGATTACAATTAAATTAGAAATGGAAACTAAAAAAAGTGAATTAAAAATAAAAGTTAAAAAAATAAAATTACATTAAGAAATAAAACTTTGAAAATTGAAAATAGAAATAAAATTACATTTAGAAAAACTTTGAAAATTGGAAATAAAATTACATTTTTTTAACAAAACTTTGAAAATAAATAGAAATAAAAATTAAGTTTTAAAAATTTAGGAATGAATTAAAATTTTGAAATAGAATTTGAAATAATAAATTTTTTTAAAAAAGAACTTAAAAAATAAAAAATAAAATAGAAATAGAAATTAAAATTAAAATTAAAATTAAAAACACGAAAATGAATTAAAAAGTTAGAAATGAGAAATAGAAATTAAATTTAAGATGGAAGCTTGGAAGTGAAAAGAAATTAAAATTAAATTAATAAATAGCTTGAAAATGAGTTGAAAGCAACAGAAAATTAAATCTCGTAATTTCTCTTCTAAATGCAATGAATGTATTATGCGAGCAGTTAGGGGTAAAATTTGGGGTGTGACAGTTGCCCCTATTTAAATAACTTCACCAGATGGCGTGAGTGATGGTAAACCTCATGGAATCAGTGTGAAAGGTATTTAAATATAGAAATAACCAGAAATTTTGCCCCTAAATGCAATGTTATGCTGGACTAACAAACTATCTAACTCTGTAACAACTATGCAATGAATGATGATTATGGTATGAATGAGTAGAATGAGATATATCGACGACCACAAGCCAAGACTCACTGGGGATGACATACACTGGGGATAAAGAAACGAAAACGGGAAGTATTCAAAGTGATAAATCAACAGGTTCAAGTGTAACTGTTGACACTAAGAATAACAAAAGACGGGAACAAAAGGAAATCCAACGCGTCGAATCAACGAACACAGGTAAAGTCAAGTTGACACTTAGGATGACAAAACAAAAATGAAATTCAAAGTGACCGCACAGTGGCTCGATACGATCAACTGACACCAAGAATAAAAATAAGACAAGGAAATAAATCGAAGTGGTAGATCAATGGCTCTATGCGACCAATTGACTTTGAGAAGTAAAAAGCAACAACATATTCGAAGTGAATGCGAAGTGGCTCAATGCGACCAACTGACACCAAGAATACAACAAAATAAACATTCAAAGTGAATGTGCAGCGGCTCTATGCGACCAACCGTCACTGAAAAATAGAAACGACACAAAATTCAAAGTGAATGCGCAGCGGCTCGACGCGACCAACTGTCACTGGAAATGATAATCATAATATTCAAAATGAATGCGCAGTGGCTCAATGCGACCAACTGACACTAAGAATACAACAAAATAAACATTCAAAGTGAATGTGCAGCGGCTCAATGCGACCAACTGACACTAAGAATAGAAATGACACAATATTCAAAGTGAATGCGCAACAGGTTTAAAAAACCGGTTGACACTAAGAATGATAAACGTAATATTCAAAGTGTATGCGCAGCGGCTCGATGCGACCAACTGACACCAAGAATAGAAATGACACAATATTCAAAGTGAATGCGCAGCGGCTCGATGCGACCAACTGACACCAAGAATACAACAAAATAAACATTCAAAGTGAATGTGCAGCGGCGCTATGCGACCAACTGGCACCATGAATAACAACAAAAGTATTCGAAGTGGAAGCGCAATAGGTCTGAGACCTATTGACACTAAGAATAGAAGCCAAGATACACTCAAAGTGAAGGCGCAACAGGTTAAAAAAACCGGTTGACACTAAGAATGATAAAGACAAAGTAGTCAAAGCACTCAAAATGGTAAATTAGCAGGTTCAAATGTAACTGCTGACACTGAGGATAAGGAGATTTAGTAGTGGCTCTATGCGACCAAGCTAGCATTGGGGATAGAATGCAAATCACCCAAAGATAGATCAACGGCTCTAAGCGACCGGCTAACGCAAAAAAAGTAACAACAAAATATGTTGGAGTTTCCAAATAAGATAAAACACCCAACCTCTGGGAATTCCTTCAGGAACCATCAGGAGAAAGGTACAAGTATGTGCCAAAATCAAATGGACTTGGATTTTAAGCAAAATGTTTCAGGATCTGCTTAAAAGATTTTTGCCAATGACAATTGGACTTCAAGGAGATATTGGTGGTCATAAAGACAAAACCAACCACAATTAGAATTCCACGGGGGACACCAGCAATTACCGGGGACAAAAACATTGGTAAACCAAACTTTGGGTACCAACAACAATGAATTTTCAAATTGAGCACTAATGATATATGGACTTGGAGTTAGACAGACGACAACTGGGGAAAGACAAATGCTAATGTCAAATGCGCATGATTGAGCATGATGCGAATGATCATGATATGCAAATGTTGACTCTAAAGAGACAAAGAGTTTTGACAAGACTCAAATAGGGAGTAGGCTCTCAACACCAATACTTAGATGAGCAATATGAAAATCACTGGGGAGATGTCTTCGAATTTGGAAATCATGCTTGGTCCAAGAATCCATCCAAGAGTGTTATAAGTTTTGAACTTCTATGGGGATTTCTGTAATAATAGTATAAAAGTGTTGTTGTAAACCAGGACTTCTTGGGGAAACAAAAGGTTTTTTTCCAATTTTCCCAAAGTCAAAGAAACTTGAAAGTTTTTCAGTATGTTTTCAAAAAACATTTCCTTAAGAAAAAAAACTTGTCATTTTCAGAGTTAAATTGTAATCAAGTGATGGCATTTTGCATAACAAAAGAAAATAAGAAGCTGAACAACAAAATTCATAGGCAAAGTTTGTATTTTATTCAAGAATGGTAGCTTGCCAATGGCAAAAACTCCATGGGAAATTACAATTTGAAAATGGCAATGGGGAAAGGTCTACATTGAATCCAACGACCACTACAATCCCTAATAACTAAGACTGCCCGACACCTTGCTTCTGACAAGAGCAAATGGATTGATCTTCCATTATGATTCTTCAGTAATGGTAAACACCATCTGACACAGTCAAATGCCTTTGTCCCTAACTTTTGCCTGGACCGCCCTTTCGGGTTTTCAATCCACCGGGACGCTCTTTTTTGCCTAAGCCGCCCTTTCGGGTTTTCAACTTAGCGAGCTCTCATTTTTCATTTTTATCCCTAACTTTTGCCTGGATCTCCTTCGTAGGTTTTGATCCACCGGGATACCCATTTTTTGCCTAGGCCGCCATTTCTGGTTTTCGACCTATCGGGTTTTATTTAGGCATAATATTTTTTGACTGCATCAGAATTCACCGGGTGTTTCAGCTGTTCACCATCCATAGTTGTAAGGATTAAGGAACCTCCGGAGAATGCCACCTTCACAACATATGGGCCTTCATAGTTAGGACTCCATTTTCCACGCATGTCTTTGTGGACTGGCAAGATTTTCTTGAGTACAAGATCTCCTTCTTTGAATTCTCGGAGACGTACTTTCTTGTCAAATGCTCTCTTGATGCGCTTCTGGTACAGCTGGCCATGGCACATGGCGGTCATTCTCTTCTCATCAATGAGGTTCAGTTGGTCAAACCTGTTCTGGACCCACTCAGCTTCCTCCAGTTTGGTTTCCATCAAGATTCTCAAAGATGGTATCTCTACTTCAATAGGGAGAACTGCATCCATCCCATACACCAGAGAGAAAGGGGTTGCCCCTGTTGAAGTGCGGACTGATGTTCTGTATCCGTGTAAAGCATATGGTAACATCTCGTGCCAATCTTTGTAAGTTTTTACCATCTTCTACAGAATCTTTTTGATGTTCTTGTTTGAAGCTTCAACAGCTCCATTCATCTTCGGACGATACGGAGAAGAGTTATGATGTTCAATCTTGAATGTCTCACACAACTCTTTCATTGTTTTGTTGTTCAAATTAGTCCCATTATCTGTTATGATTCGGCTTGGGATCCCATAGCGGCAGATAATTTGGTTCTTGATGAAACGGGCAACCACTTGCTTTGTCACATTGGCGTAGGAAGCTGCTTCTACCCATTTGGTGAAGTAATCGATTGCGACCAAGATAAACCGATGACCATTGGAAGCTTTAGGCTCAATTGCCCCTATCATGTCAATGCCCCATATTGAGAAAGGCCAAGGCGATGACAGAACATTCAAAAGTGTTGGAGGTACGTGCACCTTGTCGGCATAAATTTGGCATTTATGACACTTCCTGGCATATTTGAAACAATCTGATTCCATGGTCAACCAGAAGTATCCAGCTCTCAAAATCTTCCTGGACATGGCATGTCCATTGGCATGTGTTCCAAATGATCCTTCATGGATTTCCCTGATCAATAAGTCTGCTTCGCGCTTGTCCACACATCTGAGCAGAACCATAACATGATTTCTCTTGTAAAGTGTTGCTGAGGAAAAACTTGGACGCCAATCTTCTTAAATTCTTCTTGTCTAGATTTGTTGCATCAGCTGGGTACTCTTGATTCTGCAAATAGTTCTTGATGTCATAGAACCACGGTTTCTCATCAGTTTCCTCTTCGACCAGTAGACAGTAGGCTGGTGCAGTTCTTCGCTCGATTGTAATGAGTGGAGCTTCATTAAGAAATATGACTTGAAACATAGAGGCCAACATTGCCAAGGCATCTGCAATTTGATTTTCTGCCCTTGAACATGATGGAAAGTGACTTCGTCAAAGTATTTAATTAACTCCACAATATGGGCACGGTATGGGATCAACTTCTCATCACGGGTCTCCCATTCACCTTTGACTTGGTATATTACCAAAGCTGAGTCTCCATATACATCCAGAATCTTGATTCTAGTATCGATTGCAGCTTTGATACCTAAAACACACGCTTCATACTCAGCAATGTTGTTTGTACATTCAAAACACAATCTAGCCGTGAAGGGAGTATAACCACCATCGGGATTCATCAAGACAACCCCCACACCATGCCCCATGTAGTTAGAGGAACCATCAAACATCATCTTCCAATGAGACCCTGGCTCGGGACCTTCATCTGGACCTGGAACTCCACAGTCCTTTATCAACATAATGTCTTCGTCCGAGAAATCGAATTTCAAAGGTTCATAATCTTCGACAGGATGATCAACAAGGTATTCAGATAAAACACTGCCTTTAATAGACTTCTGGGTTACATACTGGATATCATATTCGGATAACAACATGTGCCAACGGGCGAGTCTTCCAGTTAAGGCAGGCTTCTCGAAAATGTACTTTATTGGATCCATTTTTGAGATCAACAAAGTAGTGTGACAAATCATATACTGCCTGAGGCGTCTAGCAGCCCATGCCAAGGCACAACAAGTCTTCTCTAAGAGTGAATATCTGCTTTCGCAATTTGTGAACTTCTTGCTTAAGTAATAAATGGTGTGCTCCTTACGACCAGTTTCATCCTGTTGGCCTAATACGCAACCCATAGAACCCTCAAGTACAGTTAGGTACATGAAGAGAGGCTTTCCTGGAGTAGGTGGGATCAAAATAGGGGGTTCCTGTAGATAAACCTTAATTTTCTCAAAAGCCAGTTGACAATCAGGACTCCACTCAATTGCTTGATTCTTCTGGAGTAACTTGAATAAAGGCTCACAAGTAGCAGTCATGTTGGAGATAAATCTGGAGATGTAGTTCAATCTTCCAAGGAAGCCTCTGACTTGCTTTTCTGTTTTTGGAGCTGGCATCTCTTGAATTGCTCTGACCTTATCTGGATCTACTTCAATTCCTTGCTGACTAACAATAAAACCAAGTAACTTTCCTGATCGGACACCAAAAGTACACTTAGCCGGATTCAGACGCAGTTGGAACTTTCTGAGACGCTCGAATAACTTCAAGAGATGATCCAAATGATCCTCCTCACTCTGTGATTTGGCAATCATATCATCCACATAAACTTCTATTTCTTTATGCATCATATCATGGAAAAGGGTCACCATCGCCCTTTGATAAGTGGCTCCTGCATTTCTGAGACCAAATGGCATAACCTTGTAACAATAAGTTCCCCATGGTGTGATGAATGTAGTCTTTTCCATATCATCAGGATCCATCTTGATCTGGTTGTATCTTGAAAACCCATCCATGAAGGAGAAAACAGCGAATTTAGCAGTGTTGTCAACCAAAGTATCAATATGCGGAAGAGGGAAATCGTCTTTCGGACTGGCTTTGTTCAAATCCCTATAGTCCACACACATCCTGACTTTGCCATCCTTTTTAGGTACTGGCACAATATTAGCTACCCACTCAGGGTACTTTGCAACTGCGAGGAATCCCGCATCAAACTGCCTTTTGACCTCTTCTCGAATCTTCAGAGCCATGTCTGGTCTTGTTCTTCGAAGCTTTTGCTTTACAAGAGGACAATCTGGTCGAAGAGGTAACTTGTGGACCACTATGTCTGTGTCTAAGTCGGGCATATCCTGATATGACCATGCAAACACATCTACATACTCTCTGAGAAGCTTGACCAATCTTTCTCTGATGTCTGCCCCAAGTGTTGTACCAATCTTGACTTCCTTCTTGTCTTCATCAGTGCCAAGATTGATGGTCTCAACCTGCTCCTTATGTGGCTGAAGCTCTGTGTGCTCATACTCAACTAATCTTGCCAGTTCTTCGGGAATGTCACAATCTTCCTCACTTTCATCTTCCGCTTGGTAGATGGGCGAATCAAAGTTAGGAGAGAAAGTGGAGTCATTGGATTCAACAGGGTTTTCGCTTATTCTGCATATGAGAATGATTTGCTTTTATTAAAAGTGGAAAATAGAGAAATGCAAGAGAAAAAGCTTTTTATTGGTTTTGAAAGATTGCCATTTTCTTTTAAAAGTGAAAAGAGAGAGAAAAAAACAGTAAATGGTCAAAATAAGAGTTTAACAAAATGCCTTCATTGATAATAACTTTGAAAATGAGAAGGGGCCCTACAAAATACTCCCATAGCCTTGGGCAGAGCTAGGGAACTTTGAAAACTCTTAAAAAAAACAATAAATTACTTTGACAATGGAAAAATCTCTGGGATCTCGACTGCCTCCCAATTTCCCAAGGCTTCTTCACACTGATACACCAAATGATTCACATCTTCATCTTCAGAACCTCCATCAATTGCATTGACCTGATAACCAGCACTGGAAAACACTTCTTGAATGGTCTTTGGACGTCCTTTAACGGAAGTTGACGCTCCTTCCTTCACATGAGTTGGTTTGTAACCCAACCCGCAACGATCTAGCTTCTGTTTGACTTCAATGACATCACCCCAACCTTCATAGCTTCCTTCTTCAATGGTGGAAATGGTACTCTTCAGCGATGCAAAAGATGGGATACCCTTCCCTTTTGGTTCCTCTACTTCCAAAAGGACAACATTGGCTATTTCAAGAGCTTGGAAAGAAGTTTCCAAAGCATCTTCATCAGCCTCAATATAGCTAAAGGATGAAAGGTTACTGACCATGAGATCTTCTTCCCCAGACACAGTTACCAGCTTATTATCGACCACAAACTTCATCTTCTGGTGTAAGGTAGAAGTGACTGCCCCAGCGGCATGGATCCAAGGTCTTCCCAGCAAGCAACTGTAATTAGGGTTAATGTCCATAACCTGGAAAGTGATTTTGAACACCTGTGGTCCAATCAAGATCGGTAGGTCTACTTCTCCAATAACAGTCCTCCTTGACCCATCAAAAGCTTTCACAATCAGTGCACTGGGCCTCATCTTTGCCCCTTGATAAGATAACTTGGCAAGCGTTCTTTTCGGCAAAACATTCAATGAAGATCCTGTATCCACAAGAACTCTTGCTAAAGTATCCTCCTGACATTTTACAGATATGTGGAGAGCACGGTTATGGTCCAAGCCATCTTTTGGAAGATCCTCCATACTAAAGCTGAGATTGTTACATGCAGTAATATTGGCAATGACACCATCAAACTGATTCACAGTTATGTCATGTGTAACATGAGCTTGGGCTAGTAATTTCTGAAGAGCACCTCGGTGGGCCGGCGAATGCATAAGAAGTGATAAGATAGATATTTTGGAAGGCGTTTGATGTAGCTGATCAATAACCTTATAATCACTTTTCTTAATGATTCTGAGAAATTCTGCATCCTCTTCTCCCAAGACTACCCCTTTATCCTGGTTGGCGACAGCTGGAATGACTTCTTTAGGCGGAACCGTATTGGCTTGCTGAGTATAAACACGACCACTGTGAGTTAAACGACCTGCACCCGCTATGTCAGCACTTGCAACTTTTGAACCTTCCTTCTGACTAGCTTTATCAATCTTCTGATGAAATTTCCCTGCATCATACTTCCATGGAACTGCTTTAGTGTCTTCATAAAGGAAAGGGTTACTCCTTTGTTCAAACCTTGGCTCAGGTATATTGAAAATGGGCATCACAGGCTCTGGCATATTAAAGATGGGTTGAACTCTTGAGGAATCAGGCAGGTTGAACACTAGCACCAAGGTAGAATCAGATTCAGGCAAATTGAAAATGGGTTCAATCATTGCCACTTCATTCTTCTTCACACGACCGCTTACTTGTAAAACACCCAGATTAATCAAATCTTGAACATCTTTTAAGACCAATTCACATCCCTTTGGGTTATTCGTACAAGCTTCACAATTCTTATGACAGTTCTTCAACATACCCACTTCTACTAACTTCGCATGGAAGTCTCTAAGCGGGGTCTTGATCTTTGTGGCGTTGAAAATCAAACCTTCGTCAGACTCGTCAACAATGGCATTTATGGACCCATGCTTGGGTAAAGGATTATCTTTGACATTCGGACCAGTATTCCCGAATGACAGAATGTTTTTCTCCATCAAATCTTTCACGATGTACTTCAAAGCATAACAACCCTCCAAATCGTGCCCTGGGGCACCTTCATGGAATAAACAGTGGGCATTTGAGTTGTAATTTGGTGGGAGCGGATTTGGTGGAGGACCCAAAGGCCTTGGAGTAACCAAACCTTTCTTCAGCAGTGAAGGATATAATTCAGTATAGGTCATAGGGATTCGAGGATTAGGAGGCCTTCCTCCCGGTCTTCTATTCTGAAAGTTGGGATTCGGATGAGGAGCTGGGGTCCTCTGCTGGTAGGCTGAAGCATTGGGCGCTTGTTGATAGCCTGGATTGTTGAGCATTGGCTGATAAGGTGGAACCACTGGAGCCGCTTGCTGATACATCGGTACTGCTTGAGTTGGCCGATACATCGGGACTTGTGGATTATATGACGGTTGAACCGCCGCTACATAAGGATGTTGGGCATACTGTGGTGGATGAGCATACTGCTGTTGAGCCATAGGTGGAGGTCTCTGCCAAAGCGGATTTCTTCTTTGACTTGCCATTATTGCGTTCGTCTCACCCTCTTTCTTCTTGTGGAAATTACTGGTAAATTTCTTGACATTACTTCCACTGCCAGTGCTGGAACTGCCAGATGCACCACTCATCTTTCCACTTTTTAGTCTAAGTTCAACTTTGATTCCCACAGCCACTAAATCAGAGAAACTAGCAGTTATGCTTCCCACCATTCTCTCATAGAATTTTGGTCGCACAGTGTCAACGAACCAGTCAGCTAATTCTCTTTCAGTCAATGGGGGCTCTACCTGAGAAGCGGTCCCCCTCCACCTCTGAGCATATTCTTTAAATGATTCAGAATCCTTTTGTGACATACTCAATAGTTGCCTCCTATCGGGAGCAAGGTCCATATTGTATTTGTATTGCTGGATGAAAGCATCTGCCAAGTCTTGGAAATTGCGAATCTTCGACTGGTCTAGCGTTAGATACCATTTGGAGGAGATTCCTTTCAGACTGTCCTGGAAGCAGTGGATCATTAATTTATCATTGTCCACCTGCGCAGCTGTTGCACCCCAAAATTTGCCCTCACAATACAAGACTTTGTGTGCTAAGAAGGTTCACAAAGTTCACAAGATTCACAATACTTACAAGACCTTTCATGAGGTTCATAAAGTCTACAAGTCACTTTATGAGGTTCACAAGGTTCACAAGGTTCACAATACCTCACATGAGGTTCACAAGACATTTTATGATGGTTCACAAGGTTCACAAGGTTCACAAAGTTCACAAATTGGTTAGAAGAGTTGACAATCCCCTCAGACAATGCACCTCCTAAGCAGTACATCCAAAACTAGGGTTTTTGACTTTAATCAGGCTAAATGAACTTCCAAGACTTCAAGTGAGCTTCATAACATCTTATATGTGTGTAAGAACCCCCATGACAAGTTTCAATACTTTTCTCAAAAGTTTGCTCAGTCAGATGATCAGATAAGTCAAAATCAGTCAAAGCAGTTAAAAAGTCAAACTGAGGTCAACTGTGGTCAAACCAAAGTCAAACTTCATGATTTTTTGCCAACATCAAGTATATGAAGTAAAATTCATCATTTGATCAAGGGTTGATCATGATTCATCAAGGAGATTTCAGATCATCAAGAATCAGGAGTTTCTAAATTAGGGTTTCCTCAGTAAAAGTCAACTAAACTTTGACCAGCCATAACTTTCACATGCTTCATCACCAAGTCTCCATTAAAAGCTCATTTTGAAGGAAATTGAATTCTCTACAACTTTGTGTCTCACAAGCCAAGCCCAAAAATGCTTCATTTGGAAGGTATGAGCTAAGACATTATAGGTCCTTTTGAAAGTCAACAAAAAGTCAACAACTTCAAAAGGGCATAACTTGAGAATGGTAAATGATATGGACATGAAACCAGAGGGGTTGGTTAGAGGACTCTTCAAGCTTTCCAAAATGTCCAAGAACACCCTCATAGCATTAAAATTGAAGGATGTGTGCCCTTGCAAAGTTGGGAAATTTTGGATTGGTTTATGAAGAAAATGGAGGTCTAAAACCAATTTCTTCCAAATGGGCTTGCCAAATAATGACCCAATCCACATCAAAACATCTTGCACGAAATTAAATTGATTTATTCATAATTTTATTCATTTTGTTTTTATTTATTATGATTTTTATATTAAAAAATCATTTTAAATTCAAATAAAATATAAAATAATGAAAATTTAATTTGATTTGGTTTCTAGAAGGTCTTAAATTATAATTATACTTGATTGATACAAGAGTAATGAGAATCATCCTAAAATATCAATGTGAGATCAAGGATATTCAAATTTTAAAGCCAATCTTTTTCAATCTTCAAATGATCCAAATATCCATCAAATTGGTGAAGTCTTTGACCTAATTCACTCACTCATATATAATGAACACTTGACAATTCACAAGGCACGAATTTGCAGCCTCCAAGAGTAAGTTTCACAAATCAAAAAACCATCCAAAAACTCAAATTCGGATTCATCCATACAAGGCATTAAAAGGTAATTTGAGGACACAGCTATGATCCTTGGACATCATTGAGTGGAAACCAATGCTTGGTTGCATCCAAAACCATTCACATAGCATAACCCGAATGCATCTTGTTCATCTTTAAAATTTTTTCGATTTGAACTATTTATGCAGTAACAATGAAATCTAACTGTATATTTGTGTTAGTGATGATGTATAGATGCTTTCTGGACAAAAAACTTGAAGCTTCATGACCTAAATCGCAAACGGCCATTGTTAGGGTTTGGAACTTAGTTTTAGGGTTTCACGATTTAGACAATATAAATAAATTCTAGCAACGTGAATTGATTGTATGAGTCATAAGGAACTCATTGGTATAAACAATTTGAAGAAATTGTACTGTTTCGTTGGTGTTTGATTTTCGCAGGTTCTGAGTATGGAAGAACACGCAGGAAAAGTCGTAGGTAAAATTGTATGAATTTTCGCAGGTAAAAGGTAGAAGAAGAAGAAGCTGCGCGCGAAATTCCAGATTCAAAAAATTGTTTAAAAATATTATGATTTGTTTCTGTTGTTATTTCACAAGCAGATGCTTGTCTCAGTGGTAAGACGCGCGTGTATACTACCTGCAAGCCTGGGTTCGAATCCTGGCTTTGTACAATTTTTTCTTATTTTTTTCAGGTTAATCAGGAAGCTTCATATATTATGCATTATTGCCACTATACTATCAGATGCTCTCACCTAGCTGGGATGGTAATGTGTTTGTGTGATACTATGAAGGTCCTGGGTTCGATTCCCCCCAGGCCTTTTGTTTTTTCCATTATTTTTTCTGATTTTTAGGCTGAAGAAACAAAACCAATTTGATGCCCTTTCCTCTCACCTGCGCGCATGATGGCCTAGTGGTATGTGTTGCTGATGGCAAGCTAAAGGTGCTGGGTTCAAACCCCAGCCAGGTAAGTTCCTTTTTTTTTTTTTTTTCTTGTTTATTATTATTTTTAATTAATATGTTTATAATATAACTAAATAAATTTTAAAAGATATATATAATGTATGTATTATTATTTTCTCTATTATAATCTAAACTCATTTTTTTTATTATTAAATATCATTAGAAAAATAATTTAATTTTGTATAATTAATAATTAATCCTAATTTATTTTCTAAACATATGAACCCTAATTTTCTAAAACCCTAAAAAATATATTTCTTTTCAAAACCCTAATTTTCTTTTCTTCTTTTATATTATTATTTGTATTTATAATTTAATTAAAATTCTTGATTTAATTTTTATTAAGTATATAAATTGTTTATAATTTAAAATTTTGTACATAAACATGTTTAAAAATTAAAATGCTTAATTTATTTTTTATAATATGTAAATATTCTACAATTGTTTATACTTTAATTTTACATGAAAATAATTTCTATTATATGTTTAAAATTGCTAATTTAGTTATGTTCATAATTAATCTTATAATTAATTTAAAATTTTATAATTAATATAATTGTTCAAATTTTTCTACTAACCATTAAAATTTTGTTTATTATAATCTTTTTGTTTATTATTATTATTAACCATGTTTATTACTAACCCCATTTATTTTTAAATTGTGATTATTTTCACTAACCCCTATTATAATTATTTATTTATTCTTGCTTATTTATTTTGCTATTTATTTAAATTGCTTTATTATTATTATTGTAACTGCTCCTGGATGTAATTTTTTTTGTAATATTTAAATTATTTATTTTTATGCCATGGTTAGTAAAAATAGGGAGTGTAACATGTATGTATATTTAAAATTGAATTTAGATCACTTAATTTAAAAGATAAAATATTAAAATTGAACACTCACATACGTAAGTCGATCTTTGATCGCCATCTCACTTTCTAGGGTTACCTCTCATTGTTGCCTAATTAAAAGGTCAAGTAGGGTGTATAAAGCAAAAGTCCCTTAAAAATAAAGTCATCTAGTCCCATAACAGATAAAAGATCAAGTCCCTTAAATGGTTGCCTTCATAATGATCTTGTCCCTCTCGAATAATGATGACAGTCCCTCCAAAAATGCTTAATACACCCCACAGTTGCCTTCATTAAACAGATGTCCCTTACTTGTCCCATACATCCAAGGTAATGACTACCTATTCCTTAATAATAGGGATAGTCTTACCATTTAAAGGATTCAAGAACAGAAAAGACTTAAACTTAGGGTAGGTTCCTCCTAGATACTTGCTCACTATTCAAAAACTTTTCAAACACTTCACACATTTCAAACAATTTTCAAAACAAAGGTTTATACGCATCCGTACATGGATCATTATAAACACTTAAGAAAATTTTTATTCACACACTTCACATTTCAAAAAACATTTTAGAGTGAGCTAAGTAACTAAGAGCCCATGGATAACCATGGATGTAAAGGGTGCTAACACCTTCCCTTTACATAACCTACCCCCCGGACCCAAAAATCTTTTAAAAGGTCTTTCCTATTCTTTTATGCCTTTCCTTTAGATAAAATAAAAGTCGGTGGCGACTCTTGCTATCCGCAACATAACTAAAGTCAGTTCTCCCACCGTGTTACAGAACTGGCGACTCTGCTGGGGATTCAATTAAAGAGGGGTACCCTTAGGAATTAGATCACTTAAATTGTTTGCTTTGTTTGCTTTATATTACTTGTTGGGCTCTTATGTGTGAAAGATCCTAACCCGGATCTAGTGTACCTTAGGTAAATGGCAATAGACCAAGGAAACTGTACGGCGTATACCGATATGGTTGATCTGGTGGCCATAGTTAGTGTGACTTCTTGGTTGGTGTTTATGTTCCTTAAGTCAAGTTGAGGATAATATGAGGCTGCCATATGTTGTCAATGCACTAACTAACTTTTAGAACCCTAGTTAACTCATCTTGGCCTTTAGAAAGTAGTGAGATAACCGGCTTTGGTGCAGACTGAAGTTGGTTGATACTCGATACTACGCTCATTGAGATCCTAAACTTGGAGGGTTTTGGTTGGCAAGTAAGTTGCCTAATGAACAACCACCCTTGTGAAGGATCAATGATATTGAGATCCCTTAGAACCTGGTTACTTTTGTAGGACAGGATGAACCATCTAACTTCAGGGGAGGGTATTTACCTTTGAACCTCATGCAAGCCTTTAAACCTAGGGCTATTGTGTGACTTGCTTGTGTGTGCCACATGTTTGTGATTGAGCATAACATCATGACATCATCATGCATCATAAGCATAGCATTTTCACTAACCATTTCAAGGACCAAAGGATTTATCTTTGTTCTTTGTTGCAGGTCATGGCTTCTGCTCGTAGAAACACCATCAGGATCAACTTTGTGGGTATACCTGCTAAGCTTAAAGAATTGGTTTCTCAAGTGTCTGATCATTCCCAGTTCATCAAGAGACATGGTCACCTATTGGATCTAGTCACTTCAGGGTTCAATGAAGACATGATGAGTGTTCTGTTTCAGTTCTTTGACCCTAAGCACCATTGCTTTACATTCCCTGACTATCAGCTGGTTCCTACAATGGAAGATTTCTCTAAACTTCTGGGTATACCTGTTCTTGATCAAAGACCCTTCACAGGCTTGGAGAAGGAGCTTAAACCAGAGGTTATTGCTGCAGCTCTACATCTAAAGAAGTCTGACATTGTTCTAGAAACGAGAAGCGGAGTCAAGGGTATTCTTGCTAAAGTATTAATGGATAAAGCTCAAGTGTTCTTGAAGGCCATGAGTTATGATGCTTTTGAGGAGATCTTAGCCTTGCTGATTTATGGCTTAGTATTGTTCCCCAATCCAGATCAGTTCATAGACGTTCATGCCATCAACATATTCCTGAGTCACAATCCAGTGCCTACCTTGCTTGGAGACATACTACATTCTCTTTATACCCGTACTACAAGAGCAAGAGGAACTTTGATGTGCTGTATACCTTTACTCTCCAGGTGGTTTATTTCTCACCTTCCTCGCTCAGTAATGAAGAATGAGCAAGGGTTCAGGTGGTCCAAGAGGATTATGTCACTCTCTCATTCAGATATCCATTGGTGCTCCAGAACTATGGAGAATGTCACCATCATTGACCTTTGTGGGGAGTTTCCTAATGTGCCACTTCTAGGCATAAGAGGAGGCATCACCTACAACCCCTCTCTAGCTTTACGACAGTTTGGTTACGCTCGGAGTGATGGCCCACATGACATGTTAATCCAGGGCATTGTGTTTGACTACGACAACGATATTCAAGGTTACCGTCAGAGATTCATACGAGCATGGGGAAAAGTAAACAGGGTCGACTGCAAGACACTGGAGCCTAAGTACACTATTCCTATGGAGGCTTATCTCAGATGGGTGCGATCTCGTGCTCAGACTCTCATGATGCCATATCCTGCTATCCTGCCAGTTACCATGGAACCTGTTGCTGAAGGAGATACTGCTTATACCATCCTTCACCCAGACATGCCTACTGACATGGAAGACTTGCAGAGATCCTGGATCCAATTGAAGGAGCAAAGGGATACTTTTGAGGCTCATTACAAAGCAAGCCAAGAAAGAATCCTGGAACTAACAAAGCAACTTCACGAGGAACGGAATCTCAACTCATACCTCAACACAAAGAGGAAACGTCCATGGGAGACTTAAAACCCCATCTTTTGTACTTATTTCACTTTCATTTTTGTAAGCCTAAAAGGCAAAACAAGTTATTACTAATAAAAAGTTACTTTCTTGTTTATCTAAGCAAATTTAAATCCTGCGGTTCTTGAAAACATTGCATATGCATTCCCATATCATTTCATTGCATCACAGGTTTATAATTGTGCACAGGTTTCTCATCTTCTCGCTGTTTATTTCAGCAATGGCTCTTGAACAATCAGTTAAGGATCTCCAGGCACAAAATGCACAGTTCCAAGAGCTGATCTTGAACCTGTCCAAGGGGCAGGATGAATTGAAGGCACTGCTGGCCAAGAAGACTAAGAAGACTAGAAGGTCAGCTGGCCCGATCAACATGGGAAGAAGGTTCAAAGGCCATGCCAAGACCAAAGAACCAGTTGAAGACTATGAATCTGAAGAGTCTGAAAAAGAGGGAGGCAGTCTCCACAACACTATGGGGGACTCTGATTTTGAGGCTAATTACTACCATGAGCCTAACGAAGACAAATTCAAGATGCTGGTGGATAGAATGGATGCTATGGAGTTGCAGAAGTCATCTGGGCTGGATTTTGAAGATTTGAGTCTGATATCTGGGGTAGTCATACCCATTGGTTTCAAGGTTCCTACCTTTGTTGTTTATGATGGGGTCTCTTGTCCCAAGCTGCATTTGAGGTCTTATGTCAGAAGAATCCAACCTCACACTGCTGATAAGAAGTTGTGGATCCATTTTTTCCAAGAGAGCTTATCTGGAGCTCAATTGGAGTGGTATTATCAATTGGAGAGTGTCAACATCAGGGATTGGAATGATCTTGCTGAAGCTTTCTATAAGCAATATCAATACAATGCTGATTTAGCTCCCACTCGCATACAGCTGCAAAGCATGTCTATGGGTGCCAAAGAAAGTTTCAAGGAGTATGCTCAGAAGTGGAGAGATTTAGCTGGAAGAGTTCAACCCCCTTTAACTGACAGGGAATTGGTTGATATGTTCATGTGTACACTGAATGGTCCTTTTTACAGTCATATCATTGGAAGCTCATCATCTGGCTTCACTGAGTTGATAATGACAGGAGAGCACGTGGAAAATGGTATAAAGAGTGGCAAAATCCAGGTGGGTACTTCTTCATCAGGTGCTGCAAAGAAGCCTCCCACTGGGAAGAAAGAATCCAATGCTGTTTATGGTCAACCTGATCGTAATAGAAGGCATCAGTCTGTTAGTGCAGTTCATATTTCAAATCCAACTCCTACAATACCAGAGCAGCCACAGGGCAACCAACAGAGGGCTAGAAGACAGTTCACAAAAATCAACATGTCAATGGCTCAGGCATTGCAACACTTGTTGAAGGCTGAACTTATTACTTTGAAAGAGGCTCCTCAGAATCCTAATGTTACCTCTCCCAGGTACAATCCCAATGCACGATGTGCATATCATTCAAACTGTCAGGGACATGATACTAATAACTGCTGGGTCTTGAAGAATAAAATTCAAGATATGATTGAGGCTGGAGAGATTGAGTTTGATCCTCCGGGTACTCCAAATGTGATTACTGCTCCAATGCCAAATCACGAGAAGACTGTCAATGCCATTGATGAAGATTTACATATCTATTCAGTTGCGGAGTTGACCACACCATTGTCTGTCATCAGGAAGAAGTTAGTACAAGCTGGGTTCTTTCCGGGTTGTCGTGAAGATTGTGTTTATTGTGAGTATAATCCAGATAGTTGTTGGAGGTTGAAGGACGGAATTCAACGTCTCATGAATAATTACACCATAGTGTTTGAAAGGAGACCACCTTCTGTGGAGAGTATGGTGGAGCATATTACTAAAGGTAAGAAGACTGAAGAGGTTGACATGGTTGATAAAGTACCGGTAAGGATCACTTCAAAGGGACCTATTAAAATCACCCATCAGGGTCCAATCAAGATTACTGCCGAAGGTCCTGTGAAAGTTGTTGCTGAAGCCAGAGTGGCTCCTATGGTCATTACTACTCCTGGTCCTATTCCGTATACGTTTGATAAAGCTGTGCCTTGGCATTATGGGTATGATGTTTATATCCATGGTGTTAAGCAGGAGCCCTTAGCTGATGTGCCTGTTGATGTTGATAATATTGCTGGATCTAGTAAGATCACACGAAGTGGAAGAGTCTTCTCTCCTCCAGTGGCTTCCAAGAATGCAGTTACTCCTGCTGCTACCTCCACCACTGATGCTCGGGGCAAAAGTCCTGTTATTGAGCCTATACCTACTGATGTACCAGCTGCTGATGACCTCTCTAAGCAGATGGAAGAAGTACTGAAAATCATTCGCAAGAGTGATTATGACATTGTTGATCAGTTAGGGCATACTCCTTCCAAGATTTCTATGCTGTCTTTGTTGGTATGTTCTAAAGCTCATGCAAAAGCTTTGATCAAGTTTCTGAAGACTGCTCATGTACCCAATGCAATTTCTGTTGACCAGTTTGAGAATTGTGTTGCCCACCTGACCTATGATAATGGGTTAGGGTTTTCTGATGTTGATTTGACCCCTGCCAAGAGGGATCATAACAGGGCCTTGCATGTCTCAATTAAATGCAGGGGCACTACCCTGTCACATGTATTAATAGACAATGGTTCCTCTCTGAATGTGTTGCCCAAGGAAGTCCTGAATAATCTGAGTCCTGAAGATGTTGTGCTGAAGCCCAGTAGTATTGTGGTGAAGGCTTTTGATGGTTCTAGAAGAGTAGTGCATGGGGAAATTGACCTGCCCATCAAAGTTGGTTCTCAGGTTTTTAATGCTACATTTTATGTTATGGATATTCGTCCTTCATACTCTTGTTTGCTTGGTCGTCCCTGGATCCATGGGGCAGGTGCTGTAACCTCTACATTGCATCAGAAGCTGAGATATCCGGTAGAAGGAAAAGTTGTTACTGTCTATGGAGAAGAAGAATATTTTGTCAGCCATGTGAATACCTTCAAGTATCTGGAAATGGAAGGTGAATATGTTGAAACTCCGTGTCAGACATTTGAAGTGGTTCCTTGGATTGTTAATGATTATGTAGCTCCTCCGGTTGTCAAGAAAGTTCCTGTGGTCACCATAGTACCTCCAACAATGGCAATGGCCTCCCTCAACGATGCTAGAGCTGTGGTGGATGAAGGTGGTTGTACTATTTGGGGTCAGCTCCCTGATATCCCATACAAGTCTGACAAATTTGGTTTGGGTTTCACTGCAGAGTCCCAGAAGGTTGTTCGTCGTGCTCGTGCTGTTCGTATCACAAATCAAGGGGTTATGAAAGATCAGATCAATGATGTGGGTGACTATGAAGAAGACTACAATCTGGATGCTTGGATTTTTCCTACTGTGGGTGCTGGGATCAATAATTGGAAAGCTGAAGATGTTATTCCTATCTCCTTTAGTCAGGAGTAAATACTATTACTGTGTTGTTGCTTTTTAAGTTTGTAATTTCTTGAACAATTAAAACTCTCAAGCCTTGTGCCTTACCCGGGGCACAATGGTGTGCTTGTTACGGGCTGTCATTTCATTTGCATACTTCATTCAATAAAAATCAGTGGACGTTTCGTTTTCGTAAATATTGTGTTCCTTGTCTTTCTTTTCTTTTATTTTTGTTCTATCAGCTACGTGTTCTTACACACACCCACATCACTAAAATGCAGATCCTCATCCACTCTGGATCCTGTTGATAACAGTTCTACTATTGCCAATTATAATTTCGAGAATCCGATCTATCAAGCTGAAGACGGAAATGAGGACGATTGTGAAGTACCTATAGAGCTTGCTAGGTTGTTACAACAAGAAGAGAAAGCTATACAGCCACATGAAGAGCCAATCGAAGTTGTGAATCTAGGAACTGAAGAAAACAAGAAAGAGGTCAAGATAGGGGCTGAATTGGAGGATAGTGTCAAGAGCAGATTGATTCAGATGCTACGAGACTATGTGGAGATCTTTGCTTGGTCTTATGAAGATATGCCAGGGTTGGATACAGACATTGTGGTTCACCGTCTACCAGTGAAAGAAGATTGTCGTCCAAAGAAGCAGAAGGTTCGTCGCATGCGTCCTGAAATGTCAGAGAAGATCAAAGCAGAGGTAATGAAACAGTTTGATGCAGGGTTCTTAGCTGTGACTTCTTATCCTCAATGGGTTGAAAATGTGGTGCCGGTACCTAAGAAAGATGGTAAGGTACGTATGTGTGTAGACTACAGGGATTTGAACAAGGCCAGTCCCAAAGATGACTTTCCACTTCCTCATATTGATGTTCTGGTAGACAACACTGCTCAGCATAAGGTATTCTCTTTTATGGATGGTTTTTCTGGTTACAATCAGATCAAAATGGCACCTGAAGATATGGAGAAGACAACATTTGTTACACAGTGGGGCACTTTTTGCTATAAAGTGATGCCATTTGGTTTGAAGAATGCAGGGGCAACATATCAGCATGTTATGGTGGCTTTGTTTCATGATATGATTCATCATGAGATAGAGGTATATGTGGATGATATGATAGCCAGGTCCCAGAATGAAGAGCAACATCTTGATCATTTGCATAAATTGTTTGAGAGGTTGAAGAAATACAAGTTAAGATTGAACCCAAACAAGTGTACTTTTGGAGTTAGATCTGGTAAACTCCTGGGTTTCATTGTCAGTGGAAAAGGTATTGAAGTGGATCCTGCAAAAGTAAAAGCTATACAAGAGATGCCAGCTCCCCGTACTGAGAAGGAGGTTAGAGGTTTCTTGGGACGATTGAACCACATTGCAAGATTTATTTCCCAATTAACTGCCATCTGTGAGCCAATCTTCAAGTTGTTGAAGAAAGATCAGGTGATGGAATGGAATAATGAATGCCAGACTGCCTTTGATGAAATCAAGAGATATCAGCTAGAACCTCCAATTTTGATGCCACCAGTTGATGGAAGACCCTTGATTATGTACTTAACTGTGTTAGACAACTCAATGGGGTGTGTGTTGGGACAACATGACGAGTCTGGTCGAAAAGAGCAGGCAATATACTACCTTAGCAAAAAGTTTACCGACTGTGAAACAAGATACTCACTGCTCGAGAAAACTTGCTGCGCTTTGGCATGGGCTGCTCGCCGACTAAGACAGTATATGTTGACTCATACTACCTTATTGATTTCAAAAATGGATCCAATCAAGTACATATTTGAGAAACCTGCTCTCTCCGGAAGAATTGCAAGATGGCAAATGATCTTGACAGAATATGACATACAGTATACCACTCAGAAGGCCATTAAGGGAAGTGTTGTAGCAGATCATTTGGCTCATCAAGCAGTAGATGATTACCAGTCAATGAGTTTTAAGTTCCCTGATGAAGACATTATGATTATTACCAAAGAACCTGGACAATATGACGGACCTGAACAAGGATCCCGATGGACTATGGTTTTTGATGGTGCCTCTAATGCACTTGGTAATGGTGTTGGTGTTGTGATTAGTTCCCCTGAAGGTTGTCATACCCCGATTACTGCCAGACTTTGTTTCTATTGTACTAATAACATGGCTGAGTATGAGGCATGTATCCTGGGTATTAAAGCTGCTATTGATATGAAGATTCAGTTCCTTGACGTATATGGAGATTCAGCCCTGGTAGTTAGTCAGATTAAAGGAGATTGGGATACCAAGCATGATAATCTCATTCCTTATAGAGAGCATGTGTTGTCTTTGATCCCACATTTCAAAGAGATTACCTTTGAACATATTCCACGAAGAGAGAATCAGTTGGCAGATGCTTTGGCCACCATGGCATCCATGTTTGAGATCAGCTGGGATGATGAAGCTCCCAAGATTACTATTGATAGATTTGAAAAGCCTGCATACTGCAATGAAATTGATACAGAAGGGGCAGAGGAGAAGCCTTGGTTCTATGAAGTGAAAAGATATCTTGAAGCCCAGGAGTTCCCTGAAAGGGCATCTGTCAAGGATAGGAAATTTCTGAGAAAGTTCTCTGCTAAGTTCTTTTTGAGTAATGGCATTTTGTACAAGCGCAATCATGATTCAACTTTGCTTCGTTGTGTGGATAAGAAGGAAGCAACAAAAATTATGGAAGACATGCATGATGGGATCTTTGGCACTCATTCTAGTGGTCATACTATGGCAAAGAAGATATTGAGAGCAGGTTACTATTGGTCTACCATGGAAGCTGATTGCTACCAACACTCCAGAACGTGTCACAAGTGTCAGATTTATGCTGATAAAGTACATATACCTCCATCACCCTTGAATGTGTTGACCGCTCCTTGGCCTTTTGCCATGTGGGGCATTGATATGATTGGTGAGATCAAGCCTACTGCTTCTAATGGGCATCGTTTCATCCTGGTTGCTATTGATTACTTCACGAAGTGGGTAGAGGCAGCTTCATTTGCATCTGTTACCAAGAATGTTGTGGCTCGATTCATTAAGAATAATCTCATATGTAGGTATGGCATCCCTGAAAGGATCATTACTGACAATGGCTCTAATCTGAACAACACTATGATTACTGATCTCTGCACGCAGTTCAAGATTAAGCATCACAACTCTTCTCCGTATCGTCCGAAGATGAATAGGGCAGTGGAAGCTGCTAATAAGAACATTAAGAAGATTGTACAGAAGATGACTGTTACTTACAAGGATTGGCATGAGATGTTGTCGTTTGCTCTTCATGGTTATCGTACCACAATACGTACTTCAACAGGGGCAACCCCATTCTCCTTGGTCTATGGTATGGAAGCAGTTCTGCCCATTGAAGTTCAGATTCCCTCCTTAAGAATTATGAAGGATGCAGGCTTGGATGAAGATGAGTGGATTCAGACTCGACTGGACCAGATAAATTTGATTGATGAGAAGAGGTTAGCAGCAGTTTGTCATGGCCAGATGTACCAGAAGCGAATGATAAAAGCTTTTAATAAGAAGGTTAAGCCAAAGGTATATCAGGCCGGTGACTTGGTAATCAAGCGTATCATATTACCACAGGGTGATCCTAGGGGCAAGTGGACTCCTACATATGAAGGACCATTTGTAGTCAAGACAGTGTTTTCAGGAGGTGCTATGATACTCACTACTATGGATGGTGAAGATTTCCCACAGCCTGTAAACGCAGACATAGTTAAAAAATACTACGCATGAAAAGAGACCCGCTAGGTTGACAGGCCTAGGCAAAAATAAGGGCATCCCGGCAAACCAAAAGGGTTTGGGCAAAAATTAGGGATATATATAAAAAGATGTACACCCGGCAAGTCGAAAACCTGAAAAGGCGGCTTGGGCAAAAAAGGGTATCCCGGTGGATTGAAAACCTGAAAGGGCAATCCAGGCAAAAGTTAGGGATTAAAGCGTATGACTATGTCTCGTTTGGATCACTCATGAAACTGCAACTAGTTGTGTTACTTACTCAAGCTCGAATAGATAAAGCTCAATCCAATCGTTTCCGTCTCAACAGCAGAAGATGAGATACTTGAAGATAATGGCAATAGTAGAATTGAAACTCAATAGGATTATTTCCCACATAGCTGATTTTCTTTGTTCTATAAAAAAAATTCATGACAAAATCCTCTTACTAGGGTTTATGTCTCCTTGTACAAACTTACCTATGTATAGGTCACCCTTTGATATAAATAAAATTCCATTTTTGAATCCTGATTTACTTTTACCCTATTTACATAAGCGAAACGTCCATTGGTTGTGTTTGAATGTATGTATGCTTTTGAATATGATTGATGTTTACCAGAAATGTATGTATGCTTAATATGATTGATGTTTACCAGAAATGCATAAAAATGCAGTAATAGTATTTACTAAGGACGAACGAGGGAAGGATTTCAACGAAGCTTCGCCAGTTCATCTCTACAAGACAGTCACAAACCCTCAGTAGGACAAATCCATCTTCATAAAGTCACATCTCCCCTGGAATTTATATCCATCTCTTTTACCTCATACGGATATTCGGGAATTTACTTTCCAATAAGGGTACGACGAACGAAGACGGGAGGTTATATCTACCCTACTATCAAACGAAGACAAAGGTTATATATACCTTGCTATCCCCAGCAGACGGGAGGTTATATATACCTTGCTATCCCCAGCAGACGGGAGGTTATATATACCTTGCTATCCCCAGCAGACGGGAGGTTATATATACCTTGCTATCCCCAACAGACGGGAGGTTATATATGTCTTATTATCAAACAAGACGGGAACGAGTTCCTCATATTCTTCAGCAACAAACTGGGATTTATTTTCCCTGGCCAGCAGTTGTTATATGAAGATATCCAGACGCTTCCGGCAGTATCATATCATACATACATCATTTACATCATATCATAACATACATATCCATAGATACATAATACATTACTTATGTGCATCATACTATACATGCATCCATAATGCATAAACTAATGCTACCATATAGAATGCTACTTTGTTTTCAGGTTAATTCTCCAGCAAACAAACTTCATCAACAACTTGTGACTATCAGGACTGCTTTATCCTCCTGAAAAGTTATCATTCCTCAGGATTGCTTTATCCTCCTGAAAGCATACTATTACCTCAGGATGGCTTTATCCTCCTGATAGCTCATCACTACCTCAGGATTGCTTTATCCTCCTGAAAGCTTATTACTACCTCAGGACTGCTTTATCCTCCTGACAACTTCTTATACCTCAGGACTGCTTTATCCTCCTGAAAGCATATCATCCCTCAGGATTGCTTTATCCTCCTGAAAGCTTATTATTACCTCAGGACTGCTTTATCCTCCTGAAAGTTATCATCACTACATCAGGACTGCTTCATCCTCCTGAAAGCATATCGCTACATCAGGATTGCTTTATCCTCCTGAAAGCTTATTATCTCGTCAGGATTGCTCCATCCTCCTGAAAGCCTATCATCCCTCAGGAATGCTCTATCCTCCTGAAATCATATTATTACCTCAGGATTGCTTTATCCTCCTGACAGCTTCTGGTACCTCAGGATTGCTTTATCCTCCTGAAATTATATTATTACCTCAGGACTGCTTCATCCTCCTGATAGCTATCATCATTACCTCAGGATTGCTTCATCCTCCTGAAATCATATTATTACCTCAGGACTGCTTCATCCTCCTGATAGCTATCATCATTACCTCAGGATTGCTTCATCCTCCTGAAAGCATATTATCAATTTCTCAGGACTGCTTTATCCTCCTGAAAGCTTATTATTACCTCAGGACTGCTTTATCCTCCTGAAAGTTATCATCACTACATCAGGACTGCTTCATCCTCCTGAAAGCATATCGCTACATCAGGATTGCTTTATCCTCCTGAAAGCTTATTATCTCGTCAGGATTGCTCCATCCTCCTGAAAGCCTATCATCCCTCAGGAATGCTCTATCCTCCTGAAATCATATTATTACCTCAGGATTGCTTTATCCTCCTGACAGCTTCTTGTACCTCAGGATTGCTTTATCCTCCTGAAATTATATTATTACCTCAGGACTGCTTCATCCTCCTGATAGCTATCATCATTACCTCAGGATTGCTTCATCCTCCTGAAATCATATTATTACCTCAGGACTGCTTCATCCTCCTGATAGCTATCATCATTACCTCAGGATTGCTTCATCCTCCTGAAAGCATATTATCAATTTCTCAGGACTGCTTTATCCTCCTGAAAGCTTACTACTACCTCAAGACTGCTTTACCCTCCTGAAAGCTATCATTTTACCTTCATATTTTGGACTGCTTTATCCTCCAAGAAACGTACCTGAAGAATTTTTCTCCAAGTGGCATCTTTAAGCCCACTCAAGCATATTCAACTAGTCATCTGTATCATTCTACGCACCGGTGAGTGCAAATTTTTGGGCTTTTGTGTTCAATCCCCTTCAACCTTCCAGGTCACGACTGGAAAATATACCAATCTAACCCCTCAGGTTTCAGAAAATTGAACAGGGGCAGCTGTTGCACCCCAAAATTTTCCCTCACAATACAAGACTTTGTGTGCTAAGAAGGTTCACAAAGTTCACAAGATTCACAATACTTACAAGACCTTTCATGAGGTTCATAAAGTCTACAAGTCACTTTATGAGGTTCACAAGGTTCACAAGGTTCACAATACCTCACATGAGGTTCACAAGACATTTTATGATGGTTCACAAGGTTCACAAAGTTCACAAATTGGTCAGAAGAGTTGACAAACCCCTCAGACAATGCACCTCCTAAGCAGTACATCCAAAACTAGGGTTTTTGACTTTAATCAGGCTAAATGAACTTCCAAGACTTCAAGTGAGCTTCATAACATCTTATATGTGTGTAAGAACCCCCATGACAAGTTTCAAGACTTTTCTCAAAAGTTTGCTCAGTCAGATGATCAGATAAGTCAAAATCAGTCAAAGTAGTTAAAAAGTCAAACTGAGGTCAACTGTGGTCAAACCAAAGTCAAACTTCATGATTTTTTTCCAACATCAAGTATATGAAGTAAAATTCATCATTTGATCAAGGGTTGATCATGATTCATCAAGGAGATTTCAGATCATCAAGAATCAGGAGTTTCTAAATTAGGGTTTCCTCAGTAAAAGTCAACTGAACTTTGACCAGCCATAACTTTCACATGCTTCATCACCAAGTCTCCATTAAAATCTCATTTTGAAGGAAATTGAATTCTCTACAACTTTGTGTCTCACAAGCCAAGTGTCGCTCCCACCAAATGAAGTCGGGTCAAATGGGGTACAGACGCGAACGGTCGGCGAAAAGAACAATGAGAACACACAGCCGTGAACTCACTGGAGATGAATAGAGTCGCCAGCTAGGCATTTTTATCCCGGAGGAAAGGTAATTCTGCATAGACCTAGAAAGATACGGATAAGACGGTTGCGAACCAGAGAGACTGAGAAAGGGGGTTGGTTACAACCTGGGAAGGTATTAGCACCCAGATTGTCCGCCGTACTCGACGGGATCCACGCTCGAAAAATTTGTGCTTTAAAGGGGTAGTGTCAGTGCAATTTGTGTATACAATAGCTGGAAAAGGATGTACAGGTGTCTGTGTAAAAGAAGTGTGAAGTGTGATATATACAGTGTCAGTGTAGGAACAGGAATAAGATGCTCAAGATCATGAGGCTAAAAGAATGAGGCTAGAAAGAGGGGGAATATACAGAGACTTTTGTTTGATAACCGTTAAGTTATGCCTACGTATCCTCTCGTGCAATGAGGAAGTCAGAACACCGTAGTTCGACCCAAAGAGACTGAAAGGTGAATTGACTGATGAACTGCTTGCTTGTCTATGCTCAAGTGTATGACCTGTCTGGCTCAGGTGCTAACTGTCTTGCATTAGACGGAAGAAGCAAGTTCTCGTTTGTGAGTGAAGGTGATGAGAAAAGAATCCCGGAGGAGACGATTATTGTTTGTTTTTGTATTTTCAGTCTTTTATTGCTTTTGAGAATTTGTTATAAGTTAATGAGCTTAAGCCTAAACCAATGGGTTGGTAAACTCATCACATCTTCCCTCTGATTAGGGGTAATGAGAGTACCTTAAGTGTGAAGTCAGCTTCTCACACTTAATCACCTTTGGTGTAGGATTAAGATCATTAACCTACTTGTGATTATTTAGATGTTTTTGTGGCTTTTGTTTAGTGTTAAGTAATGAGGTTAAGCCATAATCAAAGATTAAACAGACTCATTACACCATCCTAAGAGAAGGATAATAGATGAGGGTGTTTAAGCTGAGGAAAACTCCTCAACTTAATCCATGATTAGGGGTTAAACTCATGACAAAACAAGCCTTTATTAGATGGATTTTATTTAATGATATGATGATGAAGTGTTTCTTAGGGTTTGTAAGACAACTTGAGGGGGACTTGTCCATTAACACTAGGGTTAGTCCTTCTTAACCAGTTAAGGAAGAATTAGAACCCTAATGCAAGGCCCAAGTTACAAGTGTGATGTCTTGATGATTATTAAGTGGATTGATTAAGATATTTAAACACATTAAGGGTTTAACACTTAGGATTAAAGTTATACACTCCATCCTAAGAGAAGGATGCAGGCATAAGCCTAATCACAAAGCCTTAAAGCCTTTAGGGTTTAGTCCCTGATTATGAGATGAGAAGAGATGACTCAAAAGAGACACAAAGGTAAAACTAAGAGGGGAGACTAATCAAAACCCTAATCATTGTCATGCTTGGTTGTTCCTAAGGTTTGTGAGGTTTGCAAGAACAATCTTCAATGGAACCACCAGGAAGCAGATGAAAGGATCAAGAGAAGCAAAGTGACTTGCTTCATTCAAGAAGTCAAGTCACTTGAAGAAAGAAAGTAAGAAGAAGAAGAATGAGCAAGCTCAAACTCAAACACATACAAAAATGCAGCAAGGATGCATAAAGGAGATGAAGAGAAGTTATGAGAAGTGAAGGCAAATTCACTTCTCAAAGTCACTTACCACCTGAAAAGTTAGAAAAGAAAGTGCAATGCAATGCAAAATGAGATGAAATGGTATGATTCAAAACCAAACCAGAAGCATATGCATGATGTTAATGATGCTATGAGATGCTACAAACCAGAAACAACACATGTGGATGATCATACAAGCTTATGAATGCAAATGAAGCAAGTTAGAACACATGAACATACATGAAAAGTTATGAAGTGCACATGACATACAACATGGCAAATGCATGATGCAATGATCAAACATGCTTTCAATATGTCTTATTATGTCAAATGAATCAAATGGATGCTTGAAATGTCATGGCAAGTCATGTTATGCAAGAGAATGCAAGATGGATGCATATGGAAGCCTAAATTAGGGTTTATGAACCAAACATCAAACAAAAATCAAAATCAGAAGCAAACCCTAAGATGAAAAATTAAAAATGCCACCCAAAGGACCCCTAATCCCATACTAAACCAATGCCCAAAGGAGAGGATTCAACTCTTCACCAATTTCAAGTTATGATTTTTACAAGATTCTAGGGTTTTTAGGGTTCCCAAACAAAAGAAATGCCAAACAAAATGAAAATGAAAGATCAAATCATGGCCTTTTTATCTCAAAAACTACATGCTAAACACAATGCAATGCAAAAAGAATCAATGTCCAATCCTTCATGAATAGGCAGAAATGATTTTTTGAACTATGGATCAAATTAATGCACAAAAATAATTTTAATTCAATGAAAAATTCTCAAAATGCATCAAGATCAAAAAAGAAATTTGGTTTGAAGGTTGGACAATGTTTCTAAATGTCTTAGAACATTTCATGAATTTTTTGGTGATTTTTAAATACCTAAAAGTATTTTTAATAAATTAATTTCCCTTAATCAATTAAAAATAATCCTTTAAATATTTAAAAATACTTTTTAAATGCAAAAATGAGAATAAAAATATTTTTTGTGTTTGAAAAATTAATGAAACTCAGGATAAAAATTTTCATAATTTTTAAACAATTTTTACTATTTTAAATAAATTGGGCAAATAAAATGGAAAGAAATGAAATAAAAAATGAAATTAAAATGAAGTCAACTGAGTGGAGGGTCAGGATTGAGTCTGGATTTGAATGGGTTGACCACGCGCGCTATCCAAGGGCTATGGTTGGCTCAGATTAAATTAATTTAATTAAGTTTAATTAAACTAACTAAAAGGATTAGGGCTAATTGAGTGCATCTGGACCTTTCATTCGCGCGGCAAGTCAATGGGTCAAGGCAATCCTACGCTCCACATTCAAATGACACTAATTACAGGGATTAGGGCATAATGATTTTCAGGTGGCCGGAGAAGACCTCCGGTCGTCTTCTCCGGTGGGAAGCCCACCTGAAAATCCCTAAAACTCTCAAAACCTAATTAAAATGAAATCTAAAAACATGGAAATGACCCCCATAACTTGCTGGATTAAAACCCCAAGCCCAAACTTATTTATTTTTCCCCAAACTCATGAATCGAGCAAAACAATTTTTTAGGTCACAGAGTTTCAGAGAGCAATTAAATTCTCATTTTATCACCATTTTCAAAACTAAAAACATCAGAACAATCAGTGAAGCATGGAGAACAAGTTTAGAACTTAAAAATCCATTTCTGGAAAAAAAGTTCTTGAGCTACCTGAGATTCGAAGCTTTCACTCCAGCAACTTTCAGACCTCCCCTCCTTGTGAAATCCACTCCTTATGACCTCTTGATGATGCTTGAATGCTTGAGAGAAATTTATATTGGCTGGTTGATGAGTTTGGATAGCTTCTGCTCAAGCTCAGTTGAAAATGGTAATGGTGATTCAGGCTGTTTCTGGCAATGGTGAAGGGTTGTTTGTGGTCAGGATGATGAGTGGAGAAGGTTTGTAGAGTTTGTTTGAGTGTTTGTGAGCTGTGGAGTGATTTTCGAATGAAACTGCAAGTTGGAGTGAAAATGGAGGAATGGTGGTCTTGCTTGATTCAGGCTCAAGTCTTGTTGTTTTAGACTCAGTGAAGCAATGTGAGTTGATGTGTGAAAATGGTTTGAATGTTTGTGAGCTGGGCAGAGAGATTCGAAGAGAAATGCAAATGGGGTGAGTTTTGTGTATGTGATGTTGTGGCCTGTTTCAGCTTGGCTTCTTCATATGTTTTGCTTGCTAAAGGATAATATAAACAATTCCAAGTGGCCAGAGGATGTGACATGGCCTGCTGTGATTGGGATGTTTGCTTTTGCCAAAAGTCAACTTTTTTGTAAGAGAGGTATGGCTTGAGTTCTAGCTTGGTACAATGGCTAGGGCTGGCGCAGCATGGTGTGGTGAGAGGCTAGCATGGTTCAGCATCCAATGTTGCAAGTGGTAGGAGGAGTGATCATGAGTTTTGCAAGTTGGTCATCTTTGGGAACTTCATGAAAATGCCTTGTTACACAAACCATGAACATGTGATCTTTTGGTCCAAATCTTATTTTTAGGACTTATGTGATGTTTGTGCATTGGTTTGATGTCAACTAGAAGTTACAAACAGCCTTGGTTCATGATTTTGCAAATTTCTCATTTGGTGCACATCTTGAAAATAAGTGATTTTTGGCAACTTTGTCACACCATAACTTTTGATCCAAAATGAATTAGGTCATGTTCTTGTACTTTTTGAAAAGGGAAAAATGTATTCTACAACTTTCATGACCAAAGTTTTTCCATTTGAAGCATTTTTGGATCAAGAATCAAGGCTTGAAAAATGGCACAAAATGACATATTCTTGAAAAGTCAACTATGCCCTAAAAAGTCAACTTTGCAAAAACTTCAAATTCTTGAATTTTGTGAACTTCTAACTTCTTCCATGATCAAATAAAGACCAAATACACTCAAAATGATGAAGATCACCCCTTGGTTGGGTCATTGGGGGCCTCAGATGCCCTGATTTTACACTGACTTGTCTAGAAAGTCAACTCTTGATCAGATGACTTCCCCATGGAATTTCTTCATGAAAATTGATATGCATACTCCCTACACCATATAGAGACCAATGGAAACAAGAATGACCAAAAAAATTGGAGTCATGGCCTCTGAAACCAAAACCCTAATTTTAGGTCATCTGTGCAGTCAAGCCTGACTCTGCATCTATACCAATCCCAGTTCTTGTGATTCTTTTGCATTTTTGACTTTGAGAGGATGTAATATGATATAAGAACACACATGGACCCCTTTGAAGTGATTGATGACCTTTGGAGTGGCTCAAGAAGCTCTTGGATTGCTCAGATCACAAACCCTAGATGCAGATGACTTAGAAGCAATGCAGTGAATCAAAATGAGATATGAGATGATATGATTGTGTTTATGCATATGAGAAATGATCACAAGCCATGGTGTGAATGGGTGAGGGCAAATTTGGTGTGTTTACAGCTGCCCCTATTCAAACATGAGTTAGCTGTGCGGGTTGTAAGCAACGGCTTAACAGGCAAAATAGATAACTTGTGGTTGAATACCAAAGACAGTCCAAAATTTGCACTCACGAAATGAAGAAGAAAAGGGATATAGATTGTAAAGGAAAATAAAGTATATTGTAAAGTGTAGGCGACGGAGGACGACCGTTGAGCAGAAGACGACTGCTGGGTAAAAGCAATGACGGGGACGGCCGACATGCTGGGAAAAGTGCGGGAAATAAAGCAATGACGGGGACGGCCGACATGCTGGGGATAAAAGGTAAAGCCAAGACAGGGACGGCCGACTAGCTGGGAAAAATGAGAAATTATGATGGGGACGACCATCAAGATAAAGTTGTAAAATTCTCTGGGGATTGATGAAACATGACGGGGACGGCCATCAAGTTCACAAAGTAAAACAACCAACGATGGGGACGGCCATCGGGCTAAAAAGGAAAGGGACCACGACGGGGACGGCCATCGGGTTAAAGAATAAATGAAATAAACAGATGATGAGGTACGGTCATCAAAGGTGAAGGACGATCACCTAGCAGGGGACGGCTGCTCTGTTGGGGATAAGATGAGGGACGGTCATCTAAGGTGGAGGACGACCACCTGGCAGGGTACGGCTGCCGAAAATATCGCGACATAGGACGAATGCCGAATAAAAGGTCAACGATGGGGACAACCATCGGATGAGCATGATGGAGGACGACCATCAAGAGGTGGAGGACGACCACCTAGCAGGGGACGGCTGCTCTCAAGGTTTGTCATGACATAGGACGAATGTCAGATAACCAAAATCAACAATGGGGACGGCCATTGGATAAAATGATGAAGGACGATCATCAAAAGGTGGAGGACGACCACCTAGCAGGGGACGGCTGCTAAAAAAACAACGACGGGGACGGCCATCGGACGAGCATGATGGAGGACGACCATCAAGAGGTGGAGGACGACCACCTAGCAGGGTACGGCTGCTCTCGGGTTTTATCATAACACAGGACGAGTGTTAGATAAAAAGAAATCTGCTTGTTGGCGATCTACTGGGGAGTAGTAAACACGGACGAGTGTTTATATCCAAGAAACAAAAGGTACAAGTGTTTAGGTATTGTGTATAGATTAAAGATGCGGACGAGCATCCTTAAGATTTTGATACGGACGAGTATCAGGTAGAAACAAATACTGACGCGTGTTCAAAGATGATGATACAGACGAGTATCAGCTGGTTAACAGAGAACACGGACGAGTGTTGAATCTGAGAGGATTCTTCTGGGGAATGATAGACACAGGCGAGTATCTATATTCAAGAAGACAAAAGTGTTTGACACAGTGTATGGATTAAAAATGCGGACGAGCATCCTTAAGACTATGATACGGACGAGTATCATGTAGAAACAAAACGCTTGTGTAACACGGTGGGAGAACTGACTTTAAGTTATGTTGCGGATAGCAAGAGTCGCCACCGACTTTTATTTTATCCAAAAGGAAAGGGTATAAAAGAACAGGAAAGACCTTAAGAGAATATTTTTGGGTCCGGGGGGTAGGTTATGTAAAGGGAAGGTGTTAGCACCCTTCACATCCATGGTTATCCATGGGCTCTTAGTTACTTAGCTCACTTTTGAATTGTTTTTGAAAGTGTAGGGTGTGAATAGAAAAATTTTTCAGAATAGTTAATAATGATCCATGTACGGATGCGTAGAAACTTGTTTGAAATTTGTTTAAGTGTGAAAAGTTTTTGAAGTGAGCAAGTACATAAGAGGAACCTACCCTAAAGTTTAAAGTCTTTCTTGTTCTTTATCCTTTGATTGGTAAGACTATCCCTACTATTAAGGAGTAGGTAGTCATTACCTTGGATGTAAGGGACATAAGAGGGACATTCTGTTTTATGAAGGCAACTGTGGGGTGTATTAAGCATATAGGAGGGACTATCATCATTTATTCGAAGGGACTTGATTTGTAAAGGCAACCATGAGGGACTTGATGATTTTTATCTTTTTAAAGGGACTTGCTTTATACACCCCACTTGACCTTATTATTTAGGCAACTTGAGGGATAACCTTAGAAAGTGAGACGGCGATTAAAATCGACTTACGTGTGTGAGTGTTTAATTTAATTATCTTATGATTAAAGTGATCTAATTTATTTTAAATAAAATACATATCTGCACTCCCTAATTACTAACCATAGCAAAAATAATTAAATAATTACAGAATTTACATCCAGGAGCATTTACATAATAATTATAATAAGCAAAATAATAAGCAAAATAGATAAATAGCAAAAATAAGTAAAATATAAATAAATAAGCAATAAATAATAAAAAATAAATAATAAGGGTTAGTGATAAATATAATAAAAAAATAAGGTTAATGAAAAACAAAATAATAATAATAATTAGAAATAATAAACAAGGTTAGAATAATAAAAATATAATATAATAATACATAATAGTTTAATTAGTAACAATAACAAAAATAAATAGAAAAATAATGATATGAACACAAAGTTTAATTTTAAATATATAATAAGAAAAATTTCTAAGCATAATATCATTTACAAGAATTTAATTATTTATGAATATATATTAACAATTATAAAAAAATATTTACACATTATAAGGAGAAAATAAGTTTTAAATATTATATTCATAAAATTAATCATATTTACAAAAAATTAATTTTATTAGTTATTATATTTACAAAATTTAGTTTCTATTAATTAGTATATTTACAATAAATTTTAAACATATACAAAAATATAATTATTAAATTGTCTCTTAAACATATATTGAAAGAAAGATAATTTGGATTAAAAAAATATATTTACAAATAAGTTAGAATTATTTTAAATAAACATGTACAATGATAATTACATCACAAATTAGAAAATAAAAACAATTAGGTTTTAATTGGTACTTAGAAAATAAATTAGGATTTTTGTTAGAAAAATATTTTTTAGGGTTTAGAATATACAAATTATTAGATAAATATATATCCTATAATTTAATTATACAAAATTACATACATGATAAAGAAAATAATTTCATGGAATTTATATATTTTAAAATATTAAGCATGCTTCATTATTATTATTTTTTAATTGTTTAGAAAAAACATATACACACAAAATCATATTTATAATTTAACATTTGAATATTTAAAACAAATAAAAGAAAAAGAATATGAAAAACTTACCTGACTGGGGTTTGAACCCAGATCAGTTTGGTTGCCAGCAATAGAAATCACCACCAAGCTACCACACACGCAAGTGAAAGAGGAAAGGGAATAATTGGATTTGTGCCTTGCTTGAAAAAATCCAGAAAATAGAGAAACAAAAAGGCCTGGGGTGGGATTCGTACCCAGGACCTTATGTATACAAGTATGCGCGCATTACCACCCGGCTGGAAGAGCCCATCTGACTATTGAATGGCAAGAAGCTATAATATATTCAATCTCCTTTTATCCTGAAAAATAGAACAAAAATAATGGTCCAAGCAGGATTCGAACCCATGCCATCACCCAACAAGCCTGCAAGCCTTACCATTGAGACACACACGCGCGTGTGATAAACAAACTAACAATTAAAGATAAAATATTTAATTAACATTTGAATTTTCTCAAACGCGCGGGAGGAGGTCATCTTCTACCTCCAGCGCTGCGAATTTAGCTATGAAAATAGCTGGAAGTTTACCTGCGAATTTTGCTACCTGTTCAAACCTGCGAAAATCCAAACTCTCATGAAACAGCATCAATTCATGAAATTGGTTAGTGATTCATAATCCTCACAGTTCACACAACAACTCTACGTTTCCAGAATTTATTTATATGCATTCAAACGTTAAACCCTAATTATGAGGTTATGAACCCTAACATGGCCGTTTGCGTTTTAGACACTCATTCTTCAATCCAATTGTCCAGAAACATTCCTTGGAACCTCACAAACACAAAAGATCAAACAAAATTCATTAATAATGCACAAATGAACAGAATCGAAAAATTGAAATTCAATGTAAAATTTGATTCGGGTTCATCAATGTGTGATGCTATGGGGCAATGTAATGATCTGGTTATGTTCCATGATGATCAAGGATCCTAGCCATGTCCTTATTTTACCTTCAAACCTCTTGGATGATGAAATCCGAATGCCACTTTTTTGATGAATTTTTGGTTTTGAAAACCTACCTTTGAAGCTGCTGGATCCGTCCTTGGTCAATGGCAATGAGTTTAGTATATATAGGAGACTCAATTAGGTCAAAAACTTTGATTGATTATGTGCAAGAATTGATTCAAAAAGATTCATCATAACAAGCTTTAAAATTTCAATATTTTTGTACCAATGCTTTCTATTTCAAGCCATTCCATATAACTCTTGCATCAATTTGTTCCATGCTGACTTTATGATATTCTAGAATCAATAAATCAATTAAATCTTCACATTTAATATTTTATCTAAATTTAAAATGATTTTAAGAATAAAAAATCATAATAAATTAATTAAATAAAATAAAAATTATGAAAATATTATGGAAATTTCGTGCATGATGTTGTTGTATGGGTTGGGTCATAATTTGGCCAGCCCATTTGGAGAAAATTGCTTTTAGGCCCCCATTTTCATCATAAACTATCACAAACTTTCTCAACTTTGCAAGGGCACATCTCCCCCAATTTTAAAGGTATGAGGGTGTTCTTGGACTTTTTGGAAAGCTTGAAGAGTCCTCTAAACAACCCCATTAGTTTCAGGTTCATATCATTTACCAATCTCAAGTTATGCCCTTTTGAAGTTGTTGACTTTTTGTTGACTTTTGAAATGACCTATAATGTCCTAGCTCATATCTTCCAAATGAAGCATTTTTGGGCTTAACTTGCAACATAAAAGTTGTAGGGAATTTCCTTCAAAATGAGCTTTGGATGGAGACTTGGTGATGAAGTATGTGAAAGTTATGACTGGTCAAAGTTCAGTTGACTTTTACTGAGGAAACCCTAATTTAGAAACTCCTGATTATTGATGATCTGGAATCTCCTTGATGAATCATGATCAACCCTTGATCAAATGATGAATTTTACTTCATATAATTGATGTTGGCAAAATAATCATGAAGTTTGACTTTGGTTTGACCACAGTTGACCTCAGTTTGACTTTTTAACTGTACTGACTGATTTTGACTTATCTGATCATCTGACTGAGCAAACTTTTGAGAAAAGTCTTGAAACTTGTCATGGGGGTTCTTATATACACATATACGATGTTATGAAACTCACTTGAGGTATTGGAAGTCCATTTAGCCTGATTAAAGTCAAAACCCTAGTTTTGGATGCACTGCTTAGGAGGTGCATTGTCTGAGGGAATTGTCAACTCTTCTGACCAATTGTGAACTTTGTGAACCTTGTGGACCATCATAAACTGTCTTGTGAACCTCATGGGAGGTATTGTGAAGCTTGTGAACCTTCATAAAGTAACTTGTAGACTTCATGAACTTCATGAAAGGTGTTGAAAGCATTATGGAACTTGTGAACCTTGTGAACCTACAAGAAGTAACTTGTAGACTTCATGAACCTCATGAAAGGTTATATAAATGTTGAGAAGCTTGTGAACCTTGTGAACCTTCAAGAAGTGACTTGTAGACTTCATGAACCTCATGAAAGGTTACATAAGCATTGAGAAACTTGTGAACCTTGTGAACCTTCTTAGCACACAAAGTCTTGTATTGTGAGGGCAAATTTTGGGGTGCAACAGCTGCCCCTGTTCAATTTTCTGAAACCTGAGGGGTTAGATTGGTATATTTGCCAGTCGTAACCTGGAAGGTTGAAGGGGATTGAACACAAAAGCCCAAAAATTTGCACTCACCAGTGCATAGAGTGATATTGATGGTTGGTTGAATATGATTGAGTGGGCTTAAAGATGCCACTAGGGGAAAGTTCTTCAGATATATTTCTTGGAAGATAAAGCAGTCCAAAATATGGAGGTATAATGAAAGCTGTCAGGAGTCTGGAACAGTCCTGAGGTATTGATGATATGTTTTCAGGATACTGGAGTAATCCTGATGTAACAGCATGTCTTCATGAGGATAGAGCAATCAATAATGATAACCCTAAAGCAGTCTTGAAGTAATAATATGATTTCAGGAGGATGGAGCAATCAATAATGATAACTCTAAAGCAGTCTTGAAGTGATGATTTCAGGAGGATAGAGCAATCAATAATGATAACTCTAAAGCAGTCTTGAAGCGATGATTTCAGGAGGATAGAGCCATCAATAATGATAACTCTAAAGCAGTCTTGAAGTGATGATTTCAGGAGGATAGAGCAATCAATAATGATAACTCTAAAGCAGTCTTGAAGTGATGATTTCAGGAGGATAGAGCAATCAATAATGATAACTCTAAAGCAGTCTTGAAGTCATGAGAAGTTATCAGGAGGATAAAGTAACCCTGAGGTGACAATAAAGCAGTCCCAAAGTAATAAGAAGCTTATCAGGAGGATAAAGTAACCCTGAAGTTACGATAAAGCAGTCCCGAAGATCATAAGTTTGTTTGTTGGATAATTAACCTGAAAACAAGGTAGCATTCTGTATAATAACATTAGTTTATGCTTTAGGTGTGTATGTATGATATGATGCACTTAGGTAATGTACTATATGTCTATGGATATATATGCTATGGTATGATGTAAATGATGTATGTATGATATGATACTGCCGGAAGCGTCTGGATATCTTCGTATAACAACTGCTGGCCAGGGAAAATAAATCCCGATTCGTTGCTGAAGAATATATAACCCTCTGTCTGCTGAGGATAACAGGGTATAGATAACCTCCCGTCTGCTGGGGATAGTAAGGCATAGATATAACCTCCCGTTGTTGGGGATAGTAAGGTATATATAACCTTTGTCTTCGTTTGGTAGTAGGATAAGTATAACATCCCGTTTTCGTTCGTCGTACCCTTATTGGAAAGTAATTTCCCGAATATCCGTATGAGGATAAAAGAGATGGATATAAATTCCAGGGGAGATGAGACTTTATGAAGATGAATTTGCCCTACTGAGGGTTTGTAACTGTCTTGTAAAGGTGAACCGGCGAAGCTTCGTTGAAATCCTTCCCTCGTTCGTCCTTAGTAAATACTATTACTGCATTTTCATGCATTTCTGGTAAACATCAATCATATTAAGCATACATGCATTTCTGGTAAACATCAATCATATTCAAAAGCATACATACATTCAAACACAACCAATGAACGTTTCGCTTATGTAAATAGGGTAAAAGTAAATCTGGATTCAAAAGATGGAATTTATTTATATCAAAAAGTGACCCATACACGGGTAAGTTTGTACAAGGAGACATAAACCCTAGTAAGAGGATTTTGTCATGAAGTTTTACAAAAGAAAATCAGCTATATGGGAAACAATCCTATTGAGTTTCAATTCTACTATTGCCATTCAAGTATCTCATCTTCTTGCTGTTGAGACGAAAACGATTGAATTGAGCTTTATCTGTCCGAGCTTGAGTAAGTGGTACAACTGGTTGCAGTTTCATGAGTGATCCAAACGAGACATAGTCATACGCTTTAATCCCTAACTTTTGCCTGGATTGCCCTTTCAGGTTTTCAATCCACCGGGATACCCTTTTTTGCCCAAGCCGCCTTTTCAGGTTTTCGACTTGCCGGGTGTGCACTTTTTACATATATATCCCTAATTTTTGCCCAAACCCTTTTGGTTTGCCGGGATGCCCTTATTTTTGCCTAGACCTGTCAACCTAGCGGGTCTCTTTTTTATGCGTAGTATTTTTTAACTATGTCTGCGTTTACGGGTTGTGGGAAGTCTCCACCATCCATTGTAGTCAGTATCATGGCACCTCCTGAGAATACTGTCTTGACTACAAATGGTCCTTCATATGTTGGAGTCCACTTGCCCCTAGGATCACCCTGTGGTAATATGATACGCTTGATTACCAAGTCACCAACCTGATATACCTTTGGCTTAACCTTCTTGTTAAAAGCTTTGATCATTCTCTTCTAGTACATCTGGCCATGACAAACTGCTGCTAACCTCTTCTCATCAATCAAATTTATCTGGTCCAGTCGAGTTTGAATCCACTCATCTTCATTCAATCCTGCATCCTTCATAATTCTCAAGGAGGGAATCTGAACTTCAATGGGCAGAACTGCTTCCATACCATAGACTAAGGAGAATGGGGTTGCCCCTGTTGAAGTACGTATTGTAGTACGATAACCATGAAGAGCAAATGGTAACATCTCATGCCAATCCTTGTAGGTAACAGTCATCTTCTGTACTATCTTCTTAATGTTCTTATTAGCAGCCTCAACTGCCCCATTCATCTTCGGACGATACGGAGAAGAGTTGTGATGCTTAATCTTGAACTGCGTGCAGAGATCAGTAATCATAGTGTTGTTCAGATTAGAGCCATTGTCAGTGATAATCCTTTCGGGGATGCCATATCTACATATGAGATTATTCTTAATAAACCGAGCCACAACATTCTTAGTAACAGATGCAAATGAAGCTGCCTCTACCCATTTTGTGAAGTAATCAATAGCCACCAGGATGAAACGATGCCCATTAGAAGCAGTAGGCTTGATCTCACCAATCATATCAATGCTCCACATGGCAAAGGGCCAAGGAGCAGTCAACACATTCAATGGTGATGGAGGTACATGGACTTTATCAGCATAAATTTGACACTTGTGACAAGTTCTGGAGTGTTGATAGCAATCAGCTTCCATGGTCGACCAATAGTAACCTGCTCTTAATATCTTCTTTGCCATAGTATGACCACTAGAATGAGTGCCAAAGATCCCATCATGCATATCTTCCATAATCTCAATTGCTTCCTTCTTATCCACACAACGCAGCAGAGTTGAATCATGATTGCGCTTATATAGAATGCCATTGCTCAAAAAGAACTTAGCAGAAAACCTTCTCAGAAACTTCCTATCTTTGACAGATGCCCCTTCAGGGAACTCCTGAGCTTCAAGATATCTTTTCACTTCATAGAACCAAGGCTTCTCCTCTGCCCCTTCAGTGTCAATCTCATTGCAGTATGCAGGCTTCTCAAATCTATCAATGGTAATCTTGGGAGCTTCATCATCCCAGCTGATCTCAAACATAGATGCCATGGTGGCCAATGCATCTGCCAACTGATTCTCTCTTCGTGGAATGTGCTCAAAGGTAATCTCTTTGAAATGTGGGATTAAAGACAACACATGCTCTCTGTAAGGAATGAGGTTATCATGCTTGGTATCCCAATCTCCTTTAATCTGACTAACTACCAGGGCTGAATCTCCATACACATCAAGGAACTGAATCTTCATATCAATAGCAGCTTTAATACCCAGGATACATGCCTCATACTCAGCCATGTTATTGGTACAGTAGAAACAAAGTCTGGCAGTAATTGGGGTATGACAACCTTCAGGGGAACTAATCACAACACCAACACCATTACCAAGTGCATTAGAGGCACCATCAAAAACCATAGTCCATCGGGATCCTTGTTCAGGTCCGTCATATTGTCCAGGTTCTTTGGTAATAATCATAATGTCTTCATCAGGGAACTCAAAACTCATTGATTGGTAATCATCCACTGCTTGGTGAGCCAAATGATCTGCTACAACACTTCCCTTAATGGCCTTCTGAGTAGTATACTGTATGTCATACTCTGTCAAGATCATTTGCCATCTTGCAATTCTTCCGGAGAGAGCAGGTTTCTCAAATATGTACTTGATTGGATCCATCTTTGAAATCAATAAGGTAGTATGGGTCAACATATACTGTCTTAGTCGGCGAGCAGCCCATGCCAAAGTGCAGCAAGTTTTCTCGAGCAGTGAGTATCTTGTTTCACAGTCGGTAAACTTTTTGCTAAGGTAGTATATTGCCTGCTCTTTTCGACCAGACTCGTCATGTTGCCCCAACACACACCCCATTGAGTTGTCTAACACTGTTAAGTACATAATCAAGGGTCTTCCATCAACTGGTGGCATCAAAATTGGTGGTTCCAGTAGATATCTTTTGATTTCATCAAAGGCAGTCTGGCACTCATCATTCCATTCCATCACCTGATCTTTCTTCAACAACTTGAAGATTGGCTCACAGATGGTAGTTAATTGGGAAATAAATCTTGCAATGTAGTTCAATCGTCCCAAGAAACCTCTAACTTCCTTCTCAGTACGGGGAGCTGGCATCTCTCGTATAGCTTTTACTTTTGCAGGATCCACTTCAATACCTTTTCTACTGACTATGAAACCCAAGAGCTTTCCAGATCTAACTCCAAAAGTACATTTGTTTGGATTCAATCTCAACTTGTATTTCTTCAACCTCTCAAACAACTTGTGTAGATGATCAAGATGTTGCTCTTCATTCTGAGATCTGGCTATCATATCATCCACATATACCTCTATCTCATGATGAATCATATCATGAAACAAAGCCACCATAGCACACTGATATGTTGCCCCTGCATTCTTCAAACCAAATGGCATCACCTTATAGCAAAAGGTGCCCCACTGTGTCACAAATGTTGTCTTCTCCATATCTTCAGGTGCCATCTTGATCTGATTGTAACCAGAGAAACCATCCATAAAAGAGAATACTTTATGCTGAGCAGTGTTGTCTACCAGAATATCAATATGAGGAAGTGGAAAATCATCTTTGGGGCTAGCCTTGTTCAAATCTCTGTAGTCCACGCACATACGTACCTTACCATCTTTCTTTGGAACCGGTACCACATTTGCAACCCACTGAGGATAAGAAGTCACTGCTAAGAACCCTGCATTGAACTGTTTCATTACCTCTGCCTTGATCTTTTCTGACATTTCAGGACGCATACGACGAACCTTCTGCTTCTTTGGACGACAATCTTCTTTCACTGGAAAACGGTGAACCACAATGTCTGTATCCAACCCTGGCATATCTTCATAAGACCAAGCAAAGATCTCCACATAGTCACGTAACATCTGAATCAACCTGCACTTGACACTGTCCTCTAAATCAGCCCCTACCTTGACCTCTTTTCTGTTTTCTTCAGTTCCCAGATTCACAACTTCGACTGGCTCTTCATGTGGCTGTATAGCTTTCTCTTCTTGTTGTAACAACCTAGCAAGCTCTACAGGTATTTCACAATCGTCCTCATTTCCGTCTTCAGTTTGATAGATCGGATTCTCGAAATCATAATTGGCAATAGTAGAACTGTTATCAACAGGATCCAGAGTGGATGAGGATCTGCATTTAGTGATGTGGGTGTGTGTAAGAACACATAGCTGATAAAGCAAAAATAAAAGAAAAGAAAGACAAGGAACACAATATTTACGAAAACGAAACGTCCACTGATTTTATTGAATGAAGTATGCAAATGAAATGACAGCCCGTAACAAGCACACCATTATGCCCCGGGTAAGGCACATGGCTTTATTGTTTTATTGTTTAAGAAATTACAAACTTAAAAAACATAACACAGTAATAGTATTTACTCCTGACTAAAGGAGATAGGGATAACATCTTCAGCTTTCCAATTATTGAGTCCAGCACCCACAGTAGGAAAAATCCATGCATCCAAGTTGTAGTCCTCATCATAGTCTCCCACAGCATTGATAACCCCTTGATTGGTGATACGAGCAGCACGAGCACGACGAATAGCCTTCTGGGACTCTGCAGTGAAACCCAAACCAAACTTGTCAGACTTGTATGGAATATCAGGAAGCTGACCCCAAATAGTACAACCACCTTCATCCACCACAGCTCTAGCATCATTGAGGGAGGCCATTGCCATTGTTGGAGGTTTTCTGGTGACCACAGGAACTTTCTTCACAACAGGAGAAGCTACACAATCATTAACAACCCAGGGAACCACTTCAAATGACTGACACGGAGTCTCAATGTATTCACCTTCCACTTCCAGATACTTGAAAGTGTTTACATGGCTGACAAAGTATTCTTCCTCTCCAAAGACAGTAACAACCTTTCCATTCACCGGATATCTCAACTTTTGGTGCAATGTAGAGGTCACAGCACCTGCCCCATGGATCCAGGGACGACCAAGCAGACAGGAGTATGAAGGACGAATATCCATCACATAAAATGTAGCAGTAAAAACCTGAGAACCAACTTTGATTGGAAGATCAATTTCCCCATGTACTACTCTTCTAGAACCATCAAAAGCCTTTACCACAATATTACTGGGCTTCAGCACAACATCTTCAGGACTCAGCTTATTCAGGACTTCCTTGGGCAACACATTCAGAGAGGAACCATTGTCTATCAGTACATGTGACAGGGTAGTGCCCCTGCATTCAATTGAAATATGCAAGGCCCTGTTATGATCCCTCTTGGCAGGGGTCAAATCAGCATCAGAAAATCCTAACCCATTATCATAGGTCAGGTGGGCAACACAATTCTCAAACTGGTCAACAGAAATGGCATTGGGCACATGAGCAGACTTCAGAAACTTGATCAAGGACTTGGCATGAGCCTCAGAACACAGCAACAAAGACAACATAGAAATCTTTGAGGGAGTATGCCCCAATTGATCAACAATGTCATAATCACTCTTGCGAATGATTTTCAATACTTCTTCCATCTGCTTAGAGAGATCATCAGCAGCTGGCATATCAGTAGATACAGGCTCAATAACAGGACCTTTGCCCCGAGCATCATTGGTAGAAGTAGCAGCAGGAGTAACTGTACTCTTAGAAGCAACTGGAGGAGAGAAGACTCTTCCACTACGAGTGATCTTACTAGATCCGACAATATTATCAATGTCAACAGGCACATCCGGTAAAGGCTCCTGCTTAACACCATGGATGTAAACATCAGACCCATAGTGCCAAGGCACAGCTTTATCAGATGTATAGGGAATAGGACCAGGAGTGGTAATAATCAGAGGAGCCACTCTGGCTTCAACAACAACTTTCACAGGACCTTCAGCAGTAATCTTGATTGGACCCTGATGAGAGATTTTAATGGGACCCTTTGAAGTGATTCTTACTGGTACTTTGTCAACCATATCAACCTCTTCAATCTTCTTACCCCGAGTCAGATGATCCACCATACTTTCTACAGATGCTGGTCTTCTTTCAAACACGATAGTATACTTATCCATGAGACGTTGAATGCCATCTCTCAAAATGAAGCAACTATCCGGCTTATAGGTACAATACAGACAATCTTCACGACAACCTGGGAAGATCCCAGCTTGTACTAACCTCTTTTTGATAACAGACAATGGTGTGGTCAACTCCATAACTGAATAGACATGTAGGTCTTCATCAATGGCATTGACAGTCTTCTCGTGATTTGGCATTGGAGCAGTGATCACATTGGGAGTACCCGGAGGATCAAACTCAATTTCTCCAGCATCAATCATATCCTGAATTTTGTTCTTCAAGACCCAGCAGTTATTAGTATCATGTCCTGGACAGTTTGAATGATATGCACATCGTGCATTGGGATTGTACTTGGGAGAGGTAACATTGGGATTCTGAGGAGCCTCTCTCAGGGTAATAAGTTCAGCCTTCAACAAGTGTTGCAATGCCTGAGCCATTGACATGTTGATCTTTGTGAACTGTCTTCTAACCCTCTGTTGGTTGCCTTGAGGCTGCTCTGTTATTGCAGGAGTTGGATTTGAAATATGAACCGCACTAACAGACTGATGCCTTCTGTTACGATCAGGTTGACCATAAACAGCATTGGATTCTTTCTTCCCAGTGGGAGGCTTCTTTGCAGCACCTGATGAAGAAGTGCCCACCTGGATCTTACCACTCTTTATACCATTTTCTACTCGCTCTCCTGTCATGATCAATTCAGTGAAGCCAGATGATGAGCTTCCAATGAGATGACTGTAAAACGGACCATTCAGCGTACACATGAACATATCAACTAATTCCCTGTCAGTTAAAGGGGGTTGAACTCTTCCAGCTAAATCTCTCCATTTCTGAGCATACTCCTTAAAACTTTCTTTGGCACCCATAGACATGCTCTGAAGCTGCATGCGAGTGGGGGCTAAGTCAGCATTGTATTGGTACTGCCTATAGAAAGCTTCAGCAAGATCATTCCAGTCTCTGATGTTGACACTCTCCAACTGATAATACCATTCCAGCTGAGCTCCAGATAAGCTCTCTTGAAAAAAGTGGATCCACAACTTCTTGTCAGCAGTGTGAGGTTGAATTCTTCTGACATAAGACCTCAGATGCAGCTTGGGACAAGAGACCCCATCATAGACAACAAAAGTAGGAACCTTGAAACCCACGGGTATGACCACCCCAGATATCAAGCTCAAATCCTCAAAATCCAGCCCAGATGATTTCTGCAACTCCATAGCATCCATTCTATCCACCAGCATCTTGAATTTGTCTTCATTAGGCTCATGGTAGTAATTAGCCTCAGAATCAGAGTCCCCCATGGTGTTGTGGAGACTGCCTCCCTCTTTTTCAGATTCCTCAGATTCATAGTCTTCAGCTGGTTCTTTGGTCTTGGCAAGACCTTTGAACCTTCTTCCCATGTTGATCAACCCAGCAGACCTTCTAGTCTTCTTAGTCTTCTTGGCCAGCAGTGTCTTCAATTCATCCTGCCCCTTGGATAGGTTCAGGATCAGCTCTTGGAACTGTGCATTCTGTGCCTGAAGATCCTTAACTGATTGTTCAAGAGCCATTGCTGAAATAAACAGCGAGAAGATGAGAAACCTGTGCACAATTATAAACCTGTGATGCAATGAAATGATATGGGAATGCATATGCAATGTTTTCAAGGACCGCAGGATTTAAATTTGCTTAGACAAACACGAAAGTAAACTTTTATTAGTAATAACTTTGTTTTGCCTTTTAGGCTTACAAAAATGAAAATGAAATAAGTACAAAAGATGGGGATTTAAGTCTCCCATGGACGTTTCCTCTTTGTGTTGAGGTATGAATTGAGGTTTCGTTCCTCGTGAAGTTGCTTTGTTAGCTCTAGGATTCTTGCTTGGCTTGCTTTGTAATGAGCCTCGAAAGTATCCCTTTGCTCCTTCAGTTGGATCCATGATCTCTGCAAGTCTTCCATATCAGTAGGCATGTCTGGGTGAAGGATGGTATAAGCTGTGTCTCCTTCAGCAACAGGTTCCATGGTAACTGGTAGGACGGCAGGATATGGCATCATGAGTGTCTGAGCACGAGATCGTACTCATCTGAGATAAGCCTCCATAGGAATAGTGTACTTAGGCTCCAGCGTCTTGCTGTCAATCCTGTTTACCTTTCCCCAAGCTCGTATGAATCTCTGACGGTAACCCTGAAGATCGTTGTCGTAATCAAACATAATGCCCTGAATCAACATGTCATGTGGACCATCGCTCCGAGCATAACCAAACTGTCGTAAAGCTAGAGAGGGGTTGTAGGTGATGCCTCCTCTTATGCCTAGTAGTGGCACATTAGGAAACTCCCCACAACGGTCAATGATGGTGACATTCTCCATAGATCTGGAGCACCAATGGATATCTGAGTGAGAAAGTGACATGATCCTCTTGGACCATCTGAACCCTTGCTCATTCTTCATTACTGAGCGAGGAAGGTGAGAAATAAACCACCTAGAAAGCAAAGGTATGCAGCACATCAAAGTTCCTCTTGCCCTTGTAGTACAGGTGTGAAGAGAATGTAGTATGTCTCCAAGCAATGTAGGCACTGGATTGTGACTCAGGAAAATGTTGATGGCATGAACATCTATGAACTGATCTGGATTGGGGAACAACACTAAGCCATAAATCAGCAATGCTAAGATCTCCTCAAAAGCATCATAGCTCATGGCCTTCAAGAACATTTGAGCTTTATCCACTAATACCTTGGCAAGAATACCCTTAACTCCACTTCTCGTCTCTAGAACAATGTCAGACTTCTTCAGATGTAGAGCTGCAGCAATAACCTCTGGTTTAAGCTCCTTCTCCAGACCTGTGAAGGGTCTTTGATCAAGAATAGGTATGCCCAGAAGTTTAGAGAACTCCTCCATGGTTGGAACCAGCTGGTAGTCAGGGAATGTAAAGCAGTGGTGTTTAGGGTCAAAGAACTGGAACAAGACACTCATCATATCTTCATTGAACCCTGAAGTGACTAGATCCAATAGGTGACCATGTCTCTTAATGAACTGAGAATGATCAGACACTTGAGAAACCAACTCTTTAAGCTTGGGAGGTATCCCCACAAAGTTGATCCTGATGGTGTTTCTACGAGCAGAGGCCATGACCTGCAACAAAGAACAAAGATAAATCCTTTGGTCCTTGAAATGGTTAGTGAAAATGCTATGCTTATGATGCATGATGATGTCATGATGTTATGTTCAATCACAAACATGTGGCACACACAAACAAGTCACACCATAGCCCTAGGTTTAAAGGCTTGCATGAGGTTTAAGGTAAGTACCCTCCCCTGAAGTTAGATGGTTCATCCTGTCCTACAAAAGTAACCAGGTTCTAAGGGATCTCAATATCATTGATCCTTCACAAGGGTGGTTGATCAGAAGGCAACTTACTTGCCAACCAAAACCCTCCAAGTTTAAGATCTCAATGAGCGTAGTATCGAGTGTCAACCAACTTCAGTCTGCACCAAAGCCGGTTACCTCACTACTTTCTAAAGGCCAAGATGAGTTAACTAGGGTTCTAAAAGTTAGTTAGTGCATTGACAACATATGGCAGCCTCATATTATCCTCAACTTGACTTAAGGAACATAAGCACCAACCAAGAAGTCGCACTAACTATGGCCACCAGATCAACCGTATCGATATACGTCGTACAGTTTCCTTGGTCTATTGCCATTTACCTAAGGTACACTAGATCCGGGTTAGGACCTTTCACACATAAGAGTACCCCAGCAAGATAATATAAAGTAAACAAGGCAAACAATTTAAAGTGATCTTAATTCCTAAGGGTACCCCTCTTAAATTTAGGTCCCCAGCAGAGTCGCCAGTTCTGTAACACGGTGGGAGAACTGACTTTAAGTTATGTTGCGGATAGCAAGAGTCGCCACCGACTTTTATTTTATCCAAAATGAAAGGGTATAAAAGAACAGGAAAGACCTTAAGAGAATATTTTTGGGTTCGGGGGGTAGGTTATGTAAAGGGAAGGTGTTAGCACCCTTCACATCCATGGTTATCCATGGGCTCTTAGTTACTTAGCTCACTTTTGAATTGTTTTTGAAAGTGTAGGGTGTGAATAGAAAAAATTTTCAGAATAGTTAATAATGATCCATGTACGGATGCGTAGAAACTTGTTTGAAATTTGTTTAAGTGTGAAAAGTTTTTGAAGTGAGCAAGTACATAAGAGGAACCTACCCTAAAGTTTAAAGTCTTTCTTGTTCTTTATCCTTTGATTGGTAAGACTATCCCTACTATTAAGGAGTAGGTAGTCATTACCTTGGATGTAAGGGACATAAGAGGGACATTCTGTTTTATGAAGGCAACTGTGGGGTGTATTAAGCATATAGGAGGGACTATCATCATTTATTCGAAGGGACTTGATTTGTAAAGGCAACCATGAGGGACTTGATGATTTTTATCTTTTTAAAGGGACTTGCTTTATACACCCCACTTGACCTTATTATTTAGGCAACTTGAGGGATAACCTTAGAAAGTGAGACGGCGATTAAAATCGACTTACGTGTGTGAGTGTTTAATTTAATTATCTTATGATTAAAGTGATCTAATTTATTTTAAATAAAATACATATCTGCACTCCCTAATTACTAACCATAGCAAAAATAATTAAATAATTACAGAATTTACATCCAGGAGCATTTACATAATAATTATAATAAGCAAAATAATAAGCAAAATAGATAAATAGCAAAAATAAGTAAAATATAAATAAATAAGCAATAAATAATAAAAAATAAATAATAAGGGTTAGTGATAAATATAATCAAAAAATAAGGTTAATGAAAAACAAAATAATAATAATAATTAGAAATAATAAACAAGGTTAGAATAATAAAAATATATTATAATAATACATAATAGTTTAATTAGTAACAATAACAAAAATAAATAGAAAAATAATGATATGAACACAAAGTTTAATTTTAAATATATAATAAGAAAAATTTCTAAGCATAATATCATTTACAAGAATTTAATTATTTATGAATATATATTAACAATTATAAAAAAATATTTACACATTATAAGGAGAAAATAAGTTTTAAATATTATATTCATAAAATTAATCATATTTACAAAAAATTAATTTTATTAGTTATTATATTTACAAAATTTAGTTTCTATTAATTAGTATATTTACAATAAATTTTAAACATATACAAAAATATAATTATTAAATTGTCTCTTAAACATATATTGAAAGAAAGATAATTTGGATTAAAAAAATATATTTACAAATAAGTTAGAATTATTTTAAATAAACATGTACAATGATAATTACATCACAAATTAGAAAATAAAAACAATTAGGTTTTAATTGGTACTTAGAAAATAAATTAGGATTTTTGTTAGAAAAATATTTTTTAGGGTTTAGAATATACAAATTATTAGATAAATATATATCCTATAATTTAATTATACAAAATTACATACATGATAAAGAAAATAATTTCATGGAATTTATATATTTTAAAATATTAAGCATGCTTCATTATTATTATTTTTTAATTGTTTAGAAAAAACATATACACACAAAATCATATTTATAATTTAACATTTGAATATTTAAAACAAATAAAAGAAAAAGAATATGAAAAACTTACCTGACTGGGGTTTGAACCCAGATCAGTTTGGTTGCCAGCAATAGAAATCACCACCAAGCTACCACACACGCAAGTGAAAGAGGAAAGGGAATAATTGGATTTGTGCCTTGCTTGAAAAAATCCAGAAAATAGAGAAACAAAAAGGCCTGGGGTGGGATTCGTACCCAGGACCTTATGTATACAAGTATGTGCGCATTACCACCCGGCTGGAAGAGCCCATCTGACTATTGAATGGCAAGAAGCTATAATATATTCAATCTCCTTTTATCCTGAAAAATAGAACAAAAATAATGGTCCAAGCAGGATTCGAACCCATGCCATCACCCAACAAGCCTGCAAGCCTTACCATTGAGACACACACGCGCGTGTGATAAACAAACTAACAATTAAAGATAAAATATTTAATTAACATTTGAATTTTCTCAAACGCGCGGGAGGAGGTCATCTTCTACCTCCAGCGCTGCGAATTTAGCTATGAAAATAGCTGGAAGTTTACCTGCGAATTTTGCTACCTGTTCAAACCTGCGAAAATCCAAACTCTCATGAAACAGCATTAATTCATGAAATTGGTTAGTGATTCATAATCCTCACAGTTCACACAACAACTCTACGTTTCCAGAATTTATTTATATGCATTCAAACGTTAAACCCTAATTATGAGGTTATGAACCCTAACATGGCCGTTTGCGTTTTAGACACTCATTCTTCAATCCAATTGTCCAGAAACATTCCTTGGAACCTCACAAACACAAAAGATCAAACAAAATTCATTAATAATGCACAAATGAACAGAATCGAAAAATTGAAATTCAATGTAAAATTTGATTCGGGTTCATCAATGTGTGATGCTATGGGGCAATGTAATGATCTGGTTATGTTCCATGATGATCAAGGATCCTAGCCATGTCCTTATTTTACCTTCAAACCTCTTGGATGATGAAATCTGAATGCCACTTTTTTGATGAATTTTTGGTTTTGAAAACCTACCTTTGAAGCTGTTGGATCCGTCCTTGGTCAATGGCAATGAGTTTAGTATATATAGGAGACTCAATTAGGTCAAAAACTTTGATTGATTATGTGCAAGAATTGATTCAAAAAGATTCATCATAACAAGCTTTAAAATTTCAATATTTTTGTACCAATGCTTTCTATTTCAAGCCATTCCATATAACTCTTGCATCAATTTGTTCCATGCTGACTTTATGATATTCTAGAATCAATAAATCAATTAAATCTTCACATTTAATATTTTATCTAAATTTAAAATGATTTTAAGAATAAAAAATCATAATAAATTAATTAAATAAAATAAAAATTATGAAAATATTATGGAAATTTCGTGCATGATGTTGTTGTATGGGTTGGGTCATAATTTGGCCAGCCCATTTGGAGAAAATTGCTTTTAGGCCCCCATTTTCATCATAAACTATCACAAACTTTCTCAACTTTGCAAGGGCACATCTCCCCCAATTTTAAAGGTATGAGGGTGTTCTTGGACTTTTTGGAAAGCTTGAAGAGTCCTCTAAACAACCCCATTAGTTTCAGGTTCATATCATTTACCAATCTCAAGTTATGCCCTTTTGAAGTTGTTGACTTTTTGTTGACTTTTGAAATGACCTATAATGTCCTAGCTCATATCTTCCAAATGAAGCATTTTTGGGCTTACTTGCAACATCAAAGTTGTAGGGAATTCAATTTCCTTCAAAATGAGCTTTGGATGGAGACTTGGTGATGAAGTATGTGAAAGTTATGACTGGTCAAAGTTCAGTTGACTTTTACTGAGGAAACCCTAATTTAGAAACTCCTGATTATTGATGATCTGGAATCTCCTTGATGAATCATGATCAACCCTTGATCAAATGATGAATTTTACTTCATATACTTGATGTTGGCAAAAAAATCATGAAGTTTGACTTTGGTTTGACCACAGTTGACCTCAGTTTGACTTTTTAACTGTATTGACTGATTTTGACTTATCTGATCATCTGACTGAGCAAACTTTTGAGAAAAGTCTTGAAACTTGTCATGGGGGTTCTTATATACACATATAAGATGTTATGAAACTCACTTGAGGTATTGGAAGTCCATTTAGCCTGATTAAAGTCAAAACCCTAGTTTTGGATGCACTGCTTAGGAGGTGCATTGTCTGAGGGAATTGTCAACTCTTCTGACCAATTGTGAACTTTGTGAACCTTGTGGACCATCATAAACTGTCTTGTGAACCTCATGGGAGGTATTGTGAAGCTTGTGAACCTTCATAAAGTAACTTGTAGACTTCATGAACTTCATGAAAGGTGTTGAAAGCATTATGGAACTTGTGAACCTTGTGAACCTACAAGAAGTAACTTGTAGACTTCATGAACCTCATGAAAGGTTATATAAATGTTGAGAAGCTTGTGAACCTTGTGAACCTTCAAGAAGTGACTTGTAGACTTCATGAACCTCATTAAAGGTTACATAAGCATTGAGAAACTTGTGAACCTTGTGAACCTTCTTAGCACACAAAGTCTTGTATTGTGAGGGCAAATTTTGGGGTGCAACAGCTGCCCCTGTTCAATTTTCTGAAACCTGAGGGGTTAGATTGGTATATTTGCCAGTCGTAACCTGGAAGGTTGAAGGGGATTGAACACAAAAGCCCAAAAATTTGCACTCACCAGTGCATAGAGTGATATTGATGGTTGGTTGAATATGATTGAGTGGGCTTAAAGATGCCACTAGGGGAAAGTTCTTCAGATATATTTCTTGGAAGATAAAGCAGTCCAAAATATGGAGGTATAATGAAAGCTGTCAGGAGTCTGGAACAGTCCTGAGGTATTGATGATATGTTTTCAGGATACTGGAGTAATCCTGATGTAACAGCATGTCTTCATGAGGATAGAGCAATCAATAATGATAACCCTAAAGCAGTCTTGAAGTAATAATATGATTTCAGGAGGATGGAGCAATCAATAATGATAACTCTAAAGCAGTCTTGAAGTGATGATTTCAGGAGGATAGAGCAATCAATAATGATAACTCTAAAGCAGTCTTGAAGCGATGATTTCAGGAGGATAGAGCCATCAATAATGATAACTCTAAAGCAGTCTTGAAGTGATGATTTCAGGAGGATAGAGCAATCAATAATGATAACTCTAAAGCAGTCTTGAAGTGATGATTTCAGGAGGATAGAGCAATCAATAATGATAACTCTAAAGCAGTCTTGAAGTCATGAGAAGTTATCAGGAGGATAAAGTAACCCTGAGGTGACAATAAAGCAGTCCCAAAGTAATAAGAAGCTTATCAGGAGGATAAAGTAACCCTGAAGTTACGATAAAGCAGTCCCGAAGATCATAAGTTTGTTTGTTGGATAATTAACCTGAAAACAAGGTAGCATTCTGTATAATAACATTAGTTTATGCTTTAGGTGTGTATGTATGATATGATGCACTTAGGTAATGTACTATATGTCTATGGATATATATGCTATGGTATGATGTAAATGATGTATGTATGATATGATACTGCCGGAAGCGTCTGGATATCTTCGTATAACAACTGCTGGCCAGGGAAAATAAATCCCGATTCGTTGCTGAAGAATATATAACCCTCTGTCTGCTGAGGATAACAGGGTATAGATAACCTCCCGTCTGCTGGGGATAGTAAGGCATAGATATAACCTCCCGTTGTTGGGGATAGTAAGGTATATATAACCTTTGTCTTCGTTTGGTAGTAGGATAAGTATAACATCCCGTTTTCGTTCGTCGTACCCTTATTGGAAAGTAATTTCCCGAATATCCGTATGAGGATAAAAGAGATGGATATAAATTCCAGGGGAGATGAGACTTTATGAAGATGAATTTGCCCTACTGAGGGTTTGTAACTGTCTTGTAAAGGTGAACCGGCGAAGCTTCGTTGAAATCCTTCCCTCGTTCGTCCTTAGTAAATACTATTACTGCATTTTCATGCATTTCTGGTAAACATCAATCATATTAAGCATACATGCATTTCTGGTAAACATCAATCATATTCAAAAGCATACATACATTCAAACACAACCAATGAACGTTTCGCTTATGTAAATAGGGTAAAAGTAAATCTGGATTCAAAAGATGGAATTTATTTATATCAAAAAGTGACCCATACACGGGTAAGTTTGTACAAGGAGACATAAACCCTAGTAAGAGGATTTTGTCATGAAGTTTTACAAAAGAAAATCAGCTATATGGGAAACAATCCTATTGAGTTTCAATTCTACTATTGCCATTCAAGTATCTCATCTTCTTGCTGTTGAGACGGAAACGATTGAATTGAGCTTTATCTGTTCGAGCTTGAGTAAGTGGTACAACTGGTTGCAGTTTCATGAGTGATCCAAACGAGACATAGTCATACGCTTTAATCCTTGACTCAGCCGGGGATATAGGTGCCTTCTGTGATGCCTGGCAACTCTGATGAGGAGGAGTAACAAGTGGCAAACTCAGCTGGGAGGAGTCATGGAGGGCAACTCAGCTGGGGAGAGACCCCTTTGGGTGCTAAAATTGGGTGTGGATTTGCCAGCTTGCTGTGATAGAGTTTTCATGCCCCAAGTTGCGTTTTGGATACCTGCAACCCTGAAAAGAGATAGAGAAACGCACAAGATAATCCCGAGGTATCCCTTACTGGATTCCGTCATAGGAGTTTAAATGCTTCTGAGAGTAAGCATATTTCCTGCAAGCATGTTTTTATTTGAAGATAAACATCCGTATCCTTATGCAATCAGTTTTTTCCTTTTAAGACATCAGACATTTTTTGCAAATAAAATGAAAATGTACGAAACGAGACACAACTGAAAATCTGATTTTATTAATTCATATGCCCTGAATCGGCGAAATACAGTCAAGGAAACAAACTCCTCGAAATGAGGAGATTGTTACAAATTGAGAAACAAAATGCTGGCAGTGTTGATGACGCTTTAAGGAGCTTCCTCTTCACTATGACTCGTATGACATTTGACGTTCTTCTCGTCTTGCTTCCTGAAGAAGGCTGATTCTGATAGAAGCTTGACCCTTTCGAAGCTCACCAAGTTGTAGATGATACAGACGAATTCAGAATGCAGTTGTTCGCTTATTCCCTTATTTTGCATGGATCGCCCTTTCGGGTTTTCAATCCATCGGGATACCCATTTTTGCCTGAGCTGTCCAATGCGGCTTTTCAACTCAGCGGGTGTACATTTTTGTTTATTTTCCCTTATTTTTGCCCGAGTCTTTTACTCTGTTTTTGACTCGCCGGGATGCCCTATTTTTGCCTGGACTTACATTCTGTTTTTATGTCCAGCGGGTCATTTTTATGCAAAGTATTTTTTAACTGCATCTGAATTCACAGGGGACGGGAAATCTTCACCATCCATGGTGCTGAGCATCAGTGCTCCACCAGAGAAAACTTTCTTTACTACGAATGGTCCTTCATAATTTGGAGTCCATTTGCCCCTGTGGTCTGTATGAGGAGGGAGGATTCTCTTCAGCACAATATCTCCTACTTGGTACTCTCGGTGCCTGACTTTTTGATCGAAGGCTTTCTTCATTCTCTTCTGATACAACTGCCCATGACAGATTGCGGCCAATCTTTTCTCTTCGATCAGACTCAGTTGTTCGTATCGGGCCCGAACCCAATCTGCTTCGTTCAGTTTAACATCCATTAATACCCGTAGAGAGGGTAATTCAACTTCAACTGGTAGGACTGCTTCCATACCATACACAAGTTGATACGGTGTTGCCCCAGTGGATGTTCTGATTGACGTGCGGTACCCATGCAAGGCAAACGGTAGCATTTCATGCCAGTCTTTGTAGGTGATTACCATCTTCTGCACAATCTTCTTGATATTCTTATTAGCTGCCTCAACAGCGCCGTTCATCTTTGGCCTGTAAGGAGAAGAATTGTGGTGTTGGATCTTGAAGTCCCGGCATAGTTCTGCCATCATTTTGTTGTTTAAGTTGGAACCATTATCAGTAATGATTCGCTCGGGCACTCCATACCGACAGATGATATCTCTTTTCAGAAATCTGGCTACCACTTGCCTTGTGACGTTTGCATACGAGGCTGCTTCAACCCACTTGGTGAAATAGTCAATGGCGACCAGGATGAATCTGTGACCATTTGAAGCAGTCGGCTCAATCTTGCCAATCATATCAATGCCCCACATAGCAAAGGGCCAGGGTGAAGACATTATATTCAAAGGATTGGGAGGCACATGCACCTTGTCTGCATAGATCTGGCACTTATGGCATCTCCTGGCATAAGCACAACAGTCCGCATCCATTGTGATCCAGTAATAGCCTGATCTTAGCAACTTTTTAGCCATGGCATGCCCTCCTGCATGGGTACCAAAGGATCCTTCGTGCACTTCATGCATTAGCAGATCGGCTTCTGTTCTGTCGACGCATCTGAGGAGTACCATATCAAAGTTCCTTTTGTATAAAGACCCATCAGTGTTTAGAAAGAAACTACCAGCAAGCCTTCTCAAAGTCTTCTTATCATTGGAAGATGCCCCAGGTGGGTATGTTTGGTCCTCCAAGAAGCACTTAATGTCGTGGAACCAAGGCTTATCATCTTTGACAACATCTGCTGCGAACACATATGCTGGTCTGTCAAGTCTGGACACTGAAATTTGAGGTACGAAATTGGCAGCCTGAACTTTGATCATGGATGAAATGGTAGCAAGAGCATCTGCAAACTGATTCTCGTCCCGAGGGATATACTCAAGCTTGACAGTTGTGAAGAAATTCAATAACCTCCTTGTATAATCCCTGTAAGGTATCAGATGATCCTGGTGTGTGTACCATTTTCCGTTGGTTTGATTAATTACCAGAGCTGAATCTCCGAATACAGTCAATGTCTTGATCCTGAGGTCAATGGCTTCCTCAAGACCCATAATGCAAGCTTCGTATTCAGCTTCGTTGTTAGTGCAGTTGAAAGTGAGTTTTGCCGAGAAAGGCATGTGAACTCCTTTAGGTGTAATGAGTACTGCACCAACACCACGACCATTCATGTTAACAGCCCCATCAAACATCATAGTCCATTCTTCTTCTGGGTCAGGCCCTTCAGTGTGAACAGGCTCTTCATGATCTTTTGCTTTTATGAACATGATGTCTTCATCAGGGAAGTCAAATCTCATAGGCTGGTAATCGTCAATAGGTTGCTCAGCAAGATATTCAGACAATACACTGCCCTTGATGGCTTTCTGAGATGTGTATTGGATGTCATATTCTGTGAGGATCATTTGCCATCTTGCAACCCGTCCGGTAAGAGCTGGCTTCTCGAAAATATACTTGACTGGGTTCATCTTTGAGATCAATAAAGTGGTGTGGGTCAACATATACTGTCTCAGTCGGCGAGCAGCCCACGCTAAAGCACAGCAAGTTTTCTCGAGCAGTGAATAACGTTGTTCACAGTCGGTAAACTTTTTGCTTAGGTAGTATATTGCATACTCTTTTCGACCAGACTCGTCATGCTGGCCCAGCACACACCCCATTGACTCTTCTAATACTGTCAAGTACATTATCAGAGGTCTTCCTTCAACTGGAGGCATGAGGATTGGAGGTTCTTGCAGGTATTCTTTGATCTTGTCAAAAGCCCTCTGGCAGTCTTCATTCCACCTGACCGTCTGTTCTTTTCTTAACAGCTTAAACAAAGGTTCACAAGTTGTTGTAAGGTGAGATATGAACCTTGAGATGTAGTTCAATCGACCTAAGAAACCTCGAACTTCTTTCTCTGTTTTCGGTGCAGGCATCTCTTGAATGGCTTTGACTTTATCAGGGTCAACTTCAATCCCTTTCTCGCTTACAATAAAACCCAGCAGCTTACCAGATCGCACCCCGAATGTGCACTTGTTGGGGTTCAACTTCAATTGGTACTTCCTCAGACGCTTGAATAACTTCAGCAGATTCACCAGGTGATCTTCCTCTGTAAGGGATTTGGCAATCATGTCATCCACATAACATTCTATCTCTTTATGGATCATATCGTGGAATAATGTCACCATAGCCCGTTGATATGTGGCACCAGCATTCTTCAGCCCAAATGGCATCACTTTGTAACAGAACGTGCCCCAGGGTGTGATGAAGGTTGTCTTCTCCATGTCTTCAGGTGACATTTTGATCTGATTGTATCCTGAGAATCCATCCATGAAGGAGAATACCGAGAACTGAGTCGTATTATCCGCCAATACGTCAATGTGAGGTAAAGGGAAGTCATCTTTCGGGCTGGCTCTGTTCAGATCCCGGTAATCAACACACATTCTTACTTTGCCGTCTTTCTTAGGCACAGGTACTATATTAGCAACCCATGGCGGATAACTAGTCACAGCAAGGAACCCGGCGTCCCATTGCTTTTGTACCTCTTCTTTGATCTTCATTGCCATGTCCGGGCGAGTACGGCGCAGTTTCTGCTTAACTGGCGGGCATTCTTCCCTCAAAGGCAGCTTGTGCACAACAATATCGGTATCCAAACCCGGCATGTCTTGATATGACCAAGCAAACACGTCCACATATTCTCGAAGCAGATCAATCAGTTGTCTCTTCACTGAGTCTTGCAGGCAGGCCCCGATTCTAACTTCTTTCACGTCTTCATCTGTACCAAGATTAATCACTTCAACCTCCTCCTGGTGAGGAGTAATAACCTTTTCTTCTTGTCTTAACAACCTGGCTAGCTCCTCAGGAAGCTCATACTCTTCTTCAACCCCTTCATCAGCTTGATTGATTGGATTGTCAAAGTCATACGAAGTCATAGCCGTGCTGTTGTCGGTGCTGTCTGGAAGGCACTCTCTACAAGGGTTCAGTTTGTTCATTTTAGTGATTTGATTTTAATCTTGTTTAGAAAAGTGAAATAAAGTCGTCATTTTGAAAACACTGCCATTTATTTTTTGTACAAAAAGAAAAATGGAAAAACAGTGAGTGGAAAAGAAAAAGACTCATTTGCAAAAAGATGTCTGATATTTCATTGATTAATCTTGTTGCACAAAAAGTACAGATGGCCCGATTACAAAATGAGTCTTGTCATCTTGGGCAAGATGCAAGACTTTGATGCATGCTATAAAAATACAGGAAATAATAATTACTCTGCATGAGTAACTCTTATAATTTCCTGGGAAGACCAGTTCGAGATACTGCTCCCCGGGATCTTTGGACGAATCCAGCTTTCCAGGTTGCGTTCCTCTTCCAGCTCGTCTTCCAGACAATTGACAGCATCAGGGGTGAGCATCCCCCCACTAACAAAGTTGGGCTCTTTCGCAGCCTCTGCTTGATCTTGTTGAGTTGGTTTGTAACCCAACCCAAATCTATCCTCTTTCTTCTCCACCGATAGCAGTTTGCCCCAGCCTTGGGCGTTCCCTCCCTCAACAACCTTCCGGGCTTGTTGGTATGATGATATTGAAGTACCAGGAACAGCAGATGTTTCATTGACATTCAAAGCTTCGAACCCCTGGCTCATTGTTTCGTGGATCTCCCCATCCATCTCAATGTATTTATAGGTAGCCAGGTGGCTGACAAAAATATCCTCCTCTCCACAGATTGTAACGATTTGACCCTCCCACTCATATTTTAACTTCTGGTGAAGGGTAGAGGTCACGGCGCCAGCGGCGTGAATCCATGGCCTACCCAATAGACAGCTGTAGGCAGGCTATATATCCATCACGTAGAAGGTCGTTTTGAAGGTCTGCGGGCCAATCGTTATGGGCAACTCGATCTCTCCCAGAACCGATCTCTTTGAACCATCAAAGGCTCTCACCACCAGGTTGCTGGGTCTTAACGCCAATCCATCATATTCTAGCTTCACCAGGGCCTTTTTAGGTAAGACATTGAGGGATGACCCCGTGTCTACCAGCACATGAGAAAGGACAGCACCTTTACACTCCATGGTTATGTGCAAGGCTTTGTTATGGTTGCGGCCTTCCGTAGTCAAATCAGTATTGGTGAACCCTAGTCCGTGACTAGCGTTAACATTTCCAACTACAGCCTCCAGCTGATTGACAGTGATCTCTTCAGGCACGTAAGCTGCGTGCAAGACTTTGAGTAGTGCATTCCGATGGGCTTCGGAGCACATAAGCAATGATAGGATTGAGATCTTGGAAGGCGTCTGATGAAGCTGATCCACTATTTTATAATCACTCTTCTTGATGATTCGCATGAACTCATCAACCTCTTGATCGAAGGGTGTTTTCAAAGCTTCTTTGACAGTCTGCTCTTCCTGCACCAAGCTTTTTCCTTTTGCTTTAGCAGCAGCTTCTGCTTCGGCAGTGGGTCTCTGAATTTGTGGAGCGAAAAGACGTCCGCTTCGAGTGAAGCCTCCGCCTCCTCCCACATTGTCAATTTGTGGTGCAGGGGTTGATGATTCAAAAGTGATTCTTTGTCCTTCACTGTACAGGTCAGAGCCGTAATGCCAGGGGATGGCATTACTACTTTCATAAGGTACTGGTCCAGGCACCGTGATAGTGACTGGACTGACTGCAACTGTGGAAGGAATTGTGATAGTTTGCGGATCATAATAAATCGTAACTGGTGCTCTGATGGGAGCAGCACCTTCTGAGTTGTAGGTAGAGTTGTTTTCAGGATGATAAAATATTGTGACAGTTGAGACGTCTTCATGATTTGTTGCTGGTGTTGTAGGAGACATTGGTGGAAGGATGGATGTTGTTGTTGTAGGAGTTTCAAAATGGAGTGGCGCTGGAGTTGTAGAAGAAAAATTTGTTGATAACTGATCAGTTGAGATGATAGATGAAGTACTTGTTGATGAAGCCGAAGAATTGTCAGGAACAATGGTTGTTGCAGTTGTAGGAGGTTCTGGAGTTATTGCTGATGAGATTGTTGGGTTTGTTGGAAATGATGTGGTGATCTGAAGTTGGCCACTCTGAATGAGACCATCTATGCCATTCCTCAGGTTATCGCACCCATTTACCGAGATATTGCAGTAAGCACACCCCAAATCACACCCCGGGAACATTTGACATTCGAGGAGTTGAGCCTTGATTTCTACCAACGGTGTCCGGATCTGACCCACACTGGTTATTAAATAAGACGGTTTGTCTTCTTCAATAGCGTTAATTCTAGGACCACCGTGGTTTGGCATCGGGTTCTTATTGACATTGGGTGGTGGTGCGAAATTCAGAGCTTTAGAGTCTACCAGGTCTTGTACCTTCATGTGCAAGGCTCTGCACTTTTCTGTACTGTGGCCAGGTGCATTTGAGTGGAAAGCACATCTGGCGTTGGAGTCATAATTCCTGGGTAGACTATTAGGATCCGGAGGTGCCAGCGTCCTTAGCTCAACTAGGTTGAGTTTCAGGAGTTGTGGCAGCAATGTAGCATATGGCATAGGGATCGGATCGATCACCCTATTGGCTTGAGATGGCCTCTGCTGGAATGGCCTTTGCTGGTTATTGTTGTTGGTGTTGTTGTAATTTCTCGGAGGATATTGATTCTGTTGATGGTACTGAGGTTGTTGCTGATAGTTTTGTTGCGGAGGTTGATAAACTGGTTGAGGATGAGCTGGAGCAGGAATGGTGACTGCTGCCACTGATCTGTGAACATATTGGGGCCTGCCCCTGTTGGTGTGGATGGCATTGGTCTCGCCAGTTCTTCTCGGGCCTGCAAAAGGCTTTCTTACACTACTGGACGAGCTTGCACCGTTGTCTGAGATCTTACCCATCTTCAATAGGCTTTCGATTCTCTCCCCGGCTATGACAACATCTGCAAAGCTAGTAGATGAGAAGGCAGCTAGCCTATCAATGTAAGTTCCCTGAAGGGTGTTCATAAACATGTCTGCCATTTCCCTTTCAGACATAGGTGGCTGAACAGCAGCAGCCAATTGCCTCCATCTCTGGGCATATTCTCGGAAACTTTCCCTTGACGACTGTGACATTCCCATTAGGAGAGTCCTGTTGGGTGCCATATCTAAGTTGTACTGATACTGTCTGATGAAGGCCTCTGCCAGGTCCTTCCAGCATCTAATAGTTGCCCTTGTCAAGTGAGAGTACCATTCTCTTGACGCTCCAGTTAAGCTATCCTCGAAATAGAACATCTAGAGCTTCTCATCCATTGTATAGGCCTTCAGCCTTCCCAGAAATGACTGTAAGTGAATCCGGGGGCATGAAGTCCCGTTGTATTTTTCAAAGCAAGGAGGCTTAAACTTATGGGGGATCCTGACCCCGTCTACCAAGCCCATGTCCATGACATCGAAACCCAAAGAGTTTTGAGACTCTAAGGACCTCAATTTCTCAGCTATCTCATCCAGCCTTCTATCATAAGCTTCTTCCCCAGCACCCATTACTGTAAACTGGTCCTCTTGGGGGTCTTCTTGAAGTACCCTGGCTGCAGTGGCAGTCCCTTGAACATTTGCAGGAATATTGACCTCAGGATGGAGGTGTGGGCCAAATACAGGAGGGTTAACATGAGGTTGGACCCTTTCATTGTTGCTGGTGCCGGCAGTCCCTATATGTGGATCTTCTTGGTTTTGCCTTTCCACCATGGCTCTCAATCTTTCCTGACTCTGAGCCATGTTGTACATCACTTCCATAAACTGAGTCATCTGGTTTCTCATCTCCAATCTTTCGTTCGCCATTTGATTTCTGACCTCAGTAAGGTCCTGCTGCATCTGATCCATTTGAATGCCCGGAAGGTTGCTACGGGTCGGATAACGGTGCGGACGATTGAGGGGAAATACCCGGCGCCGAGCAATAGTTCCTGAACATCACAACAGAGTTAGTGGCAATAAAACAAAAACCTACAAAACAAACAAGAGGGGTTAGCATGCAATGCAGTATGCTTATTTGTTTTCAAGGTATCCGGCTTGGCATTCAGTTTTGACCCTTCCAGACCCTTGAAGATGCTGTTGATGTTGCTTTCGAAGTGAAACTCGGATGGAACAAACTAATACATATATTACAAAAGCAAAATGGTACATAGTTTGTTTACAGATACAAGCCCTCCGAGGGGTCAAAATACATTATAGGAAAATAAAAGTACATGGAATGAAAGTAACAACAAACAAATGGTCAAATGCCAAGACCAAACTCATCCTCACGAACTTCCTTGAGAAGTGCTTCGGTCACAGGATCAGCCGGACGCTCCGTGAGATTCCTGATGAGGAGGTTCCGGGTTGTAACAACTGCTGTTAACTTCTTGTGCTGGCTTTGGTCCTTTGACCTCTTCACTCCTGCTTTGATCTTCAGCTCTGATATCTCCCTCTGGGCTGCTGCCAGGGCTTCTTGCTGCACTTTTGCACTAGCTTCCAGTTGCTCCATCTTGTCTTGAACTCTCTTGTCCTCCAGAGTACGAGCCTCGGTGATCCTGACCCACCGGGCCTGGCTCTCCTTCAGATACAAGTCTGTCCTTGCTCTCTGGAACTGGGCTTCTTTGCAAGCATTCTTCAGAATTTGTTCTCCAGCTTTTGACTTTTTGATATAATCCCCAGACCTCTCAATCTTAGTCAGATGTTCCACTCTCAACTTCTATAACCTCTCAATCTCCATCCTACCCTCACTCCTCTCCCGGAGGGTCTTCTGCAAAGCCTGGGTTAACTTCTCATTTCTCTCCTTCAAGCTCTCAAACTCCTCCAAACTGATAGTGGCAGGGGGTGGTGCTGAAGATGATTCAGGCATATCTTCTATAGTAAAGGGCATCCCAGAGAATTGAGCCCTGGCATGGGACCAATCATAATATTGTGTTGATGCCACATTGCTTCACTTCCCCAAAATGGTTATTCCCTTGGTTTGAACATTATCCCAGGCCCAGGCTGCTTGCCTAACAGTAGCCAGATTAATCTTGTTCTCACAATAAAGAGTCTCAACCAAGTCCTGTGCCTTAGGAGTGTGAACCAGTGCATAGCCCAGTTGTCTCTTGAACAGCAGAGGGTTGTAATTAATACTCCCCTTAACTCCTATTAGGGGCACATTAGGAAAATGCCCACAGCTGGTGATGATATCCCTACCCTTGGTGCTTTGAGTGCACCATCTGATATCGGCTGAAGTTAGAGCAGTGAGTCTCTTAGCCCAGTTGCTTTGCTGATGAGGATTCAAAAATGCATCTGTCCTGGGTAGATGCCTGAGAAGCCAAGTATGGAATAATGGAGCACAACACCTCACTAATCTTCCCCTCTGCTTTTCATTCCTCTGATGCACTGAATAATAGAGATCCCCCAGTAAAGTGGGCACTGGGTTCTTCAAGATGAAAAGATGGATTGCATTCTTGCTAATGAATCGAGGCTCATCTGCAAACAACACAATTCCATATACACTCAAGGCCAATAAAGCACAAACAGCTTTCCACTCTCCTAAAGAAGCTTTCAGGGTAGCTTGAGAGATCAAGAAATCCAGATGAAAACCAGGGATTCCAGCTTTAGAAGTCATATGCTGCTCAATCAGAACAGGTTCCAGATGCAAAGCCTTTGCTACTTCTCCATTACCAGGAAAGACCATCTCAGGGTTGAAAGGGATTCCACCCCTGATAGGCAGACCAACCAATGATGAGTATTCTTCTAATAGAGGGCCCAACTGAAAGTCTTGGAAGGTAAAACACCTCAGAGGGGGATCATAAAACTGGATGCAAGTGTGGATCAGGCTTCTCTGTGAAGGGTCCAGATCCATAACCATATCAAGTATATCCCCATAGTGTTCCCTGAACAATGGTATGTGATCTGGAGTGATCAGGGTCTGAATCCTCCTGATGTCAGATAGCTCTGGCTGGAAGAAGTGGTAGGTGATGTTACTCTTTTTAGGAGCCATGATGCTGAAGATGAGGAGATGCTGATGATAATACTGAAGAACTGGCCACTGATTGGCTGGTGCAGGTGATAACTGAAGCAGATGCTGGTGAAGATGGGCCAATGCTGAAGATGGGGTCAAAACCAAAACCAAAGATGAAAGTGGATACCCTGAAACACAAATAAGCAAATGTCAATATGATGCAATGTTTATGTATGCAAATGATATGCAAGGGTTTGTGACTGAGCTGGATCTGATCAAAAGCTCTGTGGTAAGTCCCAGACATATTCAAGAATACCAGATGGAGGTCTATAAATCCAGTAACCAAGGTGGGGGACTCAAATAAAGAGCCACATGTCCAGGGTTTAGAATCACAAGAACTGTTCCAACATGGAGTATTCTTAATCAAGTCAAAGTAACAGGGTATTCTGAGGTCAAGGTACCTGCAAACCTGTAAACAGCCCAACCCCCTCACAGGTGGTGTTCTAAAACAAGGATCCTTAGACTTGGATCAGTTATGAGAAGTGTAAACACTTCTAACCCGGAGGTACAGTGTTTACAATAACCATAAAAGTTCCTCCTCTAGTTCACCTCAGTTTCTGAAGGTCAATACTAAAAGGTCATCCAGACTTAGCAGGCTTCCCAGATAGCCCTAGCATTGCAGGAAATCTGCAACACAGAGTTCTCAAGAAGAAACCCATATCTGAACCGTGTTTCATATTCCCGCACCAGACCGAGATGGAATGGGAAAGAATATGATTCACTCTAGCCTAGGTGTCACTCAGGTCCCAGGTATAGGACCTTTAACTCTCAATGAATCACCCACCCACCAAAGCAAACAACAGATCCAGCCAGCAGCACAGTATGACAATATGATAATATATGCATAAAGCTATAAAGAAAGCAATAAACAAAACTGTACATAAAGCAGTAAACAAAACAAATATACAAACACTGACAGCACATAACACCCCAGTAAACACAAATCAAACGAGCGCTAGGAGGAACCCACAAAAAGAACCAGAAGCCCTGGTTACAGTATAAGTATCCCCAGCAGAGTCGCCAAGCTGTCGCTCCCACCAAATGAAGCCGGGTCAAATGGGGTACAGACGCGAACGGTCGGCGAAAAGAACAATGAGAACACACAGCCGTGAACTCACTGGAGATGAATAGAGTCGCCAGCTAGGCATTTTTATCCCGGAGGAAAGGTAATGCTGCATAGACCTAGAAAGATACGGATAAGACGGTTGCGAACCAGAGAGACTGAGAAAGGGGGTTGGTTACAACCTGGGAAGGTATTAGCACCCAGATTGTCCGCCGTACTCGACGGGATCCACGCTCGAAAAATTTGTGCTTTAAAGGGGTAGTGTCAGTGCAATTTGTGTATACAATAGCTGGAAAAGGATGTACAGGTGTCTGTGTAAAAGAAGTGTGAAGTGTGATATATACAGTGTCAGTGTAGGAACATGAATAAGATGCTCAAGATCATGAGGCTAAAAGAATGAGGCTAGAAAGAGGGGGAATATACAAAGACTTTTGTTCGATAACCGTTAAGTTATGCCTACGTATCCTCTAGTGCAATGAGGAAGTCAGAACACCGTAGTTCGACCCAAAGAGACTGAAAGGTGAATTGACTGATGAACTGCTTGCTTGTCTATGCTCAAGTGTATGACCTGTCTGGCTCAGGTGCTAACTGTCTTGCATTAGACGGAAGAAGCAAGTTCTCGTTTGTGAGTGAAGGTGATGAGAAAAGAATCCCGGAGGAGACGATTATTGTTTGTTTTTGTATTTTCAGTCTTTTATTGCTTTTGAGAATTTGTCATAAGTTAATGAGCTTAAGCCTAAACCAATGGGTTGGTAAACTCATCACATCTTCCCTCTGATTAGGGGTAATGAGAGTACCTTAAGTGTGAAGTCAGCTTCTCACACTTAATCACCTTTGGTGTAGGATTAAGATCATTAACCTACTTGTGATTATTTAGATGTTTTTGTGGCTTTTGTTTAGTGTTAAGTAATGAGGTTAAGCCATAATCAAAGATTAAACAGACTCATTACACCATCCTAAGAGAAGGATAATAGATGAGGGTGTTTAAGCTGAGGAAAACTCCTCAACTTAATCCATGATTAGGGGTTAAACTCATGACAAAACAAGCCTTTATTAGATGGATTTTATTTAATGATATGATGATGAAGTGTTTCTTAGGGTTTGTAAGACAACTTGAGGGGGACTTGTCCATTAACACTAGGGTTAGTCCTTCTTAACCAGTTAAGGAAGAATTAGAACCCTAATGCAAGGCCCAAGTTACAAGTGTGATGTCTTGATGATTATTAAGTGGATTGATTAAGAGATTTAAACACATTAAGGGTTTAACACTTAGGATTAAAGTTATACACTCCATCCTAAGAGAAGGATGCAGGCATAAGCCTAATCACAAAGCCTTAAAGCCTTTAGGGTTTAGTCCCTGATTATGAGATGAGAAGAGATGACTCAAAAGAGACACAAAGGTAAAACTAAGAGGGGAGACTAATCAAAACCCTAATCATTGTCATGCTTGGTTGTTCCTAAGGTTTGTGAGGTTTGCAAGAACAATCTTCAATGGAACCACCAGGAAGCAGATGAAAGGATCAAGAGAAGCAAAGTGACTTGCTTCATTCAAGAAGTCAAGTCACTTGAAGAAAGAAAGTAAGAAGAAGAAGAATGAGCAAGCTCAAACTCAAACACATACAAAAATGCAGCAAGGATGCATAAAGGAGATGAAGAGAAGTTATGAGAAGTGAAGGCAAATTCACTTCTCAAAGTCACTTACCACCTGAAAAGTTAGAAAAGAAAGTGCAATGCAATGCAAAATGAGATGAAATGGTATGATGCAAAACCAAACCAGAAGCATATGCATGATGTTAATGATGCTATGAGATGCTACAAACCAGAAACAACACATGTGGATGATCATACAAGCTTATGAATGCAAATGAAGCAAGTTAGAACACATGAACATACATGAAAAGTTATGAAGTGCACATGACATACAACATGGCAAATGCATGATGCAATGATCAAACATGCTTTCAATATGTCTTATGATGTCAAATGAATCAAATGGATGCTTGAAATGTCATGGCAAGTCATGTTATGCAAGAGAATGCAAGATGGATGCATATGGAAGCCCAAATTAGGGTTTATGAACCAAACATCAAACAAAAATCAAAATCAGAAGCAAACCCTAAGATGAAAAATTAAAAATGCCACCCAAAGGACCCCTAATCCCATACTAAACCAATGCCCAAAGGAGAGGATTCAACTCTTCACCAATTTCAAGTTATGATTTTTACAAGATTCTAGGGTTTTTAGGGTTCCCAAACAAAAGAAATGCCAAACAAAATGAAAATGAAAGATCAAATCATGGCCTTTTTATCTCAAAAACTACATGCTAAACACAATGCAATGCAAAAAGAATCAATGTCCAATCCTTCATGAATAGGCAGAAATGATTTTTTGAACTATGGATCAAATTAATGCACAAAAATAATTTTAATTCAATGAAAAATTCTCAAAATGCATCAAGATCAAAAAAGAAATTTGGTTTGAAGGTTGGACAATGTTTCTAAATGTCTTAGAACATTTCATGAATTTTTTGGTGATTTTTAAATACCTAAAAGTATTTTTAATAAATTAATTTCCCTTAATCAATTAAAAATAATCCTTTAAATATTTAAAAATACTTTTTAAATGCAAAAATGAAAATAAAAATATTTTTTGTGTTTGAAAAATTAATGAAACTCAGGATAAAAAATTTCATAATTTTTAAACAATTTTTACTATTTTAAATAAATTGGGCAAATAAAATGGAAAGAAATGAAATAAAAAATGAAATTAAAATGAAGTCAACTGAGTGGAGGGCCAGGATTGAGTCTGGATTTGAATGGGTTGACCACGCGCGCTATCCAAGGGCTATGGTTGGCTCAGATTAAATTAATTTAATTAAGTTTAATTAAACTAACTAAAAGGATTAGGGCTAATTGAGTGCATCTGGACCTTTCATTCGCGCGGCAAGTCAATGGGTCAAGGCAATCCTACGCTCCACATTCAAATGACACTAATTACAGGGATTAGGGCATAATGATTTTCAGGTGGCCGGAGAAGACCTCCGGTCGTCTTCTCCGGTGGGAAGCCCACCTGAAAATCCCTAAAACTCTCAAAACCTAATTAAAATGAAATCTAAAAACATGGAAATGACCCCCATAACTTGCTGGATTAAAACCCCAAGCCCAAACTTATTTATTTTTCCCCAAACTCATGAATCGAGCAAAACAATTTTTTAGGTCACAGAGTTTCAGAGAGCAATTAAATTCTCATTTTATCACCATTTTCAAAACTAAAAACATCAGAACAATCAGTGAAGCATGGAGAACAAGTTTAGAACTTAAAAATCCATTTCTGGAAAAAAAGTTCTTGAGCTACCTGAGATTCGAAGCTTTCACTCCAGCAACTTTCAGACCTCCCCTCCTTGTGAAATCCATTCCTTATGACCTCTTGATGATGCTTGAATGCTTGAGAGAAATTTATATTGGCTGGTTGATGAGTTTGGACAGCTTCTGCTCAAGCTCAGTTGAAAATGGTAATGGTGATTCAGGCTGTTTCTGGCAATGGTGAAGGGTTGTTTGTGGTCAGGATGATGAGTGGAGAAGGTTTGTAGAGTTTGTTTGAGTGTTTGTGAGCTGTGGAGTGATTTTCGAATGAAACTGCAAGTTGGAGTGAAAATGGAGGAATGGTGGTCTTGCTTGATTCAGGCTCAAGTCTTGTTGTTTTAGACTCAGTGAAGCAATGTGAGTTGATGTGTGAAAATGGTTTGAATGTTTGTGAGCTGGGCAGAGAGATTCGAAGAGAAATGCAAATGGGGTGAGTTTTGTGTATGTGATGTTGTGGCCTGTTTCAGCTTGGCTTCTTCATATGTTTTGCTTGCTAAAGGATAGTATAAACAATTCCAAGTGGCCAGAGGATGTGACATGGCCTGCTGTGATTGGGATGTTTGCTTTTGCCAAAAGTCAACTTTTTTGTAAGAGAGGTATGGCTTGAGTTCTAGCTTGGTACAATGGCTAGGGCTGGCGCAGCATGGTGTGGTGAGAGGCTAGCATGGTTCAGCATCCAATGTTGCAAGTGGTAGGAGGAGTGATCATGAGTTTTGCAAGTTGGTCATCTTTGGGAACTTCATGAAAATGCCTTGTTACACAAACCATGAACATGTGATCTTTTGGTCCAAATCTGATTTTTAGGACTTATGTGATGTTTGTGCATTGGTTTGATGTCAACTAGAAGTTACAAACAGCCTTGGTTCATGATTTTGCAAATTTCTCATTTGGTGCACATCTTGAAAATAAGTGATTTTTGGCAACTTTGTCACACCATAACTTTTGATCCAAAATGAATTAGGTCATGTTCTTGTACTTTTTGAAAAGGGAAAAATGTATTCTACAACTTTCATGACCAAAGTTTTTCCATTTGAAGCATTTTTGGATCAAGAATCAAGGCTTGAAAAATGGCACAAAATGACATATTCTTGAAAAGTCAACTATGCCCTAAAAAGTCAACTTTGCAAAAACTTCAAATTCTTGAATTTTGTGAACTTCTAACTTCTTCCATGATCAAATAAAGACCAAATACACTCAAAATGATGAAGATCACCCCTTGGTTGGGTCATTGGGGGCCTCAGATGCCCTGATTTTACACTAACTTGTCTAGAAAGTCAACTCTTGATCAGATGACTTCCCCATGGAATTTCTTCATGAAAATTGATATTCATACTCCCTACACCATATATAGACCAATGGAAACAAGAATGACCAAAAAAATTGGAGTCATGGCCTCTGAAACCAAAACCCTAATTTTAGGTCATCTGTGCAGTCAAGCCTGGCTCTGCATCTATACCAATCCCAGTTCTTGTGATTCTTTTGCATTTTTGACTTTGAGAGGATGTAATATGATATAAGAACACACATGGACCCCTTTGAAGTGATTGATGACCTTTGGAGTGGCTCAAGAAGCTCTTGGATTGCTCAGATCACAAACCCTAGATGCAGATGACTTAGAAGCAATGCAGTGAATCAAAATGAGATATGAGATGATATGATTGTGTTTATGCATATGAGAAATGATCACAAGCCATGGTGTGAATGGGTGAGGGCAAATTTGGGGTGTTTACACCAAGCCCAAAAATGCTTCATTTGGAAGGTATGAGCTAAGACATTATAGGTCCTTTTGAAAGTCAACAAAAAGTCAACAACTTCAAAAGGGCATAACTTGAGAATGGTAAATGATATTGACATGAAACCAATGGGGTTGGTTAGAGGACTCTTCAAGCTTTCCAAAATGTCCAAGAACACCCTCATAGCATTAAAATTGAAGGATGTGTGCCCTTGCAAAGTTGGGAAATTTTGGATTGGTTTATGAAGAAAATGGAGGTCTAAAACCAATTTCTTCCAAATGGGCTTGCCAAATAATGACCCAATCCACATCAAAACATCTTGCACGAAATTAAATTGATTTATTCATAATTTTATTCATTTTTTATTTATTTATTATGATTTTTATATTAAAAAATCATTTTAAATTCAAATAAAATATAAAATAATGAAAATTTAATTTGATTTGGTTTCTAGAAGGTCTTAAATTATAATTATACTTGATTGATACAAGAGTAATGAGAATCATCCTAAAATAGCAATGTGAGATCAAGGATATTCAAATTTTAAAGCCAATCTTTTTCAATCTTCAAATGATCCAAATATCCATCAAATTGGTGAAGTCTTTGACCTAATTCACTCACTCATATATAATGAACACTTGACAATTCACAAGGCACGAATTTGCAGCCTCCAAGAGTAAGTTTCACAAATCAAAAAACCATCCAAAAACTCAAATTCGGATTCATCCATACAAGGCATTAAAAGGTAATTTGAGGACACAGCTATGATCCTTGGACATCATTGAGTGGAAACCAATGCTTGGTTGCATCCAAAACCATTCACATAGCATAACCCGAATGCATCTTGTTCATCTTTAAAAAATTTTCGATTTGAACTATTTATGCAGTAACAATGAAATCTAACTGTATATTTGTGTTAGTGATGATGTATAGATGCTTTCTGGACAAAAAACTTGAAGCTTCATGACCTAAATCGCAAACGGCCATTGTTAGGGTTTGGAACTTAGTTTTAGGGTTTCACGATTTAGACAATATAAAAAAATTCTAGCAACGTGAATTGATTGTATGAGTCATAAGGAACTCATTGGTATAAACAATTTGAAGAAATTGTACTGTTTCGTTGGTGTTTGATTTTCGCAGGTTCTGAGTATGGAAGAACACGCAGGAAAAGTCGTAGGTAAAATTGTATGAATTTTCGCAGGTAAAAGGTAGAAGAAGAAGAAGCTGCGCGCGAAATTCCAGATTCAAAAAATTGTTTAAAAATATTATGATTTGTTTCTGTTGTTATTTCACAAGCAGATGCTTGTCTCAGTGGTAAGACGCGCGTGTATACTACCTGCAAGCCTGGGTTCGAATCCTGGCTTTGTACAATTTTTTCTTATTTTTTTCAGGTTAATCAGGAAGCTTCATATATTATGCATTATTGCCACTATACTATCAGATGCGCTCACCTAGCTGGGATGGTAATGTGTTTGTGTGATACTATGAAGGTCCTGGGTTCGATTCCCCCCAGGCCTTTTGTTTTTTCCATTATTTTTTCTGATTTTTAGGCTGAAGAAACAAAACCAATTTGATGCCCTTTCCTCTCACCTGCGCGCATGATGGCCTAGTGGTATGTGTTGCTGATGGCAAGCTAAAGGTGCTGGGTTCAAACCCCAGTCAGGTAAGTTCCTTTTTTTTTTTTTTTCTTGTTTATTATTATTTTTAATTAATATGTTTATAATATAACTAAATAAATTTTAAAAGATATATATAATGTATGTATTATTATTTTCTCTATTATAATCTAAACTCATTTTTTTTATTATTAAATATCATTAGAAAAATAATTTAATTTTGTATAATTAATAATTAATCCTAATTTATTTTCTAAACATATGAACCCTAATTTTCTAAAACCCTAAAAAATATATTTCTTTTCAAAACCCTAATTTTCTTTTCTTCTTTTATATTATTATTTGTATTTATAATTTAATTAAAATTCTTGATTTAATTTTTATTAAGTATATAAATTGTTTATAATTTAAAATTTTGTACATAAACATGTTTAAAAATTAAAATGCTTAATTTATTTTTTATAATATGTAAATATTCTACAATTGTTTATACTTTAATTTTACATGAAAATAATTTCTATTATATGTTTAAAATTGCTAATTTAGTTATGTTCATAATTAATCTTATAATTAATTTAAAATTTTATAATTAATATAATTGTTCAAATTTTTCTACTAACCATTAAAATTTTGTTTATTATAATCTTTTTGTTTATTATAATTATTAACCATGTTTATTACTAACCCCATTTATTTTTAAATTGTGATTATTTTCACTAACCCCTATTATAATTATTTATTTATTTTGCTATTTATTTAAATTGCTTTATTATTATTATTGTAACTGCTCCTGGATGTAATTTTTTTTGTAATATTTAAATTATTTATTTTTATGCCATGGTTAGTAAAAATAGGGAGTGTAACATGTATGTATATTTAAAATTGAATTTAGATCACTTAATTTAAAAGATAAAATATTAAAATTGAACACTCACATACGTAAGTCGATCTTTGATCGCCATCTCACTTTCTAGGGTTACCTCGCATTGTTGCCTAATTAAAAGGTCAAGTAGGGTGTATAAAGCAAAAGTCCCTTAAAAATAAAGTCATCTAGTCCCATAACAGATAAAAGATCAAGTCCCTTAAATGGTTGCCTTCATAATGATCTTGTCCCTCTCGAATAATGATGACAGTCCCTCCAAAAATGCTTAATACACCCCACAGTTGCCTTCATTAAACAAATGTCCCTTACTTGTCCCATACATCCAAGGTAATGACTACCTATTCCTTAATAATAGGGATAGTCTTACCATTTAAAGGATTCAAGAACAGAAAAGACTTAAACTTAGGGTAGGTTCCTCCTAGATACTTGCTCACTATTCAAAAACTTTTCAAACACTTCACACATTTCAAACAATTTTCAAAACAAAGGTTTATACGCATCCGTACATGGATCATTATAAACACTTAAGAAAATTTTTATTCACACACTTCACATTTCAAAAAACATTTTAGAGTGAGCTAAGTAACTAAGAGCCCATGGATAACCATGGATGTAAAGGGTGCTAACACCTTCCCTTTACATAACCTACCCCCCGGACCCAAAAATCTTTTAAAAGGTCTTTCCTGGTCTTTTATGCCTTTCCTTTGGATAAAATAAAAGTCGGTGGCGACTCTTGCTATCCGCAACATAACTAAAGTCAGTTCTCCCACCGTGTTACAGCAGCCATTCTTCGATAGTACATCAAGAGATGGTTCTTAGGACAAGTTGCACCCTCATACATATCAAAAGTGGGTATCTTGAACTTTGGAGGTATTACCAATCCAGATACCAGACACATTTCTCTAGCAGCGGCCCCAAAGATCTGGTCACCTTCAATCGCCCTTAGCCTTTTTTCAAGGGTGTCAAAATTCTCTTGCATCTTCTCATGTTTCTCGTCTCCGTTTTCAGACATATCGGGCGCGTCATACACCTGATGGTCATTAAAGTATGGTTGAGCACGGGTGTGCACAATGTCTAGTGTAAAATTAGCAACTGCATGGTTCTCTTCATTAGTCACGGGAATAGTCTGTTGAGCAGCAAATCCTTGAGGGGGAGGCACAAAACCTTGGGAAGGAAATGCCATACCCTGAGAAGGAGGTGCGAAACTTTAAGAAGCTAAGCCTTGGGAAGGAGGGAAGAAACCCTGAGCAGCAAGTCCTTGGGAAGAAGGAAAGAAACCCTGAGCAGCAAGTCCTTGAGAAGAAGGAATGAAACTTTGAGAAGCAAAACCTTGAGAAGGAGGGAAGAAACCCTGAGTAGCAAGTCCTTGGGAAGAAGGAATAAAACTTTGAGAAGCAAAACCTTGAGGAGGAGGGACAAATCCATGAGGAAGTCCAAAAGGAGGCCAGGTCACAGGGGTAGTGACTGATGACGTAGGCTCAGTCGTTGCAGTGACAATTTCTGACACCACAGTCTGCTGGGTATCCATCTTCGCTCGAATAACCTGCAACATTTCCATCATCTGACCCATATTTCCACGAATATCAGTAAGCTCCTCGTTAACTCTGTCCATCTCTAGGTCTCTTTCAGCCATTCTCTTTCTGGCTTGAGCTCGAGTGTAGTATTTGCGTGAGAGCCTCAGTGTGAAAGCTGAATTGAGAGCAGATGACGAGAATGAGTTTTATATGAAAAAAAATGCAAATGAAATGCCAAATGTATGAGTGCAATGCGAAAATTAAATTTATTCAAGGAACTTAAGAAACAATTTGCAAATACCAAGGGACACATAATAATCAAAAGGATATGATTTCATTAAATTCAAAAAGTGATACAAAGTCTTGAGTACACCTTCAAAAATCCCAAACAAAGCTTAATAAAAACAAAGACAAAGTCCTAAGGAGATTCTCCTAAAAGCCTCAAGTTGAGCTTCTCGATTTGTGCCTTCATCTGAGCCCTTTCAAGCATAAGTTGATCCACGATCGACTTCCAAGAAGTGTCCCCTTGAGTGCTGGAGGAAAATAAATCCTCTGGCGCTTTCCTTTTCTTGCTGGAGAGCTCTTCTTCTTCCTTCATCTTCAGTTGTCTTCTAAGCTCTTCATTCTCACTACTGATGATCTGATGTCGATTCTTCCATGCATTCTTCTCTCGAAGCTCTTTCTCCAAATCAATCTTCAGCTTCTCTGCATCGTCCATAAAGATTAGAATGGGTTTCTTGAAGGTCATAGGATCCTGGCGAGGGTAAGGTATCTTCAGACTGATTGCCCTATCTCGTACCCATTGGAGATAGGGTTCCATAGAAACACAATTCGGCTTTCCCAAGCTACTCCTCCCCTTCCTATGGATGTACTTCCAAGCTTGTATAATCTGTTCCTTGAGCTCTGGTTCTTCGTCATCCTTAAAGAAAATTCCTTCCACTTCAACACTCTTAGGTTTGTCCTTCAACGGATACCCGAGTTGGCGGCGAACCAAAACTGGATTATAGTTGATTCCTCCCTTAGTGCCAAGAAGAAGCACATTAGCAAAATCACCACAGCTATCAATAATTAATGCTCCATCATAAACACGATTGTACCAACTAATGTCAGAGTGGGTAAGAGACATGATCCTTTGTGACCACCACAAACCATCCTTAAGATTCCAAAATGAAGCTGACTTAGGCAAGTGCGAAATAAACCACTCGTACAGCAATGATGTACAACAAGTAATCATCCCTCCCTTATGGAGATTCCTCAGATGGATGGAATGGTAAGTGTCTCCGAGCAAAGTAGGGACCGGGTTCTTCTTCAGAAAGATTTTGATGGCGTTCAGGTCGACAAAGTCTTCAAAGTTTGGGAAAAGTAACACTCCATATATTAGCAGAATAAAGGTCGCCTCAAAAGCTTTCATATCCTTCATACTAACAAAATTCTTGGCCTTTTCTACCAAAAACTTTGTAGGGAATCCAAAAATCTTTCCTTTATAGGTCATATTTGCCTTGACCTCAGGAACACTCAAATATGTCGCCTTTGCAATCTCCGCTTCTTCAGGGTCCTTCTCTAGAACAGGGAATGGAAACTCATCCTTAACACGTGATCCCACCAGAAATGAATACTCTTCCAAAGTAGGCGCCAATTGGTAATCAGGGAACGTAAAACAATGGTAGAGAGGATCATAAAACTGGAGCATCACAGAGAGAAACCTTCCATCCCACTCAGTCTTAAGTAAGGCTAAAAGTCTCCTATGCTTCTCCATGAAGGCTTCTTGATCCAAAACCAAATCTCTTAATTTCCTTAGGTCTTCGAGTTTAGGAGTTTTGAATGTGTACTTGACAGTCTTTCTTCTTCCAAAGTCCATGATGATACCTACGATATTTGCAAAGATAGAGTTTCTGAGTTCCTTGAATAAATTGGTAAAAATGATGCTTCATGATGCGTGAATGCAATGAATACACAAACACAAACAAGGCTTAGGTTCAAAGCTTGCATGAGGTCGAAGGTTCAACCCTCCCAAAAAGGTATGTACTATGAGTTTATTTGTACCTGTACAACGGGTTCTAAAAGTTCCCAGAATCATTGTCCCATCTTTCGGATATTACCGACTTCCCAACTCAACTTGGTAATCAATAATATTCTCAAGAGAGTCTCATCCGGGTGTAGTATCGCGTATCAACTATTTTGGATTTGCACCCTCATAGTCATCGCACTACATCCCTAAAAGGCCAAGTGGGGGTAAATGTTCTACGGTCCTCAGCATTAATGGCTCTCAGGTCGAATATAGTAATGCTTTCACGACTGAACTCGATCAACAAAACTACATCCGAGGAGGCCTCCGCTGAGTGGTGGTGTCTCAAGTCAACTTGATCGGGACTCAACTCCCTACAAGCCTTCTTGAATATACCACCGTCCTATCTTATTTTGCACTCAAGTCCGGGTTAGGACTTATCTCACCACACATGGAACACCCAACAAAAACCCAAATAATAACAAGCAATACAACAACAAATATACAAATATACAAGGTGGGCTTAACCCTCAAAAATAGAGTCCCCAGTGAAGTCGCCATTTCTGTTGCGGTGAGAATCGGATACCAAGCTATTAAGTGAGCTTGAATCGCAAAACTTTTATATTCACCACCGACTTTAATTTAATCCAAAGGGAAAAGGGAAAAAGATCGTAAAAACCCTAAATAAGGAGAAACTAGGTTCGGGGGTTGATTATACCTAGGGAAGGTGTTAGCATCCTAAGCATCCGTAGTATCCTACGGGAACCTCTTGTTAATATTTGTGTTATTGTTATTTATTGCTTGCTAAAATTATGGGAACCTAAGGTTTTATTTCTAATGGTGCTCGTACAACATCGCATCGATGCCTACGTATCGGGTATAGAATCAGAGCACTCGTAGTTCTCCTAAGGATTAACGAACACTTGGTTACGCTCAAGGTTCGCGGGGGAAGGTAAGTGTTATGGCAAACACTCACGTGACTTTAGGAAAGTCACAAAAAGTTGTAAAATAAAAAGTCCTAATGGTTAAGGTTGAAAAGGAACTAGGGATGGCTAAACTTCCTATGACATTGAGTCAACTGCAGGAGTTCTTTCCCTTTTGGATTTAAATGCGTAAACGAAAGTAAATAAATGAGGGTGCAAGCTCCTAAGTCTAAGGCATAGGTTGCTACTTGCAAAAATGAACTGAATGAAGTAAATGGAAATGCAAGGTAAAAGGCTTAGTAACCGGGCTATGACTCGATATATGGATCGAGAATGCGGGGTGGAAGACAAACGCGGTGCGTCAATTTGCTTAAGTTAGAAAGCTGTGAAGTGTAAAGACCGTGCAGATGGAGATCGTAAAACGACCGACTTACGTGTGTGAGTGAAGTGTATATGAACTCAACTTGGCGTTGGACCATGGATTTATTATCTTTGAAAAAATTAAAGTCTCAAAAGTGTGCGCTTTCAGTTTTATCTTAACAAATATATGGTCATGATGCGAAATGAAATAAATACAAACATAACGTGCATACAACCAAGACATCGAAAGATTAAATTAAAACTCACACTAAGAGATAAACCTAAATCTAAACCTCTCACACTAATAGGATCTAAAACTGAGCTAAACAATCTCTATCTTAAACGAAGAAGAACTAAACAAATATTTTTTGGATTTTTATATATAAAAAAATAAAAATAAATGACTAATTAAATATGTACTAAAAAATAAGATAGGAAAGAAGAAATTGAATTCGAAATATATTTGTGTTGTATATTTTTTTTTATATGTATATATAAATATCTAACTAAATATAATAATAAAAACAAAATAGAAAAGAAAATTTTGAAATTAAAATGTTTTTTATTTATTTTATATGCATATAGATTTCTAACTAAATATAATAATGAAAATAAAATAGAAAAGAAAATTTTGAAATTAAAAAGTTTTTTTAATTTATTTTATATGTATAGATTTCTTAACTAAATATAATAATAATAATAGAAAAGAAAATATTAAAATTAAAATGTTTATTTATTTATTTATATACATTTAAATGAGAACATAATGAAAGAAAAATAATTTAACTAAATATTTAATAAAAATTTAACCTAATAAGTAGATTAGTTAATATTAAAAATAAAGAATTAATTAAATTATGAAAATATTTTTTAGATTTTTTATAAAGAATAGAAAAAGAAAAAGGGTTGATTCTTAATAAACAGAGGGTGCATTGAGAAAAGGTGGCCCAGTTGGCCCATGGAGGCGAAACCATCTGGGTTGGGTTTGACCCGGACCCGGTTCGGTTACTCTAGCAGGATTTAAGGTTCAGAAACGCAGCCTCCCCCCCAATTATTTTTCCAGAAAAAGAACGAAGAAGAACAAAAAAAGCAACGAACACGCTCCTGTAGAAAAGCTGCTCGCATCCCCTTCTCTCCTTCATCTCTCTCGTTCCCACCCTCAACGACCTTACTCACTCTCACGATCACTCGCCCTCACTCTCAATCGCGCTCGACAAAAGATCTTTCGTTTCAGTTTTTCGTTCGGTTCTGCGCTTCACGGTGAAGATGAAGGGTTCGCGCGGCGGGTTACTCACGGGTTGGTTTTTTTTGCGGCGAGGGTGAAGTGATTGGTGGTGTTCGTCGGTGGGTTTTGGGTTCGCGACCTTCACGCGGTGGTTTACACAGTTAAAGGCGCGATGGCGGTGATGGTGTTTTTTGGTTGAAAAGTTGTTGTGATTCAGACTTTATCTCTTCTACTCTATTTTTGTTCTGATTCTGTTCTGTTGTTGCTGTTTTCAGGTTATTGTTATTGTGTATCGGAATGGAGGTTGAGGCGTTAAGGGTGGTGTTTGTTGTGTGGAGTTGTTTGAAGATGGAGAGTGATTTCGTGATGAATGAAGGTCTGTGTTGGCTTTTTTTTGCAGGTGAAGGTCAATGGTTTGAGGCGGTTCGGTGATAGAGTGGGGAAAGGTTGGTTAGTTGGTTGGTTGTTGAAACGATGAAGGGAGGTTGGTAGTTTGTGCGATGTAGGTTGAAGAAGACCAAAGGTGTTGGTTTAGTTTACATAGAAATGATGAAGGTGTGTGAAGGTGAATGTCGGTTGATGTGTTCTTTGTGTGAAGAACGGTTGTGGATGGATGAAGGGAGGTAAAAAGAGGTGGTCTGAGATGATGAAAGGTTGAAGATGTATGCTGAGTTGTTGTGAGAAGAAGATTATGTAGATGGTCCGGGTGAGTTGAGGGTTTAAGATGGTGAGTGTGATTCGGTTGAGGTGAGTTTAGTTGTGGTTGTTGGTGTAAAGATGGATGTTGTTTGCAGAAGAATAAAAGAAAGTTTATGAGGTTTATGTTATTTCGTGAGGGCGACAGAGGAGAGGAAAGAAGAAGGGGAGTTGCCTTTGTTGTTTGAAGAACAAGGATTCAGTTTAGTGGAGAAAAGCTTGAGGCTAATGCAGGGTAAGTGATTGCTTCGGTTTGCGGCGTTTTGCAGGTTTATTGGCTTGTTATTGATAATGCTTTTTTTTGGTTTTGTCTTGCAGGTTGAAAGTGAAGGGTGTAGAGGTTAGTGCGAGGAGAGAGGGTGAAGAGGTTTAGGATGGTTGGCTGCTGTTGTGAGGGTTTGCAGCATGGTTTTTTTTTTTTGTGATGACTCAAATCCCCCCAAACCAAAACCCTGGACTCAAAGTTAAAGCAAACAGAAGCACACCAAACAAGCAAAATAAATGAGGGAGGAAAATAAATGAGGGAGGAACTAACGATTACCGTTCGAAGACAAATCCAGAAGAACCTTTGCACGGTGAAAGCTTTGGTACGAATTTGGACGTCTCCGAGAATAGCCTGCGATGAAGCTCCAATATGATTCGGGTGAGTTCTCCTTTCCTTATGCTTTGAACCTTTAAATTCTTCTCTTTCTCTTCTGAACTTCTGCGAATCCGAGTGAAAGAAAATCTTCGATTCCGTGGTTTATTGTTGGTCTGTTATTTATGTTCTTGGTGGCTAGGTCTCTTGTTTTTTTCTGGGTTATGCTTTACGGGTTTCTTTTTGAATGTATGCTAGCTGATGTTCTTCTGAGTTTTGGTATGTGTATTGAAGCTCTATGTGGCTGTGTTATTTTTTTATGAATGAAGTTTGTGGCTGCTGGTTTTTTGTATATGGAGTTGGTTTTATATAGTGGCTGTTTTGGTTCAATCTTTTTTTCTTCTTCTTTTCTCTAATGTAACAGTGCTATCTGTATGACTTCCTTCGGGTTTTTTTTATGTGAATTTGAAAATGTGTACTGGATAACTTGTAGGTGAAGGGTTGGAGGATTATGGGACAAAGTCTGAATGTTGCAGCAGTAGTGGGGAGGTGGAGCAAAGGCCTGTTTTTTATTTGTCCGTTAAGGGAAATGGTGGTACCATGCAGCAGGAGCAAAATGTTATTTTTGTGAAAAACAAAGTCTGTAGTAAATAAAGAAGTGGTCCTGCATTCTTTTATTTTTATTGTACTATCTTTGAAACTTTGTGATATTGAACAAAAGAATTGTTTATTTAACCTTGTCATGAGTATGTACCTAATGAAATAGAATGTGACAAATGAATATGCTAAAAGCTTAATATGATATGCATTATGTATAAGTGATGAAAGGATATCTATTATGATAAAATGGATATGTTTTGAAATAAACATGGATTGGAACATGAGTTTAAAATACTGAAAATTAAAAATGGAATTGGAATTAAATTGGAACTTGAAGCTTGCGGATAGAAATTTGAAATAGAAATTGGAATAAAATGAAAATGAAAAAAAAGATCTTGGAATTAAAATTTAAAATGAATTAAAATAAAAAATTGGAAATTGGAATTAAGTTAGAAATGGAATCTTAAAAAAAAGTAAACTAAAAATAAAATTAGAAATTGAAATTAAATTAGAAATAGAAACTTGAAAATGGATTAAAAAAATAAAAATTGGAGATTACAATTAAATTAGAAATGGAAACTAAAAAAAGTGAATTAAAAATAAAAGTTAAAAAAATAAAATTACATTAAGAAATAAAACTTTGAAAATTGAAAATAGAAATAAAATTACATTTAGAAAAACTTTGAAAATTGGAAATAAAATTACATTTTTTTAACAAAACTTTGAAAATAAATGGAAATAAAAATTATGTTTTAAAAATTTAGGAATGAATTAAAATTTTGAAATAGAATTTGAAATAATAAATTTTTTTAAAAAAGAACTTAAAAAATAAAAAATAAAATAGAAATAGAAATTAAAATTAAAATTAAAATTAAAATTAAAATTAAAAACACGAAAATGAATTAAAAAGTTAGAAATGAGAAATAGAAATTAAATTTAAGATGGAAGCTTGGAAGTGAAAAGAAATTAAAATTAAATTAATAAATAGCTTGAAAATGAGTTGAAAGCAACAGAAAATTAAATCTCGTAATTTCTCTTCTAAATGCAATGAATGTATTATGCGAGCAGTTAGGGGTAAAATTTGGGGTGTGACACAGATCATAGCAAAGGAAGCTCACTGGAGCGTCAACTTCAACATTGCCAACACCTTTATTTTCTCAATTTACAACAATCTCCTCCTTTCAGGGATTCACTTCTTCACTGTACTTGCCCATTCAGGGAACACAAATCAATAAAATCATAATATTCAGTCACACATTGTTTTGTACATTTTTGTTTCGTTTGCAAAATGTCCAAAGTTCATAATACAACACTTGCATGAAAACATATAAGCCATTTTCAATATATGCTTGCAGGAAATATGCACTCTTGAGCAAATCTAACTCCTATGACGGAATCCGATTGAGGATACCTCGGGACACTGGTGCGTTTCTTTTTAATAGGTTGCATGTACTCAAGACAGACAATCTCACATCATGGGGTATATCAAGCCTCGTATCCCCAGCCAAGTCAGCAATCAGCTCATCAGCAGGGTTACTTGACAGGAGTTTTCCCCCACGAAGTTGTCATCCCCTCAGAGGATCCTTTGAGGAACTCATTAAATCCTCAGCGTGTCGCTTAGATGAAGGAGTTACAACAGATCACTTCCCAGAAGTTCCCTTCTCCCCAAGCAGGATCTCCCGAGCAATGCTTGAACTGTTGTTCCCCAGCGGAGTTACCGAAGCCTCCTCATCCCCAGCATGAGTCTCTTCAACATAAGCTTCCCCGACCGAGATCCCCGTAGAGTTCCCTAGGAAGATCGTTCGGTGATCCTCTCTCCCCACAGATCGGCCAATGATCTCTTTCCCCAGCGGAGTTCTCCCTCCAGACAGATCGCCCAAAGATCTTTCTCCCCACAGGATCCGAATATCAGATTTGTTCTCTCATTTTGCATAGCATTCGCATCATTTATTCACCAAACAAGCGTAGCATTCCGTCTAATACGGAGCATTACGACAAAAATCAAACATTTGCATTTTCATAAGCCAGGTTCGAGCCAATCACCTGCAAACATCAAAATCACTTCACCAGCAATATACAAAACTTATCCCCTGCAGACAAAGCCAAAATACTTTTTGCACTCTCAATACAGATACTTGTTCATACTTGTACATATTCTTTTTCACACTCGTCTGTGTCATACTTCCCCAGCAAGTCAAACACTCGTCTGTGTCTTGCACATATTTCCCCAGCAGGTCAAACACTTGAACATACTTATACACAATCCTCTGATACTCGTCTTTATTTTGTATGTTTCATCTCCTCAGCAGATCAACACTCATATGTGTTCCTTTCTTAACCGATTGATACTCGTCCGTATCATAATCCTTAAACATGTGTCAGCATTTGTTTCTATTGATACTCATCTGTATCGTGGTCCTAAGGATGCTCGTCCGCATCTTTAGTCTATACACACTGTCAAACACTTATACCGTTTATTTTAAAGTGTAAGCACTCGTCCGTGTTTACCATTCCCCAGTAAGTCACCAACAAAACAACTTTTCTATCCGACATTCGTCCTATATCGTGATATTTTCGGCAGCCGTCCACTGCTAGGTGATTGTCCTTCACCTTTTGATGATTGTCCCTCATCATTTATCCGATGGCCGTCCCCATTGTTGATCCTCTTATCCAGCATTCGTCCTATGTCACGATATTTTCGGCAGTCGTCCTCTGCCAGGTGATCGTCCTTCACCTTTGGATGACCGTCCCTCATCCTATCCCCAGTGGAATCCCCATTGTTGGAACTTTCTATCCGGCATCCGTCCTATGTCGTGATATCTTTTTAGCAGCCGACCCCTGCTAGGTGATCGTCATTTACCTTATGATGACCGTCCCTCATCATTTATCTGATGGTCGTCCCCACCATTGATCTTTATTATCCGGCATTCTTCCTATGTCGAGATAATCCACAACAGAGAAGTCGTACCCTATTAGGTGATCGTCCTTCACCTCTTGATGATCGTCCTTCACCATGCTTATCTGATGGGTGTCCCCATTGTTAATCTTTTCTATCCGGCAATCGTCCTATGTCGTGATATTTTCAGCAATCGTCCCCTGCTAGGTGATCGTCCTTCACCTTTTGATGACTCCTCATCATTATTTCATTTATTCTTTTACCCGATGGTCGTCCCCGTCGTGGTTTATTTACCCTTTAACCTGATGGTCGTCCCCGTCAGTGCTTTCCTCATTTCTTTAATCCCCAGAGAGTTTTATTTCTTTACCCGATGGTCGTCCCCGTCGTGGTCTTTTCCTTTATCCTGATGATCGTCCTTCATTAGTTTACTCGATGGCCGTCCCCGTCGCGATCTCTTTATTTCCCAGCATGATGGTCGTCCCCGTCATTACTTTACTTACTATTTTCATCCCTAACAGTCGTCCTCTGCTCGATGGTCGTCCTTCATCGCTTTCATTTGATACTCATACTATACTTCCTGTTACAATTTATATCCCTTTCCTTCTTTTAATAAAGAGTGCAAATTTCGGATTGTCTTGGTATTCAACCACAAGTTATCTTGTTTGTCTGTTAAGCCAGACGCTTACACCCTGCACAGCTAACTCATGCTTGAATATGGGCAACTGTAAACACCCCAAATTTGCCCTCACCTTTTCTCACACCAAGGCTTATGATCTTTTCATATTGCATTACATAAGCATATCATCTCCCACTGCATATTTATTTCACTACATAAGTTGCATAGATAGGGTTTGTGATCAGGAGAGTCCAAAGAAGTGATCTGAGCCATCTAAAAGGCCTTGAATCTTGTCAAGAAGGTCCATGTGTGTTCCATGATCATAATATGCTCCCCAAAGTTCATTAAAGTCAAGATGTCACAAAGCATTGCAAGGGTGTTCAAGCAGACTGAGTAGTTTCTACACAGATGACCTAAAATTAGGGTTTTGGGTTTGAGGCCCTTAACCTCAATTTCTTTGGTCATTATTGATTATAATGGTCTTAATATGTTATAATGAGCATGTGTACCAAATTTGATGAAGAAATTCATTGTGGAAGTCATATGATCAATGAATAACTTGTTGTGCAAGAAAAGTCAAAATCAGGGCATCTGAGGCCTCCAACAAGGGAACCAAAGGGTCATCTTCATCATTTTGAGGTTCTATGGTCTTTATTTGATCTTAGAAGTGGTTATAAATTCACAAGATTGAAGAATTTTGAGCCATTTGCAAAGTTTCCATTTTTGGACATAACTTGTAATGAAAACTTTCCATTTTGGGAAAGATGGTCAACCTCCTCTTTCTTGATCAAAAAGGCTTCAAATGAAAAATCTTTAAACATGAAAGTTGTAGATTGGATTTTCTCATTTTCAAAAAGTACAAGAACTCCTTTTTATTCATCCTAGAACTCAAGATATGATGTTTCAAAGTTGGGAAAAATCACATAATTTTCAAGTATGTGCCAAAGAGGGATTTTTGCAAAACCAAGTTTTAAGACTTCTTGTGACCTCTAATTGATCTCTAAGTATCATAACATGATAATGCAACTTTCCTTGACCAAATTTGTGCCTTGGATCACAAGAATTCATGAACCATTTTCACAAAATCTCAAAGAGGGAAAAATGCAAAACCTATGCTACCTCATGAATCAAGTGTTACAGCTCATCAAATTCAATCCAAAGGCCCTCCATGAATCAAGCTGAGGCAGGACAAGCCATAGAAACACTTATGTCCCATACCATGCTCTCTATGACACAAACTTTGACTTTTTGCAAAACACACCATACCAATCATCCTGTGCCACAACAACTCTCTGGCCAATCACAATACTTTATGCAAACCATAAGGACCTCATTTCATACAACACACAAGCCTGAAACATCTCACACATTCAGATTGAAGAAAATCCTCTCAAACTTTTTTCCTTCGAATCTCTCAATACAGCCATCAAAACTTAAAACTCTCTTCACCATTCTTCTCCATATCACTCATAGAACATAAACCACCCTTCACCATGGCCTGAAAACCCCTTAAATAAAAACGCAATTCCTGCTTCCTCAGAACTCAAACTCACAAACCATCCAAAATAAACTCTTGCTAAGCATCACACTAGTGTTGCTCCCGAAGATTTGCATCTCGGTACAAGCGCGAACGGTCGGCGAAAGGAGAAGATGAAGATGAACTGAATAAAGTCGCCAGCTAGGCATTTTTATCCCGAAGGAAAGGTAATGTTGCATAAACCTAGAAAGATATGGATAAGACGGTTGCGAACCAGAGAAACTGAGAAAGGGGGTTGGTTACAACCTGGGAAGGTATTAGCACCCAGATTGTCCGTCGTACTCGACGGGATCCACGCTTGAAAGATTGTGTTTAAAAGGGGTAGTGTATGTGCTATATGTGTGCAAAAGCTGGAAAAGGATATACAAGTGTCAGTTCAAGAAAGTGAAGTGTGGTGCTCAGGAATGAGGCTTAAAAAGAATGTTGAAAGAGGGGGAAGACATAAAGACTTTTGTTCGATAACTGTTAAGTTATGCCTACGTATCCTCTCGTGCAATGAGGAAGTCAGAACACCGTAGTTCGACTCAAAGAGACTGAAAGATAAATTGACTTGTGAACTGCTTGCTTGTCTATGCTCAAGTGTATGACTCGTCTGGCTCGAGTGCTAACTGTCTTGCACTAGACGGAAGAAGCAAGTTCCCATTTGTGAGTGAAGATGATGAGAAAAGAATCCCGAAGGAGACAATTATTATTTGTTTTTGTGTTTTCAATATTTTATTGCTTTTTGGAGTTTGTCATAAGTTAATGAGCTTAAGCCTAAACCAAGGGTTAGTAAACTCATCATATCCTCCCTTTGATTAGGGATAATGAGAATACCTTAAGTATGGGATAAACATCTCAAACTTAATTACCATGATGTAGGATTAAGATCATTAACCTACTTGTGATTATTTAGATGTTTTTGGTGTTTTTGTTTAGTGTGAAGTAATGAGTTTAATCCATAATCAAGGATTTAGTGGACCCATTACACCATCCTAATAGAAGGATAATAGATGAGCACACTTAAGCTGAGGAAGATACCTCAACTTAATCCATGATTAGGGATTAACCTCATGATAAAACAAAGCCTTTATTAAAGTGGATTTTAATTAATGGTAAGATTAAGAAGTGAATTTTATGGTTTGTAAGACAACTTGAGGGGGACTTGTCCATTAACACTAGGGTTAGTCCTTCTTAACCAATAAAGGAAGAATTAGAACCCTAATGCAAGGCCCAAGTTACAAGTTATTGTCTTAGTGATTATTAAGATGAATTGATTAAGAGGTTTAAACAAATTAAGGGTTTAACACTTAGGATTAAAGTTATACACTCCATCCTAAGAGAAGGATACAGGCATAACCCTAATCGCAAAGTCCTAAAACCTTAAAGGTTTAGTCTCTGATTATGAGATGAGGAGAGAGACATAAAGAAGACACAAAGGTAAAAACTAAAGGGGGACTAATCAAAACCCTAATTATTGTCATGCTTGGATTTTCCTATGGTTTGTAAGGCTTGCAAGAGATCTTCAGAGAAGCCACCAATGGAAGAAGCAGATGAATGGAGGAGAAGCAGAAGAAACAAGTTACTTACTTCACTGAAGAAGATAAGTAACTTGGAGAAAGAAAGTGAGAGATGAACATGAATGAGCAATCTCACTCTAAAGCAAAGAAAAATGCAGCAAGGATGCATAAGAAGAATGAGGAGAAAGATGAGAAGTGAAGGAAAATCCACTTCTCATATTACTTACCACCTGAAATGGTTAGCATAAAAGAAAGAAATGAAATGAAAGTGAAACATATGCAAAGGTAAAACCAAAACCAGAAGCAAAAACATGATGCAAATGATGCTATGGGATTATTCAAAGACATATCAAGTGTTATGAATGATCATACAAGAGATGGAATGCAATGGAAGCATGCTTTGAAGTTTGAAAGCACATGAAAGTTCATGGAATGAAATGAATGCACATCATGGAAAATGAATGAATAAATGATCAAGCATGGTTCTAATGTGTCCTAAGATGTCTTAGATTCCATATGAATGTAAGAAGTGTCATGGCAAGTTCATATATGGATGTATATGCAAGATAAATGCACATGAACATGAGAAATTAGGGTTTTAAGGCAACATGAGATGTAAAAGTCAAAAACAGAAGCAAAACATAAGATACAAAATTGCAAATGAACTCAAAAGAACCCTAACCCCATATGATATCATACCCCAAAGGAGGAGGTCTAACTCTTAACCTAAAGAAAGTTGTGATTTTTCTAAGTTATCTAGGGTTTTAAGGTACCTTAAGAGGGAAAATGCAAATCAAATCAAAAATGCAAGATAAATTTGTGAAAAAAATATGCTAGACACTACATTCTATATGAAGATCAATGCAAAAAGAATCAATGTCATACCCTTCATGGTTAGGCATAAAAGAATTCTTGAAGTTAGGGTTCAAAAATAGGATTTTTATGAACCCTAAATTCAAGAAAAATGTCAAAGAGTGTTCAAAACCAAAAAGAAATTTGTATGAATGGTTTGACAATGTTTCTAAATGTTCTAAGATGCAATGTGATTTTTTTTTGGAATTTTCAGAAACCTAAATGATATTTTAATTAATTAATTTCCATTAATTAATTAAAATAAACATTTAAATATTTTTAAAATGGTTTTTTAATGCAAAAAATAAAAATAAAAATGTTTTTGGGTGAAGAAAAATATTTGAATTAAAAATGCAGAAGGAAAATATTTTTAGAATTTTCTAAGTATTTTAAATTAATTATGCAAAACAAATTATAAAAAAAGAAATAAAAATGAATTAATGGGAAGTATGCTGATCTGATGGACATGATTGAACCTGGGGGGATTTGCTTTGACCACGCGCGCAATCTAAGGGCTAGAATTCAAATCTGCCTAATCTTAATTAATTAATTAATTAAATATAATTTAAACTTAATGAGCTAATCCTGGCCTTTCACTACACGCGGGAAGCAAACATCAAACGGCCCACATTCAAACTCATGCTAACCCTAATTAAAACCCTAATCTTTTTCAGGTGACCGGAACAGTGTTCCGGTCATCTTCTCCAGTAGCTCACTCTTTCTATCTCTCTCAATACGTAAAATAAACTCACCAAACTCTCCAGAAATGATCCTCACCTCATTCTAAACAAGATTCAACCAACAAATTTCATTTATTTCGCATGAACATCAAGATTCGAAGCAAAATGGAAAATCACACAGAAATTTCAGAAGCTTCATACATGCTTGTTTCTCACTCATTTTCAAAACAAAATAGATCATGATGATCAGCAAAGCATACAGAACATTTCTATAACAAGAAATCACATTTCTGGAAAATTTGTTCTTGAGGTTACCTGAAGTGAAGCTTTCTCAAACTGAGCTATCTGGCCTCCTCTTTGGTTCAAAACGACTCCAATGATCCTCCTGGTGATGCTTTGATGCTTGGAGGAAGTTTTTAATGGCTGAAATGAGAGCTTGAACTCTTGCTGGCCAGAAATTGTGTTTTGGTTTTGGGGGGTTTTTGGTTGCAATGAAGGGTGGGAAATGATCCTTTTATGAAGTTGAGTTGATTGATGAAAAAAGTGTGAAGTTTGAGTGAGTGTGTTGTGTGTTTAGAAATTTTTTGCAAAATGGGGTGATTTTTGAGAGCTTGATGATTCTGAGCATTCATGCTTACTTGTTATGTGTTATGAGTTCCATAATGCTTGCATATTATGCTGTGATTGGTCAGAGGAGTTGGTGTGGCATAGAGTGATTGGTATGGGTGTTTTTGCACAAAGTCAACAAAACTTGTACTTGAGGTATGAGCTCTCTTGTAGCTGGCTTTTTGGCTTTTCCTGGTTCAACAAAGATCAAGGAGAGCCATGGAATGAATTTTGTGGTGATTCAGCAAGTGGAAGCATGGTTGCGTATCATTTTGCAATTTTCATGAAGTTTGGCCCTTTTGTGATTTCTTGAAGTTCAAGGCATGAAATGAGATAATTCTTTGGGCAATTCTGATTTTTAGGCAATGTACTATGTTGGTATGATGCATAGAAGTGTATCAGAAGTCACAAAATGGCTTGTGTAATACCTCAAAATTTGCCCTCGTATGTATTCCCTCTTTTGGCTCATCGTTTCGCATTCATCTGCATTTCTCATCAGTTCATTAACAGCATACTAGTGCATTTCATTGTTTCATAAGGTATGTGATCAAAGTATTTCCTTGTGATATGGATTTTTCTATTCATATGTGGTATATTTGGTTATTGCACTCAAGTTCGAGACAAAGGTTGAATTCACATCATCATGGGAATATTCCTATTCGGAGGATTACCAAGTTCTAAGATTCTTCCTATTCAGAGGATCCATAAAAAATGCGAGATCAAGAGGTTACCAATGTGAATTAAAGGTGGAATTAGTATCCTGATGTAAGAGTCTTCAACATCACTGGTCATCCATGTGAGCGACCCAGGGTTTCGGGTTGCAAAGAAAGTCAGTGATCTTCATAGGCGTTTTGCTGGTGATTTGGGTTGAGAATTAGAGTTGGATTATAATCAGAGATAAGTTTGGTGCATCAAAATCCATTCATATCCATTATCAGAGCCATCCTTCTGTTTACCAAATCCTTGATCTTATCATGATCTATGTCCATGCTTTTGTGATAATTCAATGCTAAAGCCAGTCACGTATTCTTTTATCCGTCCGCATTTTTAAGCCATGCCTACATATCCATTTTTCTATAAGTCTAATATTCATCCTTAAAGTCCATGTCGCAGAACCAGAAGAGTCTTTTATTTGTGTTTACCATCTATGCCCAATTTAATTTTTAAGAATCTATTTCAAGGAATTCTTGACAAGGTAGTGGGAGGTACTAATCCTAAATATCATTTGGCTCCGATCACTGAGTTTCCAGTAATGAAAATAAGGTGGGCCATGTTCTCTTGGTTATGATACTAGGGATTTTGCCGATTGAAACTAAGGATCCTTGAGGTTTAACAAGCATGCTTGGACTAGATTCAATAATACCCTTTAAATGAAAGTCATTCCAATCAATTTCCTTCAAATCAGAGTAGCTAAAGTTCATAGGAACTTCACAAGTAGGTGCAATGGCGTCGTTCTTGGCAACGTGACAATATTTGGTTGAATAACTCACATTCTCATTAACTACGGACGAATGACTATAAATGCATTGTTGCTTTGGCTCATCCATGTAGTCCTCATTTTCACCTAATCTTATTTCTTTGTAGCCATAATGAAGACTGGGAGAATTTTCTCACGGAGTTCACAATCATTGGGCCGGTATTCATAATCATGCTCATTCTTGGTGTACACATTTAGCAGCCAATATTTATATTACAAAGATGTACATCATGGTTGTAAAAAGTTCAGAAAGAGGAAAAGTTATAATTAAAAAAAAGAAAGTATCAGAATTTTGTTACAAGAATAAAACTCAAAAAAGGGGGATTCAACATGATATACAGTGACCAATCCTGCAGCTATAATGTAAAATAGGAATTACAAACTGATACAACAAGCCGGGACTTTCGAGAAACGGTGAAAAGGTATAACAGGATCAAAGAAAGAAAAAAGCTCTTCAAGGAGAAACTTAGAAGAAGATGTGCACAAGAGAGGAATTCGGAATCTTCGACAGCATCCAGGTTCTTCATCATCATCCGCAACACCGCCAACCATCAGCACCATAACCTGCAAATCAGAAAAAGACAAAAAAAAAGAAACAATGAATATTTCATAAGAACTCGATAACCTTTCATTAATTATCTTCATCAAACTCTCCACAAATCATAACAAAAAATCGGTTTTCAATACCTTTCAAACTTTCCTATACAACAACCAGAACCAGTTAAAAAGGGGAAGATCAGAAAAATCAGTGGCAAGGAATTGATATAACAGAAACATGATTTTCTTTACATGATGAGATCTAATTGCAAAGTCTGTGGAAAAGAAACGGGAAGAATAAAATTAACAGAAAACCATACGGTATTATCATGTTCAGGGATGGTGTCAGTGAGTCTCAGTTCAACCAAGTCCTTAATATCGAACTCGGCCAAATCATGGAGGCCTGTAAATTTATTGATGATACTTATCAGAGGAGCACCACTGCCATATCTGTTGTTGTTCCTATCTGTTATGCTCACTTAGCTGCTTCACAAGTCAGACAGTTCATGAAGTTCGAAGATAGATCCGAAACTGCATCAACATCAAAGTCCACGATGATTCTATAACCAAACCTCAGCAATTCATTCTCATGTCCCCTTCTGTTGTTCAGAGGGAAGGGATGGAACCTGCAGAAAATCATCAATAGTAATCGTGACATTAGCACAGTTTTACAAAAAAAAGAAGGAAACAGAGAAGGTGATTTGTTGAAAATCCTGTGACAAAGTCTTAACAATTGGAGAAAAGAACTCAAAATCATAACTGTCATATTAGAGTTCTTAACTGAATGTGTAACAAAAAAAAGCAACCGAATCGTACCCGGGAGTTTCCAGAACTATTTCCCAGCTATGGCCATAAATCTGAACCCCGTATTTGCTTAAATTTCTTCGGGAAATGCCTTCTGAAGCAATCTCAGCACTTCCTCTTCTCAAACTTCATCCAATCTTCCATTAATCTCTCATGACCCTGTATAGCCAAAATCAATAAAAACTGAAGCTCATTTCAGAATCAAAAATCAGTAACTGAAATATAACTAACCCTAGTTAATTTCACAACCGAATCCTAACAGAAAAAGCTTCTAGAACCTCACCTGAATTCGGTATAAATCATATCTCCTCTTATTCAATTGGGTTGGCTTCGATCTCTCCACCCTTCAACCATCTTCTCCAAATTCTTCAACCGTTTCACTTTTCCTCAATCTCAATCTTCTGGACAACATTCTGCTCACATGAATTCTTCTTCTTCTGCAATCTTTTCTTTCTCAAATATTTTTCACCCTCCACCACAATTTCACTTCATTCATCTCTCTTCTCAGAACTCCTTCGCTTCTTCTTCTTCCCTCAATCAATCATTCATCATTCTTCTCATCATCTCTTCATAGGCTTCAGCTTGTTGTTATTCAGTTCCAACCAAGCCTTCATCAACCTCTGTTCTTAAATCCCCTATAATCCGCATTCATCCCTCTTCATCACGCTTTCAATGAAGCTGAGGGTCTAATAAGGATTCCATGGAACCTGCACAAAATCTGGCAATGCAAATTCAATAAGAGGTTTGTTCAAGCAATAACAGGGCGCGAGAAGTTCAGGACGAGGATCGATCGGAATATATTTCAGAATCACAAGAAAAGAGGAAGCGGAGGAATAACTCAGAGTTTTGTACCTAAAGAGTTCACCGCCACCGCAGAGACACCGCAACGACAACTCGCACGGATCCGAGAAGAGGTATTTGCGGAGTGAATCGGTACGAACAAGCTTCCAAATCGCAGTAGCTTCGAAGCAACGAAATCACTTTCATCACTGACATTTCGCGTCATCTTCTTCGAGGCTTCAGTTCAAGGTACGCGTTCGAATCTTTGAAGTATAAGAGGTCGCAATCGTAACACTGTTGAGCTTTCGTTTATGAGCAAGAAGTTAGGGTTTAGCGTTATGGTGAGTGTTGGTGGCCAGAATAGGAGGAGGTTGCGGTGGAGAGCGAGAGGCTGTGTAGGATAGAGGAGAGAAGAGAGCGAAGAAGACGATGGGGGCGGCGAAGAATTATGGTTTGGATTTTGTGTTCACCCCTTTTGGTTTCAGCTTATTGTCTTGTTTTCAATTTTTAGTTTTAAATTATGAAGACAATTAGGATAGTTTAATAGCAATTAAGGAAAAATCTTAATAATTAAAGGCAATTAAGAGTCTTGATTTTCGTCTTAATCTAACAAATCTTCATAATTTCCAATAAAATCCACCGTTAGAAATTATGTTAGATAGAATGGGATAAGATTTGAATTTTCCAGCCATACCGGCGGTGACACTTATCACCGTCCGGTAGGCTCTTGCTGTTTTCGTTATCCACACCCCATTCTAAGCCCATGTACGAAAACAACATGAAAATTTGCTCTTCTCACCCCCCCGGGTTTCAGCGCGTATGGGCTTCTCCCACTTACTACTTGCACCCTTGTGTTAGGCCCAGTAAGACAAAAACATTAGAAAAATTTCTAAAACCACCCCCCTCTTTCTTAGTTTCTTTAGATTTTCTAGTTTTACATAGGTTAGGAATAATTCAAATAAAAATAGCAAAATTAATAGAAAAATTCTACAAAAAATTGAGTAGACTTTTAATTCCCATTAGAAATAATTGGCATTTTATTTTTCTGTTTTTACTGTAATTTTGATTTTATTTGAATTTTTCTTGTAATTAGTTTTTAATAGATTTTCTTTAATTGTACATGACTTTTTAGATTTTATTTCTTAACCTTCCAGTAACTTTTTTTGCCCATTCTTTTTACTGTAGTTAGAGGACTCATAGTAGTACTTAGGGTAATTTTAGTGGGTTTTTTAGCTCATTTTATCTTAGGTTTAGAGGCTTAATCCTTAGAAATTAGTGAATAATTCTTAGGCAGAAATAAACAATTTTTAGGCATAGCAAAAATATGATTTTTCAGATTTCCTTTTAGCACAATGTTATAAACAATCTTAGGACCCCATAGATTAATTTTCATAATTTTTCCAGAGGTTTTGCTATTTTTTAGGATTTTTAGTTCTTAGGCTTTATGCATATAATTTCAATTGGTTTAGGCTTGATATCAAATTCAAATAAAAAATGGTTTAGTTTAAATTTAATTTTAGAATTTAATGTAGACTTCGGCTAGTTTAGATTTTGATTTTTAGAAGAAAAAATATTAGGTATGACCTTAGTTTAGAATTTAGGCTTAAGTTTCATTAGAATAAATAAATAGGACTATTTTAATTCATGCTTTTATTTGAATTGTCTTTGAATTCTAGTTAGTCAATTAATTTCAATATTTTTTGTATGTTGATTAATTTTGCTTTAGGTCTTCCCTTAGCTTTAGAATTAACTTATCTTCCTTAGGAAGTAAGTTGTATTCTATTAGTTTTAGGTGCTTTTCCACTAGGTTTAGAAAACCCCACAAACCATAGGATCTCCCATGTAAATAAATCAAATAAAAATTTAGGGTGTGTCTTAGTCCCCCTTAGTTTTTCCCTTTTTGCAATTTGAGTCATTCTTTCTCATCTTCAAACAAAATTCAAAAAAACCATTAACAAACAAATGAAAGGATCCTTTGTGTATAGCCTTATTCCATGAAGCACTTGCATTCATTCCATCTTGGAGTGGTGTAAGCTCGTCTATCATGATGTACAAGTCTCATCAAGGGATCGTTTCATAAAACAAATAAATTCAAAACACTTTCTCTTAAAAGACAAAAAAACAAATAACAAGCGACTATCCTGCGGGAACTTCTCTTCTCATCTCATTCACTCATAACGCGAACTCACGACGACTTGTCTTTCATGCAAGACGGTAAACGCACTCGTACCAGACGAGCCTGCAACACCTGAGCATAGACATACGCAGTTCCAGCATAAAAAACACAAACAAATAGTTTCCGCCTTAGTTAGGCGAACTACATCGACTCTGATCCTCATTATCCCGATGAGGTACGTAGGCAGCGGGGTAGGGCCCGTTCGAGCACATTCTTTATTTTCCCTACATTTTCCCCATTCTTTCCATTATCTCTTCTTATTCCAATTGCATTCCTCATTTCCATTCCAGTTAGCGGTTTTATTCAGTAGCAGTTATTCTTCTCACCCTTTGAAACAAAACAAGCAAGCGTGGATCCCGTCGGGTACGGCAGACGGATTAAGGTGCTAATACCTTCTCAATTCGTAACCGACTCCCGAACCCAGATCTTTGGTTCTCAAGGCCTTGTCCTTTCCTTCTTCCTTAGGTTTGTGCAACATTACCTTTCCCATTCTTTCGGGATAAAAATGTCTGGCTGGCGACTCTACCTTTTCCGCGCCACTTTCGCATTTGTACTAGGATGAAAATCCCGGGAGCGACAGCTTGGCAAGTGGTTTTGCAAAAATCCCTCTTTGGTGTATTCTTGAAAATTATGAGATTTTTGCCAACTTTGAAAGATCATAACTTGAGTTCCATAATGAATTAGAACTTGTTCTTGTACTTTTTGAAAAGGGAATGATCCAATCTACAACTTTCATGACCAACAATTTTTCATTTGAAGCATTTTTGGTTGAGAAAGAGGAGGTTGAAAAACTTTCCCAAAATGGAAAGTTTACATTACAAGTCAATTCCATTTTTGGCAACTTTTGGTTTAGCTCACTTTTATTCAATTTTGTGAACTTCCAAGCACTTCAATGATCAAATAAAGATCATATGACTTCAATTTGATGAAAAATCCACTTTGGTTCCCATGTTGGGGGCCTCAGATGCCCTGATTTTGCTCTGACTTGCTCAAGAAGTTACCCAATGAACAGATGACTTCCACAATGAATGTCTTCATCAAACTTGGTACACGTGATCCTTATAACATATTGATACTATTAGAAACAAGAATGACCAAAAAAATTGGAGTTATGGCCTCTGAAACCAAAACCCTAATTTCAGGTCATCTGTGCAGTGAAACCCTAGCTCTGCTTCCATGCTTTCCCAGTTCTTGTGATTTCTTGACTTCCTTGATCTTTGAGGGATACAAAATGATGATAGAACATACATGGACCCTCTTGGAGTGATTGGAATCCTTTGGAGTGGCTCAGATGAATCTTTGGATTGCTCAGATCACAAACCCTAGATGCAGATGAACTTGAACTAATGTAGTGAAACAAAAATGCAATATGAGATGGTATGCTTAAACTAATGAAAATATGAAAGATCACAAGACATGGTGTGAACTTAGTGAGGGAAAATTTGGGGTGTTTACAGCTACCCCTATTCAAACATGAGTTAGCTGTGCCGGATGTAAGCGACGGGCTTAACAGGCAAACAAGATAACTTGTGGTTGAATACCAAAGACAGTTTGAAATTTGCACTCACTGGGGAGAAGAAGAAAAGGGATATATAAATTGTAAAATAAAGTAAAGTATAATTATTAAATTAAGGCGATGGAGGACGACCATCGAGCAGAGGACGACTGCTGGGGATAAAGCGATAAGTAAAGCAATGAAGGGGACGACCGACAAGCTGGGGAAATAAAGAGACCACGACGGGGACGGCCATCGGGTAAAGAAACAAAATTCTCTAGGGATTAAAGTAAAGTCAATGATGGGGACGGCCATCAGTTTGCAAAGTAGAGTAAACAACGATGGGGACGGCCATCAGTTCAAAGAATAAATGAAATAAATGATGAGGGACGGTCATCAAAGGTGAAGGACGATCACCTAGCAGGGGACGACTGCTCTTTACCACAACATAGGACGAATGTCGGATAGAAAAAGGTTGACGATGGGGACGACCATCGGATAAACATGATAAAGGACGATCATTAAGAGGTGAAGGACGATCACCTAGCAGGGGACGACTGCTCTCGAGTTTTATCATGACATAGGACGAATTTCAGATAACAAAATCAACGATGGGGACGACCATCGGATAAAATGATGAAGGACGATCATCAAAAGGTGAAGGACGATCACCTAGAAGGGGATGGCTGCTCTTTATCACGACATATGATGAATGCCGGATAGAAAGGGGTTCCAATAATGTAGACTCCGTTGGGGAAAGGATGAGGTACGGTCATCCAAAGGTGAAGGACGATCACCTGGTAGGGTACGGCTTCCGAAAGTATCACGACACAGGACGAATGTCGGATAAGAGGAAAAGTCGCTTTTATTGGGGAATGGTAAACAAGGACGAGTGCTTACACTTAAGAAATAAAAGGTATAAGTGTTTTGACGTTGTGTATAGATTAAAGATGCGGACGAGCATCCTTAAGACTATGATACAGACGAGTATCGGTAGAAACAAATGCTGACGCGTGTTCAGAGATGATGATACGGACGAGTACCAACTGGTTAACAAAGAACACGGACTAGTGTCGAATATGTGGGGAATAAGGGTATACAAGATACGGACGAGTATCTGTATAAGTAAAACAAGTATTGTGAAGTATGAGCAAGACACGGACGAGTGTCCAACTTGCTAGGGGAAAAGTGACACGGACGAATGTCAGAAGGGTAAGTGTATAAGTTATGAACTTTGAAGGTATTCTGGCAACCTATAGGGATAGGATGACACGGACGGGTGTCGATGAGAGTGTATTATAAACAAGTGTTTGGGCAACCGTGTTGGGGGTGGTGACACAGACAGGTGCCAAGAGAGTGTATAGGTATTTGTAAGCACAGGGGATATTTGTGGCTTATATCTGCAGGGGGATAATATGACACGGACGAGTGTCGGAAGAGTATATATGAACACGTATCTGTTGGAGAGTGCAAATGGGACACTTTGGCTTTTTGTGGGGAAATTGAGATGACACGGACGAGTGTCGAGAAGAACATGTTATGGACAATGTCATACCCTAAATTTTGACCAGAAATTTTCAAAGTTTTGTTCATTTTTGACGTGTTTTCGTCGATTTATCAAAAATTGATCATTTTGCATTTTTTAAGTTAAAACATATCATCAATCATTAATTATGGTATTTCTATTTGATTTTATTCAGTATCATTTTATACTTGATTTCGGAAGATGAAATTAATTTTAGAAATTAGTTGGATTCGTTTGTTTGCTCTCTTTAAATCATTTCCTTTATTTATTTACTAATTTAAGTTTACATCTTAATTTAATTTAATTTTTATTTTATTTTATTTACTTTCTAAAAAAATCAATTTGAGTTTAGTTTAGGTATTTTAATTAGTTTATTAAACTTACTAATGTTTACTTTTTTAATTTTGACTATTTAGATTAGTTTTGATTTCATTTAAATTTAAATTTAATTTGATTTAATTTTTTCATTTAGTTTAATTTTTAACTATTTGTTTTTCTTACTTAATTAAGTCATAACAGTTTGTTTTATTATTATTTTATTATCACTATTATTATTATTATTTTATTTGTAATTAGAATATTTTTAGTCTGTTTTTACTTAGTTGATATGCAATTATTTTAGTTAGTTTTTTTCAAAGTTTATAGTCCAAGTCACACCAACTCCCCTACACAGTCCAATCACACAGTCTGCTACTACTGCACCCTCACCACATCAAGCCACATTGATTTTTCACCAATTTGACAATTTCAAACCTGCATCCAAAAAGTTGAAGGAACAAGTCAACAGAAAAAGAAAGAAACCGAAAAACAAAAGGAGGCCACAACACCATATGCTGCTAACCTCTGCTACCTATTCATCACCCTACAGCAAGCAACAAGGACATTACACAAAATCAGCAAAAACATGGACCTGCAAAAAAAAAGGAACTTTTTTTAGAACAACAAAAAGAAGGAGGGGAGCAAAGGCATCAAGACTTAAAAAGAATCAGAACGGGGTCCTCACTGGAGACGAAAACCACCTTCATCCACTACCACAAAAAGAAACCAAACATCATCAACAACCACGGATTGCCCTTCCAACCGAATCCATTTAATTCACCCAAACATTGCCTTCAATAGCAACCTTCAACAACCAGTTTTTTACTTCAAAAACACTGACGGAAAAAAACCATTTACGAAACCTCTTCACCACCTTCGACCCATTACCATCGGCACCCTCTCAATTTTTGCACAAAAAAACTCACCTCAACTTTCGCAGAAAAAAAAGAGAAAACGAAAAAAGAGAAAACGAAAAAAGACCAGCACAAGCACCCTTCCTGGAAACGAAAACACACCTCCTTCAACTCAGGCCGACACTCAAACTCTTCTTCCATCTTCTCTCACAAGAACCCGCAAAAATCACTCCTTCTTCAACCTCCCTCACCCTTCAACACACACCATTCACCATCAAAAACAAACCCTCCTCTTCACCTTTCACAAAGGGGTGAACCGGACACCACCACGCCTTCTGTTTTTTCAAACAAACTGTTCATCAAGCCTTCACAAAAACCATCCCTTCAAACCACATATGCTTGAAGTCACATCGTCAACATTTCAACAACAGAAGCCACAAATCCAGTAACCCCTCCACCGAAAACCCTTGATCTTCGCCATCCTCATAACCAAAACATTAACTCGTAAAAAAATCTGGGAATCGCAAAGCCATCTTCACCGTCCAAAACAACGAACCTGGAAACCTATCTCGCCGCGGCCTCGCGAATACGAACACAAACCGAACAACCGCTGCCGATCCGAAGAGGGTGAGGAAGAGAGAGCTTCGAGCAAACCCAAATCCGAAAAAAACTTGTCTTGCTTTCCTTCACCACCAGCAACAACAAGCCGTCCACCGCCGTTCACAAACCAACGAAACGCAAGCCGGTGCCGTGAGGATTGTTGGAGACGATTCGACTGAAGTTATCGCCGTTGTGGGTGCGATTTTGTAGGTAGGGAAAGATTGAAACCTGTTTCGGAAGATGAAGCGTGTTTTATTCCTTTTATTCATATGTCATTTTTTTTCCTTTTATAATATTAAACCTATTTCTCTTTTATTTTTTATTATCAGTTATCTTTATTATTTGTTTTATAATTCTTATTAGTTGTATTTAATATTTTTTTTAATTTTGGCAGTTGGGCTAAGCCCACCGGGTTCAATCTCACTAAACTCTTGTTATTTCTTTTTTTTTTTTAGGGAATTCTTTTGTTTCATGCTTTTTTAATTGAATTACTTGTTAAAATTTTAATTGTTTTTTAATTTAGAATTAGTAAATATTTGTTAGAGTTTAAATTAATTGTTTAAAATTCTAGTTCCGTTTATCTAGACGTTAATATAAAAAACTTTTATGTATATAATCTTATTGATCCTCGCTTGAGGATTGTTTAGTTTTGGTGTTTTGACATTGCCCGGAGTTTTAAGTTTGACGCGAGGAACTTTATGGTCATTTGGTTTAATCTCGCGCGTATTGAAGAGGCAACGGACCTTCTCCGTTAGGTATTGTTAAACAACTTCGTCTCTTTTGCGTTTCAATTTAGTCCTGACGTCGCATTCGTGTTTATTTGATTATCCGTACATCACCCTCGTAAATAAACCTAAAAAGCATCTTAAAAAATAATTCAATTCATTTAATTAAATTACGAAAAAAGGAACTCCGGAGTCTAGCATTCCGCACGTTCTGGATTGAACCGCAAATGGGCTAGCCTCACGCGATGGTTCAATCACCATTCGTATATAAAAATAATTTAATTCATTTAATTAAATTACGAAAACAGAACTCCGGAGTCTAGCATTCCGCACGTTCTGGATTGAACCGCAAATGGGCTAGCCTCACGCGATGATTCAATCACCATTCGTATATAAAAATAATTCAATTCATTTAATTAAATTACGAAAAAAGGAACTCCGGAGTCTAGCATTCCGCACGTTCTGGATTGGACCGCAACTGGGCTAGCCCCACGCGATGGTTCAATCACCATTCGTATATCAAAATATTCAAATCACTTCATAAACTAATCATACGAAAACAGAACTCCGGAGTCTAGCATTCCGCACGTTCTGGATTGGACCGCAACTGGGCTAGCCTCACGCGATGGTTCAATCACCATTCGTATTCAAAACAATTCCACAATCTTAAAGGATCAGGCATGATTCATCTCCATAGGAAAGTTGTTCCTCCTATCCCCACAAACACAAACAAAAATCTTACAAACAATTACTTTCAAAGGAAGAATGTGGCATTGCTTGTCGATCTTATATCCAAGTTTAAAGCTTCTTCCGATTTTATTTATCCTCAAAGAAAGAATGTGGCGTTACTTGACGATCTTATATCCAAGTTTAAAGCTTCTTTCGATTTCACATTTCTCAAACATTTGTGGTGGAATAGGTGAGATACTTCTCTTAAAGATGACGACTTGTCTCTTTCTTTCAAATACAAATTAAAACTTACCAACCAATTCAAATCATTTTCATAATTAATTAGCGAGTAACTGAACTCCGGAGTCTCGCACTCCGCATGTTCTTGAATGCAACCGCAACATGGGCTAGCCCCACGCGTGGTTCATTCGCCCTCTCGTTTTAAAACACCCTTAACAAAGATCAAACATCTTTTCTCAAAACGAACGCTGTTTAAATCTTTCTATCTCGCAAATAAGCCAACGCTTAGCGGTAGAAATTATTTTCAAACAGTCGTTCAATAAAAAACACAAATCGTAGTAGCACGAACTACGAAGCTGACTTTCCCATTGCACAAGGGAATACGTAGGCACGGGGATTTTAATCCTTCGCGAGCACAATAATAAAAAAAAACTTAACCTTTCCCTATAACAAATAGTAAACAGACATCGGTACTTAATCATTAAAAGAAGACGATAATATAAGTTAACATTTTTAAGCGCAAACTAGACTAAGAGGTTCCCGTTGAGTACAACGGACGTGAGGGGTTCCTAACACATTCCCCTTGCGTAATTGACTCTCGAACTTAGATTAGTGGTTTCGTTGACCATTCTTATCCTTTATTTAGGTTGTGTCTATATCTCCCTTTTCTCTCGTAGAATAAATAGAATTAGGTGGCGACTCTGTTGTTTATTTTAGGATCGTATTTTTCGAGGTACGACAGCTGGCGACTCTGCTGGGGATGACAAGTGCTTTATGCATAAGAGAGTCGAGCCTAGCTTAGGATAGTTTGCGTTTGTTTGCTAACTTGTTTGATTGTCTTCTTTATTTGCTGTTGGTATTCTATCTATTGCTTCCTTCTTTATTATTTGCTCATTATATCTGCCTGTTGGATCTCGGGATATCACAGGTATGAATTTGTACTTGAGTTTTGAAAAAGAAGAGGGAACACCTAAGTTAGAATTGGATGTTATTAGTGTTAGTCTCCAAGGACTCGCTCCTTGCACGCCTAACATGAAAGCTCCCCCAGATAGTTAGACTTTTCGTAGATCTTGTCGCAACGCAGCTAGCCTGTCGCGTGACCTGATTCACGAAGGGGCTGTGATTCTGGGACCTCCTAGAACCTGTTTCAATTTTGGTAGTTGTGTAATGTTAGGCTCCAAGGACTCGCTCCTTGCACGCCTAGCATGAGAACTCCACTCAAGGTAGACCTTATCGTTATTATCGTCACAATGCAGCTAGCCTGCGGCGGGGCGTTAATACGATAAACGTCCGTGACCTTGAGTATCCTTATACCATCGCCATAGAAGCTACCCTGTGAGTGGGCTTTACGGGTAAAGAATTTAGAACTCTCCACTTAAGGCTTACGAGTCAGGAAGTTCCGAAGTTTCTTGTACCTTGGATCCAACCCTTTGCCTTTATATCCAATTCTGGAGCTGTTTATGTTTGTGATTTTGAGCGTTCCAAGCTTTGCATTCATTTGCATATCATTTGCATTCGCATCGCATATCATTCTCCCATCAAACAAAAAAGCTCACTCATCTGTCCTTCTACCAGTTTGTTGACTCTTGGACGTCTCTTTCAAACCTGAAGTAGTCACTGAAGAACAACAGATATGGCAGAGAATGCTGACTCCATGTCAGGCTTTATTGTAATGACCAACCCGATGTACGATTTTCCTCCTGACAACGATGCTCAACGAGTGGATGTTCCCCAATCTCAGAATGTCCATCATGTGACAAAGGTGAATAATCCTAAGGTGGTGAAAATTGAGGAAGGAATTCGTGATCTCGAGGAACAACTGGAGATGGTGAAAGAACTCAATGCATTTGGTTTAAAAGCTCATAACTTGTGTCTGGTCCCGGGCGTGATTATTCCCCCAGATTTCAAAATTCCTACTTTTGAAATATACAAGGGTGTAAGTTGTCCAAGATATCATTTGACGATGTTTTGTCGAAAAATGACTGCTCATGCCGATAACGGTAAGCTGATGATTCATTACTTTCAAGAAAGTCTATATGGGGCATCTTTGATGTGGTATACGAAGCTAGAAAGAAACCATATACAGACTTGGGAAGACTTAGCCGGCGCTTTTGTGAAGCAATATGACTACAATTTGGACATGGCTCCAGACTGTGACCAGTTGATAGGAATGAGTCAGAAAGACGATGAATCTTTTAGGGAGTATTGTCATACCCCAAATTTGTCCTACCTTTACTACTTTATTTTCTGTTTATTAACCATTATTCAAAAATCCAAAATATGCATGTATTTCTTTTTTTTAAAAACTAAAAATTTTAATTTTTTATTTATTTTTAATATTATCATAAGTGTTTTATTTTCTTTTTATTTTTTATTTAGTTCATTATCAAAAATTACCAAAAAATCTATTTCCTTTTATCTTTTATTATTACTTTCATTATTAATGATTTTCATTTCTATAATTGTTTCTTTTAATATTATTATTCTTATTATTATTATTTCTATTATTATTTATTTATTTTTATTATTTCTATTTCCTATTATTTCTATTATTATTACTTATGTTATTATTAATATGTTCCATTTTCCTTTTTTTATTATTATCATTTATTATTATTTTGTTCAATTCCTAAATCATTAGATCTAATTCCTAAACCAGTGCTGCAAGCACTTTTATTTAACTATCAGCAAAAATGTGTGTACATGTCGTCCGTTTCCTTTCTTTCAAAGCAAATATTGTGGCCCCACATCATCCAATACAACAAAATAAACCGTACAGATTTTCCAACGGAAAGAATCTTCCACTACACAAATTTCACAACACCACCACTTCATAATTTTACAAACAGAATTTTCCAGCTACAAAAATCTTCAATTCTTATCCCATATCTCCCCTCAAATCTCCCTTTTGCCCTGCACATTCTCCCTATAACTACCGTCATTTTCTTCATTCACAAGGGGGCTTGAAAAAAATAGAAGAACCAATTCTGCACAAAAATAGAAAATCAAGCTTCAACCAAAGAATAGAAGAAATGTTATGCCACCTTTCATCACCTTCATACAAAACCCATAACAAATAATAGAAACAGAACTGAAAATCTTCAAAAAAAAAAAGATCAAAAAACTCAGAACCAAAAACACCATTTTACACCTTCAAATAGAAAAAACAGAAAAATCAAACCTCTCATCACCATCAAAAGGAAAAGAAAACCAGAAGAAATTAACAAAGAGATTGAGAAACTCAGAACTGAACCTCAAACGCGTTTCCACCATCAACCAAATCTCTCCATAAACATCACCACCAAACCGCGCATCAAGCCTTCACCCTTCAAAATCCCAACCGAATCCATCCACAACCGCCGGCCGCACAAAGCCGCAACTCACTACAAGACCTTCACTGACCCGCGGGCAACCACACTCTAACCACCGCGACATCCATATGTGAACGAACCTTCCAACCAGCCGCGATTTCCTTTCGCCGACATCACAACCACCAAAACCCCTTTTTCATAAAATCAGAATCTCACCAAAACAACCCTCACCTTACCCGCGACAAACCCGGAAATCCAAAGCCACTGTTCCAAACCATTCGTCGCTCGCGGCCACAAAACCAAACGGGCCAACCGTGTTGAAACCGCAAACAACTATCACCTCCAACCACCGCGATTTGAATCTAGTGAGATCAGCGAGAGAGACGGAGAAGGACGTCACCGTTTCTTCCTTTTTCCACCGTCGTAACGAACCAAACGAGGGTAATCGCGTTTTCGAGAGAGGGAGAGAGCGGACCGGCATTTGAGAATCGTTTGGTTGGTTCTTCTTCTTTTTGTTCTTTCTTTTCTAAAATATGATTTGGGGATTTTTTGTGAAAAGTGATTCTTTGTTCTTTTTTTCTCTTTACTGTGGTTTAACCTCCTTTTTTTTTCTTTCTTTTTTTTATTATAAAGATATGTATTATAAATAATTTATTTGCTTTTCTTTTCAATTTCTGATGTTGTTGTTAATGGGCTCCCAAAACCCATTCACTTCTTCCTACTCACAGATGCATAACCGTCCCATTCTCTTTTTTTCTTTAAAAAAAAATTATTTATTTATTTATTTTTATTTTTTTTATTTTTATTTTTTATTATTTTTTTTTTGTCATTTGAGCTTTGAGACCCAGTTGATACTATTATGTGCATACCACACATACAACGCACAAAACCATTCATTTTTTACTTTTTATTCATTTATTTATTTCTTTTGAAAATTTTGGTGGTTTGTATTTATGGGCTCTGCAAAGCCCATTCTGATTTCTACTAAACACGCCACCCAGTAGACCAGCACACCTCACCTATCATTCCTTTTTAGTATTTGTTATTTTTAGTATTAATCTTTTCTATTTTTTTATTATGATCCTATTTTTTCTTATTAATACTTTTTTATGTTAAAACATGTCCTAAAAAACAAATTACTAAGCCATTCAATTTTTTTTTATTATCTGGGGCCAATGATATCATAAAAGGCCAATTTTTCGCCCGATTCTAATCGGTGATTTTTGGTCAATATGAGGCCCCCCTTTGTAATTATTTTTATTATTATTTCGACAAAACAAACATGTATTTTAATTTAATTCATTTTATTATCCTTGATATTATTTAATTCATTTATTATTTATATTCATTATTTTATTTTTCTAACAATTCAATTCATTTAATTTATTTATTTTTTCGCATTTTTAAAAAGTATCGATTCGACTCCTTATAGAATGGTTCCCATTTTGAACCGATTCTAAGGCAGTTCACGAACAAAATTTCGTCGCGTCCCGAAAAGGTCCAACGCCTTCGAATAGTTGCGCTCGATCAAAAGGTCCAACGCCTTCAAATAGTTGCGTCCCGATTAAACAGGCTGAACGCCTTCGAATAGTTCAAATACACTGCACACACGCTTCCTCTTGGGCTAATTACAACGAGACCTCTTTATTTCTCGCAATCCCCTGTATTTATTTTGTATCCCTCTCCCATTAATTTGTACGCACTTTTATTTCTCGCATTTTAATTCTGAATCCTTGGTCCAACGCCAAGCGATTGCACTTGCACACTTGCACTTTATCTTCCAGTTATTATTTCGTTCATTAGGATCCACCTCTCCTTGCGAGCCGAGCGCTTCGTGCCTCGCCAAAAAAACTACAAAAACAAACCTCCAGTTGCATTTACCCTTTAAACCTCAAAAAAAAACGTTTCGATTAGATCCAAACCCTTGATCCAACGTCAAGCAGCTTTAGGAAATAAAACACACTTCAATAAATACGAGGAAAATTGCACGCCACGAGCCTTAAGCGATAGAAAGGAGGATAACGAGCTCTCGTTACTCGCTCCGATTATTTCGGCGCAAGACATTCGTCTTGTTGGACGAAATAAACTATCCATAGTCTTTAGTGCAAATGGACTCTTAAATCCTTTCATCGAAGAAAGGTAATAAAATCAACAACTAATACCCATATCAGGCCGAACTACGAAGCTCTGACTTTCCCATTGCACAAGGGAATACGTAGGCACGAGGATCTCAATCCTTGACGAGCCCCTTTTCCTCTTCGGGAATAAATAGAATTAGGTGGCGACTCTTCAGTCCGTCCGGCGCGTGACTCCGTCTTTTCGGATCGCGTGAGGTCATATTTTTCGGGGTACGACAGCTGGCGACTCTGCTGGGGACTGGTTCACCCCTATGCGAGTCAAGCCTAGTCTAGGTTTTCGTGTTTGTTTGGATGTTTGCTTTTATGCCTTGCTTGTTTATTTTTATCGCTTTCTTTATCGCATTCCATATTATATATCTTGTGGCTCCTTGGTACTATAATTTGGATCGATACTTTGCGAAAGAAACTTGAGGGAAAAGCTCTATACCCGGGCTTTCGAGTACAAACTTAAGTTAGCGAGGTTGTGTAGTATGGGTTCCCGAGAGAACCTCTCTCGTGGGTTGTCGATACGAAAACCTCACTTGGAGTAGATTCTGATGAGAATACTGACAACCGTCAAGTCCTTGACGTGTGTGCTCAGTTGCTTTCATTAGGGTCATCAACTCTGAGGGCCTTTAGAACCTTTTGGGTTAAAACATCGGTTGATGGTTGCGTAGTATTGGGCACCAGGGTTCGCCCTCGCGTGGCTCGATACGAAAACCTCACTTGGAATAGACTTACTCAATGGAGTTGATTGACTGTCAAGAATGTATGAAATTGACACGTGCATCAAACAGTTGAGAAAGTTCCATAACTCCAGGACTTTGTTTTAAACCTTGTGTCGGTGATCACGTAGTATGGACTCCCGAGAAAATTTGATCTCGTGGGTTGTCGATATGAAGATCTCACCCAAAATAGATTCATGTGGCGGAATCAATCAACCGTCACGCTTATGGCGCGTGTGATGAACAACCATATGAATTGATAACTTTGGGATCCCTAAAACTTTAGAGTCTACCCAGGGAGTTCCTGATCAAAGTATCCTCCATCTGTACCTTGGACTTGTGAGACCTTGATCTTGTGATCCTGGATTCTGACATTGCATATCATCTCATTTGCATTATTTATTCATATTGCATTTCATTCCAAAACCGAGAACTTATTTCATGCTCCTCCATCTTCAGTAAATCAAGCTGGTTTCCCGACGCCCGTATCGAGCTAGACGACCGTATCTAACTAGAGCCAACACTAGAAGATTGATGGACGTGATTCAAGAAGAGCAAGCTGCTATGAAGGAAGAGATTGACTCGGTCAAGGGCAAGATTGACCAGATTTATGAGACACTGCAATCTTTGGCAAGAATGGAAGAACGTCGTGAAGCTGCTGCCGTAATGAACAATGCTCAAGTGCAAGGATCTACCTCGCGCGCAATGCCTTCCGTTCCAGTTCCAAATCCTTTGGTATATGGTTTGCCTCCAGGCTTCACTCCTGCTGTTGAAGAGGTCACTTCCCAACCAATACCTGCTTCTGGTGTTACTGTTGGTGCTATTCCTCAAGCTCAACCTATTCCAACTCAAGTCCAGTTTCCTCAAACTGAAGAGAATCATCAAGTTGAGTATGAGATGCATACTGCTGTTCCAATCACCAATCCTCATGCTGTTCAAGAATCTGAAGCTATGAAGATGTGCCGCGAGTTAGCTAAAAAACTCCGAATCATAGAAGGACACAACTCAACTTCTCTGAGTGCTGCAGACATGTGCTTAGTTCCAGATGTTGTGATCCCTGCTAAATTCAAACTTCCAGAATTCGAGAAATACAAAGGCCTCAGCTGTCCTGAGCTTCATTTGAGGATGTACTGCAGGAAAATGGCCGCTCATGCTAAAGATGACAAGCTCATGATCCATTGCTTCCAAGACAGCCTGTCTGGAGCATCTCTAGAATGGTACATGCAACTTGAGCGCAACAATGTTCGTACTTGGCTTGATCTATCTGATGCATTCAAAAAGCAGTACAAGTACAACACTGACCTAGCTCCGAACCGCACTCAGCTTCAGAGCATGTCTCAAAAGGAAAGTGAATCCTTTAAGGAGTACGCCCAATGCTGGAGGGAGTTAGCTGCCAGAGTTCATCCGCCTTTGGTTGACCGTGAATTGATCGATATCTTCATGGGTACCCTACAGGGGCAATACTATGAGAAGCTGATCAGCAGTGTATCTTCTGGATTTTCAGACATGGTAATGGTCGGAGAAAGAATCGAAGAAGGCTTGAAGAGTGGAAAGATCCAAGGAGGTTCTAGCAGCCAAAACAATGCCAAGAAGCCTTTCAACGGATACAAAAAGGGCGAAACAAACGCCGTTTCTGCTGCAAGTGGGAATTTTCAACAGAGTGCACCTGCACCAGTTCCCTACTATCAGTATCCTTATGTTGCTGCTGCACAATATGCTCCTATGCCATATCAGCCAGCTCCTCCAATGCCTTATCAGTAGGCCTTTCAAGCTTTATTTCCGCCTCAGATGGCTCATCAACCACGTCCAATGGTTGCAGCTGCGCAGTATGCGCCCGATCCATACCAGCAACAGGCTTATCCGCCACGGCCTGGTCAACAGCAACAACGCGCTCCTCAACAGCGTCCACCATATCAGCCAAGAAGGCCTGAAAGAACCTTTGATCCCTTGCCTATGACACATTCTGAAATCATTAATCAGATGATGGCAAAGGGAACTCTATTTTTAAAAGACTTGCCACCACAAACTGGTACTGCCCGAGACTATGATGCCAATGCCCGCTGTGAGTATCACAAGGGTGCTCCAGGTCACACGCTCGAGAACTGCAAATCGTTCAAGCACAAGATTCAAGATCTGATCGACTCTAAGGATCTCACCTTCACTCCGAGAAATCCAAATGTCCAGAATGATCCAATGCCGTCACACGGTGCCAACAAGTGAAGACATCTGAAGAGTTTGTTGAAGACCAAGCTGAGTAGTCTCAAACTTTGAAGCATTCAATCAAGAGAAGTTCAATTCCTCAAATCAAGGCAGCCATCGCCATTTATTACTTCCGCATTCCTATTGTTTTGTATTGTTTGTTTAAGTACTATTTCCTCTGAACATTGTTATCATTTGTACTTGGTTATGTTAATGTTATGTTTATGCATGTTTTGAATTAACCTATTCGCATTCGCTCATTATTTATCATTTATCACAAAAATCAAAAATATTCTCTCACTTCACTTTAGCAAATATTTGAGGGAGGATGATGAAAACGAAATACCCATAACTGTTGCGGTATGCTTTCGGATAAAAACATTGTCAATGATGTACAGGCATTTCTTTCAAATCCCCAAATACTGGAGATATAAGGAGTTAATCCCTAGTCAACCACCTCGAGCCTAGAAGTAGGAGTTTCTTTCGGATACAACCCTTACATTTAACCCGGGGAAGGGTAGTTGTTCAGTTAACCTGACTACATCTTCAAATTGCAAGATGAGACATCCCGTCAGAGGACCATCAACGAATGACTTGGCAGTTACAACATTCAAACAAAAAGAATAGAAAAAAGAAAAAACCACTAAGTTGAGCATCCAAAGGGAGACTTAGTCGGAAAAAAACAAATCAAAAAGAGGAACTCAAATCCTCAGCAAAAGCAAAACAAATATCAGCGACCACCAAATCAAGAATCAAATGGTCACCAGCAAAATAAGATGACTGCCATTTTTAAGCAAACTTTAAAGCTTCATCTTCACTCTTGCAAAGTCAAAACAAATACATGTGTAGAGTTAACTGAACATAGGACTGGAGAACATCACGAAGAAGGGATGGGTACAAATCAAACTTTGAGCCTAATATCCTTTGTTTCTCAAAACCATTAACCAGACCACGTTACAACCCTCGAAAGTCCTAATTGAGGCAGGGTTTGTTCTGAAAGCATGCTACCAACAAGGTTGCGTAAGTTGACCCCATATATTTGCTAATCTTCAAACTCGATTGCACATTATTCTTGCTGCATCTTTCACGAACTTTCTAAATCAGCACCTCGTGTGGGCTAACGGTCCATTCGTCACACTATCACAAATCATTCAAATAAATAGATTTTTTTCAAAACTTACATGAACTTTACATTAACACTACCATTTGTGTGAATAATTTAATTGCGATTTAGTGCTTGACATCAGTGCAATCCCAACAAGGGACGATCAAAAAGGAATTTGACTCAATACTTCTTCAAAACCAACCCAATCAGGGGCAAATTATTCTCAACGGCCCAATCAGGGGCAAAATCATCTTCAGGGGCCCAATCAGGGGCAATCTATCTTCCAACAGCTCAAACAGGGGCAGACACCTACCACATCCAAACACTGGGGCAGGTCATGTCGTGGCCATTGTCAAAGCTTCCCCACCGGATTTATTTCGAATACCCTACAGGCAGGGGCAAGCAAACAAGGAGCAAATCTTCCTATTTCTTCTCCCCAGCCGAACAGGTAGTCCTTGCTAGACATTGGCAATCATACCAAAACAAAATTAGTCTTCATGTGTCAATTAAGTCGCTTCGCTCACCAGCAGATGACCAAACTTGGAGCTTTTAGATCCATCTTCTGGTCAAACATTGTCGAAGATCGAGTGTCGGGGAATCAGTCCCTCCACCCACCCAAAGTCCAATCGTTATTGGCAACTACCAAACCAAAAGTCCACCAAGCTGGCACCTTCCAATCGCTCATATGCATCATTGTGCATCATACGCAGTCATAAGCATCATTACATCAATCATTTACAACATGTGCATCATTTGCATGCCTAAATAAATCAGCTTTCCATATCCCCAACATTATCGAATTTATATCCCAGTGCATAAACACTCGCATCGTATTTCCATCATTATGGGATACCATTTCAAAATTAGTCAAGCATAGTCGCATAACTCAGGATCCAGGATCAATCCAAGATTCCAGGTCTTTCCCCAGCAGAAGTCAGAATCCAGGGTCGGCCAAAGATTCCAAAGATATTCCTAAGTGTTATTCAGTGGACGTCCCCGGTGGATATTTCTCTTCCAAATTATTTAATTCTCTGATTACTCGGCATCCTTTTGATGTTGGGGTCACTTTATCATCCTTTTGGTGATAGCGATTATTTAATTTTCTGTTCTCAGCATCCTTTTGGTGTTGGGGTCGCCTTATCATCCTTTTGGTGATAGCGATTATTTAATTTTCTGTTACTCGTCATCCTTTTGGTGTCGGGATCGCCTTATTATCCTTTTGGTGATAGCGATTATTTAATTTTCAGTCACTCGTCATCCTTTTGGTGTCGGGATCGCCTTATCATCCTTTTGGTGATAGCGATTATTTAATTTTCAGTCACTCGTCATCCTTTTGGTGTCGGGATCGCCTTATCATCCTTTTGGTGATAGCGATTATTTAATTTTCAGTCACTCGTCATCCTTTTGGTGTCGGGGTCGCCTTATCATCCTTTTGGTGATAACGATTATTTAATTTTCTGTTCTCAGCATCCTTTTGGTGTCGGGGTCGCCTTATCATCCTTTTGGTGATAGCGATTTGTTTAATTTTCTGTTACTCAACATTCTTTTGGTGTCGGGGTCGCTTTATCATCCTTTTGGTGATAGTGATTTTATTTTCAGTTACCCGCTTTATCATCCGTTGATGATAAGTTGATTTATTTTGTCAATTTATTTCTTCATGTGTCACCCATCATTTCCAATTATTTCATTTGTCGGACAAATTTGGAGTCTTTTAATATCTAATTATCTTATACCTTGAAAGATTGAATGCGAGCCAGTTCATCTTACTCGGTCTAAGCCAATTCGATAGGGGCATCTGTCATACCCCAAATTTGTCCTACCTTTACTACTTTATTTTCTGTTTATTAACCATTATTCAAAAATCCAAAATATGCATGTATTTCTTTTTTAAAAAAACTAAAAATTTTAATTTTTTATTTATTTTTAATATTATCATAAGTGTTTTATTTTCTTTTTATTTTTTATTTAGTTCATTATCAAAAATTACCAAAAAATCTATTTCCTTTTATCTTTTATTATTACTTTCATTATTAATGATTTTCATTTCTATAATTGTTTCTTTTAATATTATTATTATTATTATTTCTATTATTATTTATTATTTTTTATTATTTCTATTTCCTATTATTTCTATTATTATTACTTATGTTATTATTAATATGTTCCATTTTCCTTTTTTTATTATTATCATTTATTATTATTTTGTTCAATTCCTAAATCATTAGATCTAATTCCTAAACCAGTGCTGCAAGCACTTTTATTTAACTATCAGCAAAAATAAGTGTACATGTCGTCCGTTTCCTTTCTTTCAAAGCAAATATTGTGGCCCCACATCATCCAATACAACAAAATAAACCGTACAGATTTTCCAACGGAAAGAATCTTCCACTACACAAATTTCACAACACCACCACTTCATAATTTTACAAACAGAATTTTCCAGCTACAAAAATCTTCAATTCTTATCCCATATCTCCCCTCAAATCTCCCTTTTGCCCTGCACATTCTCCCTATAACTACCGTCATTTTCTTCATTCACAAGGGGGCTTGAAAAAAATAGAAGAACCAATTATGCACAAAAATAGAAAATCAAGCTTCAACCAAAGAATAGAAGAAATGTTATGCCACCTTTCATCACCTTCATACAAAACCCAGAACAAATAATAGAAACAGAACTGAAAATCTTCAAAAAAAAAAAAGATCAAAAAACTCAGAACCAAAAACACCATTTTACACCTTCAAATAGAAAAAACAGAAAAATCAAACCTCTCATCACCATCAAAAGGAAAAGAAAACCAGAAGAAATTAACAAAGAGATTGAGAAACTCAGAACTGAACCTTAAACGCGTTTCCACCATCAACCAAATCTCTCCATAAACATCACCACCAAACCGCGTATCAAGCCTTCACCCTTCAAAATCCCAACCGAATCCATCCACAACCGCCGGCCGCACAAAGCCGCAACTCACTACAAGACCTTCACTGACCCGCGGGCAACCACACTCCAACCACCGCGACATCCATCTGTGAACGAACCTTCCAACCAGCCGCGATTTCCTTTCGCCGACATCACAACCACCAAAACCCCTTTTTCATAAAATCAGAATCTCACCAAAACAACCCTCACCTTACCTGCGACAAACCCGGAAATCCAAAGCCACCGTTCCAAACCATTCGTCGCTCGCGGCCACAAAACCAAACGGGCCAACCGTGTTGAAACCGCAAACAACTATCACCTCCAACCACCGCGATTTGAATCCAGTGAGATCAGCGAGAGAGACGGAGAAGGACGTCATCGTTTCTTCCTTTTTCCACCGTCGTAACGAACCAAACGAGGGTAATCGCGTTTTCGAGAGAGGGAGAGAGCGGACCGGCATTTGAGAATCGTTTGGTTGGTTCTTCTTCTTTTTGTTCTTTCTTTTCTAAAATATGATTTGGGGATTTTTTGTGAAAAGTGATTCTTTGTTCTTTTTTTCTCTTTACTGTGGTTTAACCTCCTTTTTTTTCTTTCTTTTTTTATTATAAAGATATGTATTATAAATAATTTATTTGCTTTTCTTTTCAATTTCTGATGTTGTTGTTAATGGGCTCCCAAAACCCATTCACTTCTTCCTACTCACAGATGCATAACCGTCCCATTCTCTTTTTTTCTTTAAAAAAAATTATTTATTTATTTATTTATTTTTATTATTTTTTTTTTGGTCATTTGAGCTTTGAGACCCAGTTGATACTATTATGTGCATACCACACATACAACGCACAAAACCATTCATTTTTTACTTTTTATTCATTTATTTATTTCTTTTGAAAATTTTGGTGGTTTGTATTTATGGGCTCTGCAAAGCCCATTCTGATTTCTACTAAACACGCCACCCAGCAGACCAGCACACCTCACTTATCATTCCTTTTTAGTATTTGTTATTTTTAGTATTAATCTTTTCTATTTTTTTATTATGATCCTATTTTTTTCTTATTAATACTTTTTTATGTTAAAACATGTCCTAAAAAACAAATTACTAAGCCATTCAAATTTTTTTTATTATCTGGGGCCAATGATATCATAAAAGGCCAATTTTTCGCCCGATTCTAATCGGTGATTTTTGGTCAATATGAGGCCCCCCTTTGTAATTATTTTTATTATTATTTCGACAAAACAAACATGTATTTTAATTTAATTCATTTTATTATCCTTGATATTATTTAATTCATTTATTATTTATATTCATTATTTTATTTTTCTAACAATTCAATTCATTTAATTTATTTATTTTTTCGCATTTTTAAAAAGTATCGATTCGACTCCTTATAGAATGGTTCCCATTTTGAACCGATTCTAAGGCAGTTCACGAACAAAATTTCGTCGCGTCCCGAAAAGGTCCAACGCCTTCGAATAGTTGCGCTCGATCAAAAGGTCTAACGCCTTCAAATAGTTGCGTCCCGATTAAACAGGCTGAACGCCTTCGAATAGTTCAAATACACTGCACACACGCTTCCTCTTGGGCTAATTACAACGAGACCTCTTTATTTCTCGCAATTCCCTGTATTTATTTTTTATCCCTCTCCCATTAATTTGTACGCACTTTTATTTCTCGCATTTTAATTCTGAATCCTTGGTCCAACGCCAAGCGATTGCACTTGCACACTTGCACTTTATCTTCCAGTTATTATTTCGTTCATTAGGATCCACCTCTCCTTGCGAGCCGAGCGCTTCGTGCCTCGCCAACAAAACTACAAAAACAAACCTCCAGTTGCATTTACCATTTAAACCTAAAAAAAAAAACGTTTCGATTAGATCCAAACCCTTGATCCAACGTCAAGCGGCTTTAGGAAATAAAACACACTTCAATAAATACGAGGAAAATTGCACGCCACGAGCCTTAAGCGATAGAAAGGAGGATAACGAGCTCTCGTTACTCGCTCCGATTATTTCGGCGCAAGACATTCGTCTTGTTGGACGAAATAAACTATCCATAGTCTTTAGTGCAAATGGACTCTTAAATCCTTTCATCGAAGAAAGGTAATAAAATCAATAACTAATACCCATATCAGGCCGAACTACGAAGCTCTGACTTTCCCATTGCACAAGGTAATACGTAGGCACGAGGATCTCAATCCTTGCCGAGCCCCTTTTCCTCTTCGGGAATAAATAGAATTAGGTGGCGACTCTTCAGTCCGTCCGGCGCGTGACTCCGTCTTTTCGGATCGCCTGAGGTCGTATTTTTCGGGGTACGACAAGTATGCATAAAGATGGAAGGAATTGGCAGCCCAGGTTCATCCACCACTCTTAGAGAAAGAACTTGCCAAAATGTTTCTAAAAACATTGTCAGACTCTTATTATATCAGAATGATAGGCGTTGTGCCATTAGAGTTCTCCAAAATTGTGGAAGTTGGAGTAAACATTGAAAACGCATTCAAATGTGGAAGAATCCAAGAGGGGTCAGATTGCCAAATTGTTGAAGAGAAGTCCGTATGTGATTCCCAAGAGGAAGGAGATTTTGAAGTTAATGCAATTAGGGATTTTCCTAAAATCTTGCAAGCTCCAGTGCCTTATGGTGAACGTCAAAATCAGCGCCATAATCAACAAAGATCTCAGGACAGACCAACAAGAGAGACTCCTCGGTTCGATCCAATCCCAATGACTCACGGTCAACTATGGACTTGTTTCACCAGGAATTTAGTGATGGCACCCAAGAAAACAAGAGCCATGAGGTCTCGCCCTCATTGGTTCAATCCAAATACCAGTTGTGAATTTCATGGTGGAGTATTGGGGCATCCGATTGAAGAGTGCAAAGTCTTCCAGGAAAAGGTTCAAGAAATGATCGACTACGGGGTGTTGACCTTCAATGGAGGAATCCCATATGTGGACGGAGTGCCTTTGTGCTGATAGAAAACTCAAGAAAGTCCTTTCCAAATCAATCTATTGCTGGAGCATAGGACAAGTTCCTCAATACACGTGATCGTTCGATGCTTTGAAGTTTATCTTCTCAGATGTTTAGCTCGTTTGCTGCTTTTCATATGTATTCTTCTTTGTTTGTTAATGCATTTGTTTTGGCATGTAAGAACTTATTTGTTTTGAATGATTAATGCAATGAATATGTTTGTCTTGAATTAATCCATTCGTATTCACTCATAATGCTTTTCCTACTTTATAATGCCAACATTTTTCCGTCTCTTGCTTAGGCAGAGAATTGGAGGGAGGATGACGAATTTAAAACACAAATTCTCTAGTTGAATGCTTTTGAATAAAATCCTACTGACGATGTATAGGCATTGTTTCAAATTCCCAAACACTGGAGAAATAAGGAGTTAATCCCTAGTCAACCACTTCGAGCCTAGAAGTAGGAGTTTCTTTCAGATATTTCAAAACCCTTATGCTTAACCTGGGGCGGGGTAGTGTTCAGTTAATCGGGTTACACATTCAAATCATAAGATGAAACATCCCATCAGGGAATCCACTACAATTAATGACTTGACAGTCACAACCTTCAATCTTCCAATGATTTTAAAAAAAAGAGAAAATAAAATCCCGCTAAGTCAAGCACCCAAAAGGAGACTTAGGCAAAAGTCAGGGACCAAAGAGAAATTCGAGTTAGAAGAAGCCTTTCAATCCTCAACCTAAAAGCTTAAGATTTAGTGACCACCATACCAAAGTCAAAGGGGTCACTGATATCCATAGAGGACAAATAAGATGACTGTCATTTCAAGCAAACCTTGAATCTTCATCTTCACTACAAAATAATACAAGACAAATGTATGTGTCATTTTAGCTGAACCTAGGATTGGAGAACATCACGGAGAGTGGGTGGGCACCGAATAAACTTTGAGCCTTTATCCTTTGTTTCTAAAACCGTGAACCAAACCCCATTACAACCCTCAAAAGTCCTAATTGAAGTAGGGTTTATTTCGAAAGCACACTCGATGAGAAAAGTGTTTCCCGACTCCCATGAGCTTGGCTCAAAAATTTGTGTTGGCTTTATAAAAAAAATGAATATCACCTCCTAGCTAGTGATTCGGTCATAGGCTATTGTGAAAATCTTTTCAAAAACAAAAAATTTCGAGACAAACACGTGTGTTGCATTAGCAGTCTTAACATTAACCTTTTTGCTTGTTAGCATTTGCTTGATATCATAGAAACCTATGTATGAGCACCAGTGATGAGCTTAATCTCTTGAGATTTGAAACTTTGATGAGTAGTTGAACAACCATTTCAGAGAATGATCACCCCCAGGGGAATGATGCTTGAAAACCTTGCCAGACAGGGGCATATTGCTTGAAAACCTTGCCAGAAAGGGGCATATTGCTTGAAGACTTTGCCAGACAAGGGCATGTTATTTGAAGACTCTGCTAGACAGGGACATTTTGCTTGAAGACGTTGCCAGACAGGGGCATGTTGCTTAAAGACTTTGCTAGACATGGGCAAGTCATTTCCCAATTTGTGATTACACAGTCTGACCATCCCTAGAAGATAAACATTGAAGACTCGTTTGTGCCAAGTACAGTTAATCTGAGGCAGTGACGTCGAGATTCGACAAAATCTCTCCAAGAGTTTGAAGACACCGGAGCATTTTTGAATGCTAAGCCTTCTATAAAATCCTCTTGAGATGACCTCTTCTCACAAACCATTTCGTGAGCGCATGACCACGTGTTCCCCTAAGCAAGACGCTCTTGAGATTTGCCTTGCAAGTATCTCCAGATGACAGGGTCCTTACGCCAAGTTGCTATGATGTGTCGGGGGCATGACTCATTATTTTCTGGTGGATTTCTTTTACTACTTAGTGCTTCAAGTGAGATACTAAGTCTAGTATCCCCATTTGAGCTTTGATTCAAGCTTCTCCAGCTGAATGTGATTCTTTTCCCCAACGGAGTACAAGTTTACTTCATCTTAAGTAAACATAGTTTGTATGTTTTTTACTTCTGATGGACATTGAAGTTAGAAGCTTGTGTGGGTTTATTTCCCGAATGAAGTGTATTCCTCTCCTCAAAGAGATTTGAGCTTTGTAAGCAGGACCTTGTTCCATGGATGGCTCTTTACCCTATCTCCATTGATGTTTACACTTTGACGAGATTGGTCGAGTATTCGTTTGTTATGATGTTTATTTCATCACCAGTTCACCTCTTGTGTCTGTTATGCCTGTCTGTCAGCATAAACATAACGCGTATACCTACATGTACATCATATTTGAATTCATATTCATATTCATGTCGCATTCATTAATGCATACTTCCTTCACCTTGGTCGTGTTTATCCCCAAGTGATGTGCCTCTCTCAAAATAGAGTTGTCAGCCTTAGGCAGAAAATGTACATTCTTTCTAATTCCCCACTGAGTTCTTACCCTCGTGGAAGATTTTGATATAGCTCCCCTTTCCAAACTTGGATAGGATAAATCCCGATTGAGTTCATTCCTCAAGGGACAGTGTCTTGAATGACAGTTTCTTTCCAGCTCGTTCCTGGATTGAATTTTGGTCTTTGGCAATTTTGATGATCGAACTACCAATTGGGAAGTGCATTTATTTTGCACCTTTTGGATGCTTAGTTTCCCATAAGGAATTTTTTGGAGGCTCCCATTGAAGACAAATTTTGCTCTCCAGCAGTGTTACTACAACATTCCCTTGGATTACTTATACCCGACAACAAGTGGCCGTCTCTTTATTCGAGAAGCTTGTTTCGTCCTAGAACTTCTAAGTGGAATCAACAAGTGGCAGTCTCTTTATTGGAGAAGCTTGTTCTTATCTCTGGACCTCTAATTGGAATCAACAAGTGGCCGTCTCCTTATTTGAGAAGCTTGTTTCTTATCCATAGATTTCCCAGTAAATCAATAGATGGCATTCTCTTTCTGAGCAGTTTGTTCATCCTCAGCAAGGTTTATGTTCTATCAAATGGCATCTCCCCTGTTCGGCGGAGAAGTTTGATATGAATCTCTTATACAATTTTCAACAAACGGCATCTCATCCAGACAAGGTGAGAAGTTTGTTCGGCAAATGGCATCTCATCCAGACAAGGTGGGAAGTTTGTCGTGATTCCAATTTTCAACAAATGGCATCTCATCCAGACAAGGTGAGAAGTTTGTTCGGCAAATGGAATCCCATCCAGACAAGGTGGGAAGTTTGTCGTGATTCCAATTTTCAACAAATGGCATCTCATCCAAACAAGGTGAGAAGTTTGTTCGGCAAATGGCATCTCATCCAGACAAGATGAGAAGTTTGTCGTGATTCTTTCCAAATTCTATCAAATGGCTATCTCTTCCATACAAGTTGAGAAGTTTGATATGAATCTCTTTACTTATCCAAAAAATGGCTATCTCTTCCAGACAAGTTGAGAAGTTTGTTGTGAATTTTTCAATTTCCGTCAAATGGCTATCTCTTCCATACAAGTCGAGAAGTTTGAGCGTGAAGTTATTTCTCCGTCATATGGCTGTCCCTTTCAGAAGGAGGGAAGTATGATGAATGTTCTATCAAATGGCTATCTCTTCCATACAAGTCGAGAAGTTTGATATGAATCTCTTTACTTATCCAACAAATGGCTATCTCTTCCAGACAAGTCGAGAAGTTTGTTGTGAATTTTTCAATTTCCGTCAAATGGCTATCTCTTCCATACAAGTCGAGAAGTTTGAGCGTGAAGTTGTTCTTCATCATATGGCCGTCCCTTTCAGGAGAAGGGAAGTATGGTGAGTGTTCTATCAAATGGCCGTCTCTCCAATACAAGTTGAGAAGTTTGATATGAATCTCTTTTATTTTTCCAACAAATGGCTATCTCTTCCAGACAAGTTGAGAAGTTTGTTGTGAATTTTTCAATTTCTAACAAATGGCTATCTCTTCCAGACAAGTTGAGAAGTTTGTTGTGAATCTTCCATTTTTCCGTCAAATGGCTATCTCTTCCAGACAAGTTGAGAAGTTTGTTGTGAATTTTTCAATTTCCAACAAATGGCTATCTCTTCCAGACAGGTTGAGAAGTTTGTTGTGAATCTTCCATTTTTCCGTCAAATGGCTATCTCTTCCAGACAAGTTGAGAAGTTTGTTGTGAATCTTCCATTTTTCCGTCAAATGGCTATCTCTTCCAGACAAGTTGAGAAGTTTGTTGTGAATTTTTCAATTTCCAACAAATGGCTATCTCTTCCAGACAAGTTGAGAAGTTTGTTGTGAATCTTCCATTTTTCTGTCAAATGGCTATCTCTTCCAGACAAGTTGAGAAGTTTGAACGTGAAGTTTTGTTTTCTCCATCATATGGCTGTCTCTTTCAGAAGAAGGGAAGTATGGTGGGAATTCTATCCAATGGCATCCTTAGTTAAATCTCGGCAGAAGATTTGGCAACAGGTGTATCCTCAGTTAGTCCTCGGCAGTAGGAATTTTATTTTGATACCTCGGCAGAAGGTATCTCGTTCTTAGAATCTCTGGTAATCTCGGCAGTAGATCTCCAGCTGACTTCGTAAGAATTTGTTTTCGTTCCAAGATCTCGGCAGTAGATTTTTGGTTCATTTAGTATACCTCGGCAGAAGGTATTCCATTTTCGAATTCTCTGGTAATCTCGGCAGTAGACTTCCAGTAGATTTCAGCAGATTGGTTTTCTTTCCAAGATCTCGACAGTAGATTTTTTTGGTTCATTTTAGGATACCTCGGCAGAAGGTATTCCATTTTTAGAATCTCTGGTAATCTCGGCAGTAGATCTCCAGTAGACTTCGGAAGAGTTGGTCTTCATTTCAGAATCTCGACAGCAGATTTTTGTTCGTTTTGATACACCAACAGAAGGTATTTCCAAATGAGGTTTCAAATCTCGGTAGTAGATTTCCTCAAAGTGGAATTTTGTTCAAAGATCTTGAGTCATCTTAGGACCTGTAGACAGTTGTACTCCAGTCATGTGTGTTTAACCCCCAGTAGTGTCATTTTTCCCCCAGTAAAGTTGTAGCTTTTGTCTTGCATTTTACATTGCACATCATATCATTCCATCTGTATTTTCAGTCAAAATTTTAGGTATTCTGATATTTAATCCTCTTCCATCTTGAATGTCCAAAAAAAAACTCTTTGTTACTCAGACATTCAGATTCAGGATGATTAAATAGGGGCAGCTGTCATACCCTAAATTTTGACCAGAAATTTTCAAAGTTTTGTTCATTTTTGACGTGTTTTCGTCGATTTATCAAAAATTGATCATTTTGCATTTTTTAAGTTAAAACATATCATCAATCATTAATTATGGTATTTCTATTTGATTTTATTCAGTATCATTTTATACTTGATTTCGGAAGATGAAATTAATTTTAGAAATTAGTTGGATTCGTTTGTTTGCTCTCTTTAAATCATTTCCTTTATTTATTTACTAATTTAAGTTTACATCTTAATTTAATTTAATTTTTATTTTATTTTATTTACTTTCTAAAAAAATCAATTTGAGTTTAGTTTAGGTATTTTAATTAGTTTATTAAACTTACTAATGTTTACTTTTTTAATTTTGACTATTTAGATTAGTTTTGATTTCATTTAAATTTAAATTTAATTTGATTTAATTTTTTCATTTAGTTTAATTTTTAACTATTTGTTTTTCTTACTTAATTAAGTCATAACAGTTTGTTTTATTATTATTTTATTATCACTATTATTATTATTATTTTATTTGTAATTAGAATATTTTTAGTCTGTTTTTACTTAGTTGATATGCAATTATTTTAGTTAGTTTTTTTCAAAGTTTATAGTCCAAGTCACACCAACTCCCCTACACAGTCCAATCACACAGTCTGCTACTACTGCACCCTCACCACATCAAGCCACATTGATTTTTCACCAATTTGACAATTTCAAACCTGCATCCAAAAAGTTGAAGGAACAAGTCAACAGAAAAAGAAAGAAACCGAAAAACAAAAGGAGGCCACAACACCATATGTTGCTAACCTCTGCTACCTATTCATCACCCTACAGCAAGCAACAAGGACATTACACAAAATCAGCAAAAACATGGACCTGCAAAAAAAAAAGGAACTTTTTTAGAACAACAAAAAGAAGGAGGGGAGCAAAGGCGTCAAGACTTAAAAAGAATCAGAACGGGGTCCTCACTGGAGACGAAAACCACCTTCATCCACTACCACAAAAAGAAACCAAACATCATCAACAACCACAGATTGCCCTTCCAACCGAATCCATTTAATTCACCCAAACATTGCCTTCAATAGCAACCTTCATAAACCAGTTTTTTACTTCAAAAACACTGACGGAAAAAAACCATTTACGAAACCTCTTCACCACCTTCGACCCATTCCCATCGGCACCCTCTCAATTTTTGCACAAAAAAACTCACCTCAACTTTTGCAGAAAAAAAGAGAAAACGAAAAAAGACCAGCACAAGCACCCTTCCTGGAAACGAAAACACACCTCCTTCAACTCAGGCCGACACTCAAACTCTTCTTCCATCTTCTCTCACAAGAACCCGCAAAAATCACTCCTTCTTCAACCTCCCTCACCCTTCAACACACACCATTCACCATCAAAAACAAACCCTCCTCTTCACCTTTCACAAAGGGGTGAACCGGACACCACCACGCCTTCTGTTTTTTCAAACAAACTGTTCATCAAGCCTTCACAAAAACCATCCCTTCAAACCACATATGCTTGAAGTCACATCGTCAACATTTCAACAACAGAAGCCACAAATCCAGTAACCCCTCCACCGAAAACCCTTGATCTTCGCCATCCTCATAACCAAAACATAAACTCGTAAAAAAATCTGGGAATCGCAAAGCCATCTTCACCGTCCAAAACAACGAACCTGGAAACCGATCTCACCGCGGCCTCGCGAATACGAACACAAACCGAACAACCGCTGTCGATCCGAAGAGGGTGAGGAAGAGAGAGATTCGAGCAAACCCAAATCCGAAAAAAACTTGTCTCGCTTTCCTTCACCACCAGCAACAACAAGCCGTCCACCGCCGTTCACAAACCAATGAAACGCAAGCCGGTGCCGTGAGGATTGTTGGAGACGATTCGACTGAAGTTATTGCCGTTGTGGGTGCGATTTCGTAGGTAGGGAAAGATTGAAACCTGTTTCGGAAGATGAAGCGTGTTTTATTCCTTTTATTCATATGTCATTTTTTTTTCCTTTTATAATATTAAACCTATTTCTCTTTTATTTTTTATTATCAGTATTCTTTATTATTTGTTTTATAATTCTTATTAGTTTTATTTAATATTTTTTTTAATTTTGGCAGTTGGGCTAAGCCCACCGGGTTCAATCTCACTAAACTCTTGTTATTTCTTTTTTTTTTAGGGAATTCTTTTGTTTCATGCTTTTTTTAATTGAATTACTTGTTAAAATTTTAATTGTTTTTTAATTTAGAATTAGTAAATATTTGTTAGAGTTTAAATTAATTGTTTAAAATTCTAGTTCCGTTTATCTAGACGTTAATATAAAAAAAACTTTTATGTATATAATCTTATTGATCCTCGCTTGAGGATTGTTTAGTTTTGGTGTTTTGACATTGCCCGGAGTTTTAAGTTTGACGCGAGGAACTTTATGGTCATTTGGTTTAATCTCGCGCGTATTGAAGAGGCAACAGACCTTCTCCGTTAGGTATTGTTAAACAACTTCGTCTCTTTTGCGTTTCAATTTAGTCCTGACGTCGCATTCGTGTTTATTTGATTATCCGTACATCACCCTCGTAAATAAACCTAAAAAACATCTTAAAAAATAATTCAATTCATTTAATTAAATTACGAAAAAAGGAACTCCGGAGTCTAGCATTCCGCACGTTCTGGATTGAACCGCAAATGGGCTAGCCTCACACGATGGTTCAATCACCATTCGTATATAAAAATAATTCAATTCATTTAATTAAATTACGAAAAAAGGAACTCCGGAGTCTAGCATTCCGCACGTTCTGGATTGGACCGCAACTGGGCTAGCCCCACGCGATGGTTCAATCACCATTCGTATATCAAAATATTCAAATCACTTCATAAACTAATCATACGAAAACAGAACTCCGGAGTCTAGCATTCCGCACGTTCTGGATTGGACCGCAACTGGGCTAGCCTCACGCGATGGTTCAATCACCATTCGTATTCAAAACAATTCCACAATCTTAAAGGATCAGGCATGATTCATCTCCATAGGAAAGTTGTTCCTCCTATCCCCACAAACACAAACAAAAATCTTACAAACAATTACTTTCAAAGGAAGAATGTGGCATTGCTTGTCGATCTTATATCCAAGTTTAAAGCTTCTTCCGATTTTATTTATCCTCAAAGAAAGAATGTGGCGTTACTTGACGATCTTATATCCAAGTTTAAAGCTTCTTTCGATTTCACATTTCTCAAACATTTGTGGTGGAATAGGTGAGATACTTCTCTTAAAGATGACGACTTGTCTCTTTCTTTCAAATACAAATTAAAACTTACCAACCAATTCAAATCATTTTCATAATTAATTAGCGAGTAACTGAACTCCGGAGTCTCGCACTCCGCACGTTCTTGAATGCAACCGCAACATGGGCTAGCCCCACGCGTGGTTCATTCGCCCTCTCGTTTTAAAACACCCTTAACAAAGATCAAACATCTTTTCTCAAAACGAACGCTGTTTAAATCTTTCTATCTCGCAAATAAGCCAACGCTTAGCGGTAGAAATTATTTTCAAACAGTCGTTCAATAAAAAACACAAATCGTAGTAGCACGAACTACGAAGCTCTAACTTTCCCATTGCACAAGGGAATACGTAGGCACGGGGATTTTAATCCTTCGCGAGCACAATAATAATAAAAACTTAACCTTTCCCTATAACAAATAGTAAACAGACATCGATACTTAATCATTAAAAGAAGACAATAATACAAGTTAACATTTTTAAGCGCAAACTAGACTAAGAGGTTCCCGTTGAGTACAACGGACGTGAGGGGTGCATAACACCTTCCCCTTGCGTAACTGACTCCCGAACTTAGATTAGTGGTTTCGTTGACCATTCTTATCCTTTATTTAGGTTGTGTCTATATCTCCCTTTTCTCTCGTAGAATAAATAGAATTAGGTGGCGACTCTGTTGTTTATTTTAGGATCGTATTTTTCGAGGTACGACAGACAAGTATTTGTACTTGAGAGTGCAAAGGGACGCTTTGGCTTTTGTGTGCAAGGGATGTATTTTGTATATTGCTGACGGGGTATTGTTGGTATTTACAGGTGACTGGTTCGAACCTGACTTGTGATCATGCAGATGTTTGATTTTTGCCGTAATACTCCGTATTAGACAGAATGCTACGCTTTGTGGGGAAAGATGATGTGAATGATATGATTATGCAAAAGACTGATCCGGGATTCGGATCCCGCTGTTGGAGATCTCTGGCTGATTTTCCTGGAAGGGTATCCCAGCTGGGGATGAGATCATTGGTAGATCTGATAAAACATATAGCTCTGCTTGGGAAAATAGATCACTGATAGATCTATCCGGTCAGGTATTGCTCTTCTGGGTAGAGGTTGGAACTCTGTGGGGAGATGGTTCCCTGGTCTTTGGGAGACCTGGAACTTTGTTTGGAAGAGGAAAGATCACTGAAAGATCTTCCTAGAAATTTCTGTGGGGGGATCCCAGCTGAGGCTGAGGATGCTTTGATAACTCTGTTAGGGAGAAAGCATTTCAGAGGCTGCTTGGAGAAGATGTGCTGGGGAAGTGATGCTTGGCATGCCCCATGCTACATATTTGAATACCTGCAATCCTGTTAAGACAAAGAAACGCACAAGTATCCCGAGGTATCCCTTACCGGATTCCCTTATAGGAGTTAGATATTCCTGGAAGTAAGATTATTTCCTGTAAGCATTTATTTAAGAATGGCTCATCTGTTTTATGCAAACGCTATATCATGGATACTGGACATTTTGCAAACGGAACAAAAGTGTACAAACGAGATGTGACCGAAAATCTGATTTTATTAATCTGAGTGCCCTGAATTGGCAAATACAGTCAAAGAAACAGATCCCCTGAAATGAGGAGATTGTTACAAATTGAGAAAAGTAAAGGTGTTGGCAATGTTGACGACGCTTCAGTGAGCTTCCTTTGCTATGACCTTTATGACCTTGACGTTCTTCTTATCTTGCTTTCTGAAGAGGGTTGATTCTGACCGATGCTTTATCCTTTCGAAGCTTGCCATTTTGTGAGTGATACAGACGAATTCAGAATGCAGTTGTTCGCTTATTCCCTGATTTTGCGTGGATCGCCCTTTCGGGTTTTCAATCCACCGGGATACCCATTTTTTCCTGAGCTGTCCAATGCGGCTTTTCAACTCAGCGGGTGTAAATTCTTTCAATTTTCCCTTATTTTTGCCCGAGTCTTTTATTCTGTTTTTGACTCGTCGGGATGACCTATTTTTGCCTGGACTTACATTCTGTTTTTATGTCTAGCGGGTCATTTTATGCGAAGTATTTTTTAACGGCATCTGAATTCACAGGAGATAAGAAATCTTCACCATCCATAGTAGTGAGCATCAGTGCTCCACCAGAGAATACACAAACTCAAGACAATAACAAGGACACGAAATCCTGCCTCCAAGAACACTCTTCAAACTTCAAATTTTCATCCAAAAAGTGAGATTCGGTTTTTGACCTAGAGGCCATATCAAGAGGTTTTGAAGGTTGCAATACATTCCTAGATGATCACTGAACCTATTTGAATCATTTGCAGCATCCAAATCATGACATATTGCATAAACCGAATCAAGATTGTTCTTGTTCTTACTTTTTTCGATTTTGATTATTTGTGTAATGATAATGAATTCTAACCATATATTCTTGTTAGTTATGACGTTTAGATGGTTTCTGGGCAAAGAGATTGAAGAACCATGACCTAAACCGAAAGTTGCCATTGTTAGGGTTCTTGGACAAAATTTAGGGTTCTTCGATTTAGCTATTATAAATTAATTCTAAAACTGTAAATGAACTGTGTGATGTTTGTGGATCATGACCATGTGATCAATTTGATGAAACAATACGTATTTGTAATGATATGAGATTTGCAGGTTTCAAACGCAGGAAATTTCGCAGGAAAGCTTGTAGGAATTTTCGCAGGTAATTCAAATGGAGAAGATGAAGTTCTGGCTCGGAGATTCAACTCTGAGAATTCACTACAACATTTTAACTATACGAGAACGCAAAAATACTGTTGCGAAATCTAAAAAAACTGTTGCCTTTATCTATGAGAACGGTTTTTAGGTTGTTCCGAACCGAGGCGTTGCTCTAGGCTTTAAGAACGGTTTTTTATCCAATGGCTACACCTTGTTCAGAACCGTTGTTGTATTTTTCCTTAGAGAACGGTCTCAAACAGCAACGGTCGAATTGTGTTTTTAAATAAAAACCGTTGTTGTATTGGGTTTTATTAGAGAACGGTTATTTACAAGATATTGCAACGAATTGTAACTGTAGTAAATTTGAAACCGTTCTAATAGATACATATCTTAATTTCTTTTTAATAGGCTATGCCAACGCTTTCTATAATACAACAACATTTTTTTAACCGTTGTAAGAAATAATTTTTTTTAATAAAACAAACATTTTATTTTATAAACCTGATTATAACATCATTCATAATGTTCTTTGATATAATAATAGTGAAATTCAAATCTGTGAAATGATCTTTCATTAATATATATATATATATATATATATATATATATATATATATATATATATATATATATATATATATATATATATATATATATATATATATATATATAAAATACAATAACAATTCATTATATATATCTTCATGTCAATCATTGGTTCACAATCAACAAAAAATCTTCAAATTACATATCATAATGTCAATCATTAATTCACATTCACAAAACATATTCAAATATATCCCAATCTCAATCATCATTCAGAATCAAAATAACATATTCAATCTATAAAAGTAAATTGAAACATATATATCTACATCTAAGTCTCTTCATCTTCGAATGATTGAAAATCTTCATTGATATTATCATTCATGACCTACAAAATAAAGGTAATATAATTTAAATAAAACTATTTTCCGAAGGCTCTAAAATTACAATGTAATTAACTAAAACAACTCAATCTTACTTGATCATCAGTTGAAGCATGTATTGAAGCAAAATAATGAAGACACTCTTAACATCCGTTACAAGAGCTAATATCAAAGCTGATAAAGCCTCTATATTCAACTATGAGATGCTTTGATTCAAAATAATTATTTCTCAATAAACATCAGTCACATATATAAGACAGTATAAAATAACATCTACAAAATGATCAAAATTATCTATTGAAAAACTTAAACATGAGCATATGGTTCAAGACCATTTAGAATGGAGTTATAAAATCAACAATTTTGACTTGTGAAGTTTAGTACTCCAGGAGTTAAACCATTCACACCGCATTAAAAATTTAATCTCTTTGTCCACTTTAAGTACTAACATGAAGTGAATATATCATAATGATTTTGTCTCTATTAACTATTTGAGTTTAATAGGTTGGATTAGACTCTCTAGTTTTTATATAATTAGAACAATCAACTTTTAATTCTTAGTCTTCATAGAAAACAATACACCAATAAAATTAAATGAATTATCCACAAAAAATTGGAAACAAGAAAATATAATTTACCTTTTGATAATTCTTTTAAAATGTACTCAAATTATCCCAAATATAACATCTATTTAACTAAGAACATTCATCCATTTTGATTGATTCTAGTTTTGAAGCTAGGGGTGTTTTGCAATGGGAATCTAAAGTAAATAAAGTCAAGTAAATATTTTTAATCAAGTATAATATAAGTAAGACCAACATCATAAAACTATAATAAAATCAAGTAAATATATAATTGTTTTTGTTCTATCTAAAGTAAATAAAGTTATGACCTTTTATACAAAACCACAATTTTTCAATAATTCACATATTTAAAAGTATCATGCCTTTCTAATATTCTGTCAGTTGTTATTTCTAGAAGGTGATTTAGTATTTTCATGAGACTAGCCTCTCTATATCATTTTCATATTCATACCAATATCTATCAGAGGTTTCAGGACATACCACTACATAATCAATAAACAAAGAATAAAACAGTAACTAACCTCCAAATTAAACCTGCTACGAATTGCAGTCTGGCTAGGATATGAAAGCCAAGGTGCAAGACAATTCCAACCACAATAGGAATTCCCAGTTACATAGAGGCTAGAATAATGCAAGAAATGATTGATAAATGTCTGAATTATTCAACTCAAGTCTCTCAACATTGCTTCTATACAACACATAAGGAGTCACACTCCCAAGAAGGCCTATCCAGTATTGATTTCACGCATAAGAAAAATGGATAAATAAATGTCTAAGGGTAAATCCAATATCCACGAGCATTATTGCGTCATAAACATAATAAAATTGTTCGATTTAGGGATAGGTTCTTAGGGAGTCTAGTTCCATAACAATTTCAAAACACATTAAAATCAAATCACAGGATTATCAATATAAGTGGATTGGGAATATGAACGAAACATAAATTGAATTAAAAATGAAAAACGAATCAAAAGCAGAATGATGTAAATTGAAAAAACTTAAATTTTTTAGAGAAAGAGACTTACAAACTTCCAGATTGCTGCTGCAAAAGTGATTACTTTGGCTGAGACAAGCACAAACGTTAGAATTCTAATGAGAACGGAGAATATATTGACCCATTAAGCTTACAAATTGGATTTGTAATGCTACAAAGGTGGCTTCATGATTTTTATTATGCTCTTATGTGAATGATATACATTGATATATTTTGATTATGCTCTTATGTCCTCTCAACATTGTAGAAATAGAATAATCAGACTGAATTATTATTTTTATAATCAATTAGACTAAGTTATTGCCAGGTACATTAAAGTAAACTGCTAAACTCATGTTGCACAGGATGTGATTGAAATTTAACTCACTATTCTTTGCTCTCAGGATTATTGAAGCATAATTCCAAACAACTTAATACTTATACTTTTATTTTTCCCAATTTCTCATTCATTTTTGCATAACCTTATTTTTCTGTAGATTTCGAGACACAACCAACACATTGGACAAGCAATTGAGGCTTTAGACGAATAAAATACCCATTTAACTAACTAAATTTTCTTCTACATAATATTTCAAGTAACTAACTCTTATCCAATATCTATACATTGATTTTTTCTCCAAAGGGATAACAAATTTTTCTTCTACTATTTTTGTTTTTTTACAACATGTTTATCATGAATCATATAAATATTTTCTTTCAAGCATTTCAACAAACATCTGGTACCCACATTTAGAATTTAAATAGTTAATCTTTGACATATAAACAAACAATAATACCTGGAAATCAGTTCAATGACATACAACATGGCAAGAAGCTCGTTGGAGAAAGTGACGAGCAATGGAAAGTGTAGACCTAGTAGTCGAGCTGCGGGGATTCAAATGAGTAGAGAATAAGTATGTTTATAGAAATTTGAAATAGTTCATCAGCATACATGTTTCTTTTCATTGTGCGGAGATTTGAAACCACTCGGTGGAGATTTCGTGAGAATTCTTAGAAATACCCGGAAGAGAAAACTCTCACTTCCACTCTTTATTTCGTGAGTGTTTATTGCAATGAAATTTTTAGGGTTTTTCAGTGGAGGAGGTAAAGGTGTGAGTTTAGGGTTTGGGAGAAGAAACTTAAATTTTCGATTTAGGGATTTTTGATTGAGAAGAAGAAATTTGAGGGTTTGAAGAGTTTGGGAGGGAAGACATTTTCATTTCAGCGGTGAGTGAAATTTTTTCGTGGGAAGGCATTTTCATTTCAGCGGTAAATAAAATTTTCAGCGGTGAAGATATATGGGAAGGTTTTTGATAATTTGTTTTTAACCAAACATACAGAACGCTATTACATATATATTTTATTAAAATAATTAAAAAAATTATGAGAATGGCTGTTATCCGTTTTAAAAAATATTTAAAAAAATAGAGTCGTTCTCTATCATCAACAAGAACGACTTTCAGCCATTGTCTAAAATTTTAAAAAAATATACCCTCTATTGTAACAATGTATAAAATCTGTTTCCTATTACATTCTACGAGAACGGTTTTTTTAACATCTAAAAATTAGGCGTTGTCATAGAGTAAAAATGTTGTAGTGATTGTTTTATTTTATAATGTTTTATTGATGGTTATTTGTTGAACGCGCCCCATGTGGCTCAGTTGGTTGGAGTGTTTGTGTGTTATTGCAATGGTCCTGGGTTCGAATCTGCCGCAGGCCATTTTGTTTTGTATTTTTTTTTGTAGGTTTAAAATAAAAGGATTGGTACTCACTTCATGCTCACCAGGCGCAGCTGGCCAAGTGGTGGTGATGTTGGACCAAGAGTGGAAAGCCTAGGGCGTGGGTTCGAATCCCAGCCCCAGGTATTTTGTTTTTCTTTCAATTTTTTTGTATTTTATTTGTTTATATTATTCAATTCATTTAATTTCTTAATAAAAATAATTTCTAAATAAATATTATAATATTTTCTTATAAAAAACTTTATATTTTCAAAAATCATAATTTATTTTCTTAAATTTAAATTGTTTGTATTTATCTTATAAAATATTTATATATATAATTATTATATTTTTTGTCAATAGATTAATAATATATTTTAATTATAATCAAAACCCTAATTTTCTTAACCCTGGTTTTTCTTAACCCTAATTTTATTAACCCTAATATTTAACCTAATTTTTTTTCTAAACTCTAATTAAATCATTAATCATTATTTTTAATATGTAAATAGTTTATTATTTGTTTATTATTATTAATCTTATTCTTCTAATTAATTCTTAAAAACTTTTCTAACATTAATTTTTCTTGCTAAAATTCTTATTTATTTTATTTTATTATTTTAACCTTTATTCTTATTTTATTATTACTAATATTTAATTATTTATTATTATTATTCTATTTATCATTATTATTATTTCTCGATTATATTGTAATTGTCCCAAAGCCTTGTAATATTTGTAGGTTTATTTTCTCGTATTTATTTTTATTGTAAATATATTTATTGTATGGTTAGTAATTTAGGGTGTGTATAACATGTTTGTAATTAAAATCAACTTAGAAAATTACTTTTAAAAAAATACTTGAAAATGAATACGCACACACGTAAGTCGATCTAAGATCGCCATCTTGCACTTCCTAGGGTTGCCTCTCAGTTGCCTAATTCAAAAGGTCAAGTAGGGTGTCTTAAGCAAGTCCCTTCATAAATATCATCAAGTCCTTATAGTTTTAAAGATCAAGTCCCTTCGAGGTTGCCTACGATAAATGATCTTGCCCCTTCGAATAAAAGATGATAAGTCCCTACGAATTGCTAAAGACACCCTACAGTTGCCTATATCCAGATGACCCTACACATGTCCCTTAATACATCCAAGGTAATGACTACCTATTCCTTAATAATAGGGATAGTATTACCATTGAAAGAACATAAGAACAATAAAGACTTAAGCTAGGGTAGGTTTCTCTCAGTTACTTGCTCATTTTTTCAAAATCACTCTTTATACCCCACTTTTCAAAAACAAGGCTTTGTATACATCCATACGAGGATCATTACAAAGTACTTAGAATTTTTCTAATCACACAATACACTCTTGCAAACAAACAAAGTGAGCTAAGTAACTAAGAGCCCATGGATAACCATGGATATAAAGGGTGCTAACACCTTCCCTTTATATAACCTACCCCCCGAACTCAAGTCTTTTAAAGTATGTCTTTCCTGTTCTTTTATGTCCTTTCCTTTTGGATAAAATAAAAGTCGGTGGCGACTCTTGCTATCTGCAACATTTATAGAAAGTCAGTTCTCCCACCGTGTTACAGAACTGGCGACTCTGTTGGGAATTTAATAAAAGAGGGGTACCCTTAGGAATTAGATCACTTAAATTGTTTGCCTTGTTTGCTTTATATTACTTGTTGGGATTTATGTGTGAAAGATCCTAACCCGGATCTAGTGTACCTTAGGTAAATGGCAATAGACCAAGGAAACTGTACGGCGTATACCAATATGGTTGATTTGGTGGCCATAGTTAGTGTGACTTCTTGGTTGGTGCTTATGTTCCTTAAGAAAGTTGAGGATAATATGAGGTTGTCATATGTTGTCAATACACTAACTGACTTTTAGAACCCTAGTCATCCCATCTTGGCCTTTAGAAAGTAGTGAGATAACCGGCTTAGGTGAAGACTGAAGTTGGTTGATACTCGATACTACGCTCATTGAGATCCTAAACTTGGAGGGTTTTGGTTGGCAAGTAAGTTGCCTACTGAGCAACCACCCTTAGGAAGGATCAGTGATATTGAGATCCCTTAGAACCTGGTTACTTTTGTTGGACAGGATGAACCAACTAAACTTCAGGGGAGGGTACTTACCTTTAAACCTCATGCAAGCCTTCAAACCTAGGGCTATTGTGTGACTTGTTTGTGTGTGCCACATGTTTGTGATTGAGCATAACATCATGACATCATGCATCATAAGCATAGCATTTTCACTAACCATTTCAAGGACCAAAGGATTTATCTTTGTTCTTTGTTGCAGGTCATGGCTTCTGCTCGTAGGAATACTATCCGGATCAACTTTGTAGGAATACCTCCTAAGCTTAAAGAATTGGTCTCTCAAGTTTCTGAAAACTCCCAATTCATCAAAAGGCATGGTCACCTACTGGATCTAGTCACTTCAGGGTTCAATGAAGACATGATGAGTGTCCTATTTCAGTTCTTTGATCCTAAACATCATTGTTTCACAACATAAATAAAATAGAAGTACTGGGGAACCACTATCAAACACAACAGTAATAAAATAGAACACAACATAAATAATAGAGCAATTCCTTGGAGAGAAATAAACTCCTTCACATTAAGATCCTCCAAAAGATACTGAAACACGATGTCAAGACATCTTATCTGACATCAGCAAACCTATGCACATAAAACACCATTATACCATAATCCCCATAAATTATATGATTATCAATTTAGATACAGATATAACTCCCCATAAAAGATCAACCAGAACACTTCCCAACCACAGTGCATCCAACCCAAGTAACACACAAACTTGGTATAACTTCAGAATATATCAAAGGCACATGCAATAATACAGAAGTTGAAACCAAACCTCACAGAAAACAAAACACGAGCCTCCTTCAAATATAGAATTCTCTGAACCAAGATGTTAGGACATTTTGTCTGACATCATAGCTACACAACAATTCACCACCAAAGTTCAAGGCCTGATAACACCAGACAGGTCCAATACATACCCTGTCATGAATAGTCCATCCTCCATTTCTAGGGACAATTCAAACACCAATATGAACCTCCCAAGTTCCAATATCTTTTCAGTATATCATCCTTCTTCCTTTACCATGAACTAGAAAGTATCCCCCTTGGATCTCATCTAAAAACATACCAGGATGCCTCTTCTGATACTAATTGAAATTATGGTATGACAAATCCCAAATGTCCTACAGGATGTCGAGACATCTGGTCTGACATAAACATCAAGGCAATGCATATAACAATAACAGTACTGAAAAGCATAAATAACACAAGTAATTGTTAACCCAGTTCGGTGCAAACTCACCTACTCTAGGGGGCTACCAAGTCAAGAAGGAAATCCACTATTAGTAGTATCAATTCGAAGCTAAACAATCCCAGTTTACAACTTCTCACTTAATCCCTACCCAATGAAACTTCTACCTAAGAGTTTCTCACTCCTAGTATATGAGCATTCCCACTCACTTACTTTCAATCACACATTGTGATTATAATAGAACCTTACAAAGAAAGAAAATAACATTTCTTCCAAGACAAACTTGATTTTGCTTAAAAGCTTCAATCAAGAATACAAACACTCATGCTTAAAAGCTTAGAGTGGATAACATACAACTCAATAAACTTAGTCCAACCCTAATATCAGAATGATAAAAGAGTGGATCAAAAATACCAACTCTCTTAGAGAGTGGTTCACAAACAAAGCCCTAATGTTTACATATTTTCTATTCACGGCTTGTTCATAAAACTAGGTTGCAATGCTTCTATTTATAACCTATTTCCCAACTGGATTTGGGCCTTCAAAACACGACATATTTGCTGTTACAAATTCTGCAAATTAACCTCCAAGAAATTAGGTCTTCAATCATTAGTTTCATAAATAATATCCTTATTCGGAAAGTATATATTTCTTTATGAATTCTGATTGAAACTTCCAGACTTTTAAATCAACACTATAATATTTCTAGACGTTTTAAATCAGCTACAAGATCTTCTCCATGAAATGGCTTTTGTTTCGACAAGGCATGTATTGGCCTACTATGTTAAAAGATTGTATTAAATTTGCCAAGGGCTGTCAATAGTGTCAAATTAATGCTGGCATCCAACATGCCACTGCAAGTGAACTACATTCTATTGTGAAACCATGGCCTTTTAGAGGTTGGGCTTTGGATTTGGTTGGAGAAATTCGACCAACATCTTCTAAGAACCAAAATACATTTTGGTAGGTACTGATTATTTCACCAAATGATTGAAGAATTGCCTTTTCCAAATGTTGACCAAGAAGATAAAATTGAGTTTATTCAAAAGCATATCATTTATAGGTTTGGAATCCCAGAAACTGTCACAACAGATCAGGGGTCCGTTTTTACTAGTCGAAAGATGCAAGAATTTGCTAAGGAAATAGGTTTCAAAATTCTAACCTCTACACCTTATTATGCTCAGGAAAATGGCCAAGTCGAAGCAGAAAATAAGGTGGTTATTGGATTGATAAAAAAGCATGTGGGAAAAAAGCCAAAGAATTGGCATAATACATTGGACCAAATTTTGTGGGCATGTCGAACCTCCCCTAAAGAGTCAACCAATACCACCCCATTTCGACTTACATTTGGCCATGACACCGTTCTGCCTATAGAAATCTATCTTCAGTCTACAAGGGTTCAAAGACATCATGAGATTCCTTTTGAAACTTATTGGAACATGATGTTAGATGAGTTATTAGACCTAGATGAGGAAAGGCTCCAGGCTTTGGAGTTGCTCAAAAGGAAAAACAAGAGGGTATAGAAGTCTTACAATAAAAAAGGTGAAGGTCAAGACCATTTCGACTGGGGAATTGGTATGGAAAGTCGTCTTACTTATGGATCGGAAGACCAAATCTCTAAGGAAATGGTCTCCAAAATGGGAAGGTCCTTTTTAGGTTATCACCACCTTTACCAACAATGCATATGAGATTCAGGAAATTGATGTTGATCAAAGAGTTATTAAATTAAATGGAAAATATTTAAATAAATATAGGCCTATCTTACAAGAGATTCAGATTAAAGCATAAATTTATTATTGGAAGAAGCCAAAATAGGCTGGAATGGCCAAAATGGCATACATAAGCTTCAGAGAAATAAAGATGCATAAAACAAAGAGAAGATAAATTATTCATGTCTCTTCTAGTGTCTGGAATAAAGATAGTTCATCCAGTCCTCATCAGGCTCACCATAGAAGTCCTCCTTTTTTACATGAGAGTCTTATTTATTGACACGACTCTTAGAAGTACCTACTTTGTTACCAGGTCTTTTGTTAGTTGCAGTAGACTCCATGGATGTGTTTGTCCCAGAGGATGACATGATAGAGGCATTAACACTTGCCTCATTCTATTCCACTTTCACAACCTTCTTGTTGGTAGAAAATTTGGTGGAAATGCTCATGTTGAATGTCAAAGGTGATGAGTAAAAGACTAGTTGAGAGGTTTTATATAGAGAATTTTAGGGTCATAAATACTGGTCAAATTGGACCTTGGGAACATGTGGAATTTTTTTTATATAAAAATTTGTTCCAATGCCTTGCTATTGATATTCCCCAAAACATGGAGACTTGTGTCATTGGAGCACGTGAATATTAAAGAAAAATATATTTTACAAATTAAAGTTTGGCTGAGAGAGGAGTGTCAAAACCTTGCAGAAATATAAAAATGCAGATCGAAGGTTGAGAACATAAATAAGGACAAGTAAATAAAAGGTGCAAAGAGCACCAATATTATCATAATTACATAAAAGACCACTGAAGGGTCGTCAAAAATTATTCTTAAATGCAAAAGGATGATAGATAAGCAGTTAAAAAGGAAGCTTCACCTTTAGACTGAGGAAAGCTGTCTTTTGAGACTAGAGGCGCATTTCGACCAGCTTTTTTTCAAGCCTTATTGTGACAAGCTCTTTCTCCAGACGATGGGCTTCATCGACGTACCCCATGGCTCGCCCCATTTCCTGGTCCAGCTTCGTGTCAGGCGACTCCTTCAGCTCTTCGATCCTCTTCTCAGCTCTGGATATCTTGGTATTCAATTCTTCAATTTGTAGCTTCCAAGCATTAATATTATTTTTGAGAGAAGCCCGTTTTGCACGCCCTTCATCCTTGGCTTTCTCCATCTTCTCCATATTAGCACTGGACTCAGTTGCCCTCGACCAAGCTGAAGCCTCAAGTCCATAATGACCTAAATGGATTTTTGAATATTGGGCAGCTTCTTAAGGTCCTCAGTCAGCTGATTCACAACTAAGGTTAGCTCCATCAAGAAGCTTGAGACGGCGAGTGCAAGGGTTGAGAGGTCGAATTTATGAAGGGTATCCTTTAGGAAAAGATGGACAACTCGATCAGACTCCAAAATTTTGATAATGTCCCCCTTAAAGAATTTCTTCTTGATTGTTTGAAGGATAGGACTAACAAAGTCATAAGAAGTTGGGGCTTCAGAATTGGTTGAACCACTCGCATTTTGTTCAGAATAGCTCTCTCTCCTTGCAAACACTAATCTAATAAATTCTCTGGGATTGGAGATCCTAAGGTTTTCCAACTGAGCATCAGTCACGGTGGCTGCAAATATTGGAATCATATCAGTTCTTGGAGGATGAGGTTATTGTAAACATTCTCATAGGGGTTTTGCTGGTTCTCTTCAACATCACTTTCACCCTTTTCATCTTCCTCATCATTCTCAGCATCCTCTCCTTCGTCATCTGCAAGTTCAGACTAGAGTTGAGGCTCCCTTTCACCATCCATAAAATCTGCCAAAGGATGATTGATAAGGGGATCATGAGGGGAGTGTTCATCCTCAGCAAGAGTTTGTTCTTGTTCCATGTGAGTGGGTTCTTTGACCAATGGGTCTTGCTTGTTTTGGAGAGTTTCCCCTTTATGGTCAGACCCAGCTGTGTGGGACTATTCAGTGGCAATATTGGAAGGTGAGCCTCGATGCACCACTTGAGGAGAGGTAACTGAAACAAAATCAGGTATGTTAATATCACTCAAAGAGCTTCTCCCAGATCCTGGATCAGATGTAGAGTGACAAGTGGGTTCACCTCTACTATTAAAAAGAACAGTTGGAGTAGTGGTTGTTGGTTATAGTGGAGTAGAGCCACCAATATTGTCCTGAAATAGTAAAACGAATGATTAGGCCCATGAGCAGTCAAACAAAAAGTTCATATGGAAAGTAACTCAAGAAGCAATATTTACCTGAGTGCCATCAGCATCAGGGCTTGAATTGTTACTTTTGTTTGGGCCAGCGGTCGCCTTCGACGTGGCCCCAAGAGTTTGTCTTTTGACACCCTGAGGAGAGGATGTTTTCTCTAAAACCTTGGCTATCTTAGAAGAATATTGGCCATCATTGTCAAGAGCTTTAACAAGCTTCCTTTTCTTCTTGATGAGTTTACCCTCTTTAGGGGGAGACAGGTCCTCACCATTATCCTCATGGATGGTCAGTTGGGTACCCATCCTTGGCTTTCTTGTTAGAGTGGGAGGAGTCTTTCAAGTTGCCTGAGGATTTTTAGGAGCAGCCTCACAATGGTGCTCTTCAACGAGTCGGTCTTCTTGGACACCGCTGAATTTAAAATATAAATATGGATTAGTAAAGAAGTGGTTAAGTAAATATCACTCAATCGAAGGCCCCAAACCTTCATATATTTTGGATTCGATGTGAACATCTTTGATCCCTATATGAAGGTTGTAACACGGTGGGAGAACTGACTTTTCTATAAATGTTGCGGATAGCAAGAGTCACCACCGACTTTTATTTTATCCAAAAGGAAAGGACATAAAAGAACAGGAAAGACCTTAAAAAGATTTTGAGTTCGGGGGTAGGTTATATAAAGGGAAGGTGTTAGCACCCTTTATATCCATGGTTATCCATGGGCTCTTAGTTACTTAGCTCACTTAAATTGTTTTTGAAGAGTGTAGTGTGTGATTAGAAATTTTCTAAGTACTTTGTAATGATCCTCGTATGGATGTATACAAAGCCTTGTTTTGAAAATGTTTTGAAAATATTGTGAGGTGTGAAAAGTATTTTGAAATGTGAGCAAGTAACTAAGATGTACCTACCCTAAATTAAGTCTTTCATGTTCTCGTATGTTCTTTCAATGGTAAGACTATCCCTATTATTAAGGAATAGGTAGTCATTACCTTGGATGTGTTAAGGGACAAACGTAGGGTCATCGTATGGTCAATGAAGGCAACTTAAGGGATGTCTTTAGCAATTCGTAGGGACTATCATCATTTATTCGAAGGGCTAAGATCATTATTCCGTAGGCAACCTCGAAGGGACTTGATCTTTTAAATTTATAGGGACTTGATGATTTTATAAGTGAAGGGACTTTGCTTAAGACACCCATATATTCGAGGGACTTGACCATTTTATTTTAAGGCAACCAAGAGGAATTCCCTAGGAAGTGCAAGATGGCGATCAAAGATCGACTTACGTGTGTGAGTGTTATTTTTCAGATATTTGTCTTGTATTTAATTTTCTAAGTTCAATTATTTACAGTTAGTTTTGCACTCCCCAAATTACTAACCATGCAGTTAAATATTTACAAAGAAAATAAAGACGGAAAAATAAATCTATAAGTTATTACAAGGCTTTGGCAGATACATAATAGTAGGATAAAAATAAATTATAAAGCAAGAATAATAGATATAATAAAATAATAAATAAGCAATAATAATAATAATGAAGCAAAAATAATAAAGCAATAATAACAAAAAAGCAATAATAATAATAATAATAATAAAGTTAAAATAAATTAAAACATTTAATTAAAAAAGAAAAAAAAGTTTAGGTTAGACAAGTTAGATTTTTTAGAAGTTATTAGAATGAGTGAAAAAAAAGTAATTAAGTTTAGAGAAAAACAATTAAAGATTATTGAGAAAAACTTTTAATTATTTACACTATATGATTATTACTATTATAATAAAATACTATTAATATATAAAATATTATTGACAAAATGTTATTGAGAAATTTTTTAGAGAAAAAAAATTAATTTAATATGTACAAAATAATAAAAGAGTTAGTATTTACAAAATAAAGATTTATTGTTATAAATAAGTAGTAAAATAAGTTTATAAAAATAATTAACATTTATTTACAAAAAATATAAAGATTATAGAAAAATATTAAATAAGTAATTTAGTAGGTTTTCACGCCCTACATTACTAAACCACACAATTAATATAGGATCAATGGTAGGAATTTAAATGGCAGAAAAATAAAATGACAGAAAATAAATGGCTAACTATTACATCGCTTTGGGGCAGTTACATCATTGTAAGGCGAAAAATAAAAGTAAACCAAAAAATATTACAGATGAGAAATAATCACATAAAAATAAATCGCAGATGAATAACATAAAAAATTAGTGAAAATAAGAAATAATAACAGGTTTGTTAAGGTTTGAGAAAAGGTTTATGATTTAGAGAAAATAACACGGTTAAAGTTTATAAGAAATTTTTAAGGTTTACATGAAAAATTAAGGTTTATGAAAATATATAAAAAGTTTTGTTGTTAAAAAAAAACTATATTAAATTATTAATTTAATAAAATAAATAATTAATTAACATTATGAATGGATTATGAAAATAAGTAATTAAAAAAAAGTTAAGAGTTTTTTTTATAGAAAATAAACAAATAAAATTAATCTAAATATTTAAGGTTAGTTAATTTAAGAAATTAGAGAATTAAAAACAATAGAGGAAATTAGGAGAAATTAGGAAAGAGAAGATAAACTCATGTTTTTTTGTCAAAATGCCCTCAAAATTACCAGTCTTGCCTTCTTGACACTAAGACACGCGCGCACATGTGAATGTACCTGGAAAATAGTTATTATATAATAAACTTGTTTCTTTGTCAAAATGCCCTCAAAATTACCAGCTTTGCCTTCTTGCCACTAAGACACGCGCGCACATGCGCGCACATGTGAATGTACCTGGAAAATAATTATTATATAATAAAACAAAACGTATAAAAAAATGGTTGAGGCAAAATCGTCAAGGTTTAGAGAAAAATTAGGGTAGTTAGTTATGAAAAAAAAGTGCAGATCTAAATATATGTGTATGAATAGCATAAAAATGATATGAATTAAAAAAAAGAACAAAGATGTTGCTAACGCAAAATTGCGATCATCGCAACTATATCGTCAACACAAATGTCACGCATCATACACCCAGATGTGAAAATAGCGTATCGACACGATCCGATCCGAATAATCTAAAAAATATATATAGAATAAATAGAAAAACTCGTATTAAGAACATAATAATAAAAAAGGTGTCACAAAATAAATTTATATATTTATACATGAATAACTTAACCATATAAATAACAAAGTGAGATGTACGCACTTATATAAACCATAACATGGTTTATCACCAAAAAAACATATACAATAAAACAAATCAAGAATTTATTATATGTATATAGCAACAAAAAAACGGTGATATATACATAAATTTGAAATGCAGTAATACACGTTAACACATACATATGTTTGGAACAAGTGACACACATTAATACATATGTTTGAGACATGTATGTTAGGAAGAACATGATGATAGAACCAATGATAAACAAACGGACCATATACAGTACAAAGAATAAAAAGGAGGTGTTTCCTCTCTAGCAAGAGCAACATAAGTTATATATATAGGAACCAATTAGGGTTAGCATAATGGGCCTAAATATTTATTTTGGAACCCAAAATTTTTTTAATATAAAGTTTAATAAAAATAGTTAAAATTAAAATAAAAACTAACAAATTTATTTATTTATTCTAGACCCAATAAAATGTAATTTAAAACTAAATAAAGTTTAATAATTAAAATAGTTAAAATAAAAATAATAACTAATAATCCTATTTATTTATTCTAGACCCAATAAAATGTAATTTAAAACTAAACAAAGTTTAATAATTAAAATAGTTAAAATAAAAATAATAACTAATAATCCTATTTATTTATTCTAGACCCTATATAAAAATAAATAGACTCAAAAAATAAAAGTCGAGCGCCAAAGTGCTCGAAAAAATAAAATGAACACATCAAAATAATTAGCGTGAAATAAATGACTCGGAAAAATACAGCGTTTGGTCGGATTTTGAAATAAAAATTATGACCGTTTAAACTGCTCAGACTGATCAACATATGACAAAAAATAGTCGTAAAAATATTTGTAGCATGTCAAATTAAACCACGTTAACCGCAGATTAATGTTACCGACATTTGCAAACTTAAACTTGACATTTTTTTGTTGACTAATTTTAGACACAGTTAAAAAATTAATTTAACCAGTATGTTTGTAAATTCCGAGAAATTATTCCGGCTAATATTAAGACGGAAAAAAATGTTATGCTATGAAGATGATGCAAATGAATGTGAACAAAAAGTAGGTTATAGTTAAAAATAGATGGCAAATTTTGGGGTGCAACAGCTGCCCCTGTTCAATTTTCTGAAACCTGAGGGGTTAGATGGGTATATGTGCCATTCGTGACCTGGAAGGTTGAAGGGGATTGAACACAAAAGCCCAAAAATTTGCACTCGCCGATACGTAAAGTAACACTTGATGATTAGTTGTATATGCTTAAGTGGGCTTGAAGATGCCACTTGGAAAAACTGGAGATGGGCTTATAGATGCCATCCATAATATCAGAAGGTGATAATATCTTGATGTTGATACTGGATATCAGTACTAGGTCTTCGTATAGGCTGTCTCTGAATCGTTTATACAACATGGTTTGAATTGTTGAATAGACCAGTAGAAATAAATATTCGTGACAATTATCTCTTCTGGAAATATCCTGGATTAGGGAATAGATCTTCGTATAGACCATTTGCCTACTATCCAAGAACAAAAGAATATCAGGATTAAATCTTCTGAAAATATCCTGGACTAGGGAATAGATCTTCGTATAGACTGTTTGCCTATTATCCAAGGACAAAAGAGTATCAGGATTAAATCTTCGGAAAATATCCTGGACTAGGGAATAGATCTTCGTATAGACCGTTTGCCTATTATCCAAGGACAAAAAAGTATCAGGATTAAATCTTCGGAAAATATCCTGGACTAGGGAATAGATCTTTGTATAGACCGTTTGCCTACTATCCAAGGACAAAAGAGTATCAGGATTAAATTTCCTGAAAATATCCTGGACTAGGGAATAAATCTTCGTATAGACCGTTTGCCTACTATCCAAGGACAAAAGAGTATCAGGATTAAATCTTCGCGGCGATTACATCCTTTGAAAATATCCTGGATTAGGGAATAGATCTTCGTATAGACCGTTTGCCTACTATCCAAGGATAAAAGAATATCAGGATTAAATCTTTGTGACGATTACATCCCTTGAAAATATCCTGGATTAGGGAATAGATCTTCGTATAGACTGTTTTCCTACTATCCAAGGATAAAAGAATATCAGGATTAAATCTTCGTGACGATTACATCCCTTGAAAATATCCTGGATTAGGGAATAGATCTTCGTATAGACCGTTTGCCTACTATCCAAGGATAAAAGAATATCAGGATTAAATCTTCGTGACGATTACATCCCTTGAAAATATCCTAGATTAGGGAATAGATCTTTGTATAGACCGTTTGCCAACTATCCAAGGACAACTTGAGTAATGAGTATCAACAATGAATCTTCGTGATGACCATCCCTGAATTAAGTATCAGCACTAGACCTTCGTATAGATCGTCTCTGACCTGTTGTGAATTGTTGATAGTATTTTATCTGTATATAACCATCCTGCAAGGAAAAGGTTAGTTTATGCAATATGTATGCATGCATGGCATGGTGTACCTAAGTAAATGTATTATGCATTTATGGATATGTTATGTTATGATATAAATGATGTATGTATGAATCATGCAGCCTTAAGCGTCTGGATATCTTTGTATAACAAACTGCTGGCTAGGGAAAATAAATCCCGGCTTCGTTGCTGAAGAATATGAGGAACTCGTTCCCGTCTTGTTTGATAGTATAATATTTATAACCTCTCGTCTTCGTTTGTCGTATTTCTATTGAAGGAATAAGTTCCTGAGTATCCCGACTGAGGATAAAAGAGATGGACATAAATTCAAGGGGAGATATAACTTGAAGTATCTATAAAGATAGATTTTCTCTACTGGGGATTTGTAGTTGTCTTATGGGGATGAACCGGCGAAGCTTCGTTGAACTACTACCCTCGTTCGTCCTTAGTAAATACTATTACTGCATTTCATGCATTTCTGGTAAGCATCAATCATATTCAAAGCATATATACATTCAAATATAACCAACAAACGTTTTTCGCTTTAGTAAAAGAGGAAAAGTAATCCTGAATAAAGAGGGAAAAGTAAAGCTGAACTCGAAAACATAATCGTTTCAACTTTGAGAGTGTATAACCAATATGATTTAGAGCTCCTGAGATTCTTAACTTTCCTGAATACCTTCCCAGAAATCCTCATAGCTAGATCTGAAGACATGATACTGACACCATCTGATACTACTGGCGTAGACAATTAATTTCCACAATGGCTTCTGCTGAGAATCCAATATCAAGGTAATACAATGAGAGGAACGTGTCTTCAAATTGTGATGGACCATATACGCTCCGGGTATTAGATTTGAAAAGAAAGCATTGCCCCTTGGTTGAGGATGAATTGTCCCATAATGGAAGTATCTGAATGTAGTTACCTCAAGAGAAATAAGCAAAATGCCCCACAATAATATGCCCCTGACATCATGAACATTATAATGTTACCCTTGGTAATTCAAATATATGAGGAGAGCTGCCCCTGGCTATTAAGCATTGTTGAATCTGGACCTGATTGCCCCGAATGAATTGAACAGTAAGTTGGTATGCCCCTTGATTGGGAAACAGTGACTATGCCCCTCTGTATACATGGACTTTGATCCAGAAAGCAACTTTGTTTATCGGAAGGACTTTGGTTTATTGGACATTCATCCTGTAAGTTTCTCGGTTTATCAAACACTAGGGTATATGCAAACAAATATATTCAAAAATGCAATGCTTATGTCTGTCTTGAAGTTTTGAAAAAGAGTTATTTTAGAAAAATAGTTTTTGTGAAAACTGTGATATTAACTCAAGTTTTATAATAAGCCCTAAAGGAGTCAGGATACCTTTTTGTAGCAGTACGCTTTTGAACTAACCATGCTTCAGTTAGGACTTTTAAAGGGTTGTAACGTGGCCTGATTCACGGTTTAAGAAACAAAGGATAAAGGCTCAAATTTTATTTGTACCCAACCCAATCTCTATGATGTTCTTCAGTCCTATGCTCAGTTAACTTATGCATTGAGGCTCAAAGGAGTTTGGAATTGTAACACTGACATTTGTGATGGTTCAGAAACCAAATATTTATTTGAACATTCAGTCATCTTTCTTTGTTGAGGATTCATAGTGACCTCTTTTTTCTTTTGACTTTGTTATCCCTTCTTTTTGCCTGAACTGTTTATTTCAAGGTTATAGTCAGCGGGATGTCTTAATTTTTTACTAAGTCTCCTTCATAGGTTTTGACTTAGTGAGATTTTCTTTTGCTAGATATTGACTTACAGACTTTAGTGATTACAGGGAAACATCATTAGTTGTGTACAACACAAATAATTGGCATAAATGAGTTAACCGAGTAACTACCCTGCCCCAGGTTATGAATAAGGGTTTTAATTTGCATGAGAATGAAAACTCCTACTTCATAGGCTCAAAAGGGTTGACTAGGGATTAACTTCCTTATATCTCCACTGTTTAGGAATTGAAACAATGCTTGTACATCGTCAGCATAGTCTGTTCAAAAGCATATTGCATAAGATTATGGTATTGTTTTCGTCATCCTCCCTCTACAGGCTTATAACTTTATCAGGAGTTAAATATCACAAAATAGAAATATGAAGCATAGTTCAAAATATAGTGAAACGAATGGATTAATTCAAGACAAACATATGCAATGCATTAATGAAAACAAAAGTTTAACATAATAGTAAGTGTTTAGGGAAACAAAAGAAATTACAAACGAAAATTCAAATGTTCTCAAAGCCTCTTCCTATAAACTCGTCACTCCAGTTATCTGGAAACTTTGATGCTTGATGGACGATAGAAGAATTCAACCTGGCCTTCTAGCGTAACCTCGAGTATTCCTTCGTCAATTAGGTCTTGAATCTTATTCTTTAATGCCCAACAGTTATGTGTCGTGTCCGGGACTGTCGGAGTGGTACATACACCTTGCTTTGGGATTATAGAGAGCAAAGGAGGTGTTAGGATTTTTAGGAGAATTTTCCAAGGAAATCAACTTCATCTCTAATAGGCATTGCAAAACTTGTGACATTGGTGTGCTGAACCGGATGAACTGTCTTCTACATTCCTTGTATAGAAGTGGATTAACCTTACAAGGCCTTCTTTCTTCCATTGAAGGATGATCAGTAGTAGCTTGTTTCTTTCCTTATTTTATCATTATCTTCCTTTCAACCAAGTCATCTTGTTTCAACGGAGGTTGACTGATGATTAGATTCCCAACTCTGTTATGCCGAAGCTTATTGACAAAGCTTCTCAGCTCTTCTTTCCCCTGGGCCAAGCTCTGGATAAGAGCCATTTGGCTATTCATCTGGATCCTCATCTCTGCCATCTCAGCTTGTAGTTGATTCAGCTAATCATCCTTGTTGTCCTCAGGATTCTTCTTCTTCATGTCCTTAGCGAGGAGTGCTTTCAACTTTTCTTGCCCCTTGGACAAATTCAGAATCACTTCTTGAAACTGAGCATTCTGAGCTTGAAGATCTTTGACAGATTGTTCGAGAGCCATTTCTGCTGAAATAAACAACGAGAAGATGAGAAACCTATTGTGAAAACTGTGATGCAATGATATGGCATGTATATACTTATGCAATGTTTTCAAGGACCGCAGGATTTACATTTGTTAAACAAACGGAAATAAAACTTTTATTAGTAAATGTTAAAATTATTTTGCCCCTTGGGCTTACAATGAAGGGAAATAAGTATAAAAATGGGGTTTTAAGTCTCCCATGGATGTTCCCTCTTTGTATGGATGTATGTGTTGAGGTTCCGCTCCTCGTGAAGTTGCTTGGTCAGCTTCAACACTTTTTCTTGGCTAACCCTGAATTGAGCTTTGAAGGTATTTCTTTGTTCCTTTAGTTGGATCCAGGATTTCTGCAATTCTTCCAGGTTAGTGGGTATGTCTGGATGAAGGATGGTATAAGGAGTATCTCCTTCTGTAACAGGTTCTATAGTAACTGGTAGAATAACAGGATATGGCATCATAAGAGTTTGAGCACGAGATCGCACCCATCTGAGGTAAGGTTCCATAGGAATGGAGTACTTTGGTTCCAGAGTTTTTCTGTCAACCTTGTTCACTTTACCCCAAGCTCGTATGAACCTTTGACGGTAACCTTGCATATCGTTGTCGTAGTCGAACACAATTCCTTGAATAAGCATGTCATGAGGACCATTGCTCCGAGCATAACCAAACTGACGTAGAGCTAAAGAAGGATTGTAGGTAATGCCTCCTCTTATGCCAAGGAGTGGCACATTGGGGAATTCACCACAACGGTCAATGATAGTAACATTCTCCATAGATCTAGAACACCAATGAATGTATGAATGAGAAACTTACATGATCCTTTTAGACCACCTTAACCCTTGTTCATTCTTCATCACTGATCGAGGAAGGTGAGAAATAAACCACCTAGACAATAGAGGTATTAAACACATCAGAGTTCCTCGTGCCTTCGTAGTATGGGTATGAAGAGAGTGTAAGATATCTCCAAGTAATGTAGGCACTGGATTATGAGTCAGAAATATGTTGATGGCGTGTACGTCTATGAACTGGTATGGATTAGGGAACAACACTAGGCCATAGATTAATAAGGCCAAGATCTCCTCAAGGGCATCATAACTCATAGCCTTCAAGAATACCTGAGCTTTCTCTATCAATACCTTAGCAAGAATACCCTTAACTCTGCTTCTCGTTTCTAGGACAATGTCTAATTTCTTCAAATGTAAGGCTGCAGCAATAACCTCAGGTTTAGGCTCTTTTTCTAATCCTGTGAAAAGTCTTTGATCAAGGATAGGTATACCCAGTAGTTTAGAGAACTCCTCCATTGTAGGAACCAGCTGATAATCGGGGAATGTGAAACAATGATGTTTATGGTCAAAGAACTGAAACAGGACACTCATCATGTCTTCATCAAATCCTGAAGTAACCAAGTCAAGTAGGTGACCATGCTTCTTGATGAACTGGGATCTTTCAGAAACTTGAGAGACTAATTCCTTAAGCTTAGGAGGTATCCCTACAAAGTTGATCCAGATAGTATTCCGACGAGTAGAAGCCATGACCTGCAACAAAGAACAAAGGTAAATCCTTTGGTCCTTGAAATGGTTAGTGAAAATGCTATGCTTATGATGTCATGATTTTATGATGTTATGCTCAATCACAAACATGTGGCACACACAAACAAGTCACACCATAGCCCTAAGTTTAGAGGCCTGCATGAGGTTTAAAGGTAAGTACCTTCCCCTGAAGTTAGTTGGTTCATCCTGTCCTACAAAAGTAACCGGGTTCTAAGGGATCTCAATATCACTGATCATTCCCAAGGGTGGTTATTCAGTAGGCAACTTACTTGCCAACCAAAACCCTCCAAGTTTAGGATCTCAATGAGTGTAGCATCGAGTATCAACCAACTTCAGTCTTCACCAAAGCCGGCTATCTCACTACTTTCTAAAGGCCAAGATGGGATGACTAGGGTTCTAAAAGTCAGTTAGTGTATTGACAACATATGGCAGCCTCATATTATCCTCAACTTACTTAAGGAATATAAGCACCAACCAAGAAGTCACACTAACTATGGCCACCAGATCAACCATATCGGTATACGCCGTACAGTTTCCTTGGTCTATTTCCATTTACCTAAGGTACACTAGATCCGGGTTAAGATCTTTCACACATAAAGCCCAACAAGTAATATAAAGCAAACAAGGCAAACAATTTAAGTGATCTAATTCCTAAGGGTACCCCTCTTTTATTAAATCCCCAGCAGAGTCGCCAGTTCTGTAACACAGTGGGAGAACTGACTTTTCTATAAATGTTGTGGATAGCAAGAGTCACCACCGACTTTTATTTTATCCAAAAGGAAAGGACATAAAAGAACAGGAAAAACCTTAAAAAGATTTTGAGTTCGGGGGTAGGTTATATAAAGGGAAGATGTTAGCACCCTTTATATCCATGGTTATCCATGGGCTCTTAGTTACTTAGCTCACTTAAATTGTTTTTGAAGAGTGTAGTGTGTGATTAGAAATTTTCTAAGTACTTTGTAATGATCCTCGTATGGATGTATACAAAGCCTTGTTCTGAAAATGTTTTGAAAATATTGTGAGGTGTGAAAAGTATTTTGAAATGTGAGCAAGTAACTAAGATGTACCTACCCTAAATTAAGTCTTTCATGTTCTCGTATGTTCTTTCAATGGTAAGACTATCCTTATTATTAAGGAATAGGTAGTCATTATCTTGGATGTGTTAAGGGACAAACGTAGGGTCATCGTATGGTCAATGAAGGCAACTTAAGGGATGTCTTTAGCAATTCGTAGGGACTATCATCATTTATTCGAAGGGACAAGATCATAATTCCGTAGGCAACCTCGAAGGGACTTGATCTTTTAAATTTATAGGGACTTGATGATTTTATAAGTGAAAGGACTTTGCTTAAGACACCCCTATATTCGAGGGACTTGACCATTTTATTTTAAGGCAACCAAGAGGAATACCCTATGAAGTGCAAGATGGCGATCAAAGATCGACTTACGTGTGTGAGTGTTATTTTTCAGATATTTGTCTTGTATTTAATTTTCTAAGTTCAATTATTTACAGTTAGTTTTGCACTCCCTAAATTACTAACCACGCAGTTAAATATTTACAAAGAAAATAAAGACGGAAAAATAAATCTATAAGCTATTAGAATAAATTAAAACATTTAATTAAAAAAGAAAAAAAAGTTTAGGTTAGACAAGTTAGATTTTTTAGAAGTTATTAGAATGAGTGAAAAAAAAGTAATTAAGTTTAGAGAAAAACAATTAAAGATTATTGAGAAAAACTTTTAATTATTTACACTATATGATTATTACTATTATAATAAAATACTATTAATATATAAAATATTATTGACAAAATGTTATTGAGAAATTTTTTAGTGAAAAAAAATTAATTTAATTTGTACAAAATAATAAAAGAGTTAGTATTTACAAAATAAAGATTTATTGTTATAAATAAGTAGTAAAATAAGTTTATAAAAATAATTAACATTTATTTACAAAAAATATAAAGATTATAGAAAAATATTAAATAAGTAATTTAGTAGGTTTTCACGCCCTACATTACTAAACCACACAGTTAATATAGGATCAATGGTAGGAATTTAAATGGCAGAAAAATAAAATGGCAGAAAATAAATGGCAGAAAAATAAAATGACAGAAAATAAATGGCTAACTATTACATCGCTTTGGGGCAGTTACATCATTGTAAGGCGAAAAATAAAAGTAAACCAAAAAATATTACAGATGAGAAATAATCACATAAAAATAAATCGCAGATGAATAACATAAAAAATTAGTGAAAATAAGAAATAATAACAAGTTTGTTAAGGTTTGAGAAAAGGTTTATGATTTAGAGAAAATAACACGGTTAAAGTTTATAAGAAATTTTTAAGGTTTACATGAAAAATTAAAGTTTATGAAAATATATAAAAAAAAAGTTTTGTTGTTAAAAAAAAACTATATTGAATTATTAATTTAATAAAATAAATAATTAATTAACATTATGAATGGATTATGAAAATAAGTAATTAAAAAAAAAGTTAAGAGTTTTTTTTTAGAAAATAAATAAATAAAATTAATCTAAATATTTAAGGTTAGTTAATTTAAGAAATTAGAGAATTAAAAACAATAGAGGAAATTAGGAGGAATTAGGAAAGAGAAGATAAACCCATGTTTCTTTGTCAAAATGCCCTCAAAATTACCAGTCTTGCCTTCTTGACACTAAGACACGCGCGCACATGTGAATGTACCTGGAAAATAGTTATTATATAATAAACTTGTTTCTTTGTCAAAATGCCCTCAAAATTACCAGCTTTGCCTTCTTGACACTAAGACACGCGCGCACATGCGCGCACATGTGAATGTACCTGGAAAATAGTTATTATATAATAAAACAAAACGTATAAAAAAATGGTTGAGGCAAAATCGTCAAGGTTTAAGGAAAAATCAGGGTAGTTAGTTATGAAAACAAATGTGCAGATCTAAATATATGTGTATGAATAGCATAAAAATGATATGAATTAAAAAAAGGAACAAAGATGTTGCTAACGCAAAATTGCGATCATCGCAACTATATCGTCAACACAAATGTCACGCATCATACACCCAGATGTGAAAATAGCGTATCGACACGATCCGATCCGAATAATCTAAAAAAAATATATAGAATAAATATAAAAACTCGTATTAAGAACATAATAATAAAAAAGGTGTCACAAAATAAATTTATATATCTATACATGAATAACTTAACCATATAAATAACAAAGTGAGATGTACGCACTTATATAAACCATAACATGGTTTATCACCAAAAAAACATATACAATAAAACAAATCAAGAATTTATTATATGTATATAGCAACAAAAAACGGTGATATATACATAAATTTGAAATGCAGTAATACACGTTAACACATACATATGTTTGAAACAAGTGACACACATTAATACATATGTTTGAGACATGTATGTTAGGAAGAACATGATGATAGAACCAATGATAAACAAACGGACCATATACAGTACAAAGAATAAAAATGAGATTTTTTCTCTCTAGCAAGAGCAACATAAGTTATATATATAGGAACCAATTAGGGTTAGCATAATGGGCCTAAATATTTATTTTGGAACCCAAAATTTTTTTAATATAAAGTTTAATAAAAATAGTTAAAATTAAAATAAAAACTAACAAATTTATTTATTTATTCTAGACCCAATAAAATGTAATTTAAAACTAAATAAAGTTTAATAATTAAAATAGTTAAAATAAAAATAATAACTAATAATCCTATTTATTTATTCTAGACCCAATAAAATGTAATTTAAAACTAAATAAAGTTTAATAATTAAAATAGTTAAAATAAAAATAATAACTAATAATCCTATTTATTTATTCTAGACCCTATATAAAAATAAATAGACTCAAAAAATAAAAGTCGAGCGCCAAAGTGCTCGAAAAAATAAAATGAACATATCAAAATAATTAGCGCGAAATAAATGACTCGGAAAAATACAGCGTTTGGTCGGATTTTGAAATAAAAATTTTGACCGTTTAAACTGCTCAGACTGATCAACATATGACCAAAAATAGTCGTAAAAATATTTGTAGCATGTCAAATTAAACCACGTGAACCGCAAATTAATGTTACCGACATTTGCAAACTTAAACTTGACATTTTTTCAATGACACAGTTAAAAAATTAATTTAACCAGTATGTTTGTAAATTCCGAGAAATTATTCCAGCTAATATTAAGACGGAAAAAAATGTTATGCTATGAAGATGATGCAAATGAATGTGAACAAAAAGTCGGTTATAGTTAAAAATAGAGGGCAAATTTTGGGGTGCAACAAAGGTGCCCTTTGAAATTGTCCAGCGTGTGTTTAGTCGCAACCACCATTTGACCTTTGGGTTGAGACTGTTGTCGAAGGATTTTAATAGAATCCTCATAGACATACCAGTCTGGAAATGGAGGGGCAAGAGCCACTCCAAACTCAACAGTAGGCATTCGAGGAACTTTGGGAGGAAAGAGTTTAAAGTCCAGTTCATAGCATTTCTCAGGGGCAATATTGGAAGGAAGTTTTAATTTCTCCATTTTTGTAAAAATATCTCCTTCAAAGTGACAACAACCTCACTAACAGTTCGACTAAGATCATCTGGTCTATAGAAAATTTCAAAGTATTTTTGGAAAGTTTGAATCTCTTTGACATGAGTAGAGTTACCTTTCTTGAGCTTCTTCTGCACATTAACAAAAGATTGGTTACGTAATTGGGAAAAGGTATAAGCATATAAGAATTACTCTTGGTAGTACTTCGACCACCATTGATGGAATTCTTGTGTGCAAAGGAAGTTGAGGTTAAAGTGGACCAAAGAAAGCTGGTCTGGAATAACAATCTGAGCAAGTCAGAGAGAGGTGGCTTATTCGTCAAAGATAGCATCAAAGAGGCTGCTATGTCCTTTTTATCATGTAGACAATTAGGATAGCTTTGAGCCAACCCAAATTTTCTAGATACTAGATTGGGCTGGTAGGAAACTAAAGATGATGCTCCTCTTTGATGGTTTAGTTTATGGACAAGCAGCCTAGGAACTAAAAAGGCTTCCCAAATTGCTTTCGAATCCTCTTGGAGATTTTTGGATGTTGGGGAAATGCCCTAGTGAACCATTTTTGTCCATATTTTCTCCTAGCAAAGGGGGCCATTGAGGGAATGAAGTTGTATCTCTTGGAAAACATCATAAAGTAGCCAAATAAGGACTCTTGAATGAATTTCCCCTCATCAGAAGGGGTTAGCTGTGCCAAGCGAGTCCCTTCGACTCTTCTGTTCTTGATTTCATCGGAGTCTTCATTAATAACTCCTCTGATGGGTAAGTTTGCCTCAAAAGTGGCATTGAGCCATAGTTGAAGTAACCAGAGAGGTCCATCCAATTAGAGAGCCCTAGTCGAACCTATGTTCTTTAGGCTAGTAGCACTCTCACTGATTGATTCGTAAAGTGAGGCCAAAATCACTTTACTGAGGCACATTTTTGTGTAGTTATGTAGTTGGTTGGCCAAAGGCAAATATTTCCTGGCCACCTGCAGGGATTTAGAGCAGAAAACATATTTACATAGCCACATGGTTAAAAAGGCAATGTGTTATTCGTCTGAAACGGTTTCGACCGAAGTTTGGAAATGATACTTCATGAAGTTGTCATAAGTGGGTTTGCATGAAGCAAAACCTATAGTGTCTTCATTGTCAATCTCTGGGTCATAGGTGTAACCAGTAGGTTTAAGCCCTGTGATATCAGCTATGTCGAAAAGTGTGGGAGTCACCATCCCACAAGGTAGATGGAAGGTATAATGGGTGTTGTCCCAGAAGTGAATGGAAGTCATCATCATGTTTGAGCAATAGAGGATACTAGTCTTCGACAACATCAGAAGGCCATAAATCCCTATCCTTTTCCATTCTTCAGCCTTGACCTTTTTCCACCATGGCCAACCAGCGGTTGAAACATGGAAAAGAAGGAACATCTCTCGCTAATTGAGTGTTTCCATTCAAAAATGACAAATCTAGGGCAAATGGCTCAACTGAGGGTTCGCCTTCGGTAGTCTTGGTGTTTTGCCCTAAAGGTTTGGTCATATGGTAAGATGGTAAGAACTCACCCAACTTGACATCATCAGTAAAAATGTTGGACAAAGGCCCAAAAATAGCAGTTTGTTTATCAGAAATGATGAGATGAGTAATTACCTGGGACTCATAAATGTGTCTCTTCTCTTCCTGAAGAGGTTCCGACACAAATTGTTGGTTCCTCACAAGCTTAGGCCAAGTAATTTGGGTAAAAGGAGACAATGGAGCAGTGCTCGAAGAGCTTTTGTTCTTTGGAGTCTTTTTATTTTGGGAAGCAACTTGGTTGGAAGCCATTGAAGAAATATTGGGAAGCTGGAAGATTTTATGAGTTCTTGAAGTTTTGGGAGAAGAAGAATAAGTTTTCAAAGGTTTGGAAGTGTAAAAGTTCTCAAGTGTGGAAAGTGTTAGAACAAATATGGTTCTGAACCTCTAAGTGTTTTGATGATAACAAAGTCCTTCATATTAGAAGTTCTAATGAAAATACTTATTTTATGTAGAAGTAAATCTTATTTAAGTAATCCGTACAAGCTAAGGAGAACCATTATAGAAGATACGCTCAAAGAAGAATCCAGCATTAAATGGCACATTTATTGGCTGCGCATCTCTTATTCATTATCTCTGATTTCCGCTTAGAAGATGTTGGTATCCTTATTAAAAGACTTTAATTAAAGAATATGCTCTTTAATATACAAAGACAAGTATCTCCACTTATGGAAAGAAATTAAGGTATTAAAGCATATCCTAATTTGGTTAAAGATGTCTCCAACGGCTACTTTATCAAGAACTATATAAAGGACATCATTTGAAGAAATGAGCAACGAACGAAACGCATTACAACGTATCTCATATATTCAAGCTAGTCATTTTATCTTGTGCTTATTGTTGTAACTATCACTAAGTGATATCTGCTTATCTAGAAGCATTTTTAGTTACGTCTTTATTATTATTCTTGTAATAATTATTTTTTCCTTGAGTGACTAAGTTTAGTCAGAAGACTCAAGAAGACATTGATTATAGGTCTTTGTGTGTATTCTTATTGAATAGTGGATTAAGACCTCAGTAGAGGCAAAATCACCTTGGCGGGTGGACTGGATGTAGTTTGAGTTCAAACGAACCAGGATAAAGTAAACGTGTCATTAGTAGTTAATTTTGATTATTCCAGAAAACCCAATTCCAACCCCCCTTCCTTGTGTTTTGCCACCTTCAATTGGCATCAGAGCGCTAGGTTCTGAGTATTACACTTAACCGTGTCAGTAAAAGATCCAGAAGATAAACACATGCAAGAAACTGGAATTAACAATGACTATCAGAATGACAAGATCAATGCTAAACCACCAATGTTCAATGGTGACAACTTTGACTACTGGAAGGATGTTCTAGAGAGTTTCTTTCTAGCTCTATATGGAGATCTCTGGGACATGGTGACAGGTGGATATATTCATCCTGTTGGAGAAGATGGTCAGAAGATTGAAAGAAAAAATATGACAGTTCAACAGAAGAAGGAATTCAGAAATCATCACAAAGCTAGGACCATACTTCTAAGTGCCATCTCGTACACAGAATATGAGAAGATCACAAACAGGGATTCAGCCAAACACATGTTTGATTCTCTAAGGATGACACATGAAGGCAACTCTCAAGTCAAGGAGACCAAAGCTCTAGCTCTCATCCAGAAGTATGAAGCTTTCAAGATGGAAGAAGATGAAACCATTGAAAAAATGTTTTCAAGGTTCCAAATTCTGGTTGCTGGACTAAAAGTTCTGGACAAAGGCTACTCAACAGCAGATCATGTGAAGAAAATCATCAGAAGTTTACCAAAAGCCTGGAGACCCATGGTCACTGCTTTAAAATTATCAAAAAATCTGAATGAAATTTCCTTAGAAGAACTGATCAGCTCCTTGAGAAGTCATGAGATTGAATTAGAAGAAGATGAGCCCCAGAAGAAAGGTAAGTCTGTAGCTCTTAAATCTAACAAACATGTTTCTAAAGCTTTACAGGCAGAAGAAGAAGAAAGCTCTGGATGCTCATCAGAAGAAGATGAATTATCTCTCCTGTCAAGAAGAGTTCAACAACTCTGGAAGCATCGTCAGAAGAAGTTCAGAAATACCAGAAGATCAAACAATTATTCTGAATCAACATCCAGTCACAAGAAACCCAGAAGCAAATAAGTTGTGTGCTACAAATGCAAAGAACCAGGACACTATAAAAGTGAATGTTCAAAACTTCAGAAAGACAAACCAAGAAACAGATTCAGCAAAGAAAAGAAAAAGAGTCTCATGGCAACATGGGATGATTCTGAATCATCTGAAGCAGAGTCAGATTCTGGAGATGAACAAGCTAATATTGCATTAATGGCAAATATACCAGAAGATGATCACTCATCAGAATCAGAGTTAGAATCAGACTCAGAAGAGGTATTTTCTAAATTCTCTAGATCTGAGTTAGAAGCTAGTCTTTCAGAAATTCTTGAAAAATATCAGAAGCTTCAATTCAAATACAAAGACGTTAAACAAAGTCTAGTGTCTGAATTAGAAGATGTTAGAAAACTAAAAACAGAAAACTCTGAGCTGAAAGAAAATCTCTTTGAATGTAAAAACTCTTTTGAGAAGCTCAAAGCTCAGAAGAAATCTGAATTAGAAGATCTAATCAATTCTGATAATATCATAAAACAATATGAATATAGTTTTCAACAATTTCTTACTAAAAGCTTAGATAGAAGTAAGATTGCTTCTATGATCTATGGTGTTAGCAGAAATGAAAGAAGAGGCATAGGCTATGTGAAAAATAATGAAACTCTGAAATTAAAAAATATTGATGACATTGTCATAAATACTAATACTCCTCTAAGTTCTCATTTCACCTACGGTCATAATCATGATCTTATATACACTAGTGAGTCATCTTGCTCTACAAGTTCTGATTTAAAACCCAAAATAAATCAGAAGTTTGTAAAATCTAACAAACAAGGACCCAGAAGAATATGGGTACCCAAGGATAAAATTGTGTATGTTGCAGATGTCTTTAACAGCAAAACTGAAACACCAATCATGGTACCTGGACTCTGGATGCTCACGTCACATGACGGGAAGAAAGCATATGTTCCAAAGTCTTGAATTAAAAGATGGAGGCCACGTAGGTTTTGGGGGCAATCAAAAGGGAAGAATTATTGGCTCCGGAACTATTGGTAATGGAAATCTTCCTTCTATATCTAATGTTCTACTTGTAGAAGGATTAATGCATAATTTATTATCCATAAGTCAATTAAGTGATAATGGCTATGACATAATCTTTAATCAAAAGTTCTGTAAAGCTGTTAGTCAGAAAGATGGAACAATCCTTTTTAGTGGAAAGAGAAAGAACAACATTTATAAAATAAAGCTTTCAGAATTAAAAATTCAAAATGTAAAATGTCTAATGTCTGTGGAAACTGAGCAATGGGTCTGGCATAGAAGATTGGGACATGTTAATATGAGAAGATTATCTCAACTTAACAAACTCAATCTAGTCAGAGGACTTCCAAATTTGAAGTTCAACTCAGAAGCTCTATGTGAAGCATGTCAGAAAGGCAAATTTTCAAAAACTGGATTCAAAGCTAAAAATGTTGTATCTTCCTCTAGACCATTAGAACTTCTGCACATTGACTTATTTGGACCAGTGAAAACTGCTTCTGTCAGTGGCAAGAAGTATGGATTGGTGATCGTAGATGACTTCAGCAGATGGACATGGGTAAAGTTTCTTAGACACAAGGATGAGTCAATTGCTGTATTTTCTAACTTCTGCAAACAAGTTCAAAATGAAAAAGAATCAAAGATCATAAAAGTCAGAAGTGATCATGGTGGAGAATTTGAAAATAAACAATTAGAATCATTTTTTAATGAAAATGGCATCTCTCATGATTTTTCTTGTCCTAGAACTCCACAACAAAATGGGGTTGTAGAACGTAAAAATAGAACTTTACAAGAGATGGCCAGAACCATGATCAATGAGACTAATATGGCTAAACATTTTTGGGCAGAAGCAGTAAATACAGCATGTTACATTCAGAATAGAATCTCTATAAGACCTATTCTTGAAAAGACTCCTTATGAATTGTGGAAGAACAAAAAGCCCAACATCTCTTATTTTCATCCTTTTGGATGTATTTGTTTTATGTTAAACACTCTTGATACTCTGAATAAATTTGATTCTAAGGCACAAAAGTGTTATATGTTAGGATACTCTGAACGTTCTAAGGGATACAGAGTATACAATACAGAAACACATATTGTGATAGAATCAATTCATGTCAGATTTGATGATAAGCTTGGTTCTGAAAAACCAAAGCAGAATGAATTTACTGCAGATATAGAAGTAGAAATTTCTACAAACAGAACTTCTAAAGATCAATCTTCTAAAGTTCAAAACAATACAACTGCTCCATCAACACCTGAAGAACCCATCCAGAAGAAGCTTTCCAGAAGCAATATTAATCACCCAGAAGATAAAATCTTGGGAAAGAAAGATGAACCAATCAGAACAAGATCCTCATTCAAAAACTCTGAAGAGACGCTACTAGGACTTGTCTCTCTAATTGAACCATCTTCTGTAGAAGAAGCTCTATCAGAAAATGACTGGATTCTAGCTATGCAAGAAGAACTTAATCAATTCACCAGAAATGATGTGTGGGATCTAGTTCCTAGACCCAGAGGATTCAACATCATTGGCACCAAATGGGTATTCAGAAACAAACTCAATGAGCAAGGAGAAGTTGTCAGAAACAAAGCAAGACTGGTTGCACAAGGTTATAGTCAACAAGAAGGAATTGACTATACAGAGACCTATGCACCAGTCGCCAGGTTAGAATCAATAAGACTTCTAATATCATTTGCTGTAAATCACAATATCATTCTATATCAAATGGATGTCAAAAGTGCATTTTTAAATGGTTATATTGATGAAGAAGTGTATGTACACCAACCCCCTGGTTTTGAAAATACAAAATTTCCAGAACATGTTTACAAACTCAAAAAATCTTTATATGGTTTAAAACAAGCTCCCAGAGCTTGGTATGAAAGGTTAAGTAATTTTCTACTGGAAAATAAATTCATCAGAGGGAAAGTGGATACAACTCTTTTCAGTAAAAACATTAAAAATGATCTTCTGATATGTCAAATTTATGTAGATGATATAATTTTTGGTTCTACTAAAAGTGCCTTGGGAAAGGAATTTGCTAAATCTATGCAGGCAGAATTTGAAATGAGCATGATGGGAGAATTAAAGTTCTTTCTGGGAATTCAAATAAATCAAACATCAGAAGGAACATATATCCATCAAAGCAAATATGTAAAAGAACTTCTGAAGAAATTTGATTTATCAGAAAGTTCAATATCCAAAACTCCCATGCATCCTAAGTGTATCTTGGAGAAAGAAGAGGTAAGTAAGAAAGTAGATCAGAAGCTCTACAGAGGTATGATTGGATCACTTCTCTATCTTACTGCTTCTAGACCAGACATTCTATACAGTGTATGTTTATGTGCTAGATTCCAATCAGATCCTAGAGAAACTCACTTAACAGCAGTTAAGAGAATCTTTAGATATCTGAAAGGTACTACTAATCTTGGTCTGTATTACAGAAGATCAGAAAAGTATAAACTTGTAGGATATTGTGACGCTGACTTTGCTGGAGACAGAACAGAAAGAAAAAGTACTTCTGGAAGTTGTCAATTTCTAGGAGACAATCTAATCTCTTGGTCTAGCAAAAGACAACCAACCATAGCATTATCAACTGCAGAAGTTGAATACATTGCAGCTGCTGGATGCAGTACTCAGATGCTCTGGATGAAAAATCAGCTTGAAGATTTCAATATCTATGAGAGTAACATTCCAATCCTCTGTGACAATACTTCGACTATTTGTCTCTCTAAAAATCCCATTTTACATTCTAGAGCTAAACACATAGAAGTTAAACATCACTTCATTAGGGACTATACTCAGAAGGGAATTTTAATGTTAAAATTTATAGACACAAATCACCAATGGGCTGATATTTTTACAAAACCCCTTTCTGAAGATAGATTTAATTTCATTCTAACTAACCTTAGCATGAAGTTATGTCCAGAATGAAAATGACTTAATCATATGTCTTATCTCTCGAAGTTCTGATTTTTATCTTCTATATGATTATCTCAGAAGACTCTATGCTCTAACTTTTTACTCTTAGAACTTCTGTTCAAAAGATTAACTTGCAGATCTTCATATCAAACAACTGTCAACAAAGCTCTAAGGACTTCCATCAGAATCAAAACACGTGTCCAAATTCTACAGAGTGACAGAACGTGCCTTGGCAACTGTTCGCTCAGAAGGATAACTGTTGAGATTCTGAAATCTGATACGGCTAGGTTTGACACCAAAAAGGCAAGAAAATCTCTTGGGTAACTGTTCCAGAATCGTTTACGCTTTACCCCATGTCAGCGCATTTAATGTTGTTAATCATTATGTTTTCAAACTTAATTGTTTCCCACTAATTTCTCAATTAATTAATTGCTTTAATTTTTTATAAATGTCAAGTATATTTCTCATTTTCAAATTTTACCCGCATCTTACTCTCTCTGAATTTTTTCTCAGTCTCTTGTGCTTCCTCATTTTGTTCTCTAAAAACCCTAAACCCTAACAGTTCATCTTAGTAACTAAATGGCTTCATCATCTCAACGCAAAGATTTCTCTGATGATTACTATGTTGAACCCTCTAAGACTCTTTCCATTCCTGCTGATAAACTGGAAGTACTGTGTGAGCTGTTCGTGGATTTCGCAAGCTTGAAGGAAAATGGTTTTGACCTCCTCCCTCAGGTTGAAGCTCAGGGCTGGGAAAAATACTTTGACAGGCTAATGGGACCAGTCTTCCCTAAACTGGTTAAAGAATTTTGGATGTATGCTTATTCAAATGACGCACAAGTTACCTCTTATGTGCTTGGTAAACAGATTATCATCTCTGAAGATCACATTGCCAAACTCTTTGAAACTGATGGCAATGGTATCATATGTAGTGATATGGATAGAGTATCTGACGCTGTTGTGATTGCTAAAGAAATTTTCACCGCTGGAAAACCATCAAATAAGATCAAAGACCTAAAGACTCCTCTGCGTATTTGGGCAAAAATAATTCTTGGGACAATCTGTCACAGGAAACCTACCAATTCTCCATACTACATCAATCTGGATCAACAATTCCTCATTTACTTCATTTCCAAGCAAAAGAAAATCAATCTTGCCCACACACTCTTTCAGAATCTTAGAGTTGCTGTGAAAGAAACAAGGGATGGGGAGAAGACCAAACGGGATGGGATTCCTTTTGGACGATTAATTTCTGATATTCTTTGTCAGAACAAGCTAGTGGACTTCCTAGCAGAATTAAAACAAACTGAACTTTTGGAAACAGACGTTGGAAAACCCTTGAATGCTAAAAACCTGAAGAAGATGAAGTTCATCACATCTATTCAGCAAGAACCCACTCTTCAATCTAGAGAAGTTATCAGCACCAGAAGAATCCCTCTGGAAGGCTTTCCTCTCTTTTCCTCTGATACACCAGCAGATGTTGTTCTCAACTATATGGATATCTGCAAGCGTCAAGGTACGGTACCTGATTTCAACCCAAAAGAACTCCAACAACAAATTCCAGATGTTGCCTCTCTCAGATTAAAGAAAAGGAAGACTGCTGAAGACCTTTCTCAGAAGATGCAAAAATCATCTAAGACAACAGGTAAGTCTTCTGCTTCTAATCCTGATTCCATTACTGTAGTAGAAGTTGTAACTGTAGAAGTGTCTGAACAACCTTCTAGCCAACCATCTTCTACTGATATCCCTCCTGAACAAATTCCTGATTCTGAACCACCTCAGAATATTAGTCCCATTCAAACTGAAGTTCCTGCAACTTCTGCTGTTGCATCCATCCTATCCACATTATATCCACCCGAAACAGAAACAGAAAACCATCAACCCCAAACTATTGCTGATTTTGACATACCAATTGATGACACTCCACCTTCTGATATTGACTGCTCCCCTACAAATGAAACACAATCTGCCTTGAAAGCTGCTCTTGATCTTGATCTTGAACACTATCAAGACTCAGATGCTGCCTCAATTTCCCATAACATTTCAACACCCCAAAATTCACCTTCTATCATAAACATTCCTGATTCACCCGAAGAAACTTTGACTGAAAATGAAAATCCCCTTAGAACTACAATTGACTTTGAAGCACTCCAAAAACTTTCCTCTGTATCCAACAAAAGAGCTATTCCCATCCCAAAACCTAAACCATCCAAATCAGACATTTCCACTTTACTGCTGGCTTTCGAAACAGTTTTGAAATTAAAATTAGAAGATCTGAAGACTGCTTATGCAGAGCTTACTGATCCTGCTGCGTCTGATTTTCTATGGGCTGACCTCAGAAAATGGTTTAATGCTGAGTCCAAAAGACTCAAAGACATCTGCTATGATGTTGCTCATCAGAACTTCTGTGAGTACCTTCAAGCAGTAGTCTCAAATGTTGCACAAACTAAACCACTTCTGCTGGACAACAAGCCCTGGAAAGAATCAGAACCTCTGGATAAACTCTCAGCACTTCAGATGGTTTTAGTATCTTCTGTAGAAGAAAATGCTGATGGTCCTGATAATCAAGCTGCTCCACAAACTGAAGAACCTCTGGAAACAAATTTTGTTTTACAAACTCTGCAAGAATTGAAGAAGGAAAATCAACTAGTGAAAGAACGTCTAGACAAGCAAGAAGAAACAACTGCTGAAATGAAGACTCTACTCACCAAGCAAGTGGAATCTCCATCAGACATTAAATCCTTGCTGGAGACTTTAGTCACTAAGATGAACACCTGATTTTCTTATCTTCTGCATTAACCATTTTGTTATTTTAACTTCTGTTTATGCATAACTCTTTGAACTTCTACTGGTTTTTGCGTTTGCTTCTAGTAATTTATATCTATTGGTTTTGGTTTATAATTTCTTTTCTCTCTTGCTCTACATCTTTTTGATTATGACAAAAAGGGGGAGAAACGTAAATGATTCTGATCCATAGCAGTTTACCATAATCTGCCTCTTACATATTCTGATAAAATTATTTGAGTTGTTACCATGGAAAGAAACAGGTCAAGTAATCAACTCAGGGGGAGCTAAGGATCATAGAACATCTGAAAGAAGTTTTTCTTCTAATCTAAGGGAGTTCACTTAAATTCATTAAACTCTATTCTCTTAAATTAAAATGTTTTGTCATCATCAAAAAGGGGGAGATTGTTAGAACAAATATGGTTCTGAACCTCTAAGTGTTTTGATGATAACAAAGTCCTTCATATTAGAAGTTCTAATGAAAATACTTATTTTATGTAGAAGTAAATCTTATTTAAGTAATCCGTACAAGCTAAGGAGAACCATTATAGAAGATACGCTCAAAGAAGAATCCAGCATTAAATGGCACATTTATTGGCTGCGCATCTCTTATTCATTATCTCTGATTTCCGCTTAGAAGATGTTGGTATCCTTATTAAAAGACTTTAATTAAAGAATATGCTCTTTAATATACAAAGACAAGTATCTCCACTTATGGAAAGAAATTAAGGTATTAAAGCATATCCTAATTTGGTTCAAGATGTCTCCAACGGCTACTTTATCAAGAACTATATAAAGGACATCATTTGAAGAAATGAGCAACGAACGAAACGCATTACAACGTATCTCATATATTCAAGCTAGTCATTTTATCTTGTGCTTATTGTTGTAACTATCACTAAGTGATATCTGCTTATCTAGAAGCATTTTTAGTTACGTCTTTATTATTATTCTTGTAATAATTATTTTTTCCTTGAGTGACTAAGTTTAGTCAGAAGACTCAAGAAGACATTGATTATAGGTCTTTGTGTGTATTCTTATTGAATAGTGGATTAAGACCTCAGTAGAGGCAAAATCACCTTGGCGGGTGGACTGGATGTAGTTTGAGTTCAAACGAACCAGGATAAAGTAAACGTGTCATTAGTAGTTAATTTTGATTATTCCAGAAAACCCAATTCCAACCCCCCTTCCTTGTGTTTTGCCACCTTCAGAAAGTAGGGGTATATATAGGCTTTTGGAAGACTAATAGTGTTCAAATCACCAATAAGACAAAGTGTGTTAGTGGGACGCGTGTCTCCTTGAGGTGTGTCTCTCTACGGTGGCAGTTATGATGTGACTGCAGAGGTATGGTTTCAAGAAAAAAGTGCAATGATGGCTAGTAATAGAGTGGCTTTTGAAGAGACGTCTATAAAAACCTTTATAACATGACATCACAAGCGTCGTTGATGGAAATTAAATAGTTTGTTATCGTGAATTGGTCAGTTATAACCATACTTTTATGTCGTCGAAAGATGGGTGTTGAAAGTTATGATCAAAAAATGAATTTTCTGTCTGCTAGGTTGAAAGGATATTTTTGGGGGGCAATTTGTTAGCTCCTAATTTCAACACCTAGTTGACTTGAGAAAACATTGACTTTAGCGTCATGTTTGGTAGAAAGGAAAAGGCTTCGACTAAAGCAAAGTTGGGGAGGCCTAAATTGAAGACGTAAGGAAATATAAGCACGTGGACTTAGAATATTTTCTAAGTATAAAAGAATCATCTTCGACCATGTTTCCTTGGGATGGAAAGTGTGTAGTAGTCAAAGTTTACATTAGAGGGAAAGTCATGTCTCTTTCAAATTTGAATAAAGACTAATGCCGCTCAATGGGAGTTGAGGGACATGCAAAGTGCCAAGTGGCACGTTTTTAGGAGTAAACTGCCAATAGCAGTTACTTTCGACTAGTAAAACTAAAGTAGTTCTAGTGTTAGAACATATTGTACAAGTTACTCCATAAACACTCAAAGTACCTGTGTGTAGAGAAACGAGTGAAGACGAGAATGTATGTGATGAGATCACCACCCTTTTTCATATCAATGAAATTTATATTCATGTTTTTACTTTGAAGACTTTTTATCTTGCATTTCCTTTACTTTCAAGCAAGTTTATTATTCAGCCTTTTATAGTGTTTTTACTTGCTTTCTCTATATTTCCTTGTCATTTACACTTTATTGCACTTTAGTTTTTACTTCAACTGTTTTGAGTCTTCTTTGATTTCATTTTTTTTACCAAAATGCTTCATAAAGTTTGTCGAAGAGTTTATGACATTGTTCCTGAAAAACCTATTAAAACATATTTATAGCACATGTCCATGGATCAATTTGGTTGACCCTGTGAGTAACTGAGAATATTGTGTTGTTTTTAGAGGACTAGTGTTTGTTTACAATTTTCAGGGTAAACACAAAGTCTTGCTTGTGATTAAAGTTACCGCCGATTTCTTTCGTCTTCAAAATAACCCTGGTACATTTGGAACACCAACGTTTAAATAAACTAATTCTTTTGAGATGTTATCCGGGTGCACCATATCTATTGTAAAGAATAAGAAAAATTAACAAACTCAAAAAATTGCAGCAGACAATAAAAATAGAAGTAACAGAGAATGTTCTGCAGATGTACATGCAAAATTGTTCTTCGTGTACATGTTCCGCTTACGTACTTGCGGAAGTAACGTAACTTTTTTTTACAAAAGTTTTATGATCAATGTGAACAATGTAGCAGACAAAGTTATATTTTTACCTGGAATTCGTTTTTCACTGGCTCCCTTTGATTTGTTGCACCATAAAAGATTGAGCTTTGGAGTAAAAAATAGAGTGGATGATATAGGGTTTTCTAGCTTTTCAATATTGGAAAAGTGGAAGCGAGCTACAATAGGGGGTGATCATGCAGTTTAAAATTATAGCAGAAACTTCTGCATGTACATCCACGGAAACACCCAAAATTTTAAACATAAATGGTGCGTCTGGGGATATACTTGCGGAAGCTGGGGACATTTTAGGAATTTCGTCAGGTGGCTAAGAGAGTCATGGGGTGGATTGAGAAATTCTCCCTTAAAAAATAAAAGATTTCTTCTTAAGGTGTTTTCTGAACAGGTTACCGATGAAGGACAATCTTTCTTTTAGAGCTATTATTCTGGTCTCGACTAATCTTCATTGTGTGCTTTGTATTTCTATGTCAGAATGCTTAGATCACTTGCTAATTTATTGTTCGGCGGTTAAATTAGTTTGGAGAGACATTCAGGAGTGGATTGGTTTTTCTGGTTCAGGTGGCAATTGTCTTAAGGAGATTTATTTGGATTGGTTATCTTTTGGCAAAACCAAGAAATTTAAGAACGACAGAGAATGGGTTGTTTGGCTTACTGTCTGTTGGAATATTTGGATTCTTAGGAATGAAATTATTTTCAGAAACATCAGTTGGAATATCATTGATATTGTTTGGAGGGTGAAGTTAACAATTTGGAGATGGATTTTTATCGGAGATATTACTAACTCCAATTGTAATTTATATGATTTTGACAAAGATATTTTGTTATTTTTATCTTAAGTTGTAATTGATTAGTAGTCTCTTAGTCTTCGAGCAGTGTTCTCGCTCCTTTTGTAATCAGGTTCAATATCATTTGTACTCCGTTTCAATATATAATTTGCTTTAAAAAATAATACTCTTCGTTACTTCGTCTACTAAATCAAGATAAAACTCATTTTTCAAACGCGCTAAAAACACTTATTCGTAGTAGTGCGACTAATTTTTTGTTTGCTAAACTTTATTGTTTTTGTATCCAGAAAACGTTTGATAACCAGGCTAGCCAGTAATTATCTCAGCTTGGTAGCTTATGATCATCTTCATCGATGAGTACACCCAGTAGACATGATGAGCCTATTGCAATGTCTATTTAGAAGTAAACATCTAGACCATAAAATATAAGAAGTGATAGGGTTTACAATTTGCAATTAAGTAGCAAACTTATCAAATATTATCAAAATTCAAACCAATTGTACTTCTTAATGCAAAATAGAATCAATAACATACATTATTGTGTTCAAAACCATGACACTTATTATAAGTCTATCAACTTCTGCATTTATTGAAATTTAACAACCTTCTTCAATCATCTATCTCAATTGGATTCTCCATGGAACTACCTGCATCATTATTACCTGCACTCTTGTTCTTTCTCAAAATGGGAAGCTCAAAGTGACCACAAAGTAAAAGCTTAGGCTGCACTACAGCCTCATCATTAGTTGCTTTCCTTCCCATATGCATCATTTCCCTCTGATGAACCTTCTTAATCATGTCAAGAGTCTTCTTCTTCAGGCTTTCATTTTCCACTTCAGCCAATAATTTTAGAAAGCTAAAACCAGGTGGAGGAGATGCAGGAGATGGAGTGCCAGGACTTGGAAAGGGAATTGTTGTGGTTCCATTAGAAAGCATGGTGTTAATCGGTAATGGTTTCGCTGCTGGGAATACCTTTGAGGCATCTTCCTTCCACCTTGCAGCCAGCTCTTCTAAAGTTTTATCCTTTAAAATTTGCAAAGACGGGTCTTCCAATATCTTATTCCAATTTCCTTCACCGTATTTCCGAACACCGATCCACAAAGCATTTAGTTCAGCATCGGACCAACCGTCCACCTTACTTTGTGGAGTATATGCACCTAAAAGAAGAAAAATATATTACAGTTATAAAGACCGTCTTTGAGAATGTATAAACATATTATCACACAAGGTTTAGAAATTGTCACTTTTAAATAAAATAGCGCGTCAATAATTTCTTACCAGGAATAACCAACTTGGTCATCTGGAGATCAAAGTTTTGGTTCAGCTTAATTTGACTTGAACTCGAGACAATGAGCTCCTTACCTTTGCCCTCTTTACGGGTATTGCTTATGGAGTCCATGCAATAGTCACTATTTTTCCACGTACAAAATCAAATATTTAGTAAATGTTTAGTTTGCAAAACATAATAAACAACTTTTGCATTAAATTTAGTACCCAAACATCATAAGCTTCTTAACAGTATCATTGAAAATATGTTGTGTGGTGTTAGGGGAATCAGAAACTGCAGAATTTGGCTGGAAAATGTGGATAAATATATTAATCAGAAATATAAACAATAATATATATATTTATAATGAGAGAGGGAATTAAAAAGGAGAAAAATAATCAGACCTTATTAGTTTCTGCAGTATTGCCATCAACTTCAACTTCAGAAGTAGTTCTTGTTCTCTTGCGTGTGTAATCCATGAATCCCTCGTCACTTTCCAAGTAGTTCTTGATTTTTGATTCCATTCTTAATGACTCTATTTAAAATTCACAGATCCAATTAGATTATTCATATTAGATTATTGTAAACTATAAAAAAAGAAGAAGAAAAAAAGAGAGAAACAAATCAATTGAAGAGTTTATTAGATTCTTGTACATAAAATTCAATAATAAATAGCAGATATTTGTCCAAAAAACAAGTAAAGATTATGATAGATTCATATATTCAAATAAAAACTACTTGTAAAGTTTATGTTCAGCAAAAATCAATCAGTCAAGCTAGATATATACCAAGGAGATATCTCTCAAATAAATTTTATTTTAATAAATTCTCAATCAATGCAACAAATTACAAGTAAAATGAACTAGATTCAAGAGATATTAACACATATATTAAAACCTCAATAATATATTATGCAATTCAAGGCATAGTTAAATGTTTGGACAATAATCACTCACATTGGTTCAAGAGCTTGCAAATATCAAAGCTAAAGTATCCTGAAAACACAAAGACAAATAAGTTAGACAAATTTAAATCTAGTAAAAGTAGCATAGAAATGGTTTCAATTTCTTTAAAATGCTAAAGAAATTGAGGATGTGATGAAATTGTAAGGAAAACCAACAACTGGCCTCAGAAAACCAAATAAGCCTCTACACTCAGAAATGAACCAAACAACATAGGTAAGATTTTATATATATATATATATATATATATATATATATATATATATATATATATATATATATATATATATATATATATATATATATTAGTATTAAAAAAGTTATATACATGTATATTATCAGTCTTTGATTATAATATATTTTATGAATATTTATCTTTTAAATATAAAAACGGTTTAGAAATTTATGTACATTTATTATTCTTTTTATAAAGTATTATGTTTCTAAGTATACTTTTTACAAATATTATTAAATTGCATTGGATTGATATAAAAGTCAATATCTACATTATTTTTACACAAAAGATATTTGGTCATATTTGTACACAAATTATTTAAATTAATTATACAATTGATTTTGATAATTTGTGTAAAATGTTTTGAAAAGTCTTATAAATAGGAATAGAATGAGCCTAATAATCAACGAGTCACGTAATTTTGGGGTTAAATATACAATGTTTCTGTAAAATTCGATTTATTCTCTATTAAAAAATTTGAATTCTCCTTAAAATGTTAAAATTTTTTGTTTTTTTTTTTCATTCTAAGCGTTAAAGTTATTCCCCGGTAATATATTTTTTATTCTCAAATTCAATATTCAAAATACACATTTAAATAGTAAAATAGAAAAAAATATTACAAAAAAATAAAAGAAATATTACAGAGGATAAAACGAAATTCGTCTATATTATAAAAAATATAGAATATCATATATTTAACACTATAATTTAATAACAATTTGAAACAAATTACTTAACTTCTTTTTGGAGACAAATGACAATGCATATTCGTTATAAATATAGTCATAAATTATTGAGTGTACGAGTAAATTTTTTTTTACAATTTTTTAATAAAAATCCTCAATCCATCGATTCTTTATTACTTTTTTTTTTAATAAGCAAGTGACATATATTACTAAAGTACTGTATAATATTAACTATATATTTATTTATAAATTTTATTATTATTTATCATAGAAAATATACTAAATAGAATAATGAATTGTTAAGGATACTAAGGGGAAAAAAGAAACAGTGTATAGTATTAAAAACAGCAATTTTATTTTTTATCTTTTAATAAAATCAAATTATTGAATAAAAAATAAAACTAATAAATTAAAAAATGGACATAAATCTAACTCATCAAACCCCTAGCAAAAGTAATAGTTGGACATACTTAATCAATCTCTCAAAAAACTTGTATAAATAAAAAGTTAATTCCATCCAATTTTTATGTCGAACTTTTTCTTGTCTTTTTTTTTCTTTCGTTATCGGATTAGAATATCCTTAGTACTTTTATCAATTCATCCCTTGCTTACAGAAAAACAAAACAAAACTATATTGACTAATCTATCTAACATACATTTCTCTCTTTAAAAATGTGAGATGTCTTGAATTTAAAGGAACAACATTCTTTCATTTAACTAAAATATGTCAAGGGACAATATTCACATTAGAAAATACAGTAATAATCACCATTGAGTCAACTTCAAGTGAACAAAATTTCAATTCCTCCTTTTAACATATTTGATAGCAATTATGATTTCATACAATGCAATTTGAAAGGAGGTGCAAACTCCAATATTAGCCAAGAAAGCTCATAATAATGTTTCTAAATTATCCCTAAATATGTCTTCACAAGATGATATTCCTGGATTTCCTTTTGAAACTTCATTTGTGTGTTGTACCTTGAAAAACACAATCTTCACAAAAGACGTGGAAAAACAACAGAGTCGTCACCGAACTTTTTTATTCCTAAAGAGGAAAAGAAAAAATATTGATAAACCCTTAAGGAAAGATAGTGGTCATCGCAACCAAATTTTAGGTTCGAGAGTCGGTTACGCAAAGGGAAGATATTAGCACTCATTCATGTCCGCTGTACTCAACGGGAACCTCTTAGTCTAATTTACGATGAAATGCTAACTTATGTTATTGTCTTCTTCTTAAGGGTTTCGAAAGGTATAGGGATTGTAAAGGTTGCATCTGAAGTTGTAAGAGGAAGTGAGTGATTTTATTCCTAGGGTGCTCGCCAAGGATTGTGGCCCTTGTGCCTACATATTCCCTTGTGCAATGGGAACGTCAGAGCATTTGTAGTTCGTGGAACTATAGTTTGTTGGTTCAATTTAGAGGTGCCAATTGTTCACACACGAGTAAGCCAATTCACACCCAAACAATTGAGCAAAACCATTGAAGACTTGACACCCCTCTTTTCCACCTTTAATAAATTAATGTTTGATATTTATTAAGTATTTTGATTTGATTTAAGGAAAGTACTCGATGTTGATCAAGATTTGAATTTGCGTACGAAAAAGTATTTTTAAGGTTTGAAATAAACAGAATGAAGTACCTAATGGACTAGGTTAAGCTTGATATATGGATCAAGTATGCAGAGGTTGAATGATTTACAATGGTGAGACATAAGCAAAATAAAGGAAGCGATGAAATTATTAATAATTCATCGGAATGGGGATACACTTTGCCAAATGGGGATAAAAATGAGTGATAAACACACAATCCAAGCAAGCATGCACGATTCATGAAAGTAATAAGTCAATTAGATTAGATTGGATTCAGTTTTAAGTGCACTAACAAAGTGGGCTAGTCTCTTATACGACTAATTAGATGTAATTAATCTACTAAGACTCAATGTAAGAAATCCCAAGAGTAAGTCGTGCAATGTGTGCAAGTGTAAGTGCAAGGTCGATGGTGATTGTAGAAACGATTGACTTACAAATTGGGGTATGGATGAGTGTGTGGAAAAATTCACTTGGCATTGGACCAAAAATCTTATTTATCTTTGAAAGATTAGTCTTATCATGCGCATTCATGTCTTACTTAACAATTTATGGTCATATTGCAAAAATAAATAACATAAGTCCAAGCAACGCATGCCATCATCATACAACCAAATAATGAACATGGACATGGACAGGTAAACATTCACATATTCAACAGAAAAAATCAAGCATATCAAGACAAATAATCAAGCACACACATGGGAAAAGCATACATAAGCACATGCATATTATTATAAGAGAATAAACATCACATAAATGAAATCAAAGAAAGGGGAATTTATTAACCAAATCAATTCTAAATATTTAATAAGTTTAATTAAAAATTTAATTAACTAATATTAAATAAATATATTTAAAATGATTAACAAATAAACATTTTTTTTTGGTTTTTTCTTAATATTAAACAAAATTAATCAAAATGGATCGATTAGATTAAAATTAAGTATTTAATAAAATTGAAGATCTGTTGGGATTTGATTATAATGTCAGCCCAAATCTCTTAGTTTGAGGATGGGTTGGTCGGTCTCCATCTCAATTTCAGAATATGTGTTTCCCTTTATTGGGTATTCCAAATGAAAATGAAATTGAATATTTGTTGGGATTTGATTCTAATGCAAGCCCATATCTTTTCGTTTGAGGATAGACTGGTCGATTTCCATCTCGATTTCTCCCATCTCTGCATACTTGAATGCTCGTGTATGTTCATAGTACATGGTTTTTAAACACCTATTTGTGTTTGATTTATTACATTGTTGGGTTTGCTCATAGTACATGATTATGTTTTGTTTCTTTCCTCTATTGATTTTTGCACCTGGTTATGTTTGTTCCTACATGAATGTGTTTGATTTCTTTCATCTTAACACCTGTTTGTGTTTCTGCACCTAAAAGAATCATCAAACTTGAAAGTATTATTAATACTTTGTTAGAGGAAGGTGCTGAGGAGAATTTAATTGATGTTGAGGAAGAATAAGATGATAGGGAATGGAATGATGCTACTAGTGAAGATAAAGATCTTGAGAATCAGTAATATCTTTTTTTAGTTGCCCTTGATTGTCCTTTTTTGCATGGTTTATGTACTTTTGTGGGTTGTGCTCTGAACTTTACTTTTGTGAACTATATGTGTTGTTAGGTTATAATATTTACTAAGTTCCATTTGTTACTTCTGTGTCCTTTCTGTTTTTAATGAATGAAGGGTTTATGAGTAGTATTTGTAGTAGTAGTTCTGGTTTTGCTTGTTGATGTTGACAATTGTACTGGATGGTTACTTCTTGAGGGGAACTTCATTATTTCTTTTGATATATGACTTAGTTGTTGTCTAATTTATGTCTAAAGGGGGAGTAATGGTAGTAGTAGTAGTTTTTGTGTTGTTATTGCTTTAATATGGTGTAATGGTCTATGTATGAGGGGGAGAACGACTCAGTAGGATGTCATACTATATGTCCTGACATCATGTCATGTCTAGGAGAAGTTATTTTTCTATGTAGAATTTTATGTGTGTAGCATTTGTGTTCTTGTGTCTGCGTTACTATGAGTGAGAAGTGCTATAATTGTTCTATTGAGGGGGAGTATATGATTCTATGAGACAAAGGGAGTAAGATCTTAATGGATTATCTTACCTTTAAGGGTGCGTTTGTGTGATTAGGCTCTCTAAGTGTGTTTGTTGTGATTGCAACAGTGATGTCAGACAGAATGTCCCAACATTGTATTTCATATATACTTTTGGACAATGCTGGTGTGTGAGAGTTGTTTTTTCTCTTTGTGTGAGGATCAGTCTCCTCTTTAGTGTTGTTGCGTGAGCCTTTGATATGTTTTGGTGTTATACCAAATATGTGTGTGTTTGTTGTATATTTTGGTTGTTGATGCTCCAGTACTTCATGCAAAGGTTGTTTTAGTCAAAATTTGTCAAAGGGGGGGATTGTTAGTTATGTGATTTTGGGATTCGGAGAATTTTTTTTAAAACAAGTATCACAACAAGATGTTGAGCAAGATGTCTTGACATGTTGGTCAGACATCATTGCAGAGATGTTAATCACGATGTCGTGACATGATGTAATATGTTCTAGGTTTTACTTCTTGGTAGACTTGTTTCTTTTAAATGTGAGATTCCTTATGGTTTTAGCTCATATATTGTTGCAATCCAAGAATTGTATTTTAGGAACACCTATTTTGTTCCATATGTGCACTTGTTTCATAAAAAGGAATGCTGAGACATTTTAGGAAACCTGTGATGTTGTTCCTGATTTTATACAGAAGATTCTGCAGCAATCCATATTGGATTTTTTGCATTATTTAAGCATAAGCACATGCTTACCAAAGTCTATTTAAAGAGGATGAAATAAACCTAATATACATAAGTTAGAGTTGCGTTTGATATTAGTGAAATTAGGGTTTTTAGTTGTTTTTTATTTGTGATCCACTCTTATATCACTTTAATATCAGAGTTGGATTGTGTTCGTTGTTATTTGTGAGTCATTCTTGCATCACTTAGATGCTTGAACTGGACTGATTTTATTGAGTTGTAATTGTTAATTACTCATGAGCTTTTAAGAAAGAATGAATTATGTTCCATTGGAAGTGTATCTTTTATTTTTCATTGTTATAAGTTTTATCATTGTTGTGTGATTGAAGGGAAGTGTGAGGGGTCTCATATATAGGAGTGTCTTAGATAGAAATAGCATGGGTAGTGATTAGGTGAGAAAAATATCAATAGAGGTTGTTTACTTGGGTTTCAAATTAATACTATTATAACAGACTTCCTTCATGGCTTGGTAGCCCCCATATGTAGGTGATGTTGCACCGAACTTGGTTAACAATTGACTGTGTTATTTATTTCCAGCCATATATTTTTCTCAACTGACCCTTTTCTTTTTCTCTCTTTCCAAAGACAATATTAATGTGTTTCTTTCATTGATATACTTCATCCCTGGTTAAAGTTTTAGGAGCTATATCAAACTTTTGCTCTCCATTAAAACCCATCGACAATCTACAATTAGGATGGCCGGGTTTTAGAAATTTCTGATGCCCAAGGTAAATTATTTTTTTTCTCAAACTCAAGTTGGTGATAACATGTATTAGTTTCACATATAAGACATATTTTTTGTCATTTGACACTATATCAACCAAATTACCATATGCAAGAAAGTCATTGATTGTGCAAACTAACATTGCACGCATCTTAAACTTTTCACCAGAATATGCATCATCAACTTCAATGCCTTCCTCTCACAAAAGTTTTAAATTTTAATTAATTGACTTAGATAAACTTCTATGTCGTTTCCAGGTTTCCGTGGTCCAGAAATCATCATACTTAACAATAAATACTTGCGTTTCTGCACAACCAATGAGATAGATTGTAAATCGTGAGAACAACATGCCACAAAGAATTGTTAGTACTCAGATTACCAAAGGGGTTCATTCCATCAGTGGAAAACCCAAGCCTAAGGTTTATTTACTCAATCAAAAATACGGAAACAACAAATCAATTTTCTTCCACTGCAAAGAATAATCTATATGGAGAATGTTTCCATCACATTTTCTTTCATCTACATGCCATATAATATTCTTTGCATCATTCGCATTAGCAAAAGGTCTCTTGAATCTTGAAATTATTGGCAAGTACCATAACACTTTAGCAGGAGGAAGCTTCCTACTAACATTATCATTGTCATCATCATTGTTGTCCTTCAACTTGTAACGCAACACATCATATTCTGGACATTGATCCAAATTTTTATACTATTTCCTATATAATATGAAATCATTAGGGCATGCATGTATTTTGATATACTCCAAACTCATTGGATACAATATTTTCATGGCATCATAACAACGAGCCGATAAATTGTTATCTTTTGGTAGCATTTATTCAGTAAATCAAGGGATTTTAACACCGCAGACAATTGTGTAAAACTTTTGCACCCCTTATAGAATAGGGTGTCCTTATCACTACATAAAGTATTATAAATATGGGCTTACCTAAAATAAGATTCTCCAATATCACATAATATATCTTCTATTTCATCATCCATATCTTCATCTACATCAACTTCATAAATTTATGACGTCTTGTTTTGCTTTTTATCCACGTCACCATGCCACATCCATATAGTATAATTTTGACACATACCATCACAACATAAGTGATTGAATATTTCTTCCTTGTAACTTTATTAACATTCCCGCAAATAACACAAGGACAATAAAAATACCATAATTTTCGGAAAGATTTTATTTAGCGTATTCAAGGAATTCAATAACTTCTTTCTTATATACCAGACCTAATCTATAATCTTTCTTCCAACTACGATCCATAATAAATTCTGAAATTTATATCAAAAAAATAATGTAAATGACACACCGAAACCTAAAACTAAAGGTGTGTTTGTTTCAAGGTTATAAAAAATATTCCCAGGAATATGACTATGGGAATGCAATATTCTTATGTTAGATTCAAGTTTTAAAAAGTTATTCCAAAGTATTTTTTATTTCCAGGAATCATATTTACACATGGTTCTTTCATTTTTATTCCAAGACTTAAAGGGTTATTCTTTCATTTTTATTTCAAGACTTAAAGGGTGAGAATATAACATTCCCTTGAGAATAAGTTCAACCAACTATAACTTCCCATTACGAATCACATTTATTTTTATTTTTTATTTTTTTTATAATTTTAAATTAAATAATTTTATAATCATTCCTTGAAAATTTAAATTTCTACCAAACACATAAGTATGAATAATATTCCTGAAAATAATAATTCTAGGAATATCATTCCAATGAATATGTTTTGAAACCTTGAAACAAACACACCCTAAAGCATATCCAAACCTAAAGCATATTCATAACAATAATATAACACTAAGCCGAAAACATATGCATTTCCATCACAACAATATAATATTTAACAATAAAAAATGCAATAAACTCAATGAAATCAATGAAAATCAGCCATAAAAATCATTATGAACACTACAATATATATATGTTCATTGTGACTGTATTGTTCTGATGGAGTTGACGGAAATTCAAAAATACAATGAAATCAATGAAAATCATCCATGAAAAGTAACGATAAAATCAACAAAAAGGAATAAAAGCAATGAACATCAACCATGAAAAGTAACGTAACGTACTCCTAGAACGTGACTCAGAATTAGCTTAGGTTGTGTGTCTCTGAAATCTAAAAAAAAATTGTATTTTCACACGGTGTTCTAGTAATATTTATGGTGCATTAATAAATGTCCAAAGATAAAATGGCAAGGCCCAATCAACTTCCTCTGGAAGAGGCGAGGCCCGTTCTCATTCACAAAGAAAACCAAAATACATAATTTTAACAAATTAATCAAAACACTGAATTAAAAAAAAAATTAATTAATTAAAACCTAAAACAACGAAACTCAGCTCCATCAAACGAACTTTGTATATGTCTGTATCCCAAACAAGTTCGAACAGATTCACTGAACTCAACCGCCGGACAAACTCAGCTCCATAAAACTGTGATAAGCTTGACCAGGTTTTCCTTCTTTCATTGATTTTTTTTTATAATTTTCTCGGTCGCGTGCAATTTGCGGCCGCAATAGCCACCCCTTCCAAAGAGAATGGCTTCGCCGCAGATTCCCCGACTAGGCGCTAAAGCGGCGCCATTCACAGCATAGAATTGTAGCTATGTTTCTCATTTTTATGTTATCTTTTGAACCTTGACATGTCCCATAGATGTGAATAGTTACTCATTTCTTAAACCCTGTGAGACTCGACCTTAACCTTCCCTATAGTTGTTGATGCACTTCAACAGCCATGTGTCTTTTGATTTTTGAATATTTTATGAGTTGAGTTATTTGTTTAATTTTACATTAATTATTATATGAAATTTGTCTAAAAAATGATCAAATAGAGTGGGGTCGGCCGCTCCGCACCGCTATCCGGGAGTGACTACTCTGGTTATTTTCTACTTAGCATTGACACTTCAGACTAACCGTGTGTCCGATGTCCAAATGTGTAAGAGTCAGACACCGACACAATGCTAACCCATGTAGTTACATTCAATTTTTCCAATTTTTTGAATTATTATTTGTGCCAGTGGCATGTTTGTTGTCGGCGTCAATGCTTTGTAGGTTATAATGCATACATCATTACATGAACAAAACAATTGGCAGAATAGAAACCATAGAAGTTAAATTCACAATGTTATATACTGCTCCCTGTGCTCTTTGACAAATCTTCAGTCATAATGTTTGTTAACTAGTTTTTTTCATCTTTTATGATACAATCTCCCTGGCCCCAGCAACCTTTTATGTGATTATCAAAATTGGGTTTATGGTTTAGTTGACTCTTCCTTTATTTGTTCATTGAGTTTTGATGAAACTTGTTGTTTTCATTGATATACTGTACTAACTTTATTTTTTATTCTAGTTCGTCTTTTCTCAGATTATGCTAAATCCATAATGATGTCTTCTAGGAAAGCCTCCGTAGTCACAGCTAGTTCTCTTTTGAGGTTCTGCAATGGCTGTTATACGTCAAGAACTATCTGCACTGCTGCTGAAAGGTGGGATTCTCAGTTTTCGGGTGGTTTTAAAACGGACGCTTCTTCGGGTTACCAACAAAATCAAGCTGGGTTCTATCAGCAAAATGCAAGTGGATCTTATCGAAATAATCATGCCAGTTCTGAGCAAATTTCTGGTCGAACTGCAGGTGGAGGTCATGGTCATGTAAATATTACTCAGAATGTAGTTCAAAGTAATTCGGCAGAGCATAACAGAAGTGTCAATGGGGACTTTGTTCAAAGCAACTTGAAAATGCAACATAATGTTGGGGTAGGTGTTGATAATTCAAGGGGTTTTAGGATGCATCCTAATACTTTTGAGAAACATAACTGGACACCAGAATCTGGAGAAAAGGCGGAGTATTCCAATGCATGTAGTTTTCCTAGGCCTTTAGAGTATCAGGGACATCCAAAAGGGAACATTACCCAAAACATTGGTCAGTTTCAGCCGACACCAAATGACTACTACACGAGTAATGAAAGGGGTCAACAGAACGTTACCCAAAACATTGGTCATTTTCAGCCGACACCAAATGACTACTACATGAGTAATGAAAGGGGTCAACAGAACGTTACCCAAAACATTGGTCATTTTCAGCAGACATCAAATGACTACTACACAAGGAGTAATCAAATGGGTCAACAGTACTCTGCTTATGGACTGTCTCAGCAGAGTGTAGGCGGTCGATATCCTCCAAATTTTAATTCGGCACAGAAATCAACGGTTGGATCTTATCAATCGAGTAATCCAAAACCTGATGGCGAATCAATTGATGCATCGAATGATAGTCCATATAGAGGTACACTCGAGGAGCTGGATAGTTTTTGCATGGAGGGTAAAGTGAAGGAAGCAGTTGACGTTTTGCAAATGTTGGAAAAGCTTCATATTCATGTGGATTTGCATCGATGTTTGCAATTAATGCACCAATGTAGGAAGTCCAGGTCTCTTGAGGAGGCAAAAGTTGTACACAGACATGCGTTGCAACATTTGTCACCTCTCAACGTCAGCACATGCAATGAAATATTGGAGATGTATTTTGAATGTGGTTCTGTTGATGATGCAGTCGATGTGTTCAAGAACATGACTGAGTGCGATTTGACTACTTGGTATACTATGATAACGCAACTTGCTAAGAATGGGTTTGCAGAAGATTCAATTGATATATTTACTCAATTTAAAAGCTTGGGACTAAAACCTGATGGCCAACTGTTTATTGGGGTTTTTGGTGCATGCAGTATGCTGGGAGATATTGGTGAGGGAATGCTGCACTTTGAATCCATGAGTAGGGACTATGGCATTGTGCCAACTATGGCACAATATGTCAGTTTAGTTGACATGATTGGTAGTATTGGGCATCTTGGTGAAGCCTTGGAGTTCATGGAAAAGATGCCACTGGAACCAAGTGTAGAGGTATGGGAGACTTTGATGAATTGTTGCCGAGTTCATGGAAACACAGAATTAGGGGATCGTTGTGCCGAACTAGTTGAGAAGTTGGATCCTTCTCGTTTGAATGAGAAATCAAAAGCTGGCCTTTTACTTGAAGAAACTTCCAACTCAATAAAAAACAAAGAGCAGAACAAATTAGCAAGCAAAAATCTACTAGAAGTTCGGAGTCGAATCCATGAATATCGAGCAGGCGATACATCCCATCCAGAAAATGACAAGATCTATGCTTTGCTTAGAGGATTAAGGGTGCAAATGAAAGAAGCTGGCTATATTGCAGAGACGAAATATGTGTTGCATGACATAGACCAGGAAGGCAAAGAAGATGCTCTCCTTGCCCACAGTGAAAGACTTGCCGTTGCTTATGGTCTCCTCAACAGTTCTGCTCGTTCTCCCATTAGAGTAATTAAAAACCTCCGTGTTTGTGGTGATTGTCATACTGCTCTAAAGATTATTTCTGATCTTGTGGGAAGAGAACTCATCATCAGAGATGCTAAAAGGTTCCACCATTTTAAAAATGGCCTATGCTCCTGTCGGGATTATTGGTGAACATTAACCTAGGTACTGTCTACCTTTGATAGCTAAATATATTCTAATTGAAGTTGTCTTGATTTTCCATAATTGTCTTTGACTAAAATATTTGAAAAAAGATGAACTGTTTTGAAATTTGTATATCAAAATGGTTAAGTTTCCTGTATAGTAATTTAGTTTAAATTCTTAATTCAATGCAAAAGATATACATGGTTTCACTTTTAGTAACATGCTCTTAGGAACAAAACAATTTTACCCGAGTGTATGTCTTCTGATCATGATTACAAAACTCTGATGCTTTGATTAAAACAAATGATTGCATGGCAGTTAAATCTACAATTTACCCTGCTAATAGTATAGCCTAATGTTGCTTTATAAGATTGACTATAATGGGGACGGGGTTTTAATTTTTATTTTCATGAGTTACAATTATGATGTGTAGGTAACGAATACTGATTATAATTTTTAAGAAACATGAAAGGTAATCCTAAATGACAAACTTAAAAGACTCTTAATTTATAAAACTGACTCTGGAGATAACATAAGATGCTAGAAATGTAGACAGATATTATAGAATATTTTTCACATCATCTAACACTCGTCAAACTAAATCTTACCAAGCTTTGGGCTCGTTATAAATTTAATTCGTTGGAAATAAATAATTTGACACTGTAGTACTGTAGAGTCAGGCTGCTTTTTCTAATTGCTGCTGGGCCAAGAATCCTTTGGGAATTTTGGGGCCACTCCAATACTTTGTCTTTGGCATTGCCATAAATCTAGGATAGCTGTAGGACTAGTTTGATTTCTGAAAAAGTGAGGCCAGGCTGCATCTTTAATAGTTGTATTTTCAAGTTGCATTTGCGCCAAGATCACTGGATGGATCATGGAAGGTTTCAAAAGCTTCTGTGCCAGGTGAGAGGAGTGAGAAACAACACCGAATGGAATGCTTCCCCCAACCATTAAAGGAAAGGTTCGACGAAGGGAGGTAGATGCAGCGGGGGAGGGAAAACGCTTTTGAAGAGTTGTTTAAGCAAGATTGTCTCATCATGCCTCTCCAAAGTTGCCAAAGAAAGACAGGTACGAGGGAAGATCTGGGTAGTGCACTGATAGGGCAACCTAGGTGGCGAGGTTGTGAACTGAGGTGTGGTTGGACTTGCTGCCATGTGAGGCGTAGGTTGTAATGCATAATGGGAAAAGATGCTCCCTGAAGAAACAGCACGTATGAGCGTGGTGTCTTGCCGATTTGGGATGAAATTTAGGAGTGTGAAGTTAGCTCCTTGCAAGTCTGTTGATGACGGCTTTGATAAGAAAATTTGTTGGAAAAAAATTCCAGTGATAGCAGCCGGTAGTGGAAACATGAGTGGAGACTAAATTAGCCTTTAAGATGACACAAAACAAGGAGTTTGAATAATCTTAAAAGATAATATAAGTTGTACTAAATAATAAAACCAAAATACTAAATGATATTTTTCACATCATCTAACTGAGCAAAAGCCATGGTAAATTCATCAAAGAGAACAAATGACAAGTATTACTCTTTTTTCTGAAGAATAGTTATGGAGCAATGACAGAGATTTAATTGAGGGCATCAAAAGTTTTTTTTCAAGATTTGTTTGTTGCTACATAATTACAAACACAGGCAAATATGTAGTTGTAACATGATGTTAATGTATTGTAGAATACTATACTGTCGTATTTGGCATTGATGTTTTTATTGACTGTGACAGCAATCTTGTTATGAAGGTGCATCCTGACTCCACGCTGGATTGAATAACGTGGCAGCCGTTGGCAACAACCCCTCAAACCTGCTCAAACCAAAGTCTTCTGCACAACATTGGTATATAAATCATCAAGCAGTGGGGTGTGCATTCAAGGAGTCAAAATTGTTATGAATGTCAGCATATAACAGAACTCAAATTAATTTGTTATCGTCAAAATGCTTGCAAATTGACCTAAAAATTTCATGGCAGCAGTTTTATATGACTTGTCATGTGTAAAACAATAATATCCTTCTTCCATACTATATTAACGGTAAAACTTTATGAAAAAATGTGTTGTTACCACTAAATTATTTTTCCCTTCACTCTAACCATTTTGACATTCTCCCCAGATTCATGATATTTGTATTCTTCAAAGTTCACAATCCAGATTTTGGCCTAGTTACTTCTGAAAATTTTAAATCACATTCAACGATTAGGTTTCATTAGAATATCAAAGTTTCACCAAAATTCAAGAGCATGTATGTCATGCAAGATGACAAAATTTAAGAAATAACAACCATTTTTCAAAAATAAAGTTTTTAAAATTATTTTAAAAAATTCAACAACCACTAATTAATTTATAAATAAAATATTTGTAGAAAACAAAAAGAAATGATAAGAATGGAAGAAACCTTTCCATAAAAATAAAATAAAAAAATATAACATTCCAAGTCCATAACCTAGATCTAAGGACTTCATCTGATATAAACTAAAGCAACACCACTTTCTAGAGGATGCCATGCTACAATTGAAGACAATTCTCCTAAAATTTCATTTTTAAATTCAAACTCTAAATTCAAACGAGAAGTCCATATCAAAATCGGACCGGTCATCAAATCAACGAGGATACTGGGTCACTGATTATTGATTGAACCATTAGGTCACTTATCGAACCACATGACCAAACCGGATTAAACCGGATAACTCGGTTAAATAGACCGATCTTTATACGAAAACTATATAGGTATAAAACTGGTCGAACCGGATGATTCAGTCTCTACAAAATATAAATAACACTTAATTTTTTTTAAATATCATATCATAAATTCACAAGTTCATAATCTAAATTCAAATTTTAAATAAAGGTATCACACATGACAAAATAGTATAAAATTACAAAGTCTAATTGCAAACAAAGTCTAATTTACATAATTTAATTAAATAGTTTATAACAAAATAACTCAAATGTGTATCAAATTTAGTTTAAAGGAGTGAAACTTGTTTCAATGTTGGGATCGCTTTCTTTAATATTAAAATAATTTGCAGTAAAATCAACCGCATCCACAACAATTTACTCGTCAATGATATCATTACTATTTTTTATTTATTTCATTTTATATTTTAATTTTAATTTTAGTTTTAATTTTTATTTTATTTATATCATTTTTATTTTTATTTTTTAATTAAAATAATTAATAACTAATTTTAAAAAAAATTGCAATTAAACCGTCGGTTTATGAAAATCGTCGATTTTTCCGATTTTTTCGATTTACACTGATTTTTACCGATTCGCATCAGTTCAATGACATAAATGATCCAACATTTGAACCAGATCGGTTACCTGGCCGATTCCCGGTTCGATCGGCCGGTCCGATTTTTAAAACACTGTCAAAAAGTCGTTGTTGCATCAATATCTCGCTGGCAAAGTTCAAGACACTAGAGATAATGCACCTTCCAAGAAAACAAAAACACCTAGGTTGGCATTTTGTCCAAACTTGCCAACCCGTGGCATATGGGATAAACCACTCATTCATCGAAGAAACTCCAAAAAGTCATAGTATTAAATCTCCAGAGGTCACGATGATGAAAATAAACGACAACGCACGACCTTCATGGGTATCGACCATTGCATTATACATTGAGTAAGGGATGTTTCTAGCCACTAGCCAATTTATCTTTTGAAAGCAGAAATCGCCAACCATGACAGTACTCAGTGGGATCAAGCGGAGGAAGAAGACTTTTCGTGAGTACATTAATTGATTCAAGAAAATCGCAAGGCAATGAAAGGTACAAATGACAAATTAAAATACTTGATTTTCAAAAATGGGTTGAGGCCAGATTTTATATTCTAGGAAAAGTCATGGATCTAACGAGCTTATAGTTTAAGTGATTTGCTAAAGAGAGTACAACTCTATATCAACTACGAACAAGAGCTCTTAGCTAAAAGAATAATCGGAGAGTTAGGAACCACATGTACGATCAGATGCCAGAGAAAGATAATAATTATCGTAGAAATGACGTGGATCGTGTACCCCGAACAATATTCGCCACCTACATTTATTTGTACACTTCAAAGGAGAAAATATAGTGAGATTGTGCTAACACCGACTTCAAGGAAGTCGAGATCAAGAATCCTTATCCACTGATTGAATCATTTATGACAAATAAGTATAAATATGTATGTTTCCACAAAAGTTATGACTGTAACACCAATGAGTGCATACATTTGAAGAATTCAATTGTAGAAACTTTAAAATTTCGGCCTTGTGCTTCTTGGCTTTGAGAATGTTGGCTTGCAACTCTTTGATTTAGGCTTCTGTAGAGTTGATTTCTTGATCATAACCTTCGAACTTTGCCTTATTCTCCTCTTTGGTCTTCTCCAACTCCCCTAGCCTATTGGTCGATTCAGTAGTCGCATCCCACACAGCTGCCTCAGATCCCGCCTTGCCTTCACTTTGGATTAGCATTTGGGGTAGCAAGAGTCGATCAACATTGATTTGTTCGATCATAGGACCCAACTCTAGGATGATATTGGCAACTTCAGGAGAAACATCCAAAAGGTTAACTTTTTGAAGGAGGCTCTTCAAGGAAAGAGCAGCGGTGGGATAAAATTCCAGTAGTCGAAAGATGTCACCTTTGAAAACCTTCACTTTGATCTTCATAAGTGCTTCATCAGCAGGTTTGCTCGAAGGTTGATCCCTAGACATTGTAGAAACACTGTGAGTTTTCTCATACGAACTACCTTGTCCACTTATTATGGCTCTGAGATATTCAAGAGGTCTGTTTTGCTTCAAAGTTGCTAACTCTTCAGAAGAAAGGACCCCAGTTGTATCATTCGAAACCTTGTTGGTTTCTGGGATGGCAGTAGTTTGTGCTGGATTGGTATGATCTTGGGTTTATTCCTTATTTGTTTCACCATCACCTTGGTCCTCATCATCATTATCATCTTCATCTTCGGGATCATCATTGCTAAGTCCATTGTGAAACATTGACTGGTCTTCTTCTTCATCTTCCTCCATGTCATCATCTTGACCAGCTTTATCTTGAATTGCACCTTCGGGACCTTCATTGCCTAAGCCTTCCTTCCTGTGGGAGCCATCCTCATACTCATTCCTAACATGAATTTCTTCTAGCACCATGGCATCTTTATCCACTTCAGCACGGGCTTTCTTGTCATGATCACATTCATGTTTAGAACCACTGGTATGAGAATGTTGAGTGGTAGTTTTAAGAGGAGAAGTCACACGTTCCTCTGTGACGAGATGGTTAATCTCGCTCATTGAGCCTTTCTCTGAATCCTTAGGGGTCGAAGGGTGATAGGTGGGTTTTCCAGCACTATTAAGAAGAGACGTTGGAAAGGGAGACTTAGTTTTTGGTTAATATGGTTCTAAATTTCAACTTTATTCTTTATTTCAATTCTTGCGCTTTTTGTAATGTAATTGAATCAAAATATTATAATATCAAAAAATTGATGTAATGTATGTTAAATTGCATATTGCCATACCCTAATTTTTAACCCTAAGATTTTTCGCATCTCATCTGCATCTTGCATACAAACAAGATCGCGCACTGGTTCATTTATCCTTCTCAGGTGCAAGTTTATGCCTCGCAGGGGATCACTGTTTTTTATTATTTGCTTTCATTTATTTATGTTCACTAACCATTAATCAAAATCCAAAAATATTTTTTGTTTCCTTTTACTAACCTTTTTTCAGGAAGAGGAACCATTGAAAATGCCAAAAATAGCAGTCATGCAGCTCGAGTGAATTTCACAGACAAAAGTCGAAGACGATCCGCAAATAATTCAAATTTATCTGATCGAGGATTTCCAAAGTTAATTCATTCATTCAAAGGATTTCCAAGGTTTATGTGTTTATTTTTTTGACGTACAAAAAAATTGGGCCAGAATAACCAAGCAACCTCATTTGAATAAAATATTCAAATTTTGGCTTGGTTAACCGGTTAACCATTTGGTTAACCGATTAACTAGTGCGAAAATTGAATATTTTATTCAAATTCAACACCCTTAGATCATTGATTTAATTGGAATATTCTAGATCCATTGATTTCTGATTTCTCTACATCACTTTGATCATTTCCTACCATAAACCCTCACTAATCACCACTCTTTTCCATTTCCCACCAAATTTTCAATTACCAAACCTAATTTGAATTACCAAAGCAAGCTCCATTCCATCAAATTCCCATACCTAAGGACTTTAAATAGGACCACATTTTCATTCATTCAACAAGCTTTAGAGAGCCAAATTCACCTTGCAAAAATTTCTACAAGCTTTTGATAGCCACAAAACATCTTGCAAAATACTCCCCCAACACCAAAATTCTCAAAAGCTCACTTTCTTTCTTTTGAAGTTATCAAGAATTCACATTGAATTCTTGATTAACTTGAGCTAAACCTTCATCCTTTCATTCTTTTGTTCATCAATTTCAGTAGATCTAAGCTTGTGTTGGTCCAATTTGAAGAAGAGCTTTTGGTAATTCATCTTCCTCCATAAACCCATATTCACCATCAACATTCAAGATGTAGATCTTTGGTGTTTTTGTTTCTAGATCCTTTGGATCTTTATTTGTTGTTTGATTGCAGGGATTCCACTGTATTTTGGTTTTAAAATTCGTGCAAATTCAGATCATGATCATCCAATGTTTGAGAAAAGGTTTCAAAATGGATCATGCTGAAATTTCTGCATTTTTCAGCTTCTGGTACAGCGTTAACCGGTTAACCAGTTTCAAAACAGCGTAAATATTCAAAATCTGCTTGCGTTAACCGATTAACCAATTGGTTAACCGGTTAACAAAAGTTAGAATGGTGTTTTTGGCTTGTTTCAAGCCCCTTTTTGGTTCCTCTTTCTTCTTCTTCTTCCTTCTTTTTTATTTTTACCTTGGGAAGCACTTTTGGGAGTGATTTCTCCTTAATTTCAATGAACTTTGGGTGTAGATTAGAGTAGTTAATGTTCATTAATTCAAAACTACCTTTAAGTGGATTATTCAATTCATTTAAGGTACTTTGCATTAGTGATACATTTTCATGCTTGAATCCACCAAGAAGAGTGATTGAACTTAAGGATGGAAGAATACCGTAAGTGCATCTCAATTTGGTATTCACCTTTAGTTTTGTGCGACATTGCGTCCGGATAACAATTTACATATTAATTATCTCGCATGCATTAGCACTAACATTATGCACCTTAATTGGTGGTGGTCGGCCTTATTTGTAGGGTAATTACTTCGTAAATTACTCGGCGATTGATTAACATAGATCTAAATGTATCCCGACTTTGGAATAAAAATCTAATTGGATACTTGCACTTTTGTGGACCGGATCTCTTGTTGATCGCGTAATCCAAAGCGGTTAATCATATTGAATTAAGAATCGAGACTTATGAATGTTTGATGCGTAGGTTCTTTGGGTCTCCCAATCGCCTTTCAAATTTCATTGAATTCGGTTCGGTTTGCCTTGATTAATCGCTATAGTGTAAGATGCTAAGCGGATCTGGTTTCCTTTGATTTTGGTCACTTTTTCTCTTTTGGTTGTGGTTGATTAAGTTCACCATACCATTATTATGTAAATATTATTATACTACTACTATTAATATTTTAGATTCTTGCACTTTAATTTCTTTTGCTACTAACATTTAAATTCTTGTACTTTTATTTGCTTTTATTTTATTTTGCTTTACTATGCTTTATTCATCCATTATCATGTTTATTATTTGCTCTTATTTTTGTGTTTGTTATGTTGATTTCCCTTTTGTCCATTTGGACACAAAAACATTACTAAAGGATTAAATTTCTAAAAGACTTGTGACTTTAATTTTGGACTATGGCCACTATCCTTAGCATTGGACTTGGAGTTTTTGACCTAGATTCTAGGATCATTCCTTTGCTTGAGCTATCATGGATTGGAGACTTTAGCCGATTTAATCCATTTGATTTTGAAGATGGAAGTCCTATTGTTTCAAAGAAGGTTCGCCATACGGTTTGATCGTTCTTCCCTTAACTTTTACTTTCAAGTCTTAGGATAGTCCCTTCATCTCCTCCCCTTCTTAAATTTTCAAATCTTCTTCCTATTTCAAAAACCTTCTTTGTTTTCAAACTTCAAACTCCTTTCACAATCAAACCTTGACTTAGGTCAAGCGGTTTTATCTTTTTTTTTATTTCATTTCTTAATAAATGTTAAACCACATAAGCATATCAAAACTTTCTTTTCAAAACACTTTAAAAAATTCAAACTCATTCAATTGTTTTTGTGCCCTCGTGCACTTTCCATTTTTATGTTTAGATATGATTGTCAGACCCTAATTTTTGACCCTAAGATTTTACGCATCTCATCTGCATTTGCATACAAACAAGATCACGCACTGGTTCATTTATCCTTTTTCAGGTACAGGTCTATGCTTTGCAGAGGATCACCATGTTCAATTTCTGTTATTTGTTTATATTTACTAACTTCTAACCAAAATATCAAAAAAAAAAAGTATGTTGCAGTTGCTTCTTTTTCTTCTGTGTTGCAGGATTTCAAAGACAGGGCTGTGATTCCAATTCAGATGCGTTTGTTCAGTCACAATTTGATTCAGATGGACGTTTGACCTAATCTTGGTCAAACTATCAAGAGATTGTTTCAACTGTCAGTTGTGTGGGCCAGTGGTCTGTTTCTCAAACTGTGCGCTTTCAAAAAAAGTTCAAGTTGTGTTGTGTGCGAAGATCATCAGTTTATCAGGCAGTATTCTGTGAGAAGTTTGGTTTCGAATTATCAGGGCTTGAATCAGACAGTTTTCAGATGACAGTTGTGGCTCGAGTTGCAAATTATTCAGTTGTTCAGTGGTTTAGTGTTGGCTACATTCATCATTAATCAGTGGCTTGTGCAAGAAAAAACCAGAAATTTGGTCGTGGGCCTCAAAAACAATCATTTCCATTATTCATTCATCCAATATCCATTTCAATATTCGATTCATAAACCATCTATTTCGATTATCCAAATCATTTTTTATCCATTTATTTCCAAAACATTATCTAATCATTTATCATATTCATATCCCACCGACTTTCCATTTTTTTTTATTTAAATATCCATTTTTATTTTCTTTCCAATTTTCTTTTACCCAATTTTTTTTCTCGTTTCATTTCATTCCAATTATCCAATTTATTATATTAATTCATTACCACAAAAATTATTTTAGAAAAAAATCTATTTCATTTATTTCAAACCCATCCATTTTTTCTTTTTTTCCATAAGTCCATTAACAAACTTACCAAAAAATAATAATAGTACAAAAATGTCCATATATCTCTCCTTTGAGCCCATTCATTCTTTCAAAAAAAAAAATAATAATAAAAATTCTTGTTTTACATTATCACTTTTCCAAGCCCCCCACGGGCCAAGCATCATTCACATCACCAAACAGCCTGGCCCACATTACTTTCCATCAACTTTATCACCTCAAGCCAGTGCAATAGGCCAAGCCGTAAATCCCTTGCGCATCAACACTAGCCAGCACCAACGAAACAAGGCAACACAAGCCAAATCCATCATCACAACAGCTTGCAAGTCAAAAGCCAAGAAGTTGTACGCCCTCAGCCTGCCCAAGCAAAGAAAAAGAGCCAGCAAGCTAATGACTTCACCAAAGCCAATAAACAACCAGCCGCATCCTGCATCAATACTTCAAGCATTAAGCCCAACATCAAAAACAACAGCAACAAACACTTCGTACGCCGCAGCCGATGCAAGCCTTATCACCAGCCGTCCAAACCTCACTTCACACCAGCTGCCTCACCTAGTCCAAGCCGCTGCAAGTAAATTATCACGCGCAAGCCCAACTTTACGCCGAGAGCTCATAGCCAACAGTCAGCTTCACAATCAGCCTTAACACACCTGCACACGCGGTACGCACACGAGGACTACACACACCTGAAACATGTAATCAAAACGCAGAGTTCAAAACATGAAAAAACCGTGACGAAAAAAGTTAATTCAAAACGCAGTGAAGCCAAGCACAAAACGCATACCCTCAAACTAAAATCTCAGCAGGACCCTTGCCTCTTCCCTTCTATTTATACAGCTTCTTTCTCCTTCATTTTCAAGCTTCAAGAGCCTCTCAAATTGCTGTTCAATTCTATCTCAAATCCAAATTAATTCCCAATTCAAAAATCCCTAATCTCTTTTTGCTTTACTCTCTTTCAAATCTGAAACCAAAGAAATGAAATCTCCAATTCGATTTCCATAAAATCACCTTCAACTTTTTCATTCCCAAAAATGACTTGAATCCCTAAACCGAAAAGATTGAGAGAAGAGAGAAATCGGAAAGAAGAAGAAAGCTTGCGGTTGAGAGAGAGTTCGCGTGATTGAGAAGGAGAAGAGATTTTGTTGTTTGATTGAAGGTGAGCTTCGAGATTACCGCGGTTGTACTATGGAGATTTCCCCTGTTTCTGTTTTTCTCATTCGTGTGAAGAAGAAGAAGATTAATTATTTGTTTTCTTTGTTTTCATTTTTTTTTTTTTTTTTTTTTTAATAAAATGTGAAGTTGAGTTAGGTTTGGATCAGTTGCTGATCCATTTTCATCATCCCACCCGCGGCTTTGCCCCATTCTCCATTTCTCTTCTTTTTTTTTTTTATTAATTTTTCTTTTAGTTGGTTTAAAACAATTCTATCATTTCTTTTTTTGATTTAAAAAGCTTATAGACATTATTTTAGAAAAGTATTGTTTTGAACTCTTATTTTAAAAAAAAGTATTAAAAAAGAATGTTTAGAAAGAAATTTTAGAAAATTATTTTTAGAAGATATTTAGAAAAGAATTTCTTAGGAAGTTTTTTTGAAAGAGTTTAGAAAATGATTTTAAAAATGTTTTGATTTCTTTTATTGGATCTATTTTTGGATCTATTATTTTTCATCTCTTTTATTTTTGGTCAATGAGATCTCCGATTCGTAGATTGTTGATTTCCGATAAGTTTAACCTTCATTATTTCAAATCTATGGATGAATGATCATTTGGATCATTCTCCATACTTTGAGATCGTGATAGGTTGCTTTTCGATGAAATACAACGAAAATCTCGATTAAGATTAGACCATTCTCTTTCTTTTAGTGTGGCATGTTTTCGGAGAACGATCCATTATATCGTTTCTCTAACATGTATTAACACGAATATTTTCCACTTTCATTAGTGGTGGCCGGCCTCATTTGTAGGGTAATTACTCCGTAAATTACTCGGCGATTGCTTAACATAGACCTAAAGTTGTCCCGATTCGGAATGCGATCCACTTGGATCCGGTTGCCTCGAATTTATTTTTCTTTTCGTGGTTGTGCTTGATTAAGTTCATCATACCACTTTATATTGTAAATATTAATATTGTGAATATACTAACATTTAATTAAATCTCTCGCACCTTATCCTTTTACTTTAAATCTCTCGTTCCTTACCTCTCCTATTATGCTTCTATATTCATTCATCATATTGCTTATTGTATATATTATTGTTGCTTGTTATTTTTCATTTGTCTATTTGGACACCAAAAATATTAATAATGGATTAAACATCTAAAAAATGGGTGACTATTATTTTGGACTATGGTTACTATCCCTTGCTTGGAGTTTCGGACTTAGATTCTAGGATCATCCCTTTGCTCATTTGTTATGGATTGAAGACTTCGGCTCCGGTTGAGTTACTTGTTTTTGAAGATGAAAATCCAATTGTCTCAAGGATGCTTTCCATTTGGTTTGACCATTTCTTCCTTTAACTTTTATTTTTCAAGTTCTAGGATAGTCCCTTCATCTCTTCCCATCTTCTTTAATTTTCAAATCTCCTTCCTCTTTTCAAAACTTTTCTTTGTTTTCAAACTTCAAACATTTTCTCAATTAAACCTTGACTTAGGTCATTGCTTTTACCTTTTCATTTCATTTCTTTAATAAATGCTAAACCACATAAGCATATCGAAACTTCTTTCACCAAAATCTTAAAAAACATTCTTCTTCTCATCTCTTCAATCTTTTTTCAAGCAAACCAATTTCAGACTAAAAATGCAGTAAACATTTCAAAGGGTTCCCGTAGAGTACTACGGACAAGTCGGGTGCTTAAAACCTTCCCGATTTGTAACCAATCCCCGTACCCATTCTCTGTTTGATTCCTTGAGCTTTTTAGCTTTTGAGATTCTTTAAGGTTTTGTTCGTTCATTTTCCTTTTTCCTTGTGGAAATAAATAAAAGTGCGGTGGCGACTCTGTGTATATTGAGTTAAGTTAATCAATAGCTTACACTCATGATTTTACCGCTACAGAAAAGTGGCGACTCTGCTGGGGAGTCAATCTCTAAGTGGATTCGGCCTACTTTGATTTGTTTACTGTTTTAGTTTGATTTGCTTGTTACTTGTTTGTTCTGTTCTGGTTTTGGTGATTCTCTGTGAGATAGATCCTAACCCGGATCTGAGTTGGAACTTATGATAGGACGGCGATATTCGAAGCGATATGCGATGGAGTAGTCCAAAGCAATATCAATTTGATAATCTCCACTCGGTTAGGCTCTCTTGGACTATCAATGTCATGACGAGTAATCGTACGTGGCATTATTTTCCGACCTTGAGCTGATCATACTGAGGACCGTAGAACCCTTAACCAATCTAAGCCAATTTAGGAACGTAGTGCGGAAACTATCTGAGTGTAAACTTAAGGTGGTTGTTACGCGATACTACACTCGGACGAGGTCTATTTTAAGAATGTTATCGGTTGGGGAGTAATCCAACGTACCGATGATATTCTAAAGATGGTTGTTAACTCCGGGAACCTCTGTTAGCACCCTTCTGGTTTTTTGCAGGTACAATGAAGACAAACCTTAGTACATACCTGTTTGGGTTGGTGTTCTGTTACCATGACTCCATGCTCGTGATTCGAACCTTTGAACCTGTGTGCTTTGCGTGATCTTGTTTGTGTTTGCTGCATCTACATATTCATCATGATCATCGTCACGACCATTTTTCAAGGAAGACAATTCCGATTATTGCAAATATTGGAAAGAATAAATATTCCTTTTTGTCAAGATTTTTCATGACCGTATTCTCGATGTTGACCATGTTTGCAATAATCGAGTTGTTTTCCTGAAAATGGAGGTGAACATTGCATATCATTGCATCCTCGCATATTCTTGCGTTCATCCGAGTTGTGTGGGAACTCATCCCGGTTGTTTCTTTCCTCAGTTGTCTGTTGATCCGTCAAGCTGACTCCTCACCACAGATACGGTACTAGAGCTGTTATCAGACGAAGAGCTATTAGATTGAGAATGGAACGCCAAGAACAGCATAACATGGAAGTTCGAATGGAAATTGATGAGTTGAAGGCCGGTATGACCAAGCTCACTGAAATGATGCAAGTTCTGATTGCTCGAGGTGAACCACCTCAAAGGACTGTTATCTCTGAAGTTTTGACTGCTGTTGTTGATTCTCATGTTGTCCAACAACCAGCTTCTACTTGGCCAGAATATGGGTTACCTCCGGATTATGTGCCAGTTTCTGCTACTGCTCAGATTGGTGGTCCATCTGTTGTGCCAGTCTTTTCAGCTCCGACTTTTATCGAACCTCAACCTGTTATGCACACTACTGCTCAGACTACTTATCAGAATTCTCCTTTCTTGTACCAAGCTCCTGGTCAACAAGCTGAAAGTCAGGGTGAACCTGGATATATGGATGAAGTTAGAGAGCAATGTTTGACTCTTGAGAAGAGGGTAAGAGGTTTAGAAGGAAAAGATGTCTTTGGTTCTGCTGCTGTAGACATGTGTTTGGTTTCCGACTTGGTTCTTCCTGATAAGTTCAAGGTTCCTGTATTTGAGAAATACAATGGTCACACTTGTCCAAAGATTCATCTGCTGATGTATTGTCGCAAGATGGCTGCATATGCTAAAGATGACAATTTGCTTATTCACTGTTTTCAAGATAGTTTGAGTGGTGCTTCCATGAAATGGTATGTTGGACTTGAGAAGAGTCACATTCGAAGTTGGAAAGATTTATCTGATGCTTTTGTAAGACAGTATAAGTACAATCTGGACATGGCGCCTGATCGTCGTCAACTTCAAAATATGTCACAGAAAGAGAAAGAATCGTTCAAAGAGTATGCTCAGTGTTGGAGAGAGCTAGCTGCTCAAGTGGAACCACCTTTGCCTGAAAAGGAATTAACTGGTTTGTTCATGGACACTCTTCAACCGTTCTTTTGGGAGAAAATGGTAGGAAGTGTTTCATCTGGTTTTTCTGATCTAGTCACTATTGGAGAAAGACTAGAAGAAGGTATCAAGAAAGGTAAGATTACCAATTCTGAAGCTCCTAATGCTGCAAGAAAATCTTTTGGGAATCCTCATAAGAGAAGGGATGGTGATGCTTATGCTGTTTCAACTGAGAGGAGGCCTTATCACTCGCAACAACGATATGTTCAACCATACGTAGCTGCAGTTGCTCCTGTTGTTAAAACTCAACCTGCTCAAACTCAAGCTCAAGGTCAAGCTCGACCAGCTCAAGCTCAAGTTCAGATTCGAGCTCAAGCTCAGGTTCCTCCTCCTGCTGCTGGACAAAATCAGTATCGCAATAGGCCAAACTTTGATCCTATTCCGGTGTCTTATACTGAATTGTTTCCTTCTTTGATTGCGAAAGGTTTAATTACTACTAGGCCTCCGCCTCCTGTTCCAAGTCCTCTGCCGGTTGGTTATAGATCGGATCTCCTCTGTGAGTTTCATCAAGGTGGAATTGGTCATGACTTAGAGCATTGCTTTGCACTGAAAGCTAAAGTATAAGAACTTATCAGGAACAACATCCTTTACTTTAATGACATTAATCCCAATGTTATCAACGATCCTTTGCCGAAGCTTGGGAAGTGAATCTTCTAGAGGACTTCAATTGTCAAATCTTCTTCAAGGCTAGAATATCAGAGGGGACAGCTCATCCTTGTTGTTGATTGATCACTAGGCCATTGTTTCTTTATGTTTGCAACTTTCTTTAATCATATCAAGTTGTTTGCTTTTAAGCTTGTTTGTACTTTCATGTTGATTTTAATGAAATGAGCATTGCTTTGTTTTGATTCAATTTAATTTGCTATTTGCATCTTTACGCTTTACATTTCAAATTCATTTATCTTTTCTCAAAGTTTTACAATGATTGGGGGGAGGATGATGAAAACGAGATACCCATAGTTGTTGTTGGTATGCTTTCAATTGAAACTTGGTTGATGATATACAGGCATTGTTTCAAATCCTAAACACTGGAGAAATAAGGAAGTGAATCCTTTGTTAACCCCTTTGAACCTTGAAGTTGGAGTTTCTTTCTATTCGAAAAAACCCTCAATTTTAATCCGGGGATGGGTAGTTCTCAATTAATTCAAATGTGCATTCAAGTACAAGAGAATCATTCAAGACACCTTTCAAATAAAGGTCGCAATCTCAAATTTTCCTTCATACACATCAAGAAGTGTTGAAGATGTTTCTCAATTCAAAAGCCAATGATGGTTCATTGTAATCATTAAGCCATGCAGTCATTATCTTTCAAAAAAATGATATTGAAAAATTATTGAAAAAAATTAAAGCCTGCTAAGTCAAAACCTTTGAAGGAGACTTAGGCAAAAACCAGGGGCATCCCGCTGGCTGTAAATTGAAATGACACAGTTCAGGCAAAAGTTAGGGATAATAAAAAGAAAGATTTGTCAAGAGGTTATCAAAATTCCTCAGCAAAAATAAGTTGAGTTGACAAAAGTCCTCATTAAAAGGAAGATGTGACTGCTATCTCAAAAATTTCTTGGCTTACAAACCATCTTCATCTGTGCAATTCCAAATATCTTGGAACTTGAATGCATAGGCTGAATTAATTGAATGTAGGACTGGAGTTCATCACGAAGTTGGGTTGGGCACAAATAACTTTGAGCCTATATCCTTTGTTTCATAAACCGTGAACCAGGCCACGTTACAACCTTCAAAATTCCTAATTGAATCCAGGTTTCTTTTGAAAAGCATACTACAACAAGGTTGCGTAAACTGACTCCCAAGTTCTTTACCAATCATTTGTTTTTTTGCTGTTGCTTTATCTTTAATGTTGTCTCAACCGCCGTGTTTTGGCAATATTTTCATTTACTTTACATCAATAAGTTTCCTTCCAAAAATAATTCTTGATTTCAAACTTTGCATTAAAATTACCAAGTTTGTACAAACATTTTTATTTGCAAATAAGCTTTCCTCATCAAGGAATTTTCAAACAGTTAAGAAACTTGGTCGGTGATCTTATCAGGGGCAAGTTCTTCTCAGTTCCCATTATTTCAAGAGTTGTTGCTCAAAGCAAGTTATTCTCAGATTGGGTTGGTCAGAAGATTCTCTGCAAGATGTGTACTGGATTTCTTTTCTCAACATTTTCTCAATGGCTGAAGCTATGATCAGTTTATTCTCTCAACGTTCATTTCAGGAACTGAATCCATGATCAGTTTATTTCTTCTCAACAGTTATCTCAAAGACGTGATTATTTTCTTAGCAGTCATTTCAAGAACTGAAGCCATGAACAATTTATCTTCTCAGCAGTTACTTCAAAGATTTGATTATTTTCTCCAACAGTAATCATGAACTGAATCCATTATCAGTTTACCTTCATCAGTCATTGAACTTGGGGCAAATTTTTTCTTCAAGAATCCCCGAGCAGCTTTGCATGACTTTCTCTCAAAAGATTTTCAAATTGATACAGTTTACCGGTGTGATAGAGATTTGTAGCAGTAGCATCTCTAATTTCCGAGCAGAATGGCAGTGATATATGTGTTGAGGAATCAATCTTTCATCTTTTCACTCCTCTAAGAGTATAAACTGGTTGTCAGCATTTCCTTTCACTCCTCTAAGAGTCTAAACTGGTTGTCATCATTTTTCTCATATTACGTCCTTGGGTGTGTTATTCCCCATGTTTGAAAAGTTTGCATATTTGAGTGTGTTATGCCTCATTATGCGTTTTCTCGGGTGTGTTATTCCCCAGTTTTGTTTACGGTTTCGTAGTTGAGTGTTTTAGTCCTCATTATGCGTATCCTTGGGTGGTTTAGTCCCCATTTTCATAAATGTTTGCATACTGAATGTTTTAGTCCTCATTATGCGTTTTCTTGAGTGTTTTAGTCCTCATATGTATTTCTCGAAGTCTTGTTGTTGTCAACTTCTTACTTTTTTGTTCAAGGTCTAATTTACTTGGCATTTGTCTGTCTCTCCAGAACTTGTTCTTCACCTACTTGTTGTGTCTTCTCAAATATTACACCCTTTCTATCCGATTGCCATTCTCGGATGTCCATAGTGAAGTCATCATTGATTTGATGTACTGTCCCGAACTTTTTTTTCCCATCTCATTCAGTTCATTTCCTGAATGTTGTGATTCACATTTTTATCTGATTGCCATTCTCAGATGTTGTGATCACTTCCTATCCGATTGCTATTCCCGGATGTCCATAGTGAAGTCATCATTGATTTGATGTACTGTCCCGGACTTTTTTTTTTTTTTTTCCATCTCATTCAGTTCATTTCCTGAATGTTGTGATTCACATTTTTATCTGATTGCCATTCTCAGATGTTGTGATCACTTCCTATCCGATTGCTATTCCCGGATGTCCATAGTGAAGTCATTATTGATTTGATGTACTGTCCCGGACCTTTTTTCCATTTCATTCAGTTCTGTTCCTGAATGTTGTGAGTCACATTTTTATCTGATTGCCATTCTCAGATGTTGTGATCACTTCCTATCCGATTGCCATTCTCGGATTTTCATGTTGGAATCATCATTGAGTTGATGTGTTTTCCCGAAATTCTCCCATTTCATTCAGTGCTGTTCTTGAATGTTGAGTTTCACATTTTCATCTGATTGCTATTCTCAGATGTGGTGATTACCCTTTTCCGATTGCTATTCTCGGATATTCCTATTAAAGTCAGTCATGTCATATAGGGATGTTTTTGGTGTACTGTTTCGGAATTTTCTCACTTCATTCAGTGCCATTCCTGGATGTTGTGATGTTTTCTGTCCAATTGTCATTCTTGAACATTTCCACCTCGGCTAAGCCATGTGTTGGTCTCTAGCATGTTGTTTTTCCCGTCGGAGTTTTATGCTCCTTATCCCCAGCGTTATTCTTTTTCATGTGTCGTCTTGTCCTTCACGGATTTCTCTGCATTTCATTTGGTTCCAGATACATTTCATATCATCTCATAATTTTTCTCATATTATTTCATATTACTGTCACATATTTTCTCTACATTTCATATCATTTCATATTTTCTCATAAAGTTTCATATGATTTCATATACATTTCATACGCTTCATACCTTTTCCATATCATTTCATATTGTGCATTTCATTTCATTCCAGTTTTTGGCATCTTAGGTTCAAAAATTGGGTTTTTTTGATATTTAAGTATCTTCCATCTTGTCGAAACGAAGATCTCGATCTTCATTATCTCTGGATTAAAGAAACTTAAATAGGGGCATCTGTCAGACCCTAATTTTTGACCCTAAGATTTTTCGCATCTCATATGCATTTGCATACAAACAAGATCACGCACTGGTTCATTTATCCTTTTTCAGGTACAGGTCTATGCTTTGCAGAGGATCACCATGTTCAATTTCTGTTATTTGTTTATATTTACTAACTTCTAACCAAAATATCAAAAAAAAAAAAAAGTATGTTGCAGTTGCTTCTTTTTCTTCTGTGTTGCAGGATTTCAAAGACAGGGCTGTGATTCCAATTCAGATGCGTTTGTTCAGTCACAATTTGATTCAGATGGACGTTTGACCTAATCTTGGTCAAACTATCAAGAGATTGTTTCAACTGTCAGTTGTGTGGGCCAGTGGTCTGTTTCTCAAACTGTGCGCTTTCAAAAAAAGTTCAAGTTGTGTTGTGTGCGAAGATCATCAGTTTATCAGGCAGTATTCTGTGAGAAGTTTGGTTTCGAATTATCAGGGCTTGAATCAGACAGTTTTCAGATGACAGTTGTGGCTCGAGTTGCAAATTATTCAGTTGTTCAGTGGTTTAGTGTTGGCTACATTCATCATTAATCAGTGGCTTGTGCAAGAAAAAACCAGAAATTTGGTCGTGGGCCTCAAAAACAATCATTTCCATTATTCATTCATCCAATATCCATTTCAATATTCGATTCATAAACCATCTATTTCGATTATCCAAATCATTTTTTATCCATTTATTTCCAAAACATTATCTAATCATTTATCATATTCATATCCCACCGACTTTCCATTTTTTTTTATTTAAATATCCATTTTTATTTTCTTTCCAATTTTCTTTTACCCAATTTTTTTTCTCGTTTCATTTCATTCCAATTATCCAATTTATTATATTAATTCATTACCACAAAAATTATTTTAGAAAAAAATCTATTTCATTTATTTCAAACCCATCCATTTTTTCTTTTTTTCCATAAGTCCATTAACAAACTTACCAAAAAATAATAATAGTACAAAAATGTCCATATATCTCTCCTTTGAGCCCATTCATTCTTTCAAAAAAAATAATAATAATAAAAATTCTTGTTTTACATTATCACTTTTCCAAGCCCCCCACGGGCCAAGCATCATTCACATCACCAAACAGCCTGGCCCACATTACTTTCCATCAACTTTATCACCTCAAGCCAGTGCAATAGGCCAAGCCGTAAATCCCTTGCGCATCAACACTAGCCAGCACCAACGAAACAAGGCAACACAAGCCAAATCCATCATCACAACAGCTTGCAAGTCAAAAGCCAAGAAGTTGTACGCCCTCAGCCTGCCCAAGCAAAGAAAAAGAGCCAGCAAGCTAATGACTTCACCAAAGCCAATAAACAACCAGCCGCATCCTGCATCAATACTTCAAGCATTAAGCCCAACATCAAAAACAACAGCAACAAACACTTCGTACGCCGCAGCCGATGCAAGCCTTATCACCAGCCGTCCAAACCTCACTTCACACCAGCTGCCTCACCTAGTCCAAGCCGCTGCAAGTAAATTATCACGCGCAAGCCCAACTTTACGCCGAGAGCTCATAGCCAACAGTCAGCTTCACAATCAGCCTTAACACACCTGCACACGCGGTACGCACACGAGGACTACACACACCTGAAACATGTAATCAAAACGCAGAGTTCAAAACATGAAAAAACCGTGACGAAAAAAGTTAATTCAAAACGCAGTGAAGCCAAGCACAAAACGCATACCCTCAAACTAAAATCTCAGCAGGACCCTTGCCTCTTCCCTTCTATTTATACAACTTCTTTCTCCTTCATTTTCAAGCTTCAAGAGCCTCTCAAATTGCTGTTCAATTCTATCTCAAATCCAAATTAATTCCCAATTCAAAAATCCCTAATCTCTTTTTGCTTTACTCTCTTTCAAATCTGAAACCAAAGAAATGAAATCTCCAATTCGATTTCCATAAAATCACCTTCAACTTTTTCATTCCCAAAAATGACTTGAATCCCTAAACCGAAAAGATTGAGAGAAGAGAGAAATCGGAAAGAAGAAGAAAGCTTGCGGTTGAGAGAGAGTTCGCGTGATTGAGAAGGAGAAGAGATTTTGTTGTTTGATTGAAGGTGAGCTTCGAGATTACCGCGGTTGTACTATGGAGATTTCCCCTGTTTCTGTTTTTCTCATTCGTGTGAAGAAGAAGAAGATTAATTATTTGTTTTCTTTGTTTTCATTTTTTTTTTTTTTTTTTTTTAATAAAATGTGAAGTTGAGTTAGGTTTGGATCAGTTGCTGATCCATTTTCATCATCCCACCCGCGGCTTTGCCCCATTCTCCATTTCTCTTCTTTTTTTTTTTTTATTAATTTTTCTTTTAGTTGGTTTAAAACAATTCTATCATTTCTTTTTTTGATTTAAAAAGCTTATAGACATTATTTTAGAAAAGTATTGTTTTGAACTCTTATTTTAAAAAAAAGTATTAAAAAAGAATGTTTAGAAAGAAATTTTAGAAAATTATTTTTAGAAGATATTTAGAAAAGAATTTCTTAGGAAGTTTTTTTGAAAGAGTTTAGAAAATGATTTTAAAAATGTTTTGATTTCTTTTATTGGATCTATTTTTGGATCTATTATTTTTCATCTCTTTTATTTTTGGTCAATGAGATCTCCGATTCGTAGATTGTTGATTTCCGATAAGTTTAACCTTCATTATTTCAAATCTATGGATGAATGATCATTTGGATCATTCTCCATACTTTGAGATCGTGATAGGTTGCTTTTCGATGAAATACAACGAAAATCTCGATTAAGATTAGACCATTCTCTTTCTTTTAGTGTGGCATGTTTTCGGAGAACGATCCATTATATCGTTTCTCTAACATGTATTAACACGAATATTTTCCACTTTCATTAGTGGTGGCCGGCCTCATTTGTAGGGTAATTACTCCGTAAATTACTCGGCGATTGCTTAACATAGACCTAAAGTTGTCCCGATTCGGAATGCGATCCACTTGGATCCGGTTGCCTCGAATTTATTTTTCTTTTCGTGGTTGTGCTTGATTAAGTTCATCATACCACTTTATATTGTAAATATTAATATTGTGAATATACTAACATTTAATTAAATCTCTCGCACCTTATCCTTTTACTTTAAATCTCTCGTTCCTTACCTCTCCTATTATGCTTCTATATTCATTCATCATATTGCTTATTGTATATATTATTGTTGCTTGTTATTTTTCATTTGTCTATTTGGACACCAAAAATATTAATAATGGATTAAACATCTAAAAAATGGGTGACTATTATTTTGGACTATGGTTACTATCCCTTGCTTGGAGTTTCGGACTTAGATTCTAGGATCATCCCTTTGCTCATTTGTTATGGATTGAAGACTTCGGCTCCGGTTGAGTTACTTGTTTTTGAAGATGAAAATCCAATTGTCTCAAGGATGCTTTCCATTTGGTTTGACCATTTCTTCCTTTAACTTTTATTTTTCAAGTTCTAGGATAGTCCCTTCATCTCTTCCCATCTTCTTTAATTTTCAAATCTCCTTCCTCTTTTCAAAACTTTTCTTTGTTTTCAAACTTCAAACATTTTCTCAATTAAACCTTGACTTAGGTCATTGCTTTTACTTTTTCATTTCATTTCTTTAATAAATGCTAAACCACATAAGCATATCGAAACTTCTTTCACCAAAATCTTAAAAAACATTCTTCTTCTCATCTCTTCAATCTTTTTTCAAGCAAACCAATTTCAGACTAAAAATGCAGTAAACATTTCAAAGGGTTCCCGTAGAGTACTACGGACAAGTCGGGTGCTTAAAACCTTCCCGATTTGTAACCAATCCCCGTACCCATTCTCTGTTTGATTCCTTGAGCTTTTTAGCTTTTGAGATTCTTTAAGGTTTTGTTCGTTCATTTTCCTTTTTCCTTGTGGAAATAAATAAAAGTGCGGTGGCGACTCTGTGTATATTGAGTTAAGTTAATCAATAGCTTACACTCATGATTTTACCGCTACAATGATTCATTCTTTCTAGCGGAATTATTCGCTAAAGAATGACGACTTATCTTTATATTTTAAAATCAATCTAACACATTGTTTCTTTTCACATTTTGTACCACGAACTACGAGGTTTTGATCTCGCATTGCACTTTGTGGGTACGTAGGCATGAGACAATCGTCTCTTCAAACACAAAAATCTAAAAAAACATTTCTCTTCTCATCTCTTCAATCACTTTTAAAACAAACATTTTTCAAACCAAAAAAGCAATAAATATTTCAAAGGGCTCCCGTGGAGTACCACGGACATTTTGGGTGCGTAAAACCTTCCCAATTTGTAACCTATCCCCTTACCCGTTCTCTGTTCGATTCTTTTAGCTTTTTGCTTTTAGATTCATTAGGTTTTATTCGCTCTTTTTCCCTTTTCCATTTGGAATAAAATAAAAGCGCGGTGGCGACTCTGTTTACATTGAGTTAAGTTAATCAATAGCTTACACTCATGATTTTACCGCTACACACACACATACACACACACACACACACACATATATATATATATATATATATATATATATATATATATATATATATATATGATCTTACCAAATAAAAAGAGCCTTCTAGTTGTTGGCTGCGAACATCACGGTTGATAGAAAGATGAAGGGGGGTGTACCTGCAAGACACTCTGAAGCTCAAGTGAGTTTGGATACAGAGAAGGTAAGAGAGAGAATAATTCAGAATACCTAACCCTTTAGTGAAAAAGGATATTTATATTGAGCCCCCAGCGCTGGACCAAGGTCCTTTCTTGGGCTGGATTAGTTAGGCCCAAGGAAGAACTGTCAAGGTATGCGTAGAAGCGTGTAAGACCTAGCACATGGTCTCTTTCCTGGTCTAACTGCCCATATCTTTCAGGAGATAATGGTGGACAGTTGGATGACATGACGCATGAGGGAGAGATGTGGTCTCCCTAGCACCTATATGATGAGTCGAGGAGGCTGCTCGACTTCTTAGTGGGTTGCCCGCGAGATCGAATTATGCTCGACTATTTTATGCATCTGTCCGACTGACTGGGCCTAGGCCCTGAGGGAATTTGGACCTACGCCTAGCTATGTCTTAGAGGCCCAGTCTAGAACAATTTATATATATATATATATATATATATATATATATATATATATATATATATATATATATATATATATATATATATATATATATATATATATATATATATTTCCATAATTTATATATTTTTGGTTTAAATTTGTATTTTCTACATAAAAAATATAATTTTTTTTGTTTAAACCATAATTTATAACATTTAATATATATATTTTGCATAATTTATATTTTATATTTATTTTTTTGGTTTAAATTTTCATTTTCTTCATTTTCGTTAATTATGGCGGTTTGAACCGCCATAATAGCACATTTTAGCCATCATAATTTTCATTAATTTAGTAAATTAAGACAAAAAATTGGACAAGAGTCTGGGCACATGCTCAGCCTTGTCGGGCCTTAAAATTGCCTATGGTCAGGGACCATTTTGAAATACGTACATACTCATTACTCAGGGACCAATTTGAGAGCATTAGACTAATTTGACAGTTCACTCAATTTTTTACCAAAACGACGTCAAGAAAAATTATATAAAGTAATGTATTGACAAAGTAAAGTAATGTATTAACAGTTTTTGCTATATCAATATATCAGTTTGTGGTATAAAATAATGTATTGACAAGTAATGTATTGGTAAAGTAATGTATTAACTGTTTGAGTTATATGAGTTTTAGTTTGTACGTAGTATCATTTTGTGTTATATCAGTATGTGGTATTTCTAAATACAAAGTATGCATAAAAGCACAATTAACACTCCGATTAATACATTATAATTACAAATATGCATTTGTCACTTTTGGTAAATTGTTGAACTAGTATTTATAGCAGTATCAACGATATCAGGAAGAAAATAGAAGAAGATAATTGGATTTGTGAATGAGGCGTTGAAAAGTGTTGAAAGGAACGAGATGTGGTAGAGTTTTCAACATTGTTGATTTTATAGAATATTTAAGTTAATAAAATAAAAATAGAAATAATATATAGAAATTAGAAAGTATAATATTTTATAATATATTTAATGAGTTGACAATGTCACGTCATAAATTTTAGGGTTATGTCATTCGAATTTGACCTTATTTTGAATGGGGATTAAAATCCTTGATTTGAAAATGAAGAGACCAAAATAAAAATATAAAAAAAATGATAGGAATATTAAAACTGTAGTTTTTAATTTTAGAAGTCTGGGATTTTAATATATTTTTTCTACGTTTTTTTGGTAAAGAGTATTCTACATTCCATCACTATTATCACAACAATTAATAACTTGTACTCGAAACACACAAATTTGAAAAGAAATTATTACTTTAAACATAGATCGATACTCCTACTTAATCAATCGGCCGTCCTACTTTTTAGGTCTAGGATTTTACTAGTACCGTCAGTGTAAATGCAAAAATTGATTCACTAAAATATTGTTTCTTTTGTAAAAAAATAAAAAATAGTACAAACGTTTTTTAATATGTTTAAAACAAAAAAATAATGTGTTTAATATTATTTTCAATCCCACGACTGTTATAATATTTATTTCAGTTTCTTAACCTACAATAAAGTCATTGGATCAACTTTGCATCTGCACTCTCCATTAGACAAAGCACATTCCATTTGCTTTTCACTATGGCTCCCACAAATGAAAAGGTTAGTCACCATGTTCCTGAAGATATCATCTTCTCTATTTTCTCTAAACTACCTTTAAAATCTGTCACTCGTTTTACCTGTGTGCATAAATCCATGACTCTATTATTTGAAAACCCTTTTTTCATCAACTTGTTTGGCAAAACCATGGTTTCCAATCACCATTCGTTATACGATGAAACTTCTCTCCTCCTAAACCATTTTGATAATATCGACCGTCAATGGAAGTTGCATCTCGTCTCTGATGGAAAATTTGAAAGAAAAGTGCAACTGAACTGGCCAAGTCCTTTCAGCCCAAACTATGGTTCTTCTTGCCCTCATATTGTAGGATCTGCTATTAATGGCATTGTTTGTATATATGATACAAAACTTATATCCACTATTGTGTTATGGAATCCAGTTACCGACGAGTTAACTAGTGTTCCTCGGAGTAGGGCTAGATTGTATCATGAGTTTGAAACTGAGTTTGTTATTCATGGATTTGGTTATGATCTTGTTAGAGATGACTACAAAATCATTCGACGTATTGTTTATATCGGAGGTTTTGAAGATTATTGGCAAGCAGCGCCATCGGGTCCTTTGTGGGAGTTATATAGTTTGAAAAACAACTCATGGAAGAAAATTAATGTCGACATGCAACAACGCTACTTGATGAGTAGTGCAGGTGTTGAAGTTTATCTGAATGGATTGTGCTATTGGTGGTGGAAAACAGATCATGAAACATATGTTGTGTCCTTTAACTTGAGCAATGAGATGCATCTTACAACACTCTTTCCCTTTAATCTGCGTGATTTTAAATGGTTTGATAGACATTTGGCTGTGCTAAATGGACATGTTGCTATGATTTTGAGTTATGTAAAGAAATCTTCGCCTTCTTTTAACATATCAATATCAGTTTTGGGTGAGCCTGGTGTAGTGGAATCTTGGACTAAACTTTTTGAAGTTAGACCATTGTCTTGCATTGAGAATCCTATAGGATCGGGCAAGAAGGGTAATGTGTTTTTTAGAAAAGATGATGATGAATTGGTTTGTCTTGATTTATCTACTGGAGTAGTTGAGGAAATTGGTGTTAAAGCTGAAAGATATCGTTCTCAGGTGGTTGTTTATAAGAAAAACTTTCTGTCAGTGGTAGGAATGACTGATTAGTTGTTTTTGTTGCCTAAGCTTCAAGTTTATGTCCTCAAGGTTTACTAGTATAGTTATCTGAATTTAGCATTTTATATGCAAATTTGTTTGTTTGTTTCATGTGGCTTTGTTTTGGTTTTTATTCTTGTTTTCATTTCGATTGTATGAGTAATCTATGTTGAAGGAACTCGTACTTTGTAGACTTTTGATGGTTTTCTAATGAAACTATATCAGTTTTAACTTCAATATATTCCTGCATGTATTATCTTCTTAAATGCATTAGATTAAATATATGTTATTTTATGGAGCAAATAGTCAAATTAGTCTATGTATTTTTTTAATGTTTTTTTTACCTAATCAATGTAGAAACTATTGATATTTGAGAGAGTCGAATAGAACATGTTGGAAGTTGTGATTAAGTGTTTTGTAAAAAGTTGTCTTCGGCTGAGGTGTGTTTGACCTAATCAATATAGAAACTATCGAGAGTCAAATACAATATATAATTGTTGTGTTGAAATCAAAATATAATTTTGTATATTTTGGAGTTGGACCTTGCTTATCTATAAATAGACATTATATAGTAACTCAATTCATTTTTACTGTTAATAGAATTTTTCCTTTTCACAATAAATTTTTCTCTCTTGTCTTTCTTCTTCTTAGTTCATTCGTCTTGACTGTTAATAGAATTTTTCCTTTTCATAATAAATTTTTCTCTCGTCTTTCTTCTTCTTAGTTCATTCGTCTTGAAATCTTAATTGTTTCAACAAATTGATATTAACAAACTCGGGTTGCGATTCAAATAGAATTTATCTTTGCAAATAGAAATACAACATCAATACAATTCTTAGTGAATCTATTGATTTTCAAAGGTGAGAACTATGAGATGTGGGTTGAACAAATGAAAGTCCTTTTCAAATATCAAGATGTGGCTGAAATGACATTGGAAGTGGATGAAGATGGTGTTTGGAAGGTTGCACTATAGAACAAATGAATAAGTATGGAAAAGGTTTGTTCTTGATACATCAATGTGTGGATCCAAACGTGTTTGAGAATATTGTTGAAGAAGAATCTGCTAAAGATGCATGGAACAAGTTAAAGAACTTGTATGGCGAAGTGAAAAACTGAAGAGGGTAAAGTTGCATATGTTAATAAAGCAATTCGAGATGACTCAAATGAAGGAAGATGAATCAGTTTCAGAATTCTTCTCGTGTGTGGTGTTGTTGACAAACTAGATGAATGTGACTGGTGAATCAATCACTGATTTGCAGAAGATTGAGAAAGTGTTGGGATATTTAACTGCATATTTTGAATACATTGTCATGTCCATTGAAGAGTCCAAGAACCTAGATGAGATGAAGGTGGAAGAACTTCAAGCTTCATTGGAGGTTCATAAGATGAGATTGAAGAAGAGGGACTCATAGAGGGAGAATGTGGTTGAACAGGTATTGCAAGCAAGATTAACCAAGAAATGTAGGAAAGAAAAGGCGATGCAGAGAAAGAATCTTGCTAATGATGAGAAGTCAAGCAAGAATTTAAAGAATCAACTGGATTTAATCAAATAAGTCATGGGCAACAAGTATTCGGGGAAGAAAGTTGACATGAAGGAGACGCGGTGTTAGAACTGTCAAGGATTTGGGCATTGCACTCGAGATTGTCGAAGAGAGACGAAATCAAACGCAAAAGATTATCACATAGTGCAATATGCACATGCTAGAGAAGGCGACTTTGATGACATGTTGCTCATGGAAGATACTTAGTCGAAAAATGAACAAACCAACCTGTGGTATCTAAATTCAAGATGTAGTAACCACATGATTAGTAATAAAAACGGGTTTACCAAGTTAGATGAATCAGTTAATAACATGATCAAGTTTGCAGAGGTAGGCACGTCACATCAGGTGGAAAAGGAAACATATATGTGTTAGAAAGGATGATCTAAAATCTAGCATCACTGATGTGTTGTATGTATCATCGACAACAAGTAATTTGATAAACATATGTCAATTACTTGCAAAAGGGTACAGCATGAAGTTGGAAAACTATTGAATGAAGGTGCATGATGGTGAAGAAAGGTTGATTATGAAAGCACCATTGGTAGATGATAAGACCTTCAAAGTAAAGATCAACAAGGTGGATCACAAGTGTCTTGTTTTGACTGTTGTCGAAGACAATAACTGACTATGGCATCATAGTTATGGACACTTAAACTTCAAAGGTCTATGTATGCTCAACCATAAGAATATGGTGTATGACTTACCTCAAGTTAAAGAACCAAGTCAAGTATATAAAGAAAGTTCCAAAGTAAAGCAGGCTAAGAAGGCATTCAAACATGACTTATCCATAAAGTCGAGAGAATAACTAGAGCTTGTCCACTTTGATGTGTTGGATCTTTTAAAGTAAGTTCGAATGGGGGTAATTGTTATTTCCTAACTTTAATAGATGAATTCACTAGATATATGTGGATTTACCTTATTGAAAGAAAAAGTGTGGTATTAGCGCAGTTAAAGAAGTTTAAATTGCATGTCGAGAAAGAAAGTGGATGCAATTTAAAGAAACTGAGAATTGATGGTGGTGGTGAATACACCTCTAGATAATTTTCAAGATTTTGCACTAATGAAGGTATAAATCATGAGTTCATTGCATCATATACACCTCAGTATAATGGTATAACTGAGAGGAGAAATAAAAGTATATTGAACATGACTAAGAGCATGTTGAAAGCTAAAGATATGCCAAAGAGATTTTTGGGTGAAGCAACTTCGACATCAGTATACATTCTAAACATATGTCCATCAAAGAAGATAGTCGAGAAGACACCTTATGAGGCTTGGACAAGGCAAAACCAAATCTTAGTCATTTTAGAGTTTTTGAATCAATATGTTTCAGACATGTTCTTGAACAATTGAGGAAGATGTTAGATGATCGAAATTAGGCTATGGTACTCATATGTTATCATTCGATTGATGCATACAAATTGTACTTGTAACACCCCCTTTCTATACCTAAAACAAGCAATTAAATCACTTAGGCACATATTCAAAATTCCATCAGAGTATATTCGAAATATGGTATAAACGAGTAATGCCACATTATGCTTGAAATTAAAAACATACAACACCTGCTCGTAATAGATTTGCAACAATAGGGTAATTTCCAAACGATAAATAATTATACAGCGGAAACATCTCAACAACATCAAACATATATATTTTCATTCATATATATATCAAAAAGTTGATGCCAACAACAAATATTCATGTATATACAAAATATTCATCCAAAAGATACATGTACACAATGCATCACAAAAATGTCACTAAGCCAACCTAACTACCCGGTGCTACATATCAGAGCCGACCGACCAAAAGATGAAGACGAGCTTCACAAAAATTGTCATCCAGCAACCTACTCTGCAATGCCTCGTAGAGCATAATAAAACAGCAGAAAGGTGAGAAACATTATCATAATAACATTGCATATAATTATATATCTCAACATATAAAATGCACATAAAACGTATTCTCACCACAAATAATTCTTCATCACCTATACACATCGCAACGTGTACTTACACAAATTAAGCATATTCATCATGCACCAATTCACTAATTCACATAACTTACATTATTTATGTTTATTCCACAATTCTATTCATTCCGCATAAACATACGTCTAGTTATGTTTAATAACACATATACATTACAAATGTATAAATCACATACATATACATATATCAAACATGCATATATACAATCAAGTATTTTTCATCACACATACTATCATCTCCATAATACTCCAAATAAACATATGCACATTCATGTTTATTTCTGCATATCATAATTAAAATTATAAAATCCAACTCATAGAGACCGACACACGACTCTATGCAGATGCAATGCGGTACCGACTCAACATTTCAGCAGGTTCACTCAGGAACCAAATGGAATCATCGCTTATTACCTAAAGTAACTCCCCATCGAGCACACGATGTTCCCCATTGCTCACACCCCACATGGGCACACAATGTTTATGGATTGCTCACACCCCACACGGGCACACAATGTTTCTGGATTACTCACACCCCACACGGGCACACAATCTGATCGTTCACACCTCACATGGGCACACGATCTTGTTGTAGTCATCGCTCACACTCCACATGAGCACACGATGATACAACGGATTCACAAAGAATCTCACAGCACAAGAATGCATACATTATGCTTTACATGCAAAATGACACACAACATTCTTGAAAATTCATATAGTATTCGCAACATAATTATGCATTCATCTCATTCAATTAGCAAACATTGACATTCAATTCAACAATGTATTCATTTTCCAAACGGCCACAACATCACATCAACCCACATTTTCATAATTAATTTATTTACGTTTTATCGGAAAAGTCGGGTGAAAGTCGGCTAAAAATTACATTTCTTAGCATCATTAGTTTCTACGCGTTTCTAGCTTCGAATCGATATAAGGAACACTAAAAACGGATACCCGAAACTAAAGCTACGGAATAAAACACAATTTCCACAAAAACCTACAGGCTCGCTGAGCGCCCTCTCGCTCGCTGAGCGAGGAAATCCCTGGAACTTTCGCTGAGCGAGGGATAGCTCGTTGAGCGACCACTTCGATTTCCAGAATTTCCAGTTGCGTAACAGTCAACTCTAAACACCCCAAAACTCCAAAATACATCCATAAACATGATCTAAAGCATATATTTAACATCATACTTCGATTATAACGATTTCTAACCGATTAATCTACCAATTTCTCACATTTTCTCTAAAACCCTAACTATTCATCTTCTCTGGATTTCTATGAAAACCAAAACTCAACCAATCAAACACATATATAATCATACACAATATTAAGATAACAATGCTTATCGCCCTTACCCGATTATACCGATTCCTATGAGCAATCTTGAAGCTTTTCCAACTTTCCATTTTTTCTCTTCTTTTTCTCTTCTCTTCTTTTCTTTCTACTCTTTTTCTTTCTCTTCTTACTAACTTTCTATTTCACTCTTTCTCACTCTCTTATATTATATTTTCTTTCTATTTCCATTTTCTACTCTTTCCAACCAAATATCATTTTCCCACAAAAATACCAATTCTACTAATTTCTAACTTATCACTAATTAACAAATATCTAAAATATCCTCCAAACCAAGTTTACCCGAAAATTCACAAAACGGTAAAATCACATATCACATCAATATATTCACATTAATTTCTCAACATATCATATCATCATGATAATTTCACAAATAAAACAATTATCATACAAATAAAATAAAAGACTCCGCAAAAATTTGGGAAAATCGAATCGGGGTGTTACAACTCTCCCCCACTTTAGAAAGTTTCCTCCTCGAAAATATTACCTGATCCAAACAACTCCGAATACGACTCGCGCATCCTACTCTCCAATTCCCAAGTCATATTGCCTTCCGCAACGCCTCCCCACGCCACTTTCACAAGCGCAATTTCCTTGCCTCTTAGCTTCTTGATTTCACGATCCAAGATCCTAATCAGCAAAGCTTCCACCGTAAGGTTATCTCTTACTTCAACTTCGTCCATAGGAATAACATGAGACGGATCCGGAACATACTTCCGAAGTTGCGAAACATGGAACACATCATGCAAATTCGAAAGATTCGGAGGCAATACCACACGGTAAGCCACAGCACCCACTCGTGCAGTAATCTGATACGGCCCAATAAAATGAGAAGTCAACTTCTTCGACTTCAAAGCACGACCCACACCTGTAACCGGTGTAACTCTCAAGAACACATGGTCGCCTTCCTGAAACTCAAGATCCTTCCTTCTCTTGTCAGGATAACTCTTTTGTCTACTCTGAGAAGCTCTCATCTTCCCACGAATAAACTTTACTTTTTTCATTGTTTGTTGTACCATTTCCGGTCCAACTACCGCTCTTTCCCCGGTTTCATGCCAACACAAAGGTGTTCGACATCTCCGTCCATATAAAGCCTCAAATGGTCCCATACCAATACTCGAATGAAAACTGTTATTGTAGGTAAACTCAATCAACGCTAAATAACTATCCCAAACACCACCTTGCTCTAGCACACAAGCACGAAACAAATCCTCCAACGATTGAATTGTCCTCTCGGTTTGACCGTCCGTTTGTGGATGGTAAACCGAACTCAATCTTAGCTTAGAACCCAAAGCCTTTTGCAAACTTTCCCAAAACCTCGATGTAAATCAAGGATCTCTATCTGATACAATACTCTTAGGAACTCCATGTAACTTCACAATCACATAAACATAAATCTCGGTTTGCTTCTCCAAAGAATAACTAATATCAATCGGAATAAAGTGAGCATATTTAGTAAGATTATCCACAATTACCCAAATAGCATTATGACCTCTTTGTGTATTCGGAAAACCCATAACAAAATCCATCGATATACTATCCCATTTCCATTCCGAAATATCCAACGGTTGTATCAAACCACTAGGCTTCTGATGTTCCACCTTAGACTTCTAACAAGTCAAACACGCATACACAAAATGAGCTACATCTCTCTTCAATCCGGACCACCAAAATATCTTTTTCAAATCTTGGTACATCTTATTCGCACCCGGATGTATACTTAAATTACTCCGGTGTCCCTCTTCCAATATCATCTTTTTCAACTCCACACCATTGGGAATACAAATACGACCACGGAATCTCAAAACTCCAAAATTATCAACCTTGAAATCCTCATTCTCATTCATCATCAAATCAACAAATTTCAAATCCAACTTTTGCTTTTCACAAACGGTTGCAAGAAAATCATTCGTAACACGTAGCATGCCAAGTCTCACGCTTCTCGACGTCATCTCGCAAACCAAACTCAAGTCTCTAAAATTCTCCAAAAGTTCTTATTCTCTTATCATCAATGCGGGCATATGTAACAACTTACGACTCAAGGCATCGGCCACCACATTCGCCTTACCCGGATGGTAATTCAGACCAAAATCATAATCCTTCAAAAGTTCTAACCATCTCTTTTGTCTCATGTTCAATTCCTTTTGATCAAATAAATACTTCAAACTTTTGTGGTCACTAAAGACTTCGAACCTTGCACCATAAAGATAATGCCTCCAAATTTTTAGAGCAAAAACCACAGCCGCTAATTCCAAATCATGCGTAGGATAATTCTTTTCATGCATCCTCAATTGTCTTGAAGCATAAGCCACGACCTTTCCATCTTGCATCAAAACACCACCTAACCCAAACAATGAAGCATCACAAAACACCACAAATGGTTCCGTCGGATTCGGAAAAATCAAGATCGGAGCCGTTTTCAACCTTCTCTTAAGTTCCATGAAACTCTCTTCACACTGAATATCCCAAATGAAAGTTTTTCCTTTACAAGTCAACTGCGTTAACGGAAGTGCCAACTTTGAAAATCCTTCAATAAACCTCCGATAATAACCCGCCAAGCCTAAAAAGCTTCGAATCTCCGTAACCGATCTAGGAACTTCCCATTGCATTACCGCATCAATCTTGGAAGGATCAACACTAATACCACCATCGGAAATAACATGCCCGAGAAAACTTACCTTCGACAACCAAAACTCGCACTTTGACGACTTAACATACAATTACTTTTTTGTCAAAATCTGTAACACAATCTTTAAATGCTTTTCATGCTCTTCTTGAGACTTAGAATAAATCAAAATGTCGTCGATGAACACAACCACAAAACGATCCAATTGTTCATGAAAAATACGATTAATGTATTCCATAAACACACCCGGCGCATTAGAAACTCCGAATGGCATCACAGAATACTCGTAATGACCATACCATGTCTTAAAAGCCATCTTTTGAATATCCTCCTCTTTCACACGAATCTGGTGATATCCTGATCTCAAATCAATCTTACTAAAAACATGCGCGCCAACCAATTGGTCCATCAAATCATCGATCCTCGGAAGCGGATACTTGTTCTTAATTGTCACCTTGTTCAACTATCGATAATCAATACATAACCGCATACTTTCATCCTTCTTCTTTACCAACAATACCGGCGCACCCCAAGGAGAAACACTCGGCCTAACAAACCTCTTATCCAACAAATCATTCAACTGCTCCTTCAATTCTACCAACTCTGAAGCTGACATATGATACGGTGCCATCGAAATCGGCATAGTACCTGGAACTAGATCAATAGAAAACTCGACTTCTCTTTCCGGGGGTACATCCTTAATATCATCCGGAAACACTTCTGGAAAATCACACACCACTGAAAACCTACTTTTCTCCACTTCGCTTTCCACTGACAACGATGCAAACAAACCAAACAACTAAGCTTCGTCCACTAAAAGTTTCTTCAACTCTTTCATGGATAGGAAACTCTCCTCTTCATCATCATCCAAAGAAGGAAACCTTACTGACTTATGATAACAATCTATATGAACTCGATTAAATTGAAACCAGTTCATACCCAAGATCACGTCCAAACCTTCCAACGGCAAACAAACTAAATCCATACAAAATCTTTACCATACATGGTCAAAGAACAACTTACACACACCAAAGAAGTAGTTACCGACCCTGAAACAGGAGTCTCGATAACCATCCCACCACCCCAAGAAGACATAAACAATTTCAAACACTTAGCGCACTCAAGAGAAATAAACGAATGAGTCGCTCCCGTATCAATAATAGTAACTAAAGGCGTACTATTAATAAAGCATGTTCCTTTAATCAAACGGTCTGCACTAGTAGTGTCCTTCCCTGCTAATGCAAACACCTTTCCGCCCGCCTGAGCTTGCTTTGGCTTAGTACACTTAGTACTAATGTGACCAACTTCTCCACAATTGAAGCACTTCACAACATTCCTCATACACTCTGTAGCAACATGTCCAAGACCTCCACAGTTTGAACATTTCACAATATTCTTCCCACACTCAAAATACTTGTGGCCCAAATCGCCACACTTGTAACACTTAACGGGACCAGAACTCCCTCCACCAGATCTCCTATCAAAGTTTCCCCTATGTTTGCCCTTATCAGCGGGTGTCACATAAGGTCCACTTCTAGCTTGTTGCTTCCATTTCCTCTCATTCATACTCTTGTAATGTGTAGAACGAGCTTTGCTATCTTCTTCAAAGATTCTACAACATTTAGTCAAATCAAAAAACCTTCTAATCCTCTGATATCCTACAACTTGCTTAATCTCAGGACGCAAGCCATTCTCATACTTAATACACTTAGAAAACTCAGCTGTAGCAGCAGCATAATGAGGATGAAACTGAACCAACTCCACAAACTTAGCAGTATAGTCAACCACTGACATACTACCTTGCTTCAGCTCAAGGAATTCCATCTCTTTCTTTCCCTTCACACTCTCAGGGTAGTATTTTCCTAAGAACTCAGTACAAAAAACTTCTCATGTTATCTCTTCATCATCCTCCTCAAGAGTTTGACTTCTACCGACCCACTAATCATCGGCTTCTTCCTTCAGCATGTGAGAAACAAGCCTCACCTTACTCTCTTCAGCACAGTCCATGACTCTGAAGATTCTTTCAATTTCCTTCAACCAATTCTGAGCACCATCGGGATCGAATCTTCCTTTGAAGACCGGCGGTTGATTCTTCCTGAACTCATCATTAGCATTCACATTCGGAGCTCCCTGCACCGCCCTAGCCATTGCTTCCAAAGCAGCAACCATAACATTGTCGTTTCTACCAGCCATATTCTGATTGTTCCCAAAGACAACAACAAGATTAAACAAAAGTTCAATCATAACAACATCAAGACAGACACAAATGACTCGAACACTGGCTCTAATACCACTTAATGTAACACCCCTTTTCTATACCCCAAACAAGAAATTAAATCACTTAGACACATATTCAAAATTCCATCAGAGTATATTCAAAATATGGTATAAAAGAGCAATGTCACATTATGCTTGAAATTAAAAACATACAACACCTGCTCATAATAGATATGCAACAATAGGGTAATTTCCAAACGATAAATAATTATACAGCGGAAATATCTCAACAACATCAAACATATATATTTTCATTCATATATATATATATATATATATATATATATATATATATATATCAACAAGTTGATGCCAACAACAAATATTCATGTCTATACAAAACATTCATTCAAAAGATACATGTACACAATGCATCACAAAAATGACACTAAGCCAACCTAACTACCCAGTGCTATATATCAGAGCCGACCGACCAAAAGATGAAGACGAGCTTCACTAAAATTGTCATCCAGCAACCTACTCTGCAATTCCTCGTAGAGCATCATAAAACAGCAGAAGGGTGAGAAACATTATCATAATAACATTGCATATAATTATATATCTCAACATATAAAATGCACATAAAACGTATTCTCACCACAAATAATTCCTCATCACCTATACACATCGCAACGTGTACTTACACAAATTAAGCATATTCATCATGCATCAATTCACTAATTCACATAACTTACATTATTTATGTTTATTCCACAATTCTATTCATTCCGCATAAACATATGTCTAGCTATGTTTAATCACACATATACATTACAAATGTATAAATCACATACATATACATATATCAAACATGCATATATACAATCAAGTATTTTTCATCACATATTATCATCTCCATAATACTCCAAATAAACATATTCACATTCATGTTTATTTCTGCATATCATAATTAAAATGATAAATTGCAACTCATAGAGACCGACACACGACTCTATGCAGATGCAATGCAGTACCGACTCAACATTTCAGCAGGTTCACTCAGGAACCAAATGGAATCATCGTTTGTTACCTAAAGTAACTCCCCGCCGGGCACACGATATTCTCCATTGCTCACACCCCACATGGGCACACAATATTTATGGATTGCTCACACCCCACACGGGCACATAATCAATGTGAATAAATCACCCATCGCTCACACCCCACACGGGCACACGATGTTTCTGGATTGCTCAGACCCCACACGGACATACAATCCGATCACTCACACCCCACATGGGCACACGATCTTGTTGTAGTCATCGCTCGCACTCCACATGAGCACACGATGCTACAACGGATTCACAAGGAATCCCACAACACAAGAATGCATACATTATGCTTTACATGCAAAATGACACACAACATTCTTGAAAATGCATACATTATTCGCAACATAATCATGCATTCATCTCATTCAATTAGCATACATTGACATTCAATTCAACAATGTATTCATTTTCCAAACGGCCACAACATCACATCAACCCACATTTTCATAATAAATTCATTTACGTTTTATCAGAAAAGTCGGGTGAAAGTCGGCTAAAAATTACATTTCTTAGCATCATTAGTTTCTACGCGTTTTTAGCTTCGAATCGATATAAGGAACACTAAAAACGGATACCCGAAACTAAAGCTACGAAATACAACACAATTTCCTCAAAAACCTACAGGCTTGCTGAGCGCCCTCTCGCTCACTGAGCGAGGAAATCCCTGGAACTTTCGCTGAGGGACCACTGCGATTTCCAGAATTTCCAGCTGCGTAACAGTCAACTCTAAACACCCCAAAACTCCAAAGTACATCCATAAACATGATCTAAAGCATATATCTAACATCATACTTCGATTATAACGATTTCTAACCGATTAATCTACCAATTTCTCACATTTTCTCTAAAACCCTAACTATTCATCTTCTCTAGACTTCCATCAAAACCAAAACTCAACCAATCAAACACATACATAATCATACACAATATTAAGATAACAATGCTTATCACCCTTACCCGATTATACCGATTCCTAGGAGCAATCTTGAAGCTTTTCCAACTTTTCCTCTTTTCTCTTCTTTTTCTCTTCTCTCCTTTTCTTTCTTCTCTTTTTCTTTCTCTTCTTACTAACTTTCTATTTCACTCTTTCTCACTCTCTTATATTCTTTTTTCTTTCTATTTCTATTTTCTACTCTTTCCAACCAAATATCATTTTCCCACAAAAATACCAATTCTACTAATTTCTAACTTATCACTAATTAACAAATATCTAAAATATCCTCCAAACCAATTTTACCCGAAAATTCACAAAACGGTAAAATCACATATCACACCAACATATTCACATTAATTCCTCAACATATCATATCATCATGATAATTTCACAAATAAAACAATTATCATACAAATAAAATAAAAGACTCCGCAAAAATTTGGGAAAATCGAATCGGGGCGTTACAATACTCACCAAATAATAAAATTGCGATCAGTCAAGATGTTCTTGTGGATGAAAGAAAAGGGTGAATTGGGCAATGGTTAGTTCGACATGAGCAAGATACAATCACAATTGTGTTTAAAGAAGGCCAACAAACTGATGTCATAATCAATCGAAATGAAGAGCCACCTAGAAAGAATGTTAAGAGATCGGCTAGAACAAGAACCGAGTCGACAAGACTAGATGGATGTGAGAAATTTCCAAATCAAGTCGTCGATGCAGATGGTGGCCTAGTATAAGAAGTAATGACGATGGCTAAATCAGAACCAATCAATTTAGATCAAGACATGAATTATTCAAATTGGTTAGCAACCATGCAAGAAAAACACAGGGAAATCGAGAAGAATAAAACCTGACACTACTACAAAAAAGACATTTGGTAACACCATATTACAATGGTCTTCCTATTAACCGTGGTAATAACTCTTTTTTGAGCTTTTTTTTGTATTTACTAATAGACATTTCACTACGGTCATAGTTAACAACCGTAGTGAAATGTATCTGGAGTGAAAGGGTTTGAATCTCAACACCAACAATTTTCCGTTTATCGTGACATAATGGGTTTGACCTTGTATATCCTCACGGTGCTTATAATCAATTGTGGTGTAAGATGTAATCATTTGATCACGGTTCATTTTATCAATCGTGGTGAACAATGTTACATATTTATATATAAGCAAAAGTATATCTTGTTTCAATACATAACAGTTTGTCGCATCTCGAAAAATACGATCTTACGAACGCATCACACGCTTGCGGACGACTTACATAGTCGTCATCTAACTTTATTTATTCCGAAAAAGAAATAGAAATGTCAATAAAACCACTAAAGATGAGAAAGATATGATCATCAGTAGGACTCGTACAGTATAAAATTTGGTTGTTTTATTTTGGAGGTGGTGGTTGATTGTTTGTCCTACATAATTTTAGACAATACGACAAAATGTTTAAAAAGGAGAGATATAGTCTTTAACTCGATCTGATAAAAGAAATTTGGCAATTTTTTCAAAACTCTAAAACAACATTGTCTTTGTTCAATTTGGAGAAGGTGTTGGTTTTAGCAGGGAATGGATTTAATGCCTTCAATCCGTTGGTGCATTAGTAAAAAAGAAAATTTGATCTAGAGAGAAATGTACTAAAGGTATTGAAATTAATAGTTAGCCAATCCCTTCTCCCTTTAGAGTGTTTGGTTCATGATGCAAAAGACAGGAAAGCTGAGCATGTTTTTTTTATTTAATTTGGTGTTTCTTGTTGCCCATATTACATTAATTGTTTGGTTGTGAGGGGGCTTGCTGTTTTGGAAATCTGTTGGCTGCTGTTAAAGAGATTTTGCTCCATTTTTCAAGATTTTTCGGAAGCAGGCAGTCTTGCATTGTTTGCTGTTAATTTAGAAACTTCGGCTGTGCTGGGTGTATTGGTGGAGTAACAGTGACTTTGCTGTTAGTTTAGGGTGGGGGGTTTTGTTTTGCTGTTTTTTCAGTCTACCCTTTGGATACTAATACGATACTGTCTTGATAGTAGGAAACTCCAAAACAACCGGTTTGATTGTGTATCAAACCAGGGTCCCATGAATTATTATAAAAAAGATAAAGCATACTAACAAAATAAGAAAATGGCCCGTAAATAAAGCAAATGGGAAACAACTAAATAAGCACTCCTTTAAAAATGAACATTATCCAGTAGCATTGATCAAGCACCATGGATGCCGCAAAAACATTTTTATTTTGAAAACTATCCTATATTAAGCCTTCTAAAAGAGCAGCTCTTTAGTAACAACCTCAATCAAACCAACGTTGGTTGAAACCCAACCATTATAATAAAACACAAAATACAACATGTTTAAGCATCATCAAGAGCAAGGACTCCTGGTAGTGGCTTCCCCTCAAGAAGCTCTAAGCTGGCACCTCCACCAGTAGAGATGTGGCTCATCTTGTCTGCTAGTCCAGCCTTCTCCACGGCGGCTACAGAGTCACCTCCTCCAATGATGGTTGTTACTCCTTTGCCACTTATTTCTGCCAGTTTCTTGGCTATGGCCTGCACACAAATACAAGGGAATAATCATCAATCACTAGTGCAAAACTACATCAAATCAAAATTTAAAAACTTATTTTTCAGCTTGTACCAGTCACATAAGTGTGTAACTGTTTCAACTTCAACAAAATAAAAAACTAATCCAAATACACAAGTTCATGATAGGTTCATGAAGGATTCATGTTTACAACAGATAAATGAACTGCCGATTTGAAACTATCGTGCAATAACTCAAAAAATAGTTAATGATTTATAAGAGCACATTCAATTCAAAAATAGTTAATGATTTATAAGAGCACATTCAATTTAAAAATAGTTAATGATTTATAGACATTCAATTCAAAAACGCAAATCAGTCATACCTCAGTTCCTGCTGCAAACTTATCAAACTCAAAAACACCCATTGGTCCATTCCAAATGACGGTTTGACTCTTGTCCAATGCTTCGTTAAATGTTTTGATGGAATCAGGTCCAATATCCAATCCCATCCATCCATCAGGGATGCTTGATGCTGGTACAATCTGAACACAAACAAAGAAAGCTTTGAATATCTATAAAGATTTCCTTGATAGAAAAATTGTCAAAACATCAATGTTGACAACCATTTGATAGTGTCTGTAGACATAATACTAAACCCAACTCCCACAAAAAGCTTAGTATACCTTGTCGTTAGCATCAGCAGAAAACTTGTCAGCTATAACAACATCGGTTGGAAGCAAAAGGGAAACTCCTTTAACCTTGGCTTTCTCAATAAGTGAAGTTGCAAGATCAAGCTTGTCTTCCTCGACAAGAGAGGTCCCAACTGAATAACCTTGAGCTTTGTAAAAGGTAAAAACCATTCCTCCACCAAGCAAGAGAATGTCAACCTTTTCCAACAAGGATTCAATAACTCCAATCTTGGAAGACACCTTAGAACCACCAACAATGGCAGCAAAAGGTTTCTTGGGGTTTGACACGGCTCCAACTAGATAATCAAGCTCCTGGAACAATTGAACATAACCGAATAATCAACAATTACATCAATTTCCAAATATGTGTTGTCATTGCCGACAGCAGAAAATAGTACTCTTCAAATTCTGCTACAATACATTGCCGACAGCAGAAAATAGTACTCTGTTCAAATTCTGCTACAATACATTGCTATGGCCACTATTTGTCAATTAGTGATAGGATAGCAGAAAATAGAGGATTGTTAAGATTTCACTATGCAAATAGTGCTATAAAGGCTATTAGAAACATTTTGTACTAAATAGTAAATAGTGTATCACGAAAAACGTAGGGGTTTGTTCAAATTCCACTATGATATAGTGCTAAATAGTTAATTAACAACATTGAATACATATCATGAAACAATAATGACTTTCACTATAGCACAGATAATGCTATAGCCGCTAATTAACAACACTATCAAATATAACATAGAAATGCATTTATTCCCAACATACCTTCTGCATAAGGAATCCTGCAACAGAGGGCTTCAAGTATTTAGCAACACCTTCTGTAGAAGCATGAGCACGATGGGCAGTGCCAAAAGCATCATTCACATAAAGATCAGCAAGGGAAGCCAACTTCTTAGCAAATTCAGGATCATTCTTCTCCTCTTCCTTGTGGAACCTCACATTCTCTAAAAGCAAAACACCACCTTCTGGAATTAGTGCAACCAACTTCTCAACCTCCTCACCAATACTGTCACCAGCAATCTTAACCTATAATAACCAAGAGAAATCAACATAATCAAAACACAAAGTAAACCAGAAAATAAGAATGGCTCGATAGAATCCGAAAATAGAACAAACAGATCAGTTTAGTAAACACACACCTCGGTTCCAAGAAGTTCAGACAACCTTGGTACAAGAGGCTTCAAACTGTATTTAGGTGTCACACCCTTTGGACGTCCCTGGAAACAGCACATTTAAGAAAGAAAAAAAACTTCAATTCACTATTACTACTGCTATCAGTCACTACCATCACACTATTATAATATTCATAGTTTCTAAAACTCTTCATCACTAAATCTAAACATTCAATTATGCAAAACAATCCAAATTAAAACAAAAAAACCCATACCCATTACTTCAACCTTTAAATCAAAATATTTACCGGATCTAACTCAACTAGAAAATTAAATTAAATCACAACAAAAGCCATAAGAATATCTAGACATAATTTTCAAAGCTACTATTACTATTATAATAACAAAACCAAATGTTAGGAGAAAGATGGGTTACCAGATGGGAGGAGAGGATGACTTTAGCCCCATAACCAGTCAAGTACTTGATGGTGGGAACAGCAGCACGGATTCTGGTATCATCAGTGATGTTCAAGTTATCATCCAAAGGAACGTTTAGATCAACCCTAACGAAAACCCTCTTTCCCTTCAAATCAGCTTCCTTCAAAGTTCCAACGCTTCTCTTAGTCGCCATTTTCTTCTACTTTTCACAAATCTAAATCAATGAATCAATCACGTTCAAATTCAACCAGAAACAAAAACGGATCAGAATCCAAAAGAGGAAAACGCAGTAAAAATTTGAGAGATTGGTGGCGGGACTTACAATGGATTGGTTGAGATCGGAGTTCGAACAGGGAGTGTAAGAAGAAGGAAGGTTCTGGAAGATTTATAGAGAGAAATGAGACTCGTGCGAATCGCACGTGTGAGATGGTGTTTGTGTTTTGGTTTTCGTTGTTTGGGAAACGCTTTTTCTTGGGTGACACGGTGGGCGCAGTGGAACTTATAATCTGTGGACTATTTTATCTAGAGAATTCACTTGTTTGTATTAATTTATAGAAATTAAAAATCTACTATTTGTTTGTATTGATTTATAGCATTTAATATGACACCTTAATAACTTTTTAACTTTTTTTTATCATTAATTGAAACTTTATTCTTTAATCTTAAAACATTTTTTATATTTCTTTTTTATATAAAATTTGAGATTAATCATTTAAATTGTTTAAGATCATAATATAATAGGTTGAAAGTTCTCTCTAAAAGATTTAACATTAACCGAGTATTTGAGCTCGAGTGATAAACGAACTCCTGCTAAGGAACGAAGATTCGGGAAATATCGAGAAAAAAAAAAGATTTAACACTGTTGTGTGTTCATAATTGAATTTGAATTCAAGATTTATGATTAATCTAAAAGAGATCCTGACATTGATTCCTTATTTCTAAGAAATATCTCTTACATATTTATTTTCGAAAATGAGATTTTTTACATTTAAAAGATATATATAATTTTGATTAAAATAATTTTACATGCCTGTGAGCTGCTAGCTTATAAATATTAATTTAATCTTGTATTTATAATGTTGAGTTTAAATTTTAAAGTTGTGAAATCACTATTAATTTCATTTTAATTAATAATAAATTATTTATCTATAATTATACAATAGTAAGTATTGTATTCAAATGGGGGCATGTGTATTTGTTTTTTCACGCTCGTTAAAAAATATAAATGGTATTTTAATTTTAATTATTTATATAATAAAATTAGCGAATTAAATTCTCTCACTCTCATATTTAAATGTGTCATTCCCATCATATTTGTCCAGTATAGACGGCTTTTCTGTTGATTTTGATATCTTTCATTCTAAAATTCTCACAGTTAGTGGATGTTTCGGCTGCATATTTCTATTTGGCTCTCTACTTAAGCGGGGGAAGGGGTGTGACTACCTCGGTATCCCCGGAGCTCTAGGAAAGAGACTGGTGTTTTTTTGCTCCTATATCAATCTTTGATGTATCCTCTTTGATGTAACTTTTTAAACAAAGTTTTCGCGAGGTGGAACATAATGGAGGCTTGCTTCAAGGCCTTGCAGTCTTCCTTCAAGTGCGCTTGAATTTTGCTGTCGAGCTATGTTATCATGTTGCTCAATAGTATGTTAGCACCTTGCACTCTGAGGTTTTCTTGCAACACCTAAAGGCTATGTAACACCAAGAGGTTATGCAAGGCTTCTAATGGCAAAACTGGAGACGGGACTGGAGGATTGATTGAAGTGACTTGAACATGTTTGATTATCTATAGAACTTGGATCATATATGGATGTAACGAAGTCATTGCTCCAAGATTTATGATGCCATGCGGAGGAGAAAGAGGTGGTTGATTGACAGTTGCTAGAGAAGCAACGACTTTACACGTTACAGTGAATCATGTAACTATAAATCCAACCATCACTTGAAGTCGTAGAAATATGAGATTTGGAATTTTGAGGAATCAAAATTGGGGTGATGCTTGATTGAATCCAAACACGTTGGATCATCGAATTTGATTCAAGATATTCTTGATTCGGTGATCTGAGAAAGTTACGAGGTGATGAATTAAAGAACAAACGTGAAATCACAGAAATCAAAGGAATCTGAAGTCGATTCTCACAGACAGTGTCACTATTTTTTTCAGAAATCATAAATGATTTTAAAAACACAGGTGATAGTGGATCAAAGCTTGAGATGCGATGGAGTGAGGGATTTGTAAGGTTAACACTCATACATTCAAATTCATGTGTGAGGAAGAATAATAGAGTGAAATTGAATTTGAAATTTATTATCTCAATTTGGCGTCTTCTTTATACATGAAGAAATATAAATAACCAACTCACTATTTATTAAAAGTGAATTGTGGAGAAACGTTAGATATATTTGTTGTTGAGATCCTTTTTATTCACAATATCATTATTCTCATGTGTTAATATATTCTGAAGAAAAAACATGATTCTTTTTTTATTGTCAATAGAAATCAATATATACAGTAACATGTTAAAAACTCTTCATTTTTCTATTTTTCTATTTTTTATTTTATTTAAATATAATACATTTCAAATTTACTTAACTACGCAACGCAGATAATAATTATTTATTTATTTATTTAAATTGAGAGGATTTTTAAAAGGTTTGGCACCGGATATTTTTAAAAACAACAATTAGTTTTTATATTTCATATAAAGTGAGTTTATCACTATAAATTAAATATAGTAGGGGTAACAAGTATTATTTATATTTAAAGATCAATTCCAACAATTAAACTACATTAAAAAAACTATCATTTAAATTTTATTTGGAAGAGAGAATATTAAAACACTATGTATCTAGTTTAATTTATAAATACAAACATCATAAAAATCAACAACAAAAACTGTAGAATCAAAACCAAAAAAAAGCACGAAAAAATAATGTGTGTTCTAGAACATTCGATGAATTGGGAAGAAAACAAGCGTAAAAACATTCAAAGTTCGCAAAGGAAAGGACGGAAAAGAGAAATTCCAAAGGATATTCCATTCAGCATATCGCTCTTTCATTTATTTTATTCTTCTTTCAATTTTAAATTGTTAATGTAATTAATAATATACAGTTATTAACTGCTTTTATTATACGCAACTTTGGGACCTACTTTAGGCTCGTCTTATATATCATGCCAACTGACGCAACATTTTCCATATTTCTTTTTTTAAATAAATATTCTGGTCTTCTTGAAAGTTACCTATCAAAAAATTTACTCTTTAAATGCCATGGCAATAAACAAATAACCAGTTTTTTTTCAAAACATGCAAGTTTTGAAAAAGAAATACTTATATTATAGGTACAATACAAACCCAAATAAAAATCATTTAAACACGGTCGTAAGAGGCATATTATTTAATTATTTCAAAATATATAAATTTAATTATTTTCTCTTTCTTATTATACTAAATTATAATCTTATAACTTCTCCATTAATTTTTCCCTCCAAATATTTTAAGATTAAAATTGATAATTTAACTTATCAAAGTTATAAATAATCCACTTTCTTTTAAAATCTATATATTTGTATTCTTCTTTATCTATATATATATATATATATATATATATATATATATATATATATATATATATATATATATATATATATATATATATATATATATAAAACATGAAATCACTTCTAAATTACTCTTCTTCTCACAATTCAATTATTGTTATTAATTTTATATTATCCTCTTTACGATGCAATATTATATTCTTTAATTTCTCTCATTTCATTTCTTTGTTTTGTTTTTGTTTTTATCATGTAATTTTTTCTTTAACTTCTTCCATTATCTATTTCTTCTACCTAAATAATTATTGCAACTTCTTAAAATCCATCACAATAGATATGTACTCCAAATCATAATATGTAATCCTCTCTATTATATACTGTTGTTGTTTTTTTCTATTCTTATTTGCATATTTTCATACATGGTAAAATTGCAGATAGAATTAACATATAATTCACTATATATTATTTAATTGTCAATAAAAAATTTATATTATTTAGTTTTTATCGAAATTAAAATGTCACAAGAGTGTTTAAAATTACACCTAGAAATAGAATTAAGATAATGTTCACTTATTGTCAATAAATTTTTGACATTTAATATTTTAAAAAATATGAGACTGCTCATGGTTGGATATATTTATATCAAATAATAGGTTATAAAATTTAGGGATTTGATATTTATTATGTTCACAAATATTTATTAATATCATATTTACGTTTTTTATTGTTTGAATTAAATATAACAATCTATAAATAAAAATAAATGAATAACCACCTCCACTAACTCATTAATTAAGATTAATGAGTTAATTCATATTTATAGCAACTTTTAATATTTTTAAATTATTTACTGTATTAATTTTTAATTATTGATCTTGAAGCTCTATTAATTTCAATGTTGTTTATTAATTTTATGTTATTATATTATTCATTTTTTATCTTTCTTTATTTCTATTAATTTCAATGATTGTGTGTCTGTGTGGGGTGTGAGCAATCAGATTGTGTGCCCGTGTGGGGTGTGAGCAATCCATATACATTGTGTGCCCATGTGGGGTGTGAGCAATGGGTGAACATCGTATGTCCGACGGGGAGTTACTTTAGGTAACGAGCGATGGTTCCAATAAGTTCCTGAGTGAACTTGAGATGATTGAGTCAGTATCACATTGCATTTGCATAGAGTCGTGAGTCGGTCTTTATGATTTGCATTTATCGTCTATAATTGAGAATTGGTTAATAAACATGAATAATGTATGTTTATGCGGAGTGATAGAAATTGGTGAATAAACATGAATGTATATGTTTATATAGAATGATGTGAAATTGTGAAATTGTGCATGATGAATATGCTTGGTTTGTATATAACATTGTGATGTATGTGTGTGATGAGTAATGAATTGTGGTGAGAATATGTATATGTATATTTTTATGTTAAGATATATAATTATATGCATTGTTATTATGATAATATTTCTCACCCTTCTGCTGTTTTATGATACTCTATGAGGCATTGCAGAGTAGGTTTGTTGGAGATCTTTTTATGAAGCGTGTCTTCATCCTTTTGGTCGGTCGACTCTGATATGTAGCACCGGGTAGCTAGGGTTGGCTTGATGCCTTTTTGTGATGCATTTGTAAATGTATATTGGTGATGAATGTTTATGTAAACATGAATTATGTGTGGATCAAACTTTATTTTATATATATATATATATATATATATGTGTGTGTGTGTGTGTGTGTGTGTGTGTGTGTGTGTTTGATGTTGATTAATGCTTAGTTTTCGCTGTTATTTTTATGTTGAAGTATGAATGTAAGGATTAAATTCCTCTATTGCAAGTTACCCCATTGTTGCATATCGTTAAATGAGCAGGTGTTGGATGTTTTAATTTCATGTATAATGTGACATTTCTCTTTTATACTGTGTTTTAATTATACTCTGATGAAATTTTAATATGTACCTAAATGATTATTTGGTTATTTGAGGTATAGAAAGGGGGTGTTACACATCGCACAGGTAGACGACTAGTATTTTTCATATTTGTGCGTAGCTAAATGAGTTTCATTTATGTTTATGACCGTTTTTTGTTTTGATATTACTTGTTTGAATGGCTTTTCTTTTTTATTTTTAATAATATTTTTTAAAAAACTATTTTAAAAAGTGTTTTATAAAAAGAGAATAAATATAAAAATATTTTGTAATATACTTTTCGAGAATTTTTCAATTTTCTTTTTGTAGATGATAAAATAAAAAGTTTATTTGATTAACTGGTTTTTTTTTTAAATTATTTTATTAACTAATATAAATTGAATTTTTTTAAAAGTGAATTTTGAAGACCATGTTAATCCATTGAATAGTGATTTGATGATAAAAAATTGACATATATTTCTGAAGGTGCAAAAACACACGGAAGAGGGGTTGGAATTGAGTTTTCAAAAATAAAGACAATGAACACTTTGATTTATCCTGGTTCGTTTGAACTCAAACTACCTCCCGTTCACCCGTCAAGGTGATTTCGCCTCACTCAACGAGGTCTTAATGCAATATTCAAATGTTGAATAAAATCACTAAGACCTATTGTCAAAGTCTTATTGAGTTTACTAACTACACTAGTCACTCAAGGAACAATTACAAAAACAATCAAGAGTGTAACAATAATTTGCTTCTAGTAAGCTATATATCACAACTGTGATAGTTTTTACAAACGAAAAGTATATTTAAGAAATCGGTTTGTAAGCTTCGCACGAGAGAGTGAGTAAGAGGAACCGAATTTCTTCAAATGCTTCCTTTATATAGATTTGAGAAGAAGAGTCATTGGAAACATCTTGTGATATTTTTTTATGTATGATAATTGCCATTAAAACCTTCAAAAAATAAATATTTTTTTCTTCAGCCATAAATACCGATTCTTTAATTAATGTCCTTGATTATGAAGTTTAGAAGATGTGCTCCAAATCAGAGTGAAATTTCGTTCGCAATTGATCTTGTGTGTGTGATGAGAAGTTTTGTTATCTTGAGGTCAGATCTTCTTTGAAGCAGACAACTTCACTTTAGAAGATATTTAAGCTTCTTAGAGCATTTCTATTCGCAAGAACTTCTGTCCTGCACATAGAATATAATAGTTTTATGTATCATATTTTGTTCTTAAAATAATTGTTATCATCAAAACTTTAATAGAGAGATAGAATCAAAATCTTATTCTAACAATTTCAAATCTCGATTAAAAAAAAAGTTATATCGATCAATTTTAAATTTTAGATTGAAAATATTTAGATATATATCATATTTATGATAATTTTGGGGTAAGCCCAATATACCATATAAGAAAAACTAAGTCCACCATTTTTACTCTTTTACCCTTCTTACCACGTGTCACGCTGGTGGACAATTGGAAAATTTGAAAACACACTTCTTCTTTTCAAACACACTCTACCAACTACTTTTATTCTCAATTTTTATAATTTTTTCTCTCACCCTTCCCACATTTTGAAATTCAAAACACATCTTCTCTCCCTCTCTCTTTCCTTTCTCTTTGTCTTTTTCTCTTTCTCTCTTCTTCCTTCTCCCTTTTCTTCTTCTTCCAATTAAAATCTTTTTTCTACCTTTCTTGATTCTATAGAGTAAAAATCCTCTTTGTTTCATGCTCCGATTAAAATTAATTTGTTGGTTTTGCTTTGATTTTTTTACAGTGAAAGAACTAAAAAAATGACTTAAGATCCAAGGTTCACACTTTCGAAGAGGTGGCTAATCACAACAAGACCAAAGATTAATTATGCAGATCTGTTTATTTCATGTTCTAACTTTTTTGTTGATTTTGTGGTTGATTTGATTTTATGTTGCCTTTCTTGATTCTATAGAGTAAAGTTCCTCTTTGTTTCATTCTCTTATCAAAATTAATTTGTTGATTTTGCTTTGATTTTTTTTACAGTGAAAGAACTAAAGATTGATTTACTGAAAAGGTAATTTTTTTCTTGAATGGTTGATTTCTCAAAAACAATTACAGTTGCATCTCTTTATTTCTCTCTTTATTATTTCATATATATATATATATATATATATATATATATATATATATATATATATATATATATATATTGATTTTTTTATAGGTGAACACTCTGGTACCAAAATAAGGTAAAAAAATCATATTTTTTTTGTTTTTGTCATACGATGTATGATTTTGTTTTGATTTTGTTGTTAATATTTCTATAGGGATGAATTTTGAAAGATTTTGTTTAGATTTTCGGTCAGATCTGATTTTCTTCCATTCTTCTGTGTTATATTTTTGTTGTTAATGTCTCTACATGATTGAATTTAGATGGAGTAAAGAGGAAGTAGATGTTGATGACAAATACAACAATCCCTCTGTAAGCAGCAGATGGTTATGTCATTACAAAGATTATGGGTTAGAAAAATATTAAGATGAGAGTGTTACTAATATGTAATTTATCTCATTTAATTTCATTTTATTTCTATTTGTTTGTACGTTATTATAATTTAAGGTATATAAATGTTTTCAAATTTAATAGATTGTCTTGACTGTTGAAAAATTGTACCTACACGTTACACTTTTTTGCACTAAAAAATTCTTTGCCATTAAATTGATTCTGATTATATTGTCTTGGCTGTCGTGCCAATGCATGCCCTTGAATCCTCATTTGTATAGTCATTTAAGTCTCTCTTATCAATGTATAAGACCTATCAAATATTTCATATCTATCCAATCTCTCTCATCAATAGGTTATATGAAGAAGTGTATATTGTTATCTTTTTCATATAACATTTAATGGGTTACAGTTGAAAAAGTAAATATTATTGCTTTTTTTTTCAATTAGTCATTTCATCTCTTTCTTATCAACACAATTTTTCTATTTTTTTTAATTATAATATTTTATTTTCACTTTTCCTATTATGACATATGACACAACATATAATTTGAAGGATTTCATTAAAAACTATAATTTTCAAGTATACTTTAGTATTCAATTTTAATTCAATATCATTCTAAAAAATAGGTTTTGTATCTCTCACCAACTGGCTTTTTATCTTTATATTTTTCCTAATTAACTTCTATAATTTCTTCACATTGTTTTCAAAATTAAATATTCATAATTAATCACATACAATGTTACATGTGGCATAATGTATATCTTCATAATGTGCTAGAATTAATTATTACATTGAATTTTCTTCTTATTATTTTTTTGTATTAGTTGTTGCTTTTAATGTGATATTAATTAATGTTTATATTTAATCAGATTCATATTGTTCATGATATCCTTTCATATAGTCTTAAAAATATATGATACAATTTAGAAATAGAAAATTAAGATAATATAAAATATTTTTTAGTATACCTATGCTCATTTTTATTTTTTATTAAAATAATATAAAATATTTAATTTTGTTTTACGCATTTATATTCTATCATTAATTATATTTATTTAAATAATGTTGGATATATTTATGTTAGATATATTTATTTTATCATTTAAAATGTGAACTTGAAAGTTGAAACCCTTGAAATCACAATTTTATACTTTAGCATGGGTTTTCTAACTATGCAACCACTTCATTTGAATTTTAACCAATATACTCATTCTCAATGCTTCTACTGGTGACTACTTTACACAATTGGATATGTTGCCTATTTGCACAAGTAAACACTTTAACTTTTTGGTCTTGGTTCATTGTTCAATCTCAAGTGGATGCATTGGGATATGTTCCCTACATTTATCCTTATACCCATATATATTTTAAAAAATTCCAATTTTATCTTTTTTTATTTTTTATTTAATTATTTTTTATTTTTTACTGCGAAATCAGATGAGTCCAAAAATATTTTTTGGCAATATACGACGAGAACCGTAAGTAACAAGGTAAGGATTTCCGTAATATATTATTTCCAAACCGGAACTAGGAAGGAAATGATTTCCGGAAAATAATGTTTCTAAACCGAAAATAGGAATCACATGTTATCCAGTTTGTTTTTTTCTACGCCACCAAAAGTAGCGAGGTTGTTATATCCGGTTTGAAAAGAAAAGTACTTCACAAACAAACGTGCTCCATGAAGTTGCTCTATGAACATGCTATTTCACTAAGATCTAGTTCTCTCTCATATTGAAGAGAAAGGAAAATGTGTTTTCCACTCTTTCTCTTGTTTCTCTCCTGCAAATACTTTCTTTTTTCTTCATGGTATCTCTGTCTCTAACCTCTTTCTTTGGCCTCTGAATCACAACAATCATATATCTTTGAACTATTTTCCTTCATCCTCGTTTGCCTTCAAAAGAAATCAAACATTTTCACTATTCTTTTTATTATTGTTCATGTATATTGCAAGCAAATCAAATTCAAACTTAAATGACACTGAGTTACTTTTACAATTGTAATTATCCCAATATCATTTGAAAATACTTCCGGTGTGTAAATTAACAAAGACACTAAAATTGGAAGTAGCTAGAGACCTATTTTCAGTTTGTAAATAAATAATTAAAACTGAAAATAACATGTGTTTTTCGGAGTGAATAAAATACTGAACTGGAAGTAGTGATTATGAGTTTTCTGGGAGAAAAAATAACTTTCTGTAAAATTTGTTACCATTACGATGTAAGAATAAGGAGGAAAAAAGTAAAATTTTAAAAATATACACTATTTATATAAGGGTATTTTTGTCCCGAAAAAATTATTTGTAAGAATATGGAGATAAACATAAATATATAAGATAAAAAAATTTAGTATGACAGACGAAAAATTATTTTCAAAACCTATTATTCATAACAGATTTTCTTTATTAGTATTTTAAATTTTATTTTTCTCAAACAGTCCACTCTCTCATTTTGGAAATAGAACATATTACTCTTCTTCAAGTTTTAGAGAATCCCATATAAATTAACTACTGTTTAATTATAATAAATTGTATATAAATTATATTTAATTGTATCATAATTGTAACAAATATTTTTAGAGTTATGCATTTAAGTACACTCAAAAATATTATTTTGGTCATTGTTTATTTTTTCTGATTTAAAAATAGTGAGCTTTGTGAGAAATTATGTTGATTTGGTGATGCTCTCCTGGTAAATCAAACTTTTCAAATAAATAATGTTTTAGTGTTATTATTTACTAATTAATGAGTATATTTATTTATATGAATTAATGATATATAAATTATTTTATATTTAACTAACAATATATATATATATATATATATATATATATATATATATATATATATATATATATATATATATATATATATATATATATATATATATATATATATATATATATATATATATATATATATATATATATATATATTATGTTGATTTGGTGATGCTCTCCTGGTAAATCAAACTTTTCAAATAAATAATGTTTTAGTGTTATTATTTACTAATTAATGAGTATATTTATTTATATGAATTAATGATATATAAATTATTTTATATTTAACTAACAATATATATATATATATATATATATATATATATATATATATATATATATATATATACATATATATATATATATATATATATATATATATATAAAAGAAATTTTTAATAAATATTAGATATATTTTAATTATTAGTACATGAATATTTTGTATTTTCAAAAGAAATTAACCAAGAAGTATTCATTTAATTGTATGATTTATAATAGTAAATGTTATTTTTATTATAACATAAGAATTATATATAAATATATAAATACATATTTGTATGTCATTATTATAACTAATATTTATATATAGTAAAATAAAAATTATTGAATAATTAATAAATATATTTTTATTTATCTTAAGAGTATTAAATATTAATATTTTGTAATTAAAAAAAATCATATTTTAAATTACTATTAAGTTATAAGAATCATATATTTGGTAAAAATAGTTGTTTATATTCACGAAGTTACTGATTTTTCATGGGTACCAGATATTTCTCTATTATTATTTTTTCACGGGTACCAGATATTTTTCTAATTATACATTCGATTATTATTTTTTCAGATAAACCAACCCTTTTTCTATTAAAAAATATATTTTTTTCTATTAAATTTTTTTTTACGGGTACTAGAACCAGTGCGATCATATGAGTTTGTTACTAGAAATTGAACACATCAAATTTCTTACGAACAAAACATTTAATTTTTTTTTATAAATATCATTTTGGAACAAAATGTGCGTCACCGATGGGTAATCAGATCAAAATCTATATGAACACACGAGTAACATAGTACCGTGTGAACACGGGTAATCCGACCTAAATCCCTAGAAAATTGATACAATTTTTTGATTTTAAAAATATATATTTAATTTAAATATTTATCTTTGATTAACTTATATATTTATCTTTGACGACTTTTTTCTTCATTTTTACAGTTAAATTTATACATTTTCTATTTTTGTAACTTATATATTTATTTTAATTTTGAAACATATTTTTTTTCACAATTTTTTTTATAAATTATGTGTTTAATAGTTTTTCTTGACAATAGAAAATTTTAAAAACTTATACAATTATCTTGAGATCTATTTTTTCCCTTTTCTTAATAATATTTTGCTATTTTCTGATTTCTTTAAATTTACATAATTAAATGGTGAAATATACACGGTCGACACCAGAAACCGTGCAGACGCACGGGTATATTATTATATACGGGAACAACTTCACTATTGATTCAAATATTTTAATAAATAATGTTCAAATATTTTTATATACGGGGGAAAATTGTATTGTTAATTTGTTATAAATGTGATCAACTTTAGTTCTGATCCAAATATTGAATAATGTAAATTTATCGACCATTTTTTTCTAATATGTGAAATAGATCAAGAGAACTTATTAAAAAATATTGAGTAGATATTTAAAAACTGGATTCTCTCTTATGAAAAAATTCTCTTATTTGTAAAAAAAAATTAAATACAAAAATTTATCTAATACAAGTTTAAATAGTTTTTAATTTTAATCATATTATTCTTGATATTGTTGTTTACATTTCATCTTCTACATTTATTACTATTTCAACTTAAATTTACTATTATTCTTAAGTTTTTTTTTTCTATTTTGAACTTTCAATTTTTATGGCAGTCTGCAAATAAACAAATACGCGTCCAAAATCATATCCCACCCAGAAATGTACCATGTGCGAACGCACGGGTTAGTTACTAGTTTAGTTCTACAAAAGGAAGGTATGCTTCTCGTTCAAAAATATAAGAATGAGTTGATTCCAACTGATACAATTACCAGATTGCATATGTGTATTGATTATCGAAGATTAAATCAAACTACTTAATTAGCTTTCATGGATTAAATGTTGGAAAGCATAACTGATCAAGTGTACTTTCATGGATTAAATGTTGGAAAGTCTAGCAGATCAAGTGTATTATTTTGTATTAGATGGTTATTCAATATACAATTAAATTGTTATAGATCTCATAGATTAGTCTGCTTTTACATGTCCATTTGGAGTGTCCGCCTATCGTAGGATATCATTTGGTCTATGTAACACTCCAACTACTTTTCAAAGATGTATGCTTTCCATCTTTTCTGATATGATTGAAACTTCCATCGAGGTATTTATGGATGATTTGAAAATATTTGGTAGTGATTTTGATAGATGTCTTGATCAACTTAATGTTGTTGTAAGGAGATGTATTTATTAGAAATAAATAATTCATATTTATTAGTCATTAAGTTTATTAGAGAGTATTTTAGTATTTTGTGTGTTTTTGTAACCCTAGTTTTTAGCCTATAAATAGATTAGGGATGTCACTCAATCATTGTAACTTATTCCTTGTAGTCGTCATTCTCTTTTAATAGAATATTCTTTTTTATCATCCACCTTGTGCACCAACAATTGGTATCAGAGCTCCGATTCAGATTCTTGGGAAACACGAGTGAAAAAATGAGGCTTGTGTGATTGATTTTTGGTTCTTGGATTCGCGTTGAACCTTGAACAAAAATCTGATCAGAATCACATTGATTCTGTGGGTTGGGAAACACTGTATGGTGAGATCTGAGTGTATTGCACAAGGTAGAATATGATGAACGGAACGGCGGTATGAACACCAAGCTTCTAGTATTTGATGGCAAAAACTGGAATCGTTGGATGATTCAGATGTGTGTTTTGTTCGGTGCTCAAGATGTTCTAGATTTTGTCACTGATGGTTATGTTCTGGTAGCAGCAGATGCAACGGAGGAACAAAGGAACGCGCAAAAGGATATGAGGAAGAAAGATCAGAAAGCTCCGTTCTACATCTATCAGTGTGTGGATGCAAATGTGTTTGAGAAGATTGCAGATTCAACGACAACATAGGCTACGTGGGACACAATGGTCAGATGTTACGGTGGTGACGCATCAGTGAAGAAGGTGAAGCTTCAATCTCTAAGAAAGCAATATGAGAATCTCAACATGAAGAACAATGAGAATGTTTCTGAGTACATCTCTAGAGTGATTCTGATCACTAATAAGATGAAGTTGTGTGGAGAAACTCTTTCTGAACAAGTAACCATTGAGAAGGTATTGAAATCCCTTACTCCTCAGTTTGATTACATTGTGCTAGCAATATAACATTCTAAATATCTGAGCACCATGATAATTGAAGAGCTGCAAAGCAGTCTAGAAGCACAAGAGTTGCGTCTGACAGAGAGAATTTCTAAAAGGGAAGTAGAACAACAAGCTTTGAAAGCAGTTTCTGATAAGAGGCATCAGAAACAGTCTTGGTCAGAAACCAAGAGAAGATCTGATGGAGGCAAGAAGTCAGAAACCTCAACTTCTGATAGGCAAAAGAATGCTCATAAGGGAAAAGAGAGGTATGAAAAGAAGAAGATCCAATGTTACTATTGCAAGAAATTTGGTCACTTTGCTAAAGATTGTTGGTCAAACAAAGAAAGAAGGTCAGAAGAAGCAAATATAGCCTGAAATTCTGATGACGAATCTGTGCTACTGATGGCTTCTGAATCCGATGATATGAATTTGACAGACTGGTGGTATATGGACATTAGCTGCTCAAATCATCTTACTGGAAACACTACTAAAAAAAAAGACATTTGGTTAAATGTTTTTACATCAGGCATTTGTTAAAAATGATGTAAAAAATAACGCGGTGGCAGTTTCGTAAATAATAACATAAATTGTTATAAGGGATGTTACATCGGTTATTGATAAAAACCGATGTAAAAAGTAATGCGGTGACAGTTTTGTAAATAACAAAAAAATTCATCTAAAGCCTTTTACATCGGTTTTTCTAAAACCGATGTAAAAAACCATTTAAAAAACAATTCAAAAAAATTCAAAAAAAACATATACCTATTACATCAGTTTTTAGAATAATCGATTTAAAATACTACATTAAAAACAATTTCAAAAAAAATTTAAAAAAATTCAAAAAAAAAAAAGTACCCTATTACATCGGTTTTCAGAAAATACCCGATATGAAAAGTTTCTAAAAAATTAAAAAAAAACATATGCTATTACATCGGTTAAATAATAACCCGATGTAATAAGTTTATAAAATAAATTAAAAAAAACCATATGCTATTACATCGGTTAAATAATAACCCGATGTAATAAGTCTCATAAATTAACAAATTAAAAAATTCAGTTAAAAAAATTGTGTATCCTATTACATCGGTTACTTGTTAACCCGATGTAAGAAGTTTCTTAAAAGAATAATTAAAAATTTCATTAAAGATGTTTCATCGGTTTTGGTTTAAACCGATTTAAAAAAATTAAAAAAAAATTAAAACCCTAAAACCTAAAAACTTAACATTCAAACAGTAACATTTCTGCACTAGTGTTCGTAGCCGCCTCACACCACAACCGTCTCCGTTCGTAGCAGCAGCAGCCGCCTCCACGCAGCAGCAGCAGCCGTCCGTCCTCATCCGTTCGCAGCCGTGCCGTCCCCGTTCGCGTCGTCCACCATTCGCGCATTTCGCAACCGTTCGACGTTCACGCAGCCGTCCGTCGTCCTCATCCGTCCACGTAGCCGTCCGTCCTCAGCCATTCGCCGTTCGCGGCGTCCTCAACCGTCCACCGTTCGCCGCCGTCCAACGTTCGCCGCCTTCCACCGTTCGCCGCCCTCCACCGTCAGGTACTGTTTGCTTTAATATATATATATATATATGTACTGTTTGCTTGAATATATATATATATATATATATATATATATATATATATATATATATATATATGTACTGTTTGCTTGAATATATATATATATATATATATAGGTTTTGTGTGTATATATATATATATATATATATATATATATATATATATATAGTTTTATATACATTACTTTATTATAGGTGTCTAAATAATTTATCTGATCTGTATGCATTAATTCCGGAACATTGGTATGAATCGTAGTTGGATAAAAGCTAATCGATTAAGTGTTGAGTACGAACATGGAGTGAAGGAATTTCTACAGTTTGCTGAAAGCAATGCTAAAAAAAATCTTCCTCCTCCTAAAAGTAATGGTGAAAAAAGTGTTGATGTGCTTTTTCTCTGTCCATGTGTTCGTTGCGCAAATCGCGAACCAAAACTTAATAAGAAGGCAATCATGGATCATCTAATTTGTCATGGGATTTGTCAAAGTTATACACAATGGATATGGCACGGTGAGGTAGTAGAAAAGTCAAATGTGTCCCAAAAAGATAATATTGGTGTAGAAATGGATGATGATCGTCTGGAAGATATGATGCGTGATATTGGACAAGATTCGTTTAAAAAGGCACATGCGTATGATACTTTATGCAATGACAAGGATCAACCTTTGTACCCGGGATGCACTAATTTTACACGTTTGTCAGCCGTGTTAAAATTGTTTAATTTGAAGGCAAATAATGGGTGGAGTGACAAAAGTTTTACCGAATTGCTTGAATTGTTGACACAGATGCTTCCAGAAGGTAACGTATTGCCAAATCGTTATTACGAGGCAAAAAAGATATTGTGTCCAATGGGTTTGGAGTATGAAAAGATACATGCATGTCCTAATGATTGCATATTATACAAAAAAGAGTATGTAAACTATAATCATTGTCCGAAGTGCAAGGCGTCACGCCACAAAAAGAAAGATGGTGATTCTAGTGATGATGAGGTTGTCAAAAAGGGTCCTCCCGCGAAAGTGGTATGGTACCTACCAATAATTCCAAGGTTCAAGAGACTCTTCGCAAATGCAAATGACGCAAGAAATCTTAGATGGCATGCCGAAGAAAGAAAATGTGATGGACAAATTCGTTATGTAGCTGATTCTTTGCAGTGGAAGAAAATAGATTCTTTGTTTCCAAATTTTGGCAAAGAGTCGAGAAACCTTAGACTTGGACTTTCTACTGATGGAATGAATTCGTTTGGTAATCTAAGTACTAATCATTCTTCTTGGCCTGTTCTCCTGATGATTTACAACCTATCTCCTGGGTTATGCATGAATCGTAAATATATTATGTTATCCATGATGATTTCGGGCCCAAAACAACCGGGAAATGACATAGATGTTTATCTAAGTCCCTTGATTGATGATTTAAGAGTATTTAGCGCAACAGTGGGTTGAAGAGCTTAAGGCAATGCAACAATCTTTCATGGAGACACTTAAGTCTATGGGTATCTCCCAAAGCACAGCAAATAATAATTGCATTGAACAAAGGGAAATTGTGGATGGAAGCGGAAAAGGAAGTTGTTCAATTGTAAAAGTAAGCAAAATGGAAGAGGAAGACAATGTTGAGAGATTAGTAAAAATGGTTCTGAAAAGGAGTGACACACAAATGGATTACTTTGAATTAGAATTAAGTCATTGTGTGAATGTCTCAAATTTTTATATGTCAGCAAAATGTATCAGAGAGTTGTTGATGGGACAACATTGGCTTGTCGTTTATACTTTGCAAGTATGGTCCACGTAAGTATATTTTCTTTTTTATTACTCTCAAATATTTTAATATGTTATAACTCCTGTCACTTTGATTTTAATGTTTATGTTATAATTAGGTATATTCATCGTATGTGTATTGATACATCACAACAGAAGTATATGGGATATTGGACTCTGCTTTGTGTTTGTATGTTGATAATGTGGCAAAAACTGAAGCAAAAGTTAGAAAATACATACAAGACATGTTACGTGATCACGAAGAGAAAGTGTGTCACTTGCTACCATTTATTCATGGGTATGTGTATGAAATTCTATTTTATAACTTTGTTAATATGAAATTCTGACTTTTGTACTTCAACACACACATACAGATCTCATTGGCAATTAATAGTCATTTGTCCAAAAGACAATACGGTGGTCGTCTTCTGTTCACTTCATCGGGAACTTAATCAAACCATGACGAAACTGGTTACAAAGTAAGTTTATATTTTATGTTCACTATATCTTATATACATAATTTGTTACAAAAGTAATTCCATATTTTATGTGGCTTTATATGGTTTTTTTGCCTTCTTTATTAGTGCTTTAGGGGTTCATCAAGCGGCACATGGCATTAGAAGAAAGCCTACATGGCTTCGACCCATAGTAAGTGGTGTAAATTATAAGTATAAATTTAATTTTATCATATAAGTATTCACTAATGATGTCATATATTCATTTGTAGACAAGGAAACAAAATAACTCTGATGATTGTGGGTACTATGTGATGAAAAATATGTTGGATATTGTCTCTGCAAAGATAACCGATAATTGGATGACGGTAATAAATATAACTTTACTTTGTTATTTACTTTGCATTTTGCAACTTAATGTGAATTTTCCAAAATAATTCTATATTGTTATTTATGTGTTGTAGGTATTTAATGACCCAACAGAATTAAAAGAAGATGATTTGTATGATTTGCGACTCCGTTGGGCAACATGTTTCTTTGAGTTGTATAAAAGTTAAGCTTTATCTGGTAAGATATATAGAATTCTTTATTTGAAGATATTGACTTTGGTGTTGTCTTTTGGTTAATTGGTGTTATTATTTATTTTCAGGAAATTTGATTTTTGTGTTTTCTACCGAAGTTACAACTCATATTCTTGTGGATATTGTAAGTTGATATTCAAGTGGGGGAAATATTGGTTGAATGTGTATTTTTTGTTGTTGTTGTAGTAGTAGTAAATTTTAGTATAAACCTCCTATATATTGAGATGACTATATGTGTATACTGATACATTTGGAAGAATATATGTGTACTAGTACATTTGGAAGAATATATGTGTACTAGATATTTGGTTTATTGAATATTGGTGAGAAATATATGAAAATAGCGACCTAAATATGATCTATGTGAAGGAAAAATTAGGTACCAAATTTTTCTACAGGAATTGCTAAATAATTAGGTACCAAAAAAATTACAGGAACTGCTAAAAAATAGTAAAATTATATAAATTTTCTACAGTACTTTTTACATCGGGCGAAAGGGGAACCGATGTAAAAAGTACTATATGGCACACTTTTTACATCAGGCTAAAGGGGAACCGATGTAAAAAGTCCCCTATATGGCACACTTTTTACATCGGGCGAATGGGGAACCGATGTAAAAAGCCCCCTGTACGGCACACTTTTTACATCGGGCGAATGGAGAACCGATGTAAAAAGTCCCCTGTATGGCACACTTTTTACATCGGTTATTTGAAAGCACCGATGTAAAAGCCAACCTATTACATCGGTTTTATCTTCCAACCGATGTAAAAAGTCCCTTTTACATTAAAAAAAAAAATATATTTTTTACATCAGACTTAAAAATTAACCGATGTGGTTGATATATTTTTTACATCGGTCCTAAAACCGATGTAAAATGTCTATGACTTATTACATCGGCTGCCTTTACATCGGACTCGGAACCGATGTAAAAAGTCATTTTCGCCCGATGTAAAAAGTCATTTCTGCACTAGTGAAATAAGAAATGACTGGTTGATTTTGACTCTGAAAAGAGGACAAAGGTCAGATGTGCTGATGACAAATATCTTAACGCTGAAGGTATGGGAAATGTCAGAGTTATTCTGAACAATGGGAAACAACATTGATTCAGAAAGTGTGGTATGTACCTGGCATAAGAAGTAATCTGATGGGTGTGGGGCAATTAATTGAGAAAGGTTTTTTCAGTTACCATGAAGGACAATCTTCTGAAGCTGTATGACTGCAATCAGAAGTTGATTATGGAGTCAGAACAGGGTAGAAACAGAACATTCAAAGTGAATGTCAGAACTGCAGACTCATAATGTCTTAGTGCAACTAGTGTTGTGGAAGAAAGTGAGTTGTGGCATAGAAGATTTGGTCATATGAATTTCAGAAGTTTAGGGCATCTTAATTCAAAGAAGCTAGTATATGGAATTCCTACAATCAAAAAGCTATATATGTCATGCAAAGTGTGCATGGAAGAAAAGCAACCAAGATTGCCATTTGCGTCAGAAGTAGCTCCAAGAGCCAAACAAGCCTTAGGAGTGGTACATTATGATGTGTGTGGTCTATTTCCAGTAGCATCAATTGGAGGGAACAAATACTTTGTGTCATTTGTTGATGAGTTCACCAGAATGACGTGGCTATCCCTCATTAAATTTAAACACGAGGTGTTTGCTGAATTCAAGAAGTTCAGATTGAAGGTTCAGAATCAGAGTGGTCAGATTCTGAAGATTCTCATAATCGATGGCGGAAGAGAGTATAACTCCAAAGAGTTCCAGAAGTTCTGTGAGGAGAATGGAAATGAACATAAGGTTATTGCTCCCTATACTCCTCAACACAATGGTCTTACTGAAAGAAGAAATCGTACTTTGCTTGATATGACGAGAAGCATGTTGAAAGAAAAATAGTTTCCTCAGAACTTGTGGGGAGAAGCTGTTGCCACTGTAGCATATGCACTCAACAAATGTCCAATGAAGAAGCTGAAAGAAACAGTTCCTATTCAGAAGTGGACTGGAGATAAGAAGAGTGTCAGTCATCTGATGTTTTTTGGTTCTGTATGTTACAAACATGTTCCAGAAGCTAGAAGACAAAAACTGGATGATAGAAGCAAAGTGATACTACTAGTGGGGTACCACAGTACAGGTGTGTACAAGCTTTATTGTCTAGAAACTAATAAAGTTGAATTCAGTGGAGACGTAATTGTGAAGGAATCAGAAGTTTAGAATTGGGAAAAGTCTCAATCGGACTCTGATGTGAGAACTTCTGAAGCAAGCTCAGAACTAAGAATTTCTGAAGTTGGAGTGAATTCTGATAATAATTCTGACTCCGATGGTGATTCTGATTCTGAAGAAGACTCAGAAGATGAAGGTGACTCCGATGACCCAGATACTGGTGATAATTCAGACTTTGGGAATATGCCAGACTCTGAAGATGGTCAAGGCTCTGGAAGAAGTCAATCTTCTGAATCAAGAACTTCTGAAGGAGAAACTTCTGAGATTCAAACATCCGAAGCAGATTCTGAACAAGGGCAGATGCCACAAATAATAAGAAGAATTCCGAGAAGATTTGCAGAGTTTGATATGTTTCTTGCTCCACTTGCTCTTGATCCAAATAAAGGATGTGATGCTTGATTCTTGAAGAAACAAATGAGAATTCAAGCTGCACTTTATGTTTTGTTCATGAAGAATTGAGAAATGCTTGCTGAAAATGTGATCTCATTCCATTGGTGATGTTGTTCTGATGAAGATGATGATGAACAATGAAGTTTGGAAGCAAAAATGCATAGAGAATTTCCCAAAATGTAGAGAGAATTTCAAAGCAATTTGAAGAGTGATTTTCGTGCAAAATGAAAAGTGAGTGTGAATTTTGTTATGATAAGCATTTATAGTTAAGGTTAACTGTTAAACATCATGGTTAACAGTTAGAACCATGGTTAATAGTGTGCAATGCAAAAATCAGGTGAACTAAGCAATGGCAAATGATAGTTGAGCTTACTCGAGTTTGATCAAGTGTACGAAGTTGTTCATGGCTTATGGTGAGGATCCAATGATATGTAGTGATGATAAGATCAATGCAGCCCAAGTTCAATGCTATGTGCTTATCACTTTAGAATTCACAAAATGGTGCATGGAAGTTGGTGTGTATGTGCATATATGTGATGACTTGAACTCTATGATGTAATGTCTTGACCATAACATGTTAACTGAGGTCTGTAAGCTTGAACTGAATTGAATTGATCACATGATGCAATGCCTTAGCCATCAAGAAAACAGGATGCAAATTGTGATCTTCCATTGAACAAAGCTCCATGCTCAAGGCATCAAATGGAGGAATTCTTGTGATCAAATTGAAGAGGATGCTTCATAGAACAACTTTGATGTTCATTCAAAGATGAGATATGGCCTTTAGATCACTCAAAAATGTCATTGAACTCAAAGAAATATGACTGCATACATGTGCCTAAAAAGATGGGCGTGCCTTGGCCAATATGCATATGGGTTGATCAGTGTGAGCTTGCCACTTTGAGCCAACATAACTTCCAAACCATTGATCAAATGAAAAATTCCTAAGCATAAAAGTTGCAGAGGACATGCCAATGAACAACTTTGATGTTCAAAGAAAATTCATTTGAGGCTTTCTTGATGGAGAAATTTAGCTTATCATGTTGCACATCACATGTTTGATGAAATACCTTGCCTGGAGCGCACGTGTGACTTGTCATGACTTGGTTTTTGCCCTAGTTTGGTCAATCTTTGAATGATCATAACTTTCTCAATTTTGATCCTATGAATATGATCCAGCTATGGATTTGAAGCTTAAGATCCCCTCTTTCAAAAAGTCCAAGTGGAATTTTTGTTTGACTCTTATATTGAGAGAATGCCTCTCTTGAACATGGCTGCAAAATGTACCAAAACCTACTATTTTTGGAAACCCTAATTTTCCAAAAATGGCAACTCTTGATTTTATTCATTCTTGATGATTCATTCATCATTTCTTGATCAAATTTTGTCCAATGATCACTTGCAACATTAATTTCATGATTTTGATCTCAAAAAGTTAGGAGTTGACTTTTTTCTCTGCATTGTTGACTTTTCCCCAATTTCTTGATTTTCAAGTAACTGGCCAATTGGAGACCCTCTGAAATGATTCAATGGATGATTTTTCAACCCTAGGTACTTGACATCATGTGGAAAACATTGGAATCAAGTTTGAAGCAAAATTTCAATGGGTAGCCCCATTAATCAGAAACCCTGATTTTAGCCCTTTTTGTTAGGAGGTGTTGCAGTGCTTGAATTCTTTGATCAATCCACCTCTTTCCAAGGCTTGAAGAATCATTTGAGATCAAGTGGGATGTTGGGAACCCTTTGAGCTTTTTTGGGAAGCCATATAAACCTTCCATTGCTTTTGGATGATCACCAATTTCACCAGTCATTGATCCCATGCACTATGCCTCTAACTATGAATGTTATGCTTCAATTTTTCTATGCAAAGATGTGAGGACATGTATGCAATATGATATGTTAAATGCCATGAAATGAGAGGGAAAATTTTAGGGTGTTACACCTAGCTCCGTCACCAGAATCATTTGCAGGTCACTAGAGGAAATTTGGAGAAGATGAAGTGTGAGCCATTGGATCTTAGGATCCGATGGTCATGGTGTTGCCAGCGTATTAAAATGCCATGTGCATTGCGCGCATTTCTGATTTCATTTTAATTATTATTATGCACGTGCCTTTGGTTATTATTGTGTGCTTTGAATTTGATGCATTCATCTTGATTACTTTGTGAATTGGTTGACTGCATGTGATGGATCTGATGGTGTGTGTGTGTGTGAGTCATAAATATTGACTAAAGACTTTGTGTATTGTTGACTTTAGCTGGCTATTGGACCTAGGCTTTAGTGATAATCCCACCCCCTGACTGAGCCTAATGCATTTTTTAACATGGTTTTTGCTATTTTTGAATCCCCTGCATCATTCTCATTTCATTTTTATTTTCTTTTCATACATTTTTTCATTCTTAATTTTTAAGATCATCAAATATCATCTCAAATTCCTATATAAATTCATGGGCGTCATTAATGCATTTAATTAATTTTGTGCATTTTTCAATTCTGATTTTTTTTTTTTTTTGCATTTTTTCATATTATTTTCATATTTCCTTTTGTTTCTTTTTAAATTGGTTTCTATTTTCATACCTTCATTTCAAAAATTAATTTCGCATAGCAGGATAAACATTTTAGCATCAATTTTTTGCATTCATTTAATGTCATTCCAAAGTTCATAACAATATTTATTTTTTCATTTTTAAAACTTTCTTTTATTGCATTTTAGTCCTCCATCTTTTCATTTTGGTTCATGGTTCCTTTGTGATTTTTGTTGATTGTTTGAAGTCCTTCCGTTTTTAATTTTTGTATGAGATTTTAGTGTGTGATTAGTCTCTGGATTAAGTCATTTGCGTCTTGGTTTCATAATTTTGTAATGCCTTTTTACATTTGTTTGGTTGCTTGTGTTTGAAGAAACTTTGTGTGATCCTTATGTGCCTTTCCTTAACCCTAATTGCATGAGGCATTTGTGCCACCATTTGAGATATGATCTTACCTGATCAGAAGGAACCATCCATGTATTGAACAACAAACGTACGGTGGACTAAGAGAAGGTGGGGGTGTACATGCAAGGCACTCTGATGCTAAAGTGAGTATATGGTACATAAAGGTAAAAGAGAATGATGGTTTTCAGAATACCTAACCCTCTAATGAAAGAGGGTATTTATAGTGTGCCCCCAGCGCTGGGCCAAGGTTCTTACTTGGGTTGGGTCAGCAAAGCCCAATGAAGAACTGCCAAGGAATGCACAGGAGCAAGTAAGACTTAGCATGTGGTCTTGCCCTTGGTCCAACTGTCCCTATATTTGAGGAGATAATGGAGGACAGTTGGGTGACGTGGTGCACACATGGGAGATACTGTCTCCCCACGTCTGGGTTAGTGGGTTGTGGGTCGTGCCTGATGATGTGGGCCTCTGCCTGGTGTCGCTCCCGGGATTTTCATCCTAGTACAAACGCGAAAGTGGCGCGGAAAGGTTAGAGTCGCCAGCCAGACATTTTTATCCCGAATGAATGGGAAAGGTAATGTTGCACAAACCTGAGGAAGAAGGAAAGGACAAGGCCTTGCGAACCAAAGATCTGAGTTCGGGAGTCGGTTACGAACTGGGAAGGTATTAGCACCCCAGATCGTCCGTCGTACCCGACGGGATCCACGCTTGCTTGTTTGTTTCAAAGGGTGAGAAATAAAGAATGTTGCCGAATAAAACTGCTACTGGAACTGGAATGAGAAATGAGAAAGGGAACTGAAAATGAAAACTAAACTAAAGAATGGGGAAAATGTAGGGAAAATAAAGAATGTGCTCGAACGGGCCCTACCCCGCTGCCTACGTACCTCATCGGGATAATGAGGATCAGAGTCGACGTAGTTCGCCTAACCTAGGCGGGAACTATTTGTGTGTGTTTTTTATGATGGAACTGCGTATGTCTATGCTCAGGTGTTGCAGGCTCGTCTGGTACGAGTGCGTTACCGTCTTGCATGCGAGACAAGTCGTCGCGAGTTCGCGTTGTGAATGAATGAGATGAGAAGAGAAGTTCCCGCAGGATAGTCGGTTATTGTTTGTTTTTGTCTTTTTTTAAAAGAAATGTTTTGAATTTGTTTGTGAACTGTCCTGTACTAAGACCTATCCATCGCGGGAAGTATTTACACCTCGCCCCGAAACAGGACGCGTATAAACACTCCGCAACAAAGTCTCGTGTCGTACAAGATTGTTCGGTTTTTATTAAGTGTTTTATTGCTTTTCTTTTGAGATGAGAAAGTGAATGACTCAAGTTGATAAAAGGAAAAATCTAAGGGACTAAGACTCAATCCTAATGTGTTATGTATTTACAAAGTGATCCTAATGGTTAGTGAGGTTTTCTATTCCTAATGGAAACTTAAAACTACTAGAATTCAACTTACTTCTTAATGAAGTTAAGTTGATTCTAATAACAAATGGGAATCCTATACAAGTTGTAACAATAAAAATAGTCAAAAAAATGAAGTTAAGCATAAGGAACAAACTTCTAAAAAAAATGCCTTAAAGGCATGAATAAAAAATATAGACTATTTTCATTTATTCTATTTCTAATGGAAATGAAAATTCACCTAAGTGTTAAATCTAAGTCAAACTTAATGTTCATCCTAAAACAAATTAAACTAAACCTAAGTCTAATATTAATTCTAGGGTTAAACTTAAACTAAACTATTTTATTATTTTTTTATGTATTGAACTATATTTTTTCTAATGGCCTAAATCTAATGGAAATTATGCCTAACTAAGCTTAAAACTAATATTTTAACAAAATACTAAAACTCCTAGAAAAATTATAAAAATTAAATTGTGTGATCCTAACACTATCTAAAATATTATATTAAAAGGGATCCTAAAAATACTTATTTTTCTATGCCTAACAACTAACTATTTTAAGCTAGGAATTAACTATTATTTCCTAAGTATTTTATTACCAAAACCTAAGATAAAAATTCCTAAAAATTCCATAAAAAATATTCTAAGAGCTATTAGGGGTCCTTTAATTACAGAAAAAAGAATGGCTCAAAAAGATTAATGGAAGTTATTTAAATAAAATAAACAAAATTCTGCACAATTAAGAAGAAATTCAATAAAACTAAATACAAGAATAATTCAGAATTAATTCAAAAATAAATAAATTTCAGGAAATAAAAATATCCTAAATTTCTAAATTCAATTATTAACCCTCCTTAATTTTTGGGGAATTTTCTAATGCTTTTTCCTATTTTTAATGAATTATTTCTAATTTAATGCTAACTTAAAATTAAATGTCTAAAGAAATAAAACAGGGGGTGCTTTAGTAATACTTTAAGTTCTTTTTACTCTACTGGGCCTAAAACAGGGTGCAGATAGCAGAACCATCTAAGCCCATATGGAATTTGCATTAAAATTAATGATCCTTATTATACTACTATTAACATTAAGACTAAATTAATCTTACTATAAAATTATTTCTAAAATCTGAAATTAAGAAAGTGAATTAAATTCACCTAAATTAATATTTTCTAAAACAAAAGTCTTGATTTAAAAAAACATTAAGATAAAGATAATTTTCTCTAAAGAAACCTTAATTTAAAAGATAAATGAATTTAAACTAAAGTTTTATCATATCCACTTAATATTCTAATTTAGGAAAATTTTAAACTATGACTTATGACTAAATCAATTTCATATTTTAATCTAAGAAAAAGGGATTAAACTAATTGAATATTTTCTAAAAAAACTTAAATGAAAAAAAGAGTAAATTTTAATAATCTTGTGCATTAATATTTTCTAAAATCTTAAATTAAAGAATTAAACTAACATTTATCAAAAAAAGTCTTAATTTAAAAATTAAACTAATGTTTATGCCAATATCTTCTAAAAAATATTAGTTTAAGAATTGAAATAAATTCTTATAAACTTATGATAAAGTTTCTAAAACCTTAATTAAAATAATTTTCTAATAATCCTAAATTAAACACTTTTCCTAAAAACTGATCCTAAGAAAAGGGATTAAACTAAACATGATAATACTTAAATTAAAATCTTGAGTAAAAAAAAACAATGAATTAATGGGCTATTACCACTTAATGGATGACAATTGATTCTAATTAAATACTGATTTAAACCTATGATTATTCTTTAATAATATGCAATTCTTTCCAAAATATTCATCTAATCCTCATTATTCTATTAAATCAACCTAATACAAATTAGATATTATAAGTTGGAAAGACCACAACACACATAAACAAACTCAGACCATAGAAAACCCTAATCCTCTTTATACGGCCGCCGCTAACCTATGCCCTTCCCTTCGTCTTCTTCGCCTCTTCCGCTCACACCAAACCCTAAAGTTGCCGCCGCGGCAATCTCCTCCGGTAATCTCTCCAAAACTCTCGCCTCTTCTCTATGTCTAAACCAAATCAACCAACAATTTCTCCTAACTTTTCTACAAAAATCAAACCGAACCATCCTTGGAAACAACGTGAAATGGAATCATAAACAAAGCCTGACCTTGATTCTTTCTTGTTTCGGCACGCGCAACAGTGAAGTGTCGTTAATTGATGTCGCCGAAGAGAATGGAGATGGTTGATGGTTGAGCAAGAGATTGAAAAGCGGTGAAGGTGTATGTCGGATCAGCTACGTTCAACTCTTCTTTCTCCGTGTATATGTGACTCTTCTATTTCACGATTTCGAAAGATCAATGTTGCTGACGCTCACCTCTGTCCCGACGCGTATTCGCTCAAGCTTGAATCGCCGAAACCGGAACACTTGTCATGCCACTCTCCTTTCCACTCACTCGCGGCGTTTCTTCGAACGACTTCGTCACGAATTGCAGCCAACACTCAACTTCAACATTCACTGGCTCAACGACGAGATTTCCGGTACGTGCTTGTTTTTACCCATGGCTGTTCCTCTTCTTCAATCTTTGCTTATGCTTCTGCTGTTGTGATTGAATCGGTGCGTTGTTACTGAATTGTTACATGAAATAGATCGATGATACTTCTTGATGTAAACTAATATTGATAACACGTTCTTATGAACCACGTTATTGTGATCTTGCAGATTGAAGGCGAGCTTTGATTGGAGGTGTTGAATCGCGTTTGACCGCTACCATGTTGATATGGTTTCTTTCTGTCGCAAGCCGTGGATGGTGTTGGGTTCTTGAATTTCAAGTTTGGTGATAATTAAAGCACAGTCATGGAGCTTGCAGGTTGAAGAAGCTCTATTGAAGATAAAGATTAAAGGGTTGGTGTTTTGGATTAGAGAAAGTTGAGAGAAATGAAAATGAAGGGTATGAAAATTGTGTAAGATGGTGAAGGAGAGGATTCAGACTAACAGGGTGATGAGTGTTTGAAAAGGAACTGTGGAAGAAACTGGATTGAATCAGAAGCTGCTGACTTATAGGAGCTTTGAAGATAGTTCTGGAAACTTCAGGTATAGTTCAGTTGGACCTTTCTAGAAGAATTCGGTTATCCATTTGTCATTTCCAGTTATTTTCGGTTATGAGTTTTTTGAGGTTCTGTTATGTATTTTTTCAATGTGATTCTGTGCTTCTGGCTTTATGCATTGCATACAAGATTTTGGAGCTTATTGGATTTTTCCTTGATTCTAAAATTAATGAATTTTGTTATAGCTTGTTAACTGAAACTCTAACTGCTTCTTTCTCTTTTTGGGTTTTGAACCCTTTTGATATCTTTCTGCTTATTTTTCTCTTGGTTAACACAGGTTAACACAGGTTATTGGTGAGAGATATGGAAAGGTTGGATGATTCAAAGTGAAGATTCGGGTTGACGGTTTTGTAGGTGGAAAATAGTGGTTATGTTCAAGTTTTGTTAGATAAGGAAAAGGCCCCTTTCTTTTAGTTCTACTTCTGCATTATTTTTGATATATATCAGTTGTAAAACTGAATTTTCCTTCTGGTTGTAATTGGACTTCACCTCCTTATAACTGCACTTTCTGTTTGTTGGTGATTATGTCATTTGTTTAAAACTAAGTTTCCAACCATGCCAAGAGAATCCAAAGTATTCCTTTTCTCTTCCTTTTTTACAATTCCGATTGAGTCTTGAGTGACTACTAGTAATAAATAAAAAAATGGAACAAGTTTGGGCTTGCAACGGGCCTTGGGTTGGATTATGAAATGTGAACTACAGTTTAATTATAGAGATGAATTTTAAATATGAAATTGGAATGAATCCGAAATTGAATATTAGTCCAAATTTGGAAAATGACCGTTATGCTTTATATAAACGAACATTGATTTTGGACAATTAGGCTTTTAAAAGAAGTTTATGGGTTTAACAACAACAAACAACAACAAAAATTGCCATTGGGTTATATGGGGATGGGCCTAGAACATGTAAAGGAAAAAGGTTTTATTTGAGTGAAATTGGATTTGGTTAGAGAAATGGGGTATGACCACAATAACGGTAAGTGAGGCATGTGATGGTAATACGGATGTAACAAAGGTTTGACGTGAATTAAGTCGATTCGAAAAATGGACGTGGAAGATGGGCTTTAGGCCATTAACTTATGGACAAAAAATGATACTAACGAAGTGATTTAATTGGGCTTAAAAAGATTAGGCGGGAATGAAAATAATGGAAACATAATGAGAAATGATGATGGACATCGAATTACTCGATTAAAAGCAAGAACATGGATACGGATAAAAATGAATTATGAAGGTAAATGGGTACGATTCTCGAATATTAGCTTTGACTCCGACATAGGCATGGCATAATCTTTTGGATAGGGTATGATTTCCATAAACTCGCATCTTCGAATTTCACTTAATGATTTCCATAAACTCGCATCTCCGAATTTCACTTAATCCCTATTATTTGACCTAACCTGCTTATATCAGCTCAAATGCCCAATCCATATCAAAACTTGTATTTTCAATAAATCCACAAGCTTCAATCAACTTCAGTCTAAAACCTCACGAACTTGTACCATAATAACCTGAATATCACGATACCCTTGATATGAAACCTTGACCACCATTTCCAATTGATTGACACCATCAACAAAGTCATACCAGACATGGGAACCCTTGAACCGCTTAAGTTGAGTGCAATAGCCAGATAAATCACTTATGAATAGAAAATTCAAATCACAAAGGAATGCATCGATCACATGCCATAGGGATCAATGAAATGCCTGATTATGAATGTTAATGACCTAGTGGAATATGCAGATGGATGCAAAGCGAGCCAGTTACGGTAAAAAGAATGAGGGCAAATTTTGAGGTATTACAGCTGCCCCTATTCAATCATCTGCAGACCTGAACGAATAATTGCAACAGCCTTTAGACGTTCAAGGTATGGAGTGATTGAATACTCGAATAAAACCTGAAAATTTGCACACTGAGGGTAATGGAAATTCCATCCGCCCATTTATTTATTTATGATTTTTATCTTGACCTCTGAATAGGTAGCGGAACATAAGACCAGGTGAAAATATGCTAGGAAGAATGCCATCCTCGAACAACAACTCACAAGGGATCCTCGAATCCAATACTAAAACCATCCTGGAATAGAAACACAATGGTATACCGGCCGCAGGCGATAACCATCAACAACAAAGACTGACCTCAGACAGACTTTGCAAATGAGACAAACTGACCTCAAACAATAAGCTCAAAAAGTGAACTAATATCCTCGAATAATAGCCACACAAAACAAAAACAAGACCAACCGCAGAAGGACTTGAAGAAAAGAAATGTCATCCTCAAATGACAAATCAAAAGATCCTCGGATCTAACACGAAACCATCCTCGAATGGAGACGCAAAGGTATACCGGCCGCAGGCGGTACCCGAACACAAAGAAAAGAAAATAGGACGAGATGGAACGGGACCATTGTACTTAAATGATAACCCGAAACGTGACCGTTGTACTGAAACGGAGACATGAGGAAATGAGATTGTTGTACGGAAACAATACTCAAAGACGAGACCATTGTATTTAAATGGAGACTCGGAAAGAATAGGATCGTTGTACTTAAACGAAGCCCAAGCAAACAGGATCATTGTACTTAAATGATAACCTGAGACGCGACCGTTGTACTGAAACGGAGACGCGAAAGAAATGAGACTGTTGTACTGAAACAAGACTCACGAACGAGACCATTGTACTTAAATGGAGACTCGAATGGAACGGGATCGTTGTACTTAAACGAAGCCCAAGCAAACAGGATCATTGTACTTAAATGATAACCTGAGACGCGACCGTTGTACTGAAACGGAGACGCGAAAGGAAATGAGACTGTTGTACTGAAACAAGACTCAAAGACGAGACCATTGTACTTAAATGGAGACTCGAATGGAACGGGATCGTTGTACTTAAACGAGAGCCCAAGACGCGACCGTTGTACTTAAACGAGACGCAAAAAAATGAGACTGTTGTACTGAAACAAGACTCAACTGGGGATAACAACAAGACTTGGTGGAAGTAACCACCCTGGGCAACGAAGTTGCATTCTGTGAGGAATACTCCAGTCTGATTAGAGATGTAGCGGGTCTTATGTAATATACCTCAAAACTGGCTCATGCTGGTATGCATATGTTTGGATTTATGACGTAATGCTCCATGAGGATGGAAATGCTACGCTTTGGAGGATGCAAATGTGATGATGATTATGCATATGCAAATGCAAAGAGATCTTCTAACAAGAAGACTGCAAGTATCCCATATGGCCTGACTGGGGAGGAACGATGATCCCTACATTGACCTGGTTCATCTTAATGAGGAGGAAACAACTCTGTGGGGAAAACTGTTAATAATTCACCGGCTTTGAACAGCCGCCACTGCCAAAAATAAATTGGACCTTGAGATTAGAGTGCCAAGACCCTGCTGGAGATGGACTCTTCCTGAACTCTGGTGAGGAAGTGAGGACCTCCTAACTTGGCTGGGAACCAAAGGCATGACATTGTTGAGGAAGCAACTGCTGGAGAGGAAAGACACTCCTTATACTGCTGAGAATTGCCCCTGTATTGAGGGGAAGTCTCTGCTTGGGGAGGACACCAACTTTCTGTTGCCTTATTGAGAGATTTCAACTTCCACCTCTACTGGGGATGATGGAGGATGTCAATGATAAAGCTTCCCGCTGAAGATAAGAGCTCAAGTAGCCACTTGCTGGGGATAAGAAATAAATCCTCTCATGTTGGGAATGAGAGATGATGATACCCTTCTGCTCAAGAAGCAAACTTCCATTTTTCGCACCACTGGAGAAGGAATTGCCTAACTAGACATGCTAAGGATATTTCTGATCAATGACGTCCACCGACGCAACAACTCTTGAAGTACTGTGCTGACAATGGCTTTGCCCCTAGCCCTGGGTTGATAGGTTGCCAACTAATCATGAGTGAACAATGGTTCTTTACAATCTTCAACCCGCCTTCGATTAGGATCTATCAAAAGATAATGTCTCAAGAGGATTTTACAGAAAACTGGCATACGAGATGCCTCAGTGTCTTCAAACTCTTGGAGAGATTCGTTGGATCTCGAAATAAATGCCCCAGACTGCATGGTCTGTGCAAGAATTTTCCTCGCGAGGATTCATGAAAAACCTCATATCACTGTGAGATAGTGTGTCCTAGTATTTTGAACCTTGGGTAGGTGCTTCTGACTTACCGTCTTCGAGAGAGAGTACTTCTCATGCTCTTGGGGTGGCCTGCCCCAGGACGAGCCTTGAAGTGATCACCTCTGACTGACCGTGCTTTGAAGAAAAACACCCAGACCGATTGTTCTTTGAGAGATTGGATCTCGAAGTAATTGCCCCAGTTTGGCTAAAATTTGAATGCATGCATCAGACTCATGAGAGATTTGATCTCGAAGTGATTGCCCCAGTTTGATTGAAATTTGAATAATGCCTCCGCCTGATGGCTCTTTGAGAGATTTGAATCTCGAAGTGATTGCCCCAGCTTGGCTGGATTTTGGAGAGATTACTCGACATGATTGCCCCGGATTAGCTGGCTCTTACCACAACTGTTGGGAAAGTCCCTACTCAATGGAGTTTTCTTAAAAAGTGCACCTCGACAGATTGTCCTTCGGAAGTTTTAGACTTCTCAACTTGGTAAGATTAAGCTTCTGGACTGAAGTTTCGTATGTGAATTTTTATGATGTCCAACAAATGTATGCAAGCAGAAAATGTTTATTCTAAGAATGAAAATTCTAATGCAACACACATGTTAACCTTAAAGTTTTACTGAAAAAGATGTCGCAAACCTTTGTGAGCGAATCACTGGTTAAAATACGACATTAATTTTTTTGAATAATAGAAAGCATGCACATGCAACACCAACAAAGATCTTTCAACACCACTTATAGGAGTCCGGAACGCGGTCTCATGGTAGTACGCTCTCAAAAATAACCCTGTTTCAGTTAGGACTTTTTAGGGTTGTATCGTGGCCTGGTTCACGGTTATAGAAACAAAGGATATAGGCTCAAAATTTATTTGTGCCCACCCATCTTCGTGATGTTCTCCATTCCTATTTTCAGCTAGCTTTCACAAGCGCTCACTTCTCAAAAAGGGTTTTGTGATGGTCGAGGAACCAATTACACTAACGGTTTAAGCACCAATCAGGTTGTTGTGGGAGTCAGTCACCCCTTAGTCTTTCGTGTCTGTGCCACACGACTTTGTTCTTGTTCAAGGATCTTTCTTGTGTAATCCTTTACGTCTTTTGCTTTTGCATTATTTTTCTTATCCCTAACTTTTGCCTGGACTGATTCTTGTGAATCTTTGATTGTGAAGTCCAGCGGGATGCCCTAATTTTTGCCTAAGTCGCTTGTTTTCAAGTTTCGACTTAGCGGGCTTTTTCATTCATTCAATTCTTCTTTTTTTGAACAAATCGTGTGACACTGTTTGTCTTGATTGCTTTGAAAGGGTCGTGACTGTCTCACTTCTTGGTTGAGGAAGGATAACCTTTGTGGTTTCCGGTCTCTGGACCTCTTGCTTGGGATAACCATTGTGGTTTTTGGTCATTGGACCTCTTGATTTGGTACAACGAAAGGTAATGGATCCTCAGGTTTGCACTCCTTTTTGAAATTTGAACGCTCGGTCAACCTAACTGACGCCTACCCTGCCCATGGGTTAAGTGCAAAGGTTTTTTCATGCAAAAATAAACTTCTACTTCAAGGCTCAAATGGGTTGGCGAGGGTCTATCTCCCTTATATCTCCGGTGTTTAGGATTTGAAACAATGCCTGTACATCATCAACAGGGTCTTTCTCAAAAGCACACAATTAGAGATTCATGCATTTTCATTTCGTCATCCTCCCTGATAGAGTTTAAGCTCAACAGTTGGTATTGCAATGCACATACATAAAATCATGAGTGAATACGAATGGATTACTTCAAGAAAAACATGTGCATTTATTATGGTTATCATTCAAAAACAAATAAGTTTCATGCATGCATACAAATGTTTAAACAAACAATATAAACTATAAATGGAAACGCAGTAAAAAAACTGAACATTGCCGTCGTTGAGGAGACTTGACTCCGTCTGGACTTATTGCTTCTGAAGACGCCTTTGCAAATTGGGAGACCCATTTGATGAGGAGAATTTAATATATGAGCAGACTTTCTGGCACGATGACCTTTGAGTCGATCAAATTCGGGACCTCGTCTTCACTTTTGCCTCTGAAAGACTTGCAATCTTCAATTAAAAGGCCAGGTGCCCCAGAATGGTAATCATACTTGGCATTGAAACCCCAAAGGAAGCTTTATCGGAGATGATCCTGATGCAACTAACTCAATCAGTTTGAATCTGAGCCAATGAGGAAACTTGTTGCGCATACGACCTCAGAATATAATCAAACTTATTCTCAAGTTTTTTTTTTTGCCTTTACTCGTATTCTCTGGCCCTAGGACTCTCTTGGGAAGTTGAGGTTGGATGATGACAAACGACATCTGGAGGGAAGAGGTTGATAAAGGAAGTTGATAAATAAGGTTGCTCGGAAAGATCTTGCACAATCTCCTGCCTACGTATCTCCATTGACCAATGGAGAATCAGAGCAGCGTAGTTCCCCTCAATAGGGATGAAAATAACTTCGTTCAAAATTTCCATAACCAAATCTCATCTAAGTCTTCATCTGGTTGACTTCCTCTTTCAGCAATTTTTGACTTTGAAATAAAGCTTGCACCTTTGCCTGAATTTTCCCAGCTGGGTCTTCATTCGGTTACCTCCGCCCGGAGTTGCTTCAAATATATACCTTGATGAATGTGATTCAAGTTGTCCATTCTGATGAGAAATCAAGTCAGGAAAAGAATTTGTCTCTGAACACCTGTCAAGAAAGCAAGGATGTATGCAAATGCCATGTTCAATTATTTCTGAGGAATCTATCTGCTTTAATTCAAGTTTTGACACAGAAAAATCCAACAACATGATTCAGATATGTGATCCTCGGAAATAACTGAACATTTGTGAAGAAATGCTATGATGTCATGTATACAACAGGCATGTGATCAATAGTCTGATGTTGGTGGCGATGTTGAACAATGAGTCAAGTGTCTGAATAGAACCATAATAGTAGCATCATCTCTGTACAGAACCCCATAACTGAGAACCCAATAATTGTAGAACTGGATCGCATAATATAACAATCACTGATGGTATTGAAGCTGAACAACGAGCCAAGTGTCTGTGGAGTGTCATAATAACAGTCACAATATCAGGGTCACCATGGTAATCACAGTAACAATTTCTCTGAATAGAAATCCCGAATCTCAGAATCAAAGAACCATATAGCACCAGATAATATCATAAAACAACACTGGCAAAGCGGGTATGTTGAAGTTTAGGGTTCCTGCAAACCTGTAAACCCCTCCCAATCTCACGGGTGTGCTACTCGGGTCAACATCACGGACTCTCAAAGCCGAATAACAATAATACGTTCACCATTTCTGAGAAATGGCTCATGACCAAATCAGGGAATCGGTTTGGCATTATGTACTACTCAGGGAGGTCTCAATTGAGTCCGGAAAAACAAGCATCCCCCACAAGTTTCCAGCTTCAAGCATTGAGTCGAGAAACAATAGTACATTCATCCCGAAGGGTACAATACTATCGTCATACGATCAGTTTGCTTTAACTGAATTCCTATGAGAGAACCAGGCCATCCTATGCGAGTTCCCAATGGACCCTCGGATGCAAGTGGGTTTGCCAACAAATGTGGTCTGCCACTGTCATCACTGGAGAGGGGTGTTCCCATTAAGGTCCTCGAAGATCGGTCACCAGATGCACATAACTATCAAGGTTGTACCCTGAAGTGGAGAAGAACCCCCACACAGAATAGTCCCGAGACAGTCGCAATCTGGGTGTGGAACACATCACCACTCATCATGTAACCATGCGAGCACAACGTGTCCACGCTAATCCTATAGTGCACTCAAGCCGGGTAGTTGGCTTATCTCACAGTAACTCTCAACCCACAGAAAAAATGAAAACCAGCATAGCCAGATAGTCCAGTATAATATGATGTACGGAAAATAAAATACTGAAAGCGGTAAATAAATACGGTAAAGTAAAGCTGTAAAGAACTGTAAATAAAAACAGTAAAGCTAAACTAAAGCACACAACAACAAACAAATAAACACCCAGAGAAACAAAACCAAACAGGCGCTAGGATTGACTCTACAAGGGAAACCGGAAGAATCAGGTTCGTCCCCAGCAGAGTCGCCAGCTGTCGCTCCCGGGATTTTCATCCTAGTACAAACGCGAAAGTGGCGCGGAAAGGTTAGAGTCGCCAGCCAGACATTTTTATCCCGAATGAATGGGAAAGGTAATGTTGCACAAACCTGAGGAAGAAGGAAAGGACAAGGCCTTGCGAACCAAAGATCTGAGTTCGGGAGTCGGTTACGAACTGGGAAGGTATTAGCACCCCAGATCGTCCGTCGTACCCGACGGGATCCACGCTTGCTTGTTTGTTTCAAAGGGTGAGAAATAAAGAATGTTGCCGAATAAAACTGCTACTGGAACTGGAATGAGAAATGAGAAAGGGAACTGAAAATGAAAACTAAACTAAAGAATGGGGAAAATGTAGGGAAAATAAAGAATGTGCTCGAACGGGCCCTACCCCGCTGCCTACGTACCTCATCGGGATAATGAGGATCAGAGTCGACGTAGTTCGCCTAACCTAGGCGGGAACTATTTGTGTGTGTTTTTTATGATGGAACTGCGTATGTCTATGCTCAGGTGTTGCAGGCTCGTCTGGTACGAGTGCGTTACCGTCTTGCATGCGAGACAAGTCGTCGCGAGTTCGCGTTGTGAATGAATGAGATGAGAAGAGAAGTTCCCGCAGGATAGTCGGTTATTGTTTGTTTTTGTCTTTTTTTAAAAGAAATGTTTTGAATTTGTTTGTGAACTGTCCTGTACTAAGACCTATCCATCGCGGGAAGTATTTACACCTCGCCCCGAAACAGGACGCGTATAAACACTCCGCAACAAAGTCTCGTGTCGTACAAGATTGTTCGGTTTTTATTAAGTGTTTTATTGCTTTTCTTTTGAGATGAGAAAGTGAATGACTCAAGTTGATAAAAGGAAAAATCTAAGGGACTAAGACTCAATCCTAATGTGTTATGTATTTACAAAGTGATCCTAATGGTTAGTGAGGTTTTCTATTCCTAATGGAAACTTAAAACTACTAGAATTCAACTTACTTCTTAATGAAGTTAAGTTGATTCTAAGAACAAATGGGAATCCTATACAAGTTGTAACAATAAAAATAGTCAAAAAAATGAAGTTAAGCATAAGGAACAAACTTCTAAAAAAAATGCCTTAAAGGCATGAATAAAAAATATAGACTATTTTCATTTATTCTATTTCTAATGGAAATGAAAATTCACCTAAGTGTTAAATCTAAGTCAAACTTAATGTTCATCCTAAAACAAATTAAACTAAACCTAAGTCTAATATTAATTCTAGGGTTAAACTTAAACTAAACTATTTTATTATTTTTTTATGTATTGAACTATATTTTTTCTAATGGCCTAAATCTAATGGAAATTATGCCTAACTAAGCTTAAAACTAATATTTTAACAAAATACTAAAACTCCTAGAAAAATTATAAAAATTAAATTGTGTGATCCTAACACTATCTAAAATATTATATTAAAAGGGATCCTAAAAATACTTATTTTTCTATGCCTAACAACTAACTATTTTAAGCTAGGAATTAACTATTATTTCCTAAGTATTTTATTACCAAAACCTAAGATAAAAATTCCTAAAAATTCCATAAAAAATATTCTAAGAGCTATTAGGGGTCCTTTAATTACAGAAAAAAGAATGGCTCAAAAAGATTAATGGAAGTTATTTAAATAAAATAAACAAAATTCTGCACAATTAAGAAGAAATTCAATAAAACTAAATACAAGAATAATTCAGAATTAATTCAAAAATAAATAAATTTCAGGAAATAAAAATATCCTAAATTTCTAAATTCAATTATTAACCCTCCTTAATTTTTGGGGAATTTTCTAATGCTTTTTCCTATTTTTAATGAATTATTTCTAATTTAATGCTAACTTAAAATTAAATGTCTAAAGAAATAAAACAGGGGGTGCTTTAGTAATACTTTAAGTTCTTTTTACTCTACTGGGCCTAAAACAGGGTGCAGATAGCAGAACCATCTAAGCCCATATGGAATTTGCATTAAAATTAATGATCCTTATTATACTACTATTAACATTAAGACTAAATTAATCTTACTATAAAATTATTTCTAAAATCTGAAATTAAGAAAGTGAATTAAATTCACCTAAATTAATATTTTCTAAAACAAAAGTCTTGATTTAAAAAAACATTAAGATAAAGATAATTTTCTCTAAAGAAACCTTAATTTAAAAGATAAATGAATTTAAACTAAAGTTTTATCATATCCACTTAATATTCTAATTTAGGAAAATTTTAAACTATGACTTATGACTAAATCAATTTCATATTTTAATCTAAGAAAAAGGGATTAAACTAATTGAATATTTTCTAAAAAAACTTAAATGAAAAAAAGAGTAAATTTTAATAATCTTGTGCATTAATATTTTCTAAAATCTTAAATTAAAGAATTAAACTAACATTTATCAAAAAAAGTCTTAATTTAAAAATTAAACTAATGTTTATGCCAATATCTTCTAAAAAATATTAGTTTAAGAATTGAAATAAATTCTTATAAACTTATGATAAAGTTTCTAAAACCTTAATTAAAATAATTTTCTAATAATCCTAAATTAAACACTTTTCCTAAAAACTGATCCTAAGAAAAGGGATTAAACTAAACATGATAATACTTAAATTAAAATCTTGAGTAAAAAAAAACAATGAATTAATGGGCTATTACCACTTAATGGATGACAATTGATTCTAATTAAATACTGATTTAAACCTATGATTATTCTTTAATAATATGCAATTCTTTCCAAAATATTCATCTAATCCTCATTATTCTATTAAATCAACCTAATACAAATTAGATATTATAAGTTGGAAAGACCACAACACACATAAACAAACTCAGACCATAGAAAACCCTAATCCTCTTTATACGGCCGCCGCTAACCTATGCCCTTCCCTTCGTCTTCTTCGCCTCTTCCGCTCACACCAAACCCTAAAGTTGCCGCCGCGGCAATCTCCTCCGGTAATCTCTCCAAAACTCTCGCCTCTTCTCTATGTCTAAACCAAATCAACCAACAATTTCTCCTAACTTTTCTACAAAAATCAAACCGAACCATCCTTGGAAACAACGTGAAATGGAATCATAAACAAAGCCTGACCTTGATTCTTTCTTGTTTCGGCACGCGCAACAGTGAAGTGTCGTTAATTGATGTCGCCGAAGAGAATGGAGATGGTTGATGGTTGAGCAAGAGATTGAAAAGCGGTGAAGGTGTATGTCGGATCAGCTACGTTCAACTCTTCTTTCTCCGTGTATATGTGACTCTTCTATTTCACGATTTCGAAAGATCAATGTTGCTGACGCTCACCTCTGTCCCGACGCGTATTCGCTCAAGCTTGAATCGCCGAAACCGGAACACTTGTCATGCCACTCTCCTTTCCACTCACTCGCGGCGTTTCTTCGAACGACTTCGTCACGAATTGCAGCCAACACTCAACTTCAACATTCACTGGCTCAACGACGAGATTTCCGGTACGTGCTTGTTTTTACCCATGGTTGTTCCTCTTCTTCAATCTTTGCTTATGCTTCTGCTGTTGTGATTGAATCGGTGCGTTGTTACTGAATTGTTACATGAAATAGATCGATGATACTTCTTGATGTAAACTAATATTGATAACACGTTCTTATGAACCACGTTATTGTGATCTTGCAGATTGAAGGCGAGCTTTGATTGGAGGTGTTGAATCACGTTTGACCGCTACCATGTTGATATGGTTTCTTTCTGTCGCAAGCCGTGGATGGTGTTGGGTTCTTGAATTTCAAGTTTGGTGATAATTAAAGCACAGTCATGGAGCTTGCAGGTTGAAGAAGCTCTATTGAAGATAAAGATTAAAGGGTTGGTGTTTTGGATTAGAGAAAGTTGAGAGAAATGAAAATGAAGGGTATGAAAATTGTGTAAGATGGTGAAGGAGAGGATTCAGACTAACAGGGTGATGAGTGTTTGAAAAGGAACTGTGGAAGAAACTGGATTGAATCAGAAGCTGCTGACTTATAGGAGCTTTGAAGATAGTTCTGGAAACTTCAGGTATAGTTCAGTTGGACCTTTCTAGAAGAATTCGGTTATCCATTTGTCATTTCCAGTTATTTTCGGTTATGAGTTTTTTGAGGTTCTGTTATGTATTTTTTCAATGTGATTCTGTGCTTCTGGCTTTATGCATTGCATACAAGATTTTGGAGCTTATTGGATTTTTCCTTGATTCTAAAATTAATGAATTTTGTTATAGCTTGTTAACTGAAACTCTAACTGCTTCTTTCTCTTTTTGGGTTTTGAACCCTTTTGATATCTTTCTGCTTATTTTTCTCTTGGTTAACACAGGTTAACACAGGTTATTGGTGAGAGATATGGAAAGGTTGGATGATTCAAAGTGAAGATTCGGGTTGACGGTTTTGTAGGTGGAAAATAGTGGTTATGTTCAAGTTTTGTTAGATAAGGAAAAGGCCCCTTTCTTTTAGTTCTACTTCTGCATTATTTTTGATATATATCAGTTGTAAAACTGAATTTTCCTTCTGGTTGTAATTGGACTTCACCTCCTTATAACTGCACTTTCTGTTTGTTGGTGATTATGTCATTTGTTTAAAACTAAGTTTCCAACCATGCCAAGAGAATCCAAAGTATTCCTTTTCTCTTCCTTTTTTACAATTCCGATTGAGTCTTGAGTGACTACTAGTAATAAATAAAAAAATGGAACAAGTTTGGGCTTGCAACGGGCCTTGGGTTGGATTATGAAATGTGAACTACAGTTTAATTATAGAGATGAATTTTAAATATGAAATTGGAATGAATCCGAAATTGAATATTAGTCCAAATTTGGAAAATGACCGTTATGCTTTATATAAACGAACATTGATTTTGGACAATTAGGCTTTTAAAAGAAGTTTATGGGTTTAACAACAACAAACAACAACAAAAATTGCCATTGGGTTATATGGGGATGGGCCTAGAACATGTAAAGGAAAAAGGTTTTATTTGAGTGAAATTGGATTTGGTTAGAGAAATGGGGTATGACCACAATAACGGTAAGTGAGGCATGTGATGGTAATACGGATGTAACAAAGGTTTGACGTGAATTAAGTCGATTCGAAAAATGGACGTGGAAGATGGGCTTTAGGCCATTAACTTATGGACAAAAAATGATACTAACGAAGTGATTTAATTGGGCTTAAAAAGATTAGGCGGGAATGAAAATAATGGAAACATAATGAGAAATGATGATGGACATCGAATTACTCGATTAAAAGCAAGAACATGGATACGGATAAAAATGAATTATGAAGGTAAATGGGTACGATTCTCGAATATTAGCTTTGACTCCGACATAGGCATGACATAATCTTTTGGATAGGGTATGATTTCCATAAACTCGCATCTTCGAATTTCACTTAATGATTTCCATAAACTCGCATCTCCGAATTTCACTTAATCCCTATTATTTGACCTAACCTGCTTATATCAGCTCAAATGCCCAATCCATATCAAAACTTGTATTTTCAATAAATCCACAAGCTTCAATCAACTTCAGTCTAAAACCTCACGAACTTGTACCATAATAACCTGAATATCACGATACCCTTGATATGAAACCTTGACCACCATTTCCAATTGATTGACACCATCAACAAAGTCATACCAGACATGGGAACCCTTGAACCGCTTAAGTTGAGTGCAATAGCCAGATAAATCACTTATGAATAGAAAATTCAAATCACAAAGGAATGCATCGATCACATGCCATAGGGATCAATGAAATGCCTGATTATGAATGTTAATGACCTAGTGGAATATGCAGATGGATGCAAAGCGAGCCAGTTACGGTAAAAAGAATGAGGGCAAATTTTGAGGTATTACACCTGGCCATTTGGGCTTTTGTCCGACACTGACTTAGAGGCCTAGTCCAGAACAGGAGCCCCCCAAGTTGAAACTCCTAAGTGGAGTGATGACTTAAGAGGGAGTGCGCCAGGCATAGTTAGGTAATGTAAGGGACATACTCCAACTCACGTTTGGCGAGGAATACAATGTCGGGAAAATTGTGTTAGCAAATGAAGCATAATAAATCATAAGACATAAAGGGCCTTGGAGGGTGAATGATGAAGATTGAGGGCGAGAGGTTGATGAAGATGTATGAAGAAGAAGATGTGTGTGAAAGATGAATGAAGGAGAGGAAGAAGGTTGAAGAATGAAGGAGATGTGATGAAGAAGAAGTTGGTTTGAAGTTTTTCAAAGAAATGAGAGTGGTTCTGCATAAAAGAAAAATCAGGAGATGTTAGGATGAAGATGAAGATCCATGGAGAAGAGTTATGGAGGAATGGTGAAAAGTGATTAAAGGGATGAAGGAGAAGCAGAATCAAGGAAATGGTGGAGTGGTGAAGAAGAGAGAAAGGATGAATAAAGAATGGTGGAGATGATTGATGAATCAATGATGAAAAATGGTGAAGAGATCGAGAGAGCCAAACTGCAGTTGGTTGATCGGTTTTATAGAAGAAGATCTCTGAGGATTAACATAGCATTTTAAGGTAAATTCTGTTATGGATTCGGTTAAAAATCTGTTGAAAGTTGGTTGCTTCATTTAGTTAGTTAGGGAATTTTGTTATGGAGGTTATGAGGTTTGTTAGATCAGTTATGATTTTGTTGTTTTCCATTGTAGTTGATATGGTGTTGTGTTCTGATTATGTACACTATGAATTACAGGTTGCACTGAAGATATTTAAATCACAAATTAAAGACTCTTGAAGTCTGAATCTGGAGTTGCAGATTTCTCATGGCTTGGGTGGATTCACACAGGGCAAAGCTCGGATGAAGCCCTGGTTTTCCGAAAGCAAATGGAAGAGTAACCAAGAGAATAAAATTCTTCTTCTTTTTCTCGTTTTTTCCAACTCTGATATATCCCTTTTGTATTTCTCAGTTTCTCATTTTCTATCTTCTATATCAGTCAATTTTTTACTGATTTTTCATTAGATTTGTAATTGAATTTCTCTTTTTGGTGTAACTGAGTTTAAATCAATTTGGTTGATTAAAGTTTTTCCACCGGTTATTTTTTACTCCTTGTTATTTTCCGCCTCTCTTTAGTGAATATTTTTCCTGCGTTTCCATGGTTTTTACATTGTGTTTTGATATTGATTCGCGGTTAACTGAGTGTCACATGGGGAGATGGCTTCATGATATCTTGTCTGGAAAAACATTGTGTGCGGCTTGTAAGATATGTGAAATTTATGAATACGACTTGTAATGTGGCTACCGTTGACTTGGTATTGTGTTAATAGTTGATGATACTTACATGGTGTGGTCCATTATGGACTTTGGAGAGGTATCTCATAAATTAATTAACTTAATTTAATCTATTTTTCCTTCACATGATTTTCTACATGGGTTAAAAGAACACGGGCCTGAATGGTGATTGAGTTAAAATAGGTGGAAATTAGTTATTGAATAAAGTGTGGACTTATAGAAAAGGATATGGATTAAGAATGAATATTGGGAATCAAATATGGACTTTAAGAAATGGTTTAAATTGAATCAAAAAAATGGAAAATGGTAATGGTTTATATCTGAAACGGACATCAAGTCCTTGAGTTCGAACTTGTATAATGTCATCCACCCAAATCATAAGCGTACCTTTTTTAATTCCCAATTTGAACCGATTTCTTAGACCCAAACGTTGATGTCATGATAAATCCCCAAAATTAATAGCCCTGACCATGCTTTTTGCTTCACTTGAAAATGCTACATGCGAATGAACATCTCCATCAAATAATCCCAAATCGAACTTTAACACGAAGGATCTCAGTTGATGGAATGCCTTCAAGCTCAGTCATGAATAAAACCCTAATCCACCTTGATAATGAGCCTGATGCACCAATGACCAGTCTTTATGAGTGAGTTTCTTAAAGATCACTTAATCCGGGAAATAAACCCTAGTCGAATAGCAAGCGCATAAGAAACTGGGGTTATTAATAGCCTCATAACCAAAACTTTCAATCCACCTAACAGATATGGATAGAGTATGAAACCCTAATTTCATATGGCAATGATCTCATGCCTTATGAGCCAATGCAATGCATGATTAAATGTTAATGACATAGTGGGAAATGTAGATGAAAGTGAAGCATAAGCCTGTTAAGGTAATAAATACGAGGGAAAATTTTGGGGTGTTACACCTATGAAAAAACAATATCCTGAGGTAGATCTTCTGGAATCACTACATCCTGTCCAGTCTGCATTAGTGTATCCCAGAATTTGCAAGGATGACTCTCTAGGGAAGAGAAGCCCTTTACCAAGATTAACTTTTAAATATCTAATAACTCTGCATGCAGCATGATAATGAACTTCAGTAGGGCAATGCAAAACCTGACTCAATTGCTGTGTGGAAAGAGTTATGTCAGGCATGGTATTGTTCAAATACAACAATCTCCCAATCAATCTTATATATGCAGTAATGTCACCAAAAGTTTTACTGCTGTCTTGATGCAGTTTTATCGAAGGATTGAGAGGAGTGTCAACAGGTTTAGAAGCTAGCAATCTTGTATCAGTTAGCAAATCCAGACAATATTCCTTTGGGATATTGTGATCCCTTCCTTTGAGTGAGCCACCTCAAGCCCAAGGAAATATTTCAAAGACCCTAAGTCCTTGATTTTAAAAGTAGTATGCAAAATATGCTTGATGGGCTCAAACTCAGCAAGTGAAGTACTTGCTAGAATAACATCATCAACATATATCAGAAGGATTGTGATGTCCCCATTTCTAACCAAGGTAAACATGGAATAGTAAGAATTTGATTGGTTGTACCCAAGGCTCAACAACAAGGATGTAAGTTTTTCATACCACTTTTTGCTAGCTTGTTTAAGTCCATAAAGACTTTTGACAAGTTTACACACTTGATTGGGCTTGTTACAAGTGATGCCTTGTGGGACACTCATGTAGACATCTTCCTATAAGTCACCATGCAAGAATGCATTATTAACATTAAGTTGAAGCAAATGCCAATTCTTGATGTCTGCAACTGTAAGAAGAACCCTAACAGTGAATAATTTTGCTACGGGTGAGAATGTATCAAAGAAATCCATGCCTTATACTTGATTGTATCCTTTTGCAACAAGCATTTCTTTGTATCTTTCAATGGTGCCATCAGCCTTATGTTTGATCTTATATACCCACCTGCTCCCAATGGGCTTGATATGAGGTGGAAGATCAATCAATTTCCAGGTGCCATTGACACCTAAGGCTTCTAATTCATGCTTTATAGCATTCACCCAGTTTTGATCTGTGCAAGCTTCCTCATATGTACTTGGCTCATGGTCAAGTGTAACAGATAAAGATAAAGCTTTATGACTAGGAGACAAAGACTTGAATGAATGAAAGTCAGAAATGGATAATAAATACCTGAAGATGCTGGTAGGTCCTGACTGTTCGAAGAGTTGCACACATAATCCTTTAGATAAGCAGGTGATTGTCTATGTCTTTTAATGGTGGTGGAACTTTCAGGATGAGAAGGTGTATCAATTTGAGGTATATGAGGATTATGGTCATGGTTTTCATGAGAAGAATCAGGTTGTAAAGAAGGGTTAGGATTGTGGTTGATATCAGGTTCATGGTTAATAGGTAAAGGTATTGAGGTTGTGTCAGAACTACTTGGCTGGGGATTGATGGTCAGAGTAATATTTCCAGTTTAGGTTAAAAGGGAATATCTGTTCATGGTGAGTTATATTTCTGGAAATAAAAATGTCATGGTTTTGAATGTCTAATAAGACAGCTCGTCGTTGGTTCCTTTCTTGTACCCTAAGAATATACATTTCCTACCTCGAGGGTCAAGCTTAGTTCTATGAGACTGTAATGTAGCAGCATACACTAAGGAGCCAAAGACTCTTAATTCATGAAAATCAGGTTCAGTCTTAAACATCAAGAAATATGGGGATTTGTTGTTTATAACAGGGTTGGGAATTCTGTTTATGATAAATATTGCATGAATTACAGCATATGACTAAAAAGTTTTAGGTATGTTGGCTTGAAATAAAAGGGTTCGAGTAATGTTAAGTATATATTGATGTTTTCTCTCCACTCTCCCATTTTTTTTGGGTGACTCAACACAACTTGTTTGGTGAGATATGCCTTTTGAGGCATAAAATTGAGGCATGGAGAATTCTGGACCATTGTCACTCCTAAGGGTTTTGAGTTTAGCATTATGTTGTGTCTTAATCATATTGATAAAATTCACAACATTTTGTATGGTTTCAGATTTTGATCTCATCAAAATAATCCAGGTGTATCTGCTAAAATCATCTACAACAGTTAGAAAATAGGAGTGGTCTTGATTCGATTTAATAGCAATAGGGCCCCAAATATCAAAATGAATCATTTCAAAAGGAATAGAGGATTTATTAAAGCTGGACTGATAGGAATTTCTCTTATGTTTGGCAAAATGGCATACATCACATGCAGAATTTTTATCTACAATAATAAAGGGAAAATGCTATGAAGAGACTGCATTCTACTACATGAAAGGTGCCCTAGTCTAAAATGCCAAAGGGCACTATCAAGAAACTTACATGTTGAAATGTTGTTGGTTGTAGGAACACCACCATGCTTATCTTTGAGAATCAAGTGGTATAGTCCTTCAGAGCTTTCAGCCAAACCAATCATCTGTAGAGTTGTAGGATCCTGAATTAAACATTTATCAAGAGTGAAAGTGACTTTATATCTAGATTGTTTACATAATTGAGAGACTGAGATAAGGTTACCAGAAAAATCAGCTACATGTAAAACATTGTCAATGATAAAATCAGAGGAAAACGTGACTGGACCAACATGTTTAGCTAGAGCAATATGACCATTAGGAAGTTTCACACTAATGGGGAAAATAGACCTATATGACTTGAACCATGAAATGGAGGAGCGTATATGATCACTTGCTCCAGAATCAATAATCCAAGTGTTAAAGGAAGAACACTTATTAGCAAAAATATGAGGTGTACCTGCCATATGGCTTGTGGAGGTGCCCGCCTGATTAGAGATTGCATTAGTGGTATTACCTTGACTGATGGATGAATTTGAAGAAGGTTTAAGAGAGTTTCATATTGCTCCTGAGTGATAGTTGGAGAAGCATTGGCAGCATTATGGCCTGAGACAACTGAACCATTTTCTTTCCCTTCAGTTGTGGCAGCATTATTTGCCATGGAAGATTTGCCAAAGTGAGGAGGAAATCCATGTTTCTTATAGCAGACTTCAATGGTGTGTCCATTTCTACCACAGTGGGTACAAACTCTGGATTTGGAAGCAGCTGTAGGATTTCTAGAGTTGTGGTACTTTGAGTAAGATTTCTTGGATTCTACTGCATTGATAAGGGCCTGAGAGTCTTCGGTAGGTGCAAAATTGCCTTGTCGCTCATGTTGAAGCACTATAGAAAAGATTTGATTCATGTTGGGAAGAGGATCCATCAGTAAAATTTGAGATCTAACAAAAGTTTTCATTTAACCCAGTAAGAAAACGAATAGCATGGAGTAAAATATGATTTTTACGAGCTTGCCTTATTGCTTCACATGAACGTTGTATTCTGCAATTGCAATTCGGCATAAGCATATAAATTTCAAGCTCCTCCCAAAGAACCTTCAAGGTAGAATAAAATTATGTAACAGACTTTGAATCTTGCTTTAAGATGAACACTTCTTGTTGCAATTCTGAAATTCTAACAAGATCTCCTTGTGCAAATCTTTCCTTTAGATCAACCCAAGCATCAACAACATTCTCAAGAAAAACGATAGATTGTGCTATAGAATCAGAAACAAAATTAATGATCCAAGAATGGATTAACATATTACACCTGGTCCAAGCACGATAAGAGGGATCAAAATCATCCGCAGGAACTGGTATGGTTCCATCCACGAAATCAAGCTTCAATTTCCCTGCTAAAGCTTTGTGCATAGCTCTGGCCCATGAATGGTAGTTTGGACCTTCAAGCACCGGTGTAACTTTGACAGAAGAAGGTCCATCACTGGGATAAACGTAGTACAGACTATTAACATCAGCTTGCAGATCTAAACGTGGAGGCATGATGCAGAAAGTTGAACCAAGAAACAAAATGAAGAAGAAACGATCAAAGAAGATGAGAGAAAAAAGGTAGATCGATGAAAGCTTGTGATACCATGTTAATAATCTCAACACACTTCATGTATGAACAAATAAGAATCAATAATCTCCATTGATGAAGCTTTGCATAGCAAAAATGAAAAACCAGAACATAGAAAAGAGATGGTGAGAGAGGAAGAACGTGAAGCTTTTTATTTATGCATTTGTGAAAACTTAGCCAAAATACAAGGAAGATATGGTATATATACAAGAGGTAGTTGTAACTACCTAACAAACTATAACCACTAACTTCTTATCCATAAACTAATTGGATTAATTAACATAACTAATCCTAATTTATAAGTGAAAACAATGAGCTGAATTTTAACAGATATATCAAAGATCCCCTTAAGAAATTGATATGGTCTATATGATTTTTTGTGATATCATTTGGTGCAACGAAGTGCTCCAATAGTATTAATGGACTATATAAATAGAATTTTCATCTTTATCTTGATAAATTTGTGGTAACCTTCACCAATGATATTCTAATTTTCCATGTACCCCATTAGAGCAAGAAGAAACTTTGAGAATAATAACTTTGATTCTTTGAGAAGAGAAGTTGTTTGGCCATTTTGGCAAATGTGAATATTAGTTTTCTAAGTTAAATTTCTTAGGCATATAACCTTACAAGAAGGTGTAAGTGTTGACCCATTGAAAGTAGAAGCTGAAATCATCTGAGAACAACCTAACGATATTGTAGAGATTCAAGGTTTTTTAGGACTCACGTGTGATTTATCATGATATTTTCACATCTAGAATTACCATCAACTCAATTAACTTAAAAGGATACCCCGTTTGTGTGGGATGTTAAATATTGATGAAATTTCAAAAGATGAAAAGAAAATTGACCACAACACCAGCCTTGATTGTCTTAATTCGATATAGAAATACAGTGTATTGCTACGCTTCCAAGTAAGGATTGAGGTGTGTCTTTATAAAAATAGATAAGCAATGGGGTATGCCTCTAGATAGTTGAACTCATGTGAAGGAAACCACACAACACATGTTTTAGAACTAGTTGATGTAGTTTCACATTGAAAGTGTGGAAACATTATTTCTATGGAGCACAAGATGAGTTAATGATCATCACTTTAGTGTACACAATTATCATTCTAAATCTCCTCATGTATCACTTGCTAGTAGGGTTTTCTTGTTATGACACCTTATATCACTTGCACATGAAAACCATAAAACAGAGCAACTAATATGCTCAATTACATTACTTAACAATCTACTTTAATTTAATTAAAATATTACCAATCACTCAATTTACAAATTGTGAATTCAATTATTTGCAACTTATATATCTCACATAACTAAAGTTATCATCACATATCTTTCAATATTATCCACCAGTTGTGTTCTTTTACAGAACCAGAGATGGTGATGATTGCGGAAATTACGATGGTAGAGAGCTTCTAATGTTCTTTGTGAACGCGGAAACGTGGATCAAATGTTGGGATCATGATACTTCTTGAACCAAAGGTAATTCTTATGTGGTGGACCGGGGGGGGGGTATCTGAATAGTTAGCACTTTAACACCCAAGTAAGTTAGGGTTCAAGATAGGTGATAGTGAAAGTGGATATTAGAGATTGTGTGTTTATGCCTTAGAAATCTTTACGAAGATATTTATACCTTGGAACTGGCGGAGTAAACTAGGTAATGTGACTCATACCATTGGGCCTTTGACTGGTGATGAGTAATGGAACTCGGATCTTTGGTCGGCACAGATCTAAAGGTCTCGGATCTTGGTCTGTACTGATCGATAAGTTTCGGGTCTTTGGTCAGTACAAAACAAGTGGAATGTAAGAGAATTTAAAACTATACTTCAAAATTAACATAATTTCACTTCTCATATCTTTCTTCTAGCTATATGTCTTTTTGTGCTATTGAGAATTATATTAACCACTTGATGCGGATGTGGATGTTGCGGGTAATGAGACACATATTGTTTATCATAAAGTATGTGCATTTAGGACATACTTCTTGATTATTGTTGGCATTCAACATGTAATTCCATAAACAAAAAAGGATGGATTATGGAGGTTTGAAAATCGTTGATTTAAAACAAAATCATTTTCTAAATCAGAGTTTGAAAACATTTTATAAAATATGTATTGATCTTTTACACGTCCAAACTTAGAAATGGAGTGAGATTTTATATTATATTGATCTCAAACCAATAGAGCTTTTGACAGACTGAGCTCAAGAATCTTTGTGAAAATTTATCTCTGATTATTCTTCACGAAACCAAAAGAGAGTTTTTTTTCAATGTCGGACATCAAAAACCAAATTGAGACGTCTGCTAACCCCCAAAAGAGATTTTACATTGGTTAAGCTCCTAACCAAAATAATCATTTCCTAAGGAATAATGATTTACTCAAGAGAAAATTTACTTTTGGTAAATTTACAATAAAGCCTTCACTCAGAACAAATTACTCACTTAAACTCAAGAACTCTCTTAAACCATTATGGCTAAAATATGTGAAAAAGTATAAATGATTTAGATAGAGTATGAGAGAAAGGATGAAGCATATCTATTTATAGGTCATGAAATGGTGTAATTTTGAAAACAATCCATGAACCAAATAAATTACCTATCGATTAGAAAATGCCATTAATCAATTATATGCACCTAAATTCTAAGGTTTTGATAGAAATTCGTTAAAAATCATTAAGAGTTTGTCATAGTCAATTATGGACTCAATTAGGCATCATATAATCAATTATGGCAAGTATATAATAGGTTAGATAGTTCAAAATTTATCATAATCAAACAGCCAGTCTTCTAATCAACTGACTGGGCTCAAAAAAGATTTATTTTGGTTGTTTTAAAAAAAGAGATAGGTGTCTCTATTTTTTATGTCTTTGTATGATTTAGCCATACTATTTCCAGAACCGTCTTTGTGTCTTTACAATACACTGATCACTCATATGAACATGATCATACGAGATTTCACACTTTATCTCTTTCACTGGTGATAATAAATCCTAATTCTTCATTTGAGCTAACTTTAGCTTGATTCAGAAGGATATCTTAATATTGATCAATCACCTCGTACATCTTTGATTGCTTGAGCAAATTGCTCGACTTAATGTGTTGTTATCATCAAAACCATTTCAAGTGTTATTACTAATTCAAGTGTTGTCATCATCAAAATCATGTTATCATCAAAGCTAAGCAATTTATTCTTGAGTATTGCTATCCATGAACTTTAACATCTTGGATCACTTCTTAATTATACTTGCAAACACATGGATCCACAGTTGGCATGAGTATATTTGTGGACAAAAGTGTGACCATGTCGATGTCGTCTACATTAAATTCTTCATGAACTTAGAGAAGATTCAAGAGTACAATTGAGGAGCATCTTGTTTGGTTTACCTCTACTCCAAATTAATTTAAGGTAGTTTAGGGAAAACAAGACTGGTGACAAGAAGCGACTAACTATTTCAAGTAATTAATTTACACCTTATTAATATTACTTTTATAATATTTGTGCTACACACTTGCTGATATTTCATCTGGACCATTTTTCAGAAATGGATCCTCTAGCATTTTATAGGTATCGCTCGGTGGAAATGTGTTGAAGACTACACTAAGGATTTACCATGTGTGTGCTCGATTATCCCATTCAAGTAATATATTAGTCGTACAAACTTGCTCTTAAGCACATCCTGGCAAATGATATATGTTTCACACCATACGATGAGCATCATTTGGAGGTGATATCATGGTGTACTCTTGATGGATGGTTTATGGATCTCGTCATATGTATTCACATCTACCTGAGTGGATACTACGACAATTCGGGTATCTGCATGGTATACATAGAAACACCATAATTGTTGCTCATGTAATGTCCTTTGCAAAGATATTAATATGATATTTGCAGACTATCATGATAATTTGGTGTCAGGAAGTATGTAGTATGTCAGCTTCTCGTCCATGGAGTGCGATATACAATTACATCACAATGATTTTATAGTGTTATATCCTTACATGACACCAAAGCTAGAAGGAGACCCCGTAGATCAGCTCATTAGGACTTAATAGAAGAGAAACAAGCAATATATGAGATAGATTATAGCCAGAAGAGAGATTTAGAAAGACATTCTTGAAAAAGTCATTCTACAAACAATCTTACCAGAGACATGAAATGTATTGCAATATATGAGATAGAGGAGGAACAAGGGCTTTAAACATGGTTGGTTGTATTTTGTGAATGATTGATGCATAAAAGTTTATGAATGAGCTGTAAAAATTTGATCTTAGTTATATTATGTGTATGATTTATTGAGTAAATAATGTGTGATTTTCAAATGATATGAAAATTTCTTCCTAGTTACTGCCAAGGCCAGGGGTTCATAATATTGTTCAAAAATTTGTCTGAATTTTCAAATTAAGATCCACCCCTTTGTATTTGTTATGAAATAAACAAGGATATTTGTTCCAGGGATTTGTTCGGATTTTTAAATCCAGATCAACACCATTGTTATGAAATAAAGACTCAACCAATTCATATAATACTGTCAAGGAATTTGTCCGAGTTTTGAAATTCGAATTCCCCTTTGTTTAACACAAACAATACATATAGACAATATTGGATGGATGTGTCTTTTTGGTAAAGAGATTTGTTGTATAATTGGTGTATCCGGATATAAATCTCAAGCCAGTGCAAAAAAATACATTTTTGATTTTTCATTGATTAATGAACACGACAAGAGGTGTAGTGATCTTAGGTTGCTCATAAACCTCTCTAAAAGGTGTCTTTCACATTATGTAGGTAGAAACATCAAAGCACCACCCATATCAAAGACCACATAAACCTCTCTAAAAAGTGTCTCACATTATGTAGGTAGAAACATCTAAGCACCACCCATATCAAAGACCACATATCTAGGATGAAAGTGACTCATGGGAAAAAGGGATGCTGTTCAATTTTGTGGCTTAGGATCATTGAGAGAAAACCAGATACAACATGATTTAGGACTGTAAAGTGGTATCATAAGTTGATTGGTCAGCTGTCATCCATCATAAGGCTAATATTCAACCTAAAATTAAATTAGAGAGTTCTAGGAATATAGGATAAATATTCCACCTAAAATTAAATCAACTCCACACGATTTGATTTGTCAACTGTCATCATAAGGCTAATATTCAACCAAAAACTAATGGTAGAAACTAGAGAGTTCTAGACTGATTCACATGCTTTCATTTGACACGGAAAAATGAAGATAAATAGTCCATTCGAAACTTAAAAATTTTAAATTAAATTAAACAACTTCTAATGCTTAATTTAAAGTTAAAAACAAGCAATGCTGCAGAAAATGTAAAACTTGATTCATGATCAAATATCAAGAGACATAGGAATATAGGATGAAGGATAACTGTTAAAAACTTATGGCAACAAGTAATGGATGATTTATTTGAATTTATGGCTCTCAGCCTAGGTTTACAGTTACAAGCAATTTATGTGCGAAGAGAATAATAACTCAGACATGATAAGATTTACACTAACAAACCCGGAAGGATCCTACAACATAAGCTCTTTTACAAGGTTGCAAGAACACTTGACACCGAGGGTGGGAAAAAAATTACAAACTGAAAACTGTCTTACACGGCAACTGGTGTGGCTTCGTCGAGAGCGAGGACGCCAGGAAGCTCTTTGCCTTCCAATAGCTCCAAACTTGCACCACCACCGGTGGATATGTGGCTCATGACTTCAGCAACTCCTACTTTCTCCACAGCAGCAACGGAGTCTCCTCCTCCAATAATAGTTGTCACCCCTTTTCCACTGAGGTCAGCCAACTTCTTTGCAATAGCCTGAAAGAAGGTTACAGAATGTAAATTATGACTGCAAACGTTTTTAATCGTAACTATATGTCAGACACCGGACACATCTTCAGTCTTAAGTGTTGGTGTTGCATAACTCCTACTGCATATTTACGAGGGCATGCATCGCCATAGAGAGGAGATGTTATGACTGCAAACAATTTTTAAACTCAAACACTATATGTGAGGGTTCTTGCGTACCTCTGTCCCAGTAGCAAACTTGTCAAACTCGAACACTCCCATTGGTCCATTCCATATGATGGTTTTGGTGGTATCCAATGCTTCGTTGAATGTTTTAATAGAATCTGGACCGATATCCAATCCCATCCAACCATCAGGGATGGCAGATGATGGCACAATCTGAAAGGGCCAATGCAGAATTTAGGTTCTTGAGGCAAATACTCCTGAACAAGTACAAAAATGCATAGTCACAATGTTCATTGCTTATCTAAAGTAGCTTAGGAAACAAACCTTGCTGTTTGCATCAGGGGCGAATTTGTCTGCAATCACAACATCACTCGGTAACAAGAGTGACACTCCCTTTGCCTTGGCTTTCTCAAGTAGTGTTGTAGCAAGATCCAACTTATCTTCCTCTACAAGGGATGAACCAACTGAAAGACCTTGTGCCTTGTAAAATGTGAAGATCATCCCTCCACCGAGAAGAAGTATGTCAACTTTTTCTAGAAGTGACTCAATCACACCAATTTTAGACGAGACCTTGGAACCACCCACAATTGCAGCAAATGGCCTTTTTGGGGTTGATACTGCCCCAACGAGGTAGTCAAGTTCCTAAAACATTAAAATATGCATGAGAAATATATTTATTATAAAATTGATTATCGATCAAATATATTGAACTATTTCCTTTACAATTTTTAAAAAACGGATTCAGCATTTTTAGAAATTTTGAAAACGTTAAATCATTTTAGATAAGCTAATGATAAGTATTTAGTAGAAAAGGAGAGATAACCCCACCTTTTGCAAGAGAAAACCAGCAACAGATGGCTTCAAGTATTTAGTGACTCCTTCTGTTGATGCATGTGCCCTATGAGCAGTACCAAAAGCATCATTCACATACAGATCTGCTAGTGCGGCGAGCTTTTTTGCATGCTCAGGATCATTCTTTTCTTCCTCCTTGTAAAACCTCACGTTTTCTAGAAGAAGAACTCCTCCGTCTGGAAGGGAAGCCACCAATTTTTCTACTTCTGGACCAATACTGTCTTCGGCCTTAATAACCTGTCAATTATCCAAATGCAAGAAAAGGACAAAAGTATTGTAATTATCCATCAAACATTCAACAGGCATACATTATTAACCTTCCGTGTCCTTCAATCTATTCGTCAATAATCATTAACCTGTATAAACATACCTCGATTCCAATGAGTTCAGAGAGCCGGGGAACAAGAGGTGCCAAGCTGTATTTGGGAGTGACACCCTTTGGCCGTCCCTGGAAATTTCACCAAAGCCACGGTGAATCAACTTACAAGTTCAAACCACATTAATATTTATAACAGGAGAGTCTATCATCCCTAAGCCTCTACAAAAACTACACACTTTATATACAGATTTGCCTCCTCCAGAGCAAAGCATGCACTTTAGCTAATGAAATATGAAATCTCTTAATTGAAATTCAACCCTTTACATTTCAATAAAACGAACTTACATGCATTACCTAACTATAAAGTTATTAAAATCTACTAAAGCTTTTCAATCATCAACCACGATAGCTTCCAACTTTACAATCTAAAGTGCATCCGTTACTTACTTCCCGTCCAAACTAAAACCCAAATACTTCGTTAGTAAGAATTCAAGTTCTATCACTATCTTATTTTTGCATGTCCTTTTCTCCATACCTCATCATCTCCACAAGCGTATTCAACACCTATCTCTCAATTCAAGAGAGATATGTTAATATCTACAAAACCCATCGCCTATTCTGCTTTTGAACAGATTCAGTCCCTAACCCAAATTCAACACAAAGTTTATCAAACTTGATTAAAATATATATTTTTTACTTCCCAGTAACATTTCAATTTCTACCGACATTGTGATTTCCATTAACAAATTGGAAAGGAAAAATAAAGTATCTTAATTAAAACACACTCACATCCAGCACCTTCAAAGCAAACACTCTTACTACTAAACTACGCACTAATCAAATTCGAGTTGCTCCTACATACAACAACAACGACGACAACCAAGCCTTGTCCCACCAAGTGGGGTCGGCTACATAGATCAACTTCCGCCATAATGTTCTTCTATCTAGGACCATGCTTCTACCCAAGTTGTTAATCTCGATATATTTTATAATAATTTCTCTTATAGTCTGTGTCTATATCTTCTCTTCCTCTAATTGTTTGATTTCTCTCCACCTGATCTACTCTCTACTCTCGTGATCACAAGACCTCTCTTAAATGCTCAAACCACCTAAATCTATTTTCCACCATCCCAACACTCTAATATTTTCATTTACAATCCTATCATATCAAGTCTTACCTTATCACTGATACACTATGAATCATTAAGAATTTAACACAAACACATAGATAGTAGTAACAATTAGGAAAAATAGAAGTGATAGAATCCGCAAAATGTGAATAAGAGAGCATGTATTAATTCCATAAAATGAGAGATACCAAGTGACTGGAAAGGATGACTTTAGCACCATTCTGAATAAGATATTTGATAGTTGGCACAGCAGCACGGATCCTAGTATCATCAGTAATATTCTGATCATCATCAAGAGGAACATTCAAGTCCGCCCTAAGAAAAACCTTTTTTCCTTTCAAGTCCGACCCACTCAAATCCCCCACACTCTTCTTCGCCATGGACACTATACCTCTCATTGTCCTCACCTTGGAAGCCACCTGCACTGCCAGCAAGGGATCAGCAGCCGCGAAGCCAAGTCGACGGAGCGGACGGCCGAGGAATGAGGAGGAGAGGTGGACACGGGAGGAAGAAGGGGTTGCGGATGAGGTGGAGGATTTTGTGGTGGGGAGAAGGGAGAGAGTGGTGGGAGCTGTAGCTGAAGCCATTGTAGAGAGAGTGAGAGAGTGAAGTGGATGAAGGAAGTATTTTGAGGTTATGGTAGTGATGTGAGGTGGAAATGAATGGAAGAAAGATGTGGACGTCAAGACCAATGGAAGAATGATTGGGTGTGGTTTGGGGGTTTTGGATTTCTCTTATCGTTGAGGAGAGGTTCTAGATCTTCCTTGCCTTTTCATTCCACACTCCAATCTCATGCTCACTCTTTTTTAGGTATTATGGTTTAATCTTTTTAGGTATCATGGTTTAATTTTTACTACAATGATCAACTATGTAACAACACAAAATATAAAATTAACCTTCTATAATATTGCATGATAAATATTTTTAAGTTTATTATTTAAGTGGAAAACTAATATCATATAAATCATTTCTATAAGGTATTAAAGAGAATAGTATGTGAAAAGTCAAACACATCGATATGGTGTGAGTTGTTTGGTGAAGTTATAAGTCATTCGAAAAGGGCCATGAGACTATCTGAATGTTCACAATAGGTCGGCCAATTAGGTTTCATATGTTTGAATTAATTCTTGATGTTCGTTTGACCAATAAAGTTGAGTGATGGCGTGAGTTCACAATGACTAACTAATGAGAGTTAGTCAATATAGGGAATTGTTTCCTCTATTATTCTAGGAATAACAGGTCTCCTCTTGATCATTTTCTCGGTAGTGGGGTTAGGGAAAAACTACCCTAGTAATCTCTGCAACCTAGGTTTGAAGGAGTCTCTATAAGTACTTTAGTCTTAGGATTGAGAGGGATCTCAAATTTCCCGTAAAACACGTGTACATAGCTTCTCACCATTTTGCATGAGTCAGTTCTACATGTTGCCAAACTACCCTAAACACCATAGACATCTCTACAAATACAGTTGGTGCCCGTCGTGAAACCATACAAAACTAACTTAGGCCTTAAGTTCTCAATGAAGGTGACATCTAACATTTACTTTAAAATTGCTTATTGTATGTCTTTATTGCATTTTATGTATGTTTGTTCACTTTTTAGTCATAAAAGTCTAGCACTCCCATTTCGCCGTTTTTCGTTTTTCTCACTTTCGTATACCCGAAAATAATCGGTTTCAAAAAAATTTTTTGATCGAAAGTTGCGTCTTGATGAGTGCTAACACTTTATGAATTTTTTTTTGTGAAAAAGTGTTTATTTTTAGGCTAAAACATGCTGCTGGATTTTTCAAAAAATTCAAATTTTTTAACCGTTAACCGGTTAACACATCCAAAACTTGGATTTCCAGCGCAGGTTTCAGCTTCTGTCTGTTTGAATTGTTTTTGTTTTATTTGTTTTACTATGTTTTAATATATTATTCTAGTACATGTATTGCATGCTTGGTTCATTCTCTTCCACATGTTTTTAAACTTTTAAACTCTTTGACTACCAAAACAATATTTATCATCCTCTTCCAACTTCCAACCTTCAACAAACCCTCATTAAAACCCATTATCTATACATCTTTATAACACTCTTCAAACTACATTAAACTCACCAAATATCATCTCCTCCATAAACCCTAACTCCATCATTGTTCATGGCACCCCAAAGGAAAGGAAAGGAACCGGCTTCTGTGTCAGAAGAAGCTTCAGCTGTAGAAACAATGGAATCTACCAAGAAGAGGAGGCTGGATTTCAAAGTCAGAGTCAGACCATTGCTTAAGGGTAAATATGTTCTTCTGAAATCCTTCAAACCTCTAACATTTAAATTTCCTACATTGCTAGAATTTCAAGGGATGCTTGATTTTGTTGCTGACAACGGGAGAATTTACCCGGATTTGGTCCAATCCTTTATGCATAACTTTTCTCTCAACATGGATAGGCATGGTAAACATAAGTTGCATACTCTTGTTAGGAATTGTGAAATTAAGGAAGATTTAGGTGCTTTGGCTGCATCCTTGAACATTCCATTTTCCGTGAAACCCAACGCACTCTCAAAAGTCTTCGGAAATTGATTATCGGTTCTCACAACCAAACCGAAGAGGAAGATGAAAGTGAAGCCAGTAGTGAAGATGGTGAATATGGTGAAGATGAAAGTGATGATATGTCGGAAGAAGAATGAACATGTATGTCTTATTGTTTTTATTGTTTTAGTTTAAAAATTATGTTATAAGTCCTACGTTTGTTAGGCAATTTTGATTTCGTTTCAGTTATGTTTTCGTACTCTTATCCGTTTCAATCCAATTATGTTTTTGCTATGTGTATGTGTTCATATATGCTTTCATACTAAGTTGCATCATGCTGAATTTTATGCTGTATTTTTCATATTTATGCTTGATCCTCTCTTCCTTTTTGCTAATGACAAAGGGGGAGAAGAGCTTTGGTTTCTAATATCTCTCTGTGCATAATTTTGCCTCTGTTTTAGATAGGGGGAGCTGCTGAACATAGGGGGAGAAGCAAGTCTAGAACATGATTGATCGATCAAAGCTTGTATGCAAATTCGCTCGGTTGTCATCATCAAAAAGGGGGAGAATGTAGAAGCATACTTCAAGCTCTTTGTTTTGATGACATCAACATTATCCAAGCTCATTCCAGATTACAAAGTCGAGATGACAACAAACGATCAAGACCACGGCTATGCATCATCAATGGAATGTTTCCGATCGATTCAAGATTTTGTGTTACACTTTCAAGACTTGTCTCAAGGCTTAGGTATATCAATAATTACCTCTTAAATATGATATACAAGTGTTAAACATAATCTTCACAATTTTATTGCATGTGCATATTTTTTGAAAATGAAATTGGAATTGGTTTAACACTTTTAACAGAAATATTTTTCTGTATTTTAACAGTGTTAACCGGTTAACCATATGGGTTAACCGGTTAACGACAACAATTTTTCAATTCTGTGGTAACGTTCATAGGCGTTAACCGATTAACCTATTTGGTTAACCGGTTAACACTGAAGAAATGTTGAAAAATTGTTTCCTTTCAAATTCAAATATTTTGTTAAAGTTATACCTCTTCATGATTTTATTTCATAAGTTTTTATACCTTTTCAAAAGAAATTCTTTTCAAATTTTCATACCTTTTTGAATAGGTGTTTCAACTATTATATATTCTAAAAATTTCAAATTCATAAACACCTCCTAGACAATTTCAAATTTTTTCATTCAATCAAATTCACTTTATTCAAATTCTTTTCATCTTTCAAAAGTGTTCATAAGTTCATAATTTTCATATTTTGTCTTGAACACTTGTGTTGAATATTTATAGTGAATTCTTGATTATAGGAGAAGATCAATTTTATTGATATCATTTCATTGTACTCTCACTCAAACAATACTATAGAAAGTGTCTTTCTATTTTGTGACTTGTGTTCCAAGGATTGTTTGGACATAAGGGTAAGTGTGGCAAGAGGATTGTTCTTGCACACTTGTTTGTATAGTTTGCTAGAAAGTAGGCCTCACCATTGAAGGTGTGATAGGTTGTACTGTTCTAAATAAAACTAGTGGAAATCTCTTTCGTGTTGAAAGGGGACTGGATGTACCTTCGGATTGTGAAGGGAACCAGAATAAACCTCCGTGTGTTCTTTACTTTTCTGCTTTACAATTTTCGTTCTTTAACCGTAAAAGCAAAATCCATCCATCTAAGAAAAAGAATCGAGAAAATTTTGATAACACCTAATTCACCCCCCCTCTTAGGCGCATTCTGATTCTACACTTCATTCCACAAAATTCTCATACTTAAACTCTTTAAATAGAGGCTTCATTTCATTCATTTTCAAGCTTTTGATAGCTAAAAAATCTTGCAAAATATCCTCTCAAACCACAAATTCACTAAAGCTCTTCTCCTTTTTTAAAGTTATAAAGAATTCACCTTGAATTCTTGATCAACTTTGAGCTAAACCTTCATCCTATTCTTTTTTGTTCATCAATTTCAGTAGATCAAGCTTGATATTGGATCAATTTGAAGAAGTGTTCTTGGTAATTCCCTTTTTCCATGGTTCTACCTTCATCATCAACATTCAAGATGTAGATCCTTGATGCTTTTAGTTGTTGATCTTTTAGATCATAAATTGTTGTTTGATTGTAGGGATTTCACTTTGTTTTAATTGTAAAATTCATGTTAATTTCGTTCATGATCATGAGGTGTTTGAAAAAAGGTTTTAAGAGATGGATCATGCTGAATTTTAGCAGATTTTTTTATTCTACGCATAGAGTAATCGGTTACTGCTTAGGTAGTAACCGGTTACCTGTGTTAATTTTTCCAAAAAAACTGTTGTTTTTGTACAGGTAACTGATTACAGCTTAGGTAGTAACCGGTTACTCTGAGTCAGAACTGAATTTTTGGCTTATTTTTGTGCTGTTTTTGGTTCCTCTTCCTTCTTCTTATTTTTACCTTGAGAGACTAACAATGCTAAAACTATGCATCAAAGTCATAAAAAGAAAAGGATTATTAAGAAACAAAAATATGTTCCTAGATTTAAAAGTCAATTTCAACCTATTTGCTTTTATTGTGGAATCAAAGGCCATACACCTAATGATTGCTATGTGCGCAACATTGGTGTTGCTAAAGGGCGTTATGTGTGGGTTGAAAAGGGTACTAACTATCAAGGACCTAAAGCAATTTGGGTACCTAACAAAACTTGACTTTGTTTTGTAGGTATACTTGAAAACAACTTCTACGCAATGGTATCTCGATAGCGGTTGTTCAAAGCATATGACGGGCGACATCAACAAATTTTCAAGTCTAACATTTAAGGCCAAAGGATACGTTACTTACAGTGATGATAACAAATGAAGAATTCTTGGAGTTGGAACCATTGGTGCATCTCCTCATACAATCATCGAAGACGTCCTTTATGTGGAAGGCCTTAAACACAACCTTCTTAGCATAAGTCAATTGTGTGACAAAGGGTTCCGAATCAACTTCACAAAGGAGGAATGTTTGATAGAACACGAAGTCACTCATGAACTCTTGCTAAAAGGTAAACGATTTAATAACATTTTTATGATTTATTTTGATGACTCTCTCTTGAAGGTGAAGTGCTTAATGGCAAACAACAACGATGCATGGCTTTGGCATAAGACGATTGCTCACATTCACATGGAGCACTTGAATAAATCATTAAAGCATGATCTAGTTGTTGGTCTTCCAAAGATGAAGTTTATCAAGGATAAGCTTTGTGATGCATGTCAAAAAGGGAAGCAAACCAAAACATCCTTCAAGACCAAGAAAGTGATATCTACTACAAGACCACTCCAATTGTTACATATGGATCTTTTCGGTCCATCAAGAACAAAAAGCTTCGGAGGTAACGTTTTTGCACTAGTTATTGTTGATGATTTCTCTAGATATACTTGGACTTTGTTTTTAGTGCAGAAAAGTGATGCCTTTAAAGCATTCAAGAAGTATGCCAAGCAAATTCAAATGAGAAGTCACTCTCAATTGTTTCCATAAGAAGCGACCATGGTGTGGCGAGTTTCAAAACCCCCAAAAAATCCCTATAAAACCCATAAATATTAAAAAATAAAATAAAACCCCATGTTAAAACCAATCTCATAAATAAGTTAAATCCCAAAAATAATATTTTAAATCCCAAAAATAATTTCAAATCCAAACAAATATACACTTAGAACTCCTAATATTTTTAAATTTAAAATAAACCAATTTTTAGATTCCAAAATATAATATAATTTAAATCCCTAAAATAAATACCTCAAAGTTATAAAATAAATCCCAAAACAAACCATATTTTAACCTCCTTTTAAAATGAACATAAATGATATTTAAATTAAATTTAAAATGCCCAAAAATATTTTATCTTTAAAAAAAAACATTATATCCCCTTTTCTATATCTAGAATATGAATTAAAGTAAAATTATATTTTAAATATATATATATATATATATATATATATATATAACCCAAAAATAAAAATACAATTTATTTATTTTATATGAATCCTAATCCCCATACCCCTTAATTAAGAAACTAAGTCCTAATTAATCAATTAATCAAGAAATTGATTAATTAATTAATAAAAAGCCCTACAAAATGAAAATATACTAATAATAACAATTATTTAATCTTTTTTTCAAACACTAAAATAAAACTCCAAAATTACATAATTATAATTAAACATTGATCCTGAAAATAATAAAATAATTAATTAGTTAAGTAATTAACTAATTGAATTAATATTTTGAAACCCCAGTGGGTGTAGATTTTGATTTTGTTTATAATTTTGAAACAGATTATGTATATGGATTTAAAAAAAAAAAACAGGTTGTTATTGTCATTTTTTCTAGAAAATTTTGTTTGTGAGGAGGAAAAAGATACTTTCTGGATTTATATTTTTTAATTACAATGACGTTAATTGAATTAACAATTTGCAAAATCTAATTAATTTAATTTACTTATATATAAAATAGGCCAATTATGTATGAAAAATATTAATTATATATAATAAATTGATCGAAAGTGACTTATGTATACAAATAATTGATTATCCACAAAATAAGAATTTAATTAATTATATATATTCATGAATTTTAATTATATATATGAACTAAGATTTTATACAAAAAAATACTAATATTTGCATTCACCAAGCAAAGCAATCCAGACAGAAATCAAACACCAAGTAAAGTAATATATAAATAATAATCCGTGATTGATTTACCAACCTAAAATATTGAGTGAGCCCCACTTAAGTTGTTTCCTCCCTTCTTTTCTTTATGTTCTTCACGTATCTATTTTCTCATTCTTTTCTCTGAGTTCCTCGCGATCTCCCTTTCATCTCTTCGATCTTTTCTTGATCGGTTGATGATGGAGGAATTTAGGGTTTATTTGTTGTTGTTCTTTAATGTGAAGAACAACAACTTTAAGGTAGGATTTAGTGAATAGTGGGTGCTAATTAGTATGGAAAATGGTTATTTATACTAGTAACTAGGTTAACAAAATATGAATGTAATTAAATGGTATAAATTAAAAATCAAATCATATTTTTTTAAGGATGAATATTACAGGAAAAAGGTCCAGATTCATTGTTTGATCACCAAGATATAAAAAAGTATTAAAAATAATAAATTAAAATTAAAACATTTTTTTTTTAGATTTTGAGTAAAATTGAATGTAAACCATGATTTTAATGAAAAAACTAATATTTTAAAAAATACCTAAAATAGAAAAACAAAAATTAATAATTAAAAATGAAAAATACAACTTTTGTGATTTTTAAAAATTGAAAAGTTAGAAATAAAAGAGAGAAAAAAACTAAAGTAAAGAAGGTGGGATTCCAACTCATGACCTCCCTTCTTTAACTCTTTATACTCCTCTTAATACCAATTGTACCGTTTTATTTATTTGAAGTAAAGTGACATTAGAAAACATATGGAAGGTGGTCAAAATTTAGGGTACGACAACTGCCATTATTTAACCGGCTCTGACTATGATGAATGATGTCAACAAACCTTCTTCCTTCAGAGTATGAGACGATTAAATATAAGAGGACCCCAGATTTTGATAAAAATAAACCTTTCCTCCAAAATAATCCAACCTTGATGCATAGATTACTTCCATGTCCAATTTCGTTTAGATAGAACCCCAGTATAACCCCTTGTGACAATCCCAGATCGAACTGGTTGATAAACATCCTGATGGAACCCCTGATAATAAATCCTGACTGAATGGTTTAATAAAACCCCAATGGAACCCCTTAATGTTAATGCTCAACTGAATATATCCCGATGGAACCCCTTATCAATCCCTGATAGAATCCCTCGTGAATTCTTGAATAAGAATCCGGTAGAACCCCTTGATACAATTTTGATGAAATCCCATGAAAATCCCTCAATATAACCCCTTTTATAGAACCCCATGAATCCCTTTTGTATAACCCTTTGGATGAACATCCGGTAAAATCCCATATAATTCTTGGATAAAATCCTTCTTAAATCCCTGATATAGTCCCCTTCGAATGGACATACGGTAGAACCCCTTTTGATAAAAAAAAATCCCTTGATAAAATCTCTTGATGAAATACCTTTCGATAAAAATCCCTGGTAAAACCCCTTTGGTAAATCCCTTTGATAGATTCCATTTACGGAATATGGTGCAACCCCTAAATATCATCTTTAGGAAATGATCCCTTATTATAATCCCAAATAAAAGAACCTCATATAAAATCCTTGTAAAATAGAGCCCTCCATAATCCCCATTGAACCTCTTTAGGTAAGCTTTTGGTAAACTTTGATAAATTCCCCGGTAATATCCTGATGGTTGATAACAACCTTTGTAACCTGGTATTGAAACAATTTTCAAACTCATATGCATGCATGTTCGTGTTTATGAATGTGCGTATGCATGTGATGCATTTATTATGTATGATGCATTATATTGGGCTAACGCCTCTTTTATGTTATGTAATGTATATCTCATTATATATATTTCTGTAACATCCTGACTTCCTTAACCTTCTGACTCCTTAATAATGCTTCCCGATATCCTTAACCTTCGTGATACGATAATCTAGAATTCCTCACTCCCTAGTTTTCTATAATCCTTGATCCCTGAGAACATTTAAAGAAACTCCCATGTTGATCATCGTCGTGACTGCTATTTTATAAGCCATGTTCTTGATTTATGTGATCCCTTTAGAGTCTTAGTCCACCAGGATGATATACCATTTTTTGCATAAGTCACCCTTTCGGGTTTTTCGACTTATCGGGTTTTATTTTTTATAAGTCTCTTATTTTTGCCTGGATTGCCCTTTTTTGCATAAGCCGCCCTTTCAGATTTTCTGACCTATCGGGTTTTATTTTTTATAAGTCTCTAATTTTTTCCTAGATTTCCCTTTTTTGCATAAGCCGCCCTTTCAGATTTTTTGACTTATCGGGTTTTATTTTTTACAAGTCTCTAATTTTTTCCTGGATTGCTCTTTAGAGTTTTCAATCCACCGAGACGCCTTAACTTTTGCCTAAGGCGCCCTTTAGGGTTTTTGACTTAGCGGGCTTTTATCCTCTTTTTCTAGCCATAGTATTTTTTGAATGAATCGAAATCTATCGGTCATGGTAAATCCGCTTCATCCATGATAGTTAATAATAATGTTCCGCCAGAGAAGACACTCTTCACGACATATGGCCCTTCATAGTTTGGGGTCCATTTTCCCCGTGGATCTTTATGGATGGGTAATATCTTTCTTAACATCATCTTCTTCCATTGCGATAACATCTCCAAATAACTTTCCTAAAAAAACTTTCTTCAGAGCTTCAAAAAACTCTCAAATGATGCCTTCCACCAAGAATGCTCCATCAAAAGAAACTATTCCACATGCTTACGCATTTGATCATGTTGTCGCTGCTGGAAATAAAGAATATGTACCCGAACCTCTCAATCTTGAACAAAAGCTAAGGATCTTCAAATCTCATGTACTCAACCCTTTTACGCTCTCTAGTAAAAAATGTGTTCTTATGGGTCATATGCATGACCCTAAAGAATATCTTTCTAAGTCAAAAGACTTCTTCCTTTCATATCATAGAACTAAGCTAGTGAATAACATTAAGAAACCCTTAGATTTAGAGTACTAGACCAACGTTTTCAACTCCCATGTGGAATGTTGACTACATGTTTTTCGACGTGGCGACTATAATTGGCCTTCGCCTAGATGAGGAAGACTTTGAAATCGACTAAGACACCATTGATTTTGACGACAACCGCACTGGCTTCGCAAAATACATTTAAGACCATCACGTTATTGATAATCCTGAAGTGACCATGGAAGAATACATCAACTTTATGGCTTTATGGTTATCCAGATGTGTCTTCTACGACAAATCTTTGAAAGTGGAAAAGAGGTACCTAACTCTCGCTAATCAACTGCATAAAGGGAAGAATGTCGACCTCGACCAACTGATCATAGGATTTTTATATAATGCTTTAGTTGAAGCCACTAAAATCTTGAGGAATATCAAACCCCAAGAAAAACTCCTTCTTGCAGGACCCTTTTGGTTCCTCCAACTGTGGCTTAAAGCTACTTTTGAGACCTCATAAAGGTTAAACGTCATGATGACAAAGACCTAGCTATTAGAAGACAAACAAGTCGAAGTGTGTGTATATATATCATTTCATTTTGGTGATTTTGAGAAAATCATAAATGAAACTAGTTCTAAAGAGTGCTCATCATCTTCAACCTTAATTTTATGCATACATACAAATAAAGTATACATAATCATTCGTTATTTGGGTTCCATCTAGATTTAGTGTTGATAACGTCCAATTTGGGTTGGTGAACTATAAATTGGGTTGAGATCTTTGATGATTTCAAATAAGAAAACCAAGATGAGGTTTTCCTTCAAGATCAAATGGGGATTTGAAGGTTTTGGATAAGATTACACAATTTGGATTCGATCGAGTGAAGGCTTTGAAGAATTGAGGTTTCATACAAAAGAGTAACATGAGACAGCGGATCATCTTGGGAAATCTTGGGTTACAAAAATTCACAATTTGAATTTGATCGAATGAAGGCTTTGGAGAACGGGGGTTCTTGCAAAGGAGTAGCATGAGACGATGAATCAAATTGGTATTGTTGGATCAATTGATAGAGTTTATATCAAGGGAAGATAAAATGTTAGAATCAATATTAAACATACGGTTTGTAGGGTTGCATTGCTACATTTCTCTTGTAAACGAATTTTGCAAAGTAAGGTTAATTTTCATTATCTCGATTCAAGTTCGAATTGAGGGAAGATGTACACATAACAAGGTTGATTGAGGAATTTCCTAAACAAATCATTGTGTACTCTCTCTATCTTTTTTTTTTCATTTGCAAATTGTTGAATTCTTCGATTATGCGGTAAATATGTTTGGTTAAACATTTTGATAACCTTTGAAAAAGGTTTTGTTGAGTTGATCACAATCTATTTGATTATGGTTAGATTTGCAAATCAACAAAACCATACAAAATTCTAAATGAAATTGATTGCAATATGGTGTTTGATAATTTGTCTTAATTATGTTTTTGTGTTTGTTATCATTAGAAATAACTTTACCTGTTGAGTAGCTTTCAAGTAATCATGATTAAAGCATATTGATTGGTTTGTCTATTCTTATCTTCGATTGGTTTTCATATACGCATATCCGAGATTTTTGATAGCGGTTCGGTTTAGACGATCCGAGTCACTTCCGTTAGCCGGTAATTTTTCAAAACAGATTTTGTAAAGCAATTTTTTAACCCAGGATCTATTCACCCCTATAGATAAGTCGTATTCGTCTAACAAAAGGTTTCACTATATGTGAATTATAGTATGATTATGCCTTATTTGCTTATAAAAAGTTTGATTTTACTATTGTATTGTGAAAACATGTTAATGTGAGTCAAGAATTTTAAGCCTACCACATTGAGATGTGTGTAATCTTAAGTTTTACATAAATAATGAGAGTGGACATGCAAGTTAACTATGTATATTTTGCATCGGTTTCGCTACTACCTGATATATTTCTAGTCATGGATATGATCAAGACACTGTTTTATTTTGAGTGAAAATTACTTGATCAAAAAACCTACCTAGTGAGGGTGTGATTCTTCGACAACCTCTTTGAGTATTAAATGAAAATTTATGTTTTTTCAACATTATAACCCTTAGCCAATTTTAAAAAGAAAACAATGTTCTCCACCTCGTCTTAAGGATATGTGAGCACATGAAAATGAAAGAGTATCTCAAAAACAAAGTCGGGGAGAAAAAGAAATGTGTGGAAAAGAAAATCAAAGTTATTTGTGGGCCTCCCGCTATGCTTGAAAGTCACCATATCTCTAACGAGTTAGGTGTAGTGGCTTCTGCATTACTATCGCGTATATTCCAATCCATAAGATGCACATTCCTTAATGTTTCTATCTATCTTCTTAGCATTGATCTCTTATCCCTTAATGTAACATTCAAACCGTGCCATGATGTCACTCATGGAGATGGTAGGCTTTTGGGCAAGAAATTCATTGAAGTTCTTGACTCTAAAATAGTTCTAGAATGCTCCCACGAACATCTAATGATATGTATCACCTTAAGGGTCCCCTCGTTAAAGCGAGCAAGGTAATATGTTAGGAACTCAATGCGTCCATTAAGGATATTCAAACATGCTAGTTGTAAAAACCTTTCGGTGCTTACTTTCCAAATAATGATGGATATGTTTTCTCGAGAGGTCTTGGTAACTTTTACTGAAAGGAGAGGAAGGATCATGAACCATCTCAGGGTCGTCTCCTTGAAAGTGTTAGGCAAGAGCTTGCACTCCAATGAGTTGGAGGCACCTGTGATCTCATCTAACTAGTGATGGCGACAATGCGTTCCTAGGGGTCACTCTTCCTATCAAATTCACCACTGACGGTGGTTTGAATTTTTTTGGTACTAGAGCGCACCAAATCTCATTTGAGAGAGGATGAAAGGGGGGAGGGGTTTTCGGGATCTCCTATTCTAGCTGAATATATTCATGATGCCGTTCTTGGAGGGTCGTGAGGTTTGGCTCAAAAGCTTGGTTGGAGCGACACAACTCATCCATAACAACTCACAATTCTACTAAGGTCTCTTAGTTGCCGTTGTCGATGATGCTAGTTGTGGAAGCGTCTCGTCGTTTCACCATGTTGAAGAAGATGATTGAGGCGATTGGAAATCAGATGTGAATGTGACATATGTTACTTTTACAAAGGCCATTGGTGGGTGTCAATTGTACTTGTGAAATACAATAAGGATGATGATCATGCTCACGTGTATGATCACATGATGATGCTTATACCAAAATTATCTGAGACTAGTGAATGAATTTCCCAACCTTTGGGGTTGGAATATTAATAGACGATTTCTTGGGCTAAGTAATAGGGATAAAACATGTTTCTCTTACTTTCCCAACGAACACATGGAGTAGGAGGATCGATTCTTCCTCCTAAACTGGAAGAAAGATTTTCTTCCTTTATGGTTAGTAAAATCGACTTTCTCTTAAGCCCCACGTTCATCACATGCGGGTAAGATGAATTAGGTGGTAATCACATGTCCATGTTGGGTGACCCAATCCATAGTCGGGAGACTTGAGATAACCCCACCCGATTCTTTCCATACTTATGGATTGCTTTTTTAAGACTCAATAAAACTATCTTGTCCAAGATCTCACTCAATTGCATTTTATTAACCATGCATAATTCTGTTCTATACACTCAAATGAGATGGACTAAAAATTCAAACGAGATTAAATATATTAATCATATTCCATTTCACTCTATATATTATTTACGAACTAAAACAATAAAATCTCTTCATTCCATTCCACCTAATACCATCAAGGGTGTTCGCGGTTTGGTTTGGATTGATTTTGAAGCAAAATATCATCCTATCCAAATATAAATTTATTTGCGGTTTGGTTCGGTTTTGGATGATTGATTTAAAAAATTCGATCCGATTCGATCCAATTTCATGCGGTTTTTTGGATCGGTTTTTTGGATATCCAAATTATAAATTATAATTTTTATTAATATTCTAAAAATACTAATAAATAGTAAGTTTGATATAATATATATTATACTATATCAAAAATTAATATTACAAGTTGGAAAAAATAAAAATAAATAGATTAAATCAAACTAGTATTTTAAAAGATAAGTATCATATAATATTAAATTAATATAACGTATATATTAATAAAATATAAATAAGTAAAAAATATATATATACATGCGGTTTGGTTTGGATCGATTTTGAAAAATCAATCCAAAATCCGATCCGAACCGATCAATTCTTACAAAATGACATCCAAATATATCCAAAACAAATCGATTTTTGGTTTTTTTGGATCAATTTTCGTTTTTTTATTTGGGTTGGTTTGGATTTGAACACCCATACCATATATTTAGACTTTAGTGTCAATCCTATTTAATTATAGTGTGTTGTTGGTTAGGATTTTCCTCTTCATTTTAGTATTCTTTGGATTATCAAGATCTTTCAAAAAAAAAACATATATCTATATATACCTTAGTTACATTTTAGATTATTTTGCTTTCCCAAATCAACAAATATTTTGGTAAAAATTGTTTTTCTTTCTTCTATTTTGAAAAGAATATATATGATAAACGAATCCCAGTAGAGACCCCCCTACAAAATCAATTTATTTTTAATTAATTTTCATAGTTTCATGTCTTTAGATGGCTATGGCTATGTCCAACGCTTCCCCGAACTTCCAAATTTCCCCTCAATTTTCCCGCAGTTTTCCACCGGTGACACGGAAACGTTTCCGACCAATCAGTGCCTTCAAAGAATGGCGCGAATACGAAGACGCAGTGAAGCGGAAAGACCTCGCCGGAGCTCTCAGTTTCCTGAAATCCCTTGAAACCGAGCAACGCCTAACTGCCGAGCCTTCCGGTGAAGAAACTTCTCCGCTGGCTGAGTTGACTCGGTCTCGCTTCCGCGAATTGGAAATGTTTGGGCCACAGAGGGATTGGGAAATTCTGGATACCTGCATGAGTGCTGATAATATGAAACTTGTTGGGAATGCTTACAAGTTTCTCAAAGATAGGGGTTTCTTGCCTAGCTTTGGTAAATGCAGGAATATTGGTGAGTTTTGAACTTTTCTTTTTCATTTCCATAGCAGAAACTAGTGGTCTGTACTGAATTGCACATTCCAGAACACCGGCAATTTGTTAAAATTCTGCTACCCTATCCTTAGAGAGATGTAACCAGGGTTTTAAAATACTGTCCGCAATCCCGAAAATAGCCGCGACAAAATGGTTTTGATAGATGCCGATACCGATACGGTTTTCACTGTTTTCTATATTAAAGAACAAATTGTGGATAATTCACACTGCGACGACCGCAATCAGTGTCGCGACACCTGTACCGACCAAAATCGTGAAAGCCTTACTCGACCGTGACGCGTCCATGACCTTTTTTAAAACCCTGGCTATAACTACTATTTGTTGACACTTATAGACACACATAGCGTGAGCCTATTTTGGCATTAAAAGGATGAATTGATGTTACTTTGTGAAATATTAGATGGTTTAATCACATAATTTTTGTTATATAATAAACTTAGAGTAAATTTTCAATCAGTGAAAAATTTGACAGTAGAACGATGTCAGAGGGGAGTTACTTAGAATGTAAATTTTTTAGACAGGTGTCCAAAATTCCCAAATGTTAGCCTTTTTTGTTAGTAGTTATGGATTGTATCTGTGTTATCAAACTCACGCACAACCAAGAAAACCGCACCAGGCCGCACTGAAATGTCACAGATGGGTGAGTTATGGATTGTATCTGTGTTATCTAATGCGGTTGGAAACGCTGCATCAGCCGTATACGATATTACCCTTAAATTTTGAAAGATTTATTGATGATTTAGATGTTGTTCTAGAATATATTGAGGAGGATAAAGAGGGCATTGAGTTTTGATGCTTAGTTACTTTAAGCTTTAGAGGCTTAAATGTTTGTTTCCTTGAATTTTTTTGGGCATTTGCATGTATGTTTTGCTTAAGACTTGTGGCTTTTATTTCTAACTATGAATACTTCATGAATTTAAGTAATTTATTTTAGTTTTTACCAATTATGTGTTTATTAGTATTAACTATATTAGTATTCCCGTCACTAAAATACCCTCTACTTCCCGGCCTCTCGTTCTGTTCCATTTTGGGGGATGGCTACGCCGCTGTCCGATATTGATAAACTAGGACCGTATTAGTTCAAAGGACTAAGGGTCAATTTGTTTTAGATTTTTGTAGAGTTGATTTTGAAAAAAACATGATGTGTAAACAAAGTTGATTTTGAAATAGTTTAGTATTAACAAGTTTTTTATTTGGGATGATATTGTAACAGCGAATTTTGAAGAATTGGTTTTTCAGACAATAAAGTACAATAATTTTTAACGTTTAATATATATAAAGAACATAATTTTGTGAGCCTTCCATCAGCAAATCTTTTTCTTTTCTCAGTTAAAAAGTTGAAAACATTCCACTTCCTTTACTGACAATTTTGAATTTTCCATCTTGAAATTCAACCTAACATACATGATTATCAAAACCCCGTTTTCTTCATTGCCACCACACCATATTAACAATGCAACAACCCTTTGGAAATACGATATGATTTATGTTTGTTTTTCTTAGGTATTAATTACATGGACTTTTGCCCTCTCAAGGATTAACGTGTCCTGATGATAATTGATATGATTTGTTATTGAAATTTTGATTTATGATTTTAATCCTAATCATAAATATATGGATTTGATCCTTTGATTCTAATGATCACAAATGAGCCTGTCCAAATCGAACCTCTTGAAGTAACTATTTGAGCCAAAACTTGTAGCCGGTGTTTTGTTTTGATATCCTGTCTGGAATTGGAAAGATCTTCACTAGCAGTCTAAGGAGTAGATACAAAATACAAGTAAGAAAAACAAGGAAAATGCAAAGATGACATATGATGACACGTCAAACTACCATTTTGAGGAGAAAGATTATGAGTAGACTGAATTCTCTTTTAAGTGTAATAGACAAAGTAGAAAACTTGGATTGGCTGGACCACAATTTTTGTAACTTTGCAAGGGTAGCCCGACCCATTTGAGCATGGTATCAAATAGGGGCATTTGCGAATGCAGAGATGGAAGGAGAGTTGGTAGAGCTTATTAGGCTCACTATGTTACAATTGCACGATATAGCACCGGTATAAGAGGAATAGCGTAGCGATGGTAGAGTTCGGTGTGATCCTATAGATCTGCGCGCCACTGTCAATAATTGCAGGTGTAGCGGCCGTTAACTGCGGCACCAAACCGCTATCGCAGCCGCTACTGTGCCTGTTATTAGAGTTATGGGGATAAATTCCTCAAATGATTTTTTTTAAAACTGTCACCTTTTTTTTTCTAAGGGTATATATTTTAATCGAAACCCTTTGAAGAGTAATGTTATGTTCTTGCTCACAAATAATCGATATGTTCTTCTTCCTACTTTTAGTTCAATTCTGTTTTATTCTTCTTTGCTGAAGTTTAATTCTGTTTTGTTCTTCTTCTTGTCTGGTCTGGTCTGGATTTTTTCTTTGGTGTTGGTTATTTTTCGTGTGGATTATTCTGGTGTGCTAACTTTAATCCATAACCATTATTTATTAGCTGTGTAAACTCTGATATAGCTTTTTGTTGCAATAACTTGCATTTTTCCATTGTGTATAGTTTTGGAGGGTACGAGGAATGTAACACCAGCTGTCTTGAGCTCCTCAACTGGTTTGGAAGGTGAACACATGAATTTATGACAGTACTTTCTCAGTATCTATAAATTGCTAAAAATTGCAGTTTCAGTTATGTTAGATTTAGAACTAATAGCATTTTATATAATTCTATATATCTGAAAATTGGTTTTTCAACTTAACTTTCCCTTTCTTTTTTATCCAGTGACTAAACTTACTCCAAAGAAGTGGGGCCTCACGGGTGGTTCAAGCACTGTTTTCGTTGCTTTTTTTGGTGGCGTGTCCTATCTTATTTCACAAGGAATAGATCTCAGGCCCAACCTTACAGTGGTATTAGGTCTAGCCGTTGCAGATTCTATATTCTTGGGAGGTACCTGTTTAGCTCAAATATCTAGTTTCTGGCCACCTTATAGGCGTCGGATCCTTGTTCATGAAGCAGGACACCTCCTAATAGGTATATTCATTTGTTTCTTAAGAATTTCAGAGGTCATAACATATTTGATTTCCCCTCATTATATGCTGCCACACCTAACACCTTACATGGTTCATCTTAATGAAATTTCAGCTTACTTGATGGGTTGCCCAATTCGGGGGGTGATTTTGGATCCAATAGTTGCAATACAAATGGGTATCCAAGGACAGGTATTTTGTTTCTCTTTTTGTTCATGATATGACAACTTATTGGCTCAGATGGTCACTTCCTTGTATAATAAATATCTTTATTTGACTAGACAATTTGATGCATTTTTTTGAAACACTTCATATTATTATATAGTTATCAATCTTCTTTAAATGTACTCTGAGGCATTTTGGAATGCAAAATGAAGCACTTTTGGTGATGCAAAAATACTTTTGACAACTAACACACAAACCCAACTAACTAGCGTCTGTATCAACTCTTAAGCACTTTAATTTCCCTTCATTCTGTATCCTAACAGCTACTTTTAACTGAGTTTTATTGACAAATGCTGCTAGTTATGTCAATTGAGAACACACAAATACTTCTAAATATATGAAATCTTACTTTCAAGCTAGTACTAGCCAACAATTTACAATTTCAAGAAAACCTTGAAGGGCAAGGCCCCTGCAAACCTAAACGTAGCTCTGCTAGTTTCAGTCATCAAGCAGCAATGTAATAAATTGTGGATAACATGCTATTTGTTTTTTTTATACATATATACATGCCATTGTGGATAACAAGTATAGATTTGTTTCCTGTTCAAAATTTTTATAGCATAAAATGCATCTGTATTTTTGGCAAGTTCTTCCATTATTTAACTTCATTATCATTGCAGTAAATCCTTGTTTTTTAGGCAGGGACTCAGTTTTGGGATGAGAAAGTTGCCAGTGACCTTGCTGAAGGCCGACTTGATGGTTCAGCTTTTGACAGGTGAGTATAAGTATAGTAATGAAGATATATTTTGAATCAAGCACCAAGTCTAATTAAAGAGTTGCATGTATGATGGAATGGTAGACAAGACTCCAATCCTCTAATTAAATTGGAAAACAACTCATGATAATAACAAATAAATATGAAAACAAATTTAAGAGATAGTCTAATAAATACTTTAAGATAATATCAATATGTTATAAGATATTTTCATATCTTCTTACACTCCCCCTCAAGCTAAACATTACTAAGCTTGTTACAAATATAACCATTGAAAGATACAAATAAACAAATAATATATTTTGACATTGAAAATCAGTAGAGCCAGATCATATTTACAATTAAAATTGAGACCAAATTGTAACTGGAACTAAAGTTGGGGCCAGCCTAAATTAGGACAAAAAATCCGGTTCCAAATCACAATTGTGACAAAACAATGGCAAAAAGAAAAAACCACAATTGAGATAAAAACCAATATCAAACCGCAGCTCAGACAAAATCAGTAGCAAACTGCAACTGAGAAAAAATGGTGCCGAATGGAACTGAGGCAAAATAAGCACAAACTGCAACTGAGAATAAAGTTTTTGAAGAAACACATCCAATAGATGGCATGAAGGTGGCGTGTTGTCTCACATGCACACACGAGAAAAAAAAAACTTGATGGTCGGATAGCGATACAATGGTTGAAAAATGATTATGAATACAATTATTATAGTAGAATTCCAAGCATTACAGAATGTGGTAGCAGAATAGTGATGGGACATGTCACGGAGGACACAACTCAGATACCATGCTGAAATCAGAGGTAATTTGATATAAAGAAGGAAAAGAAAGAACTAAGACCTTGAGTTATGAATTATGATTATAGTTTGATGTGATTGACTATTCAATACAATACAAAAGGACTGAACAACAACCCTTATTTATACTGTTACTAATAGAATACTCCAGATTCTAATCTAGTTTGGGAAACAAATCATGATAACAACACAGAAATATGGAAACTAATGTTAAGGAATGGTCCAAAATACTAAAAGATATTTTTCTATATCCTAACAAGCCACATCAAAGGCGTTGTCTTTGGTTCTATCCTCCTAAGGTATTAATCTCTAGGCTAGTAGAACTAGAGAAGTAAAATTATCTCTGTATTCACTCACACTCGTCCAACTAGCTAGCCATGCCCCAATGGTGATGCTAAATCCCGTTCCCCCTTGCCTTTTCTTTTGTTGCTTTAAGTATCTTGTTTTTTGTAATTTTGATCCATTCAAGTGATACCAGTGTTTTATGTAACCAATGGTTTAGGTACTGTATGGTACTTTTTGCTGGAATTTCAGCTGAAGCTCTAATTTATGGCGAGGCAGAGGGTGGAGAAAATGATGAAAATCTATTTAGAAGCATCTGTCTTCTTCTTGAGCCTCCTTTGTCTGTAGCAGAGGTCTTTCCTCAACTGGTTGCTCTGATTTGAATTTCCCGGTTCTTTTGAATTTTTCATCTGCAATGCGAACATTTTTAGTTCTTACCTTAACTTTCTTGCATTGAACAGATGGCTAATCAAGCAAGATGGTCAGTTTTGCAATCTTATAATTTACTCAAGTTGCATAAATCTGCACACCGAGCTGCCGTTAAAGCAATGGAAAGCGGTAGCAGTCTCAGTGCTGTAATTAGGAGGATCGAAGAGACACTGTATCGTGAAAAATGAACCTTGGGAGTTTACATAAAAGAAACAAAATTTGTCTTGTAAGTTGCATACAGGTTAGCATCTCTGTTGTTCTTTTAAGTTGCTCGCTTTATCCTTTTCAGAATCTTTCAAATAATTTGCTGTGTTCATTTTCTATTTGCAGATGCAACATGTATTGGACCCTGTCTACCATGACATAATGAATCAAATGAATAATTTATGTTTCAGAAGGTGACAGTATTGAAGTTGGTCTGAAATTTACTCAACACGGTTAGACATGTAATAAAATACTAGTGGAAATGGTCATTGTGAGAATGACAGCTTAGTTTAGAATGGTTCTTAGCCAGGCATAGGTTTTCTGCTACAAGTTATAGAATTTGGTTTGTAAATAACTATTGTCATTCATGGACAATCGTTCCATAATGTATTTATTATTTGGTCTTTTACTACTAGTAACCATGACTGAGTTAACCCCAACAACTCTTCCTCAGTTTTACCTATATAAGATTTCTATCAAATGATAAATACATGATCAAAACTTGTTTTGGCAAACATGGTTAATTCTATTTGAGTGATTTGAAATCATATTTTATTTAAAAACAAGCGTATTTCGAATAAGGCTGCCATCAACTAGTCCATTACAAATATATCTAGTTGGGAATACCAGTAGAAAAGCCTTATGGCAGAAGAGAAGATCGGCACTGTAGGTACCAAAGATCTTGAGCAGCTTGATCTTCAACATGAAGAGCAAATGTAGGTAGAAGCAAACTGATCTTTGACCATGAAGCTGGATCAAATCATTTCTGGAATCTATTTTTTTCCTTGAGCTAGTCTCATTCATCATTTTAATGACGAAACAAAACCATAGATAAATCTAGCTTTAAAACAATATTTTCTCTTTATTTTCAAGTTATAAACAACTTGGTAAACTTGCATTGCTTCTAAAACAGAATCAACAATATCTGGATTACGAGGAAAAAACAACCATTCATGATACATGTAGTTGTCAGTTAGGTGAGATTATTGCAATGCAAAGTTAATTATCAATGAGGCATATCTTTTAAATCTTTTGATTAATTGTTGTTATTAGTTATCAAGGCCGTTTTTCACAAAGAGATGGAAGTCTTGTATATATGTGTGTGGAACGTGATAGGGTCGGCACTGTTACGGTAAATATGATTCCAACAATTTCAGTGCATTGATGCGTAGCAGAAGGAATCATAACAAAATTTAATTTTATAGTAAGGTTTGAGTCCCACATTGAATAATTACAACCATTATAATATGTTTATAAATGTTTGAGGCATCTCATGGATTGACCAAGTTCAATAGATTCAAATTTGAATGACTTTGTTACTAGAAACTATTGAATTTGGTTTTTTGTCCATTTAGTGTGCTTTATCCATTATGTCCAGGTTGCAATTCAAGTTTGTCTCATTTTCTATCAAAACTGTCCACGATTTTGAATGGTGTTTACTTCGTAGAGGAATCGAGTGTTGAAACCTATAACTCTCAGTAACAAATTGTTCTAGGCATAATCCTCCGGCCTCTTCCAATTTTTTCTTAATTCCGTAAAGGAACTGAGTTCCATTATAAGAGACAATGCATTTCGGCAACCCAAATCTACAAATGATTCATTCTCAGTACAAGTGTCTAACTCTATATCTCATCTTCAATCAGTTTGGTGAAATAGTCCACGTCTAGAAGCAAGAAAAGAAAAGTTAGGAATCTACTATACACCATTAACAAATGTGCAGTGACACTAGTTTGTTTTGTAGTTAGACAATGCAGCTTTAAAACCATATTTTCTCTTCATTTCCAAGTTATAAGCAACTTTATAACTTTGCGTTGCATCGAAAATGGAATGAACAACATCTAGATTAAAGAGTGAAAAGCAACCATTCTTCATACATATAGTTGTTAGACCCACAAAACAGTAGCAAAAGCACAAAGATGTGACTTACAAAAGCTTAGTTAAAAGCATGTTAAAATTCACATATTTACAATTAGTTTTGAAACAGATCTAACACTTATACATAGATTGCCAATAAACTGAGATAGAATTGAAATCAACTATAGTGCAGTGTTTAGATGGAATCAAAACAAAATTGTATGCTATGAGGTAAAAATAAGGTTTGAGTCCCACATAGAATAACTAATACTATTATAAATGCTTTATATATTATTGAGTCATATAATAGTTTGGCCAAGTTCAAAAGATTCAAAACACAAACTCAAACCATGAAGCTATTGGATCTGGCCTTTTGATTTTTTTTAAAACTTTTTATTTTAAAATACTAGTTTCTAAACTCTAACTTATTCATGAAACTAATTTTCTAATTTAAATTTGAAGTAATTTTTACCTTCTTCTCACATTTTTGCATATAAACTGAAATATATTTATTTTTTTATTAATAATGCGTCATTTATATTGTTGATCACACTCTAAATATATTTTTATACGATGATTTGTCACATTTTACAAGTGACATGTCATTAAAAAATAAACATTTAAATATAAAGTGGAATGATTAGTTTCACGAGTTAAAATATTAAAATTTTATTTTATTTATTTTATAAAATAAATTGTGTTTATAATTATTAAAGGAAAATAACTAAATTTAATTTTCCAAGGATATATAAAATACAAAAATGATTAAAATAAAAAATAATATTTTAATTTATTTACATTGAGGCAATTTTTATTAGAAACATAATATTTTCTTTATATTATTAAAAAAAAAACTTCTTAATGAACTGTGGATTTTATGAATTGATATATGAAATATTAAATTTATATTAGACATTTTTTTACAATAGATTTGAAACATAAAATCGACGATCTGGGCTTTTATCCGTCCACGCCGTCATCAATGGAGACGAAATTCTACACTTGTTTTCATCGTTGAAGGAGATACATTGCGATTGCTTGAAGCAGGATATGCAGACATCATAGTGAGGGTTGGAGTTTGAGGATTGAAAAGAAATCTGAGAATACAAAAGATTTAGGATTCATAAATGTTCAATTGGGGAAGAACACACCATCGTATTATATAAATTCAATTGAAGAGGAATAGTTTAATTAAAATTATTTTTTTATATTAAAAATAATATTAAATCTGTTTTAATTTATGACGTGAAATTTTATACAAAAGATTTAGGGTTCAGAAATGTTCAATTGGGGAAGAACGCACCATCGTGTTATATAAATTCAATTGAAGAGGAATAGTTTAATTAAAATTATTTTTTTATATTAAAAATAATATTAAATCTATTTTAATTTATTACATGAAATTTTATTTCCAACTAGGCCAACATAAGATATTTCACATGAGCATTTACAATGTCCCATACAATAATTCTAGAGGGGATCAAAATAATCTCCAAAAAATTAAAATATGGATCCCAAAATCTGAATTTTTTAAAGAGACCAAAACTGCATTTAAACTTATTAAAAATTAAAAAAAAAACTTCTAAAAGTTGATATAAAAAATATTAAATTTATATTAGACATTTTTTTTACTGTAGATTTGAAACATAAAATAACAATTTATATTTCTCTCACAATTCACTCATTAATATAAAATTGACTTAATCCAAAACTGCCTTCAAAACTATAGTAAAACTATAGTAATGGATAGAGAAAATGTAAAGAAAAATGGAGTGGATCCTAGCTCCTATATACTACAATTATAAAAGATAATATACAAAAACATATGTTTTTTTAACAACAACAAAAAAAAGATGTAATATGCTTCAACCTTATATTACATCTTTTTTTTGTAAACTTCTAATAATACGGTTGAAGCATAACAACAACATGTTTCTATCAATGACAACATCATAGGATGACCTTTATTTCCAAACTTGTTTCTATCTATGACAATTCTGGATCTAGTCAAGGTCAAGGATGTTGTTTTGGCAACATAGTTAATTATATTTGAGTGATTTAAAATCATCTTTGATTTAAAAACAAGGTGAAATTGTTCAGGTGGAGGATGTTGTTTGGTAGGATTCCAACTAAGGATCTTTTGCTTAAGAGGAATGTCTTGACTAAATTGAGAGAGTTGCGATGCACCTTTTGTACTACAGAGGAGGAAACCATTTCGCACCTCTTTGAGCATTGCTCGTTCACGGTTCGAATTTGGAGGAAGGTTTTCAAGTGGATTGGTATTGATTTTGGTTTGACTTTGCGGGAGTTTGTGGCTTATTTCCTTAATTGCAATAAGGTGAAGTCTAAGAAGAATAAGTTGATTGTTGGTGTAATTTGGTTAGCTTCTATTTGGAGTATTTGGTTCATAAGAAACACAATCATTTTCAAGCGAGAAGCGTTTAGTTTTATGGATTGTTTGTCAACTATCATTATTAGATCGCGGATATGGTTATGCGTTTGTCGTAAAGTAGAGGATCGTTGTACTTTTTCTATTTGGAATATTCTACCTCTTAATTGTCTTAAGAGGTAGGGTTTTCCGTTTGTTCTTCGGGCAGAGTATCTCTTATACTCCCTTTAATAGATTTATTGACTATTAAAAATAAAATAAACAACTTCACAACCTTGCATTGCATCTAAAATGGAATCAACAAACAATATCTGGATTAATAGAGGAAAAAGCAATCATTCATCATACATATAGATGCTAGAGTTGCAATGCAGTAGTAAAAGCACAAAGATGTGTTTTACAAAAGCTTATTTTTAAAGCAGGTAAAGCACAAATATGTGATTTGCAGGATGCCACATGTATTAGACTTTGTCTAGTGTAACAGAACCAATCAAATGAATAACATGTGTTTCAGTTGGTGAGATTATTGCAAAGTTAATTTTCAATTTGGCAAATCTTTTGCTTAATCGTTGTTAGTCATCAAGGCCATTTTTCTCAAATAGATAGAACTAGAAGTCTGTTATATGTGTGAGGCACATGACATGGTTTTTCTTTAAAGGCAGTTGATTTATAAGAATACTAAGTGTATTCTAAACCTCACTAACAGATAAGTGAAAAAGAAAAATTCTCCATCAACTCTTCCCTAACTATCTCTTAAAAGGTTTCATACAATAATAAATAAATAAAAAAGTTGGAATGAGGAATATCCCAACAATTTTCCCATTTCCAAGCCAATAATTTGGCCTTCCAACAAATATCATCTAAGCAAAACCTAACACTCCTAAAGATAAACTCATTTTTTGCTACCCATAACGCCCAAACAACCGCCATCCATAAAATAGCCTTCGATTTACTTTCAACAGTTTCACAACCTCCATCCGACCATCGCAAGAAAAAATCCGTGTTACAACCTGTGAAAGTAATACCGATACCACTCCAACCCGCAATGATCTCCCACACCGAGTTTGCGATCCTACAATCAAACAAGAGGCGGCCCAAAGTTTCTTCAGAGTCAGAACAAAAAACACAACAGGGATCCATGCTAATACCTCTCTTAATGAGTTGATCCTTCGTCGGAAGCCGATTCCACAAAATCTTCCAACCGAACAATCTAACTTTCGCCGGAACTTTAATACTCCACAACCAATCAAACGCTTTAAAATTATTCTCGTTAAATAAAGAATTAATTTGCGTTCCAACCGATAAATCATAAGCATTTTTCACCGTAAATCCCGATCCTACGTCTTCCTTCCACCATTGTTCGTCCACATTGCTTGCTTGAATCGTTTCCGCATCCAGAACCAAATAAAGGTTCTGCAACGCCTCCCATTCCAAACTGTCCTGTACAATATTAAAACCAAGGACCCTCCAATGCCATGAACCGTGTAACCAAAACCCCATATCAGCCACCATAGCATTCTTCTTAGAATTCAAAAGAAAAAGACCAGAAAATTTCCGCGCTAAAGACTTGGAGCCACACCAAACCGCGTCCCAAAATGGAGTATGTTTTCTGTTTCCCACCTTGAAGATCGTCTCTTCATTAAAATGATATCTTCCATCGTTCACAATCGTACCACTTTTAAGAATATCGTTCCACCAAGTTGACGATTTAGGCTTCCGTTTGACATTATCTCTTAAAACCCAACACGAAATGTTTTTGTATCTCGCTTCAAGGACCCTCCACGAAAGCTTAGAACTTCCCTTAATAATCCTCCATTTCCACTTGTCAATCAACGCAAGATTAAAATCTTTGATACGTTTAATTCCCAGCCCCCTTCCGACTTATTTCTACAAACCAAAAACCAATCGAGCCAATGAATTTTAGAAATTCCATCAAAACTTCCCTACAGAAAATCCCTACTGATTCTATCAATAGATTTCCAAACAGCTATAGGGGCTTTATAAAAAGAGAGGGTAAAGATTGGAAGGCTTGAGAGATTCAAAATGATAAGTGTTACCTTACTTGCCAATGACATAAATCGTCCTTTCCAATCAACCAATTTCCTACTGAGTTTAGAAATTAAGGGTTTCCAAAGGGCCACTCTCCTTGGATTACTTCCAATTTGAATTCCCAGGAAAGTGAAGTCTCCAAAAACAAATTTGCAAGCTAGAAAAGTTGATGCAACCAACATGAAATGATTACTAACATTCAACCCTATCAAACAACTTTTATAATAGTTCACTTTCAATCCCGAGGCTAATTCGAAACCTCGTAAAACTGCTTTGATAGCCCAAATGTTATCCCATCCGCCTTTAAATATAAGTAACGTATCGTCAGCAAACTGAATAACGTCGACCACCAAACCCCCTTGATATTAAAACCAGAATAAAGACCTATATCAGTTGTTTTTGTATCATCCTAGTCAGACCCTCAGCCACAATAACGAACAAAAAAGGCGATAACGGATCTCCTGCATCAGGCCTCTTTTAATTTCAAAATCCCGAGTCGGATTACCATTGACTAGAACTGAAAGATGACCTGAGAATATGCAAGCCTCCATCCACCTGAGCCAACGAGAATCAAAGCCCATCTTCTTCATTAAATCTCTTAGAAAATTCCAACTAACCGCGTCGTAAGCTTTTTCGAAGCCGACCTTGAAAAAGACACAATCTCTCTTTTCCTTAGTAGCTAGATCAAAAACTTCATTTGCAATGACAATGACATCCAATAAGCTTCTTCCAGGCACAAAGGCTGATTGGTTCTGCGAAATCAGTCTTCCAATTATCTTATTGATTCTACCTGCTAGAAGCTTGGCCAAGAGTTTATACATACTCCCCACCAAACAGATTGGACGAAAATCAGCAAGAAGAACCAGATTAACAATCTTTGGAATAAGAGTTATGAATTAAGATTTAAAGGCTTTTGGGAGAAAAGCATTAGCATGGAAACTCCTCAAAAAAGCACAAATATCTTGTTTCATAAAAGGCCAGCATTTTTTCAGAAAACCTAAATTGGAATTGTCCGGACCCGAACTTTTCAATCCATCACAGCTCCATAAGGCCTCCCAGATTTCTTCTTCTTCAAACTGAATCTCTAGACTAGCAACTTCCTCATCTGGAAGATTGTTGAAAGTAATCCCTTCTAGGACATGTCTTTCTGTATCTTCTTTGACATACTATTGCTTGAAGAAGTCCCAAATTGCATTCTTAACCCCTTCTATAGTATCTACAACACCATAACTAGTAACAACCTCACCAATATACCTGCTTTTATCTCTACCTTTCATACATAAATGAAAGTACCTAGAACTGACTTCTCCCTCTTTCATCCACCTTCTATGTATCCTTTGAGAAAACATGTTTTCTTTGAGATTTAATTTCCTCCAAACTTCCTGACAAGCCTCTGCTCTACGGTTAACCAGTTCAGAAACCGCATCCCTTGCAGCAGAAATTAAATCCTGATCCAAAGAGTTGATTGCATCAACATTTTCTTCCACCTTGAGGACGATCCACCCGAAGACGTCTTTGTTCCATTTCTTCAAAACAAACCTCAAAAGTTACATTTTTTCTTTCAAAACGATATCACTCCTTCTCGAGACCCTGAATTCATTCCACAACTTTTCAACCATACTAAGGAAGCTTGAGTCTTCGAACCAAGAGTCGTTTGATTTGAACGGCTTCGGCCCCTAGTCTCTATTCTGAATTCTCAACCATATCAGGCAGTGGTCCGATAAATCTCTCTTGCCAATGTGTTGGTGAATTAAACCCCACTTATCAATAAAATTAGAGTCTACAAGGAATCTATCCAATCTACTCATAGATTTTCCTTCACCACCAAACCAAGTGAATCGATTACCCGTCACGGGGAGATAAAAAAGCTCAGACTGAGAAATAAACTCATTGAAATCCCCGATTTCAGGATTTCTCGCAACATACTGCTCACCTTTCCTTTCATCAGGATGAGTTATGGAGTTTAAATCTCCACCAAAGATCCACATACCATGGGGCCATCTCCTTTTAAGAGCTTGTAATTCCAACCAAAGTCTTATCTTTGAACTAATCGCACATCCCGAATAGACGTTAACTACAAAATAAACTTCATCCTTCATCCTCAATTTGACACCAAGAAAACCATCTCCAGAAAAAGAAAAATCAGAGCAGAATAAGTTTGTGTTCCAAAGAGTAATGATACCCCCATACTGACCCACAGGATTAAAGAAGGACCAATCAACCTCTTTATTGTACCATAGACTTTCCACAAGCTTCGCATCAACATTTGAGAGTTTGGATTCTTGAATAAGAAAAAATTACGCCTGACCTGAAGATATAAGGAACTTAATTCTCTTCCTTTTAGTGGAATTTCCACCTCCTCTAATGTTGAGAGACCCCACAATCATTGATTACCCAACTTAAACTCCTTTTTCCTATTGAAAATGGCTTTATCGAAAGATTCGAGCTCCTCTATTTTCTTAGACATGCATTTCTTACCCTCATTAGTTGCCACCCCTAATCTTTTAATGGCTCCCTAAATCTTGGTGCTAACATCAGATTCTAGCTTATCCATACATTTGGAGTTACACAGACGAACATCCCCATCAGATAACCCTTCACAACATATCACCGCTCCCGCAGACAAACAATCAGAAGTGTCAGGTTTAGATATATCTCTATTAGAGCCACCTGGGATAGAGGTCCTTAAATTAAGGGCTTGAAAATAAGAAGCCTGAGAAAAATTATCAATAGGATCAGGAGTCTCTCTCAGCACAAGAGGGAAACAAGCCAAACTTCTTTTTTTGGGCTTGCCCCCACTTTTACGGATTGGCCCATTCAACTCAATCAACTTTTTGAACTTGACTTTTTTCTCAATAACCGTACCACCTTTATGATAATTAAATAAAGATAAAGCAAGCCTAGTTTCTGACCCTGCCACGTTTCCTGAATTTGCCAGTGATTTAGACTTATCAACCAAAAAAGGTTTCAAGCATACCTCCTTTCCCTTCGCCACCCTAATTGCTTCATCAAAAATAGGATGCTTCTGACCTATCTTTCCTCGAGAATGGTCTAGTTACCCACCAACCGAGATTCCTCAACAAACTCAAGACTCTTATTGGATTCTAACGAGACTATAGAATTTCCCATTTAGTTCTGACCATGCAAAATCCCTTCCACCTCCTCATCCCTATCCACATCCTCCCCCTGAACATCATTTTCCTCCTCCCCATAATACTTGCTCCAAGAACTTTCAGATACCGAAGAAGAGGGAACTAAACTTGTTTGTTCCTTCTTCCTAGACGAAGAAAATGGCTGATACTGATTTTCTTCAACTACTCTAATGTTAAAAACAACACCATTAATTTGAACTTTGAAAATTTCATTTAAAATCGTGGCACACTTAGAACGAACCATGATTTTAGCCACATCCAAACATTGGCCCTGAGCTGTTTTCTCATCCACATAAACGAGGGTTCCCACCGTTTTAGCTATAAGCTCAAAAAAACGAGTATTCTAGGCATGGAAAGGAATGCTGAAACACCTTAGCCACAGAACACGCGTATCATCTAAAACATCCTCATTCCAAGCCTTAATCTCCAAAAACCATTGCCTCCGCCAAGGCTCTTCTTCCTCTAGAATAACTTTGATCTCTCCCTCTTCACTTTCTTCTAACAAACACAGGTTTCCACCGAGAGGGGTGATCCTAATAGAGAAATAACCTTCAAGCTCAAAATTGTTTTGGATGTTATAAGTCGTTCCTGGAACTGAAACAACCCCAACAAAGACTTTTTGAAAACGTTTCAATTCATCTTCATTCACATGAAACATAAGGCCAACTGTATCCTTGCACGACACTATTTCTTCCTTCCTTTCCTTCTAATTCCTTCCAACGATATCCTCAAAAGATCTCCGCATTTACGATAAATATGGTTCAAATAATTTAAGCATAGCATATGTAATCATAACAAAACTTTATGTTATAGTAAGGTTTGAGTCCCACATCGAATAGTTACTACTATTATAATATGTTTATAAATTTTGGAAGCTTTCCATGGATTAGTCAAGTTCAAGAGATTCAAATTTGACTAACTTTGTTACATGTAACTATTGAATTTGGATTTTTGTTTTGCATCATTATTAATTTTTTTAGTATAGATTATTTGAATTCAATGCAAATAAAATATTTTTGATTGGAGAGAGGGAGTATACATGTCAATGAATAATTAAAGGGGACACCTTTTTTTATCTAGGACAAAACGTTAGGTAATATACCTTCAACCAATCAAGTGATGTCATATCATTTTATTGTATTTATTTATTTAATAGTTTAAATTTTGTATATTTTCAATGCAATTCTAATGCAAATTACTTTATGGTAACTCTATCCAACTTTTTGAGGTGGGTAGATAAGAATTCACCATAATTAAATATATAATTTGTTATCTTTAATCCCAAAATTGCTAAATACAAAACAAGATTAAAAGAAATAACGATGATAATGCAATGGGTTAAATTTAGGAGTCATCAATATAAATTCTAAACCTTTTTTTAGAACGGGTAAACCCTACACCTTTGAAATAAAACAAACCCTTGTAGCATCTCTCGTTGATACCAAAAAGTGTTTATAAGAGGTTAGTTATTATCTTTGTCCCTTATAGCATCATCGAATACATGTATTATATCTAGTTCTTCAGTTTGAGCCTTATAACATCATTGAAAAAATGCATAAAAATAAACCTTTGCTTTTTTTTATGTAAGTGGAGTAGGGCTCAGACAGAAACAAACATTTTGTAGCATATCAGATCCAACCAAAACATATTCAACAAGTATTAATCCAATACAACTTAGGTTATCCAGGAAATGTACTATACAACATGATTGATATTTTTTAGACAAATACCTAAGATATAGTCATAGTGAATACTTTCTTCGACACACATATCACCTTAAGAAAATCACACTTAATCCCTTAATCATAACGACGATGTCATTGCTTATTACATTTTGTCACCTCCTTGTAACACCCCAAAATTTCCCCTCTCATTTTCATGGCATCTAGCATATCATTTTCTACATTGCATTGCATTCATAGTATAGAGAGATGAAACATACATTCATTGGTTATAACATAAGGCATGTGGTCAGTGATTATCAAGTTTGTGATTATTCAAATCCAAAGGATAATAGCCAAGTCACTCCCGACAAGCCTCAAGGGTTCTCATATCCCACATAATCCCAAATGGTCCCTCAAACTATTAGAAGAGGTGGATTGATCAAGGAATTGCACTAGTGCATCACCTCCTAGCAAGTTTGGTCTTAAATTAGGGTGTGAGATTCAAGAGTTTTCCTGATAAGATTTTGGTCCAAACTTGATTTCAATGTTTTCTATATGTTATCAAGTATCTAAGTATTGAAGATTTCCCATTAGATCATTTCAGAAGTTTTCCAATTGGTCAATTACTTGAAAAATCAAGAAATTGGGGAAAAGTCAATTGTGCAGAGGAAAAAGTCAACTCCTGAATTTTTGAGGTCAAAATCATGCTCCATAAGTTGATTATGCCAAATGGTTGAAATTTGATCAATAAAATTCAAGAGATTCATGGAAAATTCAAGAGATCACAAAACTGCCCAAAATAGAAACTTAGGGTTTCTATTTAAGGTAACTTTTGGTCATTTTGCACCTTACTTCCAAGCATTCTTTCTCCAAGATAAAGGTTTCAAACTTCAGGCCTAAGTTGAGCCAATTAAAGAGTACATCTTGAGCTTCAAATCCATAGCAAGAACATCTCCATTGGATCAAAATTGAAGGAGATATGATCAATCAAAGTTTGACAAAAGTTGGGCAACTTTTCCAAAAAACCAAGTTATGGGGGTGCCAGATGTTGGGTATTTTGTCAAACACATGGTGTGACATTTTCAGGTCCAATTTCCTCCATCAAAACTACTTCAAATGAAAAAGTTTTGAACATCAAAGTTGTTCATGTCTATCTCCTCTACTACTTCTATGTTTTGAGTTTTTCATTTGAACAACATATGAAGGTCATATGAGGATTCAAAGAGGGAAGCTTCACACTGAAATTCCATAAGCCCAAGCTAGACCTGCAGGCCAATCTCTTGCGCCCATGGAGTCAGTTAGGATTTCTTGATTTCTATGTCATTTTTATCACCTTACAAGCCTCCATTCAATGTTATTCCAACATCAACTTTGTTTTATCATGTATTCTCATTCCATATAACCCAAAACCATTCCATTTCATGCATTGTGTAGGGAGAATTCCATCTTCAAACATGAGCATGTGACATTGTCTTTTCTTGCAAGACAAGTATCAAGATTATGGCATTTTGATTCACTAAGTCAATTCCACATACACACACATCAAACACCAGTCATTTTATGCTTCTTTAAGCTAAGCAAAGTTCCTCTTCACATGCACATACATGGTATCTCATGCATCAAAGTTGGATGATTCAAATGAGAAACTTAAAGAACAAGTATGATGCAACAGGCATTACATCATCACCAGTCATCATCAAAGCCTTATCATGATCACCATGAGTCCCTATGTACATGAACATAGCATATAACCCGAGCCAATCTCTCATTTTTCTCACTTTGCAATGTTGTTCTTGCACCATATTCTGGGCCATTCACCACATTTAACCATGGTTCTAACCAGCAACCATGATGGTTAGAATCTAACTCAACATATATATTTCATCTCCAACACAATTTTGGTTCAGATTGGATCATTCTCACTTTTCACATTTTTGCACCAAAAATTCATCTCATGTTCTCTCTCTAAATCACACGAATTCTCTCACATTTTCATCCTAAAATTCATCAATACTTCATCACCAACATGTTATGATCAAGTTTAAGCAAAGAATCAAGCCAATTCACCAATGCAAGTTCAAGTTCAGTTTGAAGTTTCTCTCTGTTTTCTCCAAGATTCGAAGCTCTAAAACATTTATTTTGTTCTCTGAAGGCTCAAGAATAAGCTAGGATCTCTAGATTTCTTTTATATCAAGCTTAGTCACAGTTTCAGGTTTGAAATCCTCTGAATTGTTTGGCTTCATCTTGTCCTACAAAAGTAGCCAGGTTCTAAGGGATATCAATATCATTGATCCTTCTCAAGGGTTGTTGTTCAGTAGGAAACTTACTTGCCAACCAAAATCCCCCAAGATTATAATCTCAATGAGCATAGCATCAAGTATCAACCAACTTTAGACTTCTCAAAAGTCGGTTATCTCAGTACTTTCTAAAGGCCAATATGGGTCAATTAAGGTTCAAAAGGGTAGTTAGTGTTAATGACAACGTATGGCAGCCCCATATTATTCTCAACTTACTTAAGGAACATAAGCACCAACCAAGAAGTCACACTAATTGTGGCCACCGAATCAACCATATCGGTATACATCGTACAGTTTCCTTGGTCTATTTCCACTTACCTAAGGTACACTAGATCCAGGTTAGGATCTTTCACACAGTAACCCCACAGCAATCCCTTAAATATAAAGCAAGCAAAGCGAACATGTAAGTGATCTAATTCCTAAGGTAACCCCACTTTTACTAAGCACTCCCTAGCAGAGTCGCCAGTTTTGTAACGTGGTGGGAGAGCTAACTTGGTGTTTTTGTTTGACAAAAACATGTGCGGATAGCAAGAGTCGCCACCGACTTTTATTTTATCTAATAGGAAAGGGTATAAAAGAACAGGAAAGACCTTTTAAAAATTTGAGTTCGGGGGATAGGTTATATAAAGGGAAGGTGTTAGCACCCTTTATATTCATGGTTATCCATGGGCTCTTAGTTACTTAGCTCACTTTAACTTGTTTGAAAAATATGTAGTGTGTGTTTAGAAAATTTCCATAAGTCTTTGTAATGATCCTCGTATGGATGTATACAAAGCTTTCAGTTTGAAAATGTTTGAAAGTGGGGCGTGAAAAAGAGTTTTTGAAATTTGAGTAAGTAACTAAGAACTACCTACCCTAGAATGGTCTTTCATGTTTCTTTATTTCCTTTCAAGGGTAAGATTGTCCTTCCTATTAAGGAGAAAGTAGTCATTTACCTTGGATTTATTAAGGGACGGGTGTAGGGTCATCGTATGGTCAATGAAGGCAACTTGTAGGGGTATCTTAGTAATTCGAATGGACTATCATCATTTTTGTAGGGTCATAGAGGGAAGAGATCATTTATTCGTAGGCAACTCGAAGGGACTATGATCTTTTATCTGAAGGGACTTGATGATTTTATTCGTAGTAAACTTTACTAAGATACCCCCACGAGGGACTTGACCATATTTTTGTAAGGCAACCAAAAGGAGAAACCCTAGGAGGTGCAGATGGCAATCGTAAAACGATCGACTTACGTGTGTGAATATTAGTTTCAGATATTTATCTTGGATATTTAATGGGCTAAGTCCAATTAATTCAACATACATGCTTTTCACACCCTAGGTTTACTAACCACGCAGTTTAATTATTTTTGCGGAAATTAAAAGCGGAAAATAAAAACCCTAAACTATTACATGGCTTTGGGAGAGATACATAAATAAAACCTGACAGAAAACGTAAAGTGCGGAAAATAAAACCTAAAACTATTATAACTAGGAAGCAGTTGCATTATCTTTAGAAATCGTAAAATAATCGAAACGAAAAGATCGGAAGAATATTGAGTCTTTGAGATGACAGGAGGATATTTTCTTATCATGCTACTAGAAGAATAAAAAAAACAGAGTCGGATAAAATCACTGCAGATTTTAAAATAATGGAAAATAAGAAAAGCGATTAAAATAAAATCTAAAAAATATTAAAACGATGCTAAAAATCTAATAAAATCAAATAAAGAGTGCACGATTGTTTTCAGATTTTTTTGAGAACATGAAAATAGAAAATAAATCAAATAAAATAGAAAAAATAGGAATTTGTGATTTTGAGGGTCGAAATCTATTCTAAAAGAGTATTGTTCTTCGATTTATTTCTGAACTTCTGGAAAAAAAAATCGGAGTAAATCGAAACAGTAGCACTTACCTGACTTACCTGTCAGACTGGAATTCTTATCATTACTGCAGCCTTCAAAGTATCGGCAGAAGCAGATTAACCAACAATTTAGTTCTCCATGGTGCCCTAACAATGGCAAGTCACGGTTTTTGTACCTAAACTTCAATTCGATCACCCAGATAGCTTGCTTACATCATGAAAAACACAAATATGCAAAGAGATTAGATGTATCATGTGTAAAATTATGAAATTGAAAATTGAAAAATAAAGCAAAAAAAAACAAATTCGGTTATGGCATTTTAAGAGGCTTTGGATGATTATGATGACTGGTACACCTTCAGAAGAGTCTAAGGAATGTTTTTGGACCTTCAAACCTTCTTGAGAATGGCTGCAACCTTAAAACCGAATCCAACTTACTCTTGGATTTTTTGAAGTTTTGTATGCTCTCTTTGATAAAATAAAATTTGTGTCCTTTCTATGTGAAGGTGTTATGTATTTATAGAGGAAGGATTTATGTCAACTTGTGGGCTTGGGTTCAATTTATTTTGGGATGATAGGATTTGATTGAAATTTGATTTGAAAACTTTCTATTTTGGTCATAATATTATATTAAATCATACCCTTTTGGTCTTTCATGAATTGGGATATGATCAATCAACTTAATCATCAAATATTTGATCCCAAAATAAATTTTAGATCAAATATTTGATTTCTTATGATTTATTTTAATTAAAATTGAATTTAAATGATTTAAATTCAATATAATATAAAATAAATAATAAAAATCAGAAAATATGATCAATGTGTCGTGAATAGTCTTAGAATTTAGTTTGGGTTGAAAGATTATGGGCCCATTTGAAGAAAACTTAAGTTTTGGCCTTTTTTGCTTCATACACCTCCTCAAAATTACCCAACTTCAACAATGCATAACTCCCTCAATTTTTATCCCATGAAGGTGCTATAGGACTTTTTAGAAACTTAGAGTATCCTATAACTTATCCTTTTGGTCCCATGTCCATATAAGTTTCCATTTTTAAGTTATGAGCTCTTGAAAAAGTTGACTTTTTGTTGACTTTTAAAAGGACCTGTAATGTTTTGGCTCATATCTTTCAAATGAAGCATTATTGGACTTGGCTTGTGATACCCAAAGTTGTAAATAATTGAATTTTCTTCAAAATAAGCCTTGGATGGGAAATTCTTGATGAAGTATGTGAAAGTTATGGCTAGTCAAAGTTCCGTTGACTTTTCCTACACAAAACCCTAATTTAGCAACTCTTGATTCCTGATGATTATGAGGTTTCCTTGATGAATCATGATCAACCCTTGATCAAATGATGAATTTAACCTCATAATATTGATGTTGACGAAAATTCTTGAAGTTTGACTTTATGTTGACCACAATTGACTTTTTGACCAAGTTAACTGATTTTTGATTATCTGAGCATCTGACTTATCAAACTTGTGAGGAAAACTTTGAAACTTCACAGGAGGGTTATTTGAGGTATGTGGGATGTTATGAAGTCCACTTGAGGCTTTGGAAGTCCATTTTTCTTGGGGAAACTCAAAACCCTAGTTTTAAGATCCATTGTTCAGGAGGAGGCTTTGCCTGGTGAAACCTTCAATCCTTTAAACCAACTGAGAATATTGTGAATATTAAGAGACCTCTTGATGTATATGATCTTGAATGTGGGAGGGAAAATTTTGGGGTACATCAGCTTCCCCTGTTCAATTTTCTGAAACTTGAGGAGTTAGATTGGCATGTACGCCATTCGTGACTTTAAGGTTGAATGGGATTGAACAGTAAAGCCTAAAAATTTGCACTCACCGATGCGCAAAATAATGTTGTTGGTTGGTTGTATTGCTTGAATGGGCTTAAAGATTCCATTCGGAGTAAAAATGTTCTTCAAATATACCTCTTGGAGGATAAATCAGTCCAAGACGTAGATTGATGTTCTCTCGGGCCTGGGGGATATAACAGGCTAAGACGTGGATGGATGTAATCTTGAGAGATGTAGCAGCCTAAGATATTGGTATATGTACTCCTGGAGGATAAAGCAGTCCAAGATATTGTTATATGTACTCCTGGTGGATAGAGCAATCCAAGATATTGTTTGGGGTAACCCTTGGGGGGATATAGCAGCCCAAGATGGATATAGACATAATCTCAGGAGATGTAGCAGCCTATGATATTGGTTTTCGTGGCCTTGAGGGATATAGTAGCCCAATACGTTGATGGATGTAATCTTGAGGGATGTAGCAGCCCAAGATATTGGTATATGTACTCCTGGAGGATAGAGCAGTCCAAGATATTGTTATATGTACTCCTGGAGGATAGAGCAGTCCAAGATATTGTTTGAGGTAACCCTTGGGGGGATATAGAAGCCCAAGAATAAATTTTTGATGTCGTTCGTCTGCTGGAGAATTAACCTGAAAAATAAGGTTAGTTTTATCCAATATCATGATGTATATAGCGTTTTGCAAGACGATATTCTTATCATAAATGAGAATGTTGTATGCGTATGATATGAAATGATGTATGAATGAATTATGTAGTTGAAACACATGAGTAGCTTCATATAACAATTGCTGGCTGGGGAAAATAAATCCTGATTTGTTGCTGAGGAATATGAAGACTTCGTTCCCGTCTTGTCTTGGAATATCGTACTTAGGATCTTCCGTTTTTCGTCCGTCGTACTTCTTATTGAAGGATTAAGTTCCTGAATACCCTGACTGAGGATAAAAGAGATGGACATTCCCAGGGAGACTTATCCGACCAAGTATCAATTCTTCTGATGATATCTACTTGAAGGTTTCGTAGAATTGGAAGTACATGAGGCTACTTGGAATGTTTCGTTAGAATATATCCGTTAAGATTACTCTGTGGGGATGAACCGACGAAGATTCGTTGGATTCCTACCTCCGATCGTCCTTAGTAAATGCTATTATTGTATTTTATGCATTTCTGGTAAACATCAATCATATTCAAAAGCATATATTCATTCAGACATAATCAATGGATGTTTTCGCCTAAGTAAAAAGGGAAAATGAATTTGGAAATAGAGTTGTATCAATTTTGAAGGTGTATACTCATTCAAAATAACCAATGGATTTAGAACTTCGGATATTCTCGACTTCCCTGAGTAATTTTCTAGGAATTCTCATGACTAAATCTGAAGACATGATGTTGACACCATCTGATACAATGGCTTCTGCTGAGAATCCAATATAAAGGCAATGTAATGAGAGAAATATGCTTTTAGAAAGCTCTCCATGTATTAAATTTGGAAAGAGAGTGTTGTCCCTAGCTGAGGATGATTTGTCCCAGAATAGAAGTATCTGAAAAGAGCTACCTCAAGATAAATAAGCAGAATGCCCCACAATAATATGCCCCTGGCCTCGTGAACTTGGTGATGTTACCTCTGGTAATTCAAGTGAGGAGACCTACCCCTGGCTATTTAAGCATTGTTGAATCTTGACCTGACTTACCCAGATGAATTGGATAATAACATGGCATGCCCCCTTGAGTGGAAGATAGTGACCATTCCCCCTTGTATACATTGGTTTTGATCCAGGAAGCAACTTTGTCTATCGGGAGGACTTTGGTTTATTGAATATTCATCATGTAAGCCTTTCTGCTATCAAACACTTAGTTATATGCAAACAATGATATTAAAAATGCAACACTTATGTCTGTCTTGAAATTTTGAAAAAGAATTATTTTAGCAAAACAATGTTTGTAAAAACTGTGATATTAACTCGAGATTTATAATAAGCCCTAAAGGAGTCAGGATGCCTTTTTGTAGCAGTACACTTTCGAACTAACCATGCTTCAGTAAGGACTTTTAAAGAGTTATAACATGGTATGGTTCACGGTTTAAGAAACAAAGGATAAAGGCTCAAACTTTATTTGTACCCAACCCATCCTTCGTGATGTTCTTCAGTCCTATGTTCGGTTAACTTATGCATTGAGGCTCCAAAGTAGTTTGGAATTGTAACACTGACAATAGTTTATTTGAAAAGCCTGTCATCTTTTTTTTTTGTTGAGGATTTGTAGTGACCTCTTTTTCTTTTGTCTTTGTTATCCCTTCCTTTTGCCTGAACTGTTTGTTTCAAGATTACAGTCAGCGGGAGGTCTCAATTTTTACTAAGTCTCCTTCATAGGTTTTGACTTAGTTAGATTTTCTTTTGCTAGATATTGACTATCAGACTTAATGATTACAGGGAACCATCATTAGTTGTGTACAAAAGGACAATTGGCATAATTGAGTTAACCGAGGAACTACCCTGCCCCAGGTTATGATTAAGGGTTTTAATTTGAGTGCGAAGGAAAACTCCTACTTCATAGGCTCAAAAGGGTTGACTAGGGATTAACTTCCTTATATCTCCAATGTTTAGGAATCGAAACAATGCATGTACATCGTCAACATAGTCTGTTTAAAAGCATATTGCATAAGATTATGATATTGTTTTCTCCATCCTCCCTCTAAAGGCTTACAACTTTAACAACAGTTGAATATCACAAAATAGAAGTAAAAAGCATAGTTTAAATATAGTGAAACAAATGGATTAATTCAAGACAAATATACACAATGCATTAATGTGAAAGAAAAGTTTGGCATAATAGTAAGTGTTCGAGTAAACAAAAGAAATTACAACTAAAGAAATCAAATGATGTCCCATCCAGTTGACTGAATGTCTTCGATTGCAATCTGTGAACTTTCAGGAGCAGTATATTTTACCATGAAATCAAAAATGCCACTTGGTTGTCCTAAGGTATCCCAAACTTCAACAGAGATAGTTGGGCTTTCTTTCTTGCTACCTCGGACAATTTGTCGTGCAACTTCGATGTTTAATGGACGATAGGAGAATTCAATATGATCTTCTGGTGTAACCTCGAGGATTCCTTTGTCAAAAAGGTCTTGAATCTTATTCCTCAATGCCCAACAATTATCAATGTCATGTCCAGGATAGTTGGAGTGATACACACACCTTGCATTGGGATTATAGCGATGGGAGTAAGTATTGGGCTTTCGAGGAGAATTTTTCAAGGAAATTAGCTTCATCTCCAACAAGTATTGCAAAGTTTGCGACATTGGCATGTCGAATTTTATGAACTGCCTTCTACATTCCTTGTGTTGAGGTGGATTAACCTTACAAGATCTTCTTTCTTCAATTGAAGAACTATCAGTAGTAGACTATATCTTTCCTTCTCTTATCCTTATCTTCCTTTCAACCAAGTCAACTTGTTTTATCGGAGGTTGACTGATGATTAGATTCCTGACTCCATTATTTTGAAGTTTATTGACAAAGATTCTCAGCTCTTCTTGCCCCTGGACTAAGCTCTGGATAAGAGCCACCTGGCCATTCATCTGGATTCTCATCTCTGCCATCTCAGCTTGCAGTTGTTCCAACTGATCATCCTCGTTGTCTTCAAGATTCTTCTTTTCCATGTCCTTAGAGAGGATTGCTTTCAACTCTTCTCGCCCCTTGGATAAATTCATGATCACTTCTTGAAATTGAGCATTCTGAGCTTGGAGATCTTTGACAGATCGTTCGAGAGCTATTTCTGCTGAAATAAACAGCGAGAAGATGAGAAACCTGCTGTGAAAACCTGTCATGCAATGATATGGTATGTAGATGCATATGCAATGTTTTCAAGGACCGTAGGATTTAAATTTGTTAAAACAAACGAAAACAAAACTCTTATTAGTAGGTTTGGAATAATATTGTCCCTTGGGCTTAAAAATTAAAACAAACAAAATTTATAAAGAAAATAAAACATCTGGTGATTAAGTCTCCCATGGGCGCTTCCTCTGGGTGTTGAGATATGTGTTGAAATTCCGCTCCCCGTGAAGTTGCTTTGTCAGCTCCAACACTCTTTCTTGGCTAATCCTGAATTGAGCTTCAAAGGTATCACTTTGCTCCTTCAATTGGATCCAGGACTTCTGCAGCTCTCAGTGGGCATATCTGGATGAAGGATGATATAAGGAACACCTCCTTCAGCAATAGGCTCCATAGTATTCGGTAGAACAAAATGATATGGCATCATAAGAGTCTAAGCACGAGGCCTCACCCATCTGAGGTAAGGTTCCATAGGAATGGAGTACTTTGGTTCCAGAGTCTTACTATCAACCTTGTTCACTTTACTCCAAGCTCGTATAAACCTTTGACGGTAACCTTGAACATCGTTGTCGTAATCAAACACAATACCTTGAATAAGCATGTCATGAGGACCATTACTCTGATAATAGTGCCAAAGGAGGATTATATGTAATGTCACCTCTTATGCCAAGGAGTGGCACATTAGGGAACTCTCCACAACGGTCAATGATAGTGACATTTTCCATAGATCGAGAACACTAGTGAATATCTGAATGAGAGAGTGACATCATCCTTTTAAACCACCTCAAACCTTGTTCATTATTCATCATGGATCGAGGAAGGTGAGAAATAAACCACCTAGATAGTAGAGGTATTCAACATATCAAAGTTCCCCGCGCCTTCGTAGTACGAGTGTGAAGAAAGTGTAAGATATCTCCAAGTAATGTAGGCACTGGATTGTGAGTTAGAAATATGTTGATGGCGTGTACATCTATGAACTGGTATGGATTAGGGAATAGCACCAAGCCATAAATAAACAAGGCTAAGATCTCCTCAAAAGCATCATAACTCATAACATCCAAGAACACCTGAGCTTTCTCTATCAATACTCTGGCAAGAATACCCTTAACTCCGCTTCTTGTTTATAGGACAATGTCTGATTTCTTCAAATGTATGGCTATAATAATGACTTCAGGTTTAGGCTCTTTCTCTAAGCCTATGAAGGGTTTCTAATCAAGGATAGGTATCCCAAGTAACTTGGAGAATTCTTCCATTGTGGGCACCAGCTGATAATCGGGAAATGTGAAACTATGATGTTTAGGATCAAAGAACTGAAATAAGACACTCATTATATCTTCATCAAACCCTAAGGTAACCAAGTCAAGTAGATAACCATGCTTCTTGATGAATTGAGAGCTTTCAGGAAGTTTTGAGACCAACTCCTTAAGCTTGGAAGGTATTCCTACAAAGTTGATCCGGATAGTGTTCCTACGAGTGGAAGCCTTAACCTGCAACAAAGAACAAAGATAAATCCTTTGGTCCTTGAATTGGTTAGTGAGAATGTTATGATTATGATGTCATGATGTTATGAGGTTATGTTCAATCACAAACATGTGGCACACACAAACAAGTCACATAGTAGCTATAGGTTTATAGGCTTGCATGAGGTTTAAAGGAAAGTACCATCCCCTTGAAGTTTAGTTGGTTCATCCTGTCCTACAAAAGTAACTAGGTTCTAAGGGATCTCAATATCACTGATCCTTCTCAAGAGTTGTTGTTCAGTAGACAACTTACTTGCCAACCAAAACCCCCCAAGATTATAATCTCAATGAGCGTAGCATCGAGTATCAATCAACTTTAGACTTCTCCAAAGTCGGCTATCTCACTACTTTCTAAAGGCCAAGATGGGTCAATTAAGGTTCTAAAGGGTAGTTAATGTTAATGACAACGTATGGAAGCCCCATATTATCCTCAACTTACTTAAGGAACATAAGCACCAACCAAGAAGTCACACTAACTGTGGCCACCAGATCAACCATATTGGTATACGCCGTACAGTTTCCTTGGTCTATTGCCACTTACCTAATATACACTAGATCCAGGTTAGGATCTTTCACACAGTAACCCCACAACAATCCCTTAAATATAAAGCAAGCAAAGCAAACAAGTAAGTGATCTAATTCCTAAGGTAACCCCTCTTTTACTAAGTAATGATCCTTGTAGGTCATAGGTCCAATTAATTCAGCATACATTCTTTTCACACCCTAGGTCCTAGGTTTACTAACCACACAGTTTAATTATTTTTGCGGAAATTAAAAGCGGAAAATAAAAACCCTGTCTCGATCAGAGCAACGAGCGTCTCATTGGTCCCTTCGGGAATGGGGATGAGGGGGAGATCAACAGGGGTGATCTTAGTTTGCATGGATTGTTCTGTTGACAGGGAGGTGGTGTGTCCGTCTTGCAAACGGACAGGTTCCCCGAGCGGGGGATTGGTTCCATCACTCTCTCGTTGCCTGACGGGGATGCTGGTGATGTTCCGGGCATCAACAGAGTCATCACAGTGAACCATTAAGAAAGTTGAATTGCGATGTTTTGGTTTTCACGGTCTAAGGATGAGAAAACAGGGTAACACAATTTCCTACGAATGATGCCACTGATCATTCCTGTGCGATCAGAATCTGTAGTGGGCCCCAGATGCTGGTGTAGATGATGATGTTGATGCTTGGTCTTCGAGGAGAGATGGGAGTGTACCTGCAAGGTACTCCGATGCCAATGTAAGAACGGGAAAAAGAGTGAGCAAGTACAAGTAAGAGAGTTAAGGGAATGAATATTCGATACCCGACCCTCTCAAGTGAGAGGGTTTATAAAGATCCCCTAACGCTTGGCTATTGGTCTCTATTTTGGGCCTAGATCACAGATCCCCCGAAAATAAATAACTGTTAGAACTAGCCGTTGGAATGGGTCTGCGTGGTCAGATGAGTACGTTGAACAACGAGTAATCTGAGCAGGAGCAGTTCCTCGGCCATATCTGGGTGACTTCCACGGATGATGGGCGTGAGTCTAGAAGGAGAAGAGGAAACTAACCACGGGAAACCGTGGTTGATAGTTCATCCTCGGCTGAGGGGCATAAAGCCAGTGGATCCCTCTGACTTTGGGCTATTGGGTCGTCCTGTAAGCAAGGGTAGGTTGGGTCATGCCTAGTCATCGGGCCAGTCCGGAACAAAAGATTAAATGAAATAGAAAAGCCAATCAAATTTTATATCCCATACTACATCACATAATAATACTTAAGCAAAGTCTTGAAATAAAATTGAAAAAATTCAAAGGACCAAAGAAACTATAGACGAAAGGCAAGTTGTGTCTTCAGTGACTAACCTCCCCTTCAAGAGGTTTGATTTGACCAAGTGCAGTTGAACCACCCATATCAACTTTCATGAGTTTAGCTGAATAACCAAGCCCGATATTGATGTTGTAGAAAATAAGGATTGAGACTATTTTATTGCTATAACAATGAGAAAATACTTACTACCTAACAAAAATGTCTACCTATTTGGGCACAATCTCCACATCTTGGTCCAAGCCATGATTTTCGCCCAACCCATAACTATTCATAATTCATATTTTAAATACTCAAACCAATATAATTCTACTCTATACAAAAAAAAGAATGCCAACTTACTTGCTAAGCCTCATAGTCGGAATCCGAATCATCAAAATCAGACATGTGAAGGATTAGTCGACATCGTATTCGAGCTTGCCTTAGCCAACTGATTGTTCACCGGAATCTGAGATTTACTCGTGGGATCTGGGATTTGCTTGACGAGTTATGGGGTTTGTTTGACAACAACACTGCTTGGGAAAAAAGATTATCAAAAACAAAATATCAAAACATTAATTAAAAACACACATCCTCATAGACAAACCAAATAAATCAAAATAACAATTTGTATGAAAAGAATCATAGTGGAAATTGAATATTAAGCATTCAAACTTCAAACTTATCTAAAATCAAAATCAGATTCAAACATTAATCTCATCCAGAAAGGAAAAATCATATTCAAATATCAACCTTATCTAATACAAAATTAGGGTATTAAAACGAGCCAACACCTGCAAAACCATCAACCAAACTAAATCAGCTAATAAAGTCAAATCACCGGAAGCAGAATTGTGATACACATAATGCAATAAGTTTAAGCAGATAACATCAATCTATTTTAGGGTTCATCATGAAAGGCATATAAAAATGGTGGCTTAAGTGATGAAATGATACCTTGAAGTCGGAATCTGCACTGGTGGTGGCAAGAATGGAAAAGGGAGGATGGATTAGAGAGAGATGACACACATTGAAATACACTTGAGAATCTTATGAATTTCATTCACAATCCTTCAAATCTTTGTCAATCTCTGTCGTCCGATAGAACGTGATTCATGGTTTCGATTGAGAAATTGAGTTGAGCAGAAAAAATACAACTGTAGGACTTATAGTTACTTAGTAGTGCACTTGATATATGACTTTTTAATGTAATTCTGAGATGAATCAATATAACAGTGGTACCAGCTTTTGAAATCTCAACACATATTGAAAAAGTCATTTCATTTACCTATGTGACTCTACAGGTATGCATGCATAGAGGTATGATATGAAGAAGTAAGAAGGCTAATTTTTCTTTCATAAAAGATAGAATATGGAAGAGAATTAATTCTTGGCGAGGAAGATCTTTATCCAAAGCGGGAAAAGAAGCAATGATAAAATCAGTCCTTTAGTTTATCCCGAACTACATTATGAGCATTTTTATTATTCCGGAAAGGGTGGTAAACGATATAGAAAAAATGCTCAATTCTTTTTGTTGAAGTGGGGGAAATAATAATAAAGGGATTAAATGGATGTCGTGGGAGAAATTGACTTGCCCAAAAAGTGAGGGAGGTTTGGGTTTCCGTGGTCTCAGAACTTGTAATTTGGCGATGGTGGCTAAACAAGGATGGAATTTGATGATTAAACCTCATTCACTTGTTTCCATAGTCTTCAAAGCAAGGTAATATCCCAAAACTTCTTTCTTTGAAGCCAGTTTGGGTAATAATTTGAGTTGTGTTTTGAGAAGTCTTTGGCAATCTAGAAAAATTCTAACTCTTGGTTGTAGGTGGAGCATTGGAGATGGTAGTAATATCATGGTGATGAATGCTCCGTGGGTGAGAGGTATGGCAGAAAGTTGCGTGAGCGGTCCACAAGCTCAAGGTGTGAATGAGATTATTGTTCGAGATCTTTTATTAACTAATAATAAACAGTGGAATGTCGAAGTGGTAAGAGTTTTATTTGATCAAACAGTGGCTCAGGATATCCTATAGGTTCCGTTAGTACAGGAAGTTACTGAAGATAGATGGACTTGGAAAGAGGAGCAAAATGGATGTTATAGTGTGAGAACAGGTTACAGGACTTGGAGGAAGGAAAATCTGAATTTGAGGTATCGTAGAGAGGAGGGATATTAGAATAGTCTGTGGAATATTAAGGCTCCTCCTAGAGCTAAACATATCTTGTGGCGTATTTGTAGGGGCTGCCTGCCGACCAGAATTAGACTTTGTCAACATTATGTCGAGTGTCCGATGGGTTGTCAGTTTTGTGGGAGTGAGGAGGAAGATGATTGACATGTATTTTTTGGTTGTGAGGTTACTAATCAATGTTGGCTATCAACGTTTTTTTTAACTTTATTAAGCCCTGATTATAATCTTTTGCTGATGCTAAATCTATGATTTTTGATATTTGTAGCCATGAGGATAGAAGAACTGCGGGTAAAGTTGCAGTTATGTTAGATGTGATGTGGAAGAATAGAAATAATCTGGTTTGGAATAATGAACAAGAGGAAGGTAATAAACTTGGCATGATGGCTTTTTGGAGTTGGCAAGATTGGTTTTCTGCGCAAGAGATTCACGATAATGATGTTATCCAACATCATGATATATCCTGGACTCCGCCAGATGTAGGAAAAGTGAAATGCAATGTCGATGCGGGATTTAACATCAATCGTGGTACTACTAATAGGGGTTCGTGCGTGAGAGATAACTTGGGTAGATTTATCTATGTAGGCGTTGCTTGGGATTATGGTAATAAACCAATTATAGAAGCGGAAGCCTTAGCTCTCAAAGAAGCAATTCAAGGAGCTATTGAGAATCATCCAGATAATGTTATCTTCGAAAGTGACTCTCAAAAAGTTATCCGGGCTATTTTGTCCGTTAATAATGGTATTTTTTAGTTTAGTTTTATTATTAGGTCTATTCAAAATTTGTTACAATCTCATCCCAATTTTGAGGTAAAGTTTGTTAAACGTCAAACAAATATGATTGCTCACTCCTTAGCGATGATGGCCGATTCGTAGTCTAAGCGCGAAATTATTAATGTTATTCCTTGTTGTATTGAACATTTTTTTTTTGAATGAAATTCATTAAATTTGTTTTTGTCAAAAAAAATATAAAAATAAAATAAAAGGTGGACTGTGAATGTCTTCACATATTCCAATAAAAGGGGTTGGAGTAATTAATCAAATAATATAATTGAGAAGAGTTTACCCCGCACCCCCCCAATTATACCTGTACCCCCCCAAAATTTTTTTTTTGACCAAAATGCCCTCATATAAATAGTTACTAATTCCAATTCACTTTCCATTTTTACCGTCCGTCCAAAAGTTACAGAGAGAAAAAAATTTTTGATTTTCGCACGTGTTTACCGGAAGACTACAAGTAAGTCTTCCGGAATGAAAAATAATGTACCGGAAGAGTTTGTGAAAGTCTTCCGGTACCGGAAGACTTTATGAATGTCTTCCGGTATGGTTTGGATGACTACCGGAACACTTCATCAAAGTCTTCCGGAAAGTTTTTTTAAAAAATGCCTACCGAAAGACTTTGTTGAAGTCATCCGGAATGCTTTTGTGTGTACCGGAAGACTTGAAGAAAGTCTTCCGGAAATTTATATATATATATTTTTTTATTAAATAATTGTTTTTCTGTTTTTTTTCAGTGGTTCGATCACGCGGCAGAGATGGGAGGATTCCAGTGCGATCGATGGGACGGGGCGAGACGAGTAGATCACGCGCAGATGATGCTGGTACATCTGCAGCTGCAGCTGACCCTGTGGGGTATCCTGGTGGTCCGTACGATACCAGGCTTTTGGTTTCGTACGAGCATCACGTGGCGAGACGTGTATGGTTTGGCGAGGTAATGAAATTATAATTATTTAGTTTTGAATAATAACCGAAATTATATAATTTGTTTATCTAATTTGTTTAATTTTATTTGATTTCAGGAGAGGGGGGCGAAGAAGGAACTGAAGGTGGCTGGACATGGGTTGAAGTTGACCCAGATGGTTCCACAGCAGCTTCCACCGGAGATTGAGGGTATCATATCGAGATCCGGTTTAGCTTCCTTACAGAGATCGAGTTTGAAGAAGATTGATGCAAACTTGGTTTCTGCATTTGTGGAGAGATGGCATATAGAGACATCTTCATTTCACCTGCCGTTTGGTGAAATGACGATTACTCTCGATGATGTGGCATGTCTGCTTCATTTGCCTATTAGGGGGGTATTCTGGAACCCTCAACCCATCAGTGAGGAGTTAGCCATTGAGTGGGCTGTTGACTATCTTGGAGTGACATCGAGAGTGGCACTTTTCCAGGTTCGTGAGTGCAGAGGATCGTACTTCAAGATAGAGTGGTTATATGATCGATTCGTAGAGCATCGAGCAGCTTCACGTTGGGCATTTGCGACCCGATGTTATTTGATGGTGTTAGTGGGCTGCACCATCTTTGCGGATAAGTCATTTACACTCGTGGAGGCGCGATACTTGGCATTATTTAGGGACCTGGATGCGTTGTCCACCTATAGTTGGGCAACAGCTGCATTGGTGACACTGTATAGGTTTCTTGGAGATGCGTCTATGTTTAGCTGCAAACAGCTTGGTGGTTATCCGACTCTCCTACAGGTATATATTTAAATTCAGTTTATTATGTTAAAGTTATATATTAAATTTAGTTTATTGATTTTCTTTTAATTCTAATTTTAATTTTATTAAGTTCATTATGTTCTATTTAATTATTATGTTATTATTTTTTTAACAGTGTTGGATTCACGAGTATTTTCCTACACTTGGGAAAAAAGGAGAGAATTGGATACCTGCTCAGAACTGTGGACTCCCGCGTGCGATGAGGTGGACGTACAAACAGGGGGCGTTAAAGGTGGATGAGTTGCGACCCATTATGGATGAGCTGACACCGACTGATGTCATATGGAGGCCGTTCGAGGATCATAGAGTTCATCGTCGTTTTGATGAGATTTCTCTATTCAGGGGTTGTTTGAGGTGGGGAGATACTATTGTTCCATACATGCCTGACAGGTGTCTTCGACAGTTTGGATACCGTCAGTCCATTCCACCTGCACCCATTGATCCTAGGATGGCTGGTGACATTGATGTTGAGTGGATTAATTACACCCAGAGCGCTGGCCAGGTGATTCGTTCTGCTACACGGGCGACTATCCCATTTGAGGTAGAGGATGGATACCTAGAGTGGTATTATCGTGTTTCGCATCCTCGATTGGTACCTCCTACCTATGATGAGCCCTATGATGAGCCGCCAGTTGCATCTATTCCTGAGTACGATGCGGGACCATCTGATCCTGCATGGGGTTCTGTGTCCACCTTGATTCATCGCTACCTTCAGCAGAATGCAGCTGAAGAGGATGATCCACATTTTGCTGATCTGTTTGCAGCTTTACGTATTGCTCGTTCACAGTGATGTATAGTTATGTTTATGTCATATTATTTCTTAGACTTTGTTTGTTAATATATTGACATTTGAACTGATATTTATGTTATATGTTATTTATAGTTTTTCGATTACCTGAATCCAATTTATGTTATATGTTATTTAAGTGAAAATAAAAATGAAAAACATAATGAAATTAAAACATATAATATAATTCATGAATAAAAATGAATAACATAGTTTATAATTTATAATGAGTTTGTAATATAGGCGTAAGTTGTTGCCAATGTTGTAGACGCGCAGCAAATCCTACCATCCATGATGTTGCTGCTGGAGAACGAAAGTTCCTCCAATCTGTTGTCACTGGTGGCAATGGAAATCCTTCTTTCATGTTAACCTATATTCAAAATTAAACAATACATTATTTAATGTTACTCAAATAATTTACTAATAATATCAAATTATAACAATGTTTACCTGAATCCAATGATTGGAGTTTACAAATCCAATGCAATAAAATGAGACATTGGGTGAGAATGTAGTTGTCATAGGGAAGAAAGTCAAACATTCGACTCCTAGACAGACAAGTACCACGTTATACCGATTCGCAATCACGTAACCCATATCTGGTAGAGTCAACCATTTCTCTATTGGTTGAGAACCACTTCCCTCTATCTTCAAAGAATCTCTCACTTCAGCTAACCGATCAGCAAATAAATTGGCATATAAAGCTGATCTTTCATTATGTATAATTTCCAATTCTAATTCCCGACGAACCATTGGCCAACCATCTTCGGCATAACCCCGCAATGAAGCAATCACTCTAAATCCACAATTACCATCTGACATTACGTTGACAACGTCATCAATGAATGACCTAATATGATAAGGAAATTGAAGGATGAACCGTTTAGATGACTGTGAAGTTTGTGTTAATTTTAACTTCTTTTTCACAGGTTGTGATGGTTGAGATGGTTGAGATTTCTTTTTTGAATTTTGTGATGGTTGAGATTGTCGTTGTGAAGATTGTGATGCTTGATCAACATATTCATGATACGAAGGATCCCTGTAAACATCATACCCTTCAGGTTTTTTGCCTTTTTTCTTGACTCCACCTTTTGTCTTTATTTTTTCAGGTGGTGCTAACAAAGAAGTCGTTGTGGGAAATGCAAGTTCATAAACCCTACTATGTAATGCCCTTCTTCCAACAACATCTTGTGACCTATACCTTTTCCATAACTCATCCATTGCAGATTTCATACCCACTTCTGATTCCTCATCTAAGTCTTCTTCCAACTTAATTTCCATACTTAGTTTCCTCCAATGTACATGCACAGCCTCAATTGGTATCGGAATACCACTAATTCTATACCCTGCCAACTCACACGCGCAAGGTAATCCATAGGTGGATCTAAGAGTACATCGGCATCTGTCTTTGTTAGTTCCAATATAATCAACTCTCTTTAACTCTTCAGCAACGCGCCTCAATGCAGCTCGCGACACTGAAGTACGTAAATATGTGTAAAATGGACTTGAATGGACATGTGCAACTTCATACACACTCTTTTGAAAAGAAGCTCGAATGTTGCTAATTTGTATCTTTAAGTTGTCATTCATGGCCTCCCAACATTTGACCATGTCACCAATACTGTTACCCAACATCTGCTTTAACTTCCAATGAGCAGACTCAACCCTATAATAATACATATTTAAACTAAGTAAGAAAAATAAAAAATTCACAAAAAGTATATTTTGGGATCTAAAACAAAACATACCGATTAGTCGTCGTGTTACCCATATGTAGGACTCGATTAATCCATGCGCAAACAAACCTTTGTCTATGTGGTGTCAACCATGTGTCGTTCACGTACTCAAAAAATTTAGGACAATCAACACACTCTTGCTCAAGTTCTTTTAAATGTTGTGCATACTCAACCTCATCACTAGCCCATACAACATCCGTCCATAATTTGCCAATTGACTCCTGCTTATCAGGATCCACTAATAGTTTCCTTTTTGCACCAACATTTTTGTTAATGTGAAACTGACATAGCAAATTATTTGTCTTCGGAAACACAGTTTCAATGGCTTTCATCAAAGCAAGATCTCTATCTGTCATCATAACTTGTGGAAATAAATCTTTTTTCACAAACAATTTTTTAAGCTTATCTAACACCCAACAAAAAGTCTCAGTCTGCTCAGACTCAATATACGCAAATGCGACAGCAAAAGTCAACTCGGTAGATGTCATTCCAACAATTTCAAACAAAGGTTGTCTGTATTTGTTTGTCTTATAAGTGCTATCCATAACTAACACAATAGGAAACATATTCAACAACTTAACTGAATCTGGATGTGCCCAAAATATATCTTTAATAACTTCAGAGTCATCTCTTTTTCTACTCCAATAAACATAACCTGCAGCCTCGATAAGCTTAAACAAATGTTGTATCTCACTTCTAGGACCTCTTATCTCTTTTTCCATCATACTCTTTTGCTTGTATATTTGTGTGATACGAGTGACACAATCTGGATCAATCTCGTACAAGGAATGCAATATATTTCTGGGTGCAACCTTTCTCTTTGTTAAATCAGCAACATGTTGCTTCTGATCCGCTGTCAACCTACCAACAAATGAGTGACCTTCTAATCTATCGGGTAAATCATGGTTATGAACGCCGCATTTTACATCAATCTTCCATCCAGATCCATCTTTTGTCGGAATCGACCTGATCTTAAATGGACATCCACATTTTTTCGTCGCACTTTCTATTCCACTACGAATATCCTTGTATTTCCCACCTTTATCGCAACCAAATATTATTTTGTTCTTTCTTCCTCTCTTGCCTGTTTGTGTATCTGAACGAGTGATGACGACCGTCACTTTATTTCGTAATCCGGTGTCTTTGACCCATCTTATCACCTCTTCTCGTGTACCAAATATCTCTGTCGTTGTAAATACATCTGATGTATTCACACATATCGGTTCTTTTTCGTGTAAAGGTACTGCACCTACAAAATAAAAATATTTTTTAAAAAAATGAATTAAAAAAAATTAAATAATATAAAAAAAAATTCAAACCGGAAGACTTTATGCAAGTCTTCCGGTATTGTACTCTTACAATACCGGAACACTTACATAAAGTCTTCCGGTACACATATTCATTCCTACTGGAAGAGTTAATAAAAGTCTTCCGTACCGGAACACTTTTATTAAGTCTTCCGGTGTACAATCATCATAATACCGGAAGACTTACATAAAGTCTTCCGGTATGTAAATTTACGTACCGGAACTCATTCCCAAAGTCTTCCGGAACGTGTAATTTTTGACAAATTTTTACTTTTATCTGACGGTCTGACACAAATGGTAAAAAAAAATAAAATAAAATAATAATATAATAAAATAATCTAAGGTTAAAATGGGCATTTTTAAAAAAATGTGGGGGTACAGGTATAGGTGGGGGGGTGCGGGGTAAAAATTGATTCACAAATTGTTACATCAGATATCCCCTTTTTGTATCATCTTTCTTTTTTAATATATCAGTTTTTTATAAATAAAAAAATACATAAAATTGTAGTTAGCATGTAATTAAATATTAATATCCCTAAATTAATGAAAAATTAGACGTATAATTATAATGGTTAATTTGGAATTTTCCGATACTTAAGTTTTTATAGATAGATAATAAATTTGTTAATTATAAATTAACTCTTTTAGTAGTATAAATTGTATTTTATAGATAGATAATAAATTTGTTAATTATAAATTAACTCTTTTAGTAGTATAAATTGTAATAACATAAATGGTAAATTAAAAAAATACATATAATTGAATTATAATATATATAGTAATTAATATTAACATATATTTTTATAAATTTTCCTGGTGAAAAAACAAAACATATTTTAGTTTGAATACTGTAAGTTAACAATTATGTTAATTTTTTAAAATTAAGAAAAGGTTTATTAGTAAAATTCAACGTCCTCATGGTTGGAGCCCAATTTCTGTTTGATCTCTAACCTATATAGTTGCTGCAACTCAGAAAACAGAAAACGCAGGGAGTTGAGAAGAAAATTTGCAGCTGATGAAAAATCAATTACACACTCAATCACAAAAGCTAGAAATCGTGACTTCAAGTAGAATCGAATCCAGTAGATTGAATTAGTTTGAGCAACACAATGGATGAATCACAACAACACGTAGTAGACCAAAACTTCCCACTCTTCAAACCCTCTCTCAAACCCTCCATAAACCCTTCACCCACCCCCACCATTATCCCTCTAAACGACGTCGTTACTCATGAAAACCCTAACTCCGTCACCCAAAACACCGCCACGTTCTCCGACCTCGGCTTATCAGAATGGGCGGTGAAGACTTGCAACGAGCTCCGAATGCGGACTCCACGCCGCGTGCAGCAGTACTGCATCCCCAAGATTCTAGAAGGCCGTCATGTGATTGGAATCGACGAGACTGGAAGTGGTAAAACGGCGGCGTTTGCGCTTCCTATACTCCAGCGCCTGGCTGAGCATCCGTTTGGTGTGTTTGCACTCGTGGTGACGCCCACTCGCGAGCTTGCGTTTCAGCTCGCGGAGCAGTTTCGTGCTCTTGGATCCTCGCTCCGCCTCCGTGTTGCGGTGATTGTTGGTGGCATGGATATGCTTAGACAAACTAAAGAGCTGGTCGCCAGGCCTCACCTTGTTATTGCTACTCCCGGAAGGATCAGAGTCCTGCTTAAGGATAATCCTGAAATCGCTCCTGTTTTCTCCAGGACTAAGGTAATTCTCATGATGAATTAGGTGTGCTGATCCAGTTGATTTTATGCCAATTTTGTATAGGAAAATTGAGCATATATTGCATAAACACTCATATACCGCGAACATTGAGCATATATTGCATAAACACTCATATACCGCGAACATTGAGCATATATTGCATAAACACTCATATACCGCGAACATTGAGCATATATTGCATAAACACTCATATACTGCGTGTCAGAGTCCGAGTCTGGTGTCTGTGCTTCATAGTCATGTAATCATCAAGAGCTTATGGAGATAAACTCAAAAGCTCTTATGGACATGTTTATTTCTATAAGTTATCTCAAATAGTCTCACAAGAGCTACTGGCCTCACTTGAGTGAGTACAAAGCTATCCATGATTAGAATTTAGAATCTCTTTTCACATGTGTTATTAATCAAAATTGGATACTTTACTTGTATGATAAATGTTATAAATATTTATGAATGTATTTGTTTTAAAACATTCTAAGTAGATTAAACATTACTATGATTATGCTCTACCTGACACTTGCTTTTGTAGTTTCTTGTCCTGGATGAAGCAGATCGAGTCCTGGATGTTGGGTTTCAAGAAGAATTGAAATTTATCTTTCAATGCTTGCCAGAAAACCGGCAAAACCTATTCTTTTCTGCAACCACAACTAGTAATTTGCAAAAGTTGCGTGAGCGTTATCAAGATAAGTTGTATGCCTTTGAGGCTTATGAAGGGTTTAAGACAGTTGAAAAGCTTACTCAACAAGCTGTATTCATCCCTAAAAATGTGAAGGATGTGTATTTGTTGCATATCTTGTCTAAAATGAAAGATATGGGAATTCGGTCCGCCATTGTCTTTGTCTCCACTTGCAGGTATACTACTCATTTTTCTTCTCTTGGGTTCATAACTTCTATTTTTGGGGGCCATGTTGCCGCTTTCAGATCTTACAGTGATTAAACAACTCTACCTACTATCAGTTTTGTAGCTAATATAAAGATGAGTTTCATTTACTTGTATCCTAAGACAATTTTCAAATCTTATATTCTTTAGATGAGTTTCATTTAAAGATGAGTTTTGTAGCTCATCATTTACTTGTTAAGCCAAAATAAATGTTAACGGGAAGTTTTTTGTTTATTGTGTGTACTTTTTATTCTTTTCCTCGCCATCAATAACTGAACTGTTATTCTTGCTCATCAGGAGTATAGTTGTTCCGAGTCATGCTTGCTTACACTTGGGGGTGCAAGTTGACGCCTAATAGTGGAAGTGTTTATGGCAGTTATCCCTAAACTAACATATTATTCTAAGTGTTGTGTGTGTATGTCTTATCTTGTAGATACTCTTAACAGTTTCCAAATTGCAGAGATTGTCATCGTTTAAATTTAATGCTGGAAGTGCTTGATCAAGAAGCAGCAGCTCTGTATTCATTCAGATCACAGGCTCAGAGGCTTGAAGCACTTCATGAATTTAAATCAGGAAAGGTTCCTATATTACTAGCAACTGATGTTGCTGGCCGCGGTTTGGATATTCCTACAGTTGACCTTGTTATTAATTATGATGTTCCAAGGTGACTTTTCTTTTCAAATTTTGCTATTTTATTTATTCGTCTTTTAGGCATTTGATGAGACATATTTTAACTATTCACCCACAGGATTCCACGAGATTATATCCACCGTGTTGGTCGTACTGCAAGAGCAGGTAGAGGGGGACTTGCTCTGAGCCTTGTCACCCAGGTAAACACATTTTATTTTTAAGATATGATAATCATGTCGAGTCCTTGTGGCTATTTATCTTTTTAATTATAATGTTTGGATATTATATTATGCCCTGAACTATTCTAGTTTCTTGAAGTATAGTTATGTAATGGTGTTGGACTGTTTCAATTGTGACGAAGGTGTTTCATATATTAAATGAGATCATTTTAGGATTCTGATATTTGTTTTGCACTAATTTTCTTTTGTCATCAAATAAATTTGACATTTGCAGAATGATGTTGATCTCATTCGTGAAATAGAGGCCCTTATTAAAAGGCAACTTGATATGATTGAATACAAAGAAAATGAGGTGCTTTCTCTCATGAAAAAGGTATGTTTTTATAGGTGTAGCTTGTTCATCTAGCAAATGAATTGCAAATTAGGTTTTATATTATTGTTTCTTCTTGTTTATGGCTTGTTAATATTATTGGTTTTTTAAAATTATTTTAATTTCCTAATGATTTCTCTACTTTGACACATTGTAGGTTTTCAGTGCTAAAAATGTTGCAAAAATGAAGATGATAGATGATGGCTTTGAAGAGAAAGCAAATGAGCGGAAAAAACAGAAACTGAAAATGCTAGAAGAAAAAGGATTATTAAAGCAAAGAAGTAAGAGAAAAAGAAATAAAGAATTTTCAAAGAAAGGAAATAAACATGAAAAAGTGGAAGTGGATGCATCAGCTGATATAGCATCACTGAAGAAAAGGAGTAAGAGAGTGTAAGTTATTATACCTAGGAATCAATTCTTAGAATGATAGTTTCTCTAAACGCTGAAAGGGATTTTGAAGAGTGGAGTGCTTCATAATAAGAGGCAAAAATGAAAGACAGAAAAGTCGAGATATATTTTGAAGAATTGGACAGAGAGGAGCTAAATCATACTAGTGTTGCATAGACTATGTATCTGTATCAGAATAATGCAGATTTTGATTTGCTGCTTCAGAAGATTGTAGATTTTGGTTTGGAGTAATCCTGAGATTAATCCCTCAAATAGATTATGCAAATGATGTGCAATTTTGGCTAAACATGATACTACTGATTTTGCCTCAGTAAATTATTAATAATGTTTTCCCCTTAAAATTATGTTTTATCTATTGTGGTTTTAATTGTATAATATTATGGCTACTATTTTTTTTGGAGATCATTAGATATTGAGGGAAAGTAGGACCCATTTAAAGGATTTTGGTTGAAGTATTGCTGATTCCATCCCTCAGAATATGTAGATTCCTATCCGGGCAATATAAATATCTGTAAGCAAGTTATCTCCCTCTCTAAGTAATGAGATTAGTTTTGTACATTACCTGACTTATGAGTTTTTTTGTATGTAAGTAGTACTTCTATCACCTTAACTAGATTGAAGGTTTTGTTTAGAACAGATTGGGTTTGTTTTTCTTTTTCAAATAAATCATCAGAGGGCCTATCTGTTGAATCTGAGCTTGAATGTCATCCACAATGGTAGAGGCTTGGTTGGCTTGAGAATGAATGAACATTACTCAAAACTGCTATATTTCAATCCTTGAGATGAGTTTTGAGAAACTTGAGTTTGTGAGCCAAATTATACATAGGACATCCTATAACAATGGTTTTCCAGCACTTTCCTATGACATTTATGCAATGTGCATGTTCTGACCACATTTTTAGAAATTTGTATTGAGCTGCAACTTTGATATCCTGGTATTTAAAGTCGAGCAAATGGTGTTGGTGCAGAAATTAATCCAGTTCTGATTACAAGTTTCTATGTCTAACATTCTTTGAGTGAGATTTCTACCCTTTCTACCAGGCTTGAAAATCCTCAATTGGAGGTCTAGCAGGAGCATGAGACCCTCTAAATAGAGAACTGACAGTTCGCCAGAACTGTTTATCACTTCTGTTTTTTTCCCATCCAAACCATGCCTATGCCTTTGGAAAAGTCTTTAAGGAACAATTACAAATGAAAACTTCTGAAATTAACTATTAAGAACACATAAGTACCAGCTTTATAATTCTTGAAACTTTTTGTTTCTAGTGTGTTTCTGTTTTGGTTACAATTTGTGTATTATATGAAAATTTATAAATTTAGTACATTCAGAACAAGTGCCAACATTAATGATAGTCTTGTAATCTTATTAATGATAAGATTAATTATTAAAATTCTTAAGTTTTTCTTCAGGTAAGTAATGTTGATACATGTAAGATTCTATGACTATTCTTGATCGTTTTTGTTCTGGATTGGCAGTTGGAGCACTGTCGGCCAAGGCCCAATCCAGTCTAGCTTTGGGTAAGATCCAATAAGGGATCAAACGCAATATAGTCGCTGGAGATATAGCCGTTGGGGATATAGTCATTGGGGGCATCTCCCCCACGCGCCTTACAGTTCACACGATCAACTGTCCCTCCGAAGATTACAAATTCAGTTGGACTAGGGCGAAGACCATGTGCTAGGTCTTCCTTGCTTCTATGCTGACCCTGGTAGTCTCTCATTGTGGGCCTGATATTCCAGCCCAAATGGGGACCTTGGTCCAGCACTGGAGTCACTTATAAATATCTTCCTCTATTAGAGTTAGGTATTCTAATAATTCTAACACACTTTGTACTTGTCCTCTCTCTCTCTCTCTCTCTCTCTCTCTCTCTCTCTCTCTCTCTCTCCCTCTGATTCTTAACCATCAGAAAGCCTTGCAGGTACATCACCCTCATCTTCTACAAATAACTGTTGTTGTCTATCACTGAAGGTCACATATATTCACTCTAATCATATAAGATCATTGGTGTCGTCTGTGAGAATATCTGCTCCCCCGTCTTTCTCAGCAAGATTCCTTATCTTTTCTTGAAACAAGACCAACGCATTTCATTCAAAACCCTCTTTGATCATCATGGCCTCTCAGCAAAACGATGATGTCGTCCACGATTTTGCCATCACTGCCCCTCCCAACGGCGGTGACAACACTAACGATCACGGATTGACCGTCCATGAAACTGACCACCGGGACAGACAAATTGCTTCTCCTTCGTCCGATAATGCAAAACCTAACATTATTTCATAATTCGATCAAACATACGAGTCTATCCCTGTACCTCAAGATGTGGATCCAAATATTGTAGCCCTCATCGCCGCCCTCAACAAGTTCAACTATATGCTTTTCCAACAAAACGAGCGCCTCTACATACTGGAAAACGACCGTTGATCACATTCTCCCCCACAAAGACACCGATGACCAAAGACCTGAAGTCCATCTTCTCGTTCACGTTCTCCCCATTAGAGGCACCCACGAGATGACTCCAGAAGCCTTTCTCCGCAAAAAGAATGACCAATGTTTGAAAGACCACGACGGGAAAACGCTTAGAAACGTGATTGCACTCCTCCTCGAAAGGCACAACATTCTCCAGACATAGAAAAGTAAAGCTACCGGGAAACCGAGAAAACATGCGAGTTGACCCAAGGACTCTCCCTAACGTAACAAGAGTCCTCATTGCAATCTCTCCCCGTATAGGTCGTCGAGTACCAGCGACGAAGACATTGCCTGTGGACCACTCTGAAAGTGTGAGAAAAACACAAGAAATTGGAGTTTGAATTGGGTTTTCACTCGTAATTTTTTTATCGCAAAAGCATAAATAATTAAAGCAATGCATAATCAAGAGATAAGAACACATGATATATCCTGATTCACTTGAAAACCTCAAGCTACTCAAGTCCACCCGCCACGGTGATTTCGCCTTAACCAAAGACTTAATCCATTACAACCAAATTGATTACAATTGCACAACACCACCTGTGACTAACACCTCGCACAACCAATTGTCGTGCAACCACATCTTTCCTTTTCCACAAATTAAGGTTAGTGGAGAGGTAGTGGAATAAAGCGTTCTTGTACTATGTACTTTTTCCTTGTAAACGATAACCTTATCTTTTGTTCTTCATAGGCTTCTGATTCTGAGATGATTGAAGCATGAAAATAGAGGTGATAATTGGGTCTTCAGAATCTCAAGTCTTTAGTGTCTTCAGAACTTGTTCACCAGAACCTTGTCTTCAGAAGTTCAACACTTGTCTTTGAATCCCTTGGTTTTCATAACCTTAAGTCTTCAGAGTTCTTAGAACTTCGTTCAATCATAACTTTGTCTTCAGAGTCTTTAACACTTAGTCTTTAACACCTCAATCTTCAGAAACCTTAAGTCTTCAGAATCTTTAGAATCTCGTTCAACAAGACATTGTCTTAAGAATTCTTAAGCACTTAGTCTCCAGGAGATATCTTTCTCTCCCGGGATTTTCATCCTAGTAAAAACGTGAAAATGGCGCGGAGAAAGAAGAATAGTCGCTGGCCAAACATTTTTATCCCCAAGGAAAGAGAAAGGTAATGCTGCACAAACCCGGTAGAAAGGAAAGGACAAGATCCTGCGAACCAGAGAGAATGTGTAAGGGAGTCGGTTACGTGAAAGGAAGGTATTAGCACCCCTTCACGTCCATGCTTGCTTGTACTGCTCAAAGGGTATTGATAACTACTTCATCTGCTGCTAGACTGTAATTGGAGAAAGAACAGGGACGGAAAGAGAAAAGAAACAATGTAGGGAAAATAAAGAGTTGTTCCCGAATGGGCCCTACCCCACTGCCTACGTATCTCATCGGGTGTGAGAATCAGAGTCGACGTAGTTCCCCTAACCTAGGGAAAAAACTGCTTGTTTGTGTCTTGTAGGGAATAACCAATGTTCTAGCTCATGTGTTGCAGGCTCGCTGAATCGAGTGTTACCGTATTGCAAGAGAATAGGAGAGGCACGTTCTTACGTTTGAGAGTGAGTGAGGTGAGAAAAAAATTCCTGAAGGAAAGACACTTTTGTTTGTATTGAAGTGATTTGAGAGTTTTTTATTTGAAGTGTTTTGCGTAAGAGAGTGTACTGAAGTCTCTTACAATGGAATGTGTACTTCATACATCACTCCAAGATGGAATGATAATGAAGCATACTAAGTATGGGGAAGACCCTCACACCTATATCCAATGCTTGAGGCCTAAACACACTAACTACTTCCTTTATTAGGTGTTTTTATCGTTTTAGAATGAATAAATGTTTTTGAGTTTTCTTTGTGAAGCATCTTCATGCTAAGACTTGTTCATCATGATAGATACCCTACAACTCATCCCAATATAGAATGAATGCAAGTATCCCATGGCATAAAATTCCTAGCACATGAAGAGATTCAATCTTTATTAGGTGTTTTTGAAGTTATTTTGAGATGAGAAGAGAAGACTCAAGGAGAAAGCAAATGCAAAAACTAAGGGGGAAAAAAACTCACCCTAATGTTATCATGCTTGGATGCCTTATGGTTAGTGAGGTATAAGGAACTCTATCCTAAAATAAAGGATGAGAAGAGAAGAAGAAAAAGAACATAAGAAGCAACTTACTTCCAAGATAGAAGTTAAGTTGTTCTTAAAGAGGGATGAAGATGATTGAGTAAACAAAGAAGCATTAGATGTTTATCAAAAACACTTAGAATGATTAAAAGATGATGGAAGAAAGTAGAGTGTGGATGCCCACCCACACTCTTCACACTTACCATTAGCCCCTGAAAAAGTTAGCAAAACAAGTCACAAGTGAAATGAAATGTCAAAGAGAAGTCAAACAAGTCAAGAAACAAAAGAGGGGAGGTTATAAGGTTTGAGAACCTATAAGGTCAGAACCTATGTCTAAAGGTATTCAAATAGGGTTAAAATACCTAATGAGATCAAACTAGGTCAAGATAAGTATTAGAATACCACACAAGTTCATGTAATGCAAAACAAATGGAGTATTGATGCATATGACATGTGAGCTTAAACAAATGCATGAATGAACATAAAATTCAGAATTGAATGACCTATAATTATGTATGAAGATACTATGAGATGAACATACAAAGCATTGATGATATGATTCAAGAAGAAACAAAAACATCAAACAATGTCACATAAGAGACCTAATGCAATTACTTGAGATGCAAGTCATAAATGAAGGATGAAATTCAAATATGAATGCATATGAGTATATGTCAGTAGCATATGTCAAATATGAATGCATTATGATGCATGTGAATGAACATACAAGATTGATTTACGATGATTCAAGTATAAGAAGTGAGATGATGAAGAAGCGAGACAAGTAAACACTTTGCATCTATAGTAAAAAAGTTTCATGTTAGAGATGCATGACATGTAAAATGAATATGGATGAATGTAGGTTAATAATATACCTATTATGATATACAAATGAGATGAATGAATTATCATATTTGATGCAAACACAAATCATGTTGAGTACAAGAAAGAATGAGATGTAAAATTAGGTCAAAACTTCAAGTTATGATGCACAAACACAAACCAAATGAGAACACAATGCAAATGATCTATAATTCTAATATAATGACCTATAATTTTCTAAAGGTGACTTATAATATCCACAAAGTAATTATGATATGATGGTTTTGAAGTTAATAAAAGATCACAAAAAGTTCACATATTCAAACAAGCTTCAAACAATTATCAAAGAACTTGTAAAAATTATGAAAATAAGGTACCAAAGAACTAAGCCATAGGCAAATCATGTATCAAAAACTTAAGGCAAAAATCAAATGGAAACTTGTTCAAATTGTACCTCAAAGTCACACTAAGTCACACAAAGAGAATGCACAAAGATGAACTTCAAATAAAACGCAAAATGATTTTAAAAAATATGCAAAAAATGTTTTTAAATGCTTCAAGTAATTATTTATATAGGGTAAAAGGATTGGATGCAAAAGATTTTCTAAACTATGCAAACATAATTGTGAAAGATGCATGAATAGTGAAGAAGTTCAATTAAAAATAATTAAAAGAAAATTATAAAAATAAATGCAAAATCAATAAAAACAAAGACAAAAACTCTTGAAAATTAATTTGAAGTATTAATATGTTATGAAAATTTATTTAGAATTTTCTAAAATGTTTAGGTACTTTTAATAAAGAAAAATCAAAACAATGTAAGAAAATAAAGTGAAAATGGAAGAAATTGAGGTAAGGGGTTCAAATATAGCAAAATATTAGTTCAAATTGTGTATGGGCCTGCAAATTGGGTTGCGAATTTCAAAATAGCTTGGTCCATTTACATGTTTCAGATTAAAGTCTATACTATGGATTTGCGTTGAAATTTGACTCAATACACGCCACATGATTCATCAGTCAATGCATGATCAGAAAAGTATGAACAATGAACGGATCAGATCACACACACACCACAACCAAACATGCATGCAACTAGTCCAAGGTAAACACTTATGAACTTATGAGAACATGCCTTGCACATGTCTCATTAATGCGTTGGCGCGCTCAAGGCCACACGACGCAAATGATCTAACAGTTGCGTTATAATTTCACAAACCCTGGCCTGAAAATCTCACCGACCATCTCTGGTCAACTGAACATGCCACAAGTTTCCATAAATCATAAAACCATATGCCAAACTAAAGCTAAGCTCAAAGAGAACTCAAATCCACCACCAAACATCACAAAGCAAGCACCTACAAAGAGATTCGAACGAATCAATTTTTCCCTAAAATTTGTCTACATCTCTAAAAGGCCTATCAACTAGCCAGATCCAGTTCATTCCCAATATTAAGAAACAAATCAATAAAAACAACTCAAATCAGTGAGATGAGAAGAAAGAAGAGATGAAGAAGTAAGAACCTGAAACTTGGAGAACCTTAGATCAAAAGAAAACCATAGATGCAACTTGAGTTCTTGAACTTGATAAAGCAAAATAAAAGCTTGTGGAGCTTTGAATATTGAAAAAATCCATGGAATAAACTTGAGGGAGGTGAAGATCCAACTATGCTTCAGTGCATCATTCCTTTGAGATTGATGAATGATGACAATTAAAGATTGAAGTTGAAGAGCTCTTGGCGAATAGAGAGAGAGAGAGAGAGAGAGAGAGAGAGAGAGAGATAGGTAGAGAAATCAAAGAGAAATTTCAAAATGATTCGTGAAAATGTTGCAAATGATAAAGCTGAGTTGAAATTCAGTTATGGAGCCCATTTATATGCATGGTTAGGTTCTAACTACCTCAGTTGGTAGTTAGAACCATAGTTAAGTTAACTGTGGAGTATGAAGCAAGGTATTTGTGGCTGAAGTAAATTGAAAATGAGAAGCTCGTGTACTTGTGCTCTTGTGTAAGTGAGGATCATACAACCTTTTATGGTGTGTCTCCTTGATGTGTGATGGTGATGATGTTATGAAATGATGTTGATGGTGTTAGCATGGCATGTGTGCAGCAAACCTTCATGAACAGGTTTCTTCATTTTTTGAAAATTTCTATTATGGTGCATGGTAGTATGTAGTACATGTATGTGCTGGAAGATGTTTCACTAAATGAGGTAATGGTGTGTGCCTTGTATGCGTGTGTTTGAAACAAGAATAAGACAATACTTCTAAAACTGGAAGCCATGGTGCAATGAAGACTTTGATATTTGATGGATGATATCTTCATGTATGATGCATGAAAATGAATGATTTTTTATGCAATGAAAAGAGAACAATGCATAGAGCAATGTCGAAGTTCAAAAAGAATTGAAACAATGCATTTAAGATACTTAAAAATGATGACAAACATAGTAGCATGAAGTTGGTCCTTGGTGTGGCAAGATGCATTCGTGTCTGGAAGATTGCCAAAGGCAAAACTTAGTTTTATGGTCCTCAATTTGAAGCCTCATATCTCTTTATTGTGTTGATCAAATGGATTTTTGACTAACATGAAAGTTGTAGAGAACATGGAGATGAAAAACTTTGATGTTCAAATTTTTTCCATTTGGAGCCTTCTTGGTGGATAAAAATAGCTTGACATTTGTCACACCTCATGTTTGATGAAATGACAAGCTTCTGGCTCGCCCATGACCAAGTTGCCCAGCCGATTTGCCCTAGTTTTGCACGACTTTGATTGATCATATCTCTCTCAATATTGATCCAATAGAGGTGTTATTGTTATGGATTTGAAGCTTAGAACAAGATATTTTATTGTAGCCTGGTGGATTTTTTGATTTGATGCTTTAAAATTGAAAAAGCCTGACTCAAAGAGAGGTATTGAAATGGCCAAAAGTTGCCATTTCGGAAACCCTAATATTCCCTTTTTAGAAACTTTTCACATTTCTTGATTTTTGATGAATCTCTTGGATTTTCTTGATCAAACTTTCACTATTTCACATATTTGACTTGTTGACTATGAATTTGATCTCATAAAGTTAGGAGTTGACTTTCTCCTCTGCACAATTGATTTTTCTTCAATTTCTTGATTTTTTTTAAGTAACTGATCAATTGGAAACCTTCTGAAATGATCCAATGGACAATATTCCACCCTTAGATACTTGATAACATATAGAAACCCTTGAAGTCAAGTTTGGACCAAAATTTCATCAAGAGACTGCTTGAATCTCAAACCCTAATTTGGACCATTTTTGTTAGGAGGTCATGCATTGTTTCACCTTCTTGACCAATTCTCATCTTCATATGGCTTGAGGGATCAAATGAGGTGATATAGGATGTAAGAGACCCTTGAGGATGTTGGGATACACTTAACTCTATTTCTCTTGCTTTGGATGATCAAAACTTTGGAAATCACCTGATCACATTCCCTGTGCTTCAACCAATGATGTATGCTTTATTTTATATGACTTGAATGCAATGCAATGCATGAAAGTGTATGCTAAATGATGTGAAAATGTGAGGGAAATTTTTGGAGTATTACAGATGCCCCTATTCAATCACTATAGAGCTGAATGGATGATAGCGGTTGATTTCAGACATTCGAGGTATGGATGGATTGGATACCAGAAATAACCAGAAAATTTTCACTCTGTGGAGAAGAAGAAAAGGGATATAAACTCAACCAAATGACAACTCTGTTTGGGGAATCACAATCAATACGACGAGTATCGAAGAAGGGATACATACGAGTATAAGAAGAATCACAAAGACGACGAGTTCCTGGATCAAAAGATGATACATACGAGTATCAATAGGACGATAATAAACACAAAAGAGTGTTTAGAATCCAAGGGGAACACAAATGAGTGTTTGGTAAATGATACGATGAGTATAAGGCGATCATCAAAGAAACACATATGATGTGTTCTAGTCCACGATACGACGAGTATCAGACGATGTTAAAAAAGGGACACAAACGAGTATTTAAGTCAACAATACGACGAATATCAGACGATCATCAAAGAAACAAGAACGAAGTGTTCTAGTCCACGATATGATGAGTATCAAACGATGATAAAAGGGACACAAATAAGTGTTCAATTCAGCGATACAACGAGTATCAGACGATCATTAAAGAAACACGGACAAAGTGTTCTAGTCCACGTTGCGATGGGTATCAAATGATGATAAAAAGGGACACAAACGAGTGTTCAAGTCAGCGATACGAAGAGTATCAGACGATCATCAAAGAAACACAGACGAAGTGTTTTAGCCCATGTTACGCGAGTATCAAACAATGATAAAAAGGGACATAAACGAGTGTTCAAGTCAATGATACGACAAGTATCGAACGATCATTAAAGTAACACAAACGAATTGCTCTAGTCAACGATACGACAAGTATCAGACGATGATAAAAAGGGACACAAACGAGTGTTCAAGTCAATGATACGACAAGTATCAGACAATCATCAAAGAAACACGGACGAAGTGCTCTAATCCACAAAAGACGAGTATCAGACAATGATAAAAAGGGACACAAACGAGTGTTCAAGTAAGCGATACGACGAGTATCAGACGATCATTAAAGAAACACAAATGAAGTGTTCTAGTCCATGATACGACGAGTATCAAACAATGATAAAAAGGGACACAAATGAGTGTTCAAGTCAATGATATGACGAGTATCAGGCAATCATCAAAGAAAAATGGAAGAAATGCTCTAGTCAACGATATGATGGGTATCAAACGATGATAAAAGAGGACACAAACAAGTGTTCAAGTCAACAATAAGACGAGTATCAAACAATGATAAAGACGAGTATCATACAATGATACAAACGAGTATCAAAAGGTGTGAAATCAAATAGAAACAAGTGTTGCAAATAAAGCCAACACAGACGAGGGTCAAACGATGATACAAACGAGTATCAAAAGTATGAAATCAAACACAGACAAATGCTTGAAACAAAGGCTAACAGAGACGATGATACAGACGAGTATCCAAAGGTATAAAATAAAACACAAACGAGTGCTTGAAACAGAGGAAAACATAGACGACTGTCAAATAATGATACAGACGAGTATCAAAAGGTATCAAACACAGACGACCGCTTGAATCAAAGGCTAACACGAACAGATGTTGCAAAAGCTTAGTTGGTGATTATATAACAATGCTTTTCCTGAAAATATTCGGCCTTGCAGGTAAATGGATAACCTTGGTGTAACACGGTGGGAGAACCGACTTGGGTGTTTTTGTTTAACAAAAACCATGTGCGGATAGCAAGAGTCACCATCAACTTTTATTTTATCCAACAGGAAAAGGAATAAAAGAACATGAAAGACCTTTTAAAAAAAAATTTGAGTTCGGGGGGTAGGTTATATAAAGGGAAGGTATTAGCACCCTTTATATCCATGGTTATCCATGGGCTCTTAAATACTTAGCTCACTTTACTTTTGTTTGAAAAAGAGTGTAGTGTGTGATTAGAAAAATATTTCAAAAGTCTTTGACTTTGTAATGATCCTCGTATGGATGTATACAAAGTGTTTATTTTTGAAAGTGTTTGAAAAGTGGGGTTTGAAGAGTATTTTGAAAGAGTGAGCAAGTATTTAAGAGCTACATGCCCTGAGTTTGTAAGGTCTTTCTTGTTATTTCTTTCCTTTAAGGGTAAGACCGTCCTTACTATTAAGGAGTAAGTAGTCTTTACCTTGGATGTTATAAGGGACGGGCGTATGGTCATCGTATGGTCATAGAAGGCAACCTGTAAGGGTGTCTTAGTAATTCGAAGGGACTATCATCATTTTCGTAGGGTCATTGAGGGACAAGATCATTTATTCGTAGGCAACTTGAAGGAACCATGATCTTTTATCTTGAAGGGACTATGATGATTTTTAATCTGTAGGGACATTTATTAAGACACCCCCACATTCGAGGGACTTGACCATGTTCGAAGGCAACCAAGAAGGAAAACCCTAGGAGGTGCAGATGGCGATCGTAGAATGATAGACTTACGTGTATGAATATCAGTTTCAGTTATTTATCTTGTAATTAGTGGGCTAAGTCCAATTTGTTTAAGCATACAATCTTTGCACTCCCTAAATTACTAACCACACATTTATAGTTTGCAGAAATTAAAAGCGGAAATTAAAGTCCTAAGTTATTACATTAGGGGGTACATTTGTCTTTTAGGGGGAATTGCGGAAAATAAAGACGGAAAACTAAACCTAAGCTATTACATAAGAGAAACAGTTACATAATCGAGCGAAAAGAGTAAATTACATAAGAATAAACATCCTATACAATTTTCTAAATAAAAATAAAAAAGGCAAATAAAATTAAATTAGAAAAGAAAATGTTTTTTATGAAAAATTAGTTGATTAGGGTTAGTAAAGAAAATAGGGTTTTAGAAAAATAAGGGTTGATTAATTAGGGTTTTAGAAGAAAAAAAGTTGAATAATTAATTTAAACCTAATTAATTAATTTTAATTTACAATTTCAATTAAAAAAACAAATAAACTAATTGTTAAAAAAAATTGTGAGAAAAATGTTGAGAATTATTATAAAATTGTTTTAAGAAAAAGATTGAAGGTGATTAGTTTAATGGTTAATTTAAAGTTAATTATAATTAATTATGGTTAATTAAAATAATTAAGAAAAAGAAAATAATGAAGAAAATAATAGAAAAAATCCAGTTTGTAAAAAAATTGATGGAGGCAGGGTACCCACGCCCTTTTGCCTTGCATAAGTCTCCTTCATCCACTAGCTACATGCACGTAGGTGTTAGTAAGATATAACAATTAAATTATAAAAGAAATCCAAATTTTGAAATCTGAGAAGTGCTCGAACAACTTCATCTTCAACCTTCAGACTCCAAATTTAGCTACAACTTTGCTATAGATTAGCTACGAAATTTTTGTAGCTAAAAATCCTGCAAATTCCAAACATTCAAAAATACGTGCGATTAGTCCAATCTAACTATACAAATCGATTGCCCATGAATTGTACAATTCAAATACGTCATCAAACAGTCTTTAAATCGTCTTAATCAAGAAACCCCAATCTCAAGCTCTAAACCCTAGCCATGGTGATTTACGTTCCCTGCATCAAAACTTGAAACCAATTGTCTAGAAAGCTTATATGCAATGAAACAAACAATGTTAGACGATAAAAAACAATAAAAAATGTATGAATTAATGAAATCGAAAAAGTGAAAATATGACAAACATGAATTCGGTCTAATCAATTCATGAGGTTTTTAAGGATGATGATGATTGAGACATGTTCTAAATACCTCAAGGAAACTATTTCAACCTTCAAAACTTCTTTAAAGTGGCTCAAAGGATGAAACCGAATTTGAACTTTCTCTTGAATTTTTGAAGTTTGATAGGGTTCTTGAGCTCTGAATTTTTCGTCTTTTGGTCTTGTGATCATCTTAGGTATATATAAGGGTGTAATTTAGGTTAAAATTTTGGGCCTTGATGAAGTTTTCTTGGGTTGCTTGGATATGAAGAAACCATGTTTCCAATTGTCAAAAATCATATAAAATCATCCTTTTTTAGTCTTGCACGAAATTGGATGTGATCAATCAATATAATCATCAAATACTTGATCCCAAAATAATTTTGGAATCAAATATTTGATTTTTTTTATGATTTATTTCAATTAAAATTGAATTTAAATGATTAAAATTCAATATAATATAAAATAAATAATAAAAATCAGAAAATATGATCAATGGGTCATGGGTGGTCTCATGTTAGAGTTTGGATTGAAATATTATGGGCCCATTTGAAGAAAACTTGAATTTTGGTCTTTTTTGCTTCATACACCTCCTCAAAATTGCCCAACTTCAACAATGCATAACTCCCTCAATTTTTATCCTATGAAGGTGTTCTAGGACTTTTAAGAAATCTTAGAGTGTCCTATAACTTCTCCTTTTGGTCCCATGTCCATTTGATCTTCCATTGTTAAGTAATGAGCCTTGGAAGAAGTTAACTTTTAAAAGGACCTGTAATGTCTTGGCTCATAACTCTCAAATGAAGCATTTTTGGCCTTGGCTTGTGACACACAAAGTTGTATATAATTGAATTTCCTTCAAAATGAGCTTTGGATGTGAAATGTTTTATGAAGTATGTGAAAGTTATGGCTGATCAAATTACAGTTGACTTTTCTTGCACAAAACCCTAATTTAGTAACTCCTGATTCTAGATGATTCTAAGGTTTTCTTGATGAATCATGATCAACCCTTGATAAAATGATGAATTTCACCTCATAATTTTGATGTTGACCAAATTTTTTGAAGTTTGACTTTATGTTGACCGCAGTTGACTTGTTGACCAAGTTAATTGATAATTGTTAAGTATCTGAGCATCTGACTGACCAAACTTGTAGGGAAAGCCTTGAAACTTGACATGAGGATTCTTTAAAGTGGGTGTGATGTCATGAAGTCCACTTGAAGCTTTGGAAGTCCACTTTACTTGGAGAGATTCAAAACCCTAGTTTTAAGGTACATTGCTTAGGAGGAGGCTTTGTCTGATGAAACCTGAAATCCTTGAGGGAAATTGTGAATCTTGTGACTATTAAGAGACCTCTTGAGACACATTATCTTGAATATGGGAGGAAAAATTTTGGGGTACAACACCTGACTTATATTCTGTATGTATATGTATGAACTTTATGGCACAATGTTCCATATCGATGGAAATGCTACGCTTTTGAGGATGCAGTTGCAAAAATTCTTTCTATATGCAAATGCAAGATGGGGTCTCCTGACGCGGAGGTAACAAACATCCATGTGGACTCTGTTGAGAAATATGATCACTCATTTGATCTCAGAAATCCCTGTGGGGATAACACCTCTACTATAAAAGAGTCTGACCAATCCTCCTATTTCGAATTGACACCCTTGCCAAAAATAAATTGGACTCAAATATGAGGATCCGGCTAGGGGTACTTCAATGGTTCAGGGATGAATCCCAGTTATGAAACTCTATTGGGGGATTGACAACTTTTAGACTTGGATGGGGAGATATCTTGTCAAGATTTTGTTGGGGATAAAACTTTGCCAATCTGAATTTCCAAATCTCTATGGGGGAGAGAAAGCGCTCAGCTAGATGCTAGGAGTACCTATATTCCTATAAGAAATACTTCACCATATGAGAATAACACTGCTTGGGGACTATCGATCTTCATCACTCTACTGGAGCAGGGACATCCACCGAGATCTGCTGGGTAAAGAGGAGCCATCTGAGATCTACTAGGTGAACACGATCAATGACGATCTGTTGGGGAAAGAAACATTAAAGACCTACTGAGGAATAAGGATTCATGATTCTTTATGTTGGAAATAACTTCCATCCGACCCTACTGGGGCTAACAAAACTGACACAAACCATGCTAGGGGAAAGGCTTTCAGGTGTCTCGTGCCGAGAGTCACTTGTTTTTTTCCCCCCGGACCATACCTTAAGAGGATTTTACGAAATACCCGGTGTCTTTAAACTCTTGGAGATATTCACTGGATATCGTAGCGGTCGTATGAACTTAGCATAGTGACCTTGCTGGGGCATAACCGTTATCAACAGAGAAAAGCTTGTAGTCGTTGGAAGTGTTGAATAGGAGAATCAACTTGTTGAGTGACCACTTGGCCGAGTAATGGGCTCAATAAGTAAAAGTTGTGACAAAAAGGTGACATAGAAACCTTTCTCTATGTATAACACCCTAGTGTTATGAACCCCATATAGGTTGACGACTCGTTGAGTGGAATTAACGTCTCATGCTCTTGAATAGGATTTGATCTTTATTTGAGCCTTCTATGAGATTGCTACTTGCAAGTAGAAATATATTTACATATGCCTTGGGGTATTGTGTGGTTTGAATTCACCATCCATATTACTCAACATTCAAATCAATTTTAAATGTTTTTCTTGCACATATTATTATAAAACCACCATGTTTTCAAATGTAATATTTATATAAAATCCGGACTTTTTTTTTGCAAACAAAACAACAAAATGAAAATAAAAAGCTTTTGACTGAAAGTAAGTTTATTGATTGAAAAGCCTAAAGTCGACAAATATCAAGAAGCAAACCCTGGAAAGATGTGATTGCTGCAAATTGAGAAAAAAAAACTATCCTAATGGCAATGTGAAAATGGTATTCCACTGAGTTTCAATCCTACTATAACCAGTATGTCTTCAAGACTCCCCGACCTTGCCTTCTGAGGAGTAATTGGATCGATTCCTATCCTTTGAAATGTCGGTTGGAATGAAACGGTGATGGCGTACAAATAACTCAGATCGTAGTCGTCCACTTTAATCCCTTTTTGCTTGGATCTTCCTTTCGGGTTTTCACTCCACCAAGATACACTTTTTTGCCTAAGTTTCCCTTACGGGTTTTCAACTTACCAGGTGTACATTTCTTTTATTTTTTATCCCTAATTTTTGCCCAAATCTTTTTATTCTTTTTATGGTTCATCGGTGTCGCTCCCACCAAAATGACACCTCAGGTCAGAAGGGGTACAGACGCGAACGGTCGGTGAAAAGAGGAGAGAGTACACACAGGGGTGAACTCAGGAAAGAAAGAGTCGCCAGCTAGGCATTTTTATCCCGAAGGAAAGGTAATACTGCATAGACCTAGAAAGATATGGATAAGACGGTTGCGAACCAGAGAAACTGAGAAAGGGGGTTGGTTACAACCTGGGAAGGTATTAGCACCCAGATTGTCCGCCGTACTCGACGGGATCCACGCTTAAAAGATTTGTGTTTTAAAGGGGTAGTGTCAGTGCAATTTATGTATCAAAGCTGGTAAGAATGCAAGTGTCGGTGTAAAAGAAGTGTGAAGTGTATGGACAGTGTCAGTGTAGGAACAGGAGTAAAATGCTCAAGATAATGAGGCTAAAAGAATAATGCTGGAAGGAGGGGGAATATACAGAAACTTTTGTTCGATAACTATTAAGTTATGCCTACGTATCCTCTCGTGCAATGAGGAAGTCAGAACACCGTAGTTCGACCCAAAGAGACTGAAAGATAAATTGACTTGTGAACTGCTTACTTGCCTATGCTCAAGTGTATGACCTGTCTGGCTCAGGTGCAAACTGTCTTGCATTAGACGGAAGAAGCAAGTTCTCGTTTAGGAGTGAATGAGATGAGAAAAGAATCCCGGAGGAGACGATTATTGTTTGTTTTTGTGTTTTCAGTCTTTTATTGCTTTTGGGAGTTTGTCATAAGTTAATGAGCTTAAGCCTAAACCAATGGGTTAGTAAACTCATCACATCTTCCCTCTGATTAGGGGTAATGAGGATACCTTAAGTGTGAAGTCAGCATCTCACACTTAATCACCATGGTGTAGGATTAAGATCATTATCCTACTTGTGATTTTTTAGATGTTTTTTGTTGTTTTGTTTAGTGTTAAGTAATGAGATTAAGCCATAATCAGGGATTAAACAGACTCATTACACCATCATAATAGAAGGATAATAGATGAGAATGTTTAAGCTGAGGAAGACTCCTCAACTTAATCCATGATTAGGGATTAACCTCATGACAAAACAAGGCCATTATTAGATTTCATTCTAGTACAAACGCGAAAGTGGCACGGAAAAGGTAGAGTCGCCAGCCATACATTTTTATCCCGAAGGAACGGGAAAGGTAATGCTGCACAAACCTGAGGAAGAAGGAAAGGACAAGGTCCTGCGAACCAAAGATCTAGGTTCAGGAGTCGGTTACGACCTGGGAAGGTATTAGCACCCTAGATCATCCGCCGTACCCGACGGGATCCATGCTTGTAAGTCTGTTTCAAAGGGTGAGAAATAAAGTGCTGCTGAACAAATGAACTTCTACTGGAATGAAAGTGAGAAAAAGAACTAGAAAAGAGAACGAGAAGGGACAATGTAGGGAAAACAAAGAAAGTGCTCGAACGGGCCCTACCCCGCTGCCTACGTACCTCATTGGGAAAATGAAGATCAGAGTCGACGTAGTTCGCCTAACTAAGGCGAGAACTATTTGTTTGTGTTTTTTTATGGATGTAATTGCGTATGTGTCGCTCCCGGGATTTTCATCCTAGTACAAACGCGAAAGTGGCGCGGAAAGGTAGAGTCGCCAGCCAGACATTTTTATCCCAAAGGAATGGGAAAGGTAATGTTGCACAAACCTGAGGAAGAAGGAAAGGACAAGGTCCTGCGAACCAAAGATCTGAGTTCAGGAGTCGGTTACGAACTGGGAAGGTATTAGCACCCCAGATCGTCCGCCGTACCCGACGGGATCCACGCTTGCTTGCTTGTTTCAAAGGGTGAGAAGAAAAATATAGTTACTGCTGAATAAAACCGATAACTGGAACTGGAATGGGAATGATAAAGGAATAAGAAAAGAAAATGGAAAGAAATGGGGAAATGTAGGGAAAATAAAGATTGTGCTCGAACGGGCCCTACCCCGCTGCCTACGTACCTCATCGGGATAATGAGGATCAGAGTCGACGTAGTTCGCCTAACTAAGGCGGGAACTATTTGTTTGTGTTTTTTACAGCTGGAACTGCGTATGTCTATGCTCAGGTGTTGCAGGCTCGTCTGGTACGAGTGCATTTACCGTCTTGCAAATGATACAAGTCGTCGCGAGTTCGTGTTATGAGTGAATGAGATGAGAAGAGAAGTTCCCGCAGGATAGTCGCTTGTTATTTGTTCTTGTCTTTTATGAGAAGTGTTTTGAATTTGTTTGTGAACATTCTCATACTAAGACCTATCAATCGCGGGAAGTACTTACACCTCGCCCCAAAACAGGACGCGTATAAGCACTCCGCAACAAAGTCTCGTGTCGTACAAGATTGTTCGGCTTTTATTCTTAAATGTTTTATTGCTTTTCTTCATGAGATGAGAAAGAATGACTCAAATTGGAAAAAGGGAAAATCTAATGGGAACTAAGACACACCCTAATTTTATTTATTTATTTACATGTGAGGGCCTATGGTTAATGATGTATTCTAAACCTAATGAAGGAAAAGGAAAAGAAGAAAAAGAGAGCTAGAAACTAACTTACTTCCTAAGGAAGTTAAGTTGTCTCTAAAGAAAGGGAAAGCCTAAAAGAAAAGCACAAAGTGCTAAGGCAAACAAAATTAAAATGCATAAGAGATGGGAATGAAGTAATGCTTACCTCAATCTTCCCCCCTACAAAACAAAAGTTAGCATGACAATGCATATTGGAAGTAAAATCAAAGCATGAAAGCGATTAAGTACCATAAACGTCCTAGAATGGAACTAGGGTTCAAAATAAGACCTAAGTCTAAAGGTGAAGGTACCTAAAGGTTACATGACTTCTAAAGTCAGTAGCTACATGCTATAGGTCCCTAAGTAGGCTATGATATCTCACAAGATCAAACTATGTACAAAAAGTTCACTTAAGTTCACCTAAATGCAAGTTAGGGTTTTATGGATGAAGTATGAATGCGTATGGCTTACAAGCATGAAATAATACATGAAATGAACATCAAAGTCAGCAGTGAATGCTTATGAATGAGGATGAATGAATATACAATCATGGATTCAATGAATTAGGCATATGGAGCAATGAGAAGAAGATATGAGAAGAAACGAACAAAAATCGCATAAGATCGCACATGATGCCAACTAAGGAAGAATGGCATGTGAATATGAATGAAATGATTATGGGTCAGTAGCATACAAGATATGAGATGCACTTAGAATGCATGGATAGGCATTAATGATTCCCACATAATTCAAGTTAACAATTAGAGGAGAAGAGAAATGAGTTTAGGTTAAAATTAGTTCACATAAGTATGCACTTTGAAACACCAAAACAAACCAAATGATTATGGTTCAAAAAATGACCTATGAATGGAATTAAAGACATACAAATGACCTATAATCAACTCCTAAAAGCTACCAAAAATCCCCTCAAGAAAATGGCATGAATGCCTTCTTAACATTTAGGTTATGCGACATATAAACACATGAATCAACCTAGGATCTAGGTGACATGGAAAAATAGAAAAAAGCCTTACAAAATTATGAAATTAAATCCTTGGAATAATAAAGTCATTATATCACATGGTCCAAAATGATTCCTTAAAATTATGCACCAAAATGCCAAAACAATTACTTGACTAGCAAGGTAGCAATGAATGATCACCCAAAAAACGACTCCACAAAGTGGATCAAAAATGGCATCTAAAATTATGAAAAAAATGCCTAAGGAGCATAAAAATGTCACAAATTTCAGTAATTAATCATACACAAAAAATAGGTCTCACACCTATGGGGAAAAATCGATTTCGGTCCCTTATGCCAAAACCTTCCTTTTTGGGACAGCTTGTGATCTAAAATCCAAATAAAATATTGAAACCACCCAAATCTGGAAACAAAAAATATGACAAATTAATTAAGAGGATGCAAATCACTCATGAATTTTTCCAGAATTTTATCACACCTAAAACTATTTTTAATAATTGCGACGAAACGGACAAAAACGATATTTTAAGGGAAAGTGAAAGGAATCGAATTCTCTAATCCGTAACCTAATCCCTAAACTCCGAAATCGACACATATCAATATATATCACAAATAAATCCAATGCCTCAGGTGGGAGGGCTCAATATGCACCTTAAGTTACATGATCCTAAGTTGCATACAACTAGAATGATGCATTAAAGTAGAGAATCGAGATTACTTACTTGGTCGAAGTGCCGATTCTTTCACATAAAAGAAATCCAAAAAAACTTCAAGCCAAGCCTTGTAATCTCCCATGAGAAAAATAAATACTCATCTTCCATAATTGCTTTGTGAAGATCCCCCATAATCGAAACAAAAACAACGACACAAAATATCATTTGAATCCAAAGGTATCCCACAAATAAAGTGGAATACCAACCAAACGACCGTCGTTAAGATCTTTGCGAGAACCTTGCATGAACTCAACAAACGCATTAGAAACAAAAAAGAGGTGCAACTGGAAGTTGCACCTATGTCTCACAACTCAAAATCAAATAGAAAGATGAATGTACGAGTCATGGACATGCATTGAAATTTACGTTTCAAAACGGGGCAGCACTTATGCTCTAACATAAACAACATGCAAATTCAAACCAAAATCAAATAAATTTACATGCAATGAATGGAAAATGATCAACAAACATAAGTACAAGTCAAAACAAGATCAATGCATCAAAATTGCACCAAACCGAACTTAAAAAGCCTTAAAACGAAAAAACGCGTCAAAAATCACCGACTCGGAATTGAACGAAAATCGCATGGTAACTTGCAAACGTGCCAACGGATTCAAATATGCAATCGGATTTTGAAAATTCCGCTCGGAAGTGGTACTTTTTGGCCGATTTTATCGGCTGGCAGTAGCGAAATAGCCGAAAAAAATTGTCCGAAATCGACTAAAAAGTTTACCAATGGCTCCGGAATAATCAACAAAGTCAATTTACACTATTCACATTCGCAAAAACGCGCTACGGTTAGGAAGTTATGACCAAAACGCACTTATCGACACGCGACATATGAACAACATCAACAATTAAGCTTCAACCTATCCTATTCCGAATTTACACAATGAAACAAACATGAATTCAAAAGTCAAGCACTTCAATCAATATCAAGTCACAATAATTAACTCTCTTAAGAATTTTATCAAACATCTAACATGCATCGATTAGTCTATGTCAATTTTAACAATCATTTCCAATTATGCACAACAACAATTATTAGGATCAATTAATCAAGCATCAATCAACAACCACATAAAGAATTAATTCACATAATCTCCATAATATGAATTCAACTTCAAAATTCAATTCAAGAAACAATGCAACAATTATTCATGAATTAAAGTTTAAGAAGCTTACTGAATGAAGAATCGACGAAGAAATTGTGAATCCGGAGGAAGTGAGACGCGATCATGAACGGAGGAGAGGAGGAGAGGCCGCATGGCTGCCGGCGGCGGAAGATGGTGGTCGCACGGTGGTGAAGTTGATCGAAGGTGGTGGTTCGTGGCGGCTCGGCTATCGGAAGCTTGATCGGAATTGTTGTGTTCTTGAGTTCTTGATGAAGTTGTTGTTGTGTTCTTGAGAAAGAGTTGAGAGAATGAACTTTGATCCTTTAGAGAGAGTTTGTGAGAGTTTTTTGGTGTTTGTAAATTATGATTGAAGTTATGAGACAAATTGTGGGTCAAAAGAATATATAGTGGAGTGTAAAATGAAAGGCAAAAGGTAGAATTTCGGCTTAAGTGAAAATAACAATATCTTCGGCAAGAAATTTCGACTCTGAGCCTTCCACAACATCGTCCGCCTCTGAATCACGGTTGCAATGCAAAAATAAAGAATGTCATACGATCAAAATCGAGTGCGATCGATACGTTTAAGCTGCAAGACATCACTGAATAAGTTGTTTTTTCGGCTTATTTGGTGTCCGCTACTCGAAAATGTGACGAGGTCAACCTCTTCGGAGCATAATCTCGACTCGACTTTGTCAGCAAAGTTGTAGATCTATGAGTCAGTGACCTGGTGTTAAAATCTAAGCTCAACCGGACAAACGACGAGGGAGATATGAATTTTCTCGTGAAACCACTTTCAGCCTTTTTCTTCGGTTCAGCACTTCAGTTTTGTGAAATAAACCAAAACGATAATCTTTGGAGCACCGTTCAAACTCGCATTTGTCTTTGAACTTGAAGAGGATAAAATTTTTGAACCAACACTTCAAGAACGGGTGCAATCCGATGAAAATTGACCGAGTTATGAATTTTACAAAATCTGACAGACAATGCAGTGCATCAAAGAACCTTATTGGTAATTCGCATTTTCGAGATCCTTCCGCTTGGACCGAACCAAAACTGAATTCACATAATGAAGATAACATCTAAACGGAATTTTAGGCACCGAAACGACATCAATTCGATAAACGATCCAAGAGTTATGAATTTTTTAGTGTTCAAAACTCACCAGTTCAGCACTGTTTTTCACTATGTCGACTCTAAAGACTCGCACATTCTGAGATCTTCTTCAAAGAATTAGTTCTCGGCCAAAACCCAAAAGTTGGAAAGGATATCAAGACGGAACTTTTGGCATATGAATCTCTCAGACATGTTGACCCAATAAGAAGTTACAAACTCTTGAATACCGCTAGCATAGTTAATCGGCGAAACCGAAATTTCAGAAACAAATAAATCCCGCCATTTTCCTTGATGAATTGGCCTCCGAGCCGAACACAAAAGTTGTAGAGAATAATGAAACGGTATAAACTATTGAGTAATAAGCCAAAATGAGTTTCCGAGCATAAGTTACAACTTTTGCAAACTGCACCATAAAATTGATATTCAACTTAAACTCCTCTGAATCAACCGAGAACTTTTGGCTTCTTCTGAGATTATTGTGCACGTGCCGCATGAAGAAATAAAGGCCAGTCGCAACCTGTGAAAGCTCAAATGGAGATGTATATTCATGTATGTTTATGATGCAATTGTGATCTAAATGCAATGCAATGTATGAAAGGATATGCTAAATGGCATGAAAATGAGAGGGCAAATTTTGAGGTATTACAGTATGTCTATGCTCAAGTGTTGCAGGCTCGTCTGGTACGAGTGCGTTTACCGTCTTGCATGCAAGACAAGTCGTCACAAGTTCGCGTTTATAGTGATTGAGATGAGAGAAGAAGTTCCCGCATGAAAGTCGCATATTGTTTGTTGGGTCCTTTTAAGAGTTTTTTTTATGAATTTGGCACAAGGAAGTGAATTCAAACTCTTTTCCATGGAATGTGTACTTGCTACTACATTCCAAGATGGAATAGTATAACAAGCACACCAAGTAAGGAGAATTTATTCAATACTTGTTTTCAAGGATTAGGGTCTAAGTTCACTAGCTTGTTGAACTTATTACATGTATTCGTAGCTTGTGAAGAAGTACCTTTTAGATTTTCTTTGTGAAAATAATCTCTTGATCAAACTTGTACATCATGCTAGACAAGCCCACACTATTCCAAGATGGAATGAATGTAAGTGCCCCATGGAATAAGACTATACACAAGAGATTCTTTCATATATTTATTAAGTGTTTTTTTTTAATTTTGTTTGCAGATGAGAAAAGAATACTCAAGAGGCAAAAGGTCAAAGCTAATGGGGAACTAAGACACAACCCTAAGTTATCTTATTATGTACAAAAGGTGATCCTATGGATTGTGAGGCTTTTTCTAATCCTAATGAGAAAAGGAAGAGAAGAAAGGTGAATTAGAACTCAACTTACTTCCGAAGGAAGTTAAGTTGGTTCTAAAACGGGGAAGCCTATACAAGTAGAACAAAGTGCTAAGGAAAATTCAATTAAGATGCATATGAGATAGGAATGAAGTAATGCTTACCTCAATCCCCCCCCCCTAAAAAACAAGTGTTAGCATGATGACATTTTGAACAATTATAGCATGAAGAAAAAATTCAAAGAAGAATTCACACTAACTAATAAAGGCATTAATGAATTTCTAAGCCTAAAGTCAAGTCCTAAGGTACCTTATATTCTATCTAGCTTCTAAGGACATGAAATAAGTCATATCAAAATGATCTAAGGTTGAAAAGAGAAACACACTCAAACTATGCCCTAAAAGGCACTAAAACCCCTAAGTGGAAACTAGGTGGATTTGCATGGAAAACTCGAATAAAGTCAAAGCACTAAAAAAATGATAAAGTTCCTGGAAAAATATGATATTAATTCGTCAACGTCCCTAACCTAAATCTAATGTTGTGTTAACAAATCTCTTAAAAATTCATAACCTAACTACGCCAAAAGGTCACTTAAATCTACATAAGATTTGTTCACAAACTTGCACAAACTGTACTGCCAAAACAATGGATAAAATGGACCTAAAAATATGACAAAACTAATTCCAGGTTCTATTATGACTCCTCTAATCATAGAAAAAATAATGGGACAAAAATATTACTGGAAGTGGGAGAAATAAAATAAACAAAATGAAGTGTAGCTGAAGGAATTCCATAGAAAACTAATTAAATGGAAAATCGACAAAAAAATGGAAAATGGCTAAAATCAGAAAGTAAAAGTGTAGAAAATTTCTAAAATGAGTTAGGAAGTCTCTGTGGTTTTTGTAGAATTTTAATATGGGTTTTGGTATTTTTTGTGGATTAAAACTGAAACTATATCAAAACAGAAATTAAAAAAAAAACAATGCTGGGGTGCAAATAGTGATCTGAAAAACTCTTCACAAATTATGGCACATGACTAGCACCTGTTCATTAATGTGGTGGCTGATTCTGGTACGTCAGATGAAGGTTGATCTAATGGCTGTGTTATGTTTTCACCTTAATGCTAGGCTTACTATTCCGGTTGCCGGAGCAAAGCTCCAACCATCTTCTCTGATCACTCTCCGGTTAGGTTTTGGACAAATGTCTACCAAACTGAAAAATAAGGCCATGGGTAAATTCGTCTCCTCAAGTACATTACCAATCTAGGATTAATTTTCTCCTAAGCCTCAGGAATAATGTAAATCGAAGCACACAATAAGCAACCTAAAAATTGAATCTAAGCACCTAAGGTACATATCAACTAGCCAGTACAAGCATTGCTCCTATTGAGCTCATATCAACACGAATCAACCAAAAAAATCAGAATTCATGCAAAATGAATTGAAGATGAAACCTGAAATTCAGTGGTGTTTAGAGTTGTAGAAATCCAGAGAGGAGATTCCAATATCTTCTATGCTTGATGTTGATCCTTTGTGGAGTGAAATAAACACTTTGTTGATGAAGAATCTTGAGAAATTGATGAAGATGCAGAAATTTTTCAGAGATGGATCTTGATCTTTTTAATCCATTAGATCCATGGAGAATCTACAAATCATGATGTTGATGATGACGTGATGATAAGTGTGGTGCTGTAGATGAAGATCAAAGTAGATGGAAGCAAAATGTAGAAAATTGCATTGGTATAGAGTGGATGATTCAATGAAATTCTACCATGGAAATGAAGCTCTTGATGATGATGATGATGATGATGATGATGAAAAGATGAAGATTGGGACTGAATTGATGAAGATGAAGTGCAATGTAGCTTCCAAAATCAGAATGAAAATCAGAGAAAATGGATGAAGTTTGTGATGAAATATTGGTTAGAATGAAGTGTCTTGAAAATTCAGTTGGGGAAAGCCTTATACATCTCAGGTTAACTGTTAACCCTTATGGTTAACAGTTAGAACCATGGTCAATTCTAACTTGATGTGTAAGGTGCAATGAGGGTGGATTGGAAAATTCAGTTATGCAACTTTAAGGTGTGATATCATGCTTTGAAGTTTAGGACTGTTATGGTGAGAATGCAGCCCCTTTCATGTCCTTGAAATAGCTCCAAACTGAGGTATACAAAGCTTCTTCGAGTTGTGTTTGCATGGTTCCATCATAGATGCAATCCATGAAGTGAATTGTCATTGTTCAGAAGTTCTTAGCAGAAAAACAGCCTCATGTATCGATACATAACACTGATGAATCAATACATGTTGGTTTTTTAACTGATATGTATCGATACATGGCTGTATGCATCGATGCATACTGAAGCATTGGCAATTTCCAGCAAGGAAAATCAACTATGCATCAATACATGTATCGTATGAGTCGATACATGCCAGCTTTTTATCTGATATGTATCGATACATAGATTGTATGCATCGACACATACTGGGGTTTTTGGCTATTTACAGCAAATGACATCCCCCATGCATCGATACATTCCTCGTATGTATCGATACATAGTCTCAAAAGATTATTTTTCCTTTGATTTCTCCATCCCTTCTTGATAAAACATGGTCCCTAAGACCCTTGTAACCATAATTTCATGGCCTTGACCTCAAGAATTCAAAAGTTGACCTTTTGCTCAATCTAGTTGACTTCTTTGATCAATACCCATCCTTCTGGGACTTGTGGCTTCAAATGAATACTCGTGGGATGTGGTGAACCTCTTTCACAATACTGAGAAGTCTTGTGGACCTTTTATTGCCTCTGGGTAGTCATCACCGGTATCGGTCATTGGTCACAAGCCTACGCCCTTGCAATGATAACCATGATGCAATGCTTTGAATAATGCTTCGAATTTGAGTGTGCAAAGTGATATGCTAGATGATATGCAAGAATGAGAGGGAAAATTTTGGGGTATTACACATTGCATTTAGTAGCTGTTGTGCCATAGTAAGCTGTAGTAGCTGCTGAATTTTGGTTTTGACTAGTTTCTAGGGTCCTTAGACTTAGATTTGAGTCTAGTTAGGTCATAGAGGAATTAGGATATGTTTGGTACTTGTTTACTTTCATTCCTTTTATCGCTTTGCTTTATCCTACTAACCTTTGTTTTGTAGGGAGGTGGAGGTAAGTTTATTCACAACTTCTTCCTTTTAAATCCATTACGCTTTCTAAGTGTGTTTGCCTTAGCATTTTGTGCTTAGTTTGTACAACTTCATACTAAACCCCATTTAGAAACAACTTAGCTTCCTTAGGAAGTAAGTTTCTTTCTAGTTCCCTTTTCTTTTCCTTTTCTCATTAGGATTAGAAAGTTGCACTATCCTAGGTTCATCCATGCATGACAACACTTAGGATTACTAGTCTCCCTTTAGAATTTTACCTTTGGTTTGATTTGCTTTCTTTCTCATCTCAAAGAAAAGTATAAAAAACACCTAATAAAGGTTGATCTTCTCGTACACCATGAGACTTTGCTGTGGGTTACTTATGTGTGTCCCATTTCGGGGCGAGGTGTAAGGCATCTACCACGATGAACAAGTCTTAGTATGCGAACGCTTCACAAACAACAAAGTCAAAAACACTTCTTCTAAAAGACAATAAACAAAGACACCACGTCTTCTCTTATCATCTCCCGCTCTTTGCGGAAGATCATGACTTGTCTCGACAGTTTGACAACAATACGGTAACGCCCTTGATTCAGAGAGTCGGCAACACCTGAGTTAGAGCTATGACAACATCATCCTTAAAAACACAAACAGAGTTCCCGCCTTAGTTAGGCAAACTACGTCGACTCTGATCCTCATTTTCCCGATGAGGTACGTAGGCAGCGGGGTATGGCCCGTTCGAGCACACTCTTTATTTTCCCCCTGCCTTTTCGATCGTTTTTCCAGTTCCCTTTCTCATTCTGTTTCCAGCTAGCATTTCTTTTGTTCAGCAACAACTTTATTCTCACCCTTTGAAACAGACAAACAAGCGTAGATCCCGTCGGGTACGGAGGACGGTCTGGGGTGCTAATACCTTCCCAGGACGTAACTGACTCCCGAACCTAAATCTTTGGTTCGCAGGACCTTGTCTTTTTCCTTTCTCTTAGGTTTGTGCAGCATTACATTTCCCATTCATTTGGGATAAAAATGTCTGGCTGGCGACTCTACCTTTTCCGCGCCATTTTCGTGTTTGTACTAGGATGAAAATCCCTGGAGCGACAGCTGGCGACTCTACTTGGGAACGAACCCAGAATCTCTGGTTTCCCCTTTGAGAGTCAATCCTAGCGCCTGTTTGTTTCTGTTTTGTTGGGTGTTTACCTGCGTGCTACTGTGTGCTTTAGTTTAGCTTTATTGTTTTCATTTACAACTTTACTTTACATCATTTATTTACTGCTTTCAGTATTTATTTTCCATGCATCATATATATATTGGACTGTGCTGGTTTGGTTTTTTATGTGGATTGGGGTTACTGTGAGATAAGCCAACTACCCGACTTGAGTTCACCCTAGGATTAGCGTGTACAGACATTGTACTTGCATGGTATCATGATGAGTGGCGATGTGTTCCACACCCATACTGCGACCGTCTTGGAACTATTATGTGTGGAGATTTCCTATACTTCAGGGTACGACCTTGATAGTTATGTGCATCTGGTGACCGATCATCGAGGACCTTAGTGGAAACAACCCTCTCTAGTGATGACAGTGGCAGACCACATTTATTGGCAAACCCACTCACATCCGAGGGCCCACTGGGAACTCGCATAGGATGGCCTGATTCTCTCATAGGAACTCAGTTAAAGCAAACTGTTCGTATGACGATAGTAATGTATCCCAAGGGCTGAATGTACTATTGTTTCTCGATTCAGTGCTTGAAGCTGAGGACTTATGAAGGATGCTTGTTTCCTTGGACTCGGCTGAGACCTTCCTAAGTAGTACATAATGACAAACTAATTCCCTGATTTGGTCATGAGCCATTTCTCAGAAATGGTGAACGTATTATTGCTATTTGGCTTTGAGAGTCCGTAATGTTGACCCGAGTAGCAAACTCGTGAGATGGGAGGGGTTTACAGGTTTGTAGGAACCCTAAAACTTCCAACATACCCGTTTTGCTAGTATTGCTCAGTATTATGATCTGGTTCCATGGTTCTTTGGTTCTAAGATCCGAGATTTCTATTCAGAGAAACTGTTACCATGATTGCCATTATGACCCTGCACCCACTCGTGGTTATCTTCTCAGCACCAACATCAGGCCATTGATCACCAGACCATTGATCACATGCCATTACATCGCATAACATCATTTGCACGCTTGCATTCCAAACACATGTTTACTCATTCACAGGGTCGCATGTCACATCCTCATAGGCATGTCATACACATTCATTGCATGATTTTCATATTTTGCATTTTGACAGGTTATCCGAACTTTCTAACTTATTCAACTTCAGGAAGTATAGCTGGTCAATGCTGTAACACCCTAATTTTTGCCCTAAGATTTTCTTCGCATTTCATCTGCATTTTGCATCCAAACAAGATCGCACCGGTTCCTCAGTTTTTCTCAGATGTAGGGTTTATGCTTCACAGGGGATCACCATTGTTTTTAGTTGCTTTACATTTATTTATTTATATTAATCATTAACCAAAATTCAAAAATATGTTTTAGTTCGCTTCTTCTTCTTCTTTGTGCTTTCAGGAGTTGCAGGGTTTTCAGAGGCCGACAGTGATTTTATTTCAAATGTGGTTGTTCAGTTATGATCCGATTCAAATGGAAGTTTGACCTATTCTTGGTCAAACTATCAGGATATTGTTTCAACTGCAAATTATTTGTGCCGATGGTTATTTCTCAGGCTGTGCGCTTTAAAGTTCAAGTTGTGTTGTGTGCGAAAATTCTCTGGTTTATTGAGCTATGAATCATGAGAAGTTTTGTTCATATTATATTGATTGAGTGATCATCAGTTCATTGGTGGTTCATTTGTGGATTTATTTTCCAAGGATCAATTCAGACATATTTGAAAAGACTCAGAAAAATCAAAAGTTGATGGTTGTTGTTCAGTGGCTTGGGGTTGGTTTCATTCATCATGTGTGTAGAAAATTCAAATTGGTTCTGGGCTTAAAAAAATCATTGCTTCGTCCATTATTCGAGTCATACATTTTTTTCTAATCACCATTTTTTTCCTCATTCATATTTCCATTATCCAATTATTTTCTATCCATCTATTTCTAACCATTGTGCATATTTCTATTTTTCATTTCCAAATACCCAATTTAATATTCATCATCATTTCAATTTCCATATTTTAATTCATTTCTCAATATCCACTCTATTTTTTTTATTACATCACCAAAATTATCATTCACCTTTATTTTGTCCACATTTTATTTAATTCAATCACACGCAAAAAAAATATTATCTTATATTACCATTTCTATAATTTCCATAATATCCTTTTATTTCCACACCTTTATCCATTTTTTTAAATTCCAATATTCAAATTATCACATAAAAAAATTATTATCCATTTTATATAATTCCATCATTTTACTATTATTATCCATTTTTTTTCTACCACAAAATATACACAAAAAATACCATAAGCCCAATTATTTTAGAGGTCCATTTCTTTTATTTTTATAAAACCAAATTAAATAAATAGATGACGAGCCTACATCCCATGTACATAACGTTGCAACATCATCCAAGAGGAAAATATTCTACAATCACGTGCCACAAAAATTCAGTTACTTTCACAAGCCAAAACGCAATGGAGAACAAAGCAAAACGCAATGAAAAAATTCTGCACATATAATACCACACACACATCAAAACGCATAGAAAAAGGAATGAAAATGCAAAGCCAAAAAATACAGCAAGTATCATGCTATCCTTCACGGTTCAAAACGCACAAAATATGCTCAAAACGACACCAATTTTCTCAATTCATTTTTCACTCAATTCTTCTATAAATAGAACACATTATTCATTCATTTTCCAAGCTTAAACAACCTCTTGAACCCCTGCAAAAACAGTCCCAAATTCAAAGAAACTCCATTAAAGTTTCAAGAAAAAGCTTCACAAAATTCATCCAAACTTCATCAAAACCACTTATTCAATCCAATTTCACCATACAATAGTGAGAAGAGTACTAGAGGAAGAGAATTAAAGTCTTGCTTGCATTTTTGAAGGTAGTTTGAAATTTACCATCGGTTATTCGTGGCTCAGATTCGTCTAATTCTTGCATTGTCAGTTGAAAGCAATTACATATTTGAACTCCTTGTTCTGTCCCGGTCGAAATGATACCTCATCGGAGCTCCGTCGCTCCGATTTGACGGAGCTCCGAAATTTGAAGAAGCTCCATGAATATGTACAACGGTTGTGTATCGCAAGGGAGAAGAAGATCTTTCTTCTTTCTATTTTTTTTTGTGTTTTATAAAAAAATTGGATTTGGTCTTGGGCTTAAATGAAGATATGAGTCCAATGCTATTGACACATTACCAGTCTGCGAATTTACTCCCTTTCTTTATTATATTTTTTTATATTTTTTTTATTATATTTTGTTTTATGATTAAGAAATTCTTTAAGAAAATTTTTGTAAGAAATCTATATTTTTTTAATGCTAGTGTTTCATTTTATTTTCTTTTGGCATTTTTTATAGATATTTAGTTCTTTTATTTATGGATTTTATATTAGTTTTTTTCTTTTTCATCTCCTTTTATTTTTGGTCGATGAGATCTCTAATTCGAGATTATTGGTTTTCGAAGATGTTTAATCTTCATTATTTCAAATCTATGGATGAATGATCATTTGGATCATTCTCCATACTTTGAGATCGTGATAGGTTGCTTTCGATAATTCAATGTGAAATCTCGATTAAGATTAGACCGTTACCGATTTTCTTTTTCTTTTCGTGCGACATGTTTTCGGAGAATGATCCATAATATCATTTCTCTAACATGTATTAGCACAAATATTTTCCACCTTAATTGGTGGTTGCCGGCCTCATTTGTAGGGTAATTACTTCGTAAATTACTCGGCGATTGTTTAACATAGACCTAAACTTGTCCCGAATTCGCAATAAGATCCAATTGGATCCGGTTGCCTCTCGATTTTGGTTATCTCTTTTTGGTTGTGTTTGATTAAGTTCATCATACCATTTCTATGTAAATATTATTATACTATTAATATACTAACATTTTAATTCCTTCTCGCACCTTATCTTCTTTATTTCAATCTTTCGCTCCTTATCTCTTTTATTATGCTCTTATTATACTATATCATCCATCATATTGTTTATGCTTATATTGTGATGCTTGTGATTTTTCTTTTGTCCATTTAGACACAAAAACATTAATAAAAGATTAAACATATAAAAAGACTTGTGACTTTAACTTTCGACTATGGCCACTATCCTTAGCAATGGACTTGGAGTTTTGGACTTGGATTCTAGGATCTCTCCTTTTGCTCAAGTTATTATGGATTGAAGACCTTAGCCGATTTGGTTCATTTGTTTATGAAGATGGAAATCCTATTGTTTCGAAGAATGTTCACCATACGGTTTGTTTGTTCTTCCTTTAACTTTTACATTCAAGTCTTAGGATAGTCCCTTCATCTCTTCCCACTTCTTAAATTTTCAAATCTTCTCCCTATTTCAAAAAACTTCCTTGTTTTCAAACTTCAAAACATTTTCACAATCAAACCTTGACTTAGGTCATGTGATTTTACCTTTTCATTTCATTTCTTAATAAATGCTAAACCACATAAGCATATCGAAACTTTCTTTTTAAAACTTAAAAAAATTCAAAACTCATTCAATTGTTTTTGTGCCCTCGTGCACTTTTCTTTTCATATGTTTAGATATGATTCATTCTTTCTAGTGGAATTATTCGCTAAAAAATGACGACTTATCTTTACATTTTAAAATCAATTCAACTCATTGTTTCTTTTCACATTTTGTACCACGAACTACGAGGTTTTGATCTCGCATTGCAATTTGTGGGTACGTAGGCATGAGACAATCGTCTCTACAAACACAAAAATATTAAAAAACATTTCTCTTCTCATCTCTTCAATCTCTTTCAAACAAACCATTTTCAAACCAAAAAAATAATAAATATTTCAAAGGGCTCCCTTGGAGTACCACAGACATTTTGGGTGCGTAAAACCTTCCCAATTTGTAACCTATCCCCTTACCCGTTCTCTGTTCGTTTCTTTTAGATTTTTGCTTTTAGATTCATTAGGTTTTATTCGCTCTTTTTCCCTTTTCCATTTGGAATAAAATAAAAGCGCGGTGGCGACTCTGTTTACCTTGAGTTAAGTTAGCTAATAACTTACACTCATGATTTTACCGCTACAGAAAAATGACGACTCTACTGGGGAGTAATCTCTTAGTGGATTCGGCCTACTTTGATTTATTTACTGCATTGGTTTGATTTGTTTATTCTGTTTCGGTTTTGGTGATCCTCTGTGAGTGAGATAAATTCTAACTCGGATCTGAGTTGAACTTATGATAGGACGGCGATATTCGAAGTGATAAGCGATGGGGTAGTCCAAAGCTATATTAATTTGATAATCTCCACTCGGTTAGGCTCTCTTGGATTATCAATGTCATGATGAGTAATCATACGTGGCATTATTTTCCGACCTTGAGCTGATCATACTGAGGACCGTAGAACCCTTAACCCATCCAAGCCAATTTAGGAACGTAGTGCGGAAACTTTCTGGGTGTAAACCTAAGGTGGTTGTCACGCGATACTACACTCGGACGAGGTCTATTTTAAGAATGTTATCGGTTGGGGAGTAATCCAACGTACCGATGATATTCTAAAGATGGCTGTTAACTCTGGGCACCTCTGTTAGCACCCTTTTGGTTTTCTGCAGGTACAATGAAGACAAAACCTTAGTACTTACCTGTGTGGGTTGGTGTTCTATTACCTTGACTTCATGCTCGTGACTCGGAACCTAAACCCGTGTGCTTTGTGTGATCTTGTTTGTGGTTGTTGCATACATGCCATCATGCATTCATGAGCATTGTTTTTGAGATTTCAAGGGACTCATAAGGAACTTTTGCCAAATTTCAGATGTCTATGGTTATGAATTTTGAAAAGAGGAACACAAAGAAGTACACCTTCAAGAATCCTAATATAGTGGAGTTGAGAAGGCTAGGAGCATTGGTGGTTGATACCCAGGAGTTCCGGAAATGTTATGGAAAGCTCTTGTTTATTTTGGATACCGATGTAACAGAGGGGATTCTCCCTACCTTAGCTCAGTTCTATGATCCGTTGCATCATTGTTTCACCTTTCCTGATTATCAGCTTGTGCCGACCTTGGAGGAGTACTCTCATTGGATAGGTCTACCTATTTTGGACAAGGAATTTCTTTTCAGTGGTTTAAAGAAAGAGCTTACTACCAAAGTCATCACCAAAGCCCTTTTTCTCAAGGAGTCCGATCTTAATGGGAAGTTTCTTCCAAAAGGGAGTTTTCGTGGTATTAATGCTAAGTTCTTGATGGGGAAAGCTTCTACTTCACTTACTTTGGCACATAAGGATATATTTGAGGCTATTCTTGCTTTGCTTATTTATGGGATTGTCTTGTTTCCTAACTTAGATGGTATTGTGGATGAGAATGCCATTCAGATTTTCTTGAAGAAGAATCCGGTACCTACTTTGCTTGGAAACATGTATCATGCCTTTCATTATAGGACCTCCAAAGGTGATGGAGAGATTGTGTGTTGTGCGCCTCTTCTCTATAGTTGGTTTATTGCGCACCTACCAAAGTCCGATGTCTTCAAGGATAATAGAGAGTAGCGAAGATGGTCTCAAAGGATTATGTCTCTTTCTTATAAGGATATGACTTGGTATTGTTCTCATTATGATACTGGAGTGCTTATTGATAGTTGTGGAGAATTTCCTAATGTACCTCTTCTTGGTACACGTGGGGGAATTAGTTACAACCCTATTCTTGCTAGGCGATAGTTGGGATATTGTTTGAAGGACATACCAAACAACCTTTCCTTATCCCGTTCTTCTTTCTTAATGGTGCATATCATGTAGAAATGAAGAAAAAGATTGCTCATTCTTGGCATGCGGTTCATCGGAAAGAGAAGGGTCAATTGGGAAGACAACACCTTGCTCCTTCCGAGTGTTACATCCAGTGGGTTCGATCTAGGGCTTCCAAGCTCAAGATGCCTTATCCACCAGAGGAGCCTTTGTTTCCTATATTACCATTGTCCGCTTTTCTTCCTCCCATTGATGAGAAGGTTGTTCTTCAAGAAGAGTTGGACAAGATGAAGAAAGAGAAAGAAAAATGGCTACTTGAGAAGACTACGATGCAAGAGCAATTGAAGGAGAAGGATGATCTTATTGAGTTACTCGAGCGGCGTGTTACGAAGAGGCCAAGAGAGGATTTATCTTCCTCTAGTACTCCATCTACCATTCCTCCTACATCCGGTGCTTGGAAGGCCATTGTTGACCAGTTGGTGAAGGATAAGGAAGACATGGAGGATCTATACAAGAAAGAGATTAAGAGGATTTGCATGAAGTACCAGCCAGGATTTGGATCTTCTTCGGATATGATCCCCTAGGCCTAGTTTACTTTTCTCTCATGTATTAGGATTATTGAGGCTTGTACTTCACTTGTAATCCTTACTTTGATTTTAATGAGAATGAGTTTTTAAGTACTTCAAAAAGTGTTTCTTTATGAATATTGCAAGTATCTTATAGTCCTTTGAAATCTTTGCATTTGCATACGCATACCATGCATCATACCCGCATTTGTCTTGCTTTTTGAGTGTTGTACAAGGATCTTATGTTGTTTCTTGGTCTTCATTCAGTTCTCCTGTCAAGCTGACTCACCGATTTGATACTCGAGCTAATCGGAGGAAGATGTTGGAAACCTTACAACAAGAGAATCGCGAGCTGCGCGAAGATGTTACATATCTGAAGGAAAGCTTGGAAAGAGTTTCTGCCATGATGGAAGGCTTGGTGGCTGCTCAGAATCAGCCACCTCCTCCTAATTCTCCTGTTCAGAATACAGTCATCTCCGAGATTGTTACTGCATCAATTCCTGTTGAAACTGTCATTTCTCCTCGCTATCGCATGCCTTCTAGCACACCGTGGGGCATGCCAGTGGATTTCATTCCTACTGGTTATCATCCTCCTCCTCCCGAGACTGCTGCATTTAATACTCTTCCTCCAGTGATGACTACTGCACCGCCTGTGATGCACACTATTCCGCACCATGATGAAATGATTTACCATGCTGAACCCAGTGAAGGCGCTGGTGTGATTGAAAGACTTGATGATTTTCAAGGTCGTTTTGCTGAGATACAGAAGGAGATGAGAGCCTTGAAGCATAAGGATTTGTTCGGAAAAGATGCTTATGATCTTTGTTTGGTCCCTAATGTTAAAGTTCCGTACAAGTTCAGGTTGCCTGAGTTTGAGAAGTATAAAGGCAACACTTGTCCTCTGAGTCATTTGACTATGTATGCTAGAAAGATGTCTGCTCAGACAGACAATGATAAGCTGTTGATTCACAATTTCCAGGATAGTTTGACTGGTGCATCCATGAGGTGGTACATGAGTTTGGATAATAGAAAAATCAAGACTTTCAATGATTTGGGAGAGGCTTTTGTTAGGCAATACAAGTATAATGTTGATATGGCACCAGATAGAGATCAACTTCGTGCTATGTCCCAGAAAGACAAAGAGACTTTCAAAGAGTATGCACAGAGATGGCGCGAGCTAGCAGCTCAGATTGTTCCTCCTCTGGAAGAGAAAGAAATGATGAAGATCTTCTTGAAGACTTTAGGTTCTTTCTACTATGAGAAGATGATAGCAAGTGCTCCTTCTGATTTCACTAAAATGGTGAGTATGGGGATGCGTTTAGAAGAAGGTGTCCGTGAGGGACGGTTGAGTCAAGAGAATAGTAATGGCTCGAGCTCTAGGAGGTTCAACTTTGGTAAGAAGAAAGAAGGTGAGACTAATGTTGTGTCTCGTGAAAGTTACAGAAGGCCTCATGGTCGTGAGAATCACCATCCGCAACATGTAGCTTCTGTAACTCCGATGACTAATGTGACTCTTACTGTGCCAACAGTTCCAAAGTACCAGTCTCGTTATCAACAACCTTCTATGCAACTGAGTGGTAATCAACAGGTTCGTGCTAAGCCTAGTTTTGATCCCATTCCGATGTTGTATGCGGATTTGCTTCCATCTTTGATTGCAAAGAATCTTGTGCAAACACGTTCTCCACCTCCAGTTCCAGAAACTATCCCATGGTGGTATAAGCCAGAGGCTCACTGTGCTTTTCATCAAGGTGCCCCAGGGCACGATGTTAAGAACTGTTATCCATTGAAGTTTGAAGTACATAAATTGATAAGGAACAATGTTCTATTTTTCAATGATGTTAATCCAAATGTGAAGACAAATCCGCCGCCAAAGCATGGTAATACGTCTGTGAATATGGTTGATGGTTGTCCTGGTTTATTCAAGATTTATGAGGTCCTCCATATTCTAAGGTCTTTGGTTGAGATGCATGCTTTCTTAAGTGAATATCACGACATTGATCACGATTATGCTGGATGTTGCATCTGCTCGGTGAACCCTCGTGGTTGCGTGATTGTTAAGAGAGATATTCAAAAGATGATGGATGATAAGTTGATTGAAGTGATAACAAAAAGAGATGAGTATGAAAATGAAGTGAACGTTATTATGCCTCAGTTCAATATTCCCGAGAAGGTTGTTCCTGAGAAGGTGGTTATTTCTTTTGATAGACGCAAATATGCTGTTACTCCATTGGTGATCAATTTTCCTGGTCCAATGCCATATGAGTCTGATAAAGCTGTTCCGTACTGGTATAATGCTACGATGATAGAAAATGGTAGGGAAGTTTCTATTCCTTCTCCAAAGTCTGTGGTTAGCATTGCTGATGTGACAAAGGTTACTCGAAGTGGTAGAGTTTATGCTTCAGATCCTCCGAAGAGAGTTGAAGATACAAGTGCAAGTAAACAGATTATGGATGCTGTTGCCCGATCAGGCAAAATTGGTGATAGTGAAGATGAGGTGTTAAAATTGATAAAGAAAAGCGAGTACAACGTTACTGAGCAATTGTTGCATACTCTGTCGAAGATATCAGTTTTATCACTCTTGATGTGCTCTAAGGCTCATAGGCAGTCTTTGCAGAAGATTCTTGATCAAGCTTATGTTGACCATGATGTGACTGTTGATCAGTTTGATAGTATTGTGGCTAATATTACATCGTGCAACAATTTAAGTTTCTGTGATGATGATTTTCCTGAAGAAGGAAGGAATCATAACTTGGATTTGCATATTTCAGTGAACTGTCAGGAAGATGCTATGTCTAAGGTGCTAGTTGATACTGGATCTTCTCTGAACGTGATGCCGAAGTCGACTTTGTCAAGGCTTGCGTACCAAGGCGCTCCTATGAGGCATAGTGGGATTATTGTGAAAGCTTTTGACGGATCGAAGAAGACTGTGATTGGTGAAGTTGATCTTCCTATTCTGATTGGACCGTTTATATTCCAAATTACTTTTCAAGTAATGGATATACGTCCCGCTTACAGTTGTCTCCTTGGAAGACCCTGGATTCATGAGGCAGGAGCTGTGACATCTACTCTTCATCAGAAGCTGAAGTTTGTGAAAGATGGGAAATTAGTGACTCTTGGTGGTGAAAAGGCGATGCTTGTGAGCAATTTGTCATCTTTCTCCTATATTGATGCTGAAGAAGAGGTGGGAACTTCATTTCAAGCTCTTTCTGTTGTTGATAACGTTACTAAGAAGAATGTCATGCCTATGTCTTCTCTCAAGGATGCTCTGCGCGTGCTTAAAACTGGTCGATCTGACGGTTGGGGACGAGTTATTGATGCTGTCAACAACAAGGAAGGATTTGGTATCGGCTTTGCACCAGGTGTGGTTCTCAATGACCCGAAGACTATTCAGGAAGGATTCCGAAGTGCTGGGTTTATCAACGATCATTCCGCTGCTGCCATCATTGAAGATGATGAATATGAAGAAATTCCTAACTTTGTTACGCACAGAAAGATTTGCAAGAATTGGATTGCTGTTGATGTTCCTTTTATTGTTCATGCTTCAAAGTAATTTGTTTTATTTTCTTTCAAAAAACCTTTCACTCTGCCCAAGGTGAAAGTGATGTTTGTCGGGCTTTGTTTCAAATTTTATCATTATCAATAAAATGTTATTTTGTTACTTCCATATGTGTTTTTCCTTTTTGCTTTATTCTGAAAAATGGTAACATAAAAAACCCAAAAATAAGAATAATAATTGTTTATCTGCATAATGTTTGCACTTTTGTTCATACTCTAAAATAAAATAAAATCATTGTGCAAATTGATTGATAAACCCATTGAAAACTATGATCCTATGCCCACTCCCAACTTTGAATTCCCTGTGTTCAAAGCTGAGGAAGAGGATGTTGAAGAGATTCCTGATGAGATTTCTCGGTTGCTTGAGCACGAGGAGAAGGTTATCCAGCCTCATGGAGAGTCTATAGAGATGGTCCACTTAGGTTCTGAAGATGATAAGAAAGAAGTCAAAGTTGGAGCATTGCTTGGTCCTGATGTTAATAAGAGGATTGTAGAGCTTCTTAGAGAGTATGTTGATGTATTTTCTTGGTCTTATCAAGACATGCCAGGTCTTGATACTGATATTGTGGAGCATAGATTGCCGCTGAAGCCTGAATGTCCACCTGTAAAGCAAAAGTTGAGAAAAACTCATCCTGATATGGCAGTAAAGATCAAAGAGGAGGTTCAAAAGCAGATTGATGCAGGTTTTCTTGTGACATCTAATTATCCTCAATGGGTGGCCAATATTGTGCCTGTTCCAAAGAAAGACAGAAAAGTCCGAATGTGCGTTGATTACAGAGATTTGAACAAAGTCGGTCCAAAAGATGATTTTCCATTGCCACACATTGATATGTTGGTAGATAATACGGCTAAGTTTGATGTGTTCTCTTTTATGGACGGATTTTCCGGTTATAATCAAATAAAGATGGCACCCGATGACATGGAAAAGACCATATTTATTACACCATGGGGAACATTCTGCTACAGAGTGATGCCCTTTGGATTGAAGACTGCTGGTGTGACATACCAAAAAGCTATGACCACACTTTTCCATGATATGATGCACAAAGAAATTGAGGTATTTGTTGATGATATGATCGCTAAGTCGAGGACTGAAGAAGATCATGTTGAACATTTGCTGAAGTTGTTTCAGAGGTTAAGGAAGTTTAAGCTTCGTTTGAATCCGAATAAGCGCACATTTGGTGTACATTCTGGAAAGTTGTTAGGTTTCATTGTCAGCCAAATAGGCATTGAAGTTGATCCTGATAAAGTGAAAGTTATTCAGGAAATGCCTGCTCCAAGAACTGAAAAGCAAGTAAGAGGATTCTTGGGCCGTTTGAATTATATTTCGAGGTTTATCTCTCACATGACTGCCACATGTGCTCCGATCTTCAAGTTGCTTCGGAAAGACAAAGATTGTGTCTGGACAGATGATTGTCAGAAGGCATTTGAAAGTATCAAAGAATATCTGCTTGAACCTCCTATCTTGTCTCCTCCGGTGGAAAGTAGACCGTTATCATGTACTTGACTGTGTTGGAAGATTCCATGGGTTGTGTGCTTGGTCAGCAAGATGAATCTGGAAGAAAAGAATATGCAATTTACTACTTGAGTAAGAAAGTCACTGATTGTGAGTCTCGGTACTCCATGCTTGAAAAAACCTGTTGTGCCTTAGCTTGGGCTGCAAAGCGTCTTCGCCAGTATTTGTTGAATCATACAACTTGGTTGATCTCTAAAATGGATCCGATCAAGTATATATTTGAAAAGCCTGCTTTGAATGGGAGGATTGCTCGTTGGCAAATGTTGTTGTCAGAATATGATATTGAGTACCGAGCTCAAAAAGCTATAAAAGGTAGTATCTTGGCTGACCATTTGGCACATCAACCGATTGATGATTACCAACCTATCAAGTTTGATTTTCCAGATGAGGATGTGATGTACTTGAAAATGAAAGATTGTGATGAACCTTTGATTGAGGAAGGGCCGGAGCCTGGATCTCGATGGGGTTTAGTTTTTTATGGTGCTGTGAATGCACGTGGAAGAGGAATTGGGGCAATGATCATTACTCCCCATGGTTCACATATTCCTTTTGCTGCGAGGTTGACTTTTCCTTGTACCAATAATGAAGCTGAGTATGAAGCTTGTATTATGGGTCTTGAGGAAGCTATTGATTTGAGGATTAAGCATCTTGATGTGTATAGAGATTCTGCCTTGGTAATCAATCAGATCCAGGGTAAGTGGGTAACTCATCAACCCCACTTGATCCCTTATAGAGATTATGCCAGGAAGATATCAACTTTCTTTACTAAGGTTGAGTTTCATTATGTTCCTCGTGATGAGAATCAGATGGCAGATGCTTTAGCAACTATAGCTTCTATGATAAAGGTGCACCAGTGGAATGATGTTCCCATGATCAGAGTGATGCGACTTGAAAGACCAGTTCATGTGTTTGTAGTTGAAGAGGTCCATGATGACAAGCCTTGGTATCATGCTATTAAATGTTTTCTCCAGAGTCAGGAATACCCACTTGGGGCATCCGATAAAGATAAGAGGACTTTGAGGAGATTGGCAGACAATTTCTTCCTGAATGGAAATGTGCTTTATAAGAGAAATTTTGACATGGTCTTGCTCAGATGCGTGGATAGACACGAAGAAAACATGTTAATGAAAGAAATTCATGAAGGATCTTTTGGCACTCATACTAATGGGCATGCAATGGCTAAAAAGATGTTGAGAGCAGGTTACTATTGGCTGACAATGGAATCTGATTGTTGCAAGTATGTGAAAAACTGCCATAAGTGTCAAGTGTATGCTGATAAGATTCACGTGCCACCAACTTATCTCAATGTGATTTCTTCCCCGTGGCCTTTTTCTATGTGGGGAATTGATATGATTGGTATGATTGAACCCAAGGCTTCAAATGGACATCGTTTTATTCTTGTGGCAATTGACTACTTCACCAAGTGGGTGGAAGTGGCATCGTATGCTAATGTGACCAAACAAGTTGTGGTTCGGTTTATCAAGAATAATATTATCTGCAGATATGGTGTTCCGAATAGAATCATTACTGATAATGGTTCGAACTTGAATAATAAGATGATGAAAGAACTTTGTGAAGAATTCAAGATTCAGCACCATAATTCTTCTCCTTATAGACCGAAGATGAATGGGGCTGTTGAAGCTGCGAATAAGAACATTAAGAAGATCATTCAGAAGATGGTTGTGACATACAAGGACTGGCATGAGATGCTCCCTTTTGCTTTGCATGGGTATCGTACATCTGTCTGCACTTCAACAAGGGCAACCCCTTTCTCACTTGTTTATGGTACAGAAACAGTGCTCCCCGTCGAGGTTGAGATCCCATCAATGAGAGTTCTGATGGATGCCAAGTTGACTGAGGCTGAATGTGTCAGAGTAGATTTGATCAGTTGAATTTGATTGAGGAAAAGAGAATAACAACTTTGTGTCATGGTAGGTTGTACCAGCAAAGAATGAAGAAAGCTTTTGACAAGAAGGTCAAACCTCGTGTATTCAGAGAAGGCGACCTCGTGCTCAAAAGGATCCAGTCTTTCATTAAAGATTCTCGGGGCAAGTGGACTCCGAACTATGATGGCCCATATGTTGTCAAGAAAGCCTTCTCTGGAGGTTCATTAATTCTTGCAACTATGGATGGTGAGGAGATCACTCGCCCTGTGAATGCGGATGCAGCCAAGAAATACTTCGCCTAAAAAAAAAGAACAGCTCGCTAAGTTGAAAACCCGAAAGGGCGGCTTAGGCAAAAAATGAGCGTCTCGGTGGATTGAAAACCCAAAAGGGCGGTGTAAACACCCCAAATTTTCCCTCACCCATTCACACCATGGCTTGTGATCATTTCATATGCATAAACTCAATCATAGCATCCCATATTGCATATTTGATTCACTGCATAGACTCAAAGTCATCTGCATCTAGGGTTTGTGATCTGAGCAATCCAAGAGCCACTTGAGCCACTCCAAAGGTCATCAATCAATTAAAATGGGTCCATGTGTGTTCAAGCATCATATTATATCCTCTCAAAGTCAAGAATGTCAAAAAATCACAAGAACTGAGAATGGCATGGAAGCAGAGCCAGGTTTGACTGCACAGATGACCTAGAATTAGGGTTTTGGTTTCATAGGCCATAACTCCATTTTTTTTGGTCATTCTTGTTTCTATTGGTCTCTATATGGTATAGGGATCATGCATATCAATTTTCATGAAGAAATTCCATGGGAAAGTCATCTGATCAAGAGTTGACTTTTTGAGCAAGTCAGTGCAAAATCAGGGCATCTGAGGCCCCCAATGACCCAACCAAAGGGAGTTCATCATAATTTTGATTATGTATGATCTTTATTTGATCATGGAAGAGGTTAGAAGTTCACAAAATTGAAGAATTTCAAGCCATTTGCAAAGTTGACTTTTTGGGAAAGTTGACTTATAATGAAAATTGCCATTTTGGGAAACTTTTTCAACCCTTGCTTTTTGATTCAAAAATGCTTCAAATGAAAAAACTTTGGTCATGAAAGTTGTAGAATGGATCATTCCCTTTTCAAAAAGTACAAGAACTTGACCTAATTCATTTTGGATCAAAAGTTATGGTTTGTCAAAGTTGGCCAAAATCACATAATTTGAAGTTTTCTACCAAAGAGGCATTTTGCAAAATGGCATGATCAAGTGTTCTAAAGGCCTCAAATGTGTACAAATTCTTCACAACATGATCACATGACCTCTAAAGTTCAGAATGGGCCAAAGAACATTGCATTTTGATGCCTTGAATCCCAAGAATTTCCAAAGGGGCCAAACTTTGTGAAAAGTGCAAAACCTATCACAAACCATAAACCACTTGCTGCATTGCTTCTAGACCTATTCCATAACATTCCTTGATTCAAGCTGAGCCAAGGAAAGCCAAAAAGCAAGTTGTACCATTGCCCATACCTCAAGTACAAGTCAAGTTGACATTTGGCAACTTGCCCATACCAATCACACTATGCCACAACCACTTTCTGAGCCAATCCCATTTGTTTATACAAATCAAAAGCAAGCCATTTCATATAACACACAAGCCTGAAAGCTCCAAGAAGACAGCATTCTCACTTTTCACCTCATATGCAAAACCATTCGAAACACTCTCCACAAGCCTCAAACACACAAACAAACTTCACCATTGATCTCCACATGCCTCATTGATCACAAACCAGCCATTAAACTAGCCTGAAACTCACTGAAATCAAAACACGATTCCCTTCCCCCCTTGAAAAGAACTCTGCCAATCTCCCAAACTAGCCATCCTCAAAGCTTCCTAAGCTTCATTTCATCTTCAGAGGACTAAAAGGAGTGGATTTGCAGCAAAGGAAAGGCCAGAAAGCTCATAACCAGGAGGTTCCATCTCAGGTAGCCATCTCAAACATTTTTCCAGAACTTGCGTTTTAAGTTATAAACTGATTCTATGTGGTGTGCTGATCATTTTGAGCTTTGAACCTTTGAAAATGGTTGCGTGTGTAGGATGTATTTGATCTCTGAAATTTTTGTGTGTTTTCCGTTTTGATTCATTTCTCTGGATTCAGTGGAAATAAATTGATTTTAGGGTGGGGGTTAGGCTTAGTGATGTTCAATGATTGATTCTGGAGAGATTTGAGAGGTTTCATGGCGTATTGAGGGAGATTGAAAGAGGGGCTCGTCGGAGAAGATGACCGGAACACTGTTCCGGTCACCTGATTACGTTTAGGGTTCAGATTAGGGCACTAATCATAATTAGGAGAATTTGAATGTTGGCCGTCCAGATGCGCGCCAGGTCAATTCGCACGTGTCCAAGTTTGAATGCCAGCCCTTGATTCTGTTGACTTTCTCATTTTTCAGTTTAAATTCATTTTTATTTTATTTGTTTCATATTTAATTTGTTCATTTATTTAAAAATAGCAAAAATTGTTCAAAAATTCTGAAAATTTTTATTCAAGCTTTTATTAATTTTCAGAAACCAAAAACATTTTTATTTTTATTTTTTGCATTAAAAAAATATTTTTAAATCATTTAAAAGTTTATTTTTAATTGATTAATGAGAATTAATTAATTAAAAATACTTTTAGGTATTTAAAAAATCACAAAAAATTCATGAAACATTTAAAATCATTTAGAAACATTGTCCAACTCTCAAACCAAATTTCTTTTTTGATCTTGATGCCTTTTGACAATTTTCAATGGAATTAATTTCATTTCAAGGCATTATTTTGATTCAAACTTCAAAAATTCATTTCTGCCTAGCCTTTAAGAGTTGGACAATGATTCTTTTTGCATTGCATCTTGCATATCATGTAGTTTATAGGATTAAATTGGCATGATTTGATCTTGCATTTTCAATTTGTTTGACCTTTTTCTTGACAAGGTACCTTGAAACCCTAGAAATCTTAAGAAATTCATAACTCTCACTAGGTTAAGAATTGGATCCTCTCCTTTGGGCAGTGAGTTTGTATAGGTTTAGGGTCCCTTTGATTGCATTTTCAAATTTTTATTATGATGTTTGCTTCTGGTTTTTGTTTTTGTTTTGTACATTGATCATGAACCCTAATTTGGGCTTTCTTTTGCATTCATCTTACATTTGCTTGCATACCATGACTTGCCATGACATTTTATGCATTCATTTGATTCATGACACATCTTAGGACATATTGGAATCATGTGTGATCATTGCATCTTTCATTTTCCATGTTGTATGTCATTTGCATTTCATGACTTTTCATGAACATCCATGGTTCAAAGCATGCTTCTCTTGCATCCATATGTTTGTATGATCATCCTCATGCCTTATTTCATGTTTGCATCATCTCTTAGCATCATTAACATCATACTCATGCTTCTGGTTTTGATTTGCATCATCACATTGCATTCCATTTGCATTGCATTTCATTCCTTTCACTAACTTTTCAGGTGGTAAGTAACTTTGAGACGTGAATTTGCCTTCACTTCTCACAATCTCTTTTCATCTCTATTATGCATCATTGCTGCATTTTGTCTTGTGTATTGGACTGAGCTTGCTCTTTCTTGTTCATCTTACCTTCTCTCTTCAAGCAACTTGACTTCTTAAGTGAAGCAAGTTGTTTTGCTTCTCTTTGCTCCTTTCATCTGCTTCCCTCCTTGGTGGTTCTTTGAAGATCTTTCTCTTAAACCTCACAAGCCTTAGGAACAACCAAGCATGATAACAATTAGGTTTTGTTTAGCCCCCACTTAGCTTTTTCCTTTATGTCTCTTTTGAGTCTTCTTTTCTCATCTCATGATCAGGACTAAACCCTAAAGGTTTAAAGGCTTTGTGATTAAGCTTATGCCTGCATCCTTCTATTAGGATGGAGTGTATAACTTTAATCCTAAGTGTTGAACCCTTAATGTGTTTAAATCCCTTAATCAATTCACTTAATAATCATCAAGACATCAAGCTTGTAACTTGGGCCTTGCATTAGGGTTCTAATTCTTCCTTAATTGGTTAAGAAGGACTAACCCTAGTGTTAATGGACAAGTCCCCCTCAAGTTGTCTTACAAATCATAAAAAATCACTTCTTCACCATATCATTAACTAAAATCCACTTAATAAAGGCTTTGTTTTGTCATGGGTTTAATCCCTAATCATAGATTAAGTTGAGGAGTTTTCCTCAGCTTAAACATTCTCATCTATTATCCTTCTATTGGGATAGTGTAATGAGTCAGTTTAATCCCTGATTATGGCTTAATCTCATTAATTAACACTAAACAAAAACAACAAAAACATCTAAATAATCACAAGTAGGTTAATGATCTTAATCCTGCATCAAAGGTGATTAAGTGTGAGATGCTGACTTCCAACTTAAGGTATTCTCATTACCCCTAATCAAAGGGAGGATGTGATGAGTTTACTAACCCATTGGTTTAGGCTTAAGCCCATTAACTTATGACAAACTCCAAAAAGCAATAAAAGACTGAAAAATCAAAAAAACAAACAATAATCGTCTCCTCCAGGATTCTTTTCTCATCATCTTCACTCACAAACGAGAACTTGCTTCTTCCGTCTAATGCAAGACAGTTTGCACCTGAGCCAGACAGGTCATACACTTGAGCATAGACCAGTAAGCAGTTCACAAGTCATTTATCTTACAGTCTCTTTGGGTCGAACTACGGTGTTCTGACTTCCTCATTGCACGAGAGGATACGTAGGCATAACTTAACAAGTTATCGAACAAAAGTCTCTGTATATTCCCCCTCTTTCCAGCATTATTCTTTAAGCCTCATAGTCTTGAGCATTTCATTCTTGTTCTTACACTGACACTTCACTTGTGCACTTCACACTTCTCTTACACTGACACTTGCATTCTTTCCAGCTTTGATACACAAATTGCACTGACACTACCCCTTTAAAACACAAATCTTTCAAGCGTGGATCCCATCGAGTACGACGGACAATCTGGGTGCTAATACCTTCCCAGGTTGTAACCAACCCCCTTTCTCAGTCTCTCTGGTTCGCAACCGTCTTATCCATCTTTTCCTAGGTTTATGCATCATTACCTTTCCTTTGGGATAAAAATGCCTAGCTGGCGACTCTATTCATTTCTCTTTTCGCCGACCGTTCGCGTCTGTACCCCATTTGACCTAGCCTCATTTGGTGGGAGCGACAGCTTGGCGACTCTGCTGGGGAATCTTATACTGTAACCAGGGCTTCTAGTTCTTTTTGTGGGTTCCTCCTAGCGCTTGTTTGATTTGTGTTTACTGGGGTGTTATGTGCCAATTGTGTGTATATAGTTGCTTTATTTATTGCTTTATGTACAGTTATTTATTGCTTTCTTTACAGCTTTATATACATCATACTGTCATACTGTATCTGGCTGGATCTGTTTTATGTCTTGGTGGGTGGGGTTCTACTGAGAGTTTAAGGTCCTATACCTGGGACCTGAGTGACACCTAGGCTAGAGTGGTTCATGTTCTTTCCCATTCCATTTCGGTCTGGTGCGGGAATATGAAACACGGTTCAGATATGGGTTTCTTCTTGAGAACTCTGTGCTACAGATCTCCTGTAGTGCTAGGGCTATCTGGGAAGCCTGCTAAGTCTGGATGACCTTTACTATGACCTTCAGAAACTGAGGTGAATTAGAGGAGGATCTTTTATGGTTATTTTAAACACTGTACCTCCGGGTTAGAAGTGTTTACACTTCTCATAACTAATCCAAGTCTGAGGATCCTTGTTTTAGAACATCACCTGTGAGGGGGTTGGGCTGTTTACAGGTTTGCAGGAACCTTTGGCCACATCATACCCTGTTTCTTATTGTGTTTAAGATTGCTTCACTTTGGACAGTTCTTGTGATTTAACCCAGGACATGTGGCTCTTTATTTGAGTCCCCCACCCTGGTTACTGGATTTCTGAACCTCCATCTGGACCTCTTGAACATACATGGACTTATATCAAGACAGTTAATCAGATCCAGCTCGATCACAAACCCTTGCATATCATTTGCATACATCATCATTGCATCATTTAACATTTTCTTATTTGTTTTTCAGGGTATCCATATCACATTTGGCTTGGTTTTGACCCCTTTATCTGCATAGACCCCTGTTCATCAGCTATCTGCTTCAACCATCTTCATCAGTTGCCTGCTTCAGCTACTGTTATCACCAGTCTCAGCCTGTCAGTGGCTCATCACCATTATCAGTCTTCATCATCAGCATCTGTTCTCAGCTCTTCATCAGCAATCATGACACCCAAGAAGAGCAACATTTCTTTCCACTTCTTTGAGCCTGTGCTGGCTGGCATCAGGCAGGTCCAGGCGCTCATTACTCCAGACCATATCCCTTTATTCAGAGAACATTATGGAAGCATCCTTGATATGATTACGGACTTGGACCCTTCTCAGAGGAGTTTGATTCACACTTGCCTACAGTTCTATGATCCTCCTTTGAGATGTTTTACTTTCCAGGATTTTCAGTTGGGGCCTTTATTAGAAGAGTTTTCATCATTGGTTGGAGTGCCCGTCAGGGGTGGTATCCCCTTCAATCCAGAGATGGCTTCTCCCAGCAATGGAGAAGTGGCAAAGGCACTGTATTTGGAATCTGTTCTGATTGAGCAAAACATGACTACAAAGGCTGGAATTCCTGGCCTACACTTGGACTTTCTCACTTCTCAGGCCATCCTGAAGGCCTCCTTGGGAGAATGGAAGGCAGTTTGTGCATTGTTAGCCCTCAGTATATATGGGATTATACTTTTTGCAGATGAGCCCAAGTTTATTAGCAAGAATGCTATCCACCTCTTCCTTTTGAGGAACCTAGTGCCCACCTTGCTGGGAGACTTCTATTATTCTGTTCACCAAAGGAATGAGAAGCAGAGAGGGAGATTGGTAAGATGCTGTGCTCCTCTATTTCATACCTGGCTGCTTAAACACCTACCCAAGACTGATGCTTTCCTCAACCCTCACCAACAGAAGAACTGGGCTAGAAGGCTTACTGCTTTGACCTCAGATGACATCAGATGGTGCACCCAGAGCACCAAAGGAAGGGATATAACTACTAGCTGTGGACAGTTTCCCAATGTACCTCTGATAGGAGTGAAGGGTTGCATCAACTACAATCCTTTGCTGTTTAAGAGACAATTGGGCTATGCTCTGGTTCACCCTCCTAAAGAGCAAGACTTGGCTGAAACTTTGTATTGTGAGATAAAACCTAATCTATCTGTTGTCAGACAAGCATCCTGGGCTTGGGACAATATCCAGACTAAAGGGATGGTCATTCTTAGGAAATGCAACAATGTGGCTTCAGCATAGTATTATGGATGGTCTCATGCTAGGGCTCAGATTTCTGGGATGCCTTTCACCGTTGAGGATGCACCTGGACCATCCACAGCACCCCCTCCAGCTACTGTCATCCTAGAGGAATTTGAGAAACTGAAAGAGAGGAATGAGAATCTGACTCAAGCTCTGCAGAAGACCCTCTGGGAGAGGAGTGATGGTCGTCTAGACATTGAGAGGTTAGAAAAGCTAAAGGTGGAGCATCTAGCCAGGATTGAGAAATCAGAGGACTACATCAAGAAATCAAGAGTAGGAGAGAAAATTTTGAAGAATGCCTGTAAAGAGGCCCAGTTTCAGAAGGCCAGAACTGATCTCTATCTGAAGGAAAGTCAAGCTAGGTGGGTCAGGATCACTGAAGCTCGCACTCAAGAAGATAAGAGAACTCAAGACAGGATTGAGCAGTTGGAGGCAAGTGAAAGAAAACAACAGGAGGCTCTACTAGCAGCCCAGAAGGAAATTTCAGAGTTGAAGCTTAGGGCTGGTGTGAAGAGGTCAAAGGACCAAGACAGACACAAGAAGCTGACTGCCGCTATTGCCACCAGGAATCTTCTTATCAGGAACCTCACAGAACATCCAGTTGATCCGGTAACTGAAGCACTTCTGAAGGAAGTTAAGGAGGATGAGTTTGGTCTTGGTGTCTGACTTTTGCTTGTTGTTGCTTTCATTTCATGTACTTTTCTTTTTTTATGTTGTATTTTGACCCCTCAGGGGCAGGTATTGTAAAAAAAACAAACTATGTATGATTCACCTTTTGTAAAATATTCATTAGTTTGTTTCATTTGAGTTTCTTTCTCCCGAGCAACATCAGAGCATCTTCCTCAGGGGTCTGGAAAGGTCAAAACCAAATGCCAAGCCGGATACCTTGGAAACAAATAAGCATACTGCATTGCATACTAACCTTTGTTTTGTTTTGTAGGTTTTGTTTAGTCTGTAACTAACTCTGTTGTGATTCAGGAACTATTGCTCGCCGTCGGGTGTTCCCACTCAACCGTCCGCACAGATATCCTACTCGCAACAACCTTCCGGGTATACAGATGGACCAAGTACAACAGGATCTTACAGAGGTCAGGACTCAAATGGCCAATGAGAGGTTGGAGATGAGAAACCAGATGACCCAGTTCATGGAAGTGATGAATGGTTTGGCTCAAAGCCAAGAAAGATTAAGGGCATTGGTAGAGAGGCAGACCCAAGAAGAACCCCATCTGGGGACTGGAGGAACGAGCAACAATGAGAGGGTTCAGCCTCATGTTAATCCACCAGTGTATGGGCCTCATCTTCACCCAGAGATCAACATCCCTGCTAATGTGCAAGGGAATGCTACTGCAGGCAGAGTATTACAAGAAGACCCCCAAGAGGATCAATTCACTGTAATGGGAGCTGGGGATGAAGCCTATGACAGAAGGCTAGATGAAATTGCTGAGAAATTGAGATCTCTGGAGTCTCAAAACTCCTTGGGTTTTGATGTCATGGACATGGGGTTAGTGGATGGGGTAAGGATACCTCATAAGTTTAAACCCCCGTGCTTCGAAAAGTACAACGGAACTTCCTGTCCGCGAACCCACTTACAATCCTTTCTGGGGAGGCTGAAAGCATACACCATGGATGAAAAACTGTGGATGTTTTACTTTGAAGACAGTTTGACAGGGGCTTCAAGGGAATGGTACTCTCACTTGACCAGAGCAACCATCAGATGCTGGAAGGACCTAGCTGAGGCCTTCATCAGACAGTACCAATATAACCTGGACATGGCTCCTAACAGGACCCTCCTGATGGGGATGTCTCAGTCATCCAGAGAAAGCTTCCGGGAATACACCCAGAGGTGGAGACAGCTTGCTGCTGCTGTCCAACCACCCATGTCGGAAAGGGAAATGGCCGACATGTTTATGAATACCCTTCAAGGGACATACATTGATAGGCTAGCTCCCTTTTCTTCCACCAGCTTCGCTGACGTAGTCATAGCTGGAGAAAGAATTGAGAGCCTTCTAAAGATGGGTAAGATTTCCGATAATGGTGCGAGCTCGTCCAGCAACCCCAGAAAACCTTTTGTGGGGCCTAGAAGAACCAGTGAGACTAATGCTATCCATGCCAACAGGGGAAGACCTCAGTATGTTCATAGGTCAGTGGCAGCTGTCACTATTCCCGCTCCAATTCCTCAGCAACCAGCATATCAACCACAACAACAACCCCACTATCAGCAACAAGTTCAGTATCCGCCACAAAGAAACTACAACAACAACAACAGCAAAGACCTTTTCAACAAAGACCATCACAGGCAAATAGGGTGATTGACCCTATCCCTATGCCTTATGCCGCTTTGTTGCCACAACTCCTGAAACTCAACCTAGTTGAGCTAAGGACATTGGCACCTCCAGATCCTGCCAGTCTGCCAAGAAATTATGACGCCAACGCCAAATGTGCTTTTCACTCCAATGCACCTGGCCACAGTACAGAGAAGTGCAGAGCTTTACAAATGAAGGTACAAGACCTGGTAGATTCTAAAGCTCTAAACTTTGCACCCCCGCCGAATGTCAACAAGAATCCCATGCCCAACCACGGAGGACCAAGAATTAATGCTATTGAGGAAGATAAGCCGTCTTTCTTAATAACCAGTGTTGGGCAGATTCGGACACCTCTGGTAGAAATTAAAGCTCAGCTCCTAGAATGCCAGATGTTCCCCGGGTGTGAGCTCGGTTGTGGTTATTGCAACATTTTGGTAAACGGGTGTGATAACTTGAGAAGCGGCATAGATGGTCTTATCCAGAGCGGCTTACTTCAAATCACAACATCAACACCTACAAATCCAGCAATCTCTTTGACAACAATTCCTGAGTCTTCTACAACTGCAACAACAACTATTCCAAACAATTCTTCAATCTCATCAACAAATGCTTCATCTATCACTTCAACAAACCAAATATCAACAACCATCTCTTCTACAACATCAGCACCCCTTTATTCAGAATCTTCTACAACGCCAACAGATATTTCAGCAGTCACCATTTATTATGATCCGTCATATGTTCCTCCTAACAACAATTTTCAACAACAAACAGTGGCATCTCCTGCCAGGTCACCAGTCACCAGTCACCATCTACTACGATCCGCACACCGTTTCAGCACCCTCCTCTGCAGTAGTCAGTCCAGTTACCATCACGGTGCCTGGACCAGTTCCTTACGAAAGCAATAATGCCATCCCTTGGCATTATGGCTCTGACCTTTACTGCAATGGGGAGAAAATCACTTTTGACTCTTCAACTTCTTCTCCACAAATTGATAATGTCGGGGGAGGCGGAGGCTTCACCAGAAGCGGACGCCTTTTTGCCTCGCAATCAACAAGACCTAATGCCGAGCAGAAGCTACTGCCAAGGCAAAAGTAAAGAGTGTAATATCCGAAGAACCCATTCTCAAGGAAACTCATAAGACATCTTTTGAACAAGATGTAGACGAGTTTATGAGGATTATAAAGAGAAGTGATTACAAAGTGGTGGATCAGCTTCACCAAACTCCCTCAAAAATCTCCATATTATCCTTGCTGATGTGTTCCGAAGCTCACCGAAATGCATTACTAAAAGTCTTGCACGCAGCATATGTGCCGGAGGAGATCACCGTTAATCAGCTGGAGACCGTGGTAGCAAACGTCAATACCAGCCATGGATTGGGTTTTACCAATGCTGATCTAACAGCTGAGGGATGTAACCACAACAAGGCTTTACACATCACCCTAGAATGCAAGGGTGCTGTTCTATCACATGTACTGGTAGACACTGGGTCTTCACTCAATGTTTTACCAAAGAAAGCCTTGGTGAAGCTGGAGCATGATGGCTTGGCATTGCGTCCAAGTAATTTGGTGGTGAGAGCATTTGATGGCTCTAAGAGATCAGTGCTAGGAGAGATTGATCTGCCTGTGATGATTGGCCCGCAGACTTTTAAAATTACCTTCTATGTGATGGACATTCAGCCGGCCTACAGCTGTTTGTTGGGTAGACCTTGGATCCATGCCGCTGGTGCAGTTACGTCTACCCTTCACCAGAAGTTGAAATTCGAGTGGGAGGGCCAGATCATCACCATCTGTGGTGAAGAAGATATCTTTGTTAGCCATCTGGCTACGTACAAATACATTGAGATGGGTGGAGAGATCCATGAAACTATGAGCCAGGGGTTTGAGGCCCTGAACATTAATGAAGCGTCTGCTGTACTTGGAACCTCCATGACGTCTTATCAGCAAGCCAGGAAGGTTGTTGAAGAGGGGACTGCCCAAGGCTGGGGAAAGTTGCTGCCTGTAGAGAAGAAGGAGGACAGATTTGGGTTGGGTTACAAACCAACTCAACAAGATCAAGCAGAGGCTGCTAAGAAGCCCAGTTTTATCAGTGGGGGAATGCTCACCCCGGATGCAGTGAACAACTTGGAAGACGAGGATGAAAGCGACCGCAACCTGGAGAGCTGGATACGTCCAAGGATCCCGGGGAGCCAAGTCCTTAACTGGTCTTCCCAGGAAATTATAAGGGTTACTCCTGCAGAGTAATTATTATTTCCTGTATTTTTAAGCATGCATCAAGTCTTGCATCTTGCCCAAGATGACAAGACTCATTTTGTAATCGGGCCATCTTGTAATTTTGTGCAAATAGATCAATCAATGAATATCAGACATCTTTTGCAAATGAGTCTTTTTCCTTTTCCGCTCACTGTTTTTCATTTTTTTCTTTTTGTACAAAAATAAAATGGCAATGTTTTCAAAATGATAACTTCATTTCACTCTTTCTAAATAAGATTAAAATCAATCACTAAAATGAACAATCTAAACCCTTGCAGAGAGTGCCTTTCAGACTGCACCGACAACAGCACAGCTATGACTTCGTATGACTTTGACAATCCAATCAATCAAGCTGATGAAGGGGTTGAAGAAGATTATGAGCTTCCTGAAGAGCTAGCCAGGTTGTTAAGGCAAGAGGAGAAGGTTATCACTCCTCATCAGGAGGAGGTCGAAACGATTAATCTTGGTACGGATGAAGATGTGAAAGAAGTTAAAATCGGGGCCTGCTTACAAGACTCAGTGAAGAGACAACTGATTGACCTGCTTCGGGAATATGTGGATGTGTTTGCTTGGTCTTATCAGGATATGCCAGGGTTGGACACCGATATTGTTATGCACAAGCTGCCTTTAAGAGAAGATTGCCCGCCGGTTAAACAGAAGCTACGCCGTACTCGCCCAGACATGGCAATGAAGATAAAGGAAGAGGCACAAAAACAGTGGGACGCCGGGTTCCTCGCTGTGACTAGCTTTCCGCCGTGGGTTGCTAATATTGTACCTGTACCTAAGAAAGACGGCAAGGTAAGGATGTGTGTAGACTACCGAGACTTGAACAGAGCCAGTCCGAAAGATGATTTCCCTTTACCTCACATTGATGTATTGGTGGATAATACGGCTCAGTTCTCGGTGTTCTCCTTCATGGACGGATTTTCAGGATATAATCAGATCAAGATGTCACCTGAAGACATGGACAAGACAACTTTCATCACACCCTGGGGCACGTTCTGTTACAAGGTGATGCCATTCGGACTGAAGAATGCTGGTGCCACTTATCAACGGGCTATGGTAACATTATTCCATGACATGATCCATAAAGAAATAGAATGTTATGTGGATGACATGATTGCCAAGTCCCTCACAGAAGAAGACCACCTGGTAAATCTGCTGAAGTTATTCAAGCGTCTGAGGAAGTACCAACTGAAATTGAACCCCAACAAGTGCACATTCGGGGTGCGATCTGGTAAGCTGCTGGGCTTTATTGTGAGCGAGAAAGGGATTGAAGTTGACCCTGATAAAGTTAAAGCCATTCAAGAAATGCCTGCACCAAAGACTGAGAAAGAAGTTCGAGGGTTTCTAGGTAGATTGAACTACATTTCAAGGTTCATATCTCACCTTACAGCAACTTGTGAACCCTTGTTCAAGCTGTTAAGAAAGGAACAAACGGTCAGGTGGAACGAAGACTGCCAAAGGGCTTTTGACAAGATCAAAGAATACTTACAAGAGCCTCCAATCCTTATGCCTCCAGTCGAAGGAAGACCTCTGATAATATACTTGACAGTATTAGAAGAGTCAATGGGGTGTGTGCTGGGGCAGCATGACGAGTCTGGTCGAAAAGAGTATGCAATATACTACCTAAGCAAAAAGTTTACCGACTGTGAACAACGTTATTCACTGCTCGAGAAAACTTGTTGTGCTTTAGCGTGGGCTGCTCGCCTACTGAGACAGTATATGTTGACCCACACCACTTTATTGATCTCAAAAATGGATCCAGTTAAGTACATTTTTGAGAAGCCAACACTTACCGGACGGGTTGCAAGATGGCAAATGATCCTCACAGAATACGATATTCAATACACATCTCAAAAAGCCATCAAGGGCAGTGTATTGTCTGATTACCTTGCTGAGCAACCCATTGATGATTACCGGCCCATGAGATTTGACTTCCCTGACGAAGACATCATGTTCATAAAAGCAAAAGATCATGAAGAGCCTGTTCACACCGAAGGGCCTGACCCGGAAGAAGAATGGACTATGATGTTTGATGGGGCTGTTAATATGAATGGTCGTGGTGTTGGTGCAGTACTCATTACACCTAAAGGGGTTCACATGCCTTTCTCGGAAAAACTCACCTTTAACTGCACTAACAACGAAGCTGAATACGAAGCTTGCATTATGGGTCTTGAGGAAGCCATTGACCTCAGGATCAAGACTTTGACTGTGTTCGGGGATTCAGCTCTGGTAATCAATCAAACCAATGGCAAATGGTACACGCACCAGGATCATCTGATGCCTTACAGGGATTATACAAGGAGGTTATTAACTTTCTTTACAACAGTTAAGCTTGAGTATATCCCTCGGGACGAGAATCAGTTTGCAGATGCTCTTGCCACCATTTCATCCATGATCAAAGTTCAAGCCGCCAACTTTGTACCTCGGATTTCAGTGTCCAGACTTGACAGACCAGCGTATGTATTTGCAGCAGATATTGTTAAAGATGACAAGCCTTGGTTCCATGACATTAAGTGCTTCTTGGAGGATCATACATACCCACCTGGGGCATCTTCCAATGATAAGAAGACTTTGAGAAGGCTAGCTGGTAGTTTCTTCCTGAATACTGATGGTTCCCTATACAAGAGAAACTTTGATATGGTACTTCTCAGATGCGTTGATAGAACAGAAGCAAACTTGTTGATGCACGAGGTGCACGAAGGATCCTTTGGTACCCATGCAGGAGGGCATGCAATGGCAAAGAAGTTGCTAAGGTTAGGCTATTACTGGATCACCATGGATGCAGACTGTTGTGCCTATGCCAGAAAATGTCATAAATGCCAGATTTATGCGGATAAGGTGCGTGTGCCTCCCAATCCTCTGAATGTGATGTCTTCACCTTGGCCCTTCGCCATGTGGGGCATTGATATGATTGGCAAGATCGAACCGACTGCTTCAAATGGCCACAGATTCATCCTGGTTGCTATTGACTATTTTACCAAGTGGGTTGAAGCAGCTTCCTATGCAAATGTTACCAGGCAGGTGGTAGCCCGATTTCTGAAGAAGGACATCATCTGTCGGTATGGGGTGCCCGAGAGAATCATTACTGATAATGGTTCCAACTTAAACAACAAAATGATGGCAGAACTATGTCGAGACTTCAAGATCCAGCACCACAATTCTTCTCCCTACAGGCCAAAGATGAATGGCCCTGTTGAGGCAGCTAATAAGAATATCAAGAAGATTGTGCAGAAGATGGTAGTCACCTACAAAGACTGGCATGAGATGCTACCGTTTGCCTTGCATGGGTACCGCACGTCAATCAGAACATCCACTGGGGCAACACCGTATCAGCTTGTGTATGGTATGGAAGCAGTCCTACCTGTTGAAGTTGAATTACCCTCCCTACGGGTACTGATGGATGTTAAGCTGAACGGAGCAGAATGGGTCCGATCCCGATACGAACAACTGAGTCTGATTGAAGAGAAAAGATTGGCTGCAATCTGTCATGGGCAGCTGTATCAGAAAAGGATGAAGAAAGCTTTCGATCAGAAAGTCAGGCTCCGAGAATACCAAGTAGGGGATCTTGTGCTGAAAAGACTCCTCCCTCCTCATACAGACCACAGGGGCAAATGGACTCCAAACTATGAAGGACCATTCATAGTAAAGAAAGTTTTCTCCGGTGGAGCACTCATGCTCAGTACCATGGATGATGAAGACTTCCCGTCCCCTGTGAATTCAGATGCAGTTAAAAAATACTTCGCATAAAAAGACCCGCTGGACACAAAAACAGAATTATAGTCCAGGCAAAAATAGGGCATCCCGGTGAGTCAAAAACATAATAAAAGACTCGGGCAAAAATAAGGGAAAATAAACAAAAAATGTACACCCGCTGAGTTGAAAAGCCGCATTGGAAAACTCAGGCAAAAATGGGTATCCCGATGGATTGAAAACCCGAAAGGGCGATCCATGCAAAATAAGGGAATAAGCGAACAACTGCATTCTGAATTCGTCTGTATCACTTACAACTTGGTAAGATTCGAAAGGATCGAGCTTCTTTCAGAGTCAGCCTTCTTCAGAAAGCAAGACGAGAAAAGCGTCAAATGTCATACGAGTCATAGCAAAAGGGAAGCTCCTTGAAGCGTCATCAACATTGCCAACATTTTATTTCTCAATTTGTAACAATCTCCTCATTTTAGGGGATTTGTTTCTTTGACTGTATTTGCCAATTCGGGGCACACGAATCAATAAAATCAGATTTTCAGTCACATTTTGTCTCGTACACTTTACCTTCATTTGCAAAATTTCCGATGTCCTTAAGATACTGATTGCATAAATGCAGATGCTATTCTTCTAAAAAATACGTGCTTGCAGGAAATATATTTACTCCCGGGAGTGTCTAAACTTCTATGATGGAATCCGGTAAGGGATACCTCGAGATTACTTGTGCATTTCTCTGTCTTTTCAGGATTGCGGGTATTCAGAGCGCAGCATGGGACCCGAAAGCTTCATCCCAGCCGGCTGGCAAATCATTATCCACTCAGTCTTAGCACCGTAGGTGCTTTCTCCCCAGCTGAGTTGCCATCCATTACTTCTTCCCCAGCCGAGTTGCCATTTACTTCCTCCTCAGCCAAGTACAAAAGCCAGGGAACCACCTCCCCACAGAACTTCAGCCTCCATCCAGAAGAGTAATGCCCGAAGAACTCACAACAGAGTGAAGAAAGCTTCTACAAACCCCAGCTGGGTCCCTCATCATCAATGATAGGTTTATCAGTAACCTATACCACCAAGCAGAGTCCCATATGTCAGATCTGCCAGTAACTTCATCCCCAGCTGGGATGTTCACTTCAAGCAGATCAACCAGAGATCTTCGTAGCAACGGGACCTGGATCCCGGATCGGTATCTTTGCATAATCATAGCATTTGCATCATATTTCCCACAAAGCGTAGCATTCCGTCTAATACGGAGCGTTACGGAAAAAATCAAACATATTGCATAATCATAAGCCATGATCTGAATCAAACACTTGTGAATATTGACAATCCATCAACAATATACAAAAGACTCCCTAGATTCCCCGGCAAAGAGCCCAGACATCTTCCCTAAAGATACAGATACTTCCTGGCACCCGTCCGTGTCGTATCCTCAGCAGGAAGCTAAAACATCGGCCTTACACTCACAAATACAAATACACTCTCCTTTTGGCACTCGTCCGTGTCGTCATTCCCCAGTAAAGTCGCCCGGGCCTTCTTTACAAACAGACACTTATATAGATACAGATACTTCCTGGCACCCGTCCGTGTCATATCCCCAGCAGGAAGCCAAAGCGTCCTCTTTGTACTCACAGATACATATGTCTACAAATTCCCTGACACCCGTCTGTGTCGCTTTCCCCAGCACAGTTGCCTAAACATTTTGTAAACCATATACTTGTTTATATTACACCATTCTCTTTTGACACTCGTCCATGTCACCCTCCTCGGCAAGTTAAACACTCTCCTGTACACCACTCATACTTGTTTCACTCATACAGATACTCGTCCGTATCCTGTATACATCACTCATGTCTCCTTGAATATTAGACACTCGTCTGCGTCTACTATTCCCCAGAAGAGTCCCCTCAGAATCAACACTCGTCCGTGTTCCTTGTTAACCAGTTGATACTCGTACGTATCATTGTCTCTGAACACGTGTCAGTATTTGTTTCTACCCGATACTCGTCCGTATCGTAGTCTTAGGGATGCTCGTCCGCATCTTTAATCTATACACAAAGTCAAAACACTTATACCTTTTATTTCTAGGATATAAACACTCGTCCGTGTTTACTATTCCCCAGTAGGTCGCCAGCAAAGCAAAATTTCTTGTTATCTGACATTCGTCCTATGTCATGATAAACCTTGAGAGCAGCCGTCCCCTACTAGGTGATCGTCCTTCACCTCTTGATGATCGTCCTTCATCATGCTCGTCCGATGGCCGTCCCCATCGTTGACCTTTTATCCGGCGTTCGTCCTATGTCGTGATATTTAGCAGCCGTCCCCTGTTAGGTGATCGTCCTTCACCTCTTGATGATCGTCCTTCATCATTTTTATCCGATGGCCGTCCCCATCGTTGATCATTTTTATCTGACATTCGTCCTATGTCATGATAAACCTTGAGAGCAGCCGTCCCCTGCTAGGTGATCGTCCTTCACCTCTTGATGATCGTCCATCATCATGCTCGTCCGATGGCCGTCCCCATCGTCGACCTTTTATCCGGCATTCGTCCTATGTCGTGATGCCTCCGGCAGCCATACCCTGCCAGGTGATCGTCCTTCACCTTAGATGACCGTCCCTCATCATTATTTCATTTATTCTTTAACCCGATGGCCGTCCCCGTCGTGGTCCCTTTTCCTTTTCCTGATGATCGTCCTTCATCAGTTTAGCCCAATGGCCGTCCCCATCATTGTTTACATTACTTTATGAACATGATGGCCGTCCCCATCATAATCTCTCATATCCCCAGCTAGTCGGCCATCCCCGTCTTTGCTTTATTTCCCGCATTTTCCCAGCTAGTCGGCCGTCCCCGTCTTTGCTTTATTTTCCCAGCAGTCGTCCTCTGCTCGACGGTCGTTCTCCGTCGCCCACACTTTACAATATACTTTATTTTCTTTTACAATCTATATCCCTTTTCTTCCTCATTCTGTGAGTGCAAATTTTGGATTGTCTTTGGTATTCAACCACAAGTTATCTTGTTTGCCTGTTAAGCCGTTGCTTACATTATGCACAGCTAACTCATGATTGAATAAGGGTAGCTGTAAACACCCCAAATTTGCCCTCACCCATTCACACCATGGCTTGTGATCATTTCATATGCATAAACTCAATCATAGCATCCCATATTGCATATTTGATTCACTACATAGACTCAAAGTCATCTGCATCTAGGGTTTGTGATCTGAGCAATCCAAGAGCCACTTGAGCCACTCCAAAGGTCATAAATCACTTCAAAGGGGTCCATGTGTGTTCAAGCATCATATTATATCCTCTCAAAGTCAAGAATGTCAAAAAATCACAAGAACTGAGAATGGCATGGAAGCAGAGCCAGGTTTGACTGCACAGATGACCTAGAATTAGGGTTTTGGTTTCATAGGCCATAACTCCATTTTTTTTGGTCATTCTTGTTTCTATTGGTCTCTATATGGTATAGGGATCATGCATATCAATTTTCATGAAGAAATTCCATGGGAAAGTCATCTGATCAAGAGTTGACTTTTTGAGCAAGTCAGTGCAAAATCAGGGCATCTGAGGCCCCCAATGACCCAACCAAAGGGAGTTCATCATCATTTTGATTATGTATGATCTTTATTTGATCATGGAAGAGGTTAGAAGTTCACAAAATTGAAGAATTTCAAGCCATTTGCAAAGTTGACTTTTTGGGAAAGTTGACTTATAATGAAAATTGCCATTTTGGGAAACTTTTTCAACCCTTGCTTTTTGATTCAAAAATGCTTCAAATGAAAAAACTTTGGTCATGAAAGTTGTAGAATGGATCATTCCCTTTTCAAAAAGTACAAGAACTTGACCTAATTCATTTTGGATCAAAAGTTATGGTTTGTCAAAGTTGGCCAAAATCACATAATTTGAAGTTTTCTACCAAAGAGGCATTTTGCAAAATGGCATGATCAAGTGTTCTAAAGGCCTCAAATGTGTACAAATTATTTACAACATGATCACATGACCTCTAAAGTTCAGAATGGGCCAAAGAACATTGCATTTTGATGCCTTGAATCCCAAGAATTTCCAAAGGGGCCAAACTTTGTGAAAAGTGCAAAACCTATCACAAACCATAAACCACTTGCTGCATTGCTTCTAGACCTATTCCATAGCATTCCTTGATTCAAGCTGAGCCAAGGCAAGCCAAAAATCAAGTTGTACCATTGCCCATACCTCAAGTACAAGTCAAGTTGACATTTTGGCAACTTGCCCATACCAATCACACTATGCCACAACCACTTTCTGAGCCAATCCCATTTGTTTATACAAATCAAAAGCAAGCCATTTCATATAACACACAAGCCTGAAAGCTCCAAGAAGACAGCATTCTCACTTTTCACCTCATATGCAAAACCATTCGAAACACTCTCCACAAGCCTCAAACACACAAACAAACTTCACCATTGATCTCCACATGCCTCATTGATCACAAACCAGCCATTAAAGTAGCCTGAAACTCACTGAAATCAAAACACGATTCCCTTCCCCCCTTGAACAGAACTCTGACAATCTCCCAAACTAGCCATCCTCAAAGCTTCCTAAGCTTCATTTCATCTTCAGAGGACTAAAAGGAGTGGATTTGCAGCAAAGGAAAGGCCAGAAAGCTCATAACCAGGAGGTTCCATCTCAGGTAGCCATCTCAAACATTTTTCCAGAACTTTCGTTTTAAGTTATAAACTGATTCTATGTGGTGTGCTGATCATTTTGAGCTTTGAACCTTTGAAAATGGTTGCGTGTGTAGGATGTATTTGATCTCTGAAATTTTTGTGTGTTTTCCGTTTTGATTCATTTCTCTGGATTCAGTGGAAATAAATGGATTTTAGGGTGGGGGTTAGGCTTAGTGATGTTCAATGATTGATTCTGGAGAGATTTGAGAGGTTTCATGGCGTATTGAGGGAGATTGAAAGAGGGGCTCGTCGGAGAAGATGACCGGAACACTGTTCCGGTCACCTGATTACGTTTAGGGTTCAGATTAGGGCACTAATCATAATTAGGAGAATTTGAATGTTGGCCGTTCAGATGCGCGCCAGGTCAATTCGCGCGTGTCCAAGTTTGAATGCCAGCCCTTGATTCTGTTGACTTTCTCATTTTTCAGTTTAAATTCATTTTTATTTTATTTGTTTCATATTTAATTTGTTCATTTATTTAAAAATAGCAAAAATTGTTCAAAAATTCTGAAAATTTTTATTCAAGCTTTTATTAATTTTCAGAAACCAAAAACATTTTTATTTTTATTTTTTGCATTAAAAAAATATTTTTAAATCATTTAAAAGTTTATTTTTAATTGATTAATGAGAATTAATTAATTAAAAATACTTTTAGGTATTTAAAAAATCACAAAAAATTCATGAAACATTTAAAATCATTTAGAAACATTGTCCAACTCTCAAACCAAATTTCTTTTTTGATCTTGATGCCTTTTGACAATTTTCAATGGAATTAATTTCATTTCAAGGCATTATTTTGATTCAAACTTCAAAAATTCATTTCTGCCTAGCCTTTAAGAGTTGGACAATGATTCTTTTTGCATTGTATCTTGCATATCATGTAGTTTATAGGATTAAATTGGCATGATTTGATCTTGCATTTTCAATTTGTTTGACCTTTTTCTTGACAAGGTACCTTGAAACCCTAGAAATCTTAAGAAATTCATAACTCTCACTAGGTTAAGAATTGGATCCTCTCCTTTGGGCAGTGAGTTTGTATAGGTTTAGGGTCCCTTTGATTGCATTTTCAAATTTTTATTATGATGTTTGCTTCTGGTTTTTGTTTTTGTTTTGTACATTGATCATGAACCCTAATTTGGGCTTTCTTTTGCATTCATCTTACATTTGCTTGCATACCATGACTTGCCATGACATTTTATGCATTCATTTGATTCATGACACATCTTAGGACATATTGGAATCATGTGTGATCATTGAATCTTTCATTTGCCATGTTGTATGTCATTTGCATTTCATGACTTTTCATGAACATCCATGGTTCAAAGCATGCTTCTCTTGCATCCATATGTTTGTATGATCATCCTCATGCCTTGTTTCATGTTTGCATCATCTCTTAGCATCATTAACATCATACTCATGCTTCTGGTTTTGGTTTGCATCATCACATTGCATTCCATTTGCATTGCATTTCATTCCTTTCACTAACTTTTCAGGTGGTAAGTAACTTTGAGAAGTGAATTTGCCTTCACTTCTCACAATCTCTTTTCATATCTCTTATGCATCATTGCTGCATTTTGTCTTGTGTATTGGATTGAGCTTGCTCTTTCTTGTTCATCTTACCTTATCTCTTCAAGCAACTTTACTTCTTAAGTGAAGCAAGTTGTTTTGCTTCTCTTTGCTCCTTTCATCTGCTTCCCTCCTTGGTGGTTCTTTGAAGATCTTTCTCTTAAACCTCACAAGCCTTAGGAACAACCAAGCATGATAACAATTAGGTTTTGTTTAGCCCCCACTTATCTTTTGCCTTTATGTCTCTTTTGAGTCTTCTTTTCTCATCTCATGATCAGGACTAAACCCTAAAGGTTTTAAGGCTTTGTGATTAAGCTTATGCCTGCATCCTTCTATTAGGATGGAGTGTATAACTTTAATCCTAAGTGTTGAACCCTTAATGTTTTTAAATCCCTTAATCAATTCACTTAATAATCATCAAGACATCAAGCTTGTAACTTGGGCCTTGCATTAGGGTTCTAATTCTTCCTTAATTGGTTAAGAAGGACTAACCCTAGTGTTAATGGACAAGTCCCCCTCAAGTTGTCTTACAAATCATAAAAAATCACTTCTTCACCATATCATTAACTAAAATCCACTTAATAAAGGCTTTGTTTTGTCATGGGTTTAATCCCTAATCATGGATTAAGTTGAGGAGTTTTCCTCAGCTTAAACATTCTCATCTATTATCCTTCTATTGGGATAGTGTAATGAGTCTGTTTAATCCCTGATTATGGCTTAATCTCATTACTTAACACTAAACAAAAACAACAAAAACATCTAAATAATCACAAGTAGGTTAATGATCTTAATCCTGCATCAAAGGTGATTAAGTGTGAGATGCTGACTTCACACTTAAGGTATTCTCATTCGTCTCCTCCGGGATTCTTTTCTCATCATCTTCACTCACAAACGAGAACTTGCTTCTTCCGTCTAATGCAAGACAATTTGCACCTGAGCCAGACAGGTCATACACTTGAGCATAGACCAGTAAGCAGTTCACAAGTCATTTATCTTACAGTCTCTTTGGGTCGAACTACGGTGTTCTGACTTTCTCATTGCACGAGAGGATACGTAGGCATAACTTAACAAGTTATCGAACAAAAGTCTCTGTATATTCCCCCTCTTTCCAGCATTATTCTTTAAGCCTCATAGTCTTGAGCATTTCATTCTTGTTCTTACACTGACACTTCACTTGTACACTTCACACTTCTCTTACACTGACACTTGCATTCTTTCCAGCTTTGATACACAAATTGCACTGACACTAGCCCTTTAAAACACAAATCTTTCAAGCGTGGATCCCGTCGAGTACGACGGACAATCTGGGTGCTAATACCTTCCCAGGTTGTAACCAACCCCCTTTCTCAGTTTCTCTGGTTCGCAACCGTCTTATCCATCTTTTCCTAGGTTTATGCAGCATTACCTTTCCTTTGGGATAAAAATGCCTAGCTGGCGACTCTATTCATTTCTCTTTTCACTGACCGTTCGCGTCTGTACCCCATTTGACCTAGCCTCATTTGGTGGGAGCGACAGGCGGTCCAGGCAAAAATTAGAGACATAAACAGAAATAATTATCCCGGACGATTGAAAACCCGAAAGGGCAATCTAGGCAAAAGTTAGGGATCATGGCAAGCAACTGCATCGACAGATTGAATCACTTGTAACGGCCGAGAATTTTAGATTCTATCCCTCAGAAGAATTTTCCATAAAAGATTCTTATTCACTCATCCTTGACTGAAGTTTCGGACACAGTGGAGTTCAAAGTTGATAGGGAGAATAGTGATCATTGTATTTTAATGTAGCCCTTTTCCATGTATTTACCATTTTTCAAACTTGTAATGATCCATGGAGTCATGCCATTTGCTGACTACCATTCTATCAATGAATTTGAGTTTTTATCCAATTGTTTGCAACTCTTTATATTGTTTTTGTTTACAAAATTTCAATTTATTGTTGATGATGATTTTTGAAACAAATTTAATAAATTTAATCTTTGAAGATTATAAAAACATTTTTCTTTTGACATATGAACAAAGAAAGGATATTAATAGTGACTCCAAGGATGGTAAAGTCTGGATGTGTGTAACTTGTCTCTCCCAAAGCAGGGTTTGATTCGGTTGTGTCCATGTGAAGTTCCTGAATAGTCTTGGCAGGTTGATGTTAATGATGTTTTGTTCCCCAGCAACAAGCATGAACGGGAATTGTATGAATGTTCTTAATTTGAGTTCCAATGTCTCCCCCAGAAGAATTGTTGGAAGGGATGTTCTTAGGAATCCCCAGCTGAGTTTTGATTTCTTCCTCAGTAAGTTATCTTTAACTTGAGAAGCATTGGGAATCCTAATCTGAGTTCTTGTTCCTCAACTTGAGTTGGTTGCATCCCTAAATAGAAGTATTGATATAATAGTCAGTTTAGAGGTTTTCTTTCACCTGATGGTGGGTATTGATTTAAAATCCCTCGTAACTGTGTTTTGGCTATGATGTTAACTTCTGGTATCCCCATGTGGGTCAGCAATTCCGGAATTTTCAGTGAAGAATGATCTCCATAGAGCTTTCCCACATATTCCCAGTAGGTCTGCATGTGTTAGTAGTCAGCAGGTTCCTATGTGATTTTCAGCAAGTCTTGTACTCTTTCCTCAAGCGGAGTGGGAGTGGTATGACAGTTATTCCTCACAAAGTTTGATTTTTATCAAGAATTCTTCTGTCCATTAGCAAGGATTGTGGAAGCTTTTCCCCATCCACGACAGAATATTACTTTTCCTCAGCAAGGTGGTGTCCCTATGTAGAATTGATGTTTGATGCTCCAGTAGATTATGCTTTATTTGCATCACTGGTAGATCTTTATCTTGTTTCCCCAAACAGAGTTGTAAAGATATTTGTTCCCATCAGTGTTTAGCAAGGACATTTCCCTCTTTCCCCAAAGAATGGAAGATTTTGTTCTGTTAGTGTTTCTTGAAGATTGCTTTGTGGATTGGATCCCTAGCAGATGTTTTCTCATCATGAGTTAAGCCTTGTAGTAGGATTTTATTCCTTTGATGGCTTTTGATGTTCTCTTACATGATTTCAAATTGAATCTCCAGCATGTTTCCCTGCATTGTTACCTTGGGATTAGCTGAGTTTCTGGTTGTTGTGGTGTTCATGTCACCCGTTTCTTATCTTTATGTATATTTTGTCAGCATATTCATATGCATATTCATACACATAAGCATATCATCACTTGCTTGCATTCTTGCATTTATCATTTGTTCCCCGCTCTTTGGTGTTGGATTTTCCCCACAGAGTGTGTGTGTTGTCTTCCTCTCAAGTTTAGAGTGTCGACCATTGAGCAGAAAGTGTTTATCCTTTCTAATTCCCCACTGAGTTTGTTTCTCGTGGATGATTTTGATTCAATTTCCTCCCCAGTTTTTTATCTGGATGGAATTTCCCCAGTTGAGATATTTCCTCCTCGGGATGAGTCTTGTTTGACCGTTTCTCTCCAACTTGTTCTTGGATTGAACTTTGGTCATCTAGTTTGAGTATATTACTTTGGAATTAAGCTGTCAGTTAATCGATAGTGGGTAATATTACCAAATTGATCAAGTTCTTTTGCTTGTACTCCTACCTAGTAAATCCGGTAGTCGAGAGTTTTTCTTCCTACCTAGTAAAAAGGTAATAGAAGTTGTTTCCCTTTACTTATACTCCTACCCAGTAAATCAGGTAGTTGAGAATTTTTTCTACCCAGTAAAAAGGTAGTGGAGGTTATCCCTCTTTGTTTTGCTCCTATCCAGTAAATCGATAGTCGAGTCCTTTGTTTTCCTACCCAGTAAACAGGTAGTTGATGATTCTTTTCCAACTCAGTATTCCTCCATTTTTGGACTCGAATACTTTGTTTGGTTGATATTTCCTGGCAGGGTGTTTACTTTCCCTCGTTGAATCTTGTACCTTGATTATATCATATCTTTTCCCAAGTTAAGTCAGCTATCCAGTAATTTATTTTCCTGGTAAACTCTCATGTTGTCGGTTGTTTTTTTCCCAGAGGAATTTTCTTCTGTGTCCCCAAGTTTTTGCTTTTCTCTGGTGGTCATTTTTCCCCCACAGAAATCTTGGGTTTGCATATCATATCCATATCATATCATGTTCTCTTAGGATAAAAATTGGGTTTTCTGTATTTAAGTCTCTCCCATCTTGTAGAGACAAAAATGTCAATCTTCATATCTCCGGATTGAAGAAACTTAAATAGGGGCAGCTGTAGCACCCTAATTTTTGCCCTAAGATTTTCTTCGCATTTCATCTGCATTTTGCATACAAACAAGATCGCACCGGTTCCTCGGTTTTTCTCAGATGTAGGGTTTATGCTTCACAGGGGATCACCATTGTTTTTAGTTGCTTTACATTTGTTTATGTTTATTAATCATTAACCAAAATTCAAAAATATGTTTTCGTTCGCTTCTTCTTCTTCTTTGTGCTTTCAGGAGTTGCAGGGTTTTCAGAGGCCGACAGTGATTTTATTTCAAATGTGGTTATTCAGTTATGATCCGATTCAAATGGAAGTTTGACCTATTCTTGGTCTAACTATCAGGATATTGTTTCAAATGCAAATTATTTGTGCCGATGGTTATTTCTCAGGTTGTGTGCTTTAAAGTTCAAGTTGTGTTGTGTGTGAAAATTCTCTGGTTTATTGAGCTATGAATCATGAGAAATTTTGTTCATATTATATTGATTGAGTGATCATCAGTTCATCGGTGGTTCATCTGTGGATTTATTTTCCAAGGATCAATTCAGACATATTTGAAAAGACTCGGAAAAATCAAAAGTTGATGGTTGTTGTTCAGTGGCTTGGGGTTGGTTTCATTCATCATGTGTGTATAAAATTTAAATTGGTGTTGGGCTTAAAAAAATCATCGCTTCGTCCATTATTCGAGTCATACATTTTTTTCTAATCACCATTTTTTTCCTCATTCATATTTCCATTATCCAATTATTTTCTATCCATCTATTTCTAACCATTGTGCATATTTCTATTTTTCATTTCCAAATACCCAATTTAATATTCATCATCATTTCAATTTCCATATTTTAATTCATTTCTCAATATCCACTCTATTTTTTATTACATCACCAAAATTATCATTCACCTTTATTTTGTCCACATTTCATTTAATTCAATCACACAAAAAAAATATTATCTTATATTACCATTTTTTTTTAATTTCCATAATATCCTTTTATTTCCACACCTTAATCCATTTTTTTTTAATTCCAATATTCCAATTATCACATAAAAAAATTATTATCCATTTTATATAATTCCATCATTTTACTATTATTATCCTTTTTTTTTTCTACCACAAAATCTACACACAAAAAATACTATAAGCCCAATTATTTTAGAGGTCCATTTCTTTTATTTTTATAAAACCAAATTAAATAAATAGATGACGAGCCTACAACCCATGTACATAACGTTGCAACATCATCCAAGAGGAAAATATTCTACAATCACGTGCCACAAAAATTCAGTTACTTTCACAAGCCAAAACGCAATGGAGAACAAAGCAAAACGCAATGAAAAAATTCTGCACATATAATACCACACACACATCAAAACGCATAGAAAAAGGAATGAAAATGCAAAGCCAAAAAATACAGCAAGTATCATGCTATCCTTCACGGTTCAATACGCACAAAATATGCTCAAAACGACACCAATTTTCTCAATTCAATTTTCACTCAATTCTTCTATAAATAGAACACATTATTCATTCATTTTCCAAGCTTAAACAACCTCTTGAACCCCTGCAAAAACAATCCCAAATTCAAAGAAACTCCATTAAAGTTTCAAAATAAAGCTTCACAAAATTCATCCAAACTTCATCAAAACCACTTATTCAATCCAATTTCACCACACAATAGTGAGAAGAGTACTAGAGGAAGAGAATTGAAGTCTTTCTGGCATTTTTGAAGGTAGTTTGAAATTTATCATCGGTTATTCGTAACTCAGATTCGTCTAATTCTTGCATTGTCAGTTGAAAGCAATTACATATTTGAACTCCTTGTTCCGTCCTGGTCGAAACGATACCTCGTCGGAGCCCCGTCGCTCCGATTTGACGGAGCTCCGAAATTTGAAGAAGCTCCATTAATATGTACATCGGTTGTGTATCGCAAGGGAGAAGAAGATCTTTCTTCTTTCATTATATATATATATTTTTTTATTATATTTTGTTTTATGATTAAAAAATTCTTTAAGAAATTTTTTGTAAGAAATCTCTATTTTTTTTAATGCTAGTGTTTCATTTTATTTTATTTTGGCATTTTTTATAGATATTTGGTTCTTTTTTTATGGATTTTATATTAGTTTTTTTTTTCTTTTTCATCTCCTTTTATTTTTGGTCGATGAGATCTCCGATTCGACATTATTGGTTTTCGAAGATGTTTAATCTTCATTATTTCAAATCTATGGATGAATGATCATTTGGATCATTCTCCATACTTTGAGATCGTGATAGGTTGCTTTCGATAATTCAATGTGAAATTTCGATTAAGATTAGACCGTTATCGATTTTCTTTTTCTTTTCGTGCGACATATTTTCGGAGAATGATCCATAATATCATTTCTCTAACATGTATTAGCACAAATATTTTCCACCTTAATTGGTGGTGGCCGGCCTCATTTGTAGGGTAATTACTTCGTAAATTACTCGGCGATTGTTTAACATAGACCTAAACTTGTCCCGAATTCGGAATAAGATCCAATTGGATCCGGTTGCCTCTCGATTTTGGTTATCTCTTTTTGGTTGTGTTTGATTAAGTTCATCATACCATTTCTATGTAAATATTATTATACTATTAATATACTAACATTTTAATTCCTTCTCGCACCTTATCCTCTTTATTTCAATCTCTCGCTCCTTATCTCTTTTATTATGCTCTTATTATACTATATCATCCATCATATTGTTTATGCTTATATTGTGATGCTTGTGATTTTTCTTTTGTCCATTTGGATACAAAAACATTAATAAAGAATTAAACATATAAAAAGTCTTGTGACTTTAACTTTGGACTATGGTCACTATCCTTAGCATTGGACTTGGAGTTTTGGACTTAGATTCTAGGATCTCTCCTTTTGCTCAAGTTATTATGGATTGAAGACCTTAGCCGATTTGGTTCATTTGTTTATGAAGATGGAAATCCTATTGTTTCGAAGAATGTTCACCATGCGATTTGTTTGTTCTTCCTTTAACTTTTACATTCAAGTCTTAGGATAGTCCCTTCATCTCTTCCCACTTCTTAAATTTTCAAATCTTCTCCCTATTTCAAAAAACTTATTTGTTTTCAAACTTCAAAACATTTTCACAATCAAACCTTGACTTAGGTCATGTGATTTTACCTTTTCATTTCATTTCTTAATAAATGCTAAACCACATAAGCATATCGAAACTTTCTTTTTAAAACTTTAAAAAATTCAAAACTCATTCAATTGTTTTTGTGCCCTCGTGCACTTTTCTTTTCATATGTTTAGATATGATTCATTCTTTCTAGCGGAATTATTCGCTAAAGAATGACGACTTATCTTTACATTTTAAAATCAATTCAACTCATTGTTTTTTTCCACATTTTGTACCACGAACTACGAGGTTTTGATCTCGCATTGCACTTTGTGGGTACGTAGGCATGAGACAATCGTCTCTTCAAACACAAAAATATTAAAAAACATTTCTCTTTTCATCTCTTCAATCTCTTTCAAACAAACCATTTTCAAACCAAAAAAGCAATAAATATTTCAAAGGGCTCCCGTGGAGTACCACAGACATTTTGGGTGTGTAAAACCTTCCCAATTTGTAACCTATCCCCTTACCCGTTCTCTGTTCGTTTCTTTTAGCTTTTTGCTTTTAGATTCATTAGGTTTTATTCGCTCTTTTTCCCTTTTCCATTTGGAATAAAATAAAAGCGCGGTGGCGACTCTGTTTACCTTGAGTTAAGTTAGCTAATAACTTACACTCATGATTTTACCGCTACAAATGCATTCACCGATACCCAACTCGCAGAAACCGAGTAAGAATGGCTGAGCAAATGCAGAATGATCTCACCGAACTCTGACAAAGGATGAATCAGTTCATGGAGATGATGACTGGCATGGCCCAAAACCATGAGCGTCTCAGATTGATGGTTGAGCAACCCCAGGTAAATTCTAATAATAGGACACCTGTTGGGACTGTGGATCCGAATGTTGCCCGTAATGAAAAGCCAAATCCCAATGGGACCGCGGCCCGTAATTTGGTTTTAGAAGACACACAAGAGGACCAGTTCACTCTATTGGATGCTGATATGGGTAATATGAACGGGATCAATGATCAAAGGTATGAAGAGCTGGCAGGAAATATTAAGGCCATGGAATGTCAGAATTCCCTGGGCGTTGATGTAACCAATCTGAGGTTAGTGCCAGGAGTCAGAATCCCTCCCAAGTTCAAGGTGCCATCATTCGACAAGTACAACAACAACACCCACCCTAGAACTCACATTCAGGCTTATTTGGGAAGGATCTAAGCTCACACTGATGACGAGAAATTGTGGATGCATTTCTTCCAAGATAGTTTATCTGGAGCTTCATTGATCTGGTACATGAAGCTCAACAGGGTCTCTATTCGAAGCTGGAAAGATTTAGCTGAAGCTTTTCTCAAGCAGTATCAATATAATATTGATATGGATCCAAACCGCGTCTAATTGCAGAACTCGTCTCAAGGACCTAAGGAAGGTTTTAAACAGTATGCCCAGAGGTGGTGTGAGCTGGCTACACATGTTCAACCCCCGTTGCTAGACCGGGAAATGGTAGACATGTTTATGGGCACCTTACAAGGTGTATTCTTGTATCGTCTGGCCGCTTGCCCGTCCATCGGTTTTTTTGATATCGTCATTGCGGGAGAAAGGATAGATAACTTGCTGAAATTAGGAAAGATCCAGGATGTTAGCAGTGTTGGTTCTTCTGGTGTGAAAAAGCATTTTGGCAACGACCAAAGAAGAAGAGAATGAGACACAAATGTCGTGTATAGGGGCCGAGATAGAGGTCGTTCTCAAGGATACTACCAAGCAGCTGCAGTGACTATTATGCCACAGGTTCAACAACAACCTCAAGGTCAGCAACAACAGGCACAAAGGCTATTTCAGCAAAGAACAAGAGCTAGGGACTACAAGATTGATCCTATCTTATTTCCGTATGTTGTGTTGCTTCCAGAGTTGCTAAAGTTAAATATGGTCAAGCTCCGCACCATGAGGGCTCCTTATCCTAACAATCTACCACCCAATTTTGATGCAAACGCCAGGTGCGAATTCCATTGGAGTGCCCAGGGGAACAATATTGATAAGTGTTGGGCTTTTCAGGATAAGGTACAGGACCTAATTGACTCCAATGCAATCAATTTTTCTCCTCACCCAAATGTACTCCAAAATCCAATGCCTAATCAAGGTGGAGCCGAAGTGAATAAGGGTGTCACGGTTGTTATACCAGGTGGTCCGCATTAAGCTGAAATCTTCGAGTTAATCACCCAGGTTGCAAGGGTATTCATAGGAGCAAATAAAGCTAGCAGTATCCAAATACTCTCAGTGATGGCAATTATGTGTTTGTATTTCTTCAATGCATTTTTCCCTATTGAGAGGAACTACGTCGCTCTGATTCTTCATTGGTCATGGGTCAATGGAGATACGTAGGCAGAAGATCGTTAGGTCTTTCCGAGCAATCTTATGGGGCAACTTTAGTCCCCATCTTTATTCTTTCCTCCAGATGTCTCGTATTCGAATAACTAGAAGAAGATATATGATTGCCATGTAGGACATGCGACCACTTACTTAAAGATTACAGGTCTATGAAAAAGCTACTGATCACTGGAGGAATCCAAGACTGATAGGTCCAGACGGACTCAAGACTCCTCAACTACGACAATATTCAGTTTCTCTACTGCATTTTCATTTGTAGGTTCTTTTATTTGCTAAACATTTGTCTACATGTACAAAAGTTGTTTGCTTTTGAATGTTAGCAATAATAAAACTCACATGTTTTTCTTGAAGTAATTCATTCGCATTCACTTATAACTTTGTATGTGTGCATTGAAATACCAAATATCATGTTTAAACTCTATGAAGGAGAATGACTAAACAAAAACGCAAGAATCTCTAATTGTGTGCTCTTGAATAAGACCCTGTTGACGATGTACATGCTTTGTTTCAAATCCCTAAACACCGGAGATATAAGAGAGATAGACCCTCACTAACCCCTTTGAGACTTGAAGTAGGAGTTTCTTTTCGCACGAAAAAACCCTCACATGTAACCCAGGGGCAGGCTAGGTGTCAGCTAGTTATACCGAGCGTTCAGACTTTCATAAAAGAGTGTACATGAGGATCTATTACATCCCAACATACCAATCAAGAGGTATAAAGACCAGAAACCACAATGGTTATCCTAATCAAGAGGTCCAAAGACTGGAAGCCACAATGGCTATCCTTCATCGACCAAATAATGAGGAAGTCACAACCCTCGCAAAGCAATCAAGACAAACAGTGTCACACGATTTGTTCAAAAAAAAAAGAATCGAAAAAAGGAAATGAAAAAGCCCGCTAAGTCGAAACTTGAAAACAAGCGACTTAGGCAAAAAAATAGGGCATCCCACTGGACTTCACAAACAAAGATTCACAAGAATCAGTCCAGGAAAAAAGTAGGGATAAGCAAAGGAACGCAAAAGAGAACGACGAAAAGGATTACACAAGAAAGATCATGAAACAAGAACAAAGTCGTGTGGTACAGACACAAAAGACAGGGGTGACTGACTCCAAACAATAACCTGATTGGTGCTTGAACCGTTAGTGTCAATGGTTCCTCAACCTACACAAAACCCTTATGAAAGGTGAGCACTTGTGAAAATTAATTGATCATAGGAATGGAGGACATCACAAAGAGGGGTGGGCACAAATAAACTTCGAGCCTGTATCCTTTGTTTTTATAACCATGAACCAGGCCACGATACAAACCTTAAAAGTCCTAAATGAAACATGGTTATTTTGAGAGCGTACTACCACGAGATAACGTTCCTGAATCCTATGAGTTGTGCTAAAAGATCCTTATTGGTATTGCATGTGCATGCTTTCATTTATTCAAAAATAATGTCGCATTTTGACCAGTGATTCACTCACAAAGGTTTGTGACATCTTTTTCAGTAAGACTTCAAGATTAACATGTGTGTTGCATTAGAATTTTCATTCTCAGAATAAACTTTTTCTGCTTGCATACATTTGTTTGACATCATAAAAGTTCACATATGGAACCTCAGTCCAGAAGCTTAATCTTGCCAAGTTGAGAAGTCTGAAACTTCTGAAAGACAATCAGGTCGAGGTGCAATTTTCCAGGAAGCTCCATCGAGTAAGGATTTTCCTAACCAATCATGGTAAGAGCTAGCCAATCCGGGGCAGTTATATCGAGCAATTTCTTCAAAATTCAGCCAATCTGGGGCAATCACTTCGAGATTCAAATCTCTCTAAGAGAATTTAGTATGAGTATTCCCTCAAAGATTAGTCAGTCAAGGGAAAAACTACTCAAAGACTCGTACTGGGGCAGGCCACCCAAGTGGCACGAGAATTCATTCTTTCCCGAAGACAGACAATCATAATCACCTATCCAGAGTTCAGAGTACCAGGACAACTATACTCCTGAAGAGTTTATGTGTCACCCTTTGTCACAAATTTTACTGATTGAGTCCGTTACCCATCTAACGGTCGCTTGTCAAGCCAATTATCTCGTTCAGCGCTTACAACAGCTACAAGCTTATTTGTGTTGACAATGGCTACCTCCCCAGCAAGGTTATCATGCAAATTCATACGATCACTACGATACCTAAGAGTTTAAAGACACCAGGTCTTTTGTAAAATCCTCTTAAGGTAAAGTCCGGACAAAAGCAAATGATCCCCAACACGAGACTACTTGAAATCTTTCCTCCCCAGCAGGATATGTTTCGGTTTTGTTATTCCCAACAGACGGATGGAAGTTATGTCCAGCATAGGGCATCACCGAATTTTGCTCTTCAACATGTTTCCCTGATTCTACTCCTCAGCAGATCTAGAGTGGCTCATATTCCCCAGCAGATCTCAGACAAATTTTTCTCTTCCCTAACAGATCTCATAATATTTCCTTGCTCCAACCGAGCAATAAGGATTGATAATCCCCAAATAAAGATTCATCTTCCCACAATGAAGTATTTCTCACAAGAATTCAAGTATTCCCGGAAGCCAGCTGAACGATTCCCTTCCCAACAGAGGTTTAGAAAATTCAGGTTGACAAAGAGTTCTCCTCAGCAGAGCCTTGACAAGACTTTTCCCCAGCTAAGTCGAAAAGTGGTCGATCCCCCAGCGGAGTTATGGGTAAGATCCAATCCCCATTAGTTGAAGTATCCCCTAGCAGGGTCCTCAAATCTAAAGTCCAATTTATCTTTGGAAAAAGGTGATAATTCGGGGCGGACAAATTATTCACGCTCTTCTCCAGCAGAGATGTTATCCCCACAGGGCTTCTCGAGATCGAATCAGCGATCATTGCATTCTCAGCAGAGTCAACAGGGACTTATTACTTCCGCATCAGGAATTCCCTTTGCACTGGCATCAGTTCATTGACATACTTAAGACATAACATCCCCAATGTCATGGGGCATCACGCCGTGCAATTCAACATATGCATACCCAACATAATCCAAGTTTGATATCTTGCAAAGTCCAGCCGTAGACTGGTCAAAGTCCATCCTCCGAGTGGTAAAATTCTTAAAGTCCAACCGCAGATTGGCCAAACTCCATCCTCCGGGTGGTAAACTTCTTAAAGTCCAACCGCAGATTGGCCAAAGTCCATCCTCCGGGTGGAAAAATTTCTAAAGTCCAACCGCAAATTGGCAAAAGTCCATCCACTAGGTGGCAAATTCCTGGAGTCCAACCGCAGATTGACAAAAGTCTATCCTCGGGGTGGCAAATTCAAAAATCCCCCGTAGTGAGCAAAAGTACCCCGTAGTGTGGCAAGAAGTTCCCCGCATTGGGCAAAAGTCTCCCGAAGTGGGAAAAAGTCCCCCGTATTGTGGCAAAAAGTCCCCCGCAGTGGGCAAAAGTCTCCTGCGGTGAGCAAAAGTCTCTTGTAGTGAGCAGAAGTCCCCCGTAGTGTGGCAGGAGTCTCCCGCAGTGAGTAAAAGTCCCCCGTAGTGTGGCAATAAGTCTCCCGTAGTGAGCAAAAGTCCCCGTAGTGTGGCAGAAGTCTCCCATAGAGGGAGAAAGTCCATCCTTAGGATGGAAAAGTTTCTGAAGTCCAACCGCCGATTGGCAAAGTTTCTGAAGTCCAACCGTAGATTGGCGAAAGTCCGTACACAGGGTGGCAAAGTATCTGAAGTTTACCCACAGTGTGGCAAGTCAATAGTCTTCTGGCATCATTCAGAAGGCCTCACCCGCTTACGATTCTCCATATAAGAATTATACCCAAGCAGAGTACATATGGTTAGGTTTATTTCCCTGTTCTTCTTCCATAGAATGCAAATTTTCTAGTTGTTTCTGGTATTCAATCCCTGCATACCTAAAATGGCTGAAAGCAACTGCTATCATCCATTCAGGTCTATAGTGATTGAATAGGGGCAGTTGTAACACCCCAAAATTTGACCTCTTATTTATCACCGATTCTGAGTTGCTTATACTTCATTCTTGCGTCATCTTGCATTTTCGTCCATGCATTGCATAAAAATAAAAAAATAATAATAAATATTGCATCATTAGTTGGCATATAAGGCATGCGATCAAGGTTTATTTAGCGGCAAAATTAGTTATCGGAGCTCAAAGTCAAAACAGGCCCGGAACAGATGACAGAGGTGCATTTTGAGGATTTCCCACCAAAAGGAGGGAAAACTCAAATTTGACTTCCGTTAACCGGTTAACACCAGGGATTAACCGGTTATCTCATGTTAACTTTGAGATTTTCTGTCAAAAAAACAGCTTGCCTTACACTCCATTTTCCCACTTCAAAATTGCCTTGTATTTTACCCACTTTCTAGACCTTTCCACCACCTTCCTATGGAATATTCCAAGGAATATTCTAGAAACTCTAACTAACTTTAAATAACTCCTAAGCTAAATCCTAACCTCATTTTCCTAACCTAATGCCTAAGCTAATTCCTAACCCAAAGCTCACTCCAAGCCTAAATCCTATATAAGTCATTTTCACTCCAAACCTCACAACTTCAACTTCATTTTCACAATTTCACTTCACATCTCTCAATTTTCTCTCAATTATTCTGCCATCTTCAACCTTTCACCAAATCTTCTTAATCATAAGTTCTTCAAGTTTTGCATTGATGCTTGAAGAACTTGAAGCTAAACCTTCATTCTAGCATTGATTCCAAGGTTTATTGAAGATTAATTGGAGTAATTGCTACTGTTTGGGGCTGATTCTTCATCTTGGAAGTGCTTTTGTGGAAGTTTTCATCAATATCTTCATCAACCACATTTATTTTGTGCATTCACGGAAGAGCATCAGATCTCCAGTTTTCTCTCCTATCGTGTTACGTTTCGACATTGCAACAATCACCAAAGCAAGCCTCCGCTTTGTAGGTTGGTGGATCCGAAACCGTTTCTTGCTTTAAATTATTTCTCTTCATCTCGCCATAAGGCATTCTTCGATTTTTTGCGCTTTTGTGATGTTTTGATCGGTTTGATCTTTCGTAGCTAGAATTGTAGCTTGTTCATAGTGCTAATAGGTGTTAGAAAGCTATATTAGGTAGCAATTTCGTGCTAATTTGGTAATGTTTGTATTAGGATCTTTAGGAAATAAGTGGTTAGCTAGATGTTCTTTTTTCCTCACTTTTTTCTCATTCTGGTTCAGTGTTAACCGATTAACACCCAGGGTTAACAGGTTAACACACTATTTTTGCTTGCTGTAACTGACTTTTTGAACCTGTTAACCGATTAACCCTGGGTGTTAACCGGTTAACGTTGTACTGATTTGGCTTTTTGAGTTGTGTTCTTGAATGTTTGTGCATCACTCTTCCTCTTACCACCTTAGCTTGTTAGATCATGATTTTAGGTAATTTTTAGGAGCTGGTTTAGGACAAGTATGTGTAGTTTTGATAACTTTCGACGCATGTTTCCTTAAGTTCCGATTTTAGGCATAATGTTGCATATAGGTCCATTGCATGTTGTGATCATTGTTTGCATGATGTAGAATCTTCCATAGCATAATAATAAATGTTTACACTTCTGCTTTGCATCACATTCGAAGTCCGTTAATGTTTTGGTTCAATCATGTGCATATTGAAAACTTGCATATTGTTAAAAACACAAAAATCATCTAATTTGAATCCATTGATTGCATGATGATGTTGCATTTAATTGTTAATAATTCATTTCACGTTGTTGCACTAACTTGCATGATTGTTGCATTTAATTGTGTGCATTAAAAATCATGTTTCGTGCATTTGAAAAAATAATGAAAATCTGCCTTGTTTTCATAGCTGCATTTTGAAATAGGAGCTATAAAAAACATGTTGTATTCATTCTGTTTTTGGTCTTTCACACCTATTTTCATGTTATTTGGTAGCTGTAATAGGCTGTTTGTGTATTGCATTGCATTTAGTAGCTGTTGTGCCATAGTAAGTTGTAGTAGTTGCTGGATTTTGGCTTTGCCTAGTTTCTAGGGTCCTTAGACTTAGGTTTGAGTCTAGTTAGGTCATAGAGGAATTAGGATATGTTTGGTACTTGTTTACTTTCATTCCTTTTATCGCTTTGCTTTATCCTACTAACCTTTGTTTTGTAGGGAGGTGGAGGTAAGTTTATTCACAACTTCTTCCTTTTAAATTCCTTACGCTTTCTAAGTGTGTTTGCCTTATCATTTTGTGCTTAGTTTGTACAACTTCATGCTAAATCCCCTTTAGAAACAACTTATCTTCCTTAAGAAGTAAGTTTCTTTCTAGTTCCCTTTTATTTTCCTTTTCTCATTAGGATTAGAAAGCCGCACTAACCTATGTTCATCCATGCATGACAACACTTAGGATTACTAGTCTCCCTTTAGACTTTCACCTTTGGTTCGCTTTGCTTTCTTTCTCATCTCAAAGAAAAGTATAAAAAACACCTAATAAAGGTTGATCTTCTCGTACGCCATGAGACTTTGCTGTGGGTTACTTATGCGTGTCCCATTTCGGGGTGAGGTGTAAGGCATTTACCACGATGAACAAGTCTTAGTATGGGAACGCTTAACAAACGACAAAGTCAAAAACACTTCTTCTAAAAGACAATAAACAAAGATAACACTTCTTCTCTTCTTATCTCCCACTCTTTGCAGACGATCATGACTTGTCTCGACAGTTCGACAACAATACAATAACACCCTCGATTCAGCGAGCCGACAACACCTGAGTTAGAGCTATTACAACATCTTCCTAAAAAACACAATAGAGTTCCCGCCTTAGTTAGGTGAACTACGTCGAATTTGATCCTCATTTTCCCGATGAGGTACGTAGGTAGCGAGGTAGGGCCCGTTCGAGCACACTCTTTATTTTACCTACATTTCCCCCCTTTTTTTTCGATCGTTTTTCCAGTTCCCTTTCTCATTCCATTTCCAATTAGCATTTATTTTGTTCAACTGCAGCTTTATTCTCACCCTTTGAAACAGACAAACAAGCATGGATCTCGTCGGGTACGGCGGACAGTCTGGGGTGTTAATACCTTCCCAGGACGTAACCGACTCCCGAACCCAGATCTTTGGTTCGCAGGACCTTGTCATTTTCCTTTCTCTTAGGTTTGTGCAGCATTACCTTTCCCATTTATTCGGGATAAAAATGCCTGGCTGACGACTCTACCTTTTCTGCGCCACTTTCGCGTTTGTACTAGGATGAAAATCCCGGGAGCGACAACGCCTTCCTACATACTAGCTCCAATATTGATCTCTTTCTTGGCGTCCTCGATACCAATGTTGATGACCTCTATTGCCTCCTGATGAGGTTGAATGACTTGTTCATCTTGTTTCAACAACTCGGCCAATTCTTAGAGAAGTTCATATTCTTCCTCATCCTCTTCTTCGGCATGATGAATCAGATTGTCAATGTCATACATGGTCATAACATAAGCGTTATCCGTGGAATTCGAAGGATCAAGTCAGCACGAGTGATGGTTCATGCTTAATTTTAGAATTTATTTTTTGAAAGGAAATATTAAACAAAATAAAATAAACATTTCCTTTTTTATGTTTTTTGTGAAAAATTTAAAAAATGAAAGACAAGGAACAAAACTTGAATGCAAAACGTCCTTTTATTTATGATAAACTTACAAATAAAACATGTGCCCTACAATGAATTTTTGTGCCTTGGGCAGAACGCACAATTTTGACATGCAATGATGTAAAGAAAAACAAGAAAAATTACTTTGTCTGGAAAGTAACCGTAACAATGTCTTCAACATACTAGTTTTACACTTCTTGCCCCGACAAACATGGGCGTACCAATTGTCGAGGTCGCAATCACTATAAATGTTGTCATCACTAATAACACATGCCTGATCCGGATATATTATTTCCCCACAACTAAAAGTGATGGGTCCTTTATTTGCTGCTAAAGACGCCTGAGACGGCTAGTACCTAATACCAAGCATATCCTCCTTTATGAAAACATCAATGGGTTTGCCCCAACCCTGGGCCTTGCCTTATTTTACCACTTCAACAATCTGTCTGTAAGACGAGATAAAAGTACCCTTTCAAACTATTGCTGAAGAAGGTGTTGGTTCAGGTGACCCTTCAATGTTCACAGCTTCAAATGCTTAACACAACATCTCGTGGATATCTCTGTCCATCTCTATGTACTTGAAAGTTGATAAATGACTTACGAAAATATCCTCCTCGCCACATACTGTTACCACATGTTCGTCCACTACGTACTTAAGCTTCTGATGCAGTATGGATGTAACGACCCCGACAAAATGGATCCATGACCGACCCAACAAACAACTGTAAGTAGGTTGGATATCCATGACGTAGAAAGTACACTTAAGCACCTAGGGACCTATCTTCACTGACAACTCCACCTCACCAAACACTGAACTTTTAGATCCATTGAAAGCTCGAACAATCAAATCACTGGGTCTTAACACAAGGCCATCCATTTCCAATTTCATCAATGCATTTTTTGGTAACACGTTCAACAATGTACCTATGTCAACCAAAACATGCGACAAGACTGCTCCTTTGCATTCCATGGTGATGTGTAAGGCTTTATTGTGGTTTCGTCCTTCAGAAGTCAAATCATAATCGGTGAAGCCCGACTTGTAACTAGCATTCACATTGGCCACCACACTTTCAAGTTGATTGACTATAATTTCTTGAGGGACATACGCCGTTTTCAAAATCTTCAACAACGCCTCTTGGTGTGCATCTGAACACATTAGCAAAGACAGGATGGAGATCTTAGATGGTGTTTGGTTCAACTGTTCTACAATCTTATAATCACTCTTATTTATTATTCTCACGAACTCTCATCATAGCCCGGGAACACCTGTCCCTTCAGCGGACGAGCTTTCACATTTAGTAACGGAGTTCTCACTTGATTGATGTCAACTATCAAATTCAATGCTCTGTTATCCTCAATAGCATGCACACTCGCTCCTCCATGATTCGACATGGGATTGTTTGTTACATTCGAAGGAGGGGAGAAGTTAATTGCCTTGGAGTCAATTAGGTCCTGAACTTACTGTTGAAATGTGTAATACCCAAATTACCCCCACGGAATTATTTGTAATTATCAGAGTACAATTTTCATTTAAAACTATTTGAGTGCCACAATTCAACACAAAACAACTCGGCTCAATAATATGTTTCCAAATAAGTATTCAACATGCCGCAAAAATATTTTTAAATCAACATCAATCAACTTCGATTACAAGAAAATTTTTTCTAATAGAAATAAACAAATAAAAGCAACATCGTCCCGACACCCAAAGCGACGTATCAGAGTCGACATCCTAATGACGTGAAGTACACCAACTTCACTGACCACCACTCGACTTATCCTGCTCACCTTCATGTTACCAACATAAGGGTAACATTCAAACAGAAGGGGTGAGATACTTACATCATAAAGAACAATATAATAAGAATCAATCAAGTATCATAAATAATACACACTTCTCAATAACATCTATTCAACTATAGTACATACACAACAACTTCATACCCGTCAACAACATCATATACAAAAATAACATCATATACAACAACAACAACATCATGTACAACAATAACAATCATGTAATGAGACCCTACTTGACTTTATGCATGTGGTACCATATCCGATCTCTATTTCAAGATCCAGTTCCCGTCGAAACTCTCGACCCCTCTTTCATGGTCCAGTATGATCCCTATTTCATGATCACACTCTTGACCCCTATTTCATGGACACGTACGATCCCTATTTCATGACCGCACCAACATCATAATAACTAACATACCCAACCTTGGTATGTTATCCAACTACGCAACATATCATGCAACACCAATGACATACATGCATACTTACAATGATTACATCATACAACATCAACAACAACAACAATCTATTACACCATCGATAAATATACAATGATTTATCACCATCACAATTATCATGCATTATTAACATATAATCACATAATTTAACTTGGACCACGACGACGCAACATAACACATACTACAACATATCACATACTCATGTATCATTAACAAACATATAAAACACATCATCACAACAACTACTCATAATAACAACATAAACGCCAACAAACATATCAATTATGTTTATAGTTAAGTTACATTAATTATCCCTACAATTATGTGTATAACACTTCTTTCACTACCTCCATCTACACCACATCAATTCCTAAGCATTATTAAAGTAATTAGGTAATTTTTAGTAATTTTTCGGAATTAAAAATCAACTTTTCATGCTCCAGGTCTCGTGAGATGCATGACATGTAAAATGAATATTGATGAATGTATGCCAGTAATATACCTCTTATTATATGCAAATGAAATGAATGGATGATCATATTTGATGCAAGCACAAATCATGTTGGGCACAAGAAAGAATGAGACGTGAAATTAGGTCAAAAGTTTAAGTTATAATGCACAAACACAATGCAAATGACCTATAATTCTAAACAAATGACTTATAATGTTCTAAAGGTGACTTATAATATCCATAAAGTGATTCTAATATAATGGCACAAGTGCCTCCTAACAATAAGGGTTTTGAAGTTAAGAAAAAATCATAAAAAGTTCACTTATTCAAACAAGCTTCAAACAATTATCAAAGAACTTGTAAAAAATTATGAAAATAAGGTACCAAAGACCTAAGCCATAGGCAAGTCATGTATTAAAAACTTAAGGCAAAACTCAAATGGAAACTTGTTCAAATTGTACCTCAAAGTCACACTAAGTCACACAAAGAGAATGCACAAAGATGAACTTCAAATAACTTGTAAAATAATTTTAAAAAATATACAAAAATGTTTTTAAATGCTTCAAGATATTATTTATATAGGGTAAAAGGATTGGATGCAAAAGGATTTCTAAACTATGCAAACATAGTTGTGAAAGATGCATGAATGGTGAAGAAGTTCAATTAAAATGAATTAAAAGAAACTTATAAAAATAAATGTAAAAATCAATACAAATAAAAATAAAAAATTATAGAAAATTAATTTGAAGTATTAAGATCTTATGTAAATTTATTTAGAATTTTCTAAAATGTTTCGGTATTTTTAATAAAGAAAAATCAAAACAATGTAAAATATAAAGTGAAAATGGAAGAAATTGAGGTAGGGGGTTCAAATATAGCAAAATATTAGTTCAAATTGTGTATGGGCCTGTAAATTGGGGTGTGAATATAAAAAGATCCTGGTCCATTTACGCGTTTCAGATTAAAGTCTATACTATGGATTTGCATTGAAAATTGACTCAATACACGCCACATGATTCATCAGTCAATGCATGATCAGAAAAGTATGAACAATAAACGGATCAGATTACACGCAAATCACAACCAAACACGTAGGTGACTAGTCAAAGGTCAAAACTTATGAACTTCAGAGCATATGCCTTGCATATGTCTCATTAATACGTTGGCACGCTCAAGGCCTCGCGATGCAAATGATATAACGGTTGTGTTATAATTTCACAAACCCTAGCCTGAAAATCTCACCGGCCGAAGAAGGACCTTTGGCCATCTCAGGTCAATTGAACATGGCATAAGTTTCCATAAATCATCAAACTGTATACCAAACTAAATCTAAGCTCAAGGAGAACTCAAATCCATCATCAAACATCACAAATCAAGCACATACAGAGAGATCCGAACGAATCAATTTTGCCCTAAAATTTGTCTACATCTCTAAAAGGCCTAATAACTTTCCAAATCCAGTTCATTCTCAATATTATGCATCAAATAAATAAAAACAACTAAAACCAGTAAGATGTGAAGCAAGAAGAGCTGAAGAAGTAAAAACCTGAAACTTGGAGAACCTTAGATAAAAAGAAATCCAGATATGCAGCTTGAGCTCTTGAACATGATAAAGCAAATTAATGCTTGTGGAGCTTTGAATCTTGCAAAAATTTGTGGAATAAACTTGAGGGAGATGAAGATCTAACTATGCTTCAGTGCACCATTCCTTTGAGATTGATGAATGATAGTGATTGAATATTGAAGTTGAAGAACTCTTAGCGAAGAGAGAGAGAGAGAGAGAGAGAGAGAGAGAGAGAGAGAGAGAGAAACCAGAGAGAAATTTCAGAGTGATTTGTGAAAATGTGGAAAATGATCAAGCTGAGTTGAAATTCTGTTATGGAGCCCATTTATATGCATGTTTAGGTTCTAACTACCTCATTTGATAGTTAGAACCATAGTTAAGTTAACTGTGGTGTATGAAGCAAAGTATTGGTGACTGAAGTAAATTGAAAATGAGAAGCTCGTGTACTTGTACTCTTGTGTAAGTGAGGATCATACAACCTTTTATGGTGTGTCTCCTTGATGTGTGGTGGTGATGATGTTATGAAATGATGCTGATGATGTTAGCATGGAATGTGTGCAACAAACCTCCATGAACAAGTTTCTTCATTTTTTGAAAAGTTCTATTATGGTGCATGGTAACATGTAGTACATGTATGTGTAGGAAGATGTTTCACTAAATGAGGTAATGATGTGTGCCTTGTATGCGTGTGTTTGAAACAAGAACAAGACAATACTTCTAAAACCGAAAGACATGGTGCAATGAAGACTTTGAGATTTGATGGATGATATCTTCATGTATGATGCATGGAAATGAATGATTTTTGATGCAATGCAAAGAGAATAATGCATAGAGCAATGTTGAAGTTCAAAAATAATTGAAACAATGCCTCTTAGATACTTGAAAATGATGACAAACATAGTTGCATGAAGTTTGTCCTTGATGTTAAAAGATGGACTCGTGCCTGGAAGATTGCCCAAGGCAAAACTCAGTTTATGGTCCTCAATTTGAAGCCTCATATCTCTTTATTGTGTTGATCAAATGAATTTTTGACCAACATGAAAGTTGTAGAAAACATGGAGATGAACAACTTTGATGTTCAATTTTTTTCTCAATTTGGAGCCTTCTTGATGGATAAAAATAGCTTGACATTTGGCACACCTCATGTTTGATGAAATGAAAAGCTTTTGGCTCGCCCATGACCAAGTTGCCCAGCCAATTTGTCCTAGTTTTGCTCCACTTTGATTGATCATATCTCTCTCAATTTTGATCCAATGCATGTGTTATTATTATGGATTTGAAGCTAAGAACCAAATAGTTTTTTGTGGCCTGGTGGATTTTTTATTTGATGCTTTAAAATTGAAAAATCCTGACTCAAAGAGAGGTAATGAGATGGCCAAGAGTTTCCATTTTTGGAAACCCTAATCTTCCCTTTTTAGAAACTTTTCACATTTCTTGATTTTTGATTAATATATTGGATTTTCTCGATCAAAATTTCACTATTGTACATATTTGACTTGTTGACTATGAATTTGAATTTAAAAAGTCAGGAGTTGACTTTCTCCTTTGCACATTTGACTTTTCTTCAATTTCTTGATTTTTCAAGTAACTGATCAATTGGAAACCTTATGAAATGATCCAATGGAAAATATTCCACCCTAAGATACTTGATAGCATATATAAACCCTTGAGATCAAGTTTGAACCAAAATTTCATCAGGACACTGCTTGAATCTCAAACCCTAATTTGGACCATTTTTGTTAGGAGGTGGTGCACTGCTTCAACTTCTTGACCAATTCTCATCTTTAAATGGCTTGAGGGATCAAATGAGGTGATATAGGATGTAAGAGATCCTTGAGGTTTGTTGGGAGACACTTGACTCTATTTCTCTTGCTTTGGATGATCAAGACTTTGGAAATCACCTGATCACATACCTTATGCTTCAACTAATGAAGTATGCTTTATTTTAATATGACTTGAATGAAATGCAATGTATGAAAGTGTATGCTAAATGATGTGAAAATGAGAGGGAAAATTTCGGGGGTATTACAATAACCACTTTAGAAGCTTCACTGGCTTCAGAAGTAGAACATCAGAACCACACACAAAACAGAATCCAAGAGACCATTGCAACAACAACATAGATTCATCTTAGGATCTTTCTGATTATGATCAGATACAGAAGCAACCTTGCTTCTTTGACATGAAAGTGACTTATATTACACACAGTAACTCACATATAGTCTTTATCGATCATCATAACCTATTTATTAAATCTACACAATAACAAACATTAGAGCATCAAATTGTTTTTACACAAATACTCCATTGTTATAATCAAAATATAGAGATAAGATGTAGAACCAAATCTTGTTCTCACACACTGTCCCAACAAACCATGGATACCTGTATTCCTCGCGGATTGGAGAAACCTCATCCCCTGACACTCTGTGATGGTACCACAGATCCTGATGACTATATTAAAAATATCAAGGCCATGCTCCACTATCACAGTGTTGGGGCACAATAAAATGTAGGTTGTTCCCCATGACTATGAAGAAAGGAGCCATGAATTGGTATGAGAATATTGCTCCAGCCTCCATCACTTCATGGAGGAACCTGAAAAAAAACAACTCACCAGGCACTTCACCGATTCTAGACGCCACTGTTGCACCCCAAAATTTGCCCTCCACAAGACAAGTCATTGTGCACTAAGAGGCTCACAAGGTCCACAAGGTTCACAAGACATCTCATGAGGTTCACAAGGTTCACAAAGTTCACAATTAGTCAGAAAGTTTGACAATTCCCTCAGACAATGCATCCTCCTAAGCACTGCATCCTAAACTAGGGTTTTGACTTTAATCAGGATAAATGGATTTCCAAGACTTCAAGTGAGCTTCATAGCATTTTATATGTGTTCAAGAATCCCCATGTCAAGTTTCAAGACTTTCCCAAAAGATTTGCTCAGTCAGATGATCAGATAGGTTAAAATCAGTCTAAGTAGTTAAAAAGTCAAACTGAGGTCAACTGGGGTCAAACCAAAGTCAAACTTCATGATTTTTTTCCAACATCAAGTATATGAAGTAAAATTCATTATTTGATCAAGGTTTGATCATAATTCATCAAGGAGATTTCAGATCATCAAGAATCAGGAGTTTCTAAATTAGGGTTTTCACAGGAAAAGTCAACTGAACTTTGACCAGCCATAACTTTCACATGCTTCATCAAAATTTTTCCATCCAAAGCTCATTTTTAAGGAAATTGAATTCTCTACAACTTTGTGTCTCACAAGCCAAGCCCAAAAATGCTTCATTTGGAAGGTATGAGCTAAGACATTATAGGTCCTTTTAAAAGTCAACAAAAAGTCAACAACTTCAAAAGAGCATAACTTGAGAATGGTAAAAGATATGGACATGAGAACAAAGAGGATGGTTAGAGGACTCTTTAAGCTTTCCAAAATGTCCAAGAACACCCTCATAGCATTAAAATTGAAGGATTTGTGCCCTTGCAAAGTTGGGAAATTTTTGGGAAGTTTATGGAGCAAATAAGGCCTTAAAACCAATTTTTGCTAAATGAGCCCACCAAATTGCCATCCAAACTTTATAATATCATCAAGCACGACCCAACCCACCTATTTTCGGATTTTTTATTTTTTATTTCATATTTATTTGAATTTTATTCATTAAAATACAATTTAAATTGAAATAAAATGTAAATATTATATATTTGAAAAGGATTTGGTTTCTAGAATGTCTAAAAAAACATTTAAACTTGATTGGTATCATTTAAAATCAGATCATCCAAACATGGCAATGTTAGATCAAAATAAATCAAGTTTTAAGAACAAATCTTTTTCAATCTCATGAGGTCCAAATATCCAAAAGAATTATCAAGTTCTTGACCTAATTTTATTGTATCCTATATAAACAACATGAAACAATACACTATGGACGAATTGGCAGCCTTTAAGAACACTTTCAAACTTTCAAAATTCATAAAATTTTTGAAATTCGGATTCTAATATTGTGTGGTTTTTCAGGTGAATTAAGGACACCAATCTTCTCCCTGAACATCATTGATCATGTTTCAATTGTCATATGCATCCAAAGTCGCATGAATGCCCTTAACCGAAACTGGTTTTATGCATGTTTTGAATTTTTTCGAATCCATGGTTGTACTTAATATAAATTGTTATTGATGCTTTAAGATTGTTTAAAATGTATCATAGAACAATTCTGGATGTTTGGTTTTGAGTTTTCGTGCAGGAATCGTGTTCTACCATGGCTAGGGTTTCAAACCCTCATTTGGGATCTTCTCATTTAAGGGGTCTAAAGACTTATGGATGATGCCATTAGAATGTATAGGTCATGGGGAATCAAATGGTGTTATCAATTTTGATAATTGGTACGGTTTTCATGATGTTCTAACAACCTAGGTTTACCTGCCAAAGCGTTTTTCGCAGGAAAAGTGGTGATAGAATCCGCAGGTAATTCCGCAGCGACCAAGGAAGAAGATGAGTCCATTGGCGCGAAATCCAGAATTCAAAAAACTAACTTATTTTATATTATTTGTATTGTGTTTATATTTCACAAGAGCATGAGTGCTCTGGTGGTTTTGATGCGCGTATAATATGTTGTGAGGCCTGGGTTCGAATCCGGCCAGGAGCAATTTTTGTTTTAATTTCATTTGTTTTGCAGGATTGTAATAAAACAATGTTGTGCTGTATGACTATCACACGTGCGCAGTGGCCCAATTGGTTTTGGGAGACCTTCAGCCAGGTAAAGGACCTGGGTTCAAATCTCAGGTCCTGTTTGTTTTAGTACTTTATGCAATTTTTTTTTAGTTATTCACATTTATTTTCTTATATTTTAATTTAATTCAACTAAAAACAATTTCTAACCTAAATAATTAGTAACATTTTCTTAAAACTTCATATTTCCAAAAAAATATAATTTATTTTATATTCATATTTAATATGTACATATATATTTTTTGTATATAAATTTATTAATTATATTTAGATATTTTTATAAACCCTAATATTTTTATAAACCCTAATTTATTTTTCTAAACCTTAATTTTTCTTTTACAATTATAATTTCATATTTTATTATGTTTGTTTAATTATAATTAATAAATATTGTTAATATATATATATATATATATATATAAAATTAAATTATTAAGCTATTAATCATGTTTATTAGTATATAATTAGTATTATTTCTTCTTCTTAAAAATTCTTTAAAAAAAAAGATTGTTTTATTTAAATTTAAAATTTTAATTTGATTTCTGTATTGTATATTATTGTGCTAATTCCTTTTTTCTCTTATATTTATTTCCTTATTATTACTAACCTTTTATTTATTTATTATATGCTTATTATTTAAATTATTTTATTATAATGTAATTGTGCAAGTTATGTAATAGTGGTAGAATTTTTATCATTTATTTAAATTACTATGGTTAGTAAACTAGGGAGTGCAAACATGTTTGTATCTTAAAATTGGACTTAGATCACTAATTATAAGATAAAATACTTGAATTTATACACGCACATACGTAAGTCGATCCTGGATCGCCATCTCACTTCTTAAGGGTTACCTCTCATGTTGCCTAAATAAAAGGCCAAGTAAGGTGTATAAAGCAAAGTCCCTTCTCTTATTAATATCATCTTGTCCCTTTAAAGATTATAAGATCAAGTCCCTTCATGGTTGCCTTCGTAAATGATCTTGTCCCTTTCGAATAAAAGATGATAAGTCCCTTCGAATTGCTAATACACCTTACAGTTGCCTAATCACAGATGACCTTTCACTTGTCCCTCATAATATCCAAGGTAATGACTACTGATCGTACCTGGAGATCAGGATCCGATGCGGCTGACCTCGAGAGCGGATGGATATGGTCGTTGAGGAGAAAAAGGGGTTGTACCTGCAAGGCACTCCGATGCTAAAGTAAGTAACCGAGCGAGAGTGGGCAAGTACAAGTAACAAGGTCAGAGAAATTGAATACCTGACCCTCTCAAATGAGAGGGTTTATATAAGGGACCAGCTGGAAGATTATTGGTTCGTTCTGTGAGGCGCGGATCGAGGGATCCGTGAAGATAGGCAACGGTCAATACTAGCCGTTAGAGAACCTCATCGTGATCGGACTGTTTTGTGGTCGGCTGAGGACCACTTTTCATGATTGTGCTCGACGTCGAGCAGGTTTATTGGATCAGTCTTCTTGGCCCAATTGGAGGACTTGGGCCGGTCCAGAACAGGAGCCCCCCAAGTCATTGCTCGCGCTGTAGAGCAGTGACTTAAGAGTGATGTTGTGCTCGGCGAAGCGTAATGTTAAGGTCAGGGATCTATGTTGTCGATCTTCTGAGAACGGGCAGATGATGCGTTGCTCGGCAGAAGAATGTGAAACGAAAAGCTGGAATATCTGGAAATTCGCGCCTATTAATGATTTGACGGCTAGTCTAGGGGCTAGCGTGTAGGGGTCACGCGTGTGTGCACGTGTTTCCTTTCCTATAAATAGGATTCTCAGGGCCCATTTTGACCTTTTTAGTTTCATCTTCTTCCTCAAGACTTTGCTCGCTCAACTGCCACTGTATCAGCCGTCGACCACCGCCATTCTTTACCGACCACCACTTTCAGAAGCTTATTTCTTCAAGAATGTCTTCTCAAGCGCAAGGTACGACTCTTTTTCTTCTCTCTAGGTGTTTATAGCTTAGATTTTGTAGAAATGTATGCGGTTTAGGATGATTTTACCGGTAGATTTTAGATTTGGAATCGGTAACCACAAGACTTCTACCACCGTAGCCAGTCGGTTGTAAACCCTAACTTTAGGGTCGACGTAGTTATTGGTCGACTTAGACTTGGGTTTGATGGATATTAGGTTAGATCCTTGACATATATAATATTGGGCATCAGCCGTTGCTCCGAGCGATGGTCAGCCAGGGCTACAGCTCGGGACGTAGTCTCTGAGCTGATGCGCGCCCTTTCACTTGTCGAGCGGTGGAAGGGTGGATTTGATATTCTTAATCGAATTCACTAACGCCTTTTCTCTTCTTTTCAGGTGAAAACTCGCTCGTGAATCCGCTGGATGTGCTTTCTGAGGAGACGTCCTCGAGAGATTCAGGGTCGTCCACGTCCACTCCTTCAGACTCCGGGAGCTCCTCGGAAAGTTCGGATACAAGTACTACGGGACCGTCGACAGACTCATCTCAGTGTCCTGACCAGACAAGGGTCTCGCCCGAAGAATGGGTGATGGAAGATTTGCTGGACAAGGTGTCCTCATTCTCGAGACCTCGACCGGAGCCGCTACTAGTTGTTGGTGATCCTGCTGATTGGGTGGTAACCTGCCCGGGAGACGACGACCGTATCTTCTCAGATTTTCGTGGTCGGGCGTTCTCCATGTACGAATATGCAACTTTAGTCCTGGGGGTGACGTTGCCTTTCAGCGACTTTGTGAGCGCCGTGCTCGGGCATCTTTGTGTAGCTCCTTCCCAATTACACCCCAACTCATATGCATTTCTAAGGGCGTTCGAGATGACGTGCGCCTGTCTGGGCGTTGGTGCCACACTTCCCCTCTTCTTCCGCCTCTTCTCCTTACAGCGCCAAGTTGGGCGAGGAACTGACCGGAAGGGGTTCGTGTCCTTCAAGCAGCGAACCAAGATTTTTAAGGCCCATTCAGAATCTATCCAGGCCTTCAAAACTGACTACTTCCTGATAAAGCCTGCGAGCGCGGCGGCCGTGAGAGCTATGAGATTTCTTGGGATAGACACTGACGAGAATGACGAGCCTAAGCTTGACGACCAAGGTCAGGTGATTCCGAGGAGACTGTGGTTGTTCCCCTTTTCTTGGAGTTACGCTCACTACGAAAAACCTGTGGGGGAGTTCGTCCAAGTGGGAGATACATTGAATGATGATGATGCGGCCAGTTTCGAGGCCTTCAGAATGTTAATAGCCTCCTGTAACACGGTGGGAGAACTGACTTTAGTTATGTTGCGGATAGCAAGAGTCGCCACCGACTTTTATTTTATCCAAAGGAAAGGCAAAAAAGAACAGGAAAGACCTTTTAAAAGATTTTTGGGTCCGGGGGGTAAGTTATGTAAAGGGAAGGTGTTAGCACCCTTTACATCCATGGTTATCCATGGGCTCTTAGTTACTTAGCTCACTTTGAATTGTTTTTGAAATGTGAAGTGTGTGAATAGAAATTTTCATAAGAGTTTGATAATGATCCATGTACGGATGCATAAAAAACCTTTGTTTGAAAAAATTTGTTTGAAAGAGTGAAGTGTTTGAAAAGTTTTGAAGAGTGAGCAAGTAACTATGAGGAACCTACCCTAAGTTTAAGTCTTTTCTGTTCTTGGATCCTTTAAGTGGTAAGACTATCCCTATTATTAAGGAATAGGTAGTCATTACCTTGGATGTGAGGGACAAGTAAGGGTCATCTGTTTAATGTAGGCAACTGTGGGGTGTATTAAGCAATTTTGGCGGGACTATCATCTTTATTCGAAAGGGACAAGATCATTACGAAGGCAACATTCGAAGGGACTTAATCTTTTATTTGTTAAGGGACTAGATGACTTTATTTTGAGGGACTTTTGCTTTATACACCCTACTTGACCTTTTTGATTAGGCAACATGAGATGGCGATCAAAGATCGACTTACGTGTGTGTGAGTGTTCAATTTAATATTTATCTTTTGAATCAAGTGATCTAAATTAATTTTAAATAAACATACATGTTACACTCCCTATTTACTAACCATAGCATAAAATAAATAATAAACATTATAAAATATTACATCCAGGAGCAATTACATAATAATGATAAAAGCAATTTAAATAAATAAGCAAAATAGTAAATAATAATAATAAAAATTGGGTTAGTGAAAATAATAATAAAAAATAATACTAAATTAAATGGGGTTAGTAATAATCATATATTAATAATAATAATGAGATAAAAAAAAATTCAATTCTATAAACAATTATCATTTAATATTAAAATATAAACAATTATTATAAAAAATTTTAAGTTATGTATAAATTAATTATGAACATAATATAAAAACAAATTATAATTACAAAAATTAAATTAGCAATTTTTACATATTTTTAAACATATAATAAAATTATTTACATGCAGAATTAAATTATAAACAATTATAGAATATTTACATATTATAAAAAATAAATTAAGCATTTTAATTTTTAAACATATTTATGTACATAAATTTAAATTATAAGCAATTTATACATAAAAATTGGATTAAGAATTTTAATTACATTATAAATATAATATATATAAATAATAATATTAAACAAAAATAGAAGAAGGAAAAATTGGGGTTTTGAAAATTATTAAGGTTTAATAAGAATTAGGGTTTTATATACAAAATATTAGGGTTTTTTTTTAATTTAATATATAATATTAATTCTATTATAAAAATAAGCTATAATAATATGGACATATAAATAAAATAGAATATTAATTTCAAATATATACAATTTTATTCTATTTATATTATCTTTATTAATATTTAATTAAAATTAAAGAAAATACAAAGAATTAGAAAACAATTAGGTTAAGAAAAAAATAAAAAAATGGTAAAAACTCACCTGCTGGAGCCTGGGGTCGAACCCAGGTCTCCCAGCCTTCATCACCCACCACCAACCAGCTGAGCTGCGTGTGCAGCGTGTCTTTGGAATGAGCAATGATAATAATATAATAAACCTGTTGAGCAAATGAATTTTAAGCAAAAATTGTATAACCAAGGGATCGAACCCTGGTTCTTAACTTCATCACCTGCGTGCAAAACCAACTGAGCTACGCGCTCGTTGGTGACATATAACAGAACCAATACATAATAAAATAAGCTTGTTATTTGAATTTGATTTTCGCGCGCCTGAGTTCTTCTTCTACCTCCAGACTTGCGCAATTTGCTGCGAATCTTCCCACGAACTTTCCTGCGAATTTTCATTCATAGGAAAACCTGCGAATTTCAAAACACACACAAACAGTACAGTTTTATCAAATTAAAGACATCTTTGAACTCCTTGTGACCTGTACAATCCAATTATACCAACAAAATTCATTTATGTTGCCTAAATCAAAGAACCCTAATTTGGAGCTTTAAACCCTAACATGGCATCTCACGGGTTATTCACGGTTTCTTCAATTTCTTTGCCCAGAAACGTTCTATACAACACCACAAACATGATTAGACAAACAAAATTCATCAAAATGCATTGAATAATTGAAATCGAAAAAAAATAATTCATGATCAAGAAAGCTTCGGGATATGCTATATGAGTGGTTTTGGATGCAAATAAGTATTGGTTTCGACTCAATGAAGCTTAGTGATCATGGCTATGTCCTCAAAATACCTTCAAATGCTTTGTAGGATTGAAACCGAATTTGACTTTTGTGAGGTTTTTTTGAAATATGAAACTTACACTTGGGGCTGGTAATTCGTGAATAGTGAGTAGGGTTATGTAATGTACTTATAGAGCAATGAATTAGGTCAGAAAAGATTGATCATTGTGTGAAGAATTTGATCCAAAAAGATTCAAAAAGATAGGCTTTGAAATTCAAATATTTTTGCATCACCACTTTCTATTTCAAGCCAATCAATATTATCTTTGTATCAATTTGATCCATGCTGAATTCATGACCTTCTAGAATCAAAAATAAATTTAAATCTTCATGTTTAATATTTTATTTAAATTTAAAATGATTTTTAGTATAAAAAGTCATAATAAATTAATTAAATAAAATAAAAATTATGAAAATATCAAAGAATTTTCGTGCATGATGTCATGGATTGCTTTGGGTCATTAAAAGTTCAGCCCACTTAGCAAAATTTGGTTTTAAACCTCCATTTGCTTCATAAACTTCCCTAAAATTTCCCAAATTTGCAAGGGCATACATCCTTCAATTTTAATGCTATGAGGGTGTTCTTGGACATTTTGGAAAGCTTAAAGAGTCCTCTAACCAACCCCACTGGTTTCATGTCCATATCATTTACCATTCTCAAGTTATGCCCTTTTGAAGTTGTTGACTTTTTGTTGACTTTTAAAAGGACCTATAATGTCTTAGCTCATACCTTCCAAATGAAGCATTTTTGGGCTTGGCTTGTGAGACACAAAGTTGTAGAGAATTCAATTTCCTTCAAAATGAGCTTTGGATGGAGACTTGGTGATGAAGCATGTGAAAGTTATGGCTGGTCAAAGTTCAGTTGACTTTTACTAAAGAAACCCTAATTTAGAAACTCCTGATTCTTGATGATCTGAAATCTCCTTGATGAATCATGATCAACCCTTGATCAAATGATGAATTTTACTTCATATACTTGATGTTGGCAAAAAATCATGAAGTTTGACTTTGGTTTGACCACAGTTGACCTCAGTTTGACTTTTTAACTGCTTTGACTGATTTTGACTTATCTGATCATCTGACTGAGCAAACTTTTGAGAAAAGTCTTGAAACTTGTCATGGGGGTTATCACACACATATAAGTTGTTATGAAGCTCACTTGAAGTCTTGGAAGTTCATTTAGCCTGATTAAAGTCAAAACCCTAGCTTTGGATGCACTGCTTAGGAGGTGCATTGTCTGAGGGAATTGTCAACTCTTCTGACTATTTGTGAACTTTGTGAACCTTGTGAACCATCATAAAATGTCTGGTGAACCTTGTGAACCTCATGGAAGGTCTTGTGAACCTTGTGAACCTCATAAAGTGTTTTGTAGACTTCATGAACCTCATGAAAGGTCTTGTAAGCATTTTGAATCTTGTGAACCTTGTGAACCTCATAAAGTGACTTGTAGACTTTATGAACTTCATGAAAAGTTCTTGTGAACTTTGTGAACCTTCTTAGCACACAAAGTCTTGTATTGTGAGGGAAAATTTTGGGGTGCAACAGCTGCCCCTGTTCAATTTTCTGAAACCTGAGGAGTTAGATTGGCCTATGTGCCAATCATGACCTGGAAGGTTGAAGGGGATTGAACACAAAAGCCCAAACATTTGCACTCACCAGTGCATAGAGTAATACAGGTGACTAGTTGAATATGCTTGAGTGGGCTTAAAGATGCCACTTGGAGAAAAGTTCTTCAGATACATTTCTTGGAGGATAAAGCAGTCCAAAATATGAAGATAAAATGATAGCTTTCAGGAAGATAAACAACGTCCCGAGGTAGTAATATGCTTTCAGGAGGATAAAGCAGTCCTGAGGTAATAATATGCTTTCAGGAGGATAAAGCAGTCCTGAGGTAATAATATGCTTTCAGGAAAATAACAACGTCCTGAGGGAGTGATATGCTTTTAGAAAGATAAACAACGTTCTGAGGTAGGGGTGATAGCTTTCAGGAAGATAAACAACGTCCCGAGGAGATAATATGCTTTCAGGAGAATAACAACGTCCTGAGGAAGTGGTAACCTTTGGGAAGATAACAACGGCCCAAGGTAATAATGTGCTTTCAGGAGGATAAAGAAATCTTGAGGAAGTGATGATAGCTTTCAGGAAGATAAACAACGTCCCGAGGAGATAATATGCTTTCAGGAGGATAACAACGTCCTGAGGTATAAGAAGCTTTCAGGAGGATAAAGCAGTCCTGAGGGAATGATATGCTTTCAGGAGGATAACAACGTCCTGAGGAAATGATAACTTTTGGGAAGATAAACAACGGCCCAATAGTCACAATTTGTTAATGAAGCCTGTATGCTGGAGAATTAACCTGAAAACAAGGTAGCATTTTGTATGATAATATTAGTTTATGCATTATGTATGCATGTATAATATGATGCACTTAAGTGATGTATTATGTATTTATGGATATGTATGTTATGGTATGATGTAAATGATGTATGTATGATATGATGCTGCCTGAGGCGTCTGGATATCTTCGTATAACAACTGCTGGCCAGGGAAAATAAATCCCGATTTGTTGCTGAAGAATATGAGGAATTTGTTCCCGTCTTATTATACATAACCTCCCGTCTGCTGGGGATAGCAAGGTATACATAACCTTCCGTCTTCGTTCGATAGTAGGGTATATATAACCTCCCGTCTTCGTTCGTCGTACTCTTATTGGAAAGTAAATTCCCGAATATCCGTATGAGGATAAAAGAGATGGATATAAATTCCAGGGGAGATGTGACTTTATGAAGATGGATTTGTCCTACTGAGGGTTTGTAGCTGTCTTGTAAAGATGAACCGGCGAAGCTTCGTTGAAATCCTTCCCTCGTTCGTCTTTAGTAAATACTATTACTGCATTTTCATGCATTTCTGGTAAACATCAATCATATTAAGCATACATGCATTTCTGGTAAACATCAATCATATTCAAAAGCATACATACATTCAAACACAACCAATGGACGTTTCGCTTATGTAAATAGGGTAAAAGTAAATCAGGATTCAAAAATGGAATTTTATTCATATCAAGAAGTGACCCATACACGGGTAAGTTTGTACAAGGAGACATAAACCCTAGTAAGAGGATTTTGTCATAAAATTTTTCAAAACAAGGAGAATCAGCTATGTGGGAAATAATCCTATTGAGTTTCAATTCTACTATTTCCATTATCTTCAAGTATCTCATCTTCTGCTGTTGAGACGGAAACAATTGGATTGAGCTTTATCTGTTCGAACTTGAGTAAGTAACACAACTGGTTGCAGTTTCATGGGTGATCCAAACGAGACATAGTCATACGCTTTAATCCCTAACTTTTGCCTGGATTGCCCTTTCAGGTTTTCAATCCACCGGGATACCCTTTTTTTCCCAAGCCGCCTTTTCAGGTTTTCGACTTGCCGGGTGTACATCTTTTTATATATATCCCTAATTTTTGCCCAAACCCTTTTGGTTTGCCGGGATGCCCTTATTTAATCCTAGGCCTGTCAACCTAGCGGGTCTCTTTTTATGCGTAGTATTTTTTAACTATGTCTGCGTTTACAGGCTGAGGGAAGTCTTCACCATCCATAGTAGTAAGTATCATGGCACCTCCTGAAAATACTATTTTGACTACAAATGGTCCTTCATATGTAGGAGTCCACTTGCCCCTAGGATCACCCTGTGGTAATATAATACGCTTGATCACCAAGTCACCAGCCTGATATACCTTTGGCTTAACCTTCTTGTTAAAAGCTTTGATCATCCGTTTCTGGTACATCTGGCCATGACAAACTGCTGCTAGCCTCTTCTCATCAATCAAATTTATCTGGTCAAGTCAAGTCTGAATCCATTCATCTTCATCCAAGCCTGCATCCTTCATGATTCTTAAGGAGGGAATCTGAATTTCAATGGGCAGAACTGCTTCCATACCATAGACCAAGGAGAATGGGGTTGCCCTTGTAGAAGTACGTATTGTGGTACGATAACCATGAAGCGCAAACGGTAACATCTCATGCCAATCCTTGTAAGTAACAGTCATCTTCTGTAGAATCTTCTTATTGTTCTTATTAGCAGCTTCTACTGCCCCATTCATCTTTGGACGATACGGAGAAGAGTTATGATGCTTAATCTTGAACTGTGTGCAAAGATCAGTAATCATAGTGTTGTTCAGATTAGAGCCATTGTCAGTAATAATCCTTTCAGGGATGCCATACCTACATATGAGATTATTCTTAATGAATCGAGCCACAACATTCTTGGTAACAGATGCAAATGAAGCTGCCTCCACCCACTTAGTGAAGTAATCAATAGCAACCAGGATGAAACGATGCCCATTAGAAGCAATAGGCTTGATCTCACCAATCATATCAATGCCCCACATGGCAAAGGGCCAAGGAGCAGTCAACACATTCAATGGTGATGGAGGTATATGTACTTTATCAGCATAGATTTGACACTTGTGACAAGTTCTGGAGTGTTGATAGCAATCAGCTTCCATGGTAGACCAATAATAACCTGCTCTCAAAATCTTCTTTGCCATAGTATGACCACTAGAATGAGTGCCAAAGGTCCCATCATGCATATCTTCCATAATTTCTGTAGCTTCCTTCTTATCCACACAACGGAGCATAGTTGAATCATGATTGCGCTTGTACAGAATCCCATTACTCAAAAAGAATTTAGCAGAAAACCTTCTCAGAAACTTCCTATCTTTGACAGATGCCCCTTCAAGGAACTCCTGAGCTTCAAGATATCTTTTTACTTCATAGAACCAAGGTTTCTCCTCGGCCCCCTCAGTGTCAATCTCATTGCAATATGCAGGCTTCTCAAATCTATCAATAGTAATCTTGGGAGCCTCATCATCCCAGCTGATCTCAAACATAGATGCCATGGTGGCCAAAGCATCTGCCAATTGATTCTCTCTTCGTGGAATATGTCCAAAGGTAATCTCTTTAAAATGTGGGATCAAAGATAACACATGCTCTCTGTAAGGAATGAGGTTATCATGCTTGGTATCCCAATCTCTTTTAATCTGACTTACTACCAGGGCTGAATCTCCATACACATCAAGGTCCTGAATCTTCATATCAATAGCAGCTTTAATACCCAGGATACATGCCTCATACTCATCCATGTTATTGGTACAATAGAAACACAATCTTGCAGTAATCGGGGTATGACAACCTTCAGGGGAACTAATCACAACACCAACACCATTACCAAGTGCATTAGAGGCACCATCAAAAACCATAGTCCATCGGGATCCTGGTTCATGTCCGTTATATTGTCCAGGTTCTTTGGTAATAATCATAATGTCTTCATCAGGGAACTCAAAACTCATTGACTGGTAATCATCCACTGCTTGATGAGCCAAATGATCAGCTACAATACTCCCTTTAATGGCCTTCTGAGTAGTATAATGTATATCATATTCTGTCAAGATCATTTGCCATCTTGCAATTCTTCCAGAGAGAGCAGGTTTCTCGAATATGTACTTGATTGGATCCATCTTTGAAATCAATAAGGTAGTATGAGCCAACATATACTGTCTTAGTCGGCGAGCAGCCCATGCCAAAGCGCAACAAGTTTTCTCGAGCAGTGAGTATCTTGTTTCACAGTCAGTAAACTTTTTGCTAAGGTAGTATATTGCCTGCTCTTTTCGACCAGACTCGTCATGTTGCCCCAACACACACCCCATTGAGTTGTCTAACACTGTTAAGTACATAATCAAGGGTCTTCCATCAACTGGTGGCATCAAAATTGGAGGTTCTAGCAGATATCTCTTGATTTCATCAAAGGCAGTCTGGCACTCATCATTCCATTCCATCACCTGATCTTTCTTCATCAACTTGAAGATTGGCTCACAGATGGCAGTTAATTGGGAAATAAATCTTGCAATGTAATTCAATCATCCCAAGAAACCTCTAACCTCCTTCTCAGTACGGGGAGCTGGCATCTCTCGTATAGCTTTCACCTTTGCAGGATCCACTTCAATACCTTTTCCACTGACAATAAAACCCAGGAGTTTACCAGATCTAACTCCAAAAGTACACTTGTTTGGGTTCAATCTCAACTTGTATTTTTTCAACCTTTCAAACAATTTGTGTAGATGATCAAGATGTTGCTCTTCATTCTGGGATCTGGCTATCATATCATCCACATATACCTCTATCTCATGATGAATCATATCATGAAACAAAGCCACCATAGCACGCTGATATGTTGCCCCTGCATTCTTCAAACCAAATGGCATCACCTTATAGCAAAAGGTGCCCCACTGTGTAACAAATGTTGTCTTCTCCATGTCTTCAGGAGCCATCTTGATTTGATTGTAACCAGAGAAACCATCCATAAAAGAGAATACCTTATGCTGAGCAGTGTTGTCTACCAGAACATCAATATGAGGAAGTGGAAAATCATCTTTGGGGCTGGCCTTGTTCAAATCCCTGTAGTCAACACACATACGTACCTTACCATCTTTCTTAGGAACTGGTACCACATTTGCAACCCACTGAGGATAAGAAGTCACAGCTAAGAACCCTGCATCAAACTGTTTCATTACCTCTGCTTTGATCTTTTCTAACATTTCAGGACGCATACGACGAACCTTCTGCTTCTTTGGACGACAATCTTCTTTTACTGGTAAACGGTGAACCACAATGTTTGTATCCAACCCTGGCATATCTTCATAAGACCAAGCAAAGATCTCCACATAGTCATGTAACATCTGAATCAATCTGCTCTTGACACTATCCTCTAATTCAGCCCCTATCTTGACTTCTTTCCTGTTTTCTTCAATTCCCAAATTCACAACTTCGACTGGCTCTTCATGTGGCTGTATGGATTTCTCTTCTTGTTGTAACAACCTAGCAAGCTCTACAGGTACTTCACAATCGTCCTCATTTCCGTCTTCAGCTTGATAGATCGGATTCTCGAAATTATAATTGGCAATAGTAGAACTGTTATCAACAGGATCCAGAGTGGATGAGGATCTGCATTTTAGTGATGTGGGTGTGTGTAAGAACACATAGCTGATAAAACAAAAAATAAAAGAAAAGAAAGACAAGGAACACAATATTTACGAAAACGAAACGTCCACTGATTTTTATTGAATGAAGTATGCAAATGAAATGACATCCCGTAACAAGCACACCATTGTGCCCCGGGCAAGGCACAAGGCTTAAGAGTTCAATTGTTCAAGAAATTACAAACTTAAAAAACAACAACACAGTAATAGTATTTACTTCTGACTAAAGGAGATAGGGATAACATCTTCAGCTTTCCAATTATTGAGTCCAGTACCCACAGTAGGAAAAATCCAAGCATCCAAGTTGTAGTCTTCATCATAGTCACCCACGACATTGATCTGGTCTTTCATAACCCCTTGATTGGTGATACGAACAGCACGAGCACGACGAACAGCCTTCTGGGACTCTGCAGTGAAACCCAAACCAAATTTGTCAGACTTGTATGGGATATCAGGAAGCTGACCCCAAATAGTACAACCACCTTCATCTACCACAACTTTAGCATCTTTAAGGGAGGCCATTGTTGGAGGTATTCTGGTGACCACAGGAACTTTCTTGACAACTGGAGGAGCTTCATAATCATTAACAATCTGAGGAACCACTTCAAATGTCTGACACGGAGTTTCAACATATTCACCTTCCACTTCCAAATACTTAAAGGTGTTTACATGGCTAACAAAATATTCTTCCTCTCCATAGACAGTAACAACTTTTCCTTCCACCGGATACCTCAGCTTCTAATGTAATGTAGAAGTTACAGCACCTGCCCCATGGATCCAGGGACGACCAAGCAGACAAGAGTATGAAGGACGAATATCCATCACATAAAATGTAGCATTAAAAATCTGAGAACCAACTTTGATGGGCAGGTCAATTTCTCCATGCACCACTCTTCTCGAACCATCAAAAGCCTTCACCACTATATTACTGGGCTTCAACATAGCATCTTCGGGACTCAGCTTATTCAGGACTTCCTTGGGCAACACATTCAGAGAGGAACCATTGTCTATCAATACATGTGACAGGGTAGTGCCCCTGCATTTAATTGAGATATGCAGAGCCCTGTTATGATCCCTCTTGGCAGGGGTCAAATCAGCATCAGAAAACCCTAACCCATTATCATAGGTCAGGTGGGCAACACAATTCTCAAACTGGTCAACAGAAATTGCATTGGGTACATGAGCAGTCTTCAGAAACTTAATCAAGGCCTTGGCATGAGCCTCAGAACACAGCAACAAGGACAACATAGAAATCTTTGAGGGAGTATGCCCCAACTGATCAACAATGTCATAATCACTCTTGCGAATGATTTTCAATACTTCTTCCATCTGCTTAGAGAGATCATTAGCAGCTGGCACATCAGTAGGTATAGGTTCAATAACAGGACCTTTGCCCCGAGCATCAGTGGTGGAAGTAGCAGCAGGAGTAACTGCATTCTTGGAAGTAACTGGAGGAGAGAAGACTCTTCCACTTCGTGTGATCTTACTAGACCCAGCAATATTATCAACATCAACAGGCACATCAGCTAAGGGTTCTTGCTTAACACCATGGACATAAACATCAGACCCATAATGCCAAGGCACAACTTTATTAGACGTATACGGAATAAGACCAGGAGTGGTAATGACCATAGGAGCCACTCTAGCTTCAGCAACAATCTTCACAGGGCCTTCAGCAGTAATCCTAATTGGACCCTTATGAGTGATTTTAACAGGTCCTTTGGAAGTGACCCTTACCGGCACTTTATCGACCATGTCAACCTCTCCAGTCTTCCTACCATGAGTAATATGATCCACCATACTCTCTACAGACGATGGAGTCCTCTCAAACACTATAGTATACTTATCCATGAGACGTTGAATTCCATCTCTCAATCTCCAGCAACTATCCGGCTTATAGGTACAGTACAGACAATCTTCACGACAACCTGGAAATAACCCAGCTTGTACTAACTTCTTCTTGATAACAGACAGTGGTGTGGTCAACTCTGCAACTGAATAGATATGTAAATCTTCATCAATGGCATTGACAGTCTTCTCGTGATTTGGCATGGGAGCAGTAATCACATTTGGAGTACCCGGAGGGTCAAACTCAATCTCTCCAGCCTCAATCATATCTTGAATTTTGTTCTTCAAGACCCAGCAACTATTAGTATCATGTCCCTGACAGTTTGAATGATATGCACATCGTGCATTGGGATTGTACCTGGGAGAGGTAACATTGGGATTCTGAGGAGCCTCTTTCAGAGTAATAAGTTCAGCCTTCAACAAGTGTTGCAATGCCTGAGCCATTGACATGTTGATCTTTGTGAACTGCCTTCTAGCCCTCTGTTGGTTGCCTTGTGGCTGCTCTGGTGTTGTAGGAGTTGGATTTGAAATATGGACTGCACTCACAGACTGATGCCTCATATTACGATCAGGTTGACCATAAACAGCATTGGATTCTTTCTTCCCAGTGGGAGGCTTCTTTGCAGATCCTGATGAAGAAGTACCCACTTGGATCTTGCCACTCTTTATACCATTTTCCACGCGCTCTCCTGTCATTATCAACTCAGTGAAGCCAGATGACGAGCTTCCAATGAGATGACTGTAAAAAGGACCATTCAGCGTACACATGAACATATCAACCAATTCCCTGTCAGTTAAAGGGGGTTGTACTCTTCCAGCTAAGTCTCTCCACTTCTGAGCATACTCCTTGAAACTTTCTTTGGCACCCATAGACATGCTTTGCAGCTGCATGCGAGTGGGAGCTAAATCAGCATTGTATTGATACTGCTTATAGAAAGCCTCAGCAAGATCATTCCAATCCCTGATGTTGACACTCTCCAACTGATAGTACCACTCCAATTGAGCTCCAGATAAGCTCTCTTGGAAAAAATGGATCCACAACTTCTTATCAGCAGTGTGAGGTTGAATTCTTCTGACATAAGACCTCAGATGCATCTTGGGACAAGAGACCCCATCATAAACAACAAAGGTAGGAACCTTGAAACCAATGGGTATGACTACCCCAGATATCAGACTCAAATCTTCAAAATCCAGCCCAGAAGACTTCTGCAACTCCATAGCATCCATTCTATCCACCAGCATCTTGAATTTGTCTTCATTAGGCTCATGGTAGTAATTAGCCTCAGAATCAGAGTCCCCCATAGTGTTGTGGAGACTGCCTCCCTCTTTTTCAGACTCTTCAGATTCATAATCTTCAACTGGTTCTTTGGTCTTGGCAAGACCTTTGAACCTTCTTCCCATGTTGATCAGGCCACCTGACCTTCTAGTCTTCTTAGTCTTCTTGGCCAGCAGCGTCTTCAATTCATCCTACCCCTTGGTCAGGTTCAGGATCAGCTCTTGGAACTGTGCATTTTGTGCCTGGAGATCCTTAACTGTTTGTTCAAGAGCCATTGCTGAAATAAACAGCGAGAAGATGAGAAACCTGTGCACAATTATAAACCTGTGATGCAATGAGATGATATGTGAATGCATATGCAATGTTTTCAAGGACCGCAGGATTTAAATTTGCTTAAACAAACACGAAGGTAAACTTTTATTAGTAATAAATTTGTTTTGCCTCTTGGGATTACAGAAATGAAATGAAATAAATACAAAAGATGGGGTTTTAAGTCTCCCATGGACATTTCCTCTTTGTGTTGAGGTATGAGTTGAGATTCCGTTCCTCGTGAAGTTGCTTTGTTAGTTCCAGGATTCTTTCTTGGCTTGCTTTGTAATGAGCCTCGAAAGTATCCCTTTGCTCCTTCAACTGGATCCAGGATCTCTGTAAGTCTTCCATGTCAGTAGGCATGTCTGTGTGAAGGATGGTGTAAGCAGTATCTCCTTCAGCAACAGGTTCCATGGTAACTGGCAGGATAGCAGGATATGGCATCATGAGAGTCTGAGCACGAGATCGCACCCATCTGATATAAGCCTCCATAGGAATAGTGTACTTAGGCTCCAGAGTCTTGCTGTCAACCTTGTTCACTTTTCCCCAGGCTCGTATGAATCTCTGACGGTAACCTTGAAGATCATTGTCGTAGTCAAACACAATGCCCTGAATCAACATGTCATGTGGACCATCACTCCGAGCGTAACCAAACTGTCGTAAAGCTAGAGAGGGGTTGTAGGTGATGCCTCCTCTTATGCCTAGAAATGGCACATTAGGAAACTCCCCACAACGGTCAATGATAGTGACATTCTCCATAGATCTGGAGCACCAATGGATATCTGAATGCGAGAGTGACATGATCCTCTTGGACCACCTGAACCCTTGCTCATTCTTCATTACTGAGCGAGGAAGGTGAGAAATAAACCACCTAGAAAGCAAAGGTATGCAGCACATCAGAGTTCCTCTTGCCCTTGTAGTACGAGTATGAAGAGAATGCAGGATGTCTCCAAGTAAAGTAGGTACTGGATTGTGACTCAGAAATATGTTGATGGCATGAACGTCTATGAACTGATCTGGATTGGGGAACAACACTAAGCCATAAATCAGCAAGGCTAAGATCTCCTCAAAAGCATCATAACTCATAGCCTTCAAGAACACTTGAGCCTTCTCTATCAACACCTTAGCAATAATACCCTTAACTCCGCTTCTTGTTTCTAGAACAATGTCTAACTTCTTCAGATGTAGAGCTGCAGCAATAACCTCTGGTTTAAGCTCTTTTTCCAAACCTGTGAAGGGTCTTTGATCAAGAACAGGTATACCCAGAAGTTTAGAGAACTCTTCCATTGTAGGAACCAGCTGATAGTCGGGGAATGTGAAGCAATGGTGCTTAGGGTCAAAGAACTGAAACAGAACACTCATCATGTCTTCATTGAACCCTGAAGTGACTAGATCTAGCTGGTGACCATGTCTCTTGATGAACTGGGAGTTTTCAGAAACTTGAGAAACCAATTCCTTAAGCTTAGGAGGTATGCCTACAAAGTTGATCCTGATAGTGTTTCTACGAGCAGAAGCCATGACCTGCAACAAAGAACAAAGATAAATCCTTTGGTCCTTGAAATGGTTAGTGAAAATGCTATGCTTATGATGCATGATGATGTTATGTTCAATCACAAACATGTGGCACACACAAACAAGTCACACAATAGCCCTAGGTTTAAAGGCTTGCACGAGGTTTTAAAGGTAAGTACCCTCCCCTGAAATTTAGTCGGTTCATCCTGTCCTACAAAAGTAACCAGGTTCTAAGGGATCTCAATATCATTGATCCTTCACAAGGGTGGTTGTTCAGTAGGCAACTTACTTGCCAACCAAAACCCTCCAAGTTTAGAATCTCAATGAGCGTAGCATCGAGTATCAACCAACTTCATTCTGCACCAAAGCCGGTTATCTCACTACTTTTCTAAAGGCCAAGATGGGATAACTAGGGTTCTAAAAGTTAGTTAGTGCATTGACAACATATGGCAGCCTCATATTATCCTCAACTTGACTTAAGGAACATAAGCACCAACCAAGAAGTCACACTAACTATGGCCACCAGATCAACCATATCGGTATACGCCGTACAGTTTCCTTGGTCTATTGCCATTTACCTAAGGTACACTAGATCCGGGTTAGGATCTTTCACACATAAGAGCACCCAACAAGTAAAGTAAAGCACACAAAGCAAACAAGTTTAAAGTGATCTAATTCCTAAGGGTACCCCTCTTTAATTGTTATCCCCAGCAGAGTCGCCAATTCTGTAACACGGTGGGAGAACTGACTTTAGTTATGTTGCGGATAGCAAGAGTCGCCACCGACTTTTATTTTATCCAAAGGAAAGGCATAAAAGAACAGGAAAGACCTTTTAAAAGATTTTTGGGTCCGGGGGGTAAGTTATGTAAAGGGAAGGTGTTAGTACCCTTTACATCCATGGTTATCCATGGGCTCTTAGTTACTTAGCTCACTTTGAATTGTTTTTGAAATGTGAAGTGTGTGAATAGAAATTTTCATAAGAGTTTGATAATGATCCATGTACGGATGCGTAAAAAACCTTTGTTTGAAAAAATTTGTTTGAAAGAGTGAAGTGTTTGAAAAGTTTTGAAGAGTGAGCAAGTAACTATGAGGAACCTACCCTAAGTTTAAGTCTTTTCTGTTCTTGGATCCTTTAAGTGGTAAGACTATCCCTATTATTAAGGAATAGGTAGTCATTACCTTGGATGTGAGGGACAAGTAAGGGTCATCTGTTTAATGTAGGCAACTGTGGGGTGTATTAAGCAATTTTGGCGGGACTATCATCTTTATTCGAAAGGGACAAGATCATTACGAAGGCAACATTCGAAGGGACTTGATCTTTTATTTGTTAAGGGACTAGATGACTTTATTTTGAGGGACTTTTGCTTTATACACCCTACTTGACCTTTTTGATTAGGCAACATGAGAGGTATCCCTAAGGAAGTGAGATGGCGATCAAAGATCGACTTACGTGTGTGTGAGTGTTCAATTTAATATTTATCTTTTGAATCAAGTGATCTAAATTAATTTTAAATAAACATACATGTTACACTCCCTATTTACTAACCATAGCATAAAATAAATAATAAACATTATAAAATATTACATCCAGGAGCAATTACATAATAATGATAAAAGCAATTTAAATAAATAAGCAAAATAGTAAATAATAATAATAAAAATTGGGTTAGTGAAAATAATAATAAAAAATAATACTAAATTAAATGGGGTTAGTAATAATCATATATTAATAATAATAATAATGAGATAAAAAAAATTCAATTCTATAAACAATTATCATTTAATATTAAAATATAAACAATTATTATAAAAAATTTTAAGTTATGTATAAATTAATTATGAACATAATATAAAAACAAATTATAATTACAAAAATTAAATTAGCAATTTTTACATATTTTTAAACATATAATAAAATTATTTACATGCAGAATTAAATTATAAACAATTATAGAATATTTACATATTATAAAAAATAAATTAAGCATTTTAATTTTTAAACATATTTATGTACAAAAATTTAAATTATAAGCAATTTATACATAAAAATTGGATTAAGAATTTTAATTACATTATAAATATAATATATATAAATAATAATATTAAACAAAAATAGAAGAAGGAAAAATTGGGGTTTTGAAAATTATTAAGGTTTAATAAGAATTAGGGTTTTATATACAAAATATTAGGTTTTTTTTTAATTTAATATATAATATTAATTCTATTATAAAAATAAGCTATAATAATATGGACATATAAATAAAATAGAATATTAATTTCAAACATATACAATTTTATTCTATTTATATTATCTTTATTAATATTTAATTAAAATTAAAGAAAATACAAAGAATTAGAAAACAATTAGGTTAAGAAAAAAAATAAAAAAATGGTAAAAACTCACCTACTGGAGCCTGGGGTCGAACCCAGGTCTCCCAGCCTTCATCACCCACCACCAACCAGCTGAGCTGCGTGTGCAGCGTGTCTTTGGAATGAGCAATGATAATAATATAATAAACCTGTTGAGCAAATGAATTTTAAGCAAAAAATGTATAACCAAGGGATCGAACCCTGGTTCTTAACTTCATCACCTGTGTGCAAAACCAACTGAGCTACGCGCTCGTTGGTGACATATAACAGAACCAATACATAATAAAATAAGCCTGTTATTTGAATTTGATTTTCGCGCGCCTGAGTTCTTCTTCTACCTCCAGACTTGCGCAATTTGCTGCGAATCTTCCCACGAACTTTCCTGCGAATTTTCATTCATAGGAAAACCTGCGAATTTCAAAACACACACAAACAGTACAGTTTTATCAAATTAAAAACATCTTTGAACTCCTTGTGACCTGTACAATCCAATTATACCAACAAAATTCATTTATGTTGTCTAAATCAAAGAACCCTAATTTGGAGCTTTAAACCCTAACATGGCATCTCACGGGTTATTCACGGTTTCTTCAATTTCTTTGCCCAGAAACGTTCTATACAACACCACAAACATGATTAGACAAACAAAATTCATCAAAATGCATTGAATAATTGAAATCGAAAAATAATAATTCATGATCAAGAAAGCTTCGGGATATGCTATATGAGTGGTTTTGGATGCAAATAAGTATTGGTTTCGACTCAATGAAGCTTAGTGATCATGGCTATGTCCTCAAAATACCTTCAAATGCTTTGTAGGATTGAAACCGAATTTGACTTTTGTGAGGTTTTTTTGAAATATGAAACTTACACTTGGGGCTGGTAATTCGTGAATAGTGAGTAGGGTTATGTAATGTACTTATAGAGCAATGAATTAGGTCAGAAAAGATTGATCATTGTGTGAAGAATTTGATCCAAAAAGATTCAAAAAGATAGGCTTTGAAATTCAAATATTTTTGCATCACCACTTTCTATTTCAAGCCAATCAATATTATCTTTGTATCAATTTGATCCATGCTGAATTCATGACCTTCTAGAATCAATAATAAATTTAAATCTTCATGTTTAATATTTTATTTAAATTTAAAATGATTTTTAGTATAAAAAATCATAATAAATTAATTAAATAAAATAAAAATTATGAAAATATCAAAGAATTTTCGTGCATGATGTCATGGATTACTTTGGGTCATTAAAAGTTCAGCCCACTTAGCAAAATTTGGTTTTAAACCTCCATTTGCTTCATAAACTTCCCTAAAATTTCCCAACTTTGCAAGGGCACACATCCTTCAATTTTAATGCTATGAGGGTGTTATTGGACATTTTGGAAAGCTTGAAGAGTCCTCTAACCAACCCCACTGGTTTCATGTCCATATCATTTACCATTCTCAAGTTATGCCCTTTTGAAGTTGTTGACTTTTTGTTGACTTTTAAAAGGACCTATAATGTCTTAGCTCATACCTTCCAAATGAAGCATTTTTGGGATTGGCTTGTGAGACACAAAGTTGTAGAGAATTAAATTTCCTTCAAAATGAGCTTTGTATGGAGACTTGGTGATGAAGCATGTGAAAGTTATGGCTGGTCAAAGTTCAGTTGACTTTTATTGAAGAAACCCTAATTTAGAAACTCCTGATTCTTGATGATCTGAAATCTCCTTGATGAATAATGATCAACCCTTGATCAAATGATGAATTTTACTTCATATACTTGATGTTGGCAAAAAATCATGACGTTTGACTTTGGTTTGACCACAGTTGACCTCAGTTTGACTTTTTAACTGCTTTGACTGATTTTGACTTATCTGATCATCTGACTGAGCAAACTTTTGAGAAAAGTCTTGAAACTTGTCATGGGGGTTCTCACACACATATAAGTTGTTATGAAGCTCACTTGAAGTCTTGGAAGTTCATTTAGCCTGATTAAAGTCAAAACCCTAGCTTTGGATGCACTGCTTAGGAGGTGCATTGTCTGAGGGAATTGTCAACTCTTCTGACTATTTATGAACTTTGTGAACCATCATAAAATGTCTGGTGAACCTTGTGAACCTCATGGAAGGTCTTGTGAACCTTGTGAACCTCATAAAGTGTTTTGTAGACTTCATGAACCTCATGAAAGGTCTTGTAAGCATTGTGAATCTTGTGAACCTCATAAAGTGACTTGTAGACTTTATGAACTTCATGAAAAGTTCTTGTGAACTTTGTGAACCTTCTTAGCACACAAAGTCTTGTATTGTGAGGGCAAATTTTGGGGTGCAACACCTCCTTCACTCCGACCCCTTTGTTGGACGGAGATGGGAAGGTCATTGTTGATCAGGACGGGGGGGAAGCTGTGGAGCGTCCTTTGATCAACGTTATCGAGCTGCTGGCTTGTCGGAATGGGCAGGAAGTGTCCGATGTTTTTGGTATCCGTTTTATTTGCGCTCGTTAAATCCTTGGTTTAATTTTGTTGATTGTGACTAATTTGATCCTTTTATTTTTTCAGGTTCCCTGACGAATCCTTTGGATAAAATTCAAGAGTGTTTGGTCCAGCAGCAGAGGAAACGATCAAGGGTCGTGCAGACCAAGCTGACCGAGACGAGTGGCTCGGGGTCGGGCCCTTTGGTCCAGGGTTCGCCGAGCGCATCGACTGGCTCCTTAATGAAGAAACACAAATCAGCAGCCACTGTAAATTTAACGGCCAGCGCTCCTCCAAAGCCAAAGCACGGGATACCCCCATGTTTTGTGGTGCGCAATTTCTTTGAAGGGACCAGCATGGAGGTGGATCGTGCGGACTCTCTGTTCTTGGAGGGGATGGATCGTCCTGCTCGGCGACTATCTCTGGCTCAGGACGCGAGTGCAGTCATGCGGGTCCTGACAATGGCCTGGCAGACGGCCGAAGGGAGTCCTGGACTGGAGCGGGAGAACATCAAGCTTAAGGAGCAGCTGGATGCTTTTGAGGCTAAGCTGAAAGCGGCCACTGAGGAGGCTAAAACTGCTACCAAAGAGTCGACCGAACGAGCTGCCGTCATTGCCAAACTGGAGGTCGACAAGAAGAGGGTGCTTGAGCAAAACAAGAAACTGAAGGACGCCTTTTGCCCCAAGGAGCACGAAGATGAGGAGACTAAAAATTTGGTGACGAGGGCTCAGTTTCTTGCTCGGATCGACCAAGACATGGAAGATCTGAACGCATCAACTGAGCTTAGCTTCCAGAATGCGGTGGACCAGATGAAAGCTCTCCACCCTGACATGGCCTTGGACGTTGGTCGCATGAGCTACCTGTACAAGGTCGTGGATGGTCGGATCGTGGTCCCCTCAGATTTGGTGGTGGACGACTCTCAGCCGGGGTCGATTGATCAGCTTGGTCAACCTGAAGCGCAGCTGGGCCAGGAGGATGCTCGTGAAGATGAAGGCCTCCCGGAAGGCGAGGATAATTAATATATGGCCTGCGTGCCTTTGTAATTTATGATGTATTTTCTGTTTTGGGGGGCGTGGCTCCCCTTTATTTGTAACCCGAACAAGTCGGCCCTTTGGTGTCGCATTTTTTATTTTAATGTCATGTGTTCGACCTTGGTGATCGGTTTCATATTTTGTTTGCTTGTAACAATGCGTCCGTCGGAGGACATAGTTTACTTGTTATTTTTACTAAGTGTTTGGTGTGCGTCTTTGCATTAATTAGAAGTAATCGAATGGATACGGGGTGTGTGAGTGATCTGTTGGTTAGGGGGGACCAATCAGTATTTGAGAGTCTTACTCCCGATCGGTGCCCGGGCCAAGATAATGGCCCGGGCTCCGTGGCGTGAACATCCCATCGCGAGCTGGGGTTCTACCTGGTCGTGGTACTTAGGCGACGTCGGACTCGTTCGAGTATCCATTCGTGCGGCAAGCTTCTCTTTTGCTTGAAAGGAGATCTTGCTTGACTTTGTTATATTTGGGCTGTCGTGCTCGTACCTAGGCACGCAGTTTTCCGTCGGTCTCCCTTTCTCCTCGCTTGGAAGTTGAGTAAGGTGACTGATTTAGCTATAGTATTGTTTGAGTTTCTCGGTGTTCCAAGGCCGAGCGAGCTCTTCCCCGTGTAGATTTTCCAAATAATAAGCTCCGTTCTCGGTTTTTGCTCGAACACGATACGGGCCTTCCCAATTGGGCGTTAGTTTTCCCTCGCGGGGTCTCTGTGATTTCTTCTAAGGACAAGGCTGCCTACCTCAAACGTCCGCCTTATGACCTTAGAATCATACCGAGCGGCTATTTTCTGTTTGAGAGTGAATTCTCGAAGAGCGGCCTCCGATCGAACTTCTTCGACCATGTGGAGCTCGTCTCTTATAGCTTCAAAATTGGTATCTTGTTCCATGGGGGATTCCGTGCGCCTCGATCGGACGTGCATTTCTATAGGGATCACCGCTTCGGTCCCATATGCTAATCGAAATGGGGATTCTCCGGTTGTTGAGTGGGGTGTGGTCCTGTATGCCCATAGTACGCTATGTAGCTCCTCGACCCAGTGTTTCTTATGCTCGTCCAATCTTCGTTTCAAACCTCTTAGGATTACCCTGTTCGCAGCCTCTGCTTGCCCGTTAGTTTGGGGATGCTCGACTGAAGCGAAATGTTGCTTCGTTCCCATTGATGCAACGAATTCTTTGAAGTGTTTGTCTGTGAACTGAGTACCGTTGTCGGTCACGATGGCGAGGGGCACCCCGAATCGGGCAAGGATGTTTCTCTTGAAGAAACGTAGTATGTTGAGCGCCTTGATTTTGGCTAAGGCCTCAGCTTCTATCCACTTGGTAAAATAGTCGACACCTACAATTAAGTATTTATTCTGACCGGATCCGATGATGAATGGTCCCAATATATCCATTCCCCAACATGCGAACGTCCAAGGTGACGATAATGATTTTAACTCGGACGGAGGTGCTGCATGTACGTCTCTGTGTCGTTGGCATTTGTCGCACCTCTTTACGTGCTCTTTCGCATCGTGTTGAAGGGTGGGCCAATAGTATCCCGCCCGTAAGATTTTTCGAGCCAACGACCGTCCTCCAGGATGCTGCGCATTGATTCCTTCATGGACTTCCCTTAATACGTGCGGGACGTTTTCTTCCTCTACGCATCTGAGGAGGGGTGTAGAGAATCCTCGATGATACATACGTCCACCCACCAGAGAATATGAACATGCTCTTCGTCGTATAGTACTAGCTTCTTTTGGGTCGGTCGATAATTCTCCTTTAGTTAAATAGTTGAATATTGGGGTCATCCAGCAGCTCGTGTCGCCCACGACGTTAATGTCTACATGAGTCGATGATTGTCCGATACTTGGTCGGGGAAGCATTTTCTGTACGACGGGCTTGTTGTTTCCTTTCCTTTTAGTGCTTGCTAATTTGGACAGGATGTCTGCGCGGGTATTGTTCTCCCTTGGAATGTGTTTGACTTCCACGCTTTTGAACCGTTTTAGTTCGCCTTTTACGAGGGCCAAATATTCGGCCATGTTATCATTTTTGGCCTGAAAATCTCCTCGGACCTGGCTTGCGACCAACTGAGAATCCGTGCAGATCGTGATCTCTTCTGCTTCCAGATCGGTGGCGAGCCGTATGCCCGCCAGAAAAGCTTCGTACTCTGCTTGGTTATTAGAAGTGGGGAAATATAGTGTTAGGGACACTTCGATAACGTTCCCCTCTTTGTTTTCCAAGATAATTCCGGCTCCGCTCCCCGCCGGGCCAGATGCACCGTGCACGAAAATAACCCACCTGGATGAAAACTTTAGGGTCTTGCTCGGTGAAAGTAAGTTCAGCCACGAAGTCGGCCAGTGCTTGAGCTTTGAGAGCTTGTCTTCCTTCAAATTTGACGTCAAACTCGGATAGTTCTAAAGACCATTTTAACATTCGTCCGGCCATATCTGGTCGACCGAGCAACTGTCTGATGGGCTGATCGGTCCTTACGATGATGGTGTGAGCCAGAAAGTAATGGCGTAGCCTTCTAGCTGCGAGAAGGAGGGCTAAAGCAACCTTTTCTATCTGAAGGTATCGAATTTCTGGGCCGTGGAGTGCTTTACTTGTGAAATATACAGGTTTTTGTCCTTCGGGTAGGTCGCGCACGAGTGCTGCGCTTACTGCTTCGTTTGCGACCGCAAGGTAGAGATACAGTATCTCCCCTTCTTCTGGTCTGGATAAGACTGGGGGTTCACTTAGTGCCTTTTTTAGGTGGGATAGTGCTAGCTCGCACTCCACTGTCCACTCGAAAGTTGCCTCTTTGCGGAGGAGTTTGTAAAAAGGGAGAGCGTGTTGAGCGGATTTTGCCACGAATCGAGCGAGGGAGGTAATGACCCCGTTCAGTGATTGTATGGATTTTTTGGAAGTGGGAGTTGGGAGCTCCGTGAACGCCCGACACTTGTCGGGGTTGGCCTCGATGCCTCGTTCGGTTAAATAGAATCCGAGGAATTTTCCTGCTCGGACACCAAATGTGCATTTTTCAGGGTTGAAGCGCATTTTGCACTTTCGTGCTTGGTCGAACACTTTTCGTAAATGGGATGCGTGATCCGTTTCTTGTTGAGATTTGACGATCATGTCGTCCATGTATACTTCGAGCATGTCTCCGATTTCGGCTCAGAAAACCTTATTCATCATGCGCTGATATGTTGCGCCCGCGTTTTTTAGACCGAAGGGCATAACGTTGTAAAAGTAATTGCCCGATTCGGTCATGAAGGCTGTGTATTTTTTGTCAGACACGGCCATGGGTATTTGATTGTACCCTGAATATGCGTCCATGAAGGATAACAACTTATAACCGGACGAATTGTCGACCAATTTATCGATGTTCGGTAAAGGGTATGCATCTTTCGGGCATGCCCGATTGAGATCGGTATAATCAACGCACATCCTCCATTTTCCACTAGATTTTTTCACAAGTACAACATTTGAGAGCCAGGTCGTATACCTGGCCTCGGTTACAAATTTAGCCTCTAGGAGGTCTTTAACAGCAGATTCAGCAGCTTCGGTCTTCTCGGTCGACTATTTCCTCCTGCGTTGAGCGACCGCTTTGTGTGTTGGGTCGATAGAGAGGTGGTGGCAAGCTGTCTCGAGGTCGAGCCCTGGCATTTCTGCGGCGCTCCAGGCAAATAAATCTGCGTTCCCTTTGAGGCAAGCTTCCAACTGTCGCTTCACTAATTCAGGCATATGTGCTCCGATTTTAACACACCGGGCTGGGTCCTCTCCCAAAGGAATCAGTTCGAAGTCCCCATCCGGTATTGGTCGGGATAACGACTCTGTTGGCCTTTGGACGCCCTCGCCACTATCCGAAAATATGCAGTCTAGGTCGATCGAATCTACCTGAGGAAAGGCCCTGGGAATATCCGGCGAATTCGATGTCAGGGGACTTGGTTGGTATGATATCGAGCTGAGACCTTTTGATGCTGCTTCGAAACATCTGCGGGCAGCGTCGACGTCTCCGTGCAACATGGCGACTTTACCTGAAGTAGTGTAGTACTTCATCTTCAGGTGAACTGTGGACGGCACAGCGATCAGTTCGGCCAAAGTTGGTCGTCCTAGTATGCATTGGTACAGCGATGGGCAGTCTACGACTAGGAACTGGACTCTAACCGTCTTAGATGTCTCGCCCGCCCCGAAGGTAACAAATAGGTCGACATAGCCCCATGGTCGGGATACCGCTCCGTTGAAACCCTGCAGGTCTGATCCGACGTATGGAGTTAGGTGTGTCTCGTTTAGCTGAAGTGTCGAAAACAGCTGGGAGTACATGATGTCGCATGAACTACCTTGGTCCACCAGGATCCTCCTCACATCGAAGTTCTCCATGCGCGCTCGGATGAGCAGAGGAATGCTAGCGTTGGGCGCCCCTCCTAGGAGTTCCTCCCGATAGAATGCAAGGGGTATGGAGCCCTCTCTTGGTGGGTCCAGGGTGGCGTTTTGCGCGGGCCCTTTGGCAATTAACTGGTCGAATTTTCGTTTCACGGAACCGACCATGATTTTGTTGAAGCCTCCTCCCGATATGACCATTGCCGAAGGAAAAGCTTCCCATGGGCTATGGGAGGAGAGGTACCCCGAACTCTCGGTGTGATCTGGTAAAAATAAATCTTTCAGGAGATAAATGCTCAGAGCGACCTGCATGTTAGCATCCGCAGGGATGGGTACAGCTTCCTCGACTTTCTGGGCCTCTTGTGTATCCTGTCGAGGAGTGTCTCTGGACTTGGTGAACTGCTTCAGGTGCCCGTCTTTGATGAGGATTTCGATCGCGTCCTTGAGGTGGATGCAATCCTATGTGTTGTGTCCATGACTCTTGTGGAATCTGCAGTATTTCGTTTTATCTGTGCCGGGCTTGCTAGGTTGTTGCCTCGGAAAACGTACTCTTGCCTGTTTGAATTCCGAATTGGCGCACTCGGACAAAATTTTCTCCCTGGAGGCCAGGAGAGGTGTGTATTCGTGGAACCGACCGATAGGTCCCCGGTGCTCCCGCGGTTCACGGGAGCGATCATCCTTTCTTTTGTCTCCTCCCCGACGAGATGTCGAGGGTTCATCAACTCGGTGTGGTTTGGCGTCTTCACGGCGTCGGGCGTCTCTTACTGAACTGGCTGCCTGCTTTTCTTCGTATTGGATGTAAGCTTGGGCTTTTAGTAGGAACGCGTCGAGGGTGGCCGGGGTTTCAATGCCGACCGCCCGATGGAAGTCGGTTGAGGGGCGCAACCCTCGTTCCAGCAAGTATTTTTTCATGTCGTCGGTCGTGGACACTTGGACCGCTTCTTTATTGAACCTTTCGATGTAAGTTCGTAAAGGCTCGTCCCTCCCCTGGATTATTGCTTCGAGCGAAGCCTCTGTCTTTGGATGTCGTCTTGATGCGGTAAAGTGCCTGGAGAACGTGCGTCCAAGTTGTTTCCATGATGTGATGGATTCAGCCTCAAGGCTTTTGTACCATGTCATTGCTCCTTTCCTCAGCGTTGTAGGAAAGAGTCGACATTTAATTGCTCCTCGTACACCCCGATAGTCGAGCAGTGCATCGATATTCTCGATGTGCTCGTCTGGGTCGGTGGTCCCATCGTACGAACCTAACGGAGGGGGTTTCTCTAAGCCTCTTGGGAGCTTGGCCGCCATAATTTCAGACGATATGGGACCCCGAGTGTCCTCATCATCGCTGGAAATGAGCGATGAAGACCTGTGATCATGTTTCTTTGTTTTCCGAGGAGAGGCAGATCTTGATCTGCTCCTTCTTGATTTTCTTCTAGGAGAGGGTCGTGGGGAAGACTGACGAAAGCGTTTGTTGCCTGTTGATTCGTCGGTGTGTCCTCTCCTCTTCTTCCTCGTAGGAGACAGAGTATGCTCCCTTTAGGGTCTCGCGGGAGAATGAGGTCGACGAGAATTATCTTCAAGACGGGCGATCTTCTCGCCATGAGTGAGGAGCAACAAGTTTGTTTGATTTAGGATTTCGGCCAATGCGGCGAAATCTGACCCTGGAGGAGTCGAAGGAAAAAGAGTTTTCGGGAGACTTTCCAAAGGTTGGTCGCGGTCGGGTGAAGGTGATGCCGCCTTCCCGTCTGGACGGTCTTGCACCGTTTCGTCATGTAGAGGAGGTTGGATGTTGCTCTCACGTTGTGTGAGAATCATACCATCATTCGATCGATTTTCCTGGTTGTCCCGAGCAGCCATGGATCTTGTTAAAACTTTGGTTCTTTGAGGATCTTGAAAGAAGAACGGGGAAATCAGTTTCCCACAGACGGCGCCACCTGATCGTACCTGGAGATCAGGATCCGATGCGGCTGGCCTCGAGAGCGGATGGATATGGTCGTTGAGGAGAAAAAGGGGTTGTACCTGCAAGGCACTCCGATGCTAAAGTAAGTAACCGAGCGAGAGTGGGCAAGTACAAGTAACAAGGTCAGAGAAATTGAATACTTGACCCTCTCAAATGAGAAGGTTTATATAAGGGACCAGCTGGAAGATTATTAGTTCGTTCTGTGAGGCGCGGATCGAGGGATCCGTGAAGATAGGCAACGGTCAATACTAGCCGTTAGAGAACCTCATCGTGATCGGACTGTTTTGTGGTCGGCTGAGGACCACTTTTCATGATTGCGCTCGACGTCGAGCAGGTTTATTGGATCAGTCTTCTTGGCCCAATTGGAGGACTTGGGCCGGTCCAGAACAACTACCTATTCCTTAATAATAGGGATAGTCTTACCATTTAAAGGAAATTTAAGAACAGTAAAGATATAATCATAGGGTAGGTTTCTCTTAAGTACTTGCTCACTCCTTTAAAAACATTTCATAACACTTCACATTTTCAAACAAATTTTCAAAACAAAGTCTTTATATATATCCGTACATGGGTCATTATAAAGTACTTAAGAAAATTTCTAATCACACACTACACTTCTCAAAAACAGTTTAAAGTGAGCTAAGTAACTAAGAGCCCATGGATAACCATGGATGTAAAGGGTGCTAACACCTTCCCTTTACATAACCTACCCCCCGAACCCAAAAAAAAAAATCTTTTAAGGTCTTTCCTGTTCTTTTATGCCCTTTCCTTTGGATAAAATAAAAGTCGGTGGCGACTCTTGCTATCCGCAACATTTTAACTAAAGTCAGTTCTCCCACCGTGTTACAGAACTGGCGACTCTGCTGGGGATTTAATAAAAGAGGGGTACCCTTAGGAATTAGATCACTTTAAAATTATTTGCCTTGTTTGTTTTATACTTATCTTGTTGGGTGCTCTTATGTGTGAAAGATCCTAACCTGGATCTAGTGTACCTTAGGTAAATGGAAATAGACCAAGGAAACTGTACGATGTATACCGATATGGTTGATCTGGTGGCCATAGTTAGTGTGACTTCTTGGTTGGTGCTTATGTTCCTTAAGTCAAGTTCAGGATAATATGAAGCTGCCATATGTTGTCAATACACTAACTAACTTTTAGAACCCTAGTTATCCCATCTTGGCCTTTAGAAAAGTAGTGAGATAACCGGCTTTGGTGAAGACTGAAGTTGGTTGATACTTGTCGCTCCCAAAGATTTGCATCCCGGTACAAGTGCGAACGGTCGGCGAAAAGAGGAATGAGAACACACAGGAGTGAACTCAAAAGAAATAAATAGAGTCGCCAGCTAGGCATTTTTATCCCGGAGGAAAGGTAATGCTGCATAGACCTGGAAAAAGATGGATAAGACGGTTGCGAACCAGAGAGACTGAGAAAGGGGGTTGGTTACAACCTGGGAAGGTATTAGCACCCAGATTGTCCGCCGTACTCGACGGGATCCACGCTTAAAAGATTTGTGTTTTAAAGGGGTAGTGTCAGTGCAATCTGTGTATAAAGAGCTGGAAAAGAATGTACAGGTGTCAGTGTAAAGGAAGTGTGAAGTGTGATATATACAGTGTCAGTGTAGGAATAAAGATGAAATGCTCAAGATTATGAGGCTTAAAGAATGATGCTGGAAGGAGGGGGAATATACAGAGACTTTTGTTCGATAACTGTTAAGTTATGCCTATGTATCCTCTCGTGCAATGAGGAAGTCAGAACACCGTAGTTCGACCCAAAGAGACTGAAAGATGAATTGACTTGTGAACTGCTTACTTGTCTATGCTCAAGTGTATGACCTGTCTGGCTCAGGTGCAAACTGTCTTGCATTAGACGGAAGAAGCAAGTTCTCGCTTATGAGTGAAGATGATGAGGAAAGAATCCCGGAGGAGACGATTATTGTTTGTTTTTGAGTTTTCAGTCTTTTATTGCTTTTGAAAGTTTGTCATAAGTTAATGAGCTTAAGCCTAAACCAATGGATTTAGTAAACTCATCACATCTTCCCTCTGATTAGGGGTAATGAGAATACCTGAAGTGTGAAGTCAGCTTCTCACACTTAATTACCCTTGATGCAGGATTAAGATCATTAACCTACTTGTGATTATTTATATGTTTTTGGTGTTTTTGTTTAGTGTTGAGTAATGAGGTTAAGCCATAATCAAGGATTAAACAGACTCATTACACCATCCTAATAGAAGGATAATAGATGAGAATGTTTAAGCTGAGGAAGGCTCCTCAACTTAATCTATGATTAGGGATTAAACTCATGACAAAACAAAGCCTTTATTAGATGGATTTTAATTAGTGATAAGATGAAGAAGTGGATTTTATGATTTATAAGACAACTTGAGGAGGACTTGTCCATTAACACTAGGGTTAGTCCTTCTTAACCAATTAAGGAAGAATTAGAACCCTAATGCAAGGCCCAAGTTACAAGCTTGATGTCTTGGTGATTATTATGTGAATTGATTAGAGGATTTAAACACATTAAGGGTTTAACACTTAGGATTAAAGTTATACACTCCATCCTAATAGAAGGATGCAGGCATAAGCTTAATCACAAAGCCTTAAAGCCTTTAGGGTTTAGTCCCTGATTATGAGATGAGAAGAGAAGACTGTCGCTCCCGAAGATTTGCATCCCGGTACAAGCGCGAACTGTCGGCGAAAGGGAGAGTGAGAACACACAGCCGTGAACTCACTGGAGAATGAATAGAGTCGCCAGCTAGGCATTTTTATCCCGGAGGAAAGGCAATGCTGCATAGGCCTAGAAAGAGATGGATAAGACGGTTTGCGAACCAGAGAGACTGAGAAAGGGGGTTTGTTACAACCTGGGAAGGTATTAGCACCCAGATTGTCCGTCGTACTCGACGGGATCCACGCTTGAAAGATTTGTGTTTTAAAAGGGGTAGTGTCAGTGCAATTTGTGTGTAAAATAGCTGGAAAAGAATGTACAAGTGTCAGTGTAAAGAAATGTGATGTGTATAAATGTACAGTGTCAGTGTAAGAATAAGATGCTCAAGATCATGAGGCTTAAAGAATGAAACTGGAAGGAGGGGGAATATACAGAGACTTTTGTTCGATAACTGTTAAGTTATGCCTACGTATCCTCTCGTGCAATGAGGAAGTCAGAACACCGTAGTTCGACCCAAAGAGACTGAAAGGTGAATTGACTTGTGAACTGCTTACTTGTCTATGCTCAAGTGTATGACCTGTCTGGCTCAGGTGCAAACTGTCTTGCATTAGACGGAAGAAGCAAGTTCTCGTTTATGAGTGAAGGTGATGAGAAAAGAATCCCGAAGGAGACGATTATTGTTTGTTTTTGAGTTTTCAGTCTTTTATTGCTTTTGAAAGTTTGTCATAAGTTAATGAGCTTAAGCCTAAACCAATGGATTTAGTAAACTCATCACATTTTCCCTCTGTTTAGGGGTAATGAGAATACCTTAAGTGTAAAGTCAGATTCTCACACTTAATCACCTTTGGTGTAGGATTAAGATCATTAACCTACTTGTGATTATTTAGATGTTTTTGGTGTTTTTGTTTAGTGTTGAGTAATGAGGTTAAGCCATAATCAGGGATTTAACAGACTCATTACACCATCCTAATAGAAGGATAATAGATGAGAATGTTTAAGCTGAGGAAAGCTCCTCAACTTAATCCAGGATTAAGGATTAAACTCATGACAAAACAAGCCTTTATTAGATGGATTTTATTTAATGGTAAGATGATGAAGTGATTTTTTATGATTTGTAAGACAACTTGAGGGGGACTTGTCCATTAACACTAGGGTTAGTCCTTCTTAACCAATTAAGGAAGAATTAGAACCCTAATGCAAGGCCCAAGTTACAAGTGTGATGTCTTGATACTTATTAAGTGAATTGATTAAGAGAGTTAAACACATTAAGGGTTTAACACTTAGGATTAAAGTTATACACTCCATCCTAAGAGAAGGATGCAGGCATAAGCTCAATCACAAAGCCTTAAAGCCTTTAGGGTTTAGTCCCTGATTATGAGATGAGAAGAGAAGACTCAAAAGAGACACAAAGGTAAAACTATGAGGGGAGACTAATCAAAACCCTAATCATTTTCATGCTTGGTTGTTCCTAAGGTTTGTGAGGTTTACAAAAGAAGTCTTCAATGGAACCACCAGGAAGCAGATGAAAGGATCAAGAGAAGCAAAGTGACTTGCTTCATTCAAGAAGTCAAGTCACTTGAAGAAAGAAAGTGGGAGGAAGAAGAATGAGCAAGCTCAATCTCAAACACAAACAAAAATGCAGCAATGGATGCAAGAGAGATGAAAAGAAAAGTTATGAGAAGTGAAGGCAAATTCACTTCTCAAAGTCACTTACCACCTGAAAGGTTAGAAAAGGAATGCAATGCAATGCAAAATGAGATGAGATGACATGATGAGAAACAAAACCAAAAACATATACATGATGCTAATGATGCTATGAGATGCTACAAACATGAGGCAGCACATGGAGATGATCATACAAGTTCATGAATGCTAATGAAGCAAGTTAGGAACCATGAACATACATGAAAAGTTATGAAGTGCACATGGCATACAACATGGCAAATACATGATGCAATGATCAAACATGCTTTCAATATGTCTTATGATGTCAAATGAATCAAATGGATGCTTGAAATGTCATGGCAAGTCATGCTATGCAAGAGAATGCAAGATGGGTGCATATGGAAGCCCAAATTAGGGTTTATGAACAATACATCAAACAAAAACCAAAATCAGAAGCAAACCCTAAGATAAAAAATGGAAAATGCCACTCAAAGGACCCTTAATCCTATACTAAACCAATGCCCAAAGGAGAGGTCTCAATTCCTAACCACTTTCAAGTTATGATTTTTACAAGTTTTCTAGGGTTTTAGGGTTCCTAAACAAAAGAAATGTCAAACAAATTGAAAATGAAATATCAAATCATGGCCATTTAATCTTACAAACTACATGCTAAACACAATTCAATGCAAAAAGAATCAATGTCCAACTCTTCATGGATAGGCAGAAATGATTTTTTGAACTTTGGATCAAAATAATGCACAAAAATGATTTTAATTCAATGAGAAATTCTTAAAATGCATCAAGATCAAAAAATAAATTTGGTTTGAAGGTTGGACAATGTTTATAAATGTCTTAGAACATTTCATGAATTTTTTGGTGATTTTTAAATACCTAAAAGTATTTTTAATAAATTAATTTCCATTAATCAATTAAAAATAAACTTTTAAATATTTAAAAATACCTTTTTTAATGCTAAAAATGAAAATAAAAATATTTTTGTGTCTTAAAAATTAATAAAACTCTTGAGAAAAAGTTTCATAATTTTTAAAACAATTTTGCTATTTTAAATAAATTGTACAAAACAAATATGAAATAAATGAATTAAAAATAAAGAAAAAGGAAAGGTCAACAGAATGGAAGGCTGGGATTGATCCTGGGTTTGAAACTGCTGACCACGCGCGCTATCCAAGGGCTGTGGTTGGTTCTGATTAAATTAATTTAATTAAGATTAATTAAACTAAATAAAATGGATTAGGGCTAATTAAGTGAATCCAGGCCACACATGCGCGCGGGAGGTCAACGAAGTCCACTGATCCAACGTGCCAGATTCAAATGGAAATTAATGACAGGATTAGGGTTAATTAAACTCAGGTGACCGGAGGGGAGCTCCGGTCATCTTCCCCGGCGACCCCAAAACCCTAAAATACGATTCAGGCCACCATTCTTCAAATTAATGCCAGGGAAATGTTCCTCTACCCAAACCTTACTCGAATCAACTCTCAAAATGAATTTCTCATGCTTAAACTAAGGGAAACGAAGCCATGAAGTTTCACGGGCAAAATTTCAGAGCCCTGGTAAATCCTCATTTCTCACTCATTCTTAAATCTAAAACCATCCCCATGACCAGCAAAGCATACATAATCAATTTTTAACATAAAAATCAAGCTCTGAAAAGTTGTAAACCTGAAGCTACCTGAAGTGATGAACTGTGAATTTGAGCTCTCCTGACCTTGCTCTGGTGCAGAATGCCTTCTCTGGACCCCCTGAAGCCAATGGGATGTTCACAACCTCTTGCTAGTGGCTATTTTGGAAGCTTGAGTTCTGATATGGCAGGTTTGGCAGTTGTGATTAGTAGGGTTTCAGGCTGCATTCATGGTGGATTCTGGTTCTTTTTTATGTATTTGATTTGTTGGTGAAGAGAAATGGGATGTTTGATGGCTGGAAAATGAGATTCGAAGGGAGAAGAGTTTTGGACAGTTTTGTGATATGCTGAGTTCTGGCCAGCTTCAATGCTCAATGCTTAGCTATATCATCTCCAACTTGTGTGGATAGACTGTGAGGCAGGTCAGTAGGGTGGCTGGGCACTGTGCCAAGAGTATGGGAGCCTTTTGCAAAAAAGTCAAGTTTGTGTCCTTGAGAGTATGGGTCATGGCAGCAGCAGGTTCAAGTCATGTCTTGCTCCAGCTTGAGTTGAGGAGGGCCCTTGGATTGTTTGTAGCTGACTGCAACATGTGGATGACAAGCTATGCTAGCTTTTGCAACTTGACAACTTGTGTTTCCTCATGATTTTGTGCCATACACATGAAACATTGCTTGCTGAATTTTGTAGCATAACACTTCTTTTAGTCATGGCAATGTTTAAAAGTCAGCTAGAGACCACATAATTCCTTGGAGAATGGTTTTGCCAAGAATCCCCCTTTTGCACTCTTATGAAAAATGCTTTATGGAACTTTGAAAATCAAGGCAAGCCATCCAAAATTCCTTGGGCCAAATCTGTTTTTGGGGGGCATGTGTGATCATGCAATGCAGCTTTGAAGTCACTTTGAAGTTACTAGAATGCTTGGTTCATGAAATTGCAAGTTTTCTTTTTAGTGCATAACTTGAAAATTAGTGATTTTTGCCAACTTTAACACACCATAACTTTTGATCCAAGATGAATTAGATCATGTTCTTGTACTTTTTGAAAAGGGAAAGATCTAATCTACAACTTTCATGACCAAAGTTTTTTCATTTGAAGCATTTTTGGATCAAAAAGCAAGGCTTGAAAAATGGCATAAAATGACATATTCTTGAAAAGTCAACCATGCCCTAAAAAGTCAACTTTGCAAAAACTTGTAATTCTTGAATTTTGTGAACTTCAACCTTCTTCCATGATCAGATGAAGATCATATACACTCAAAATGATGAAGATCACCCCTTGGTTGGGTCATTGGGGGCCTCAGATGCCCTGATTTTGCACTGACTTGTCTGAAAAGTCAACTCTTGATCAGATGACTTCCCCATGGAATTTCTTCATGAAAATTGATATGCATACTCCCTATACCATATAGAGACCAATGGAAACAAGAATGACCAAAAAAATTGGAGTTATGGCCTCTGAAACCAAAACCCTAATTTTAGGTCAACTGTGCAGTCAAACCTGGCTCTGCATCCATACCAATCCCAGTCCTGGTGATTCCTTGGCATTCTTGACTTTGAAAGGATGTAATAAGATATAAGAACACACATGGACCCCTTTGAAGTGAATGGTAGCCTTTGGAGTGACTTAAGAAGCCCTTGGGTTGCTCAGATCACAAACCCTAGGTGCAGATGACTTAGAAACTATGCAGTGACTCAAAATTGAGATATGAGATGATATGATTGTGTTTATGCATATGAAATGATCACAAGCCATGGTGTGAATGGGTGAGGGAAAATTTGGGGTGTTTACAGCTGCCCCTATTCAAACATGAGTTAGCTGTGCAGGATGTAAGCAACGGCTTAGCAGGCAAACAAGATAACTTGTGGTTGAATACCAAAGACAGTCCAAAATTTGCACTCACAGAATGAAGAAGAAAAGGGATATAGATTGTAAAAGGGAATAAAGTACATTGTAAAGTGTGGGCGACGGAGGGCGACCGTCGAGCAGAGGACGACTGCTGGGTAAAGAGCAATGACGGGGACGGCCGACATGTTGGGGATAAAAGGTAAAGCCAAGACGGGGACAGCCAACTAGCTGGGAAAAGTAAGAAATTATGATGGGGACGGCCATCAAGGTAAAGCTGTAAAATTTTCTGGGGATCAATGAAACATGACGGGGACGGCCATCAAGTTCATAAAGCAACGTAACCAACGATGGGGACGGCCATCGGGCTAAAGGAAAAGGAAAAGGGACCACGACGGGGACGGCCATCGGGTTAAAGAATAAATGAAATAAACAGATGATGGGGTACGGCCATCAAAGGTGAAGGACGATCACCTAGCAGGGGACGGCTGCTCTGTTGGGGAATAAAAGAATTATGATGGGGACGGCCATCAAAGGTGGAGGACGACCACCTGGCAGGGTACGGCTGCCGAAAATATCAACGATGGGGACGGCCATCGGATGAGCATGATGGAGGACGACCATCAAGAGGTAGAGGACGACCACCTAGCAGGGGACGGCTGCTCTCGGGGTTTATCATGACATAGGACGAATGCCAGATAACCAAAATCAACAATGGGGACGGCCATTGGATAAAAATGATGAAGGGCGATCATCAACGGGTGGAGGACGACCACCTAGCAGGGGACGGCTGCTAAAATCAACGATGGGGACGGCCATCGGATGAGCATGATGGGGGACGACCATCAAGAGGTGGAGGACGACCACCTAGCAGGGTACGGCTGCTCTCAGGGTTCATCATAATACAGGACGAGTGTTAGATAAAAAGAAATTTGTTTTGTTGGCGATCTACTGGGGAGTAGTAAACACGGACGAGTGTTTATATCCAAGAAACAAAAGGTATAAGTGTTTAGATGCTGTGTATAGATTAAAGATGCGGACGAGCATCCCTAAGGCTACGATACGGACGAGTATCGGGTAGAAACAAATACTGACGCGTGTTCAAAGATGATGATACGGACGAGTATCAACTGTTTAACAGAGAACACGGACGAGTGTTGAATCTGGAGGGACTTATGGGGAATAGTAGACACAGGCGAGCATCTATATCCAAGAAGACAAAAGTGTTTGACACGGTGTATGGATTAAAGATGCGGACGAGCATCTTTAAGACTATGATACGGACGAGTATCATGTAGAAACAAACTTTAGACGCATGTTCTGAGATGATGGTACGGACGAGTACCAACTGGTTAACAAAGAACAAGGACTAGTGTCGAATCTGCGGGGATATAAATGGTATATACAAGATACGGACGAGTATCTGTATAGGTATGAGTAGTATGAGTATATATAGATGAGTGTTTATCTGCTGGGGGGGTGACACGGACGAGTGTCAAAACAAGTATATAAAAGTGTAGATGACTGTGCTGGGGATATGACACGGACGGGTGTCAAGGAATCGTATAGAGGTATATGTGAGTGCAAAGAGGATGTCTTTGGCTTTCTGCTGGGGTATGACACGGACGGGTGTTAGGACGTATCCGTAATACGGGTGATCTTGTTTGCAAAGAGTGTTCAGGTGACTTTACTGGGGAGTGATGACACGGACGGGCGTCAAAATGGGTATATATTGGTGTTTGTGGATTGTGAGGCAGCTGCTTTTGCTGGGGACTCTGGTGGGGATTTTTCTGTATGTTGATGAGCTGTCGATATTCACAAGTGTTGGTTTGAAACATGGCTTATGATTATGCTATATGTTGGATTTTTGCCGTAATGCTCCGTGTTAGACGGAATGCTACGCTTTGTGGGTGAATATGATGCGAATGCTATGATTGCAAAGATACCACACCGGGATCTGGGTCCCGTTGCTGCGAAGATCTTCGATCGATCCTGTTTGAAATGGACCTCCCAGCTGGGGGTGAGATCATTGGTAGATCTGATAAGATGATGTTTGCTTGGGGATACGGGTCACTGATAGACCTATCCTTATAAACGAGAGACCCAGCTGGGGTTTGTAGAAGCTTTCTTCACTCTGTTGTGATCTTCCATGCGCTGCTCTTCAGGATAGAGGCCGGAGATCTGCGGGGAGATAGCTTTCTGACTCTTATACTCGGCTGAGGGCGAGATGGTAACTCGGCTGGGGAGAAAAAGAGGAATCACTGAAAGACCTCCCTAGAAATTCTGTTACGGTAGCTTCTTGACTCAGCCGGGGATATGGGCATCTTCTGTGATACCTGGCAACTCTGATGGGGATAAGTAATAAATGGCCGGCTCAGCTGGAGAAGTCATGGAAGGCAACTCAGCTGGGGAGAGAGCACTTCGGGTGCTAAAATTGAGTGTTGATCTGCCAGCTTGCTGGGATGGAGCTTACATGCCCCAAGTTGCTTTCTGGATACCTGCAATCCTGAAAAAGAATAGAGAAACGCACAAGGTAATCCCGAGGTATCCCTTACTGGATTCCGTCATAGGAGTTTAGATACTTCTGAGAGTAAGCATATTCCCTGCAAGCACGTGTTTTTATTTTTTAGAGAAAAGCATCTGTACTTATGCAATCAGTTTTTTCTTTTTAAGACATCAGACATTTTTTGCAAATAAAATGTACAAAACGAGACATGACTGAAAATCTGATTTTATTAATTCATATGCCCTGAATTGGCGAGATACAGTCAAAGAAACAAATCTCCTGGAATGAGGAGATTGTTACAAATTGAGAAACAAAAGGCTGGCAGTGTTGATGACGCTTTGAGGAGCTTCCTCTTCACTATGACCCGTATGACTTTTGACGTTCTTCTCATCTTGCTTTTGAAGAATGTTGATTCTGATTGAAGCTTGATCCTTTCGAAGTTTACCCAGTTGTAAGCAATACAGACGAATTCAGAATGCAGTTGTTCGCTTATTCCCTTGTTTTGCATGGATCGCCCTTTCGGGTTTTCAATCCATCGGGATACCCATTTTTGCCTGAGCTGTCCAATGCGGCTTTTCAACTCAGCGGGTGTACATTTTTTTTTTATTTTCCCTTATTTTTGCCCGAGTCTTTTATTCTGTTTTTGACTCGCCGGGATGCCCTATTTTTGCCTGGACTTACATTCTGTTTTTGTGTCCAGCGGGTCATTTTACGCGAAGTATTTTTTAACTGCATCTGAATTCACAGGGGACGGGAAGTCTTCACCATCCATGGTGCTGAGCATCAGTGCTCCACCAGAGAAAACTTTCTTTACCACAAATGGTCCTTCATAGTTTGGGGTCCACTTGCCCCTGTGGTCTGTATGAGGAGGGAGGATTCTTTTCAGCACAAGATCTCCTACTTGGTACTCTCGGTGCCTGACTTTCTGATCAAAGGCTTTCTTCATTCTTTTCTGATACAACTGCCCATGACAGATTGCAGCACACCTCTTCTCTTCAATCAGACTCAGTTGTTCGAATCGGGCCCTAACCCATTCTGCTTCGTTCAGCTTAACATCCATCAGTACCCGGAGAGAGGGTAATTCAACTTCGACAGGTAGGACTGCTTCCATACCATACACAAGCTGATACGGTGTTGCCCCAGTGGATGTCCTGATTGACGTGCGGTACCCATGCAAGGCAAACGGTAGCATTTCATGCCAGTCTTTGTAAGTGACTACCATTTTCTGCACAATCTTCTTGATATTCTTATTTGCTGCCTCAACAGCGCCATTCATCTTTGGCCTGTAAGGAGAAGAATTGTGATGTTGAATCTTGAAGTCCCGGCACAGCTCTGCCATCATTTTGTTGTTTAGATTGGAACCATTGTCAGTAATGATTCGCTCGGGCACTCCGTATCGACAGATGATATCTCTTTTCAGAAATCTGGCTACCACTTGTCTTGTGACGTTTGCATATGAGGCTGCTTCAACCCACTTGGTGAAATAGTCAATGGCGACCAGGATGAATCTGTGGCCATTTGAAGCAGTTGGCTCGATCTTGCCAATCATATCAATGCCCCACATAGCAAAGGGCCAGGGTGAAGACATTATGTTCAAAGGATTGGGAGGCACATGCACCTTATCCGCATAAATCTGGCATTTGTGGCATTTCCTGGCATAAGCACAACAGTCTGCATCCATTGTGATCCAGTAATAGCCTGATCTCAACAATTTCTTGGCCATGGCATGCCCTCCTGCATGGGTACCAAAGGATCCCTCGTGCACTTCATGCATTAACAACTCCGCTTCTGTCTTATCAACACATCTGAGGAGTACCATATCAAAGTTCCTTTTGTATAAAGACCCATCAGCGTTCAGAAAGAAACTACCAGCAAGCCTTCTCAAAGTCTTCTTATCATTGGAAGATGCCCCAGGTGGGTATGTTTGATCCTCCAAGAAGCACTTAATGTCATGGAACCAAGGCTTATTATCTTTAACAACATCTGCTGCAAACACATATGCTGGTCTGTCAAGTCTGGACACTGAGATCTGAGGTACGAAGTTGGCAGCCTGAACTTTGATCATGGACGAAATGGTAGCCAGGGCATCTGCAAACTGATTCTCGTCCCGAGGGATATACTCAAGCTTGACTGTTGTAAAGAAAGTCAATAACCTCCTTGTATAATCCCTGTAAGGTATCAGATGATCCTGGTGGGTGTACCATTTGCCGTTGGTCTGATTGATTACCAGAGCTGAATCTCCGAATACGGTCAACGTCTTGATCCTGAGGTCAATGGCTTCCTCAAGACCCATAATGCAAGCTTCGTATTCAGCTTCGTTGTTAGTGCAGTTGAAAGTGAGTTTTGCCGAGAAAGGCATGTGAACTCCTTTAGGTGTAATGAGTACTGCACCAACACCACGACCATTCATATTAACAGCCCCATCAAACATCATAGTCCATTCTTCTTCCGGGTCAGGCCCTTCAGTGTGGACAGGCTCTTCATGATCTTTCGATTTTATGAACATGATGTCTTCATCAGGGAAGTCAAATCTCATAGGCTGGTAATCATCAATAGGTTGCTCAGCAAGATATTCAGACAATACACTGCCCTTGATGGCTTTCTGAGAGGTGTACTGGATGTCGTATTCTGTGAGAATCATCTGCCATCTTGCAACCCGCCCGGTAAGCGCTGGCTTCTCAAATATGTACTTGACTGGGTCCATTTTTGAGATCAATAAAGTGGTGTGGGTCAACATATACTGCCTCAGTCGGCGAGCAGCCCACGCTAAAGCACAGCAAGTTTTCTCGAGCAGTGAATAACGTTGTTCACAGTCGGTAAACTTTTTGCTTAGGTAGTATATTGCATACTCTTTTCGACCAGACTCGTCATGCTGGCCCAGCACACACCCCATTGACTCTTCTAATACTGTCAAGTACATGATCAGAGGTCTTCCTTCAACTGGAGGCATAAGGATTGGAGGTTCTTGTAAGTACTCCTTGATCTTGTCAAAAGCCCTTTGGCAGTCTTCATTCCACCTGACCGTCTGTTCTTTTCTTAACAGCTTGAACAAGGGTTCACAGGTAGCCGTAAGGTGAGATATGAACCGTGAGATGTAGTTCAATCGACCTAAGAACCCTCGAACTTCTTTCTCTGTCCTTGGTGCAGGCATCTCTTGAATAGCTTTGACTTTATCAGGGTCAACTTCAATCCCTTTCTCGCTTACAATAAAACCCAGCAGCTTACCAGATCGCACCCCGAACGTGCACTTGTTGGGGTTCAGTTTCAATTGGTACTTCCTCATACGCTTGAATAACTTGAGCAGATTTACCAGGTGATCTTCTTCAGTAAGGGACTTGGCAATCATATCATCCACATAACATTTTATCTCTTTATGAATCATATCGTGGAATAATGTCACCATAGCCCGTTGATAAGTGGCACCAGCATTCTTCAGTCCGAATGGCATTACCTTGTAGCAGAACGTGCCCCAGGGTGTGATGAATGTTGTCTTCTCCATGTCTTCAGGTGACATTTTAATCTGATTGTATCCTGAAAATCCGTCCATGAAGGAGAATACCGAGAACTGAGCCGTATTATCAACCAATACATCAATGTGAGGTAAAGGGAAATCATCCTTTGGGCTGGCTCTGTTCAGATCCCGGTAGTCAACACACATCCTTACTTTGCCGTCTTTCTTAGGCACAGGTACTATGTTAGCAACCCACGGCGGATAACTAGTTACAGCAAGGAACCCGGCGTCCCATTGCTTCTGTACCTCCTCCTTGATCTTCATAGCCATGTCTGGACGAGTACGGCGCAGCTTCTGTTTGACCGGTGGACATTCTTCTCTCAAAGGAAGCTTGTGCACAACAATGTCGGTGTCCAACCCTGGCATATCTTGATAAGACCAAGCAAACACGTCCACATACTCTTGAAGCAGGTCAATCAATTGTCTCTTCACTGAGTCTTGTAGGCAGGCCCCGATTTTAACTTCTTTCACGTCTTCATCTGTACCAAGATTAATCACTTCAACTTCCTCCAGGTGAGGAGTAATAACCTTCTCCTCTTGCCTTAACAACCTGGCTAGCTCTTCAGGAAGCTCATATTCTTCTTCAACCCCTTCATCAGCTTGATTGATTGGATTGTCAAAGTCATACGAAGTCATAGCCGTGTTGTTGTCAGTGCTGTCTGGAAGGCACACTCTGCAAGGGTTCAGTTGGTTCATTTTAGTGATTTGATTTTAATCTTGTTTTAGAAAAGTGAAATAAAGTTGTCATTTTGAAAACACTGCCATTTATTTTTTGTACAAAAAGAAAAATGGAAAAACAGTGAGCGGAAAAGAAAAAGACTCATTTGCAAAAAGATGTCTGATATTTCATTGATTAATCTTGTTGCACAAAAAGTACAGATGGCCCGATTACAAAATGAGTCTTGTCATCTTGGGCAAGATGCAAGACTTTGATGCATGCTGTAAAATACAGGAAATAATAATTACTCTGCATGAGTAACTCTTATAATTTCCTGGGAAGACCAGTTTGAGATACTGCTCCCCGGGATCTTTGGACGAATCCAGCTTTCCAGGTTACGCTCTTCTTCCAGCTCGTCTTCCAAGTTGTTGACAGCATCGGGGGTGAGCATCCCCCCACTAACAAAGTTGGGCTTCTTGGCAGCCTCTGTTTGATCTTGTTGAGTTGGTCTGTAACCCAACCCAAATCTATCCTCTTTCTTCTCCACCGATAGCAGTTTGCCCCAGCCTTGGGCGTTTCCTCCCTCAACAACCTTCCGGGCTTGTTGGTATGATGATATTGAAGTACCAGACACAGCAGATGTTTCATTGACATTTAAGGCTTCAAAACCCTGGCTCATTGTTTCATGGATCTCCCCATCCATCTCAATATACTTATAAGTAGCCAGGTGGCTGACAAAAATATCCTCTTCTCCACAGATTGTAACGATTTGACCCTCCCACTCATATTTTAACTTCTGGTGAAGGGTAGAGGTCACGGCGCCAGCGGCGTGAATCCATGGCCTACCCAATAGACAGCTGTAGGCAGGCTGTATATCCATCACGTAGAAGGTCGTTTTGAAGGTCTGCGGGCCAATCGTTATGGGCAACTCAATCTCTCCCAGAACCGATCTCTTTGAACCATCAAAGGCTCTCACCACCAGGTTGCTGGGTCTTAACGCCAACCCGTCATATTCTAGCTTCACCAGGGCCTTTTTAGGTAAGACATTGAGGGATGACCCCGTGTCTACCAGCACATGGGAAAGGACAGCACCTTTACATTCCATGGTTATGTGCAAGGCTTTGTTATGGTTGCGGCCTTCCGTAGTCAAATCCGTATTGGTGAACCCTAGTCCGTGACTAGCATTGACATTTCCAACTACAGCTTCCAGCTGATTGACAGTGATCTCTTCAGGCACGTAAGCTGCGTGCAAGACTTTGAGTAGTGCATTCCGATGGGCTTCGGAGCACATAAGCAATGATAGTATTGAGATCTTGGAAGGCGTCTGATGAAGCTGATCCACTACTTTATAATCACTCTTCTTGATGATTCGCATGAACTCATCAACCTCTTGATCAAAGGGTGTTCTCAAGGCTTCTTTAACAGTCTGCTCTTCCTGCACCAAGCTTTTTCCTTTTGCCTTGGCAGCAGCTTCTGCTTCGGCAGTGGGTCTCTGAATTTGTGGAGCGAAAAGACGTCCGCTTCGAGTGAAGCCTCCGCCTCCTCCCACATTGTCAATTTGTGGTGCAGGGATTGATGATTCAAAAGTGATTCTTTGTCCTTCACAGTACAGGTCAGAGTCGTAATGCCACGGGATGGCATTGCTGCTTTCATAAGGTACTGGTCCAGGCACCGTGATAGTGACTGGACTGATTGCAGCTGCGGAAGGAATTGTGATAGTCTGTGGATCGTAATAAATTGTAACTGGTGCTCTGATGGGAGCAGCACTTTCTGAATTGTAGGCAGAGTTATTTTCAGGATCATAAAATATCGTGACAGTTGAGACGTCTTCATGATTTATTGCTGATGTTGTAGGAGACATTGGTGGAAGGATGGATGTTGTTGTTGTAGGAGTTTCGAAATGGAGTGGTGCTGGAGTTGTAGAAGAAAAATTTGTTGATAACTGATCAGTTGAGACAATAGATGAAGTACTTGTTGATGAAGCCGAAGAATTGTCAGGAACAATGGTTGTTGCAGTTGTAGGAGGTTCTGGAGTTGTTGCTGATGAGATTGCTGGATTTGTAGGAAATGATGTGGTGATCTGAAGTTGGCCACTCTGAATGAGGCCATCTATGCCATTCCTCAGATTATCGCACCCATTGACTGAAATATTGCAGTAAGCACACCCTAACTCACACCCCGGGAACATTTGACATTCGAGGAGCTGAGCCTTAATTTCTACCAACGGTGTCCGGATCTGACCCACACTGGTTATTAAATAAGACGGCTTGTCTTCTTCAATAGCGTTAATTCTGGGACCACCGTGGTTCGGCATTGGGTTCTTATTGACATTGGGTGGTGGTGCGAAATTCAGAGCTTTTGAGTCCACCAGGTCTTGTACCTTCATGTGCAAAGCTCTGCACTTTTCTGTACTGTGGCCAGGTGCATTTGAATGGAAGGCACATCTGGCGTTGGAATCATAATTCCTGGGTAGACTATTGGGATCTGGGGGTGCCAACGTCCTTAGCTCGACTAGGTTGAGTTTCAGGAGTTGTGGCAGCAATGTAGCATATGGCATAGGGATCGGATCGATTACCCTGTTAGCTTGAGATGGCCTCTGTTGGAATGGCCTTGGCTGATTATTGTTGTTGGTGTTGTTGTTGTTGTAATTTCTCGGAGGATATTGATTCTGTTGATGGTACTGAGGTTGTTGATAGTTTTGCTGCGGAGGTTGATAAATTGGTTGAGGATGAGCTGGAGCGGGAATGGTGACTGCTGCCACTGATCTGTGAACATATTGGGGCCTGCCCCTGTTGGTGTGGATGGCATTGGTCTCGCCAGTTCTTCTTGGGCCTGCAAAAGGCTTCCTTGTACTACTGGACGAGCTGGCACCATTGTCAGAAATCTTTCCCATCTTCAATAGGCTCTCAATTCTCTCCCCAGCTATGACAACATCTGCAAAGCTAGTGGAAGAGAAAGCAGCCAGCCTGTCAATATATGTCCCCTGAAGGGTGTTCATAAACATATCTGCCATTTCCCTCTCAGACATAGGTGGTTGAACAGCAGCAGCCAATTGCCTCCATCTCTGGGCATATTCTCGGAAACTTTCCCTTGACGACTGTGACATTCCCATTAGGAGGGTCCTGTTGGGTGCCATATCTAAGTTGTACTGATACTGTCTGATAAAGGCCTCCGCCAGGTCCTTCCAGCATCTGATAGTTGCCCTTGTCAAGTGAGAGTACCATTCTCTTGACGCTCCAGTCAAGCTGTCTTCGAAATAGAACATCCAGAGCTTCTCATCCATAGTATAGGCCTTCATCCTTCCCAGAAATGATTGCAAATGAGTCCGGGGGCATGAAGTCCCGTTATATTTTTCAAAACAAGGAGGCTTGAACTTATGGGGGATCCTGACCCCGTCTACCAAGCCCATGTCCATGACATCGAAACCCAGAGAATTTTGAGATTCTAAGGACCTCAATTTCTCAGCTATCTCATCCAGCCTTCTATCATAAGCTTCTTCCCCAGCACCCATTACTGTGAATTGATCCTCCTGGGGGTCTTCTTGAAGTACCCTGGCTGCAGTGGCAGTTCCTTGAACATTTGCAGGAATATTGACCTCTAGATGGAGATGGGGGCCAAATACAGGGGGGTTAACATGAGGTTGGACCCTTTCATTGTTGCTGGTGCCGGCAGTCCCTATATGTGGATCTTCTTGATTTTGCCTTTCCACCATGGCCCTCAATCTTTCCTGGCTCTGAGCCATGTTGTTCATTACTTCCATAAACTGCGTCATTTGATTCCTCATTTCTAGCCTTTCATTGGCCATCTGGTTCCTTACCTCGGTAAGGTCCTGCTGCATCTGATCCATTTGAATGCCCGGAAGGTTGTTACGGGTCGGATAACGGTGCGGACGGTTGAGGGGAAATACTCGGCGCCGAGCAATAGTTCCTGAACATCACAACAGAGTTAGTGGCAATAAATCAAAAACCTACAAAACAAACAAAAGTGTTAGCATGCAATGCAGTTATGCTTATTTGTTCTCAAGGTATCCGGTTTGGCATTCAGTTTTGACCCTTCCAGACCCTTGAAGATGCTGTTGATGTTGCTTTTGAAGTGAAACTTGGATAGAGCAAACTAAAACATACATTACAAAAGCAAAATGGTACATAGTTTGTTTACAAATACAAGCCCTCTGAGGGGTCAAAATACATTACAGGAAAATAAAAGTACATGGAATGAAAGCAACAACAAACAAATGGTCAAACACCAAGACCAAACTCATCCTCACGAACTTCCTTGAGAAGTGCTTCGGTCACAGGATCAGCCGGACGCTCCGTGAGATTCCTGATGAGGAGATTCCGGGTCGTAACAGCTGCTGTTAGCTTCTTGTGCTGGCTTTGGTCTTTTGACCTCTTCACTCCAGCTTTGATCTTCAGCTCTGATATCTCCTTCTGGGCTGCTGCCAGGGCTTCTTGCTGTTCTTTTGCACTAGCTTCCAGTTGCTCTATCTTGTCTTGAACTCTCTTGTCCTCCAGAGTACGAGCCTCGGTGATCCTGACCCACCGGGCCTGACTCTCCTTCAGATACAAGTCTGTCCTTGCTCTCTGGAACTGGGCTTCCTTGCAATCATTCTTCAGAATTTGTTCTCCAGCTTTAGACTTTTTGATATAATCCCCAGACTTCTCAATTTTAGCCAGATGCTCCACTCTTAACTTCTCCAGCCTCTCAATCTCCATCCCGCTCTCACTCCTCTCCCGGAGGGTCTTCTGCAAAGCCTGGGTTAACTTCTCATTTCTTTCCTTCAAGCTCTCAAACTCTTCTAAACTGATAGTGGCAGGGGGTGGTGCTGAAGATGATTCAGGCATATCTTCTATGGTAAAGGGCATCCCAGAGAATTGAGCCCTGGCTCGGGACCATTCATAATATTGTGCTGATGCCACATTGCTGCACTTCCCCAAAATGGTTATTCCCTTGGTTTGAACATTATCCCAGGCCCAGGCTGCCTGCCTAACAATAGCCAGATTAGGCTTGTTCTCACAATAAAGGGTCTCAACCAAGTCCTGTGCCTTAGGAGAGTGGACCAGTGCATAGCCCAGTTGCCTTTTGAACAGCAGAGGGTTGTAATTAATACTACCCTTAACTCCTATTAGGGGCACATTGGGAAAATGCCCACAGCTGGTGATGATATCCCTGCCTTTGGTGCTTTGGGTGCACCATCTGATATCGGCTGAAGTTAGAGCAGTGAGTCTCTTAGCCCAGTTTCTCTGCTGATGAGGGTTCAAAAATGCATCTGTCCTGGGTAGATGCCTGAGGAGCCAAGTATGGAATAATGGAGCACAACACCTCACTAATCTTCCCCTCTGCTTTTCATTCCTCTGATGCACTGAATAGTAGAGATCCCCCAATAAAGTGGGCACTGGGTTCTTCAGGATGAAAAGATGGATTGCATTCTTGCTAATGAATCGAGGCTCATCTGCAAACAATACAATTCCATATATGCTCAGGGCCAATAAAGCACAGACAGCTTTCCACTCTCCTAGAGAAGCTTTCAGGGTAGCTTGAGAGATCAAGAAATCCAGATGAAAGCCAGGGATTCCAGCTTTAGAAGTCATATGTTGCTCAATCAGGACAGGTTCCAGATGCAAAGCCTTTGCTACTTCTCCATTACCAGGAAAGACCATCTCAGGGTTGAAAGGGATTCCACCCCTGATAGGTATACCAACCAATGATGAGTATTCTTCTAATAGAGGGCCTAGCTGAAAGTCCTGAAAAGTGAAGCATCTCAGTGGGGGATCATAAAATTGAAGGCAAGTGTGGATTTGGCTTCTCTGTGAAGGGTCCAAATCCATAACCATGTCGAGTATATCTCCAAAATGTTCCCTGAACAATGGTATGTGATCTGGAGTGATCAGGGTATGAATCCTCCTGATGTCAGATAGCTCTGGCTGGAAAAAGTGATAGGTGATGTTGCTCTTTTTAGGAGCCATGATGCTGAAGATGAGTAGAGACAGGTGCTGATGATAACACTGAAGAATGGGCCACTGATTGGCTGGTGCAGGTATCTGATAACTGAAGCAGATGCTGATGAAGATGGGTCAAAAACTGAAGATAGGGCCAAAACCAAACCAAAAGAATGAAGATGGATACCCTGAAACACAAATAAGCAAATGTCAATATGATGCAATGAGTATGTATGCAAATGATATGCAAGGGTCTGTGACTGAGCTGGATCTGATCAAGTGCCCTGATATAGGTCCAAATATGTCCAAGAAATCCAGATGGAGGTCTATAAATCCAGTAACCAAGGTGGGGGGCTCAAATAAAGAGCCACATGTCCAGGGTTTTAGAATCACAAGAACTGTTCCAACATGGAGTATTCTTAAACAAACAAAGTAGCAGGGTATTCTGAGGTCAAGGTACCTGCAAACCTATAAACAGCCCAACCCCCTCACAAGTGGTGTTCTAAAACAAGGATCCTCAGACTTGGATCAGTTATGAGAAGTGTAAACACTTCTAACCCGGAGGTACAGTGTTTACAATAACCATAAAAGTTCCTCCTTTAATTCACCTCAGTTTCTGAAGGTCAATACTAAAAGGTCATTCAGACTTGGCAGGCTTCCCAGATAGCCCTAGTATTGCAGGAAATCTGCAACACAGAGTTCTCAAGAAGAAACCCATATCTGAACCGTGTTTCATATTCCCGCACCAGACCGAGATGGAATGGGAAAGAATATGATTCACTCTAGCCTAGGTGTCACTCAGGTCCCAGGTATAGGACCTTAACTCTCAATGGAACACCCACCCACCAAAGCAAACAAACAGATCCAGCCAGCAGCACAGTATGATAATATATGCATAAAGCTATAAAGAAAGCAATAAACAAAACTGTACATAAAGCAAAACAAATACAAATATACAAACACAAATAAGCACGTAACACCCCAGTAAACACAAATCAAACAAGCGCTAGGAGGAACCCACAAAAAGAACCAGAAGCCCTGGTTGTAGTATAAGGCTCCCCAGCAGAGTCGCCAAGCTGTCGCTCCCGAAGATTTGCATCCCGGTACAAGCGCGAACTGTCGGCGAAAGGGACAGTGAGAACACACAGCCGTGAACTCACTGGAGAATGAATAGAGTCGCCAGCTAGGCATTTTTATCCCGGAGGAAAGGCAATGCTGCATAGGCCTAGAAAGAGATGGATAAGACGGTTTGCGAACCAGAGAGACTGAGAAAGGGGGTTGGTTACAACCTGGGAAGGTATTAGCACCCAGATTGTCCGTCGTACTCGACGGGATCCACGCTTGAAAGATTTGTGTTTTAAAAGGGGTAGTGTCAGTGCAATTTGTGTGTAAAATAGCTGGAAAAGAATGTACAGGTGTCAGTGTAAAGAAATGTGATGTGTATAAATGTACAGTGTCAGTGTAAGAATAAGATGCTCAAGATCATGAGGCTTAAAGAATGAAACTGGAAGGAGGGGGAATATACAGAGACTTTTGTTCGATAACTGTTAAGTTATGCCTACGTATCCTCTCGTGCAATGAGGAAGTCAGAACACCGTAGTTCGACCCAAAGAGACTGAAAGGTGAATTGACTTGTGAACTGCTTACTTGTCTATGCTCAAGTGTATGACCTGTCTGGCTCAGGTGCAAACTGTCTTGCATTAGACGGAAGAAGCAAGTTCTCGTTTATGAGTGAAGGTGATGAGAAAAGAATCCCGAAGGAGACGATTATTGTTTGTTTTTGAGTTTTCAGTCTTTTATTGCTTTTACAAGTTTGTCATAAGTTAATGAGCTTAAGCCTAAACCAATGGATTTAGTAAACTCATCACATTTTCCCTCTGTTTAGGGGTAATGAGAATACCTTAAGTGTGAAGTCAGATTCTCACACTTAATCACCTTTGGTGTAGGATTAAGATCATTAACCTACTTGTGATTATTTAGATGTTTTTGGTGTTTTTGTTTAGTGTTGAGTAATGAGGTTAAGCCATAATCAGGGATTTAACAGACTCATTACACCATCCTAATAGAAGGATAATAGATGAGAATGTTTAAGCTGAGGAAAGCTCCTCAACTTAATCCATGATTAGGGATTAAACTCATGACAAAACAAGCCTTTATTAGATGGATTTTATTTAATGGTAAGATGATGAAGTGATTTTTTATGATTTGTAAGACAACTTGAGGGGGACTTGTCCATTAACACTAGGGTTAGTCCTTCTTAACCAATTAAGGAAGAATTAGAACCCTAATGCAAGGCCCAAGTTACAAGTGTGATGTCTTGATACTTATTAAGTGAATTGATTAACAGAGTTAAACACATTAAGGGTTTAACACTTAGGATTAAAGTTATACACTCCATCCTAAGAGAAGGATGCAGGCATAAGCTCAATCACAAAGCCTTAAAGCCTTTAGGGTTTAGTCCCTGATTATGAGATGAGAAGAGAAGACTCAAAAGAGACACAAAGGTAAAACTATGAGGGGAGACTAATCAAAACCCTATTCATTGTCATGCTTGGTTGTTCCTAAGGTTTGTGAGGTTTACAAAAGAAGTCTTCAATGGAACCACCAGGAAGCAGATGAAAGGATCAAGAGAAGCAAAGTGACTTGCTTCATTCAAGAAGTCAAGTCACTTGAAGAAAGAAAGTGGGAGGAAGAAGAATGAGCAAGCTCAATCTCAAACACAAACAAAAATGCAGCAATGGATGCAAGAGAGATGAAAAGAAAAGTTATGAGAAGTGAAGGCAAATTCACTTCTCAAAGTCACTTACCACCTGAAAGGTTAGAAAAGGAATGCAATGCAATGCAAAATGAGATGAGATGACATGATGAGAAACAAAACCAAAAACATATACATGATGCTAATGATGCTATGAGATGCTACAAACATGAGGCAGCACATGGAGATGATCATACAAGTTCATGAATGCTAATGAAGCAAGTTAGGAACCATGAACATACATGAAAAGTTATGAAGTGCACATGGCATACAACATGGCAAATACATGATGCAATGATCAAACATGCTTTCAATATGTCTTATGATGTCAAATGAATCAAATGGATGCTTGAAATGTCATGGCAAGTCATGCTATGCAAGAGAATGCAAGATGGGTGCATATGGAAGCCCAAATTAGGGTTTATGAACAATACATCAAACAAAAACCAAAATCAGAAGCAAACCCTAAGATAAAAAATGGAAAATGCCACTCAAAGGACCCTTAATCCTATACTAAACCAATGCCCAAAGGAGAGGTCTCAATTCCTAACCACTTTCAAGTTATGACTTTTACAAGTTTTCTAGGGTTTTAGGGTTCCTAAACAAAAGAAATGTCAAACAAATTGAAAATGAAAGATCAAATCATGGCCATTTAATCTCACAAACTACATGCTAAACACAATGCAATTCAAAAAGAATCAATGTCCAACTCTTCATGGATAGGCAGAAATGATTTTTTGAACTTTGGATCAAAATAATGCACAAAAATGATTTTAATTCAATGAGAAATTCTTAAAATGCATCAAGATCAAAAAATAAATTTGGTTTGAAGGTTGGACAATGTTTCTAAATGTCTTAGAACATTTCATGAATTTTTTGGTGACTTTTAAATACCTAAAAGTATTTTTAATAAATTAATTTCCATTAATCAATTAAAAATAAACTTTTAAATATTTAAAAATACCTTTTTTAATGCTAAAAATGAAAATAAAAATATTTTTGTGTCTTAAAAATTAATAAAACTCTTGAGAAAAAGTTTCATAATTTTTAAAACAATTTTGCTATTTTAAATAAATTGTACAAAACAAATATGAAATAAATGAATTAAAAATAAAGAAAAAGGAAAGGTCAACAGAATGGAAGGCTGGGATTGATCCTGGGTTTGAAACTGCTGACCACGCGCGCTATCCAAGGGCTGTGGTTGGTTCTGATTAAATTAATTTAATTAAGATTAATTAAACTAAATAAAATGGATTAGGGCTAATTAAGTGAATCCAGGCCACACATGCGCGCGGGAGGTCAACGAAGTCCACTGATCCAACGTGCCAGATTCAAATGGAAATTAATGACAGGATTAGGGTTAATTAAACTCAGGTGACCGGAGGGGAGCTCCGGTCATCTTCCCCGGCGACCCCAAAACCCTAAAATACGATTCAGGCCACCATTCTTCAAATTAATGCCAGGGAAATGTTCCTCTACCCAAACCTTACTCGAATCAACTCTCAAAATGAATTTCTCATGCTTAAACTAAGGGAAACGAAGCCATGAAGTTTCACGGGCAAAATTTCAGAGCCCTGGTAAATCCTCATTTCTCACTCATTCTTAAATCTAAAACCATCCCCATGACCAGCAAAGCATACATAATCAATTTTTAACATAAAAATCAAGCTCTGAAAAGTTGTAAACCTGAAGCTACCTGAAGTGATGAACTGTGAATTTGAGCTCTCCTGACCTTGCTCTGGTGCAGAATGCCTTCTCTGGACCCCCTGAAGCCAATGGGATGTTCACAACCTCTTGCTAGTGGCTATTTTGGAAGCTTGAGTTCTGATATGGCAGGTTTGGCAGTTGTGATTAGTAGGGTTTCAGGCTGCATTCATGGTGGATTCTGGTTCTTTTTTATGTATTTGATTTGTTGGTGAAGAGAAATGGGATGTTTGATGGCTGGAAAATGAGATTCGAAGGGAGAAGAGTTTTGGACAGTTTTGTGATATGCTGAGTTCTGGCCAGCTTCAATGCTCAATGCTTAGCTATATCATCTCCAACTTGTGTGGATAGACTGTGAGGCAGGTCAGTAGGGTGGCTGGGCACTGTGCCAAGAGTATGGGAGCCTTTTGCAAAAAAGTCAAGTTTGTGTCCTTGAGAGTATGGGTCATGGCAGCAGCAGGTTCAAGTCATGTCTTGCTCCAGCTTGAGTTGAGGAGGGCCCTTGGATTGTTTGTAGCTGACTGCAACATGTGGATGACAAGCTATGCTAGCTTTTGCAACTTGACAACTTGTGTTTCCTCATGATTTTGTGCCATACACATGAAACATTGCTTGCTGAATTTTGTAGCATAACACTTCTTTTAGTCATGGCAATGTTTAAAAGTCAGCTAGAGACCACATAATTCCTTGGAGAATGGTTTTGCCAAGAATCCCCCTTTTGCACTCTTATGAAAAATGCTTTATGGAACTTTGAAAATCAAGGCAAGCCATCCAAAATTCCTTGGGCCAAATCTGTTTTTGGGGGGCATGTGTGATCATGCAATGCAGCTTTGAAGTCACTTTGAAGTTACTAGAATGCTTGGTTCATGAAATTGCAAGTTTTCTTTTTAGTGCATAACTTGAAAATTAGTGATTTTTGCCAACTTTAACACACCATAACTTTTGATCCAAGATGAATTAGATCATGTTCTTGTACTTTTTGAAAAGGGAAAGATCTAATCTACAACTTTCATGACCAAAGTTTTTTCATTTGAAGCATTTTTGGATCAAAAAGCAAGGCTTGAAAAATGGCATAAAATGACATATTCTTGAAAAGTCAACCATGCCCTAAAAAGTCAACTTTGCAAAAACTTGTAATTCTTGAATTTTGTGAACTTCAACCTTCTTCCATGATCAGATGAAGATCATATACACTCAAAATGATGAAGATCACCCCTTGGTTGGGTCATTGGGGGCCTCAGATGCCCTGATTTTGCACTGACTTGTCTGAAAAGTCAACTCTTGATCAGATGACTTCCCCATGGAATTTCTTCATGAAAATTGATATGCATACTCCCTATACCATATAGAGACCAATGGAAACAAGAATGACCAAAAAAATTGGAGTTATGGCCTCTGAAACCAAAACCCTAATTTTAGGTCAACTGTGCAGTCAAACCTGGCTCTGCATCCATACCAATCCCAGTCCTGGTGATTCCTTGGCATTCTTGACTTTGAAAGGATGTAATAAGATATAAGAACACACATGGACCCCTTTGAAGTGAATGGTAGCCTTTGGAGTGACTTAAGAAGCCCTTGGGTTGCTCAGATCACAAACCCTAGGTGCAGATGACTTAGAAACTATGCAGTGACTCAAAATTGAGATATGAGATGATATGATTGTGTTTATGCATATGAAATGATCACAAGCCATGGTGTGAATGGGTGAGGGCAAATTTGGGGTGTTTACAAAGACTAAAAGAGACACAAAGGTAAAACTAAGTGGGGAGACTAATCAAAACCCTAATCATTGTCATGCTTGGTTGTTCCTAAGGTTTGTGAGGTTAACAAGAGAAATCTTCAATGGAACCACCAAGAAGCAGATGAAAGGATCAGGAGAAGCAAAGTAACTTGCTTCATTTAAGAAGACAAGTCACTTGAGGGAAGAAAGTAAGAAGAAAAAGAATGAGCAAGCTCAATCTCAAACACATAACAAAATGCAGCAAGGATGCATGAAAGAGATGAAAAGAAATTGTGGGAAGTGAAGGCAAATTCACTTCTCAAAGTGACTTACCACCTGAAAAGTTAGTTAAAGAAATGCAATGCAATGCAAAATGAGATGGAATGGCATGATACAAACCAAAACCAGAAGCAAATATGAGATGATAATGATGCTATGAGATGGTGCAAACATGAAACAAGGCATGGGGATGATCACATGAACAAATGGATGCAAATGGAGCAAGTTTAGAACCATGAACACACATGAAAAGTTATGAGATGAAAATGACATACAACATGGCAAATACATGATGCAATGATCAAACATGCTTTCAACATATCTTAAGATGTCTAATGAATCAAATGAATGCATAAAATGTCATGGCAAGTCATGGTATGCAAGCAAATGCAAGATGTATGCAAAAGGAAGCCCAAATTAGGGTTTATGATCAATGCATCAAACAAAATTCAAAACCAGAAGCAAACATCATGATAAAAAATTGAAAATGCTTTCAAAGTAACCCTAACCCTACACAAACTCAATGCCCAAAGGAGGGGTTCTAACTCTTAACCTAATTAGGGTTATAAATTTCCTAAGTTTTCTAGGGTTTTAGGGTACCTTGACAAGAAAAATGTCAAACAAATTGAAAATGAAAGATCAAATCATGCCAATTTAATCTCACAAACTACATGCTAGACAAAATGCAATGCAAAAAGAATCAAAGTCCAACTCTCAATGGTTAGGCAGAAATGATTTTTTGAAGTTTGGATCAAAATAATGCCTTGAAATGATTTTAATTCCATGAAAAATTCTCAAAAGACATCAAGATCAAAAAAGAAATTTGGTTTGAAGGTTGGACAATGTTTCTAAATGATTATGAAGGTTTCATGAATTTTTTGGTGATTTTTAAATACCTAAAAGTATTTTTAATTAATTAATTCTCATTAATTAATTAAAAATAAACTTTTAAATGATTTAAAAATATTTTTTAATGCAAAAAATAAAAATAAAAATGTTTTTGGTTTCTGAAAATTAATAAAAGTTTGTATAAAAATTTTCAGAATTTTTGAAATTGTTTTGCTATTTTAAATTAAATGTACAAATTAAATGAATAAAAATGAAAATAAAACTAATTAAATGAGAAGTATGCAGGATGGAAGGCTCAGATTGAAACTGGGGAAGGGTTTGTTGACTGCGCGCGCAATCTAAGGGCTGAAATTCAAACTGGCCAAATTAATATAAAACCTGATTAATTAACTAATGACGTGGATTAGGGTTTTAATGAAGCAATCCAGGCCATTGAACGCACGCGGGAATTGACCAAGTCAGCTCATCCAACGCTCAGAATTCAAACTTGCATTAATTACAGGGATTAGCCCTAATTATTTTCAGGTGGCCGGAGAAGACTTCCGGTCGTCTTCTCCGGTGGGAATCCCACATGAAAATCTCTAAAATCCTCAAAACTTCACCAAAATGAAAACTAAAAGCCCAGAAATCATCCCCACACATCACTGAATCAAAACCCCTAAACAAAACTCATTTCTCATTCATTAATCATGCGAATCGAAACCAAACATTTTTAGGTCAGAAAAGTTTCAGAACAAGATTAAATGCTTATTTCTCAACCATTTCAAAAAGTAAAGGCACCAGAGTGATCAGCAAAACATGAGGAACAACTTAGAAACTTAAAAATCCATTTCTGGAAAAAGAGTTCTTGGTATACCTGAGCTTTGAGCTTTCTCAGTTTGCAACTTTCTGACCCTCTCTCTTTGTGCAAACCACTCCTCTTAGGCCCCTGATGAAGTCCTGATGCTTAGGAGAAGTTTATGGTGGCTGGTTTGGAAGATGGCAGAGGTTCTGCTCAAGGTGGGGTGAGAATCGTATTTATGATCCTAGGAGTTTAAAGCAATGGTGATGGGTGCTTTGTGACCAGGAAGGTGTGTTGAGTTGATTTGTGAAGTTAGTTTGTGTGTTTGTGACTTGTGCAAGCAGTTTCGAAAGCTCTTGCAAGATGAGGTGAAAATGAGAATGCTGTGCTATGGAGTGTTTCAGGCTTGCTCTCTTGTTGCTTTGGCTTGCTTTTGGCTTGTATAAACTATCATGATTGGTCAGAAGAAGTGATGTGTGCTTTATTGATTGGTATGGGTCCTTTTGCCAAAATGTCAAAGTTGGTGTAAGAGGAGTATGGGCTACTTTCTAGCCAAGTACAAAGGGTGTGTCCTGCGCAGCATGATGAGGGGAGATGCCTAGGGTGGCTCAGCAGGCTAGCCAGCAAGTGGATGATAAACTATGATGAGTTTTGCAACTTGCATTGCTTTTGATCTTTATGAAATATCTTGATCCATAGGCCACAAAAATGAGAAATTTCTTGGCCCATTCTGATTTTTAAGTGTTGTGTGATCATGTTGTGAAGTTTAGAAGTGCACTTGATGACTTAATTTGCCTTGAGAAGTGAATTTGCAACTTTGCCTCTTTGGTGGAAACTTTGAAATTTTGTGATTTTTGCCAACTTTGACAAGCCATAACTTTTGATCCAAAATGAATTAGGTCACGTTCTTGTACTTTTTGAAAAGGGAATGATCCATTCTACAACTTTCATGACCAAAGTTTTTCCATTTGAAGCTTTTTTGAATCAAAAAGTAAAGGTTGAAAAAGTTGCCCAAAATGGCAATTTCATTGAAAGTCAAACTTTCCCAAAAAGTCAACTTTACAAAAGACTTGAAATTCTTCAATTTTATGAACTTCTAACATCTTCCATGATCAAATAAAGATCATATACAATCAAAATGATGAAGAACACCTTTTGGTTGGGTCATTGGGGGCCTCAGATGCCCTGATTTTGCACTGACTTGCTTGAAAAGTCAACTCTTGATCAGATGACCTCCCCATGGAATTTCTTCATGAAAATTGATATGCATACTCCCTATACCATATAGAGACCAATAGAAACAAGAATGACCAAAAAATTGGAGTTATGGCCTCTGAAACCAAAACCCTAATTTTAGGTCATCTGTGTAGTTAAACCTGGCTCTGCTTCTATGCCTTTCTCAGTTCTTGTGATTTTTTGACATTCTTGACTTTGAGAGGATATAATATGATGTTTGAACATACATGGACCCCCTTGAAGTGATTGATGACCTTTGGAGTGGCTCAAGAAGCTCTTGGATTGCTCAGATCACAAACCCTAGATGCAGATGACTTTGAATCTATGCAGTGAATCAAAAATGTGATATGAGATGCTATGATTGAGTTTATGCATATGAAATGATCACAAGCCATGGTGTGAATGAGTGAGGGCAAATTTGAGGTGTTTACAGCTGCCCCTATTCAAACATGAGTTAGCTGTGCAGGATGTAAGCAACGGCTTAACAGGCCAACAAGATAACTTGTGGTTGAATACCAAAGACAGTCCAAAATTTGCACTCACAGAATGAAGAAGAAAAGGGATATAGATTGTAAAAGAAAATAAAGTATATTGTAAAGTGGGGGCGACGGAGGACGACCGTCAAGCAGAGGACGACTGCTGGGTAAAGAGCAATGACGGGGACGGCCGACATGCTGGAAAAAGTGCGAAAAATAAAACAATGACGGGGACGGCCGACATGCTAGGGATAAAAAGAAAAATAAAGCAATGACGGGGACGACCGACATGCTGGGGATAAAAAGGGGGTATGATGGGGAAGACCATCAAGTAAAGCTATAAGATTTTCTGGGGGATCAATGAAAAATGATGGGGACGGCCATCAAGTTCATAAAGTAAGGTAACCAACGATGGGGACGGCCACCGGGCTAAACTGATCATCAGGAAAAGGAAAAAGGGACCACGACGGGGACGACCATCGGGTTGAAGAATAAATGAAATAAACAGATGATGAGGTACGGTCATCAAAGGTGAAGGACGATCACCTAGCAGGGGACGGCTGCTCTGTTGGGAATAAGATGAGGGACGGTCATCTAAGGTGGAGGACGACCACCTGGCAGGGTACGGCTGCCGAAAATATCGCGACATAGGACGAATGCCGGATAAAAGGTCAACGATGGGGACGGCCATCGGACGAGCATGATGGAGGACGACCATCAAGAGGTGGAGGACGACCACCTAGCAGGGGACGGCTGCTCTCAAGGTTTATCATGACGTAGGACGAACGCCAGATAAAAAGATCAACGATGGGGACGGCCATCGGATAAAATGATGAAGGACGATCATCACGAAGGTGAAGGACGATCACCTTAGCAGGGGACGGCTGCTAAAAATCACGGCATAGGACGAATGCCGGATAAAAGGTCAACGATGGGGACGGCCATCGGACGAGCATGATGGAGGACGACCATCAAGAGGTGGAGGACGACCACCTAGCAGGGGACGGCTGCTCTCAAAGTTTATCATGACACAGGACGAGTGTCAGATAGAAAAGAAAAATTAATTTGCTGGCGATCTACTGGGGAATAATAAACACGGACGAGTGTTTATATCCAAGAAATAAAAGTATAAGTGTTTAGACAGTGTGTATAAATTAAAGATGCGGACGAGCATTCTTAAGACTACGATACGGACGAGTATCGGATAGAATCAAATACTGACACGTGTTCAGAGATGATGATACGGACGAGTATCAACTGGTTAACAGAGAACACGGACGAGTGTTGAATCTAAGGGGACTCTTCTGGAGAATAGTAGACACAGACGAGTGTCTAAATTCAAGAAGAAAAGAGTGTTTGACACGTGTATGGATTAAAGATGCGGACGAGCATCCTTAAGACCATGATACGGACGAGTATCAGGTAGAAACAAACGCTTGACGCATGTTCTGAGATGATGGTACGGACGAGTACCAACTGGTTAACAAAGAACACGGACGAGTGTCGAATCTGTGGGGATTTAAGTAGTATATACAAGATATGGACGAGTACCTGTATAAGTATGATTATGGATGGTGTATAGATGAGTGTTTAACCTGCTGGGGAGAGTGACACGGACGAGTGTCAAAAGGAGAAGAGTATAGTATAAACAAGTATCTGATATACAAAGTGTTTGAGGTTATTGTGCTGAGGAAAATGACATGAACGGATGTCAAGGATTGTATATATAAGCATCTTGTGGGTGCAAAGAGGATGCTCCGGCTTTCTGTTGGGGATATGACACGGACGGGTGTCAAGAAGTGTCTGTAATGCGGGTGCTCGGGCGACTTTACTGGGGAATGATGACACGGACGGGTGTCAAAAGGAGTATATGCTGATGTTTGAGAATGCAAGGCAACTGCTTTAGCTTTGGCTCTCCGCTGGGGAATTTGTGGGAGTTTTCTGTATGTTGATGGATTGTCATTATTCACAAGCGTTTGATTCAGAACATGGCTTCTGATTATGCAATATGTTTGATTTTTGCCGTAATGCTCCGTATTAGACGGAATGCTACGCTTTGTGGGTGAATATGATGTGAATGCTATGATTATGCAAGGGTACCAATCCGGGATGTGGATCCCGTTGTTGCGAAGATCTCTGGCTGATCTGTTTGAAATGGACATCCCAGCTGGGGACGAGATCATTGGTAGATCTGATGAGATATATCTGCTTGGGGAAATGGGTCAATGATTGACCTATTCTTCTAAATGAGGGACCCAACTGGGGTTTGTAGAAGGTTTCGTCACTCTGTTGTGATTCCTTCATGCGTTGCTCTTCTGGATAGAGGCCGAAGCTCTGTGGGGAAGGTGGTTCCCTGGCTATTGTACTTGGCTGAGGAAGAATGATTGGCACCTGGGCTGGGAGAAGTAACAAGCGGCAACTCAGCTGGGGAGAAAACACTTTGAATGCTAAGGTTGAGTGTTGATTTGCCAACTTGCTGGGATGAAGCTTTCATGCCCCATGTTGTGCCTTGAGTACCTGCAATCCTGAAAGGACAGAGAAACGCACAAGTGATCCCGAGGTATCCCTTACCGGATTCCGTTATAGGAGTTCAGACACTCCCGGGAGTAAGCATATTTCCTGCAAGCATGTATTTTTTTAGATTTTTTGAAGCTAAGCATCTGTATTCATGCAACCATTTTTAAAGACATCAGACATTTTTGCAAATAAAAAAAGTACGAGACATCGTGTGACTGAAAATCTGATTTTATTGATCCATGTGCCCTGAATTGGCAAGATACAGTCAAAGAAACATATCCCCTGAAATGAGGAGATTGTTACAAATTGAGAAACAAAAGATGTTGGCAATGTTGATGACACTTCAAGGAGCTTCCCCTTTTGCTACGACTCGTATGACATTTGACGTTCTTCTCGTCTTGCTTTCTGAAGGAGGCTAATTCTGAGTGAAGCTTGATCCTTTCGAAGCTTACCAAGTCGTAAACGATACAGACGAATTCAGAATGCAGTTGTTCGCTTATTCCCTTATTTTGCATGGATCGCCCTCTCGGGTTTTCAATCCATCGGGATACCCATTTTTGCCTGAGTTGTCCAATGCGGCTTTTCAACTCAGCGGGTGTACATTTTTTTGTTTATTTTCCCTTATTTTTGCCCGAGTCTTTTATTCTGTTTTTGACTCGCCGGGATGCCCTATTTTTGCCTGGACGTACATTCTGTTTTTGTGTCCAGCGGGTCATTTTTATGCGAAGTATTTTTTAACTGCATCTGAATTCACAGGGGACGGGAAATCTTCACCATCCATAGTACTGAGCATGAGTGCTCCACCGGAGAAGACTTTCTTTACTACGATTGGTCCTTCATAGTTCGGAGTCCACTTGCCCCTGTGGTTTGTATGAGGAGGGAGGATTCTTTTCAGCACAAGATCTCCTACTTGGTACTCTCGGTGCCTGACTTTCTGATCGAAGGCTTTCTTCATTCTTTTCTGATACAACTGCCCATGACAGATTGCAGCCAATCTCTTTTCTTCAATCAGACTCAGTTGTTCGTATCGGGACCGGACCCATTCTGCTTCGTTCAGCTTAACATCCATCAGTACCCGTAGGGAGGGTAATTCAACTTCAACAGGTAGGACTGCTTCCATACCATACACAAGCTGATACGGTGTTGCCCCAGTAGATGTTCTGATTGACGTGCGGTACCCATGCAAGGCAAACGGTAGCATTTCATGCCAGTCTTTATAGGTGACTACCATCTTCTGCACAATCTTCTTGATATTCTTATTAGCTGCCTCAACAGCGCCGTTCATCTTTGGCCTGTAAGGAGAAGAATTGTGGTGTTGGATTTTGAAGTCCCGGCACAGTTCTGCCATCATTTTGTTGTTTAAGTTGGAACCATTATCAGTAATGATTCGCTCGGGAACTCCATACCGACAGATGATGTCTCTCTTCAGAAATCGGGCTACCACTTGCCTTGTAACATTTGCATAGGAAGCTGCTTCAACCCACTTGGTAAAATAGTCAATAGCAACCAGGATGAATCTGTGGCCGTTTGAAGCAGTTGGTTCAATCTTGCCAATCATATCGATGCCCCACATAGCAAAGGGACAGGGTGAAGACATCACATTCAGAGGATTGGGAGGCACATGCACCTTATCCGTATAAATCTGGCATTTATGGCATTTTCTGGCGTATGCACAACAGTCGGCATCCATTGTGATCCAGTAATAGCCTGATCTTAGCAACTTCTTGGTCATTGCATGTCCCCCAGCATGGGTACCAAAGGATCCTTCGTGCACCTCGTGCATTAACAAGTCTGCTTCTGTTCTATCAACGCATCTGAGGAGTACCATATCAAAGTTTCTCTTGTATAGGGAACCATCAGTGTTCAGGAAGAAACTACCAGCAAGCCTTCTCAAAGTCTTCTTATCATTGGAAGATGCCCCAGGTGGGTATGTTTGAACCTCCAAGAAGCACTTAATGTCATGGAACCAAGGATTATCATCTTTGACAATATCTGCTGCGAACACATATGCTGGTCTGTCAAGTCTGGATACTGAAATCTGAGGTACAAAGTTGGCAGTCTGAACTTTGATCATGGATGAAATGGTAGCCAGAGCATCTGCAAACTGATTCTCGTCCCGAGGGATATACTCAAGCTTGACTGTTGTAAAGAAAGTCAATAACCTCCTTGTATAATCCCTGTAAGGTATCAGATGATCTTGGTGGGTGTACCATTTGCCGTTGGTTTGATTAACTACCAGAGCTGAATCTCCGAATACAGTCAATGTCTTGATCCTGAGGTCAATGGCCTCCTCAAGACCCATAATGCAAGCTTCGTATTCAGCTTCGTTGTTAGTGCAGTTGAAAGTGAGTTTTGCCGCGAAAGGCATGTGAACTCCCTTAGGTGTAATGAGTACTGCACCAACACCACGACCATTCATATTAACAGCCCCATCAAACATCATAGTCCATTCTTCTTTCGGGTCAGGCCCTTCAGTGTGAACAGGCTCTTCATGATCTTTTGCTTTTATGAACATGATGTCTTCATCAGGGAAGTCAAATCTCATAGGCTGGTAATCATCAATAGGTTGCTCAGCAAGATATTCAGACAATACACTGCCCTTGATGGCTTTCTGAGAGGTGTACTGGATGTCATATTCTGTGAGGATCATTTGCCATCTTGCAACCCGTCCGGTAAGCGCTGGCTTCTCAAAAATATACTTGACTGGGTCTATTTTTGAGATCAATAAAGTGGTGTGGGTCAACATATACTGCCTTAGTCGGCGAGCAGCCCATGCTAAAGCACAGCAAGTTTTCTCGAGCAGTGAATAACGTTGTTCATAGTCGGTAAACTTTTTGCTTAGGTAGTATATTGCATACTCTTTTCGACCAGACTCGTCATGCTGGCCCAGCACACACCCCATTGACTCTTCTAATACTGTCAAGTACATGATTAGAGGTCTTCCTTCAACTGGAGGCATAAGGATTGGAGGTTCTTGCAAGTATTCTTTGATCTTGTCGAAAGCCTTCTGGCAGTCTTCGTTCCACCTGACCGTCTGTTCTTTTCTCAACAATTTGAACAAAGGTTCACAGGTTGCTGTAAGGTGAGATATGAACCGTGAAATGTAGTTCAATCGTTCTAAGAACCCTCGAACTTCTTTTTCTGTCTTCGGTGCAGGAATCTCTTGAATTGCTTTGACTTTATCAGGGTCAACTTCAATCCCCTTCTCGCTTACAATAAATCCCAGCAGCTTACCAGATCGCACCCCGAATGTGCATTTGTTGGGGTTTAGCTTTAGCTGGTACTTCCTCAGACGCTTGAATAGCTTCAGCAGATTTACCAGGTGGTCTTCTTCAGTAAGGGACTTGGCAATCATGTCATCCACATAACATTCGATTTCTTTATGGATCATATCGTGGAATAATGTCACCATAGCCCGTTGATATGTTGCACCAGCATTCTTTAGTCCGAAAGGCATCACCTTGTAACAGAACGTGCCCCAGGGTGTGATGAAGGTTGTCTTCTCCATGTCTTCAGGTGACATTTTAATCTGATTGTATCCTGAAAATCCGTCCATGAAGGAAAATACCGAGAACTGAGCCGTATTATCCACCAATACATCAATGTGAGGTAATGGGAAGTCATCTTTTAGGCTGGCTCTGTTCAAGTCCCGGTAGTCAACACACATTCTTACTTTGCCGTCTTTCTTAGGCACAGGCACAATATTAGCAACCCACGGTGGATAGCTAGTTACAGCAAGGAACCCGGCGTCCCATTGCTTTTGTACCTCTTCTTTGATTTTCATTGCCATGTCTGGGCGAGTGCGGCGCAATTTCTGTTTAACCGGCGGGCAATCTTCTCTTAAAGGCAGCTTGTGCATAACAATGTCGGTGTCCAACCCTGGCATATCTTGATAAGACCAAGCAAACACGTCCACATACTCTTGAAGCAGGTCAATCAATTGTCTCTTTACTGAGTCTTGTAAGCAGGCCCCGATTTTAACTTCTTTCACGTCTTCGTCTGTACCAAGATTGATCGTTTCGACCTCCTCCTGATGAGGAGTGATAAACTTCTCCTCTTGTCTCAACAATCTGGCTAGTTCTTCAGGAAGCTCGTAATCTTCTTCAACCCCTTCATCAGCTTGATTGATTGGATTGTCAAAGTCATACGAAGTCATAGCCATGTTGTTGTCGGTGCAGTCTGGAAGGCACTCTCTGCAAGGGTTCAGTTTGTTCATTTTAGTGATTGATTTTAATCTTGTTTAGAAAAGTGAAATAAAGTTAACATTTTGAAAACACTGCCATTTATTTTTTGTACAAAAAGAAAAATGGAAAAACAGTGAGTGGAAAAGAAAAAGAGACCCATTTGCAAAAGATGTCTGATATTTCATTGATTAATCTTGTTGCACAAAAATTACAGATGGCCCGATTACAAAATGAGTCTTGTCATCTTGGGCAAGATGCAAGACTTGATGCATGCTTAAAATATACAGGAAATAATAATTACTCTGCAGGAGTAACTCTTATAATTTCCTGGGAAGACCAGTTTGAGATACTGCTCCCCGGGATCTTTGGACGTATCCAACTCTCCAGGTTGCGGTCGCTTTCATCCTCGTCTTCCAGATTGTTCACGGCATCGGGGGTGAGCATCCCCCCACTGACAAAATTGGGCTCCTTAGCAGCCTCTGCTTGATCTTGTTGAGTTGGTTTGTAACCCAACCCAAATCTATCCTCCTTCTTCTCTATAGGCAGCAACTTGCCCCAGCCTTGGGCAGTCCCTTCTTCAACAACCTTCCGGGCTTGTTGATAAGATGTCATTGAGGTTCCAGGTACAGCAGATGTTTCATTTATGTTCAAGGCCTCAAACCCTTGACTCATCGTTTCATGGATCTCCCTATCCATCTCAATGTATTTGTAGGTAGCCAGATGGCTAACAAAAATATCTTCCTCTCCACAAATAGTAACGACTTGGCCCTCCCACTCGAATTTTAACTTCTGGTGAAGGGTAGACGTAACTGCGCCAGCGGCATGAATCCATGGTCTACCCAACAAACAGCTGCAGGCCGGCTGAATGTCCATCACGTAGAAGGTCGTTTTGAAAGTTTGTGGGCCAATCGTTATAGGCAACTCAATTTCTCCCAGAACTGATCTCTTAGAACCGTCAAAGGCTCTTACTACGAAGTTGCTGGGACGCAATGTCAATCCTTCATACTCCAGCTTCACAAGGGCTTTTTTAGGTAAGACATTGAGGGATGACCCTGTGTCTACCAGTACATGGGAAAGAACTGCACCCTTACACTCCATGGTAATGTGCAAAGCCTTGTTGTGATTGCGGCCTTCCGTAGTTAAATCAGTGTTGGTGAACCCTAGTCCATTACTAGCATTAACGTTTCCAACCACAGCTTCCAACTGATTGACGGTGATCTCTTCTGGCACATAAGTTGTGTGCAAGACTTTTAGTAATGCGTTCCGGTGAGCCTCGGAGCACATTAGCAGTGATAAAATGGAGATCTTGGAAGGCGTCTGGTGAAGCTGGTCCACTATTTTGTAATCACTTTTCTTGATGATTATCATGAATTCATCAACCTCTTGATCAAAAGGGGTTTTCAAAGCTTCTTTAATAAGCTGTTCTTCTTGCACCGTGCTCTTCCCTTTCGCCTTAGCAGCAGCTTCTGCTTCGGCACTGGGTCTTTGAATTTGCGGGGCAAAGAGACGTCCACTTCGAGTGAAGCCTCCGCCTCCCCCCACATTGCCTATTTGTGGTGAAGAAGTTGATGATTCGAGAGTGATTTTTTGTCCTTCGCAATATAGATCAGAGCCGTAATGCCAAGGGATGGCATTATTGCTTTCATAAGGTACTGGCCCAGGCACTGTGATAGTGACTGGACTGATGGAAGCCGCAGAAGGGATCATGATAGTATGTGGATCATAGTATATTGTGACTGGTGCTCTGATAGGAGTGGCGCTTTGTGAGTTGTAGGCAGAATCATTTTCAGGATCATAATAAATTGTAACTATTGAGACGCTTTCATTGTTTGCTGTTGATGTTGTAGGAGACACTGTTGAATGGATGGGTGTTGCTGTTGTAGGAGATTCTGAATGAAGGGGTGTTGAAGTTGTAGAAGGGATGTTTGCTGATATTTGGTCCGTTGAAGCAACAGATGAAGCGTTTGTTGATGAGATTGAAGAGTTGTTTGGAACAATTGTTGTTGCAGTTGTAGAAGACTCGGGAATTGCTGTTAAGGAGATTGCTGGATTTGGAGGTGTTGATGTTGTGATCTGAAGTAGGCCACTCTGGATGAGACCATCTATGCCATCTCTCAAGTTATCACATCCATTCACTGAAATGTTGCAATAAGCACATCCTAGCTCACATCCAGGGAACTTTTGACATTCAAGGAGTTGAGCTTTAATCTCCACCAAGGGTGTCCGGATCTGCCCCACACTGGTTATCAAGTAAGACGGCCTATCCTCCTCAATAGCATTGATTCTGGGTCCACCGTGGTTTGGCATAGGATTTTTACTGACATTTGGTGGAGGTGCGAAGTTTAGAGCTTTGGAATCCACTAGATCCTGTACTTTCATGTGCAAAGCTCTACACTTCTCTGTACTGTGGCCAGGTGCATTTGAGTGAAAAGCATATCTGGCGCTGGCGTCATAATTTCTGGGCAGACTGGCAGGATCCGGAGGTTCCAATGTCCTTAGCTCAACCAGGTTGAGTTTCAGGAGTTGTGACAGTAATGTGGCATAGGGCATAGGGATTGGATCAATCACCCTATTGGCCTGAGATGGTCTTTGTTGAAATGGTCTTTGCTGATTGTTGTTGCTGGTGTTGTTGTTGTTATAATTTCTCTGAGGTGGATATGGAGCTTGTTGCTGGTAGTGAGATTGTTGTTGTGGTGGGTATGCCGGTTGTGGATGAATTGGAGCGGGAATGGTGACAGCTGCCACAGACTTATGAACATATTGGGGTCTGCCCCTGCTGGTACGGATAGCATTAGTCTCACCAGTTCTTCTTGGGCCCACAAAAGGCTTTCTTGAGTTGTTGGAAGAGCTTGCACCGTTGTCAGAAATTTTGCCCATCTTCAATAGGCTCTCAATTCTTTCTCCGGCTATAACTACATCCGCAAAGCTGGTAGAAGAAAAGGCAGCTAGCCTGTCAATGTATGTCCCTTGGAGGGTGTTCATAAACATGTCGGCCATCTCCCTCTCCGACATAGGTGGCTGGACAGCAGCAACAAGCTGTCTCCACCTCTGGGCGTACTCCCGGAAGCTTTCTCTGGATGATTGTGACATTCCCATCAGGAGGGTCCTGTTGGGAGCCATATCCAAGTTATACTGGTATTGTCTAATAAAGGCCTCAGCCAAGTCTTTCCAACACCTGATGGTTGCTCTAGTCAAGTGAGAGTACCATTCCCTTGAAGCTCCTGTTAAGCTATCCTCAAAATAAAACATCCATAGCTTTTCATCCATGGTATATGCCTTCAACCTCCCCAGAAAGGATTGCAAGTGGGTCCGTGGACAGGAAGTCTCGTTGTAATTCTCAAAGCACGGTGGTTTAAATTTGTGGGGAATCCTGACCCCGTCCACTAAGCCCATGTCCATTACATCAAAACCCAAAGAGTTTTGAGACTCCAAGGACCTTAATTTTTCATCAATTTCATCCAGCCTTCTGTCATAGGCCTCATCCCCAGCTCCCATCACTGTGAACTGATCTTCCTGGGGGTCTTCTTGCAGCACTCTACCTGTGGTAGCATTCCCTTGTACATTAGCAGGAATATTGATCTCTGGATGGAGGTGGGGTCCAAATACAGGTGGGTTGATGTGAGGCTGAACCCTCTCATTGTTGCTTGTCCCACCAGTCCCTAGATGGGGGTCTTCCTGAGTCTGCCTCTCTACCAAGGCTCTCAACCTTTCTTGGCTCTGTGCCAAACCATTCATCACCTCCATAAACTGGGTCATCTGATTCCTCATTTCCAATATCTCATTGGCCATTTGGTTCCTGACCTCTATAAGGTCCTGTTGTACCTGGTCCATCTGTATACCCGGAAGGTTGTTGCGGGTAGGATATCTGTGTGGACGGTTGAGTGGGAACACCCGACGTCGAGCAATAGTTCCTGAATCACAACAGAGTTAGTAAAAACAAACAAAACCTACAAAACAAGATAAAAGGTTAGTATGCAATGCGGTATGCTTATTTGTTTCCAAGGTATCCGGCTTGGCACTTGGTTTTGACCTTTCCAGACCCTTTGAAGATGCTGTTGATGTTGCTTGAAAAATTCAGATAAAACAAACCAACATATATATTACAAAAAAGTAACTGATACATAGTTCGTTTCTTTTTACAATACATGCCCTCTGAGGGGTCAAAATACAACACAAAAAGGGAAAAGTACAATGAAAGCAAAAACAAGCAAAAGTCAGACACCAAGACCAAACTCATCCTCCTGAACTTCCTTGAGAAGTGCTTCAGTCACAGGATCAGCTGGACGCTCTGTGAGGTTCCTGATAAGGAGATTCCTGGTAGTAACAGTTGCAGTTAGCTTCTTGTGTCAACTCTGGTCCTTTGACCTCTTCACACCAGCTCTAATCTTCAATTCTGAGATCTCTTTCTGGGCTGCTAGCAGGGCTTCCTGTTGCTCTTTTGCACTAGCCTCCAACTGCTCAATCTTGTCCTGAGTCTTCTTATTCTCCTGAGTACGAGCTTCGGTGATCCTGACCCACCTAGCTTGACTCTCCTTCAGATACAAATCAGTCCTGGCCTTCTGGAGCTGAGCCTCCTTGCAGGCATTCTTCAAAATCTGTTCTCCAGCCCTAGACTTCTTGATGTAATCCTCAGACTTCTCAATCCTAGCTAGATACTCCACCTTTAGCTTTTCCAACCTTTCAATGTCCAGCCGACCATCACTCCTCTCCCAGAGGGTCTTCTGTAGAGCCTGAGTCAACTTCTCATTTCTCTCTTTCAAATTCTCAAACTCCTCTAAGCTGACAGTGGCAGGAGGTGGTGCTGTGGAGGGCCCTGGTGTATCCTCAATGGTGAAGGGCATCCCAGAAATTTGTGCCCTGGCATGAGACCACTCATAATACTGAGCTGAGGTCACATTGTTGCACCTCCCAAGAATGGTTACCCCTTTGGTTTGAACATTGTCCCAAGCCCAGGATGCTTGCCTGACAGTAGCCAGATTAGGCTTGATCTCACAATAAAGGGTTTCAGCCAAGTCTTGTGCTCTAGGAGGGTGGACCAATGCATAGCCCAATTGTCTTTTGAATAGCAGAGGGTTGTAGTTGATGCAACCCTTTACTCCTATCAGGGGTACATTGGGGAACTGCCCACAACTAGAAATGATGTCCCTGCCCTTGGTGCTCTGAGTGCACCACCTGATGTCAGCTGAGGTCAAAGCAATGAGTCTTCTGGCCCAATTCTTTGGTTGGTGAGGATTCAAGAATGCATCAGTCTTGGGCAAATGCTTGAGCAGCCAGGTATGGAACATGAGAGCACAGCACCTCACTAGTCTTCCTCTTTGCTTTTCATTCCTTTGGTGAACTGAGTAGTAGAAATCTCCCAGTAAGGTGGGCACTGGGTTCCTTAGAATGAAAAGGTGAATGGCACTCTTGATAACAAACTTAGGCTCGTCTGCAAATAATATGACCCCATATATGCTAAGGGCCAATAAAGCACAGACTGCCTTCCACTCTCCCAAGGAGGCCTTCAGGATGGCCTGAGAAATCAAGAAATCCAAATGCAGACCTGAGATTCCAGCCTTAGTAGTCATATTCTGCCCAATCAGAGAGGGTTCCAGATACAATGCTCTTCCCAACTCTTCATTACTAGGAAAAGCTATCTCAGGGTTGAAGGGGACTCCACCCCTGACAGGTACACCAACCAATGATGAATACTCCTCTAATAAAGGCCCCAACTGAAAATCCTGAAAAGTGAAGCACCTCATGGGGGGATCATAGAACTGCAGGCAAGTATGAATCAGGATCCTCTGGGAAGGGTCCAAATCCATAACCACATCAAGGATGCCTCCATAGTGTTCTCTGAATAGTGGTATATGGTCTGGAGTAATCAGGGTCTGGATCTTCCTGATGTCAGCTAGCTCAGGTTGAAAGAAATGATATGAGATATTTCTCTTCTTGGGTGCCATGTTTCTGAAGAAGAGCTGAGACAGATGCTGATGATGGAGAATAACACTGAAGATGGGCCACTGACAGGCAGATGCTGGTGATAACAGGTGACTGAAGCAGGATAGCTGATAAAGATAGCTGAAGCAGATACTGATGAAGATAGGTCTATGCAGATAAAAGGGTCAAAACCAAGCCAAAATATATGATGTGGATACCCTGAAAAACAAATAAACACATGTCAAATGATGCAATGATGATGTATGCAAATGATATGCAAGGGTTTGTGATCAAGCTGGATCTGACTGCTGCTTTGATATAAATCCATGTATGGTTCAAGAAATCCAGATGGAGGTTCATAAGTCCAGTAACCAAGGTGGGGGACTCAAATAAAGAGTCACATGTCCAGGGTTAAAAATCACAAGAACTGTTCCAAAGTGGAGTATTCTTAATCAAAACAAAGTAACAGGGTATGCTGAGGTCAAGGGTACCTACAAACCTGTAAACAGCCCAACCCCCTCACAGGTGGTGTTCTAAAACAAATATCCTCAGACTTGGATCAGTTATGAGAAGTGTAAACACTTCCAACTCGGAGGTACAGTGTTTACAATAACCATAAAAAATCCTCCTCTAATTCACCTCAGTTTCTGAAGGTCAATACTAAAGGTCATCCAGACTTAGCAGGCTTCCCAGATAGCCCTAGTACTACAGGAAATCTGCAGCACAGAGTTCTCAAGAAGAAACCCATATCTGAACTGTGTTTCATATTCCCGCACCAGACCGAAATGGAATGGGAAAGAACATGAACCACTCTAGCCTAGGTGTCACTCAGGTCCCAGGTATAGGACCTTAACTCTCAGTAGAACACCCACCCACCAAAGCAACAAAACAGATCCAGCCAGCACAGTATGACAGTATGATATATGTAAAGCTATAAAGAAAGCAATAAAACAACTGTACATAAAGCAAAAATAAATGCAAATACAAACACAAATAGCACATAACACCCCAGTAAACACAAATCAATCAAGCGCTAGGAGGAACCCACAAAAAGAACCAGAAGCCCTGGTTACAGTATAAGGGTCCCCAGCAGAGTCGCCAAGCTGTCGCTCCCAAAGATTTGCATCCCGGTACAAGCGCGAACGGTCGGCGAAAAGAGGAATGAGAACACACAGGAGTGAACTCAAAAGAAATGAATAGAGTCGCCAGCTAGGCATTTTTATCCCGGAGGAAAGGTAATGCTGCATAGACCTGGAAAAAGATGGATAAGACGGTTGCGAACCAGAGAGACTGAGAAAGGGGGTTGGTTACAACCTGGGAAGGTATTAGCACCCAGATTGTCCTCCGTACTCGACGGGATCCACGCTTAAAAGATTTGTGTTTTAAAGGGGTAGTGTCAGTGCAATCTGTGTATAAAGAGCTGGAAAAGAATGTACAGGTGTCAGTGTAAAGGAAGTGTGAAGTGTGATATATACAGTGTCAGTGTAGGAATAAATATGAAATGCTCAAGATTATGAGGCTTAAAGAATGATGCTGGAAGGAGGGGGAATATACAGAGACTTTTGTTCGATAACTGTTAAGTTATGCCTACGTATCCTCTCGTGCAATGAGGAAGTCAGAACACCGTAGTTCGACCCAAAGAGACTGAAAGATGAATTGACTTGTGAACTGCTTACTTGTCTATGCTCAAGTGTATGACCTGTCTGGCTCAGGTGCAAACTGTCTTGCATTAGACGGAAGAAGCAAGTTCTCGCTTATGAGTGAAGATGATGAGGAAAGAATCCCGGAGGAGACGATTATTGTTTGTTTTTGAGTTTTCAGTCTTTTATTGCTTTTGAAAGTTTGTCATAAGTTAATGAGCTTAAGCCTAAACCAATGGATTTAGTAAACTCATCACATCTTCCCTCTGATTAGGGGTAATGAGAATACCTGAAGTGTGAAGTCAGCTTCTCACACTTAATCACCTTTGATGTAGGATTAAGATCATTAACCTACTTGTGATTATTTATATGTTTTTGGTGTTTTTGTTTAGTGTTGAGTAATGAGGTTAAGCCATAATCAAGGATTAAACAGACTCATTACACCATCCTAATAGAAGGATAATAGATGAGAATGTTTAAGCTGAGGAAGGCTCCTTAACTTAATCCATGATTAGGGATTAAACTCATGACAAAACAGAGCCTTTATTAGATGGATTTTAATTAGTGATAAGATGAAGAAGTGGATTTTATGATTTATAAGACAACTTGAGGAGGACTTGTCTATTAACACTAGGGTTAGTCCTTCTTAACCAATTAAGGAAGAATTAGAACCCTAATGCAAGGCCCAAGTTACAAGCTTGATGTCTTGGTGATTATTATGTGAATTGATTAGAGGATTTAAACACATTAAGGGTTTAACACTTAGGATTAAAGTTATACACTCCATCCTAATAGAAGGATGCAGGCATAAGCTTAATCACAAAGCCTTAAAGCCTTTAGGGTTTAGTCCCTGATTATGAGATGAGAAGAGAAGACTCAAAGAGACACAAAGGTAAAACTAAGTGGGGAGACTAATCAAAACCCTAATCATTGTCATGCTTGGTTGTTCCTAAGGTTTGTGAGGTTAACAAGAGAAATCTTCAATGGAACCACCAAGAAGCAGATGAAAGGATCAGGAGAAGCAAAGTAACTTGCTTCATTTAAGAAGACAAGTCACTTGAGGGAAGAAAGTAAGAAGAAAAAGAATGAGCAAGCTCAATCTCAAACACATAACAAAATGCAGCAAGGATGCATGAAAGAGATGAAAAGAAATTGTGGGAAGTGAAGGCAAATTCACTTCTCAAAGTGACTTACCACCTGAAAAGTTAGTTAAAGAAATGCAATGCAATGCAAAATGAGATGGAATGGCATGATGCAAACCAAAACCAGAAGCAAATATGAGATGATAATGATGCTATGAGATGGTGCAAACATGAAACAAGGCATGGGGATGATCACATGAACAAATGGATGCAAATGGAGCAAGTTTAGAACCATGAACACACATGAAAAGTTATGAGATGCAAATGACATACAACATGGCAAATACATGATGCAATGATCAAACATGCTTTCAACATATCTTAAGATGTCTAATGAATCAAATGAATGCATAAAATGTCATGGCAAGTCATGGTATGCAAGCAAATGCAAGATGTATGCAAAAGGAAGCCCAAATCAGGGTTTATGATCAATGCATCAAACAAAATTCAAAACCAGAAGCAAACATCATGATAAAAAATTGAAAATGCTTTCAAAGTAACCCTAACCCTACACAAACTCAATGCCCAAAGGAGGGGTTCTAACTCTTAACCTAATTAGGGTTATGAATTTCCTAAGTTTTCTAGGGTTTTAGGGTACCTTGACAAGAAAAATGTCAAACAAATTGAAAATGAAAGATCAAATCATGCCAATTTAATCTCACAAACTACATGCTAGACAAAATGCAATGCAAAAAGAATCAAAGTCCAACTCTCAATGGTTAGGCAGAAATGATTTTTTGAAGTTTGGATCAAAATAATGCCTTGAAATGATTTTAATTCCATGAAAAATTCTCAAAAGACATCAAGATCAAAAACGAAATTTGGTTTGAGGGTTGGACAATGTTTCTAAATGATTATGAAGGTTTCATGAATTTTTTGGTGATTTTTAAATACCTAAAAGTATTTTTAATTAATTAATTCTCATTAATTAATTAAAAATAAACTTTTAAATGATTTAAAAATATTTTTTAATGCAAAAAATAAAAATAAAAATGTTTTTGGTTTCTGAAAATTAATAAAAGTTTGTATAAAAATTTTCAGAATTTTTGAAATTGTTTTGCTATTTTAAATTAAATGTACAAATTAAATGAATAAAAATGAAAATAAAACTAATTAAATGAGAAGTATGCAGGATGGAAGGCTCAGATTGAAACTGGGGAAGGGTTTGTTGACTGCGCACGCAATCTAAGGGCTGAAATTCAAACTGGCCAAATTAATATAAAACCTGATTAATTAACTAATGACGTGGATTAGGGTTTTAATGAAGCAATCCAGGCCATTGAACGCACGCGGGAATTGACCAAGTCAGCTCATCCAACGCTCAGAATTCAAACTTGCAATAATTACAGGGATTAGCCCTAATTATTTTCAGGTGGCCGAAGAAGACTTCCGGTCGTCTTCTCCGGTGGGAATCCCACCTGAAAATCTCTAAAATCCTCAAAACTTCACCAAAATGAAAACTAAAAGCCCAAAAATCATCCCCACACATCACTGAATCAAAACCCCTAAACAAAACTCATTTCTCATTCAATAATCATGCGAATCGAAACCAAACATTTTTAGGTCAGAAAAGTTTCAGAACAAGATTAAATGCTTATTTCTCAACCATTTCAAAAAGTAAAGGCACCAGAGTGATCAGCAAAACATGAGGAACAACTTAGAAACTTAAAAATCCATTTCTGGAAAAAGAGTTCTTGGTATACCTGAGCTTTGAGCTTTCTCAGTTTGCAACTTTCTGACCCTCTCTCTTTGCGCAAACCACTCCTCTTAGGCCCCTGATGAAGTCCTGATGCTTAGGAGAAGTTTATGGTGGCTGGTTTGGAAGATGGCAGAGGTTCTGCTCAAGGTGGGGTGAGAATCGTATTTATGATCCTGGGAGTTTAAAGCAATGGTGATGGGTGCTTTGTGACCAGGAAGGTGTGTTAAGTTGATCTGTGAAGTTAGTTTGTGTGTTTGTGACTTGTGCAAGCAGTTTCGAAAGCTCTTGCAAGATGAGGTGAAAATGAGAATGCTGTGCTATGGAGTGTTTCAGGCTTGCTCTCTTGTTGCTTTGGCTTGCTTTTGGCTTGTATAAACTATCATGATTGGTCAGAAGAAGTGATGTGTGCTTTATTGATTGGTATGGGTCCTTTTGCCAAAATGTCAAAGTTGGTGTAAGAGGAGTATGGGCTACTTTCTAGCCAAGTACAAAGGGTGTGTCCTGCGCAGCATGATGAGGGGAGATGCCTAGGGTGGCTCAGCAGGCTAGCCAGCAAGTGGATGATAAACTATGATGAGTTTTGCAACTTGCCTTGCTTTTGATCTTTATGAAATATCTTGATCCATAGGCCACAAAAATGAGAAATTTCTTGGCCCATTCTGATTTTTAAGTGTTGTGTGATCATGTTGTGAAGTTTAGAAGTGCACTTGATGACTTAATTTGCCTTGAGAAGTGAATTTGCAACTTTGCCTCTTTGGTGGAAACTTTGAAATTTTGTGATTTTTGCCAACTTTGACAAGCCATAACTTTTGATCCAAAATGAATTAGGTCACGTTCTTGTACTTTTTGAAAAGGGAATGATCCATTCTACAACTTTCATGACCAAAGTTTTTCCATTTGAAGCTTTTTTGAATCAAAAAGTAAAGGTTGAAAAAGTTGCCCAAAATGGCAATTTCATTGAAAGTCAAACTTTCCCAAAAAGTCAACTTTACAAAAGACTTGAAATTCTTCAATTTTATGAACTTCTAACATCTTCCATGATCAAATAAAGATCATATACAATCAAAATGATGAAGAACACCTTTTGGTTGGGTCATTGGGGGCCTCAGATGCCCTGATTTTGCACTGACTTGCTTGAAAAGTCAACTCTTGATCAGATGACCTCCCCATGGAATTTCTTCATGAAAATTGATATGCATACTCCCTATACCATATAGAGACCAATAGAAACAAGAATGACCAAAAAATTGGAGTTATGGCCTCTGAAACCAAAACCCTAATTTTAGGTCATCTGTGTAGTTAAACCTGGCTCTGCTTCTATGCCTTTCTCAGTTCTTGTGATTTTTTGACATTCTTGACTTTGAGAGGATATAATATGATGTTTGAACATACATGGACCCCCTTGAAGTGATTGATGACCTTTGGAGTGGCTCAAGAAGCTCTTGGATTGCTCAGATCACAAACCCTAGATGCAGATGACTTTGAATCTATGCAGTGAATCAAAAATGTGATATGAGATGCTATGATTGAGTTTATGCATATTAAATGATCACAAGCCATGGTGTGAATGAGTGAGGGCAAATTTGAGGTGTTTACAATACTCGATGCTACACTCATTGAGATCCTAAACTTGGAGGGTTTTGGTTGGCAAGTAAGTCGCCTACTGAACAACCACCCTGGTGAAGGATCAATGATATTGAGATCCCTTAGAACCTAGTTACTTTATAGGACAGGATGAACCAACTAAACTTCAGGGGAGGGTACTTACCTTTAAACCTCATGAAAGCCTTCAAACCTAGGGCTATTGTGTAACTTGTTTGTGTGTGCCACATGTTTGTGATTGAACATAACATCATGACATCATCATGCATCATAAGCATAGCATTTTCACTAACCATTTCAAGGACCAAAAGATTTATCTTTGTTCTTTGTTGCAGGTCATGGCTTTTGCTCGTAGGAATACTATCTGGATCAACTTTGTAGGAATACCTCCTAAGCTTAAGGAATTGGTCTCTCAAGTTTCTGAAAACTCTCAGTTCATCAAGAGGCATGGTTACCTACTGGATCTAGTCACTTCAGGGTTCAATGAAGATATGATGAGTGTCCTATTTCAATTCTTTGATCCTAAGCATCACTTTTTCACATTCCCCGACTATCAGCTGGTTCCTACAATGGAAGAGTTCTCCAAGCTTCTGGGTATACCTATTCTTGATCAGAAACCCTTCACAGGCTTAGAAAAAGAGCCTAAACCTGAAGTCATTGCTGCAGCCCTACATTTGAAGAAATCAAACATTGTCCTAGAAACGAGGAGTGGAGTCAAGGGTATTCTTGCCAAGGTATTGATGGAGAAAGCTCAAGTGTTCCTGAAGGCTATGAGTTATGATGCTTTTGAGGAGATCTTAGCCCTATTGATCTATGGCTTAGTATTGTTCCCCAATCCAGACCAGTTCATAGACGTACATGCCATCAACATATTTCTGACCCATAATCCAGTGCCTACATTACTTGGAGACATCTTACACTCTCTTCATACCCGTACTACAAAGGCACGAGGAACTCTGAGGTGTTGTATACCTCTATTGTCTAGGTGGTTTATTTCTCACCTTCCCCGATCAGTGATGAAGAATGAACAAGGGTTCAGGTGGTCCAAGAGGATTATGTCACTTTCTCATTCAGATATCCATTGGTGCTCCAGATCTATGGAGAATGTTACTATCATTGACCGTTGTGGGGAGTTTCCTAATGTGCCACTTCTAGGCATAAGAGGAGGCATTACTTACAACCCTTCCTTAGCTTTACGACAGTTCGGTTACGCTCGGAGTGATGGTCCTCATGATATGTTGATTCAGGGTATTGTGTTTGACTACGACAACGATCTGCAAGGTTATCGTCAAAGGTTCATACGAGCATGGGGAAAAGTGAACAAGGTTGACAGCAAGACTCTGGAGCCTAAGTACATTATTCCTATGGAAGCTTATCTCAGATGGGTGCGATCTCGTGCTCAGACTCTTATGATGCCATATCCTGCCATCCTGCCAGTTACTATGGAGCCTGTTGCTGAAGGGGATACTTCTTATACCATCCTTCACCCAGACATGCCCACTGACATGGAAGACTTTCAGAGGTCCTGGATCCAGTTGAAGGAGCAAAGGGATACTTTTGAGACTCATTACAAAGCAAGTCAAGAAAGAATCCTGGAGCTAACAAAGCAACTTCACGAGGAGCGGAATCTCAACTCATACCTCAACACAAAGAGGAAACGTCCATGGGAGACTTAAAACCCCATCTTTTGTATTTATTTCATTTTTTATTGTAAGCCCAAGGGGAAAACAAATTTATTACTAATAAAAGTTTGCTTTTTGGTTGTTTAAACAAATTTAAATCCGGCGGTCCTTGAAAACATTGCATACGCATCTATACACCATATCATTGCATCACATGTTTCTTATGTACAGGTATCTTATCTCCTCGCTGTTTATTTCAGCAGAAATGGCTCTTGAACAAATAATCAAAGATCTCCAGGCACAAAATGCGCAGTTCCAAGAACTGATCCTGAACTTGTCCAAGGGGCAGGATGAATTGAAGACACTGCTGGCCAAGAAGACCAAGAAGACTAGAAGGTCAGGAGCCCTTATCAACATGGGAAGAAGGTTCAGAGGTCCTGTCAAGACCAAGGAACAGGTTGAGGAATATGAGTCTGAAGAGTCTGAGAAAGAGGGAGGCAGTCTCCATAATACAATGGGGGATTCTGATTCTGAAGCTAACTACTATCATGATCCTAATGAAGATAAGTTCAAGATGCTGGTGGATAGAATGGATGCTATGGAATTGCAAAAGTCTTCAGGGCTGGATTTTGAAGATCTGAGTTTGATATCTGGGGTGGTCATACCCATTGGTTTCAAGGTCCCTGCTTTTGTAGTATATGATGGTGTTTCGTGTCCCAAGCTGCATCTGAGGTCCTATGTCCGGAGAATCCAACCCCATACTGCTGATAAGAAATTGTGGATCCATTTCTTCCAAGAGAGCTTGTCTGGAGCTCAATTGGAATGGTACTATCAGTTGGAGAGTGTCAACATCCGTGATTGGAATGATCTTGCTGAGGCCTTTTATAAGCAATATCAATACAATGCTGATCTAGCCCCTACTCGCATGCAACTACAAAGCATGTCTATGGGTGCTAAAGAAAATTTCAAGGAGTATGCCCAGAAGTGGAGAGATTTGGCCGGTAGAGTACAACCTCCTCTAACTGACAGGGAGTTAGTGGATATGTTCATGTGTACATTGAATGGTCCTTTTTATAGTCATCTCATTGGAAGATCATCATCTGGCTTCACTGAGTTGATAATGACGGGAGAGCGCGTAGAAAGTGGTATAAGGAGTGGCAAGATACAAGTGGGTGTTTCTTCATCAAGTACTGCAAAGAAGCCCCCTAGTGGGAAGAAAGAGTCAAATGATGTTTATGGTCAACCTGATCGTAGTAGGAGGCACCAATCTGTGAATGCAGTTCATATCTCCAACCCTACTCCTGCAACACCAGAGACACCACAGGGCAATCAACAGAGGCCTAGAAAACAGTTCACCAAGCTCAACATGTCAATGGCCCAAGCCTTGCAACACTTGTTGAAGGGTGAACTCATCACTTTGAAGGACCCTCCTCAGAACCCCAATGTTACCTCTCCCAGGTACAATCCTAATGCACGATGTGCATATCATTCTAATTTTCAGGGACATGATACCAATAATTGCTGGATATTGAAGAATAAGATCCAGGATATGATTGATGCTGGAGAAATTGAGTTTGACCCTCCGGGTACTCCAAATGTGATTACTGCTCCCATGCCAAATCATGAAAAGACTGTTAATGCCATTGATGAAGGTTCACATGTTTCCTCAGTTGCAGATGTGACTACACCATTATCTGTTATCAAGAAAAAGTTGGTACAAGCTGGGTTCTTTCCAGGTTGTAATGAAGATTGTTTCTATTGTGCTTATAAACCGGATAGTTGCTGGAAGTTGAAGGACGGTATTCAACGCCTCATGGACAATTACACCATATTGTTTGAGAGGACACCTTTTGTAGAGAGCATGGTTGAACATATAACTCAAGGTGCGAAGGTTGAAGAGGTGGATATGGTTGATAAAGTGCCAGTCAGGATTACTTCCAAGGGCCCTGTCAAAATCACTCATAAGGGTCCAATTAAGATTACTGCTGAAGGCCCTGTGAAGATTGTTGCTGAAGCTAGAGTGGCTCCTATGATTATTACCACTCCTGGTCCTATTCCGTATACTTCTGATAAAGCCATACCTTGGCATTACGGTTCCGATGTTTATATCCATGGTGTTAAGCAGGAACCCTTAGCTGATACACCTGTTGCTGATGAAAACCTTGATGTTGATAATATTGCTGGATCTAGTAAGATCACACGAAGTGGAAGAGTTTTCTCTCCTCCAGTTACCTCCAAGAATACAGTTACTCCAACTACTACCTCCACTGCTGATGCTCGGGGCAAAGGTCCTGTTATTGAACCTGTGCCAACTGATGTACCAACTGCTGATGATCTTTCCAAGCAGATGGAAGAAGTACTAAAGATCATTCGCAAGAGTGATTATGATGTTGTTGATCAATTGGGGCATACTCCCTCCAAGATTTCTATGTTGTCTTTATTGTTGTGTTCTGAGGCTCATGCTAAAGCCTTGATTAAATTTTTGAAGACTGCTCACGTACCAAATGAGATTTCTGTAGATCAGTTTGAAAATTGTGTTGCACACTTGACCTATGATAATGGGTTAGGCTTCTCCGATGCTGATTTGACTCCTGCCAAGAGGGATCATAACAGGGCTTTACATATCTCTATTGAATGCAAGGGCACTACCCTGTCACATGTGTTAATAGACAATGGTTCTTCGCTGAATGTGTTGCCCAAAGAAGTTCTGAATAAGCTTAGTCCTGAAGATGTTGTGTTGAGACCAAGTAATATAGTGGTGAAGGCCTTTGATGGCTCAAGAAGAGTGGTGCACGGAGAAATAGATCTCCCAATCAAAGTAGGTTCTCAGGTCTTCAATGCTACCTTTTATGTAATGGATATTCGTCCTTCGTATTCTTGTTTGCTTAGGCGCCCCTGGATCCATGGGGCAGGTGCTGTGACCTCCACCTTACATTAGAAGCTGAGATATCCAGTAGAGGGAAAGGTTGTCACTATTTACGGAGAGGAAGGATATATGATTAGCCATGTGAACACATTTAAATATCTTGAAGTGGAAGGTGAATATGTTGAGACTCCGTGCCAGACGTTTGAAGTAGTTCCTTGGGTTGTTCCTAATGTTGAAGCTCCTCCTGTTGTCAAGAAAGTTCCTGTGGTCACCAGAGTACCTCCTACAATGGCCTCCCTCAAGGATGCTAGAGCTGTGGTGGATAAAGGTGGTTGTACTATTTGGGGTCAGCTTTCTGACATTCCTTACAAGTCTGACAAATTTGGTTTGGGTTTCACTGCAGAGTCCCAGAAGGTTGTTCGTCGTGCTCGTGCTGTTCGTATTACCAATCAAGGGATTATGAAAGATCATATCAATGTTGTGGGTGACTATGATGAAGACTACAACTTGGACACTTGGATTTTTCCTACTGTGGGTGATGGGCTCAATAATTGGAAAGCTGTAGATGTTATTCCTATCTCCTTTAGTCAGGAGTAAATACTATTACTGTGTTGTTATTTCTTAAGTTTGTAATTTTTGAACAATTAAACTCTTAAGCCTTGTGCCTTACCCGGGGTACAATGGTATGCTTGTTTCGGGATGTCATTTCATTTGCATACTTCATTCAATAAAAATCAGTGGACGTTTCGTTTTCGTAAATATTGTGTTCCTTGTCTTTCTTTTCTTTTATTTTTGTTTTATCAGCTATGTGTTCTTACACACACCCACATCACTAAAATGCAGATCCTCATCCACTCTGGACCCTGTTGATAACAGTTATACTATTGCCAATTATAATTTCGAGAATCCGATCTATCAAGCTGAAGATGGAAATGAGGACGATTATGAAGTACCTGTAGAGCTTGCTAGGTTGTTACAACAAGAAGAGAAAGATATACAGCCACATGAAGAGCCAATCGAAGTTGTGAATCTGGGAACTGAAGAGAACAGGAAAGAAGTCAAGATAGGGGCTGAATTAGAGGATGGTGTCAAGAGCAGGCTGATTCAGATGTTACATGATTATGTGGAGATCTTTGCTTGGTCCTATGAAGATATGCCAGGATTGGATACAGACATTGTGGTTCACCGTTTACCGGTAAAAGAAGATTGTCGTCCAAAGAAGCAAAAGGTTCGTCGCATGCGTCCTGAGATGTCAGAGAAGATTAAGGCAGAGGTGATGAAACAGTTTGATGCAGGGTTCTTAGCTGTGACTCCTTATCCTCAATGGGTTGCAAATGTGGTATCGGTACCTAAGAAAGATGGTAAGGTACGTATGTGTGTAGATTATAGGGATTTGAACAAGGCCAGCCCCAAAGATGACTTTCCACTTCCTCATATTGATGTTCTGGTGGACAACACTGCTCAGCATAAAGTATTCTCTTTCATGGATGGTTTCTCTGGTTACAATCAAATCAAGATGGCACCTGAAGATATGGAGAAGACTACATTTGTTACACAGTGGGGCACTTTTTGTTATAAAGTGATGCCATTTGGTTTGAAGAATGCCGGGGCAACATATCAGCGTGCTATGGTGGCTTTGTTTCACGATATGATTCATCATGAGATAGAGGTATATGTGGATGATATGATAGCTAGGTCCCAGAATGAAGAGCAACATCTTGATCACCTGCATAAGTTGTTTGAATGGTTGAAGAAGTACAAGTTGAGATTGAACCCAAACAAGTGTACTTTTGGAGTTAGGTCTGGTAAACTCCTGGGTTTCATCGTCAGTGGAAAAGGTATTGAAGTAGACCCTGCTAAAGTGAAAGCTATACAAGAGATGCCAGCTCCCCGCACTGAGAAGGAAGTTAGAGGTTTCTTGGGACAATTGAATTACATTGCAAGATTTATTTCCCAATTAACTGCCACCTGTGAGCCAATCTTCAAGTTGTTGAAGAAAGATCAGGTAATGGAATGGAATGATGAGTGCCAGACTGCCTTTGATGAAATCAAGAAATATCTGCTAGAACCTCCAATTTTGATGCCACCAGTTGATGGAAGACCCTTGATCATGTACTTAACAGTGTTAGACAACTCAATGGGGTGTGTGTTGGGACAACATGACGAGTCTGGTCGAAAAGAGCAGGCAATCTATTACCTTAGCAAAAAGTTTACCGACTGTGAAACAAGATACTCACTGCTCGAGAAAACTTGTTGCGCTTTGGCATGGGCTGCTCGCCGACTAAGACAGTATATGTTGACTCATACTACCTTATTGATTTCGAAGATGGATCCAATCAAGTACATATTTGAGAAACCTGCTCTCTCCGGACGAATAGCAAGATGGCAAATGATCTTGACAGAATATGATATACAGTATACTACTCAGAAGGCCATTAAAGGAAGTGTTGTAGCTGATCATTTGGCTCATCAAGTAGTGGATGATTATCAGTCAATGAGTTTTGAGTTCCCTGATGAAGACATTATGATTATTACTAAAGAACCTGGACAATATGACGGACCTGAACAAAGATCCCGATGGACTATGGTTTTTGATGGAGCTTCTAATGCACTTGGTAATGGTGTTGGCGTTGTGATCAGTTCCCCTGAAGGTTGTCATACCCCGATTACTACAAGACTTTGTTTCTATTGTACCAATAACATGGCTGAATATGAGGCATGTATCCTGGGAATCAAAGCTGACATTGATATGAAGATTCAGTTCCTGGACGTATATGGAGATTCAGCCCTGGTAGTAAGTCAGATCAAAGGAGATTGGGATACCAAGCATGATAACCTCATTCCTTACAGAGAGTATGTATTGTCTTTAATCCCACATTTCAAAGAGATTACCTTTGGACATATTCCACGAAGAGAAAATCAGTTGGCAGATGCATTAGCCACCATGACATCTATGTTTGAGATCAGCTGGGATGATGAAGCTCCCAAGATTACTATTGATAGATTTGAAAAGCCTGCATACTGCAATGAGATTGACACTGAAGAGGCAGAGGAGAAACCTTGGTTCTATGAAGTGAAAAGATATCTTGAAGCTCAGGAGTTCCCTGAAGGAGCATCTGTCAAAGATAAGAAATTTCTAAGGAGGTTTTCTGCTAAGTTCTTTTTGAGTAATGGAATTTTGTACAAGCGCAATCATGATTCAACTTTGCTTCGTTGTGTGGATAAGAAGGAAGTAACAGAGATTATGGAATATATGTATGATGGGATCTTTGGCACTCATCCTAGTGGTCATACTATGGCAAAAAAGATATTGAGAGCAGGTTACTATTGGTCTACCATGGAAGCTGACTGCTATCAACATTCCAGAACATGTCACAAGTGTCAAATCTATGCTGATAAAGTACATATACCTCCATCACCATTGAATGTGTTGACTGCTCCTTGGCCTTTTGCCATGTGGGGCATTGATATGATTGGTGAGATCAAACCTACTGCTTCTAATAGACATCGTTTCATCCTGGTTGCTATTGATTACTTTACTAAGTGGGTGGAGGCAGCTTCATTTGCATCTGTTACTAAGAATGTTGTGGTTCGGTTTATTAAGAATAATCTTATATGTAGGTATGGCATCCCGGAAAGGATTATTACTGACAATGGCTCTAATCTGAACAACACTATGATTACTGATATTTGCACGCAGTTCAAGATTAAGCATCACAACTCTTCTCCGTATCGTCCAAAGATGAATGGGGCAGTAGAAGCTGCTAATAAGAACATTAAGAAGATTCTACAGAAGATGACTGTTACTTATAAGGATTGGCACGAGATGTTACCATTTGCTCTTCATGGCTATCGTACTACAATATGTACTTCAACAGGGGCAACTCCATTCTCCTTAGTCTATGGTATGGAAGCAGTTCTGCCCATTGAAGTTCAGATCCCTTCCTTAAGAATAATGAAGGATGCAGGCTTGGATGAAGATGAGTGGATTCAGACTCGACTTGACCAGATAAATTTGATTGATGAGAAGAGGTTGGCAGCTGTTTGTCATGGCCAGATGTACCAGAAACGGATGATCAAAGCTTTTAATAAGAAGGTTAAGCCAAAGGTATATCAGGCTGGTGACTTAGTAATCAAGCGTATCATACTACCACAGGGTGATCCTAGGGGCAAATGGACTCCTACATATGAAGGGCCATTTGTGGTCAAAACAATATTCTCAGGAGGTGCCATGATGCTTACTACTATGGATGGTGAAAACTTCCCACAGCCTGTAAACGCAGACATAGTTAAAAAATACTACGCATAAAAAGAGACCCGCTAGGTTGACTGGCCTAGGAAAAAATAAGGGCATCCCGGCGAACCAAAAGGGTTCGGGCAAAAATTAGGGATATATATAAAAAAATGTACACCCGGCAAGTCGAAAACCTGAAAAGGCGGCTTGGGCAAAAAAGGGTATCCCGGTGGATTGAAAACCTGAAAGGGCAATCCAGGCAAAAGTTAGGGATTAAAGCGTATGACTATGTCTCGTTTGGATCACCCAAGTAACTCCAACCAGTTGTGCTACTTAACCAAGCTCGAACAGATAAAGCTCAATCCAATCGTTTCCGTCTAAACAGCAGAAGATGAGATACTTGAAGATAATGGCAATAGTAGAATTGAAACTCAATAGGATTATTTCCCACATAGTTGATTTTCTTTGTTTTGTAAAATTTTTACGACAAAATCCTCTTACTAGGATTTCTGTCTCCTTGTACAAACTTGCCTATGTATAGGTCACTTTGTGATATAAATAAAATTCTATCTTTGAATCCAGAATTACTTTTACCCTATTTACATAAGCGAAACATCCATTGGTTGTGTTTGAATGTATGTATGCTTTTGAATATGATTGATGTTTACCAGAAATGCATAAAATGCTTAATATGATTGATGTTTACCAGAAATGCATAAAAATGCAGTAATAGTATTTACTAAGGACGAACGAAGGTAGGAATTCAACGAAGCTTCGCCGGTTCATCCCCACAAGACAGCTACAAATCCCCTAGTAGGGCAAATCTATCATCATAGATACTTCGAGTTACATCTCCCATTGAATTTATGTCCATCTCTTTTATCCTCAGTCGGGATATTCAGGAACTTACTCCTTCAATAGGAGTACGACGAACGAAGACGGGACGTTATGAATACTATACTATCAAACGAGACGGGAACGAGTCCCTCATATTATTCAGCAATGAATCGGGATTTATTTTCCCTAGCCAGCAGTTGTTATACCAAGATATCCAGAAGTTTCAGGCTGCATGATTCCTACATCATACCATAACATACATATCCATAAATGCATAATACATTTACTTAGGTGCATCATACTATGTGTTGCACCCCAAAATTTGCCCTCACAAAACAAGACTTTGTGTGCTAAGAGGTTCACAAGGTTCACAAGCTTTACAAGACATCTTATGAGGATACCAAGGTTCACAAGACAACTCATGATGTTCACAAGGTTCACAAAGTTCACAAATAGTCAAAAAGTTTGACAATTCTCTCAGACAATGCCTCCTCCTAAGTAGGACATCCAAAACTAGGGTTTTGACTTTAATCAGGCTAAATGGACTTCCAAGACTTCAAGTGAACTTCATAACATCTTATATGTGTTTAAGAATCCCCATTACAAGTTTCAAGACTTTTCTCAAAGGTTTGCTCAGTCAGATGATCAGATAGGTCAAAATCAGTCAAAGCAGTTAAAAAGTCAAACTGAGGTCAACTGTGGTCAAACCAAAGTCAAACTTCATGATTTTTTGCCAACATCAAGTATATGAAGTAAAATTCATCATTTGATCAAGGGTTGATCATGATTCATCAAGGAGATTTCAGATCATCAAGAATCAGGAGTTTCTAAATTAGGGTTGTCACAGGAAAAGTCAACTGAACTTTGACCAGCCACAACTTTCACATGCTTCATCAAATTTTTTCATCCAAAGCTCATTTTGAAGGAAATTGAATTCTATACAACTTTGTGTCTCACAAGCCAAGCCCAAAAATGCTTCATTTGGAAGGTATGAGCTAAGACATTATAGGTCCTTTTGAAAGTCAACAAAAAGTCAACAACTTCAAAAGAGCATAACTTGAGAATGGTAAAAGATATGGACATGAAACCAATGGGGTTGGTTAGAGGACTCTTTAAGGTTTCCAAAATGTCCAAGAACACCCTCATAGCATTAAAATTGAAGGATTTGTGCCCTTGCAAAGTTGGGAAATTTTTGAGAGGTTTATGAAGCAAATGAGTCTTAAAACCATAATTCACCAAATGGGCTTGCTTTTTTATGATCCAAACACTTCCATGACATCATGCACGAATTAAAATTTATTTATTCATAATTTTATTCATTTTATTTTATTTATTATGATTTTTTATGTTAAAAATCATTTTAAATTAAAATAAAAATATAAAAGGATGGATATTTGATTTGATTTTGGTTCTAGAAGGTCTTAATATTCATTTAAAAGTTAATTGGAATCATATAAAATCAAATCAACCAAAATAGCAAGGAGATATTAGATTTCTTTTCAATATTTGAATCATATCTTTCTTCATGATCAAGCTATCCAAAAGTCCAAAGAATAAATTGGTTTTTTGACCTAATTTTCTTTTACTATATAACCACAACAACATCACAAGACAAAAAAAAAGGATGGAGAGCAAGAGGATGATATTCATACTTTAAAATTTCACATAATTCAAAATTAGGTTTCCACAATCCACCACTTTTACTAGTTGATTAAAGGCTGCAAATGAATCCTTGAGGTTTCCGGAACCTATTCCAATCATCCTCATCATCAAATTCATGCCAAATCATACAAACCAAATTCATATTCTTGCCTTTCTTTTGATTTTTTTTCAATTTCAATGATTTACGCATGATTAATTGATTTTGATTACATAATATGTTTGTTTGATTGTGTAGATGGTTTTTGGATAGTTGGATTTAAGTTTCGATGCAGGAATCATAGGGCACCATGGAGAACTAAACTATTGGTTAATCTGCTGTAATCTGTTTTCGTCGATACTTCGAAGGCTGCAGTAGTGATAAACATTACAGGCTGACAGGTAAGTCAGGTAAGTACTACTGTTTCGATTTGCTCCGAATTTTTTCCAGAAGTTCAGAAAAAAATCGACAAACAATACTCTTTTAGAATAAAATTCTAAAAGATTTCGACCCTCAAAATCGGAAATTCCTCTTTTTTCTATTTTATTTGATTTATTTTCTATTTTCATATTCTCAAAAAAATCTAAAAAAAATTGTGCGTTCTTTATTTGATTTTATTAGATTTTTAGCATCGTTTTAATATTTTTTAGATTTTATTTTAATCGCTTTTCTTATTTTTCATTATTTTAAAATCTGCAGCAATTTTATTTGATCCTGTTTATTTCTTTTTTTTATTCTTCCAACAGTATATACCAAAAATATGCAGGTGGGAGGAAGAAGATGGTGTGTGGCATGCGCTGATTGGGTTCAAAGTATAAGGGCATGGGTTCAACACTCATTCCCAATATTTTGGCAAAGAAACATGGCTTCTTCATCATTTTTTCCCTTAATTTATCTTTTAAACATGGCTAACCTATTATTTTTAATTAACTTTTTTTTAACAAATCTTTTTTTTATTAAATTTAGGTTAGCATTTTTTATTAGTATAATTACTTTTATATTTAGGTTTATTAAAACCTCAAACTTTTTTTTTATAAAAACCTTAATCAACCTTTAAATGTTTTTTAATTTAATTAATTCTCATAATTCATTTTTCTTAGATTTATTTAATTATTAGGCTATTTTAATATAAATTGTTTATATATTTTCTTTTGTAAAACTCAACCTTGGAAAATTTTGTTTTCCTAACATGTTTTTTTCATTTTTATTATATAATAGGTATTTGTTACACTTATTCATATGCAGGACCACAACCTAGTGGCAAGGAACTGAGGTTTGGAGCATTTTGATGAAGAAACGTGGGTGTCTCAGTGGCAAAGAACTCAATGAAGCAAAAAGGGCAAACCCCCAATATTTTTGGTATCTCTAACTTTATTTTTTCCTTTTTCCTCAAATTATGTATTTTCTTTGAATTTCCTTATTATTATTATTAAACTAATCCTTTTTTTTATTTTATTTTAAAAAACTTATATTTTTATAATAAACCTTAACTTTTTTCCTAAACCTTAATTTTAAACCTAAGTCTTAATTTTTTTCATAAACTTTAAACCCTAAAAATTTAGCCATAATCTTTATCTTAAAACCCAAATTTCGCCATAATTTTTACCCTAAAATTTTTCCTAAACCTTAATTTTTTTTTCTCAAACCCTAACCCTAATTTTTATTAACCTTAATATTTAATTTAATTTTGTTATAAACTATAATTAAATAATTAATCATTTTTTTATATAATTAGTATTTGTTTATTATTATTATAATTATTCTATTTTCTTCTAAATTTTTTTTTCTAAATGTTTATTTAACTTAAAAAATAATATTTTCTCTTAAATTGTTATTTTTCTTTATATTTTTACTAACCCTTTTATTATTATTTCATTATTACTAACCATTTAAATTATTGCTTATTTACTTTCTATTTTATCGTTATTATTATTTTTTCGATTATATTGTAACTATCCCAAAGCTTTGTAATAGTTTAAGTTTATATTTTTGCTTTATTTTTATTGTAAAGATATTAACTGTGTGGTTAGTAACTATAGGGTGTGCATAACATGTTTGTGATTAAAATTAATTTAGAAAATTAATTAAATAAGATAAATATTTGAAAATAAACACGCACACACGTAAGTCGATCTTTGATCGCCATCTCACTTCTTAAGGGTTACCTCTCATGTTGCCTAAATAAAAGGTCAAGTAAGGTGTATAAAGCAAAGTCCCTTCTCTCATTAACATCATCTTGTCCCTTTAAAGAATTATAAGATCAAGTCCCGTCATGGTTGCCTTTGTAAATGATCTTGTCCCTTTTCGAATAAAAGATGATAAGTCCCTTCGAATTGCTAAATACACCTTACAGTTGCCTAATCACAGATGTCCCTTCATTGGTCCCTCATACATCCAAGGTAATGACTACATATTCCTTAATAATAGGGATAGTCTTACCACTTAAAGGATATTTAAGAACAGAAAAGACTTAACTTAGGGTAGGTTCCTCTTATGTACTTGCTCACTTTTCAAAAACATTTCAAAACACTTCACATTTTTCAAGCAATTTTCAAAACAAAGGCTTTATATATATCCGTACATGGATCATTATAAAGTACTTAAGAAAATTTCTAAACACACACTACACTTCTCAAAAACATTTTAAAGTGAGCTAAGTAACTAAGAGCCCATGGATAACCATGGATGTAAAGGGTGCTAACACCTTCCCTTTACATAACCTACCCCCCGAACCCAAAAATCTTTTAAGGTCTTTCCTGTTCTTTTATGCCCTTTCCTTTGGATAAAATAAAAGTCGGTGACGACTCTTGCTATCCGCAACATTTAACTAAAGTCAGTTCTCCCACCGTGTTACAGAACTGGCGACTCTGCTGGGGATTTAATAAAAGAGGGGTACCCTTAGGAATTATATCACTTTAAAATTGTTTGCCTTGTTTGCTTTATACTTATCTGTTGGGGTGCTCTTATGTGTGAAAGATCCTAACCCGGATCTAGTGTACCTTAGGTAAATGGCAATAGACCAAGGAAACTGTACGGCGTATACCGATATGGTTGATCTGGTGGCCATAGTTAGTGTGACTTCTTGGTTGGTGCTTATGTTCCTTAAGTCAAGTTGAGGATAATATGAGGCTGCCATATGTTGTCAATGCACTAACTAACTTTTAGAACCCTAGTTATCCCATCTTGGCCTTTAGAAAAGTAGTGAGATAACCGGCTTTGGTGAAGACTGAAGTTGGTTGATACTCGATACTACACTCATTGAGATCTTAAACTTGGAGGGTTTTGGTTGGCAAGTAAGTTGCCTACTGAACAACCACCCTTGTGAAGGATCAATGATATTGAGATCCCTTAGAACCTGGTTACTTTATAGGACAGGATGAACCATCTAAACTTCAGGGGAGGGTACTTACCTCTGAACCTCATGCAAGCCTTTAAACCTAGGGCTATTGTTTGACTTGTTTGTGTGTGCCACATGTTTGTGATTGAGCATAACATCATGACATCATCATGCATCATAAGCATAGCATTCTCACTAACCATTTCAAGGACCAAAGGATTTATCTTTGTTCTTTGTTGCAGGTCATGGCTTCTGCTCGTAGAAACACTATCAGGATCAACTTTGTAGGCATACCTCCTAAGCTTAAGGAATTGGTTTCTCAGGTTTCTGAAAGCTCCCAGTTCATCAAGAGACATGGTCACCTATTGGATCTAGTCACTTCAGGGTTCAATGAAGACATGATGAGTGTTTTGTTTCAGTTCTTTGACCCTAAGCACCATTGCTTCACATTCCCCGACTACCAGCTGGTTCCTACAATGGAAGAGTTCTCTAAACTTCTGGGTATACCTGTACTTGATCAGAAACCATTCACAGGTTTGGAAAAGGAGCCTAAACCTGAGGTTATCGCTGCAGCTCTACATCTGAAGAAGTCAGACATTGTTTTAGAAACGAGAAGCGGAGTTAAGGGTATTCTTGCTAAGGTGTTGATAGAGAAGGCTCAAGTGTTCTTGAAGGCTATGAGCTATGATGCTTTTGAGGAGATCCTAGCCTTGCTGATTTATGGCTTAGTGTTGTTCCCCAATCCAGATCAGTTCATAGACGTTCATGCCATCAACATATTTCTGAGTCACAATCCAATGCCTACATTGCTTGGAGACATCTTACACTCTCTTCATACTCGTACTACGAAAGCACGAGGAACTTTGATGTGTTGCATACCTCTATTGTCTAGGTGGTTTATTTCTCACCTTCCTCGATCAGTGATGAAGAATGAACAAGGGTTCAGGTGGTCCAAGAGGATTATGTCACTCTCTCATTCAGATATTCATTGGTGCTCTCGATCTATGGAGAATGTAACTATCATTGACCGTTGTGGGGAGTTTCCTAATGTGCCACTCCTTGGCATAAGAGGGGGCATTACTTACAACCCTTCCTTAGCTTTATGTCAGTTTGGTTATGCTCGGAGTGATGGTCCTCATGACATGTTGATTCAGGGTATTGTGTTCGACTACGACAATGATCTACAAGGTTACCGTCAAAGGTTCATACGAGCATGGGGTAAAGTTAACAAGGTTGACAACAAGACTCTAGAACCCAAGTACACTATTCCTATGGAACCTTATCTCAGATGGGTGCGAGCACGTGCTCAGACTCTTATGATGCCATATCCTGCTATCCTGCCAGTTACCATGGAGCCTGTTGCTGAAGGAGATACTTCTTATATCATTCTTCATCCAGACATGCCCAGGAGTTACAAAGGTCCTGGATCCAGTTGAAGGAGTAAAGGGATACTTTTGAGACTCATTACAAAGCAAGTCAAGAAAGAATCCTGGAGCTAACAAAACAACTTCACGAAGAGCGGAATCTCAACTCATACCTCAACACAAAGAGGAAACGTCCATGGGAGACTTAAAACCCCATTTTTTGAATTCATTTCATTTTTATTGTAAGCCCAAGGGGCAAACAAGTTTATTGATTACTAATAAAAGTTTACTTTATGGTTTTTAAACAAATTTAAATCCTGCGGTCCTTGAAAACATTGCATATGCATTTACATACCATGCCATTGCATCACAGGTTTCTTATGAACATGTATCTTATCTTCTCGCTGTTTATTTCAAAGCAGAAATGGCTCTCGAACAATCTGTCAAAGATCTTCAAGCTCAGAATGCTCAGTTTCAGGAAGTGATTCTGAATTTGTCCAAGGGGCAAGAAGAGTTGAAAACACTCCTCTCTAAGGACATGAAGAAGAAGAATCCTGAGGACAACAAGGATGATCAGCTGAAACAACTACAAGCTGAGATGGCAAAGATGAGGATCCAGATGAATGGCCAAATGGCTCTTATCCAGAGTTTGGCCCAGGGGCAAGAAGAGCTGAGAAGCTTTGTCAATAAGCTTCAACATAACAGAGTTGGGAATCTAATCATCAGTCAACCTCCATTGAAACAAGCAGATTTGGTTGAAAGGAAGATAATGATAAAAGAAGGAAAGAGACAGGCTACTACTGACCATCCTTCAATGGAAGAAAGAAGGCCTTGTAAGGTTAATCCACTTCTATACAAGGAATGTAGAAGACAGTTCATCCGGTTCAGCACACCAATATCACAAGTTTTGCAATGCCTGTTGGAGATGAAGTTGATTTCCTTGGAAAATTCTCATAAAAATCCTAACACCTCTTCTCCTCGCTATAATCCCAAGGCAAGGTGTATGTATCACTCCGACTGTCCTGGACATGACACTAATAACTGTTGGGCATTGAAGAATAAGATTCAAGACCTAATCGACGAAGGAATACTCGAGGTTACTCCAGAAGGCCAGGTTGAGTTCTTCTATCGTCCATCAAGCATCAAAGTTTCCAGATAACCGGAGTGACGGGTTTAGAGGAAGAGGCTTTGAGAACATTTGAATTTTCATTTGTAATTTCTTTTGTTTGTTTAAACACTTACTGTTATGTTAAACTTTTGTTTTCATCAATGCATTGCATATGTTTGTCTTGAATTAATCCATTTGTTTCACTATATTTTGAACTATGCTTCATATTTCTATTTTGTGATATTTAACTCCTGATAAAGCTATAAGCCTGTAGAGGGAGGATGACGAAAACAATACCATAATATTAGGCAGTATGCTTTTGAACAGACTATGCTGACGATGTACAGGCATTGTTTCAATTCCTAAACAGTGGAGATATAAGGAAGTTAATCCCTAGTCAACCCTTTTGAGCCTATGAAGTAGGAGTTTTTATTCTCGCACAAATTAAAACCCTTATTCATAACCTGGGGCAGGGTAGTTACTCGGTTAACTCAAATATGCCAATTATCTGTGTTGTACACAACTAATGATGGTTCTCTGTAATCATTAAACCTGACAGTCAATATCTAGCAAAAAAAAAAGCTCACTAAGTCAAAACCTATGAAGGAGACTTAGTAAAAAAATTAAGACATCCCGCTGACTGTAACCTTGAAATAAACAGTTCAGGCAAAAAGAAGGGATAACAAAGTCAGAAGAAAAAAGGAGGTCACTATGAATCCTCAACAAAGAAAGATGACTGAATATTCAAATAAATTTTGAGTTTCTGAACCATCACAAATGTCAGTGTTACAATTCCAAACTCATTTGAGCCTCAATGCATAAGTTAACTGAATATAGGACTGAAGAACATCATGGAGATTGGGTTGGGTACAAATAAAATTTGAGCCTTTATCCTTTGTTTCTTAAACCGTGAACCAGGCCACGTTACAACCCTTTAAAAGTCCTAACTGAAGCATGGTTAGTTCGAAAGCGTACTGCTACAAAAAGGTATCCTGACTCCTTTAGGGCTTATTATAAAACTTGAGTTAATATCACAGTTTTCACAAAAATTGTTTTTCTAAAATAACTCTTTTTCAAAACTTCAAGACAGACATAAGCATTGCATTTTTGAATATATTTGTTTGCATATACTTGAGTGTTTGATAAACAGAGAAACTTACAGGATGAATGTTCAAAGTCCTTCCGATAAACAAAGTTGCTTCCTGGATCAAAGTCCATGTATACAAAGGGGCATAGTCATTATCTCCCAATCAAGGGGGCAGGCCATGATACTGCCTAACTCATTTGAGGCAATCAGGACAGGATTCAACTATGTTTAAGTAGCCAGGGGAATATCTCCTCATCTATCTAAATTACCAAGGGTAACATTACAGAGTTCATAATGCTAGGGGCATAGTCACTGTTTCCCAATCAAGGGGGCATACCAAGTTACTGTTCAATTCATTCGGGGCAATCAGGTCCAGATTCAACAGTGCTTAATAGCCAGGGGCAGCTTTCCTCATGTATTTGAATTACCAAGGGTAACATTATAAAGTTCATGATGTCAGGGGCATATTATTGTGGGGCATTCTGCTTATTTCTCTTGAGGTAACTACATTCAGATACTTCCATTATGGGACAATTCATCCTCAGCCAAGGGGCAATGCTTTCTTTTCAAATCTAGTATCCGGAGCGTATATGGTCCATCACAATTTGAAGACGCCATTCCTATCATTGTATTACCTTGATATTAGATTCTCAGCAGAAGCCATGGTGGAAATTAATTGTCTACGCCAGTAGTATCAGATGGTGTCAGTATCATGTCTTCAGATCCAGCTATGAGGATTTCTGGGAAGGTATTCAGGAAAGTTAAGAATCTCAGGAGCTCTAAATCCAATTGGTTATACACTCTCGAAGTTGAAACGATTTTGTTTCAAGTTCAGCTTTACTTTTCCCTCTGAATCCAGATTTACTTTTACCCTATTTACATAAAGCGAAACGTCCATTGGTTATGTTTGAATGTATGTATGCTTTTGAATATGATTGATGTTTACCAGAAATGCATAAAATGCTTAATATGATTGATGTTTACCAGAAATGCATGAAATGCAGTAATAGTATTTACTAAGGACGAACGAGGGAAGGAATTCAACGAAGCTCCGCCAGTTCATCCCCACCAAACAGCTACAAGTCCCCCAGTAGGGCAAATCCATCTTCATAAACACTTCGAGTCACATCTCCCCTGGAATTTATATCCATCTCTTTTATCCTCAGACGGATAGTCGGGAATTTATTCTTCCAATAGGAGTACGACGAACGAAGACGGGAGGTTATGGATACCTTACTATCGAACGAAGACGGGAGGTTATGGATACCTTACTATCGAACGAAGATGGGAGGTTATGAATACCTTAATATCGAACGAAGACAGGAAGTTATGAATACTATATTATCAAACGAGACGGGAACAAGTTCCTCATATTCTTCAGCAACAAATCGGGATTTATTCTCCCTGGCCAGCAGTTGTTATACGAAGATATCCAGACGCTTCAAGTTGCATGATGCATGCATACATCATTTACATCATACCATAACATATATATCCATAAGTACATAATACATTACTTAAGTGCATCATACTATACATGCATACATAATGCATAAGCTAATATTATCTTGCAGGATGTTATATAATTTGTATCGAACTAATCTTGTTTTTCAGATTAACTCTTCAGCAGACAAACTTCATCAACATATTGTTACCTTGGGCCGTTGTTTATCTTCCCAAAGGTTATCTCATTATCTTGGGACGTCGTTTATCTTCCCGAAGGCTATCTTGAGACGTCGTTTATCTTCTCAAAAGCCATATTGTTACCTTGGGTCGTTGTTTATCTTCCCAAAGGTTATCTCATTATATTGGGACGTCGTTTATCTTCCCGAAGGTTATCTTGAGACGTCGTTTATCTTCTCAAAATCCATATTGGTACCTTGGGCCGTTGTTTATCTTCCCAAAGGTTATCTCATTATCTTGGGACGTTGTTTATCTTCCCGAAGGCTATCTTGAGACGTCGTTTATCTTCTCAAAAGACAACTTGTTACTTTGGGCCGTTGTTTATCTTCCCAAAAGTTATACTCTTACCTCGGGACGTTGTTTATCCTCCTGAAAGCTATCATGACTTTGGGCCGTTGTTTATCTTCCCAAAAGTTATACTTATACCTCAGGACGTTGTTTATCCTCCTGAAAGCTATCATGACTTTGGGCCGTTGTTTATCTTCCCAAAGGTTACCTCATTATCTTGGGACGTCGTTTATCTTCCCGAGGGCTATCTTGAGACGTCGTTTGTCTTCTCAAAAGCCATATTGTTACCTTGGGTCGTTGTTTATATTCCCAAAGGTTACCTCATTATCTTGGGACGTCGTTTATCTTCCCGAGGGCTATCTTGAGACGTCGTTTATCTTCTCAAAAGCCATATGGTTACCTTGGGACGTTGTTTATCCTCCCAAAGGTTATCTCATTATTTTGGGACGTCGTTTATCTTCCCGAGGGCTATCTTGAGACGTCATTTATCTTCTCAAAAGTCGTATTATTACCTGGGGCCGTTGTTTATCCACCCAAAGGTTAGATCTTCATATTTGGCATTGTTTTCCTCTCAAAGAAATATATCTGAAGAACTTTTCTCCGAATGGCATCTCTAAGCCCATCTCCTAGTTTTTCCAAGTGGCATCTTCAAGCCCACTCAAGAATATACCATTAGTCATCAGTATTACTCTACGCACCGGTGAGTGCAAATTTTTGGGCTTTTGTGTTCAATCCCCTTCAACCTTCCAGGTCACGAATGGCACATATACCAATCTAACCCCTCAGGTTTCAGAAAATTGAACAGGGGCAGCTGTTGTACCCCAAAATTTGCCCTCACAAAACAAGACTTTGTGTGCTAAGAGGTTCACAAGGTTCACAAGGTTCACAAGCTTTACAAGACATCTTATGAGGATACCAAGGTTCACAAGACAACTCATGATGTTCACAAGGTTCACAAAGTTCACAAATAGTCAGAAAGTTTGACAATTCTCTCAGACAATGCCTCCTCCTAAGCAGGACATCCAAAACTAGGGTTTTGACTTTAATCAGGCTAAATGGACTTCCAAGACTTCAAGTGAACTTCATAACATCTTATATGTGTTTAAGAATCCCCATGACAAGTTTCAAGACTTTTCTCAAAGGTTTGCTCAGTCAGATGATCAGATAGGTCAAAATCAGTCAAAGCAGTTAAAAAGTCAAACTGAGGTCAACTGTGGTCAAACCAAAGTCAAACTTCATGATTTTTTGCCAACATCAAGTATATGAAGTAAAATTCATCATTTGATCAAGGGTTGATCATGATTCATCAAGGAGATTTCAGATCATCAAGAATCAGGAGTTTCTAAATTAGGGTTGTCATAGGAAAAGTCAACTGAACTTTGACCAGCCACAACTTTCACATGCTTCATCAAATTTTTTCATCCAAAGCTCATTTTGAAGGAAATTTAATTCTCTACAACTTTGTGTCTCACAAGCCAAGCCCAAAAATGCTTCATTTGGAAGGTATGAGCTAAGACATTATAGGTCCTTTTGAAAGTCAACAAAAAGTCAACAACTTCAAAAGAGCATAACTTGAGAATGATAAAAGATATGGACATGAAACCAATGGGGTTGGTTATAGGACTCTTTAAGCTTTCCAAAATGTCCAAGAACACCCTCATAGCATTAAAATTGAAGGATTTGTGCCCTTGCAAAGTTGGGAAATTTTTGAGAGGTTTATGAAGCAAATGAGGTCTTAAAACCATAATTCACCAAATGGGCTTGCTTTTTTATGATCCAAACACTTCCATGACATCATGCACGAATTAAAATTTATTTATTCATAATTTTATTCATTTTATTTTATTTATTATGATTTTTTATGTTAAAAATCATTTTAAATTAAAATAAAATATAAAAGGATGGATATTTGATTTGATTTTGGTTCTAGAAGGTCTTAATATTCATTTAAAAGTTAATTGGAATCATATAAAATCAAATCAACCAAAATAGCAAGGAGATATTAGATTTTTTTTCAATATTTGAATCATATCTTTCTTCATGATCAAGCTATCCAAAAGTCCAAAGAATAAATTGGTTTTTTGACCTAATTTTCTTTTACTATATAACCACAACAACATCACAAGACAAAAAAAAAGGATGGAGAGCAAGAGGATGATATTCATACTTTAAAATTTCACATAATTCAAAATTAGGTTTCCACAATCCACCACTTTTACTAGTTGATTAAAGGCTGCAAATGAATCCTTGAGGTTTCCGGAACCTATTCCAATCATCCTCATCATCAAATTCATGCCAAATCATACAAACCAAATTCATATTCTTGCCTTTCTTTTGATTTTTTTTCAATTTCAATGATTTATGCATGATTAATTGATTTTGATTACATAATATGTTTGTTTGATTGTGTAGATGGTTTTTGGATAGTTGGATTTAAGTTTCGATGCAGGAATCATAGGGCACCATGGAGAACTAAACTATTGGTTAATCTGCTGTAATCTGTTTTCGTCGATACTTCGAAGGCTGCAGTAGTGATAAACATTACAGGCTGACAGGTAAGTCAGGTAAGTACTACTGTTTCGATTTGCTCCGAATTTTTTCCAGAAGTTCAGAAAAAAATCGACAAACAATACTCTTTTAGAATAAAATTCTAAAAGATTTCGACCCTCAAAATCGGAAATTCCTCTGTTTTCTATTTTATTTGATTTATTTTCTATTTTCATATTCTCAAAAAAATCTAAAAAAAATTGTGCGTTCTTTATTTGATTTTATTAGATTTTTAGCATCGTTTTAATATTTTTTAGATTTTATTTTAATCGCTTTTCTTATTTTTCATTATTTTAAAATCTGCAGCAATTTTATTTGATCCTGTTTATTTCTTTTTTTTATTCTTCCAACAGTATATACCAAAAATATGCAGGTGGGAGGAAGAAGATGGTGTGTGGCATGCGCTGATTGGGTTCAAAGTATGAGGGCATGGGTTCAACACTCATTCTCAATATTTTGGCATAGAAACATGGCTTCTTCATCATTTTTTCCCTTAATTTATCTTTTAAACATGGCTAACCTATTATTTTTAATTAACTTTTTTTTAACAAATCTTTTTTTTATTAAATTTAGGTTAGCATTTTTTATTAGTATTATTACTTTTATATTTAGGTTTATTAAAACCTCAAACTTTTTTTTATAAAAACCTTAATCAACCTTTAAATGTTTTTTAATTTAATTAATTCTCATAATTCATTTTTCTTAGATTTATTTAATTATTAGGCTATTTTAATATAAATTGTTTATATATTTTCTTTTGTAAAACTCAACCTTGGAAAATTTTGTTTTCCTAACATGTTTTTTTCATTTTTATTATATAATAGGTATTTGTTACACTTATTCATATGCAGGACCACAACCTAGTGGCAAGGAACTGAGGTTTGGAGCATTTTGATGAAGAAACGTGGGTGTCTCAGTGGCAAAGAACTCAATGAAGCAAAAAGGGCAAACCCCCAATATTTTTGGTATCTCTAACTTTATTTTTTCCTTTTTCCTCAAATTATGTATTTTCTTTGAATTTCCTTATTATTATTATTAAACTAATCCTTTTTTTTATTTTATTTTAAAAAACTTATATTTTTATAATAAACCTTAACTTTTTTCCTAAACCTTAATTTTAAACCTAAGTCTTAATTTTTTTCATAAACTTTAAACCCTAAAAATTTAGCCCTAATCTTTATCTTAAAACCCAAATTTCGCCATAATTTTTACCCTAAAATTTTTCCTAAACCTTAATTTTTTTTCTCAAACCCTAACCCTAATTTTTATTAACCTTAATATTTAATTTAATTTTGTTATAAACTATAATTAAATAATTAATCATTTTTTTATATAATTAGTATTTGTTTATTATTATTATAATTATTCTATTTTCTTCTAAATTTTTTTTTCTAAATGTTTATTTAACTTAAAAAATAATATTTTCTCTTAAATTGTTATTTTTCTTTATATTTTTACTAACCCTTTTATTATTATTATTATTATTTCATTATTACTAACCATTTAAATTATTGCTTATTTATTTTCTATTTTATCGTTATTATTATTTTTTCGATTATATTGTAACTATCCCAAAGCTTTGTAATAGTTTAAGTTTATATTTTTGCTTTATTTTTATTGTAAAGATATTAACTGTGTGGTTAGTAACTATAGGGTGTGCATAACATGTTTGTGATTAAAATTAATTTAGAAAATTAATTAAATAAGATAAATATTTGAAAATAAACACGCACACACGTAAGTCGATCTTTGATCGCCATCTCACTTCTTAAGGGTTACCTCTCATGTTGCCTAAATAAAAGGTCAAGTAAGGTGTATAAAGCAAAGTCCCTTCTCTCATTAACATCATCTTGTCCCTTTAAAGAATTATAAGATCAAGTCTCGTCATGGTTGCCTTTGTAAATGATCTTGTCCCTTTTCGAATAAAAGATGATAAGTCCCTTCGAATTGCTAAATACACCTTACAGTTGCCTAATCACAGATGTCCCTTCATTGGTCCCTCATACATCCAAGGTAATGACTACCTATTCCTTAATAATAGGGATAGTCTTACCACTTAAAGGATATTTAAGAACAGAAAAGACTTAACTTAGGGTAGGTTCCTCTTATGTACTTGCTCACTTTTCAAAAACATTTCAAAACACCTCACATTTTTCAAGCAATTTTCAAAACAAAGGCTTTATATATATCCGTACATGGATCATTATAAAGTACTTAAGAAAATTTCTAAACACACACTACACTTCTCAAAAACATTTTAAAGTGAGCTAAGTAACTAAGAGCCCATGGATAACCATGGATGTAAAGGGTGCTAACACCTTCCCTTTACATAACCTACCCCCGAACCCAAAAATCTTTTAAGGTCTTTCCTGTTCTTTTATGCCCTTTCCTTTGGATAAAATAAAAGTCGGTGACGACTCTTGCTATCCGCAACATTTAACTAAAGTCAGTTCTCCCACCGTGTTACAGAACTGGCGACTCTGCTGGGGATTTAATAAAAGAGGGGTACCCTTAGGAATTATATCACTTTAAAATTGTTTGCCTTGTTTGCTTTATACTTATCTGTTGGGGTGCTCTTATGTGTGAAAGATCCTAACCCGGATCTAGTGTACCTTAGGTAAATGGCAATAGACCAAGGAAACTGTACGGCGTATACCGATATGGTTGATCTGGTGGCCATAGTTAGTGTGACTTCTTGGTTGGTGCTTATGTTCCTTAAGTCAAGTTGAGGATAATATGAGGCTGCCATATGTTGTCAATGCACTAACTAACTTTTAGAACCCTAGTTATCCCATCTTGGCCTTTAGAAAAGTAGTGAGATAACCGGCTTTGGTGAAGACTGAAGTTGGTTGATACTCGATACTACACTCATTGAGATCTTAAACTTGGAGGGTTTTGGTTGGCAAGTAAGTTGCCTACTGAACAACCACCCTTGTGAAGGATCAATGATATTGAGATCCCTTAGAACCTGGTTACTTTATAGGACAGGATGAACCATCTAAACTTCAGGGGAGGGTACTTACCTCTGAACCTCATGCAAGCCTTTAAACCTAGGGCTATTGTTTGACTTGTTTGTGTGTGCCACATGTTTGTGATTGAGCATAACATCATGACATCATCATGCATCATAAGCATAGCATTCTCACTAACCATTTCAAGGACCAAAGGATTTATCTTTGTTCTTTGTTGCAGGTCATGGCTTCTGCTCGTAGAAACACTATCAGGATCAACTTTGTAGGCATACCTCCTAAGCTTAAGGAATTGGTTTCTCAGGTTTCTGAAAGCTCCCAGTTCATCAAGAGACATGGTCACCTATTGGATCTAGTCACTTCAGGGTTCAATGAAGACATGATGAGTGTTTTGTTTCAGTTCTTTGACCCTAAGCACCATTGCTTCACATTCCCCGACTACCAGCTGGTTCCTACAATGGAAGAGTTCTCTAAACTTCTGGGTATACCTGTACTTGATCAGAAACCATTCACAGGTTTGGAAAAGGAGCCTAAACCTGAGGTTATCGCTGCAGCTCTACATCTGAAGAAGTCAGACATTGTTTTAGAAACGAGAAGCGGAGTTAAGGGTATTCTTGCTAAGGTGTTGATAGAGAAGGCTCAAGTGTTCTTGAAGGCTATGAGCTATGATGCTTTTGAGGAGATCCTAGCCTTGCTGATTTATGGCTTAGTGTTGTTCCCCAATCCAGATCAGTTCATAGACGTTCATGCCATCAACATATTTCTGAGTCACAATCCAATGCCTACATTGCTTGGAGACATCTTACACTCTCTTCATACTCGTACTACGAAGGCACGAGGAACTTTGATGTGTTGCATACCTCTATTGTCTAGGTGGTTTATTTCTCACCTTCCTCGATCAGTGATGAAGAATGAACAAGGGTTCAGGTGGTCCAAGAGGATTATGTCACTCTCTCATTCAGATATTCATTGGTGCTCTCGATCTATGGAGAATGTAACTATCATTGACCGTTGTGGGGAGTTTCCTAATGTGCCACTCCTTGGCATAAGAGGGGGCATTACTTACAACCCTTCCTTAGCTTTATGTCAGTTTGGTTATGCTCGGAGTGATGGTCCTCATGACATGTTGATTCAGGGTATTGTGTTCGACTACGACAATGATCTACAAGGTTACCGTCAAAGGTTCATACGAGCATGGGGTAAAGTTAACAAGGTTGACAACAAGACTCTAGAACCCAAGTACACTATTCCTATGGAACCTTATCTCAGATGGGTGCGAGCACGTGCTCAGACTCTTATGATGCCATATCCTGCTATCCTGCCAGTTACCATGGAGCCTGTTGCTGAAGGAGATACTTCTTATATCATTCTTCATCCAGACATGCCCAGGAGTTACAAAGGTCCTGGATCCAGTTGAAGGAGTAAAGGGATACTTTTGAGACTCATTACAAAGCAAGTCAAGAAAGAATCCTGGAGCTAACAAAACAACTTCACGAAGAGCGGAATCTCAACTCATACCTCAACACAAAGAGGAAACGTCCATGGGAGACTTAAAACCCCATTTTTTGAATTCATTTCATTTTTATTGTAAGCCCAAGGGGCAAACAAGTTTATTGATTACTAATAAAAGTTTACTTTATGGTTTTTAAACAAATTTAAATCCTGCGGTCCTTGAAAACATTGCATATGCATTTACATACCATGCCATTGCATCACAGGTTTCTTATGAACATGTATCTTATCTTCTCGCTGTTTATTTCAAAGCAGAAATGGCTCTCGAACAATCTGTCAAAGATCTTCAAGCTCAGAATGCTCAGTTTCAGGAAGTGATTTTGAATTTGTCCAAGGGGCAAGAAGAGTTGAAAACACTCCTCTCTAAGGACATGAAGAAGAAGAATCCTGAGGACAACAAGGATGATCAGCTGAAACAACTACAAGCTGAGATGGCAGAGATGAGGATCCAGATGAATGGCCAAATGGCTCTTATCCAGAGTTTGGCCCAGGGGCAAGAAGAGCTGAGAAGCTTTGTCAATAAGCTTCAACATAACAGAGTTGGGAATCTAATCATCAGTCAACCTCCATTGAAACAAGCCGATTTGGTTGAAAGGAAGATAATGATAAAAGAAGGAAAGAGACAGGCTACTACTGACCATCCTTCAATGGAAGAAAGAAGGCCTTGTAAGGTTAATCCACTTCTATACAAGGAATGTAGAAGACAGTTCATCCGGTTCAGCACACCAATATCACAAGTTTTGCAATGCCTGTTGGAGATGAAGTTGATTTCCTTGGAAAATTCTCATAAAAATCCTAACACCTCTTCTCCTCGCTATAATCCCAAGGCAAGGTGTATGTATCACTCCGACTGTCCTGGACATGACACTAATAACTGTTGGGCATTGAAGAATAAGATTCAAGACCTAATCGACGAAGGAATACTCGAGGTTACTCCAGAAGGCCAGGTTGAGTTCTTCTATCGTCCATCAAGCATCAAAGTTTCCAGATAACCGGAGTGACGGGTTTAGAGGAAGAGGCTTTGAGAACATTTGAATTTTCATTTGTAATTTCTTTTGTTTGTTTAAACACTTACTGTTATGTTAAACTTTTGTTTTCATCAATGCATTGCATATGTTTGTCTTGAATTAATCCATTTGTTTCACTATATTTTGAACTATGCTTCATATTTCTATTTTGTGATATTTAACTCCTGATAAAGCTATAAGCCTGTAGAGGGAGGATGACGAAAACAATACCATAATATTAGGCAGTATGCTTTTGAACAGACTATGCTGACGATGTACAGGCATTGTTTCAATTCCTAAACAGTGGAGATATAAGGAAGTTAATCCCTAGTCAACCCTTTTGAGCCTATGAAGTAGGAGTTTTTATTCTCGCACAAATTAAAACCCTTATTCATAACCTGGGGCAGGGTAGTTACTCGGTTAACTCAAATATGCCAATTATCTGTGTTGTACACAACTAATGATGGTTCTCTGTAATCATTAAACCTGACAGTCAATATCTAGCAAAAAAAAAAGCTCACTAAGTCAAAACCTATGAAGGAGACTTAGTAAAAAAATTAAGACATCCCGCTGACTGTAACCTTGAAATAAACAGTTCAGGCAAAAAGAAGGGATAACAAAGTCAGAAGAAAAAAGGAGGTCACTATGAATCCTCAACAAAGAAAGATGACTGAATATTCAAATAAATTTTGAGTTTCTGAACCATCACAAATGTCAGTGTTACAATTCCAAACTCATTTGAGCCTCAATGCATAAGTTAACTGAATATAGGACTGAAGAACATCATGGAGATTGGGTTGGGTACAAATAAAATTTGAGCCTTTATCCTTTGTTTCTTAAACCGTGAACCAGGCCACGTTACAACCCTTTAAAAGTCCTAACTGAAGCATGGTTAGTTCGAAAGCGTACTGCTACAAAAAGGTATCCTGACTCCTTTAGGGCTTATTATAAAACTTGAGTTAATATCACAGTTTTCACAAAAATTGTTTTTCTAAAATAACTCTTTTTCAAAACTTCAAGACAGACATAAGCATTGCATTTTTGAATATATTTGTTTGCATATACTTGAGTGTTTGATAAACAGAGAAACTTACAGGATGAATGTTCAAAGTCCTTCCGATAAACAAAGTTGCTTCCTGGATCAAAGTCCATGTATACAAAGGGGCATAGTCATTATCTCCCAATCAAGGGGGCAGGCCATGATACTGCCTAACTCATTTGAGGCAATCAGGACAGGATTCAACTATGTTTAAGTAGCCAGGGGAATATCTCCTCATCTATCTAAATTACCAAGGGTAACATTACAGAGTTCATAATGCTAGGGGCATAGTCACTGTTTCCCAATCAAGGGGGCATACCAAGTTACTGTTAAAAATTCATTCGGGGCAATCAGGTCCAGATTCAACAGTGCTTAATAGCCAGGGGCAGCTTTCCTCATGTATTTGAATTACCAAGGGTAACATTATAAAGTTCATGATGTCAGGGGCATATTATTGTGGGGCATTCTGCTTATTTCTCTTGAGGTAACTACATTCAGATACTTCCATTATGGGACAATTCATCCTCAGCCAAGGGGCAATGCTTTCTTTTCAAATCTAGTATCCGGAGCGTATATGGTCCATCACAATTTGAAGACGCCATTCCTATCATTGTATTACATTGATATTAGATTCTCAGCAAAAGCCATGGTGGAAATTAATTGTCTACGCCAGTAGTATCAGATGGTGTCAGTATCATGTCTTCAGATCCAGCTATGAGGATTTCTGGGAAGGTATTCAGGAAAGTTAAGAATCTCAGGAGCTCTAAATCCAATTGGTTATACACTCTCGAAGTTGAAACGATTTTGTTTTCAAGTTCAGCTTTACTTTTCCCTCTGAATCCAGATTTACTTTAACCCTATTTACATAAAGCGAAACGTCCATTGGTTATGTTTGAATGTATGTATGCTTTTGAATATGATTGATGTTTACCAGAAATGCATAAAATGCTTAATATGATTGATGTTTACCAGAAATGCATGAAATGCAGTAATAGTATTTACTAAGGACGAACGAGGGAAGGAATTCAACGAAGCTCCGCCAGTTCATCCCCACCAGACAGCTACAAGTCCCCCAGTAGGGCAAATCCATCTTCATAAACACTTCGAGTCACATCTCCCCTGGAATTTATATCCATCTCTTTTATCCTCAGAAGGATAGTCGGGAATTTATTCTTCCAATAGGAGTACGACGAACGAAGCCGGGAGGTTATGGATACCTTACTATCGAACGAAGACGGGAGGTTATGGATACCTTACTATCGAACGAAGATGGGAGGTTATGAATACCTTACTATCGAACGAAGACAGGAAGTTATGAATACTATATTATCAAACGAGGCGGGAACAAGTTCCTCATATTCTTCAGCAACAAATCGGGATTTATTCTCCCTGGCCAGCAGTTGTTATACGAAGATATCCAGACGCTTCAAGTTGCATGATGCATGCATACATCATTTACATCATACCATAACATATATATCCATAAGTACATAATACATTACTTAAGTGCATCATACTATACATGCATACATAATGCATAAGCTAATATTATCTTGCAGAATGTTATATAATTTGTATCGAACTAATCTTGTTTTTCAGATTAACTCTTCAGCAGACAAACTTCATCAACATATTGTTACCTTGGGCCGTTGTTTATCTTCCCAAAGGTTATCTCATTATCTTGGGACGTCGTTTATCTTCCCGAAGGCTATCTTGAGACGTCGTTTATCTTCTCAAAAGCCATATTGTTACCTTGGGCCGTTGTTTATCTTCCCAAAGGTTATCTCATTATATTGGGACGTCGTTTATCTTCCCGAAGGTTATCTTGAGACGTCGTTTATCTTCTCAAAAGCCATATTGGTACCTTGGGTCGTTGTTTATCTTCCCAAAGGTTATCTCATTATCTTGGGACGTCGTTTATCTTCCCGAAGGCTATCTTGAGACGTCGTTTATCTTCTCAAAAGCCAACTTGTTACTTTGGGCCGTTGTTTATCTTCCCAAAAGTTATACTCTTACCTCGGGACGTTGTTTATCCTCCTGAAAGCTATCATGACTTTGGGCCGTTGTTTATCTTCCCAAAAGTTATACTTATACCTCAGGACGTTGTTTATCCTCCTGAAAGCTATCATGACTTTGGGTCGTTGTTTATCTTCCCAAAATAGCAAGGAGATATTAGATTTCTTTTCAATATTTGAATCATATCTTTCTTCATGATCAAGCTATCCAAAAGTCCAAAGAATAAATTGGTTTTTTGACCTAATTTTCTTTTACTATATAACCACAACAACATCACAAGACAAAAAAAGGATGGAGAGCAAGAGGATGATATTCATACTTTAAAATTTCACATAATTCAAAATTAGGTTTCCACAATCCACCACTTTTACTAGTTGATTAAAGGCTGCAAATGAATCCTTGAGGTTTCCGGAACCTATTCCAATCATCCTCATCATCAAATTCATGCCAAATCATACAAACCAAATTCATATTCTTGCCTTTCTTTTGATTGTTTTTCAATTTCAATGATTTACGCATGATTAATTGATTTTGATTACATAATATGTTTGTTTGATTGTGTAGATGGTTTTTGGATAGTTGGATTTAAGTTTCGATGCAGGAATCATAGGGCACCATGGAGAACTAAACTATTGGTTAATCTGCTGTAATCTGTTTTCGTCGATACTTCGAAGGCTGCAGTAGTGATAAACATTACAGGCTGACAGGTAAGTCAGGTAAGTACTACTGTTTCGATTTGCTCCGAATTTTTTCCAGAAGTTCAGAAAAAAATCGACAAACAATACTCTTTTAGAATAAAATTCTAAAAGATTTCGACCCTCAAAATCGCAAATTCCTTTTTTTTCTATTTTATTTGATTTATTTTCTATTTTCATATTCTCAAAAAAATCTAAAAAAAATTATGCGTTCTTTATTTGATTTTATTAGATTTTTAGCATCGTTTTAATATTTTTTAGATTTTATTTTAAGAGCTTTTCTTATTTTTCATTATTTTAAAATCTGCAGCAATTTTATTTGATCCTGTTTATTTCTTTTTTTTATTCTTTCAACAGTATATACCAAAAATATGCAGGTGGAAGGAAGAAGATGGTGTGTGGCATGCGCTGATTGGCCTAGTGACAAAGACCTAAGGTTGAAAGTATGAGGGCATGGGTTCAACACTCATTCCCAATATTTTGGCAAAGAAACATGGCTTCTTCATCATTTTTTTCCCTTAATTTATCTTTTAAACATGGCTAACCTATTATTTTTAATTAACTTTTTTTTAACAAATCTTTTTTTTATTAAATTTAGGTTAGCATTTTTTATTAGTATTATTACTTTTATATTTAGGTTTATTAAAACCTCAAACTTTTTTTTTATAAAAACCTTAATCAACCTTTAAATGTTTTTTAATTTAATTAATTCTCATAATTCATTTTTCTTAGATTTATTTAATTATTAGGCTATTTTAATATAAATTGTTTATATATTTTCTTTTGTAAAACTCAACCTTGGAAAATTTTGTTTTCCTAACATGTTTTTTTTCATTTTTATTATATAATAGGTATTTGTTACACTTATTCATATGCAGGACCACAACCTAGTGGCAAAGAACTGAGGTTTGGAGAAGAAACGTGGGTGTCTCAGTGGCAAAGAACTCAATGAAGCAAAAAAGGCAAACCCCCAATATTTTTGGTATCTCTAACTTTATTTTTTCCTTTTTCCTCAAATTATGTATTTTCTTTGAATTTCCTTATTATTATTATTAAACTAATCCTTTTTTTTATTTTATTTTAAAAAACTTATATTTTTATAATAAACCTTAATTTTTTTCCTAAACCTTAATTTTAAACCTAAGTCTTAATTTTTTTCATAAACTTTAAACCCTAAAAATTTAGCCCTAATCTTTATCTTAAAACCCAAATTTCGCCATAATTTTTACCCTAAAATTTTTCCTAAACCTTAATTTTTTTTCTCAAACCCTAACCCTAATTTTTATTAACCTTAATATTTAATTTAATTTTGTTATAAACTATAATTAAATAATTAATCATTTTTTTATATAATTAGTATTTGTTTATTATTATTATAATTATTCTATTTTCTTCTAAAAAAATTTTTTCTAAATGTTTATTTAACTTAAAAAATAATATTTTCTCTTAAATTGTTATTTTTCTTTATATTTTTACTAACCCTTTTATTATTATTATTATTTCATTATTACTAACCATTTAAATTATTGCTTATTTATTTTCTTTTTTATCGTTATTATTATTTTTTCGATTATATTGTAACTATCCCAAAGCTTTGTAATAGTTTAAGTTTATATTTTTGCTTTATTTTTATTGTAAAGATATTAACTGTGTGGTTAGTAACTATAGGGTGTGCATAACATGTTTGTGATTAAAATTAATTTAGAAAATTAATTAAATAAGATAAATATTTGAAAATAAACACGCACACACGTAAGTCGATCTTTGATCGCCATCTCACTTCTTAAGGGTTACCTCTCATGTTGCCTAAATAAAAGGTCAAGTAAGGTGTATAAAGCAAAGTCCCTTCTCTCATTAACATCATCTTGTCCCTTTAAAGAATTATAAGATCAAGTCCCGTCATGGTTGCCTTTGTAAATGATCTTGTCCCTTTTCGAATAAAAGATGATAAGTCCCTTCGAATTGCTAAATACACCTTACAGTTGCCTAATCACAGATGTCCCTTCATTGGTCCCTCATACATCCAAGGTAATGACTACCTATTCCTTAATAATAGGGATAATCTTACCACTTAAAGGATATTTAAGAACAGAAAAGACTTAACTTAGGGTAGGTTCCTCTTATGTACTTGCTCACTTTTCAAAAACATTTCAAAACACTTCACATTTTTCAAGCAATTTTCAAAACAAAGGCTTTATATATATCCGTACATGGATCATTATAAAGTACTTAAGAAAATTTCTAAACACACACTACACTTCTCAAAAACATTTTAAAGTGAGCTAAGTAACTAAGAGCCCATGGATAACCATGGATGTAAAGGGTGCTAACACTTTCCCTTTACATAACCTACCCCCGAACCCAAAAATCTTTTAAGGTATTTCCTGTTCTTTTATGCCCTTTCCTTTGGATAAAATAAAAGTCGGTGGCGACTCTTGCTATCCGCAACATTTAACTAAAGTCAGTTCTCCCACCGTGTTACACTATGCATGCATATATATTGCATAAACTAACATTCTCCTTGCAGGAAAGTTATATGCAGGTAAAACAATATCAACAATCTACAACAGGTCAGAAATGATCCATACATTACTCAAGATGTCCTCGGAGAGTAGGCAAACGGTCTGTAAGAAGATCCATTCCCTAATCCAGGATATTTCCAGAAGATTTCATCTATCTGGTCTTGAATAGCAGGCAAACGATCTGTAAAAAGATCCATTCCCTGGTTCAAGATATTTTTCAGAAGAACAAATCCTGATGTTCTTTTGGCCCTTGAATAGCAGGCAAACGGTCTGTAAAAAGATCCATTCTCTGGTTCAAGATATTTTTCAGAAGAACTAATCCTGACGTTCTTTTGGCCCTTGAATAGCAGGCAAACGGTCTGTAAAAAGATCCATTCCCTGGTTCAAGATATTTTTCAGAAGAACAAATCCTGACGTTCTTTTGGCCCTTGAATAGCAGGCAAACGGTCTGTAAAAAGATCCATTCCCTGGTTCAAGATATTTTTCAGAAGAACAAATCCTGACGTTCTTTTGGCCCTTGAATAGCAGGCAAACGGTCTGTAAAAAGACCCATTCCCTGGTTCAAGACATTTTTCAAAAGAAAAAATCCTGACGTTCTTTTGACCTTGGAGAGTAGGCAAACGGTCTGTACAAAGATCCATTCCCTAATCCAAGATACTTCCAGAAGAGATAATCATCACAAGATTTATTTCTACTGGTCCATTCAACAATTCAAATCATGTTGCATAAACGATTCAGAGACGGCCTATACGAAGACCTAGTACTGATATCCAGTATCAACATAAAGACATCATCACATCCTGATATTATGAATGGCATCTCTAAGCCCATCTCCAGTCCTTCCAAGTGGCATCTTCAAGCCCACTCCAGCATATACAACTAATCATTAGTATTACCTTACGCACCGGCGAGTGCAAATTTTTGGGCTTTTGTGTTCAATCCCCTTCAACCTTCCAGATCACGAATGGCACATATACCAATTTAACCCCTCAGGTTTCAGAAAATTGAACAGGGGCAGCTGTTGCACCCCAAAATTTGCCCTCCACAAGACAAGTAATTGTGCACTAAGAGGCTCACAAGGTCCACAAGGTTCACAAGACATCTCATGAGGTTCATAAGGTTCACAAAGTTCACAATTAGTCAGAAAGTTTGACAATTCCCTCAGACAATGCATCCTCCTAAGCACTGCATCCTAAACTAGGGTTTTGACTTTAATCAGGCTAAATGGATTTCCAAGACTTCAAGTGAGCTTCATAGAATTTTATATGTGTTCAAGAATCCCCATGTCAAGTTTCAAGACTTTCCCAAAAGATTTGCTCAGTCAGATGATCAGATAGGTTAAAATCAGTCTAAGTAGTTAAAAAGTCAAACTGAGGTCAATTGGGGTCAAACCAAAGTCAAACTTCATGATTTTTTTCCAACATCAAGTATATGAAGTAAAATTCATTATTTGATCAAGGGTTGATCATAATTCATCAAGGAGGTTTCAGATCATCAAGAATCAGGAGTTTCTAAATTAGGGTTTTCACAGGAAAAGTCAACTAAACTTTGACCAGCCATAACTTTCACATGCTTCATCAAAATTTTTCCATCCAAAGCTCATTTTGAAGGAAATTGAATTCTCTACAACTTTGTGTCTCACAAGCCAAGCCCAAAAATGCTTCATTTGGAAGGTATGAGCTAAGACATTATAGGTCCTTTTAAAAGTCAACAAAAAGTCAACAACTTCAAAAGAGCATAACTTGAGAATGGTAAAAGATATGGACATGATACCAAAGAGGATGGTTATAGGACTCTTTAAGCTTTCCAAAATGTCCAAGAACACCCTCATAGCATTAAAATTGAAGGATTTGTGCCCTTGCAAAGTTGGGATATTTTTGGGAAGTTTATGGAGCAAATAAGGCCTTAAAACCAATTTTTGCTAAATGAGCCCACCAAATTGCCATCCAAACTTTATAATATCATCAAGCACGACCCAACCCACCTATTTTCTGATTTTTTATTTTTATTTCATATTTATTTGAATTTTATTCATTAAAATACAATTTAAATTGAAATAAAATGTAAAAATTATATATTTGAAAAAGATTTGGTTTCTAGAATGTCTTAAAAAACATTTAAACTTGATTGGTATCATTTAAAATCAGATCATCCAAACATGGCAATGTTAGATCAAAATAAATCAAGTTTTAAGAACAAATCTTTTTCAATCTCATGAGGTCCAAATATCCAAAAGAATTATCAAGTTCTTGACCTAATTTTATTGTATCCTATATAAACAACATGAAACAATACACTATGGACGAATTGGCAGCCTTTAAGAACACTTTCAAACTTTCAAAATTCATAAATTTTTTGAAATTTGGATTCTAATATTGTGTGGTTTTTCAGGTGAATTAAGGACACCAATCTTCTCCCTGAACATCATTGATCATGTTTCAATTGTCATATGCATCCAAAGCCGCATGAATGCCCTTAACCGAATCTGGTTTTATGCAAGTTTTGAATTTTTTCGAATCCATGGTTGTACTTAATATAAATTGTTATTGATGCTTTAAGATTGTTTAAAATGTATCATAGAACAATTCTGGATGTTTGGTTTTGAGTTTTCGTGCAGGAATCGTGTTCTACCATGGCTAGGGTTTCAAACCCTCATTTGGGATCTTCTCATTTAAGGGGTCTAAAGACTTATGGATGATGCCATTAGAACGTATAGGTCATGGGGAATCAAATGGTGTTATCAATTTTTGATTATTGGTACGGTTTTCATGATGTTCTAACAACCTAGGTTTACCTGCCAAAGCGTTTTTCGCAGGAAAAGTGGTGATAGAATCCGCAGGTAATTCCACAGCGACCAAGGAAGAAGATGAGTCCATTGGCGCGAAATCCAGAATTCAAAAAACTAACTTATTTTATATTATTTGTATTGTGTTTATATTTCACAAGAGCATGAGTGCTTTGGTGGTTTTGATGCGCGTATAATATGTTGTGAGGCCTGGGTTCGAATCCGGCCAGGAGCAATTTTTGTTTTAATTTCATTTGTTTTGCAGGATTGTAATAAAACAATGTTGTGATGTATGACTATCACACGTGCGCAGTGGCCCAATTGGTTTTGGGAGACCTTCAGCCAGGTAAAGGACCTGGGTTCAAATCCCAGGACCTGTTTTTTTAGTACTTTATCCAATTTTTTTTTAGTTATTCACATTTATTTTCTTATATTTTAATTTAATTCAACTAAAAACAATTTCTAACCTAAATAATTAGTAACATTTTCTTAAAACTTCATATTTCCAAGAAAAATAATTTATTTTATATTCATATTTAATATGTACATATATATTTTTTGTATATAAATTTATTAATTATATTTAGATATTTTTATAAACCCTAATATTTTTATAAACCCTAATTTATTTTTCTAAACCTTAATTTTTCTTTTACAATTATAATTTCTTATTTTATTATGTTTGTTTAATTATAATTAATAAATATTGTTAATATATATATATATATATATATATATATATATATATATATATATATATATATATATATATATATATATATATATATATATATATATATATAATTAAATTATAAAGCTATTAATCATGTTTATTAGTATATAATTAGTATTATTTCCTCTTCTTAAAAATTCTTTAAAAAAAAAAGATTGTTTTATTTAAATTTAAAATTTTAATTTGATTTCTATATTGTATATTATTGTGCTAATTCCTTTTTTCTCTTATATTTATTTCCTTATTATTACTAACCTTTTATTTATTTATTATATGCTTATTATTTAAATTATTTTATTATAATGTAATTGTGCAAGTTATGTAATAGTGGTAGAAATTTTATCATTTATTTAAATTACTATGGTTAGTAAACTAGGGAGTGCAAACATGTTTGTATCTTAAAATTGGACTTAGATCACTAATTATAAGATAAAATACTTGAATTTATACACGCACACACATAAGTCGATCCTGGATCGCCATCTCACTTCTTAAGGGTTACCTCTCATGTTGCCTAAATAAAAGGTCAAGTAAGGTGTATAAAGCAAAGTCTCTTCTCTTATTAATATCATCTTGTCCCTTTAAAGATTATAAGATCAAGTCCCTTCATGGTTGCCTTCGTAAATGATCTTGTCCCTTTCGAATAAAAGATGATAAGTCCCTTCGAATTGCTAATACACCTTACAGTTGCCTAATCACAGATGACCATTCACTTGTCCCTCATAATATCCAAGGTAATGACTACCTATTCCTTAATAATAGGGATAGTCTTACCATTTAAAGGACATTTAAGAACAGTAAAGATATAATCATAGGGTAGGTTTCTCTTAAGTACTTGTTCACTCCTTTAAAAACATTTCATAACACTTCACATTTTCAAACAAATTTTCAAAACAAAGTCTTTATATATATCCGTACATGGGTCATTATAAAGTACTTAAGAAAATTTCTAATCACACACTACACTTCTCAAAAACAGTTTAAAGTGAGCTAAGTAACTAAGGACCCATGGATAACCATGGATGTAAAGGGTGCTAACACCTTCCCTTTACATAACCTACCCCCCGAACCCAAAAAAAAAATCTTTTAAGGTCTTTCCTGTTCTTTTATGCCCTTTCCTTTGGATAAAATAAAAGTCGGTGGCGACTCTTGCTATCCGCAACATTTTAACTAAAGTCAGTTCTCCCACCGTGTTACAGCCACCCATAGTATGAAGCCACACTCAAAGGCATAGTGCAGGGAAATGACGAGCCTCTACGCGTGTACATTGAGAGATTTAACAAAGAAGTTTTTGAGATCCATACCATGGATTGCATGAAGAGATATCTCCTCGAGAAGGGGATGCACCCAAATAGCAATTTAGGCAAAGCTTTGGGAATCGAAACACCTCATTCTATGGCCAAATAGCTTCACAAGGCCCAAGCGTACATCCAATACGAAGAGAAGGAAACTGCTTACAAGGCCAGGGACTCAAGGAACCAAGAGAACACCAGGGCTCCAAATCAAGAGGAATCAATATCTCCTTGACGCAATAAGGAGAAAAAAAGAGAAGAGAAGACAAGCCCCGTGAGTCTCGCGGGGACAAGGGACCCTCTGGCCGCTTCATAGAGTACACCTTACTGACAGATCCCCACGAGCACATCTTGTCTAAATGTATCAATGCATAATTATAGTAAGGCGGAGTTCGTGTTTCTAAATAAACAATCCCCAAAAGCCATACGCACAGAAGCAAATATTGTCTTTTTCACAAAAGTCACGGACATGTGACTGAGGATTGCGTTCACCTTAAAGACATAATTAAGATCCTCATCAAAGAGGGTCACCTGAAGCAATATACAAAGGGAGAAGTTCCTGGCATGACGAGACAAAAAAAGCTGAAGAAGCACCGACCGACAACTCACCATTGCAAGTTGCCATATATGCCTTCCTTCCAAAATATTTTTGCATCCCCAATAATTGCGAGGATCCCGGGTGCTTTATAACTCACATTTTTTGGGAAGCCGTCCCCTCCTCCATGGGCATCTCTTACGGGGGATACAACAAGTTCATTGTGGGTTCAGTTAGAAGAAAGTTTGAACAACTAGTCGCTCCAGCACCAATCAGATATCCTCCCTCGAAAGGGTTCGAAGAAAATCACAGCCAATCACATTATATCTCAAAGAACTCCTGGGAAGCTCTCCCAAAACCCACATACCTTTTCTCATAAGGGAAAAAATGTCCAACACTGATGTTTGTCGCATTCTAGTCGACTAAGGCAGTTGTGTTGACATCATGTAAACCAACTTGTTATGTGCTCTCCAGCTCGACTAGAAATATTTGTCACCATACATGGGCTCGGACCTACAAGGTATTAATGGCGCTACCTCTAGGCCATGAGGCTACATAGAGTTAATCGTCACCTTTGACAAAAGGAAAGCCTCTTAAACAACCATGATCCAACTTTTTATCATTGATTGTTCCTCCCTTTCTCAATGCATCCTGGGGAGACATACACTCACCAAACTGACTATTATACCTTCTATGGTCCATCTAAAGATGAAATACTATACAAATAAGGGCCATGTCACCACCCTCCATGTTGACACCAAAGCTGGTATGATATGTTTTAAAGCGGCCACGAAGGGTCAAAGATCAATCAGCGCGCCCCAAGCATACCAACAAGCGAGTACGTGATAAAGACCTCCCCAGGAAGCAAAAGAAATCCGAGGGACATGAACCAACACCCAACATCCATTCCATCAACCTCGACAATTGCATCGTTGAAGGTAATAAGATGGAAGAAGCATGAGCAGCAACCACTACAATCAACAATAAGGGACCTCCCCATCCAATGCATCCCATTACGGGCGAGAAGTTTGAAATCACCCCCCTCAACGATAATTCAGACAAAGGAGTAAAGATTAGTGCAAGCCTCCTCGACAAAGTAAGAGAGCAACTCAAAGCATGTCTGAAGCAAAATGTGTATCTATTTGCATAGAGCATATTTGAGATGCATGGCCTCGACCCTAAGGTCGCCTGTCACTAGCTCACCATAGACCCTTCTATTACGATTTTAACACAACGTAAGAGAAAGCAGTCTCCCGAAAAAATGGAGGCTGCTGAGAAGGCTGTGAAAGACCTCCTATAGGTGAACTTTAATTTAGAAGCCTGATATATGACCTGGTTGTCCAACATTGTACTTGTGAAAAAATCAAATGGAAAATGGAGAATGTGCATTGACTACACCGATCTTAACATGGCGTGCCCGAAAGACGCATATCCCCTGCCTAACATTGATAAACTAGTTGATAATTTTGCATCTTTCAAACTCTTTTCCTTCATGGATACGTACTCGAGATACAATTAGACCCCCATGTCAAAAACATACAAGATATACATGACCTTCATGACCATGTCAGGCAACTATTACTACATCGTAATGCCCTTAGGTCTGAAAAATGTCGGTGTTACATATCTGAGATTGGAAACATGCTTGAAGTGTACATGGATGATATGATCGTAAAATCCCAAGAGGAATCCAACTATATGCTCCACCTACAAAAGGTCTTCGACCAATCGAGGAAATGAAAAATGTTGTTCAACCCAGAGAAATGCACGTTCGACGTACGACCAGGGAAATTCCTTGGTTTCTACCTCACTGAGAGAGGGATCAAGGCTAACCCCGATAAATGTCATATTTTATCCGAATTTCCTATGCCAAATTCGAAGAAGTCCATTCAATCCCTCAACAGGATGCTCACCTCTTTATCCCGCTTCGTGGCTAAAATATGTCTAACACGCACTCCCATTCTTTAAACATCTACGCAAATAAGCAACCTTCAAATGGACCGAAGAATACGAGCAAGATCTACTCCACCTCAAACAAGCACTTTCAGAACCACCAGTTCTTTCGCGGCCAAATAACCGAGAAACAATTTATCTCTATCTTGTTGTTTCCATTGAAGCCATCAGCACAACCCTCATCTGCGAAACTCTCGAGGAGAAGAAACTAATATACTTCACGAGAAAAGCTCTGCAAGGGCCATAACTCATGTACCAATAGGTCAAAAAGGTGGCCCTCACCCTCGTCAATGCAACGAGGAGATTGAGGCACTACTTCCTGGCCCACACAATCATCGTGCGAACGAATCAACCCATAAGACAGCTCCTCGGTCGACCATACATGGCATGCAGAATGCTCAAATGGTCCTTGGAGCTTTCAGAATTTGATATCCATTACGAAAGTAGGTAGAACCTCAAAGCTCAGGTATTGGCCGACTTTGTATAAGAAATGACATCGACTGTGTCCCCAACAAATGGGGCCTACAAATGGACAATTTTTTACATAGAGCTTCCAACTCAACGGGAAGCGGTGCATGCACCATCCTCAAGAATGAGGAAGGGATCTTAGTTGAAGTCTCATTGGCTCTGTCCTTCCTAACTTCAAAAAATCAGGAAGAATAAGAGGCATTCCTCGCAGGAATGCGCTTCGCCAAAGATTTGGATGCAAAAGACTTAAAATCTTCATTGACTCCCAACTTGTCGCCTCCCAAGTGCGAGGAGAGTACCAAGCCAAAAATGACCACCTCATCGAATACTTGACGCTGGTAAAGGACAAACTAAAAAAGTTTGACTCCTGGGAAGTCCAACACGTTCCCCACGAATGTAATACTCGAGTAGATGTCCTATCAAAGTTAGACAACACGAGGAAGAAAGGCGACAACAAGTTTGTCATCCAAGAGATACTTCCTCACTCGAGCATAGAAAAACCGTCGATCTTACTCAATGTCAACACCATCAGTGACGCTAATTGTTTTATAACCCCGGTATACAATTACCTCACCATAGGAGAGCTCCCTTCTAACGATAAAGAGGCCAGTATGACTAAACGTAGTGCATGCTCTTATGTCCTGGTTGAGGACAAACTCTACCATCGAGGATTATCTATTCCTCTTATGAAATATGTTGAAGAGGACACAGTACCCTATGTCCTCTAAGAGATCCACAACGACATCAATGCTCAATATCTCGAAGGAAGGTCCCTCTCCCTAAAGGTCTTGCGAGCAGGATATTATTAGCCTACCTTGCAACACGACACGAAGGAACATTTCAAGAAATGTGACATGTGCCAACGCCATGGAGACATGCATTTGGCACCACCCAACGAGCTCAAGACCCTATCGTCCCCATAGACCTTCGCCTGGTGGGGAATGGACATCCTCGACCCGTTTACTATGGGATCCTATCATAACAAATACTTGATCATCATCGTTGGCTATTTCACAAAGTGGATAGAGCCTGAAGCCCTTTCCAAAATCATGACATTTAACATACTTTGTTTCTACAAAAGGAATATACTCGCCTGATTTGGCATACCCCAAGCCCTTGTGACCGAAAACAGTACACAATTCACTGACAGAAATTTCCAAGATTTGGTCGCCAAGATAGGCACAAGACAACACTTCGCGTCTGTCGAACATCCACAAAACAACGGGCAGGCTGAAGCCGCAAATATGGTAATCCTCCGAGGTCTGAGAAGACAGTTAGACGAAGATAAAAAAAGATATGGGTTAAAAAGCTCCATGGTGTCCTCTGGGCCTACATAACTACTCTACACTCGACCATGGGAGAAACTCCTTTCTGACTAGCCTAGAGAACCAAGGTAGTGATCCTAGTAGAAATAAGAGAACCTTTGAGGCAAACAGAATACCCCTCGACGAAGAAATAAACCATGAAGCAATAAGAGAGAAGCTCGACCTAGTCGAAGAGGTTTGATCAGGATTTTCCCCCCGTGAAGCTTCATTAAAACAAAAGATAACGATGCGTCATGATGCCAAAGTCATAAAGCACGAGTTCAGAATCAGCAGTCTAGTCTTACGCAGAAATAAAAAAGATTCATACGAGGGCAAATTGGTCGTGATCTGGGAAGGCCTTTACAAAGTCCGATAAAAAACAAGCAACATGACCTACTATATCAAACATTTAAATAGAGAACCATTTGCTCAACCATGGAATATTGAAAAGCTAAAACAATATTATAGTTAGTCCCGACTATCAGGCCTAACCGCCGACATTATCACCCACAATGGGAGCAGTAGCTCAATCAAGGGAGCATGCCCTGGTGTAAGCACCACATCCCAAATTCATATCGAAGGCAAGTTTCCACTCTTGAACGAGCAGATCCTTTGCCCAATGGTGACACCTCAGTCGAGCACTGGCATTGTTGTACCAACGTGGTAGGACACCCAACTCGCGATGGGAATGTTCAAGCCCCGGAGGACCAGGACCCTGACTGTGATCCTAGTCCCGCATCCAACATAAGTAAATTCCATTTCCTCGATAAGTTCCTTAAATTGTCGAGTATAACTACGGGTCGACCAAAATCCTATACTTAGCAAACAACATTATTTCAAATGAAAAGCATACTTCTACAAGAAAGATAAAATGCAAAATGAGGCATATAATATCAGGAATAAATAAGTCATATTAGATTGGCCAACCATGAGGCCGACGATTGTCAAAATATTACATCAAATGGGTACAACCCAATAATCAAAATATTACAAAAAATAATGGCATGGAGGTTCACAAAATACTAAGTCAAAAAGAAATGTTAAGCATCTTCAATTGGAGAACCAAGCTCAAGAGGAACCACCTGGCCGTCAATAACCCGATGCAGATGACCAATCCCGCCAATGATTAGTTGGACATCAGAGTTCATAACCCTAAGCTTCTTTACCGCAACATTGAACTCATACTCCACAAACTCCAAGTTATCCTACTCAAGAGTACGAATCCGAGCAATCAAGTCTCCCCGGGTCTTCAGGGCCTTCTCCTTCTCAGATTCCTCCTCGTCGATCATAGTCGAACTCTCTAGCTCAGCGACCCTTGCCTTAAGATTTCCATTCTTTGCAAACATCTCAAGCATATTCTCCCTCGTGTTGTTCAGATCCTTCAGGAGCTCGACCTTGGCCTCATAATTACCTAGAAGGGTCTTTAGGTCGTTGTACAGTTGGGCCTTCTCTAGCTCAAGCTCGATGTTTTTCTGCTACAGGCTCTTAAAATCTTTGAGTGGACAGGTCTCCGCATCGTCTAGGGCCAGGGCAGCTTTCAGCACCCTCATAACAGCTGCGACATCCTGACAGAGAAGTTTCCTCCTCGTCTTCGGGTTAGTGGCCAGGATGGCGGACACATCCAGCTCAGGGACGACCACACAATCCTCCTCATCGAAAATCTTCTTTCGAAGATAACATGAAGGTATCGTAAATTTCTTCCTGGAAGGACCGGTCGTATCATCGGCAGGAGAGGAGCACATTTCTTGATGAACTTTGAGCCAAAGTCACCAACACAAATGCATTTCTGCGAATTGAATTATCATACTTCCACGGGAAGATCCTTGTCGCCCTACGGGGTAATTGAGTTGATAGACTTCCAATTGAAGATCCTTACCGCTCTTTGGGGTAGTTAAATTGCTAGACTTCCATAGAAAGATCCTTTCCACCCTACAAGATAATTAAATTATTTGACTTCCACTAGAAAATTTTCCCGCCCTACGGGGTAATTAAATTGTTGGACTTCAATAAGAAGATCATTGTCTCATATAAGATAATTAAATAGTTGGATTTCCTCAAAAAATCATAGTTGCCTATGAGCAATGATGTAACGAAGATTCAACTAAGTCTCTCCTGAGGTACTCATCTAAGTTTCGTCAGGAAGACTAAACTAAGTCTCGTCAAGAAGAATCAACTAAGTCCCATCAAGAATATTGAACTAGGTCTCGCCTGAGGGACTTAATTAAGTGTCGCTAGGAAGACTCAACTAAGCTCGCCTGAGAAACTTAACTAAGTCTCGTAAGGAAGATTCAACTAAGTCTCGCTTGAGGAACTTAATAAGTCTCATCAGGAAGACTCAACTAAGTCTTGCTTGAGGGACTCAACTAAGTCCCGTCAAGAAGAGTTAAATAAGTCTCGCTTGAGGGACTCAACTAAATCTCATCAGAAAGAGTCAATTAAGTCTCGTATGAGGGACTCAACTAAGTCTTATCAGTAAGATTGAACTAAGTCTCACTTGAGGGATTCAACTAAGTCTCGTCAAGAAGGCTCAAGTAACCTTGCCTAAAAGATTCATCTGAAATCTCGAAAACTATAGGTGAGAGTAAAGCTATATGTGAAAGTAAAACTTTGACCAGACCCCAATGGAAAGCCCAAACGTGAGTAAAGGGATAAAAACACTTCATTCTCTACGAGCCATATTGTTTGAGGGACTTCGTTCTCCCCAAGTCACCTTTTTATTAGTTTGAGCATCCCTTTTTGAGACATGTCGCTCAGACCCATAATGTCCTCGTCCATTACGCAGGATCGTGCGTAACACGTGTATTGGACCAACAAACTTGACACTAGAAGTCATGAGATTTATTTACACTCCCTGGATTTAAGAGAATCAATTATCTATTTTTGAAGTAGTTGCTACATCTTAGAAATACTTGGTCCATATAAATAGATTAATATCATAATAAACAAGAAGAAGAACAACAAATGAACACACATACATGAACTTCTCAACTCACAATCCTAAGCCTGTAACAACCTTTAATTCCTAGATATTATTACACTTTTGTACTTTTAGAATACATAATATATAATACAATATTTTTTAATCCTAAAATTTAATTGATCAGTGATTAGTGTTTTTATAAATACCGTTATTTATACATTGTAGAAAGGAAAGATAGAAAAAAGTGACTAATAATTTTGAGTAACATAAAAAAAATTTAATATAATAAAATTTATTAATTTTGTATTTTTTTAATAAATAATTTGTATTTAATTAATTTTGTTGGTTGATACTTATAAAAGTTAAAAAAAATAACGTGAATGGGAAATACATATTTATATAAATAATATTAAAGATATATTACATTCACTTTAATTAATAATAAAAAATAAATAAACAATCAAATAATTTGAAAAATACACTAAAAACTATTTCACCCGTTCCTTTTTCTATGACTATATTATATTACCATTTGTTATACATATATTTAACACTAATTTTCATATGTCAAGACTTATTGATAAAATTAATTAGCTTAATGAAAAATCATATTATACATAAAACCAATTAAAATATTTTATACTTATAATATTATATGAGTAATTTGAAAATAAAAATATAATTTAATAGAAGAAAAATGTTTAATAGTAAGAAAATGTAAAAATAAGAATAAATTTTAACTATTTACTATTAAAAAGAAAGTTTAATTTAAAATTTAAAATAATGACATGCGTATATTTTTACATTTTTTTTTCAATTCTTTCTTACTAAATAGTATTATTTTTTTAAGAATTTAATTGGAATGTATATAGTGGAAAACTGTTTTACAAGTGAATAATAACGTTAGATCCAAAATTATATTTAATTTTTATTTTAATTATATTTAAAGTAATTATTATGAATAGTTGTGATGGATTGATGATGCAATAGTGTATAACAATTAATCTCTTTTTTTAATAAATAAAAAAATATTAATGAAAAATATAAAGAGATATTCTAACCCAAGTAAAAAAAATAGTATTGTTCTTAATATAATACATATTTATTATTAATTAATAATATAAAAATATTTTATAGTTCATATACTTCCTCCGCAACGATTTATAAATAAATTTGACTTTTTTAATACATTTGATAATTAATTATTCGATTCATATAGACTAAATATATTAATTAACAAATATATCAAAAAAAGTTAAATTTATTTATAAAGAGGAAGTATATTCCATTTTCTAAATGTAACAAATGTTTCTATTAATTCAAAATAGCTTTATTCAATTTATTAATTTTTTTTCAATAGGTGCTTATAATTTGGTCAAAGGGAGTATCCAATAATCATTAAATTGTTCATAAAACGTTACAAAATATATTATTTAATTAATTTACAATAGAAAAATAGTAAACTTAACTGGTAAGCAAGCATATCTTTATGTTTAAATATTATTTAAATATTACGATAACACTTTTTAATAAATCAATATTACTATAAATATTATTGAACAAAATATCCTTAAAAAAAAATTATTAATTTTATTTTTAAAATTAATACTAAATATCCTTATTTACTTATTTTAGGGCTAGTGGGTTACAACTCGCCTACCCTACTTTTTCTCTCTATAAATACATTCTGTTAACCCTCATTTCCCATGAACCCTTTAATTTTCACTATTCATCTCTCAATTGTTCTCTCTGTTTTCACGCTCTCTTCTCTGAAACCATGGCGGAAGAAGCTTCATCACAGATGAACTCACTTTCAATCTCCGAAACCTCCGAAACCAAACCATCATCATCCGCAACGATCTCTCTCGTTTCAGCTGACGACATTGTTTTCAAGGTCGAACCTATCATCGCCAAAGAGATGGAAACAGTTCAATCGTTCATCGACGAAACCGACGGAAAAATCTCAACGATTCCTCTCCCCAACATTTCCAGCCACGATCTCCCTTACGTAATCGAATACTGCGAGAAGAGCATCGCCGGAAAGATCACCAAGGAGTTCGAAGCTGAGTTTGTGAAAAAGCTGAACAATGAAGAGGTGAAGGAGCTTTTTCTCGCTGCGAATTATTTGAACATCAAGAAGCTTCTTGATTTTCTGAGTCAGGTTATTGCTGATCGAATTGCGAACAAGAGTGTGGAGTATGTGAGAAGGTATTTCGGAATTGAGAACGATTTTGCGCCGGAGGAAGAGGCTAAGCTTCGTGAAGAACTTGCTTGGACTTTTACCGGAGTTGATCCAGATGATGAAGATGAGAATTAGGGATTAGGAATTAGGGGATTTTTTTTTCAATGTTAGAAATTATGAAATTGAAATTACATTTCTAATTTTTACCCTAATAATATACAATCCGAGTTTGCATTGATATTTCTGTTTATGAAATTTAAATATATTTTGGGTATTGCTATTTAGTCCACAACAGCTGTCGATTTTTAGTTATTGCCATTAAATTAGCTTACGGTTACAAATAGGATTCACGAGTGTCATCCCTATCTAATTAGAACAGTTAAATTAAATTGGGATTAGGGCTGGCCCATTTGGTTATGAGATTAATGGGATTTTTTTAATGTCTTTTATGTATAGTTTTCCATGGAATTTTTTAAATTTATTTTATGTGTTACTAAGTTTCCCATGGAATAACCACTTTATTTGTAGGGGTGATGCAGATGTCGATCTCTGGTTTTTTTTCTTCATATATCTCCATCTTTTTTTTCTTCTCTCTCTCTTAGAAGACAAATATCATTAAGTGATGCATCGTTGCCTCCTTAGACAATGGTGATATGGTGTGGCAGTGGTAAGCATAAGGTGCCTTAAGCATAAGGTGCGTTTTATGTTGGTGTGACTCCGTGGGATGTATGGTGTGTTTTGAAATATTTCAAAGATGTATCTCTGAATATATTGTAAGGTTTTGACTTAAGACAAGGATACATTTGAAGATGCATTTTCGGAATCTAAAAGACATTTGTTATTTTTGATGTGTTTTTTTTATCCTATAAAATACCAAAACTTGATTTTAAGTTTAATAAGATACGAAGCTCTCTTCTCGCCAACTCAACAAAAATATATTTATAATGAATATATAATTTTATATTCAATCTAATTAAAATGTACCATCGGTTATAAAGAAGTTTTATTTAACTTTTTTCAAAAAATAATATAACTAAATGGTTATGATGTATTGATTGTTGAGAATACTAAAGTCAAGTGTGAGTTGAAGTCTCACATCTATCATATAAGAAAATTATATGATGTGGAAAGTACCAAAAAGTCATTCGCTCTGATTGGTTAAACATAACTGTTTGGAGGGCAAAACAGATAACTCGCTGGCTCAACTTTCTGCAAGTATTTTCAACCTTGATAACTTCCAATAAATCCGCGAAATGATATGGGCTATTCATTTCGAAATTTTTTACTGCACACACACATCACTTCATAACATACTGTGGGTTTCGAAAAAACAACCATCATTTCATTTGTTTATCTCTTCAACTTTCTTCTCTTCATCAGAGCTAATCTTCTTTCTCCAATTCTTTTACACTTATTTAGTTATTCTCTCATCTCTGAACTTTCGTTTTCTTGTTCAACCTCATCCGGTGAATATGGAAAGACCATTTGAGAACCTCAAAGACATTAACGACACAAAGGAGATTTGGAAGATCATTGTCAAAGTTCATCATATACATAATGTAGTTTCTAATACGAAAGGATATTTTGAGATGGTTGTCGTCGAAAATACGTAAGTTTTTCGTTTAATAAATACCATGTTATAAAGATTGAAAACGCGGTTTCATGAATTGCAAATGAGTTATTCACAGTGTAATACATATGTTCTTGAAGATATAAACTCTTATTACTCATTTTAGGTTTTGATGATTATAATAAAATTGCGTCTCACATTTTTCTATTATAGGGTACTGACATCCATGTTGTTGTTACTCCATTGTATAACAAAACTTTTAATTTACAATTGGCTGTTATCAACACTTGCACAATAATCAACTTTTAGGTTCAGGTTAATGAGTTGGTTTTTAGACCTTCAAATCATGAGTTTTTCATAAAGTTCACTGGAGGAACTACAATTAGTGAGATAAACAAGCATGTAATACCAGACAAAGTTATGAAGTTCACTCCATTTTGTGATATTATAACTAGTGAAATTCTGGTACGCAGATCACAAATGTCTTAACCACTTGTCTAGACATTGATCTCTGCTAACAAATAAACAAGGATCAGGCACAAGGAGTGATATTCAACGATATAAGCGTATGAACATGTCAGATGTCTTGACATCCGGTTCGACATGTTAACCATGAATCAAAATAGAATAAGTAAATATGCACAAAGATAAAAATAACACAAAATATGTTAACCCAATTCGGTGTAATTCACCTACTCTAGGAGATACCATTCTAGGAAGAAGACTCCATTATCCGTATTATTATCATAAAGCTAAACTCCTTCATTTACAACTTTATCTCTTAATCAATACCCAATGAATGCCTTTATCAAAGAACTTTATCTTTGATTTGAGAACGCCCTCTCTCCCTCTATCACAATTTGTGACATCTTCATCTTTCTTCTATCAATACAGAATTAGGTCAAGCATTTTTGACCAACATACTAACTCAGATTTTCTTCAAAGCTTCATCCAAGAACGATATATATATATATATATATATATATATATATATATATATATATATATATATATATATATATATATATATATATATATATATATATATATATATATATATATATATATATATATATATATATATATATATCATTAACTAATGGCTTATGAACATGTATCATACCTATGCCTACCATAATGTATCAAACCGATACAAAGGGAGACTTACAAATCCTAAAGAGTCTGCGACTCTCAAAACCCTAATCCTTATTTTCTTCCTAAGAACTAGGTTACAAAAGATATTAAAAAGGTATATTCACGGTATATTAAACCCCATGTCTAAGTCTCATTAAATAGCCTTCAGTTGCTCCATGGGGTTCGAATAATCTAACCAATCATTCCTTTGATCCATGTGTTGATTGCAGTAGATAAAATCTCTTTAAATCTTCAAACCAGATCTTCTACAAAATTTATTTGCAATGAACAAAGATGTTGAAACCTGTTAGGACATCTTACTCGACATCATCTTCAACGCTTATGTTTTACCAAAAATTAAGTCAAATCTTCAGAGCTTTCAATCTCCCCCTTTTGACAAATTTTGACTAAAACATCTCTTTCTCAAAACCATGGGATGCTCCTTACCTATTAGTCTCTTCATGCAGATGACATATCTTTGACCTTGCTACTTAGTCACTTGATTGATATTCCAGCCCTTGGCGAAAGTGATGCAACTTTCTCCCCCTCAACTTAGGGCTCTACTTACAACAGGTACTATGGCTGCTTAGATCAACTGCCCTTAGTCAACTTGGATAACTCAGAACACGAGACATAATTGTGTTAAAAACTCAGATCACAAGACACAATTAGAATTTGAGAGAAAATGTTAAAACATTGCTTCAAACACCTTTGCGACATCAACTAGAAGAGATATGTTCTTACTACAGGACTTAGTAGACGATTATCCCCCTTTTTAGCAAAAACTTGGTAAAATAACTCAAAACAGATCCACACCCATGAAGGATAAGCGAACACCATATGTAAGAATTTTCAGCTTGAAGGTAAGATGAACAAATGATAATATTTATAGTCCACCATAACCTTTGGTAAGATGAACAAACCAGAGCGTTATGAAGAAGACATCAACATAACTAATTGTACAAAGCCCAAGAGAGTTTTCAACGATTCCCTGTCTGCATTTATCCCCGTTAGATTATTTTCCTTTTTAAAGGTCCAATGGTATCGTATTATACAAATTTAATTTTAAATAAGAAAAATTTAATTTAATTTAAATTATGTGCTTAAATTTAAATAAGAAAAATTGATATAATCCAAAATTAAATTTTAAATCAACTTTAAATTATCTGAGATAAAAAATTCAAATTAAAAAAAAATTAAAATCTAAGAGATTAAAAAAAACAGAAAAATCATCTTAATGAAATCTGTATCATTAAATATAAATCTAAATAAATCAATCAAAGAGAAATTATCGTAAAAGATTATAATTTGATTTGTTATAAATATTTAAACCTAATTGTTTCCTATATAAACTCATCACCCCATTATTTCTTTTAACTTACTCTTACTTTTCTCTCTCAACATCCTCACTCTCTTTATCTTTGATTACTATGGCAGAACCAAAACCACAAGAAACACAAACAGTGACATTAAAAACATCTGATGATGTTCTTTTTGAGGTTGAAATAAACATTCTGAAAGAGATGAAAACTATCCAGTCATTCATGGATGATTATGAAGACATTACAACAATAATTCCTTTAGCCAATGTATCGAGTCAACATCTTGCTAGGATCATTGAGTACTGCAAGAAACACGTATCAGAAGAAGAGACGGATGATGCAAAAGACAAGTTTGATGTTGAATTCACCAAGGAATTGAGCAGTGATGACATGAAGCTTCTCCTCATTGCAGCAAATTATTTAAATATAAAAAGTCTTCTTGATTTGCTAGCTCGTACGATTGCGGATCATATTAAGAACAAGAGTGTGGAGTTTGTGCGTGAATTTTTCAATGCTGAAAACGATTTCGAGCCTGAGGAAGAAGCCAAGCTCCGTGAAGAGAATGCATGGGCTTTTGAAATTTAATTTGTTGAGATGTTTCTGAATGTCGTTTTTAGGAATTTTATCATCTCTTTAAGAATTAACAGATTTAGTATTTCATGTTATTTAATTTAGTGGTCTAGGAATATTACTAGTTTAATTTTGCTTTGTTGACTTGAAACTGTTTCTGGTTTCTATTCTTTACTTGATTCAACTAATTAATGAGACTTTCAACCTTAAACTTAGATTAGATATATATTTACATGTCTAGAGTCTTGGTTCAATGATAAATAATGTGAAGAGTTTTAAAACTATATATTATGTTAATAGTAATTAAAAAATTAAAATAGTATAGAATTGAATAGTATTAATTGAATATTTTTAAATATTTATTAAACTATTTAGATTAAATTAAATTTTAAATTGATCTTTTAAAACCAAATCAAACTACTTATATATTTTATTTTATTAATAGGATATACTATATTAATTTATTTATTTTTAACCTTTTTTTCATATTATCCATTAGTTTTATTTAATCTATTTTTTTATTTGTTTCAAGCATAATCAATATTTTTATCATATAATATTAAATTTTAATATATCATATTTATCTTCAAATTTATTAATTTATCTTCTTTTTTTAAAACTTAATATTAATAAAAGGATTTGATTTATAATTTAGATATCTAAAACTGCTAGACTAAAATAAAAATAAAAATGGATAAATTATACAAAATCGTCAATATTCAGACGAACATGTGAATGAGAGGATTTTAGAAAATATTCTAATATACCACATCAATTCGATTTTCTTCTCACTTGTGCGATTTGGTGTTGCATGAACTTCTTGCATTTTTCTTGATTTCTTAACTATTATGTGCAATTTTGTAGTTCTAATTTGTTTTTCAATAAAGCAGTTGAGATATTAGATATAATCCAAGTTGTATTATGTGACTCAAGTCCAAAGTTAAATAGGATTTAGGGTTTGTTATTTAGTTTGTTATTTTAGTAGTCATTTAGATATATATACACTACGCCAAAACTGCTTTTTAACAGCGCATCTTAGACAGCGCTTTTAAGAGAAAGCGCTGTCCAAGTTTAAAATTTAAAAAAAACACGGAAAATGTTCCAAAAAAATAATGAAAGCGCTGTCTAAGGGGGGGTCTTAGACAGCGCTTTTAGAAAGCGCTGTCTAAGACCCCCCCTTAGACAGCGCTTATAGAAAGCGCTTTTAAATATTCACCTTAGTCAGCGCTTTTGATAAAGCGCTGTCTAAAGCTTTTAAATTTAAAAAAAAAATAAAACCATAAGCGCTGTCTAAGGGGGGGTTTAGAAAGCGCTTTTGAAAAGCGCTGTCTAAGGCATACCTTAGAAAGCGCTTTTCCCAAAAGCGCTGTCTAAGGTCTTATTAAAATTAAAATTCAGACTTCTATTTGCGTTCTCTGTTCTTTTGTTTTCCCTCCTGCGAAAGAAACCCTAACAGCAGCGAAACACAGTTGAAGCGAAACACAGTTTGAAGAATCAGTGAACGTGTTTGAAGAATCATTGACTTCGTTTGTTCATTTCTTGAGTTCGATTCTTGATTCTTCGTTCTTCATTCTCCATTCTTGCGGTATGTTTGGTCATTTCTTGATTTTTCGATTCTTGAACACAGTAACTTCGTTTCAATTAGTGTAATATTCTTGTTTATGTTGTTTTGATTCTTAAAAATTGATTTTAGGAGGTACATTGTTGTTTTGATTGAAAAAAACTGAGTTTAGTTTATCCCTTTTTTTAGTTGTTTTGATTCATAAAATCTGAGTTTAGTTTATTATTGTTGTTTAAGTTGTTTTGATTAATAAAAATTGAGTTTAGAAGGTACATTGTTGTTTTGATTCATAAAAACTGAGTTTAGTGTATTATCCTTTGTTTTAGTTGCTTTGATTCATAAGGTACATTGAGTGTAGAAGGTACATTGTTGTTTTGATTCATAAAAAGTGAGTTTAGTGTATAATCCTTTGTTTAAGTTGCTTTGATTCATAAGGTACATTGAGTGTAGAAGGTACATTGTTGTTTTGATTCATAAAAAGTGAGTTTAGTGTATTATCCTTTGTTTTGATTCATAGAAAATGTTTATAAGTATAGTTATAGGTATAGTTATAGGTATATTCTAATAGAAAATTAAAGTTAGTTATAGAAAAATTAACGTGTTATAGGTATAGTTATAGGTATATTGTAATAGAAAAAGTTTGATTCTTATAATATAAAAAATGAAAGTGATGAGGTAATTAAAGTTGGTATATTGGCGTATCGAATACGTTATTGAAGTTTATATTAACATTGGTTATGTATACGTTTTTGAAGTTTAAAATGAATTGAACTTTAAAATTGTTAGGATATTCAAAGATACTACCTTAGTTATGTATTTTCGTCTGGATTGATTGTTTACTTTAATAAGTAGGAAAACCATGGATAAAACATGGATCTGTGCCGATCGAATGACCAAAGAGTACGAGAGTGGGGTTGCGGAATTCGTTAAGTATGCTGTTCAACACGCTGAAAACCCCAGACGAATGCATTGTCCTTGCTTGCGTTGTTGTTATATTGGTAAGGTTGACGCACATGGATTGAAATCGCATTTGCTGAGGCATGGAATTGATCAAAGTTATCAGTGTTAGTGACTTAGGTAAATTATCCATGGTTTCTTTATTTTATTTTTTCGATTGTTTTGATTATAAGTTATATGTGATAATGCATGATTTCTTTATTTTTTTGTTTTCAATTGCTTTGATTATAAGTTATATATGATAATGCATGATTTCTTTATTTTTTTTGTTTTCAATTGCTTTGATTATAAGTTATATTTGATATTTGATGGTTTCCTTGGTTTATTACAGGTTTGACATGGCTGATGACCAACCTGAGGAAGTTCCTAAAAAAGTATCCGCGGAAGAAGAAATTCGAAGAGGCATCACAGTAATGAGAAGGGTGGTCCAAGGAAGATCTCGAGGCATCATACTAGATGTCTATTGGAGCACCCAGGGACAGCTTATAGAACCTAATGGGCATACCTTAACTAGTTTTATCGGTGCACTAGTAAGGAATGAAATTCCCATTACATGTGATGATTGGAGAAACAAAGAGCTGAAAGAGTCCAAAGATAAAATTTGGAGTGAGATAAAGGTACAATCATTTGGCCCTTAATTATACGGTATCAATTATGTTTTTTCAATTACCGATACTAACTATCAATCTGTATGTTTTTCTTAGCGATGTTTTAACATCGAAGAAGAAAGAAGAGGCTTTTGTATGAAATTGGCCGGAAAGCTTCTAAGAGGGTTTCGGACATTTTTATCATCCAAGTTCCTTAAGGATGCAGATGGTAATTTTGTGGATGCGGAGCTTCCCCAAAAATATGAAAGTTTGATATCGGCTGAAGAATGGGAAGCGTTCAAATCCAAAAGACAAGACCCGGTTTTTCAAAGAATAAGTGCTACAAATCGGGAAAGAGCATCAAGTCCCGCATATCCGTACCGAAAAGGACGTGTCGGATATGGACGTTTAGAACAATCCATGGTACGTATTTTTAAATTGCGATAACAAATTTGTTCATCATATATTAGTTTTATCTGATCAAATTGTATGACTTAATGTGTAGCTGCAGAAGGAGGAAAGTTCAGAATCATCTCTTCCTGCACATGTTTTGTGGAAGGAAGCCCGTGTGGGCAAATCTGGAGTTCCTCAAGAAGAAGTTTTACAAGTATACCAGAAATGTGTAAGTATAACATTTTTTCATTAATTGAATAACATTTTTATACACAAATATTTGACAATTGTACGATATTCATATGATTTTTCAGGAGGAGCTATCTCAGTCTTTATCTCCCGATGATACTAGGAGCATACTTGGTCGGGCATTAGATGTCCCTGAGTACTCTGGTCGGGTGAGGGGTAAGGGATTTGGAGTCACTCCGACCTCCATGAGTATTAAAAAAGGAAAGGCTCCTAGTAATCGGGAGCTTCATGCAAGAATGGAAGCCATGCAAGCTGAGCTTGATGCATTGAGGAGAGAAAGAGAGGCTAGCGCCTCAACAGTATACAGAGATGCTTCGGACAAAGACAGTATCAACTGTACCTTTCAGCCGAACATTCCAGAGGTAATTACATATAATTGTCTTAAATTGAACTATTTTCTTAAATTATGTATTTGACATATATACACATTAACGATTTCTTGTTATTATTGATTTTAGGGCATTTCCCATTGTCAGCTGTATTTGTCGTCACCATACTATCGGATGGTTGGCAAGGGAAAAGTGCATAACGTTAGCGGAGTATTACTCCACACTAGAGAGCTCCCTGCTGGATGTTTGAAGGTATCAGTTGATATTGCAGTTGAGCCGAATGCAGCATTACCATATCCTAGCGATGATTCGGATGCAACAACGGTGCACGAAGCAGTAGGTTCGTTTGTTGCATGGCCGACAAACCTCATATGCGTAGGATATGAGGTATGATTAAAACTTATGTTAACTTTCCTTGGTATATTCAAAGTTTAAAATTTATGCTTAAAATTTTACTTACATATTTTCCTATGTTAAATAGACTCCCACACAATCCAAATCAAAAGAAACTGCGATTCCACGGCATACCGAGTCCACGGTTTCAAGAAAAGAGGTAATATACAATTATATGACATATATTCATGGAAGTTGTTACATTCTTAATTTGATCTAACTATTTATATGACATGTAGGTTCAAGAAAATGAGGCTAGCAATGCCTCCGCACAACAAAAAAAGGAGGTTAGCAACGCCTCCGCACGGGTACAAAGTTCTGGTGCTAAGAAGTCCGTAGCTAGGAAAAAAACCTACCACCAAGTATAGGTCGTGCCTCAGGACATTTCTAGAGATGACCGATATACCGACCGGAGGTGTTCGGACTATACCTATGGAGGTAGGGATTTTCGGCTTTGATTACGAACAAATGATTGGTAATGAGGACTTCATGCAAGTTTTTGGTCGTGAAGAAATCGGCGTCAACGTTGTCAATACATATGTTAGGTAAATTCGGCATACTTTGTTTTATTAATTAAACAACTTATTTTAATGATGTTTACTTTATGTTAATGATGTTTTTATATTAGGTTTTTGTATGACAAATTGATGCGCCCCAATGGTTTGGACGTGTCATTCGGATTCTTAGCACCCGCGACCGTCAACTATACTTTAATGATAAGTAGACCGGATACCGTGACGGAGTACGTTCTTCGGATCCTCGTGGAGAATAAAAATGCGGAGAAGTTGTTTTTTTTACCGTTTAATACCGGGTTAGCATTTCATTCTAAATTCATCTATAATAATTATTTTCCAAGTTACCATCTAACATTTGCCTAATCATTACAGTGGACATTGGTTGTTGCTCGCAATCAATCCTATCCGAGAAATTGTGTATTATCTTGACTCGTTAGGAAATGATTGGACAACATACCCGGTTATGAAGGACCTAATTGACACGTAAGTGAGAATGTTCAAAATTTTTCTTAGTTTATGTGAATTGTTCTAATTGCTTCATTTTTATTTTATTAGCGTCCTACAAGCTTTTCGTGCCCAACGAGTTATCCAGACCTCAAGGAGGGGCGCCAACTCCATTTCATGGATTAAAGTGGCGGTATATTTTTAATTACCGCGTTTTTTATTATATTAGTGATGACTACACTTGATAAAACTTAGGATTTATAATTCATATTTTTTTTTCATATGTAGTGTCCTCTTCAACGTAATGAAATAGATTGCGGGTATTTCATGTTGAGGTTTATGCGAGATACTCTCATGTTGGGCCGATTAGAGATTCCCACCGATGTATGTATTTCTAACTTATGAGTTATTTTTATATTTACACATATCTCATATAATTAAATAGTTGGAATTAATTCAAAATATGTTATATTATTATGTAGTACTTTGATGAATTCAAGTGTGCATCTTATACAAAGGATCAAGTGGACGAAATCAAAGAGGAGTGGTGTCAATACATGATAGAGCTCAAAGTGTGTAATTAATGTGTACATTTGTAGTAGTATATGTAATGACTTATAAATGTAAACATAAATTTGTATATATTTTGATACATTTATGGCAAATTTGGTTTGAATTGGTTTGAATTGGTTAGCCAAATTTTGGTAAAAAAAGGCCAAAATGGCATATATAAAATGTGATAATTGACTGCAAAAATCTGGTTGAAAACAGGTACCAATTCTGGTTTATAAACCTGGAAAAAATGTGGTTACAAACAAATCCTACAAAAAATTTCGTATACTTTAGACAGCGCTTTTGGCAAAAGCGCTGTCTAAGGGGAGGATTAGAAAGCGCTTTAGGAAAAAGCGCTGTCTAAGGTGGGGGCTTAGACAGCGCTTTTGGCCAAAGCGCTGTCTAAGGTATACCTAAAAAAATTAAAATAGGAGGGGCTTAGACAGCGCTTTTGGCCAAAGCGCTGTCTAAGGTAGGGGCTTAGACAGCGCTTTTGAAAAGCGCTGTCTAATGTGTACCTAAAAAATTTAAATTAAGAGGGTCTTTTAAAGCGCTTTTGGCCAAAGCGCTGTCTAAGGGTGGGGGATTAGACAGCGCTTTCCACATTTTAAAAAGCGCTGTCTAAACCTTTAGCAGCGGAGGTTTAGACAGCGCTTTAAAGCGCTGTCTAAGGCTAAAAAAAGCGCTGTCTAAGATATTGTTTGTTGTAGTGATATAAATAGAAACTCTGTAATTAAATTTTTATTATTCAATATTATCAATCCTTATTTCTTTACTCTCTCTCTCTCTCTATCTCTCTCTATCTCTATCTCTCTCTCTTTCTCTCTCTCTCTCTCTCTTTCTCTCCTCACTACTTGATCACGTTTTCAAGAATCACACGTCAGAGATCGTATTTCCAGGATTGTGGGTTGTTGTTGATCAATCGCTGCAAAGATGAATGGTAACAGAAATTTACCAAACTCCCTTCCAACTCTTGACGACAAGAATTGGCTTCGATGGAGAAAGCAAATGTTTTTATTTTCCTTTCATGAAACCCTAAAAGTGGTTAGTAACAGTGTTCCTGCGCTTCATGGAGATGCAACCGACGCACAGAGAACCACTCACAAACCAAGAAGAAGGATTGCAACTCAATGTCTTACATTCAATTGGCGGTTGATGCGGTTGATTTCAACAGAATCGCTCATGTTGAATCGACGAATGATGCATGTGATATTCTTGTCAAGTACTATGATGGGGACGAGAAAGTCAAGGTTGTCAAGTTGTAAACTTTGCGAAGATAATATGAATTGTTGTCAATTGAAGAAGACGAAAATATTGCAGGTTATTTTTCCAAGGTGCAGAAACTCATCCATCTCATGAAAGAAGTCTTGGTCGAACCCTCACAAGAATAAGATTAATGGTAGAACTTCTGAATCCTTGAAAGGAAGAGAAGGAAATTCCTATCAGAAAGACAAAGTAGAGGGAAAAAAAAGGTGTGAAATGTTATAACTGTGAAAATTCGGGTCACTTGGCCAAGCATTGTTGGTACAGGAAAGACAAAGGATCGATAAAAGGAAAAGACGAAGGATCAAACCTTGCACATCAAGATTCAGATGATTCTGATGATATGGTGGTTATGGATACAATTGTAGATAACCATGTCGAATCCAAGATCTGGTTCCTAGACTAAGGCTGCTCAAATCACACGAGTGGTCAAAAAGTATGGTTAGTAGATTTCGAAGAGACGAAGAAGAGCAAGGTCAAACTTATTGATAATAGCTCGTTGCAAGAAAAAGTATTGGCAACATAGTTATTCAAAGGAGTAATGAAGCAAAATCCTTTATCAAAGATGTACTTTATGTCCCTGGAATGAAGTGGAATCTACTAAGTGTTGGACAACTAGTCGAAAAAGGATTCTCAGTGGTTATGAAAGATGGAACATTGGAACTTTTCGACATCCAGAATAACTTGGTCTTGAAATCTCCTCTGTCGAAGAATGGGACATTTAAGACCATGATTAGTTCGACTGAGGTACAATGTCTAAAAGTAGTTGTCAACCACAAGAATGGTTGGTTATGGTATTTGAGGTTTGGTCATCTAAATTTTAGGTCGCTTAATCAACTGATCATTATAGATATGGTAATAGCTATACCAAGTCTTGAGATTCCTGACAAACTTTGTGAAGGTTATCTAATCGGAAAGTAGTCCATGAAGTCCTTTATTTCGACTATGCCAATGAGATTATTTTTAATACTCAAAGTTGTACATTCAGATGTATGTGGTCCTTTTGAAGAGAATACCATTGGTTGAAATAGGTATTTTGTCTAATTTGTCGATGAGTACAGTCGAAAGCTCTGGATCTATGTGATCAAACAAAAGGACAGAGTATTTGAAATCTTTAAGAGATTCAAAATACTTACTGAAAACCAGGGTGAAAAGAATATCAAATTCTACGAACAGATGAAGGTGGCGAATACACATCCAAGATATTTGAAGCATTCTATGCAGAACATGGTATTGATCATGAAATAACTTAACCTTATACTCCTCAACATAATGGAATAGCAGAAAGAAGAAACATGATCATATTAGACATGGCGAGATGCATGTTGAAGCAGAAGAATTTGTCAAAATCCTTATGGGATGAAGCTATTTTGACTGCTATTTATATTTTGAATAAATGCCCTAACAAGAAGCTGAAAAACAAGGTTCCTGAAGAAGTACGGAGTGGAAAACGACCATCGGTGAGTCATCTAAAAGTATTTGGCTCTATTTTCTACAAGCATATTCCTGATGCTATGAGAAGGAAGCTTGATGATAAGAGTGAACCTATGATTCTGGTAGGATATCATAATACTGGAGCATACAGGTTGTTCAATCCAATTAATCATAAGATTATGATGAGTCGAGATATTGTGATTGATGAAAATTCTGCCTGGGATTGGAATTATAGTAATGCAATTGACAAGCCATTAATGATATTTGATGATGTCAAAGTCGAAGACATTATTGATACTTAAGTTGTAGTCAAAGTCAAAGTTGTTGTTGACATAGCCGAACCAGTTGAAGAGGATATGGCTGGAACAAGCTAGAGTCCTCAAAGAACTAGAGTTCGTCCACCAAGACTTCAAGATTATGAAGTGGTTGGTGATGATAAAATCAAAACAGATGGAGACCTAGTTCATTTTGCTTTACTTGCAGGTGTTGAACCCATCAACTATAATGAAGCCTTCAAAGATAAATAATGGAAGCCTTCTATGGTCGAAGAGTTACAAACAATCGTAAGAAACAACACATGGCAGTTGGTCGAATTGCCAGCACATACAAAAGATATTGGAGTAAAGTGGGTGTTTAAATTGAAGCCAATGTTAATGGGTCGTTAACAAGACATAAGGCGAGATTGGTAGCTCGGGGATTTCTTTAGAGAGCATGACTCGACTACTCTAAAGTATTTTCATTTTTCGTAAGATTGGAAACTGTTCCACTAGTGGTAGCCTTGGATTACAATCAAGTTTGTTCGACATTTCACTTAGATGTGAAATCAACATTTTTGAATGGACCTTTAGATGAAGAGATGTATGTTACGCAACCTATTGGGTTAGTGATTCAGGAGGTAGCAAGTAAAGTATATAAGTTTCACAAAGCGCTATATGATCTCAAGCAGACACTTAGGGCATGGAACAAGAAGATCGACTCTTACTTGGTCGAATTGGGATTCGTCAAATGCACATATGAGTATAGTGTATAAGTTTAAGTTGTGGCACAATATATAACAATCATTTGCTTATATGTTGATAACTTGTTAGTAACTGGAAGTAGCTTGGAGAACTTGTCGAAGTTCAAATAGATGATGAAAAAGGAATTTGAAATGTCGAATCTGGGAAAGTTGTCGTACTTTCTAGGCATGAAATTTCAAATGAAGAAGCAAGGCATGGTGCTACATCAAAGAAAGTATGTCAAAGAGATACTCAAGAGATTCAAAATGGATTATTCAACTCCTGCATCTTCACATATTGAACCAAATATGAAGTTGGAGAAGCATGGAGCGGAAGAAAAATTTGATGCGACGTTGTTCAAACAAGTTGTCGGATCTCTCAGATATGTGTGCAACAGTCGACCTGATATATATTTCTCAGTTAGATTAGTGAGAAGATATATGAGTGAACCAAGGGTGTCACATATGAAGGCTACAAGAAGAATCCTGAGATACTTATAAGGATCGACAAATTATAGAATTTTATTTCGACGAAACTCTGAAAGCAAAGAAGCTATGGTTACTTGTTATTCAGATGAGGAAGATTGAAGAAACACTATATTTCTTTCAAGTATTTGGTGCCCCAATATCATGTTGCTCAAGAAAGTAACTTATGGTGGCAGTATCACTATGTGAAGTTGAATATATAGCAGGGTCCTATGCATTGTGTCAAGCAATTTGGATCAAATTTGTGCTTGAAGAAATGGAGGTCGAAGTGAAAAAAACCTATGGTACTGTAGATTGACAATAAGTCGGCCATAAATCTGGCGAAGAATCCAATTTTGCATGGAAGAAGTAAGCACATCGAAGCTAGATTTCATTTCTTAAGGGAGAAGGTGAATAGAGGTGGACTTGAAGTACGACATTGCTCAAGTGAAGCACAATTGGTCGGTATTTTCACCAAAGGATTGAAAATCGAAAGGTTCCTAACTTTGAGAAAGAAATTAGGAATAATTTAGATTGACAATGATTAGCGTGTTTCGACAACTTTGATTATAAGGGATATGTTGAGATATTCGATATAATCAAAGTTGTATTATGTGGCTCATGCCCAAAGCTAATTAGGGTTTAAGGTTTGTTATTTAGTTTGTTATTTTAGTAGTCACTTAGGTGTATATAAATAGACACTTTGTAATTCAGTTTTTATTATTCAATATTATCAATCCTTATTTCTTTACTCTCTCTTTTTCTCCTCACTAAAAGTGTCTCACGCACTAACATAGACATGGATGTCGCAAGAAAAGTATAGTATTTTGTGCAAGAAGGAGGAACACTAAGATAAATGTGAAAAAATGAAGTTACTCAAAAAATGTCTGTGTATGTTGACAAATGGAACTATGGTTTAAAAAATTGGGTTGTATTCACTGCACCTTATATAGTGATAATACATTTTATAGAAACACAAAATAGTCCTTACGCATTGGATATTGAAATTCGGACGCACCTCTTGTACAAAAAATGACTTCATCAAACTGACACTCCATTTTTGTCAAAAATATATCCAGTTTCTATTCTTGGTATATACTTTATTGTAATTTGAAATTCAATCTTCGAACATCCAATGACAATATTTACACCCATTAAGAGTAACTTAGAGAAAAAAATCATAAAATTAAACCATACATTATATGTCATTCATTAAAACAATGCATCTCCGTAAATGTAGTCTTCAACTGAGAAGAACGTTAATATCGAAAATGTAGTCTTTGCCAACATCCTAAACAATGCATTGATCATTTAAACTATCTACCAAACACATTGTTCATTTCAATAACATACCTAAACTACCTATTACATAACCTAATGCTCAATTTATCAACAAATATATATATATATATATATATATATATATATATATATATATATATATATATATATATATATATATATATATATATATATATATAATAATAATAATAATAATAATAATAATAATAATAAAAAGTTTTTAAAAAATCATAAATTTACCAAATGTGAGTTTAGTTTAATGTTGAGTGAGTTCTTTAATCAATTTGATGTTGATGGAAGAAACTTTGAAATGAGTTGAATGATTTTGAGACTTACCAAATGTGAGTTTAGTTTGATGTTTAGTGAGCTCTTTAATCAATTTGATGTTGATGGAAGAAACTTTGAATTGAATTGAATGATTTTGAGAGAATGCGAGTTGAAAGAGTTTTAGACTTTGAGAGTTTAAGAGTTTGAGAGAGTATTTTGAAAAGTAAGGAAGGAGAAAATGTCTGACGCAATTATGATTAAAACAACATTCGGAGATTCATATATGTAAATCATACGGAAAAATATTTTCGTAACTTTTTTAAACTTAACGTTAGGGCCTGATTCAGAAACAAATCTATTTGGGTGTATCCGAAGAGACATCTTTGAAATTTGAAGGTAGTTTTGATTTGTTACGAAGGTGTGGTAGCAATTCTTATGGGGCTCAAGCAATTCTTATGAAGCTCACAAAGGAAAGATATATGATTGAATGAATAGTAACAGAATGAAAGAAAATTATGTTTCATTGTTTGAATTAATTAAAAAAATGGAATGGAGCGGATTCCCGATAGAATACATTTCATTTCATTCCATTATTTTTTGTAAACTTCATACATTTCATTTCATTCCATTATTTTTTGTAAACTTCAATTTGAACAGAATGATAAAATTGTTCTATTTTATCATAAAATATTCAAACCATAAACGACATCTTTATTTTATTCTGCTCAATTCCATCTCCATCTCGCTCTTTTCAATTCCTCTCCAATCGTTGTACAATATACATAGTCTAAGAGAGTGAAAAAAGGCAAACTGCACTACAAAACACACTTTGGAATTAACATTACAAGTACAAATTACAAATGTTGTTTGATCAATCCTATAATATATGGTATCACACATATTGACATATATACTCTATACAACCAGCAACAGAAACAACAGGTGGAGAGACCAAGAAATTACAATACAAACAAATACTAATGTCCTTCATATAGTTGTAACTCATATACAATTTTATAGCTCAATTGAATGTATTGAAATTTAATACACATATATAGGTTTGCATCAGATCAAATCTGTTGATTATCATTTAGATGCTTTGTGTCCTTGTCCTTTGGTCTGACTAGCAGCTGCAGACATCACACGCAAGCGGCGCGCAATTTCTGTAAATGATGGCCTGACTGCAGGGTTAGGTGCCCAACACTGCTCCATTAGTGTTCTCCATTCTAGATCACAAAAACTTGGGATGGTAGGTCTTAGTGTGTTGTTCACAATACCTCCTGTTAAGAGTGTGCAAGAGAATGAGTGAAAATATAAAATTTGAATAGGATGGAAGAGAAATCGGTTTCTTTATGCATAAAAAAATATGATAAGTGAAACAGATATGCTACATGCTATGAAGCCCTGACACAGACACTGAACATGAGGCTGACATTGACATGTTGACAATGATAACATTTTGAAAAGATAAAAATATTTTCAGAGGCTCAACACAATTTTGAGTCCAAGATATTGAAAAGAGAGATTCATAGAGAAGAGAAAAGATGAGTACCTATGATTGCGCCATAGTGCATATTAGCATATGGTTCCTCACCAGTAAGAATCTCCCATAATACAATCCCAAAGGAGAATACATCAACCTAAACATTTTGCAACATAGCATTAGTCACCAAAGCTTAAGCAAATATTCACGAATTTCATAAAGACAAAGATTTAACCCTTATTTTTGTTTCGGTCAATGCTGAAATCAGCATTAATTGTTACAAATAGTGACTCTAATTTTCCACTTATGATGTTAAATTTTACCTTTTCTGAAACCTTATTGCTGCTCCCATTCAGCAGCTCTGGTGCCATCCACGGTAGAGTTCCACGCACACCACCAGTCACCAGGGTATTCCGCTTGATTTTTGACAGGCCGAAATCGCCAACCTGGTGAAAATCAAGTTTCTCAACGTTGTCAAAATACTGAAGACGTAGTTTAATAGAATCAATCATCACCAAAACTTGAATAAATAAATACCTTGCATATTGGCCGTAAAGGATCTTTCAAGTTCACAAGCAAATTGTCACATTTCAAGTCAAAATGAACAATGTTTTTTGCATGTAAATACTCCATTCCAAATGCTGCATCCATGGCAATTATTAGCCTCTTGCGACGATCAAGGTACCTGGAAAGAATCATGATAAGATCATGCAAAAATCCCTTCAACAATTTTCTGAATCAATAATCACCAATACCTATCCTTTCGTAGCAAAACATGTCGAAGAGAACCATCCACCATAAACTCCGTAACAGTCGCCATTGTTCCTCCTGGTCCATCTTGAACCACCCCATAAAAAGCCACCACATTTGGATGGTGAAGCTTAGAAAGTATGTCAGCTTCACGCCAGAACTCTATCGTCTAAATAAGAACATCAATTTCACCGATATAAGTCATTCTAATAATTAGTAAATAGCGGCATGACAAATAAAGGAAAACAAAACAAAAATCACTCCATGTGATTTATAGACAAGTTACCAGTCTTTCTTGTTCTGAAGACCGACCGGAGAAACAACTTTTCTTTATTCTTTTAATTGCAACATCTGATCCCCGCCATTTTCCGTGATACACGGTCCCAAAAGTGCCAGAACCGAGTTCTCTCAGCTCTTCAAGATCCGCATTCATTATGATCTGCCATGTGCATCATTTATAGATAAAAAATATAGTAATTGAAGAATCCATTTTTCAATACTCATAATGCATCAGCGCTGACGAGATATGATACATTAAAAGTATGATTTTACCTGCAAAGTACTAATGTCAAACTCATCAAAACTAATCTCTTGAGGAGCTACAACCACATCCCTTGTCTCGTTTCCATCCTACATTCAGTCCATCAAAGGATTTGTTAGCAAAAAAGGAACATATAGTGTGTTTCATAAGATAAGGAACCATGAAAAAGTACCTGATATTCAGACTCCTGTGGCCTAACGTTTTCCACTGGGGCGGCGTTGATGTTCTTATTTTCATTTGCCTTAAGTTCCGAATGGTTGTTTTCTGGTTGAAATACAATAGCCTCTGGTTTAGTAGTTACAGGTAAGGTTTTCTGACTTTCCTCTCCATAATTTATGTTGGAATGAGATTCCTTAGGTCCTGTCAAAACAATAACGTCTGCTGGTGGAGGAGCGGAAATATTGAACTTACTATCTCCTTCTTTTACTTTGCTTACAGCTGATGAAAACCCGAGATTATCCTGATCAATTAGAGAAACATTATCAAACCCTTCATGTGCCAACTTCTGGAAATATGACCAACTTTTAGGCTCGTGATTGTCCATTTTCAAGCTCAAACCTGCTCTATCAGCTGGCAATGGACTAATGTTTGCGGAATCCTCAGAATGAATTGCTTTCGAGAACATATCATAAAGGAAATCACGGGGAAACCTGTCTTCGATATCAATCAGAATGTCTCCCTGAGAAGGTTTGGATTTAGCATCAAGAGGTTCCTTTGTAGAAGCCTCTGACAAATTTTGGTCTTGATGTTTAGATGATAGTTTCTCATTATGTTCAACAGAAGGAACCCGGCGAAAAGCAAGATTCTCAGTGCCCTTGGTTTCATCAACTGGGAGAATTTTATGGCTATCTTTCGAGGTATTTGTCTCATTTTCAGAAATTTTGTTATCTGACAATACCGGTTTAGAATCAGAATCTGCAAGCTGATATAACTTTGGATTCACCTGACTTGTTGCATCAGGCAAATGTTTGCTGCTGATGGCATGGCCGTCTGCACGCAAGGGCTTTGCTGATGAGTTGGACACCGTGCTCAAATTCGACGGATTCTCATTGTGAAACATGTCACTGGATTCGTTAACTGAGTTCATACGGTTCAAATCAGAAAGTAAGTCTGCCATGAGTAAGTGCGAACCATATGCATCGTCTGACTTTGCAGATCGGTTCAACAAATCTGCATGTTCCCTTGGAATAATTCTCTCTGAATAATATACTCTATTAGGAAGTGGAGGCGGTTCAAGGCAACTGAAATCGATTATATTGGACTCGGCATCAACAAGAGCACGACTGAATGCGTCTGTGGATGCAGGATAGAAGTCATCTTCACCAGATCTTGAAATCTGTGTAGGATTCAGCACTTCTGATTCAGCAGCCGAAATCTTGTTTTCTAATGGCAGTGCAGGATGAAGTGTTTCTGATACAGCAGCCGGAACAGACGCCTCTGATAAATTACCTTGCAAACTTCCCTCAAATGGACGCGAAGGAAGAGAACTTTGTACTTGCAACTCACTGGATGCTTGTCCTTCGCTCACAATTCCTTGGCTCGCAACTCCGAAAGTAGGCAAAGAAACCGGAGTGTCTGCTAGATTGCGAGCCGAACTGTTAGAAGGAAAAGGGCCATTATGTATTGGATATTGACTAGTTCCCCCTTGTTGAATGATCGGATCCTCGTAAAAGAATGGATACGCTTCATAAGCATTTGAGGATGTTGGTAGCATTGGTTGCGCAGACGGAATTGTCAATAGCGGGTTAACATTTCCAGTCAAGGAAGAACTGCCGACACCATACGATTCAACCATAGCTCTTTTAGTCTCCTTGTCAATAGTTTGTCGGTCTAATTCCTGTATATCATTAGAACTTCCGGCACAACGAAGTATAGAGTTGCTTCTTGATTCCACGTTCATGCCATTAATAGCAACTACATACTGGACTTCAGAATCACCGCCATCCATGCTACCTAGACCAAACTGAGTATCATCCAAATCGTATATAGAGAATAAGAACATCCGAAGCTTTAACGATCCTCTCCTTCTTTGTAGATCATGACATTCCTCCATCATATTCCGCAGATCCTCATCAGACGTTACTGAAACTAGGGCATCGAGATCTTCTCCGGGGAGCTGATACTTTATTACCCGAGTATCATTATAGATTGATGATATCTTCTGCATAAGCTCCGGCCAAGTTATGTCCTTTCTTATGCTAATAATCCGTGTTTCACCTCCAACATATCTAAGCTTTCCATCACTTGGCCGCGGTAATATTCTACCACCAAAACTGCATAGAATCTTCATCCTCGTTGATAAGCTGTTAGAAGATCCAGAAGAGGAAATACCGTGAAGGACCCGGTTGTTGTCTTGATTCGACGATGTTCTAGGAATTGATCGAGCCGAGCCATAATTACTTCTTTCTTGATGTAGAACAGAATTCCTTCTGTCAAACTCTTTCGGAACTTTTTCAATATCGGAACCACTCTCAGATCCTTTATGGCCTAAAATGCCTTTAAATTCCATATACCCTGTCGAGTAATTAGGATCACTGACAACATTCGGAAATGAAGGCTTCTTGAGATTCACATTCACCCTGTCCCTCATGAACTCGAGGGCGAATTCCTCACCAGTCTGTATGGAGAAATTATGTACAGGTTTATTTTCCGACACGTTAAAGGAAGGAGGAGCCCTTGTATTGGCATGCATGCCGTCCAGATGGTCCTGCAGGACCGGTTGCGGTGCAGAATGGAATTCCTCCTTTCGAGGTTCCATGGAATTGTATTGATGTTTCTGCATTCTTGACTGTGTAATCAAACCATCACTTGTAAAGTTGAATGCGGGAAATTACTGCAATGCCACAGTACTGAGAAAATACTAAACATCATGTAAAAATAACACATTTTATTACTGTAAATTCAATTTCCAAATCCCTTTGATAAGACTAGTTATTAAACAACTCCAAAATTCAGTTTATGTAACCATAATCACTGCATGAAGAAGCTTCCACAATCTTCAGAGCTCTCAAGGCTAAGAAGTGCTTTATCTGTAAGAATGGTGAAACATAGAAACTTTTCAGAATGAGCTTAAGATGTAACAACAGATGATATAAACTATAAAACACGAACGGCAGAAACACGTCACTGACATGTCAGACACCAGTAATAATTCGGGAAAAAAAGAATAAATTAAACACAATCACAAGTGTCGGCTACTGACATGACATTGACACTGACACACCTTTTCTCAGAGGTATCAGTGTTGCAGAGGATATAAACAACTATATTAGGGGAACAAACAATGTTTAAAAACAAACCGAACCAGCGAGACCTCTAGGTCAAGGTTCAACCATCTTAAACCGCTAAAACTAAGACAAAACCACGATCAAACCACAAAAACAATCAAACCGTTGGAACCTGGAAATTTACAGAACCACATGCAGTGAAGTAAAATCACACCAGATGCATTTTAAGAAAGTCGTCAAGGGTTCGAACTGGAAATTAACATAATCACTAAGTTACTACGATTTTTCCTATAAAAAAAAATCACATGCAAAGATTATATGAAGCATAATTGAACAAACAATTTCAGTTATAATCACTTAACAAACTAAGAAAACGATTCATAGATAACAATATCAATTCTGGTCAACTCTAATCAGGATTAAGAAATCCAAACATAGGGTCCTAAGTTCATCTTTTTCTGAATCAAAACACATCATAGATTATCATAATCTCATAAATCAACTTCAATTTCACTAACAGAAACAGATTTTAAAAATCAGAAAACATCAAATAAAAACTAGATCAGACAGAAAATTGAACAGAATTACCTATCTGCATGACTGATGACATGCCTCAAGAAGGTTTCAGAGTAACAGCCATGGATTAATATCTTGAAAAAAAAAAGTAAAATCTGTATATCTGAAAAAGTATAAGCGAAAAGGAATCAAACTTTGTTTGTGTATACCATGTTTTTGATTGTTTATTTTGAGTTGGAAACAATCTGAATCTAGTTGTAATTGAATGATAGTATTGGAACAAAATGACAGCACACACAGAAATACTTTCTCTCTCTTCTGTTTCACACAGACACAAACACTTTTGTTTCTCTCTCTATATCTGTGGAGTGTAGAACCTCTTTGTGTTGTGTTTTGTGGAATAAAATAATTGTGTTGTGTTTTTTTTTTTTTTTTAAGATAGTTGTTGTGTTTGTGTCAGCAAAATAGTCAAAAGAGTGAAGAATACAGTAAGACGCAAAATTAATTTGTCATTTTTTTTTCTTCTTTTTTTTTTTTAATTATTGTTATTACTGCCACAGTTCGTTAATCGTTACTCCTACGTCTCGGTGTGATACATATGCTTATATGAAGTGCAATTAATGTTACAGTTAGGTAATTATTCAGTTTTTTTAAATAAAAATAAAAATATATTAATATAAAAACTTGTGTGATAATTTGGCATCCAAACTAATTTAAGGGTCAATTTAGTTCAAGGTAGATGGAGGGGAAGAGAGAAAATGAGATATTTTTAATAAAATGTGTTTGGTTCAATTTTTGGGAGAGGAAGAGAGAGAAGCAAAATTTATCAAAATCATATTCTTACATTGCTTCAAATCAGAGGGTTTTGGATGGGAAGAGAGGTGTTCCGGACTGAGCCTCCAGACTATATTGGGCTACGACCCAACACGTTGAGCAGATACCCATACGCTCGGGCAAGTACACTTGTTAGACGGACGGAGTTGCTTAACGGTCGGGCACACGTTCCTCGTGTCGGGCATACACTCGGAACGAGCAAAGAACAGGTATGCCGGTTCTTTTGTCACGTCACCCAACTGTTCTCCATTATCTCCTGAAAGATAGGGGCAGTTGGACCAAGGACCAGACTATTTAGCTAGGTCTTCACGCTTCTCACGCGTTCCTTGGCAGTTCTTCCTTGGGCCTAGTTGATCCAGCCCAAAGAAGGACTTTGACCCAGCGTTGGGGGCTCACTATAAATACCATTTTTCACTAAAGGGTCAGGTATCTTGATTCCACTCTTCTAACTTACCTATTTGTTGTACCTCTATTGACTTTGGCATCGGAGCGCCTTGTAGGTACCCCCCCTTCATTCCATTCATTTGTTGTTTGCACCCAATTGCTGGAAGGCCCTCCTGATCAGGTAAGATCAGTGGCGCCGTCTGTGGGAAACTAGCTTCCCCTTCTTCCACAACAAAAGATCAAAGCTCAACTACTTCATCCTTTCAGCATGGCCTGAGAGCAGCCCAACGACCGTAACCGTCCCCTCGTCGACTACACGATAGAGGATAATTTGAACTACCATGAATCTGACGTCCGAGACGGGCGTCCCTCCACCCCGTCTCCTGAACCCGAAAACAATGGGAACCAACCTCAGCCTCAAAACACGCCGGTCACCACGTTCCAGCCCATCCCCGTTCCCGTTGAGGGTGACGCCACCATGATTGATATGGTGAACGCCCTTAATCAGACCAGCTTCATGCTCTACCAGCAGCACGAAAGAATCATGGCCCTGGAGGCTGACTGACAGGAGAGCCGACCTCAGCAAGAACGAAGGACGTTGCAACGTCCAGAAGCTGCGAGGAAGCGGGGACGCTCCCCTCCACGTCGAGGACGACGCTCCCCTGAACCCAACAAAAGCAAGTCGATGGCGCGTCGTGAGACTGACCGATCAGGGGCCTCACCGAGACACGACCAGAGCCCTGGTAATGATGAACTATCCCCATTGAGGAGCGACGAGGAAGACCCACATTGCCCCCTCTCACGGGAAATAATGGAGGCTCCACTCCCCAAGGGCATGGAGAAGCCCCCGAATCTGGTCATCTACGATGAGACCACTGACCCCGACGATCACGTCGACAATATTAATACAATGCTCGACTATCGCAACGACATCACCGGGCATCCCACGTGCAGGTTATTCTCAACAACCCTCAGGAAAGGAGCCATGGCCTTGTACAAAAGTTTGGCCCCAGAGTCCATCACATCCTGGAGGGTCATGAAATCCATGTTCACGAGGCATTTTACAACCTCCCGACGCCATCCCAAGACTGAGGTGACCCTCGAAGCCATAGTGCAAAGGAAGAATGAAACACTGCGCTCATATATCGAGTGGTTCAACCAAGAGGCTGTTGAGGTGGACACTACGGAACACATGAAGAAATACCTCCTCGAGAGAGGACTCCTGCCCGGAAGTGAACTTAGCAGGGCAGTTGGGATAGAACCTCCCTGCACCCTGAACGACCTCCTGCATAAAGCCCAAGCTTACATTAGATATGAGGGAAAACAGGTCGCCCACAACGCTCGAAGCGGTCGCAACACCGGGGAGACCGACCATCCCAAGCGCGAGGACCCCGACGTTCCCCGCCGCAACGGAGATAGGCAAAGGGAGGAGAAGCCACCCGAGCCTCGCGAAGGAAGAGGACCCACGGGCCGATATAGCGAGTATATATTGCTGACGGCTCCCCGCGAGCGCATCCTCGCCGAATGCATCAACTCCGACTTCAAACAGGACAGGGTGAGGTTTCCCAAACCTTCTGCGCCCAAGCCTCACACGGACAAATCCAAATACTACAGGTTTCACAGAAGCCATGGGCACGTGACTAAAGACTACGTCCACCTGAAGGATGCAATAGAGATCTTGATCCAAGAGGGTCATCTCAAACAGTACATTAAGAAGAACGAAACTCCTAGGCACGAAGAGCAAGAAAAGAAGAGGCCTCGCAAGGACACACCGCCCGACGACTCTTCTTATCAAGTGGACATATGCATATCACGCCCGGAGGACTTCATCCTCCCCGACTCATCACCAGAAGGGTGAATCACTGCCCTCAGTCCCTGGGAAGACTTCCCAACCGCTCTTGTCATATCAGGGGGAGGGATGAACAGCGAAAACGTTTCCCTTTCCGTGAAACGCAAGTTCGACGAACTCCTGCTGACTACGCCCGAGCAAAAGGCGACATTGACAAAGTACCGAGGCAAGTCCAATCCGATATCTTTTTTCCTAGAGGAGTTTATGGGCGGTTCCCCCAACTCGGGTATCTCGCTACTGATAAGAGCTAAGATGACACACTTTGACGTTCGACGCATCCTGGTCGACCAGGGCAGTTCGGTGGATATCATGTACGTCCACCTATTGAAGACCCTAAAGCTGGACAAGACCAACTTATCTCCATATGTCGGATCCGACCTCCAAGGGTTCAATGGGGCCACAACAAAGCCGTGGGGTTACGTCGAGCTCCTCGTCACCTTCGGAGAGTAAGAAACGGCCAGAGAAGTCAAGATCTAGTTCCTGGTAATAGAGTGCCCCTCCCTCTACAACTGCATCCTCGGTCGCCCGACCCTGGATGAATTGATGGCGGTCCCGTCCACTATTCACCTAAAGATGAAATACTACACCAAACTGGGCCGCATGGTCACAATCCACGGCGACATCGAGGCCGCTCGAAGATGTTACGATACCGCAGTAAAAGGACATGCCACAATCAACCCCAAGAACAACAAGAAACCCAGGGTCGAAGAGCCTCCCCCTAGGGAATCAACGCTTGCAAAGAAAATGATTCAAAGGGTAAAGAAATGAAAGTTGCTGTAAAACTGAAACTGAAACTGGATAAGAAAAGAAAAGAAAGAGGAAAAATGTAGGGAAAATGAAAGAGTGTGCTCGAACGGGCCCTACCCCGCTGCCTACGTACCTCATCTGGACATGAGAATCAGAGATGTCGTAGTTCCCCTAACTAGGGGTGGAAAAGATTGCTTGTGTCTTAAGGCTTGAACTGCCTATGTCAATGCTCAGGTGTTGCAGGCTCGGACGACGAGTGCGTAACCGTCTTGCAAAATGACAAGTAGAAGCAAGTTCGCGTACGGAGCGAAGGTGATGAGAAAAGAAGTCCCGAAGGAGACGCTTATTGTTTGTCCAGTGTTTTTTTATGAGTTTTTTTATTGGTGTGGCACAAAAGAATGAACTCAAACTCTTTTCCATGGAATGTGTACTTGTCACTACATTCCAAGATGGAATAATAGAACAAGCACACCAAGTAAGGAGAATTTATCCAAGACTTGTTTTCAAGGGCAAGGGCCTAAATTCATTGACTTGTTGAATTTATTAAGTGTTTTAGTGATTAAAAATGAAGAAGTATTTTTTAGTATTTTTCTTGATGAAGATGACCTTATGATCCGACTTGTGCATCATGCTAGACAAATGCACTATTCCAAGATAGAATGAATACATATGCCCCATGGAATAAGGCTATTACACAAAAAGTCACTTCTTTCTTTATTAATGTTTTTTTATGCTTTGTTTTGAGATGAGATGAGAAAGAGAACCAAAGGAGCAAAAGGCAAAAGTCTAATGGGGGAAGACGAAACCTAAAGTTATCATGCAAAAGGTGGTCCTAAGGTTAGTGAGGTTTCAACTATACTAAGAGAAAAGAAGAACCAAAGAGAAGAAAAGAAGAGGAGAAGCTAGAGAGAAACTTACTCCTCTAAAGGAGATAAGTTGCTCCTAGAGGGGAAAGATAAGAATTGAATCACATGATGGCATAAGGCACATCAAATCACAAAGTAGAAAGCAACTTAAATAGGAAAGGGGAAGAGTTGAAATGTGGATGTTCATCCACACTTCACTTATCATGAGCCCCTGCAAGTGTTAGCAAAAATCCAGCATATGCTCATCAACACAATCATGTGATTGACATGCTCAAGGTTCTAGAAAACCAAGTTAAACAAACATGCCAAGATTTGCGCATACATGAATTTAGTGTCGAGAACATGGAAGCACACATCAACCAGCAAGCAAATCACCCTAAACTAGCATATTCAATGATCATACAATGATCCATGGCAATTAAAGCAAGTAAGGGGATCAAACAAGCTCAAAACAGCTCAAATATGATATTCTGCATCAGTGTTAACCGGTTAACCAAAGCGTTAACCGGTTAACCAGTTCAAACCTGCAACAAATTACGCAGAAAAATGGTGCGTTAACCGGTTAACCAAAGCGTTAACCGGTTAACACTATCAAAACAGCAACAAATCATGCAGAAAAAACAGCTCAAACCAGCTTATCCAATTAATTCCACGCCAGACCAGCAATTAATTATGCATGAAATAAATGGATCAATTCACATTAATTAACATCATTAGGCTCATGAACATTAGCACACTGATCCAGTTAGAAATCAACCAATCAATTCAAGCAACACAAGCAAATACACAAGCACATGGTGGATCTAAAGCACAAGCATGCAAATAAGCTAAAACAGAGCTAGATCTGAATTTAACCAACCTACAAAGTTGAGGTATGCTTTGGTAGTTGTTGTTTGAGCTGGAGATGAGAGATTTCGCAGAAAACTTTGAAGATCTGGTGCTAAGCTTCACACTCCATGCAAAATAAATGCAAGCAAAAGGTCTTGATGCAGAATTTTGGCTCCAAAAGCACTTCTAATCTCCAAACCAGATCTGAACCACCGAGTAACCCAGCAAAATGATGCAAAGAAGTTATGGATGGAGGTCTAGTTCCAAGATCTACACACTTTAAGGCAAAGTTATGTGATCTTCAAAGAGGAACTTTGAGTGAATTGGAAAATTGAGAGAAAAAAGTGAGAGAATGGTGAGAGAGATCAAAATTCAGAAAATGAAGAGGAGTGAATTATGAGGGGATCCTCTTGGTTTGGAGGGGAATGGATTAAATATGATTTAGGTTTGGGGCCCAAAATTTAGGCTTGGGATCCAAAAAATATGGTTCGGAATTGGCTTTAGAAAGTGATTAGGACCTAGCATTGGAATTGGGCTTGGATAAATGCTCTAGATCCTTCTCCTTAATTCAAAATGAATAAAAAATCAGAAAATTGGAAATTTGGAGCCAAAACACATGCTGAATTTGCTGCTGGAATTTAAAATTCGCAGCCGTTACCCGGTTAACCAAAACGTTAACCGGTTAACGCCAGTGAATTTTGAATTTTCCCTCCATTTGGTGGGAAACTTCAATAATAACCCGGCGCCAACCGTTTTGACCTGATTTTGATCTTCCATCTTTTAGGGCCTTGAAGTGCTTCAAATTTCCTGGATGACTGATCATATGCCTTATGCTAGAACATGCAAGTGTTATGCTTCATATTTCTATGCAAAATGCTAAGGATATGACATGCTTATGATGATTATGATATGATGATGATGCTAAACAGGAGAGGGCAAATTTGGGGTGTTACACATAGCTGCTGACAATTCAATTCGTCAAGAATAATACAACAAAGTGGCATACCCCAAAAAGGAAAAGACTATTGTTGATTTCTTACACAGGTGCCAAAGAAAAAAAATTTGAAGTGATGTTATGCCCCGGGTGCAGTGCCATATTTGACAAAATGGTTGCCCACAGCCTTTAGGGAGTGAGAGAAGCCAAGGAAGAACATGAGCAAAGAAACACTCAAAAGCTAAGAGGGTCCGACCCAAGGCGATCCTCTCAAGGGAAACATGTTGCTGGAAAGCCCCAAAGGACAAATGGGTTAAACTTGTCGGCACCAAAGGAAAAGGAAAATTGAAGTGGATCAAGTTCAATATGGAGAGGGGATCTTCGATGGACTACAAAAAAAGAGTAAACATTATCCAAAAAAGTTGCATATGTCTCTAAAAACTAAAAGGGTAAGAACCCATGCCAATATCACAGTGGCGAAGGGATGAGAGGTGAAGGAAGGCACAAAGAGAGGCCTTGATAAAGGATCAAGCTGAATCTAGCACCAATGTGCTAGTTGGCAATGTTGAAGGATGTGAAGCAAAAACAATTGACAAGGCGCCTGTGGGGAAAAAGCTATTCAAGGGAGAATATGATAAGATAAAGTTTGCATTTGAGGTGGCCGAAGATGAAAATATGACGGATAACTTCTACTCAAACTCAGAAGTTTCCCTTAATGTGATTATAAATACGGTCTTAGTAATGCCAAGAGAATACGACGGGATAACTGAAGTTGAGAACGGATGCCAATAATGAGGGAAAAATGGTAGGTGGGAAAGAGTTCACTCAACCTATTATCATCAGCAACAACATTGGACAAGGGTCTAGAAATAGCGCATTGTTTATCAGAGACAATGAGAGGGATTATTATCTACGATTCATAGATGTGCCTTTTCTCCACCTGAAGTGGTTCGGGTACAAACTGTTGGTTCTTCACCGACTTGGGCCCAGGAATTCGGGTGAACGGTGGAAGCGGAGCACCGCTGTGAAAGCATGTGTTCTTCTAGTTTTTCTTGCTTTGAGAAATGTCTTGAGTAGAAGCCATTTGAGGAAGGTTGGAAGATGAAGAATTTTCTGAGTTCTTTGGAGGTTTGAGAGATGAGAAATGAGATTGAAAAGTTCTGAAAGTGTAAAAGTTTGGAAGTATAGAGAGTGGAGTATTTATAGGCTTTTGGAAGATTAATGTTTCTCAAATCACCATTAAGACAATTTGGATAGTGGGACGTGTTCCCTCCAAAGACGTCACTTTGGGGCGGTGGCAATTATGATTAGACTACAAAGGCGTGGTTTCAAGAAAAGGGCAATGATGGTTAGTAATAGAGTGGCTACTGAGAAGACGTTTTGGTTAAAACCATTATGATATGACGTTATAGGCGTGGTTGGTAGAAACTGAATAGTTTCTTGATCTTGGGTTGATCAGTTATGGCCATACTTTTGTGCCTTCGAAAGATAGGCGTCGAAAGCTATGATCAAAAAATGACCTCTCTGTCAATTTGGTCGAAAGGACATTTTTGGGGGGCAATTTGTTAGCTCTTAATTTCGACGCCTACTTGATTTCAAAAAATATTGATTTGAGGATCATGTTCTTTGGAAGAGTTAAAAAGGCTTCGACTAAACCCTGATAAAGAGACCTGGGTCGAAGACAGGCATGGAAAGCAAGGGTTTGGACTTATAATAATTTCTAAGTATCGGAAATGTAATTCGACCGAATGTCTGTGAGGGCGTTCGACATGCATCAGTTGAGATTCAATATTGGAGGGAAACTTATGGTTCTTTCAATTTGAAAAGGGACAAGTGGCGCATAGTGGAGGTTCAGAACATGCAAAGCGCCGAGTGGCGTATTTCTAGGAGTAAACTGCCAATAGCAGTTATCTTTGATTAGTATAAATAATGTAGTTCTAGTGTTAGAATGCGTGTGAATCATATTGTACAAGTTACTCCATAAACACTCAAAGTACATGTGTGTAGAGAAACGAGTGAAAGCGAGAATGTACGTGATGAGACCACCACTATATTTCATTTCAATGAAATTTCTATTCAAGTTTTTACTTTGAAGTTATTTACTTTGCATTCCTTTACTTTCAAGCAAGTTTACTTTTCAGCAATTTATTGTTTCCTTTACTTGTTTTCCTTTACATTTCCTTGTAATTTATGTTCCATTGCATTTTACTTTCGACTTTAATTATTTTGAGTCTTGTTTTCTTTATTTTCTCTTTTTATCAAAATATTTCATAAAGTCTGTCGAAGATTTTATGACATTTTCACTGAAAAACAAACTAAAACCAATTATAACACATGTCATAGGATCAATTTGGTCGATCATGTGAGTAACTGAGAACATCTTGGTGTTTTTAGAGGACCAGCGGTTGTTTACTATTTTCCAGGGTAAACAATTACATGCTTCGTCTTCCACCTATATCCATTTGATAACTTCGAGTACAAGTATACCAAACAAGCGGTCCTCCAATTGTACTCATGGATCTGCTTGAAATCCTTGAAGTACCGTAGGTAGAGGACATTTGTATAAGTGGCACTCTTGACCATAAAAATTGTAGTGTCAAGTAAATATAACAGGTATACTCTCATATCATACGCTTCATGGAGCCTGGCCTTCTCATCATCACCTCTATCCTCCTATGCTCTAAGGAGCTCATTTATATATACCCTTTTTTCAAGAATTCAAACCTAGCATGAGCCCCTCTGGTTTTCTCCACTCTATCATCGCAACCTCTAGATCAACTCTCAGATAGTCTATCATCAAATAGAATGCGTCGTCTTTGCTAATCCTCTCATGATCTAGAAGTTTCCCCCCTGAGCGGAAGATGCAGTAAATACGACACTTTGTCAAGTGTTATAGACATCTCACCAAGCGAGAGATGAAATGATGAGGTCTCGATATGCCATCTCTCTACGAATGCATTAAGTATCACGTGGTTGACTGTAATATGATTGGTCATGCATAAGTCCTTCATCCCAGATAGGGACAAAGCTGCCTAAAACCACTCCTCATTCGGCTGAGGCAAGCCAGTAACTTGTCGCCTGTGGTTAATAATCTTCAGTGGATCACAATCCTGCAGAAAAATCAATTAATGTTAGAAACTTGGAATATATCAATAAACATAAATTAAAAAGAATGAATCCAACTAATGTTACCTCTTTGTCCCAGATATATCTGGCAATATGGTATAGGTACAGAGACAATAGTGATAACGCTATAGGGCCTCCTCCAAATGCTTGAGGTGGCTCTGAGTCATTATCCTCAACAACATCACCATTTGGAAATGGCATTCACCCAGTAACATCACACTCGGGTATCTATGGCACCTACATCTGGTACCACTAGTGACTCGGGTATCTATGACGCCTAAATAGGTGAAACCTGGCACTTGTGGGGGAATGGAGGAAGTGATGCATCGGTGGGTGAAACCTGTATCCTACGAGAAAAAAAGAAAGATAAGTATGAGGAAAAGCATTAGCCCCATAAGTAGATGTCTTTGCATGTCTGGAGTGAACATGAGCCTCTGAAATCTGACTTTTTTCCCGCCACACCGATGCATGTTGTGCAATCCTCTCATGCATCATTCAATCATGTTTATTAGCCATAATGTCTATAATTAAACAAAAAAAAATACTACAAGCAACACTACAAGCAAGAAAATAAAAATAAAAAAATAGACCGAGAATTTTCGGACATGCATCTCCAGGTACTAAACTAAATGTTGGAAATTTTCGGAGATGCGTCTCTAGAATTTTCTGCAACTCTTCAGGTCACCAATGACAACAATGCATACAAACCTAAAAAAAGATTATTTGATCATGATTTTTAACAAACATGTTTTACAATATGTATAAACTAACATTCTTACATTTCCTACTCACTTCTTACCTAAATCATAATTTTCTATCCATTTACACAAACTCAAAAAAAAAAATTATCAAACACTTACAAATTTAGACTTTGTTTCAATGTTAGATGATGTATTTAATGTCCTTGATGTGGATTGAAGATTCTTTGAGCTTGATTGTTTGATTTTGGACGAAGATTTTTTTAAAATTTGATAAAATTGTGTTTTTTATAAACGAGGAAGGGGAAGAGTTATGACGTGATTTTAATGTTAAAAAATATAGTATAGTTGTCATAAGGAGAAGAGTTTGATAAAGTTTTGAGTTTATTCCAATAGCAGACGTACAACTGTCAGCAATAATGGTGTTGAACTTGTGGTAAGTGTTGTGCTCTTTAGGGTGGTAACAAATGTTTATATGACTTAGGATGGTAACAAATGTATGTATGAGTTGAGAGTCGGATGAGATATTTATAGAGGCCCTCTTGTGCATAGGATTTTAAATCCTTTTGTGATATTATCCGCTCCCTTCTTCCTCTTAGAAGTTATTGACTACATGGAGACCTTTTCGTTTTGAACATCTTTGGGCAAGTTTTTACAGATTCCGCTTGGGAGGGTGCCCCATTTTAGAGCTCATGAAAATATAACCCTACAATAATTATATTATAAAAAAACTACTCTAACGTACCGCATCGTACCATAACGGCAACACAGCTTAGTGCAAAGTTCCCCGTGATATAGATGCATGTTGCAACAAATAGAAAAATCATTCTGAACTTCTGTGAATGTAGTTTAGTGTATAACATAATCGCCATGGACTTTTGACATACAAAATTCATCAAATACTTCCATGGATGACCAATCAATGCCTATCAATGCCTATAATAATGGCAAAAGATAGAAACAAAAACTTTCAATCATTTCGATGCCTTGTGACCTGGTGATTTCGCTTGGCTGGCTGCCGATGTCATAACACGCAACCGACTTGCTATTTCTGTGAAAGAAGGCCTGGCTGCAGGATTTGGTGCCCAACATTGTTCCATCAGTGTTCTCCATTCAATATCGCAGTAATTCGGGATTGTTGGTCTTAGTGTGTTGTTAACAATTCCACCTGCATAAACATAAAGATCGTCGACGAACCATGTGGTTAGCTCAAATGGTCAATGAGATTCGGTTAAAGTCAAATTGATCTGAAGCATAAGAAAATGATTGTACCTATGATTGCACCATAGTGCATATTCGCGTACGGCTCCTCGCCCGTAAGAATCTCCCATAGTACTATGCCAAAGGAGAACACATCAACCTATACAAATCCAAATTCAATATCAAAAAACCAAAACATATTTATAGCAAATAAAGTAATTAGTTTAGACAGTTCAAAATTCTACCTTTTCTGATACTTTGCTGCTGCTACCATTCAGCAGCTCCGGTGCCATCCACGGTAGAGTTCCCCGCACCCCACCGGAAACTAAGGTATTTCGCTTAATTTTTGACAAACCAAAATCACCAACCTGAAAAGAAAATCTCAGTCTTGTCAGCATTTACATTAAATGTACAACATTTTAAATTTCGTGGAAAATAGGATAAGATAAAAGATCTCAGCTTCGTTCGGTACCTTGCATATTGGTCGTAATGGATCTTTTAAGTTTACAAGTAAATTGTCGCATTTTAAGTCGAAATGCACAATATTTTTCGAATGCAAATACTCCATTCCAAAAGCTGCATCCATTGCAATTATCAGTCTCTTGCGACGATCAAGATACCTGCAATGAAAAACCATGCAAGGATTCTTAAGAGTTATATCCATTCGTTAAACACGACGAGAGATTCATCATCATACACTCATTACGACTCTTATTCAATATGCATTACCTATCCTTGCGGAGTAACACATGCCTAAGAGAACCATCCACCATATACTCCGTAACAGTTGCCATTGTTCCTCCCGGTCCATTCTGCACCACGCCATAAAATGCCACCACGTTCGGATGATGAAGCTTGGAAAGAATATCAGCTTCCCGCCAAAACTCAACAGTCTGAAAAAGAAGCAGATATGATTTCATTTCTCATCTCTTAAAGATTATCGTTATCATTGAAGCACTTTCAAGAAAATGCGATAAGATTATCGTTACCAGTCTCTCTTGCTCAGACGAGCGACCGGTGAAGCAGGTTTTCTTTATTCTCTTAATGGCAACATCTGTTCCTCGCCATTTTCCATGATATACCGTTCCGAAGGTACCAGAACCTAGTTCCTTCAGCTCTTCAAGATCTTCATTCATTATGACCTACAATTCGGCATCAGAAGAACAATGAAACAAATGAACGGAATTTTCACGACAGTGTTTAACCAAGACATTGAAATCTGAAAGCGTGTGAATATTGTTGAAGATATATACAATTAACTTTCAATCTAACTCATTTTAAAATACTTTACAAAAATAGAAACTTTAGTATCTCAAATTATGACAAATATCAAATAATAGATCTAGATTTACCTAATATTACTTTTAATTTTATTAGATCATATCTATATTGTTGGAAATGCAGCATTAGTTCAAAAGAAAACAGATGCAAAAACCGCGAATGAAGAACAACACACGAGATTTATAACAGATTTCAACCAAATAAAAATCACAGCACAGAAGAAATATTGCTCAAGAAAAAAATTAACGTTTTACCTGCAATGTACTCACATCAAATTCTTCTAAAGAAGGATCGAGGGGAGGTAGACTGCTATTTTTCTTTTCAAACTTCCCAACCTAAGTTAAAGCGATAAAAATTATGTCAGCGAGGATATACGAATATTTGTAAGATTCTTGATTAAGAAAATACTAACATAGTACCTCGTAGTGTGACTCTTGTGCTCTTAGGTTGTCCAACATAGCATCGAATTGCATGCTTTCAGTGTCATTAACTTGGGACTGGTCATAATTTGTTTTCAGACCAGTAGTTTCGGTTCCGTTTTCTCCAGGCAAGTCTTTCTGAATTTCTTCGCCAAAATTTAGGTGGAACTCTGCACGGTTTAGAGGAACTTCATCGGTTGCTAAAGGTGTAACATGTTGAGCTCTATTATCTCCTCCAACTATAGCAGGTGAGAAACCAAGATGATCCTGGTCAATAAGAGATGCGTTATCGTTATCAATCCCGTCTTGTGCCAATTTTTGAAAATATGACCAACTTTTAGGTTCGTGATTCTCCATGTTTATGCTTAAACCGATTCCATCTGAAGCTAATGGATGTTGACCAGAGGAATCTTCTTCTAGTATTGCTTTGGAGAAGATATCGTTAAGCAACTCGCGGGGGAATCTATCATTAATATCAATAAGAATGTCACCTTGTGCCTGCGAATCAACTTTTGCAGTTGCGTTTGCGTTCAAAGGAACAGGCAGTGCTTGATTGTTAAAATCATCATTTGATTCTTTCACAGAGGTGTCACCCCAATCAACATCGGGAAGATTGGATACTGGATCATGATACCGAGCAGAGATGTCTGATTTACCTTCAAGTGGAGATTTTTTTTGGTTATCGTTAAAACTATTTTCTGTTTCCAACGTAGCAGTATTGTCCTTATTTAAGATATCTTCAGTTCTTTTGCCATCTGTATGCAAAGGCTCCGATGTGATGTTCAATTCCTCAGCTAGATTAGACAGATTTCCATCATGCGAGTTGTTTCCAGAGTCTATAGCTGAATCCTGTGAGTTGACCCCAGAAAGTAAATCTGAAGCGTGAAACTGAGAGTTGTGTGCATCATCCGACTTCGAGGACCGATTCAACGACTCTACTTGCTTTCTTGGAGCTCGTTCGGAATAATAAACTCTTTTAGGAAGCGGAGGAGGGTGAAGACAACTTAAGTCAACTGCATTGGATCGGGAATCAACATAAGGAGCACCAAATGCATTGCCGGAAGTAGAAGATGCTTCGTCATAATCCTGGAGCTGGTTCGTTCTTGGAGGCAATGTATGTCCTTCAGGCGCAGTAACTACAACTGATGCTTCCGTAAAATCATTTTGTGAGTAACCGTCAAACAGTTGAGAAGGAATCGACGATAGTGTTTCTTGTTGAATTGAATTATCACCCATTGTTCTCGTCAAAGTGTCTGGTATTTCTGAATTCTGTACTTGTAATCCACTACGTAGGTGACCTTCATTTAAAACCCCTTGTTGATTATTCGGCATATAAGGAATCATATTAATAGGAGTCTCTTCGATAAAAGGTTTATAAGAAGGATTAACAACGCCATGATGCATAAGATATTGACCATGACCATGACCATTCGGTTCACCGTGGTGCATCATTTGATCGGCATAAAACAGTGGATACATTTCGTACGAATTAGAGGAAGTTGGTAGCCCTGGTTGAGAAAAATGAGTAGGCAGTGATGAGTCGAAATTGCTCGTCATGGGAGCATTGCCATGTCCGTCAATATTTTGGCCGCCCAATTCATTTATATCATTTGCCGAATAGCTGAAACCAGCCATAGTTGAGTTTTTTCTCGATTCTAAGTCCATGCCATTAACAGCAATAACATACTGGACTTCAGAATCATCGCCCATGGAGGTGAGACCAAACTGAGCATCCTCCAAATCACCGATTGAGAACAAAAACATCCTAAGCTTTTGTGATCCTTCTCTATCTTCTAGATGATTACATTCTTCCATCATATTCTGTAAATCCTCGTCGGATGACACAGATACCAAAGCATCGAGATCTTCCCCGGGAAGCTGATACTTAATTGTATGAAGCTGGTTATATATTAGCAATGCTTTCTGAATGAGCTCATGATAAGATATGTCCTTTCTTAAACGGAGAATCCGTGTTTGGCCTCCTACATACCTTAGCTTTCCATCAGATGGTCGCGGCAATATTCTACCACCGAAGCTGCAAAGAAACTTCAACATCGTCGATGAGTTATAGTAACCCTCAGACGAGCCATATCCTTGCACAAACTGCCTGTTGTCCTGATTCAGTGAAGTTCTCGGTAATGATCGAATTGATCCATAGTTGCTTCTGTCTCCAAGAAACGATGAGTTCGGTGTATCAAACTCTTTAGGATATTTCTCCATCATTGATAGCATGGAAATGTCTGATCCAGTTTCAGATGCTGCATGACTGATGCCTAAAATTCCTTTCAGGTCCATATACCCAGTGGTATAATTCGGATCACCGATATTCGAAAACACGGGCTTCCCGGGATTCGCCCTATCTCTCATAAATTCAAGAGCAAATTCCTCGCCCGTCTGTATCGAGAAATGATGTACAGGTTTAACTTCTGATGCATTGAGGTCATACGGTCTTCTACTCGAATAAGCTTCATTCAAATGGTCCTGCATTACGGACTGTGATCCAGGCTGGTATTCATTTCTAGGTTCCATGCGTTCGTATAGAAACGTTTTACCTATAAAGAAACTTATCTGTAAACAGAATGGAATCCAGACAACTTTTAGCAACTAATAACATGCAATAAGATACTACTTAAAAGGAAACCAATATACTTGCTATTTATAAGTGCAGAAACAATAAATTTTAGGCACATTCAGATCAAATATAACAGTTTACACAATGACATTCATGTTAAAGTGAGTTGAACAAAAAAATTGAGACTCAAATCAATTGTAGAGGCAAAAGCTCTAAATTATAACTTTAAATTAGAAACACTTCCATGGTTTTACAAAACGGTCACGATCTCATAAAGGCTTTCGCGATTTCGGTCGGTACAGGTGTAGCGACACTGATTGCGGTCGTCGTGGTGTGAATTAATCCTAATTAGTTTTTTAACATAAAACGGTGATAACGGTATTGGTATTGGTATTGGCATCTGCCGATACCATTTTGTCGCGGCCGTTATCGCGGACCGTTCTTTAAACCCTCACTTCTATACGAGAACATCAAAACATGTTGGAATGGGATAATTTTGTTGGGTCTAAAAAGGGACCGTCCATGATAAAGCAATCTGAAAGCTCAATTACATTTTCCGAGCGCCCGAAGTTGGCCAAGTCACCCAGTTAGGCTTGATCGCCTAATTGAACTTGGGTCGCCCGCCGAACTGGTATCCACAACCCATTCCGCCTGTCAGTAACAGTCTGAAGATATTAGTCAACGAGGAGAAACTGTCTCCCCCACGATTCAAGAAAGAATCAGTCTTCCCCATTTCCACATCTCTGTCTCGGCCAAAGAAATTTCCTATGATTACTCCAATTCCTGAATGAGGGAGGGGATGACGAAATTCTCTCAGAAACACACATAGGAGCTCTCCACAACCCTTACATGGATAAGCTCTCAACACATCATAATCCCTAAACCTTAAACCTCATACAACCCTACACAACTTGAAATGAGGGAAGGGATCACGAAATTCCCTCAGAAACACATAGAAGTTCTCCACAACCCTTACATGGATAAGCTCTCAGACACACCACAAACCCTACACCTTAACCTCATACACAACTATGAGTTGTCCATTGTATTTTTTTAGCAAGTACACAAGTCAAAATCAATTATTTCAATAATCTTATAGCCAAATTCAACAAACCAAATTCATTCAAGGGTAAATCATAAAACTAGAAACAATCTTATGAAACACCATCGGAACAAAACAAATCTAATGAAAGTTGACAAATATAATCAAAATAGAAACACCATTAAAAACCAAACCAAAACCCTCCATCTAGATTTTTAAACCCCAAGATTCTCCAATCTAGGGTTCCTCCTATTCCATTTCAACTTCATTCCCATCACAATGAATCAAACAGAAACATATTAGCAAATAAAAACGATAGAACAAAACTAATTCTAGCAACAACAACCCAATGAAGAGAAAACACCAAAAATCAAAACTTTCACAGACCCATTTCGTCTAACTTCAAAAAGACGCACCTTAGATTCAACAACGGATGAAAAAAACACACATTTCCCAGCATCCAAAACCAGAGCTTTCAAAGAAAAACAAAACAGAGCCAAGTTGTGATTCTGTGGAAATTACGCAATGACGTTGGATTTACTTGATCAAGTTGTAGTTGAAGTAGTTTGTGCAGAAAAAGACGGTCCTTTCTCTTTCTATGTAGTAGTACCAATTTGCACCCACCGTCCTTGAGGTATTTGTTGGTGCCGAAAGTTATTTAATTTGGAATTTTTAATTACTAGATTTAGTCAAACGAGAAAAATCCAATCTTGCTCTTTAATTAGTAATAATGGGTGATGAAGTAACGGGTAATCCAATTGAACACTAGGACAATTAAATTGAGGAACAAACTCATTGATGCTACATCTAGTTCTAGATCTAGTATTTTCTTTGACTTTCTATAACTTTTTTCAAATTTCTTTTGCTCACTTTAATGTAATGGAAGTGTTGGAATGTAGCAAATCTAGCATATTTTATGATTTCAAGTTACATTTCAAATTTTAAGATATTAAATATATGAATTATATATCTTATATAATTCGGCATAAATCTAACATACTCATTTAAATTTTTATATAATATAGAAATTCAACTATATCACACATAAGTAATGTTTTAAAATATCGAAGGTAAACGGACCATTCTCGTTCTATTCTGTGTAGATATATATCGTAAAATCTTAAAATAAATAAAATATAATAAGTGAGGCGAATATATTTTAGAATGTGAGTATAATATTTGTCTATCATACATGAAATTGAGAGGGGGATGATGTGGATTCGCGAGCATTAAATATTTTAAATCTAAATATTATAAAATTATATATAAAAATATGTGCTCACAAAAAATAAAGTGAGGTAGTGCCGACACATTAAAGGGAATGGATTAGACTTAAAATCTTGATTTGTCCCTTAAAAAGTACAAAATATGACAAATTCATTTCGACATTTTATTTTAAAGATCATGTAAGACGGAATATCAAATAGAATCTAAAATTTATTATATTAAATTATGGCTAAAAAATATTTAAAATATTTATTACAGTTAAATTCTTTTCTTTTTTTTTAAAATATTGTTATAGTTAAACTTAACTGATGTTCGTATATCTCTAAAAAAAAATTAAAAAGACTCTTCACACTTATTTAAAATTTATATAATATACGTTGAATATATTATTTTTCCTGTTAAATTATATATTTAAATAGAGAATATGTGATTATATATTTGCTTAGAAATTATTATAGTAAATGAGTCATATATTAATCAAACTCTTTAAGATGAATACAACTACAAACGTAACATAGGATAACTAAACAAAACTTTTTTAAAAAGTTTAATCATTTCACTTATTTGTCAATGTATATTACATTATTTTGGTTTTTCTTAAAAGAAAACACTTGTATTTTTAATTCAAATTTTAAGTATAATTTTATAGAATATTTTATATTTTCAAAATTTTCATTTTTACCATTTATAAATTCATATTTTATTCAATTATTCATTATTTTGGTAATTAAAATAATAATAATAACGTTTTCACTTTACTTCTAATATTTTATAGGTGCAGATGTTTTAAAAATGTCCTGTGTGTATAATACTGGTATTAATACTAGTATAGCTCGAGTTTTTTTATCACACAAGATAAATTAATATATATATATATATATATATATATATATATATATATATATATATATATATATATATATATATATATATATATATATATATATATATATATATATATATATATAGGAGACGATCATTTGATATCGGTGTCAAAATATTAACTTTGACATCAAATCATATCCTTTTATTATTATTATTCATTCAATGGTTAAGATAAATTCTCTTAAAACTAATGATTGTACCTGAGATCAGAATCTCCAATGGTTGTTGACGTGGACTTCAAGATCTGATCGAATGCTGAGGAGAACGGGGGAGTTGTACCTGCAAGGTACTCCGATACCTAAGTTAGAACGGGCAAGAGAGATAGCAAGTATGGGTAAGAGTGTTAAGGATGAATATTTGATACCTGGTCCCCCTCAAATGAGAGAGTTTATATCGGGAGCCCCCAACGCGTGGCCAACGATTCTTATTTTTGGGCATGGATCACGGATTTCTAAAAATAGGTAACTACCAGGAACTGGTCGTCGGACGAGCATCATGGTCGGGAGTGTTGTGTCGAGCACAGGGTCCTCCGAGCAGGAACTATCCAAGCCGATCCTGGGTGGCCTTTGTGGTTGTCGAGCAGAGACCTTGAACGAGGAGAGTGAAACGACCACTAATACAATGGATCCCCTAGATCATGGATCATTGGGTCGTTTCAGGGGCCAGATAGGATAGGGTCATGCCTAGTCGTTATTCTAGTCCAGAACATGAGCCCCCCAAGTCGTTGCTTCTGGACGCAGAAGCGATGACTTTTGGGTGCTCGACCATACACAAGGTGATTTTGAAGTAATGATACTTCGTCGATCCTGGTTGGTCGTCGGTGATTGTTCGCGAGATTGGTCGTAAACCATGGTCGCTTGACCGAGGATCTCAAACGTTTGGTATAGTCACTGAGGCACGCCTATGTATTGGGAAGCGTGTGCATTTAATGCGTAATGATGGCTACTATACGGTCGTCCCTAGGTAATGAGTGCGTCGTTCCTAGGTTTGCAAGCTTCACATGCTCGTGCACGTGCTAGAGAAGCCTATAAATAAAGCAATGGGCTTCATTTTCATACTTTTCGCTTCTGTTTCTACTGCTCATATTGAACCAGTGCTCGTTTGCCTCCGTCAACCACCGCGTATTCCGAGGAAACTCTCCGAGCAGACCAGAACCTCTTCTAAACTTGTAAGTTTTCGCGACTCTTTGTTTGGTTTAGCTTTTGATTCTGGTAAATGAGTTAGTTGCATGTGATTATGACTAGGTTTATGGTCAATATGACTGATCAGTAGAATTTCTAGGTTTTCGGTGCGGCGCCTACCGCCTCTGCATGGTGGTTTCCGGCGATAGTATTGTTTCTAATGTAATAGCTAGGTTTACTTTTCGCCGTCCATGGCTGCTTCGTCTGTCATCTCCGGTTGAGCTTCAACCAGAGTTTTGGGCTATAGCCTGCTCGTTTTCCATGACATGATGGTTTCTTCATGTCAGTTTTTTCCCTTACTCATGTGATTGTCTGGTCGTCGTTACGATCATGATTTTTCTTTGAATTAGGGTTTTGATCGAGGACAGCGTCTTTGTTCCTTTAACACGCCCTTTCACTTGAACAACGGTGGAAGGGTGGATTTGATTTGCCCATCGAATTCACATTTACTTTCACTTCTTTTCAGGTGTCGAGATGTCTAACGGCTAACGAATCCAAATGGAGACTGAGAACCTGTCGAGCGACTCCGCGTCCTCTCCTACTGAATCTGATGAGTGCTCATCTACGGGGAGGAGTTCAACATCCCCTAGTGATTCAGAGGAGACAACTTCGAATAGGGCTGACCTTGATGATCTTGAAGAAGAAGAGAATAGGAGTGTGCTCGTTCATGAGTGGGACGTTGATGAACCGGTGACCATTGCTTCTCTATAGACTCAGGATTTGGAGGGCCCACTTCTTGTGGTCGGGGATCTAGAAGACTGGACGGTGAAGTACCCGGGCTCAGAAGATCGTATATGTTGGGCATTCGGCTCAGACAGATTTCCTTTGTACGACATTCTGTTCAAGGAGATGAAGTTCAGGCTGCCCTTCTCCGACTTCCAACAGAGCGTGTTTGTTCACCTGGAGCTCGCGCCTTCCCAACTGCATCCGAACTCGTTTGCCTTCATTCGGGCTTTCGAGATGACGTGCGAATACTTGAAGATAGGGATGACGCTCCCTTTGTTCTTTCATGTCTTCTATCTCCAACGTCAGGTCATCAAGGGGAAATTCGAATGGGTTTCCTTGAAGCAGAAAAAGAAGATCTTCAAAGTGTATTCCGAGTCGATCAGGGACTTCAAGGATCATTTCTATTTGGTCGAACCAATCTCAGAGCGTGCTTTAAAATCCTGAAAATTTTGGGGAGTAGATACAGACAACCAGGGGAAGATTCTTCTGGATGAGGAAGGAAAGGAAATTCCCCGCTTGCTGCTGAAGTTTCACTTTTCCTGGTCGCGCGACCATTTCCTGCGCAGGACCTAAGAGTTCCTCGAGATCTCTTCTGTCTTGAGTGAAAGTGACCAGGCCAGCTACGAGGCCTCTATGGGTTATGTCTCGAGGATCACCATGACTATGCACGTTGACAAGCATGACCCCCAGATTTATAGAAGTATTCAAGCTCCTAGCTTGTGACAGGGACGAGGATGTTCACTAGTACTTTGGTATTTTGTTGTTTATTTGCTCGTATTTTATCTATGCTCGTCTACGATTTATGTCCTAACTGTTTTTCTCCGTATTTTTCAGATTCGATGGTGAACATTCAAGATAAACTAATGACCAAACACAACAAAAGACGAGGACCGAAAAAGTTGACGCATACATGATTGAGCGATAAGCTGGTGACGGGCTCAGGTACCTCTTCACCTGCTCCACATGGTTATCCCAGTGGCACTTCCAGGGCGGGGAAGAGGTATAGGCCCGATGATGTGGTGAACTTGGATAATGCCTCTCTGAAACCTTCCCACGAGCTCCCCCATGCTTTCTGAAATCTAATTACTTCGAGGAGCATTCCCTCCAAGTCCCTCGGGCAGAGTCACTTCAATTGAAGGGGATGACCAGGCCAGATAGACGTGTGTGGTTGGCTCGGGATGCAAGCTCCGTAATGCGGGTTCTCACCATGGCCTCCATGTTTGCTGAGGGTACTGCCACCCAAGAGCATGAGATAAATCAGCTGAAGGCCAAACTGTCGGCCTCCGAGGAGCTAGCTAGCGGGCGGGAGAAGTATTTGAAGGAAGTCGCCAAAGGGGTGAAGAAGCTGGAAGATATGGTGGAATCTAATAAGAAGTCTGATGCGAAGGAGGTCGCCCGTTTGAAGGTTGCTTTGGCTCCGGATAAAGACTAACCCGAGGAGGTAAAGTCCCTGAAGTCCCGAGCGGAGCTTGTGGCAAAAATCGAGGAGGGGTATGTTGACCTTGAAGAAATGGCCAGCATTGCGTTCAAAAACGCGGTGGACCAGTTAAAAATAGTCAATCCTGAGTTGACGTTCAACGAGGAGGGTATCCATTACTTGTACAAGGCTGAGGACGACATTATCCATATTCCCGACTACCTCAAGGAGCCCGAGCAAGGTAACGCGATGGAGGAAGACCTTAGTAACCCAGCCGATGGCCAGCCCGATGCCAACGTTGACGCTTGAAGACTTAATCTTGTTTGTACTTTTATGGTCGCCCTGCGTGCCATGGCCTTTCTCTTTTATGGCGGGGGAGTGTATTCCCCCTTTTGTGTAACATAAAAACAAGTTGGTCCTTGTGGCCGCACCTTTTAATGTTTAATGTTTCCGACCTTGGTGTTTGTTTCTTCACTTGTTATTGTGTATGGGGGTGTGTTCGTCGGAGGACATGCTACATTATTATTTCTATTAAGTGTTTATAGATTTGGGGAATGATGCTCGGTTTACGTGTCTGTCGGTTTGGGGAACCGAGCAGAATTCCACCTTGAGGTTGGCTGTGGAACGACGCTCGGAACATGTTAATGATTTGTGCCTCGCGGCGTGAACGTCTCATCGCGAGCTGGGTGTTCTTCCTGGTCGTAGTACGTAGAGGACGACGGGCTTGTTATGATGATCCTCCTCGTTCTTGAGGGGGATCTCATAGAATTGGATGTTTGGTATGCGATACTTGTACCTAGGTACGAATTTTAGGTCGGTGTTGGTGTCGGCCAACGCCTTAATTGTAATACTGTTTGAGTTTTTCGGCGTTCCAAGGACGAGCAAGTTCCTCCCCATTCAAATTTTCTAGGTAGTAAGCCTCGTTATTCGTTTTTGCTCGAACTCGGTAGGGCCCTTCCCAATTTGCAACTAGCTTTCCTTCTCCGAAATTCTTATGGTTCCTCTTAAGGAGTTTCTATGCCATTTCTCGTGACAGCTACTCCAAGATTGCAAAAACCAGAATGTTGAGATTGGCGAATACAAATTCCACCTCCCTCCCTCTTACTTCCAAGATCTACAAAAAAAATCTTACTCTACATCCAACTTCGAAATTTTCTCGACTTTAATTCAACTACACTCAAAGCATAGCAATCTCCGGACTTTGTCCATCGACTGTATCCGTAAACTTGTCTTTTCCTTTGAGATAAATCCTCTTTCTCAAACAATTCCCATCTAAAATATACGCGCTTCTCAAACCCAACTGATACGAATTCAAGAGTCCAAACTCTCGCCGGTCCACAACAACATCGCTTCCACACCTTGCACTCTCGCAACCAACGTCAACTCGAACCAACTTCTTCATACCAATAAAATTCTGGGAGCAAGTCTCTCCCCCACTTAATTCCAAACTAACCTCTACAGACAATAATTAGAAACCAACAAACAAGTACCGACAGTGTTTCACACACATATCGCTCACTAGGGAAATAAACGACATTAACAACACTGGCCGGACAGACCGACCTGCTCTGATACCACTAATGTAACACCCTTCTAACCCCACAAAATAATCATCATAATTAACTGATTAAACTAGAGTACTCAAAGAAGGTGTCACACTATCTTCATAAAATCTCAACTCATAAATAATTTATTATAAATATCATTTTATTCAAAATTCAAAACTTCGCAGCGGAAACATATATTTAAAAATATTTTCCTCTTATTTCATTAAAATATAAAGACCTCTTGGCCAAAGTCAACAATCATCATCTTCTCAATGCAACAAATAACATCATATAAACTCATCCTAATAAAAATGATAAGTAATCATAGAAACGTCATAATCCCTTGATGTTACATCTATCAGAGTAAAACACCAGACATTCTATAATTAAGCTAAACAACTTCCAACTAAGACTTCACGCACCGCGAACTCGTCTCTAATCTATGCATGTTACCCACGTAGAGACAACATTCAAACAGGCAGGGTAAGTAATCACAAATCATTATACAAGATATAAGTAATAGATATCATATGTAGAACAATTAAATCAGAAACAACATAATGATCATACTTCACACTCAAACGACAACAACATCAAATTCATCATAAACCGTCATACTAATAATTAATCATATATCTCACTTATCATCAAACATCACTGATGACTTAGTCATCGTTATCTCCAAAGATCCCCACCAATAGGATCGGTTCCCGCTTGGAACCAGGGCACATCATGAATCGCACTTAATCCACACCATGGGATTAAGGCCACCACTGGACATTATCGTCCTACCATTCTTCACTGGATCTTCATCCTGCAAAACGTCACTGGACTATTCGTCCTAACCAATTCTACGAATGCATGATGCGTAACAACAAATAAACACAACCACGACTAGTCAAAATGCATCACCATTCATCATGACACATCATATATCTCATAGAACATCTTAATTGTCATAATCGTCATAAACATCTTTATTATCGTATCCTCCTCACATGCTTCATACTAACACACGTCTTCGACAAAACAACATCATTTATCAACTCATTATATACTTTTCACATAATTCACATATACACACATCATCATATATCAAATCAGCACATACTTTCCGCATATTTCACATATACACACATCGTATACAACACATATTACAATTTACTTTAAAACGTTATCATAGCGACTCACATAATAAAACACGCACACCTAACTCATTCGGCATGTAATCTCATCACTTAAATTTAATACGCGATCACTGGATAATCACAACTTATGCTTCTGGTTATATTAATAAATTATTGAACATTGTAACATCTATCCAAAGCATCAAACGACATCTAAAACCAACTCACGGATCAACAGTTAGGACCGCATATATCACATATCATTTTAACTCCATAAACAGTATTTTTGACAGAAAAAATATTTACTAAGATATTCCTCACTGTTCTCAAAACTCCATTATTATTTGACAGAATAAAATATTTTTTAGTTTTCATATTAATTGCACCCGGCTTCGGTTTCTCGATTTATATTAAAATTTTCAAATTTTCCAGAAGTTATATCCGATTACAGAAGCTAAATCAATGACCGGAAACTGCATAAATCCCAAAATTGATGGGGTGGCTCAGGCCACGTGGGAGTGGCTCTGGCCACCCGAAACTACACTAGGTGGCGCCTTGTAATACCTCAAAATTTGCCCTCATGTTTATTACCTCTACTGATGTATCAGTTCGCACTCATTTGCATTTCTCACCAGATCATTTACATCATAGTAGTTCATTTCATTGTCTCATAAGGCATGTGATCAGGGCTCAAGGAAATTAGGGTTTTGTACCTTATACGTACCTGACAAGGATTGAAATAACAGAGGATATTCACTGGACTATGATTCCACTCCAAATGCGGTTGCTCTGTTGTGTCTCAATTCAGATGGGAGTTTGATTTAATTTTGGTCAAATTATCGAAGGATCACCGCAATTTGCAAGTTTACCAATGATTCACCTGGATTCGAATGGTCATGACATGTTTCAGACAATTCAGAGGGGGTTTGACTTATCTGGAAAATTGTTCATTGGTTCAGAAGTGGTCATGTTCATGGGCTTGTGGAAAGAGTTTAAATTGGACCTAGGGTTAAAACCGAGATTTCACATCCATTCATTGCTTTCGTTCTCATTTTCATAAACCATTTCCGATTATTTCATTTCACTTTTATTTCCATTTTCGTTTTATCCATCTTTCCACTTATTGTCGTCCATATCCAGTTACTCTCATATAGTCTTCTTTTAATAAGCTCTATTCTTTTCAATATGCATAATTGTCACTCATTTTATTTTCTCATTTCTTACAACCATAGGCCAATTGTCAAAGTAAGTAGAATTTGTTCTAAATCTTTTTGTTGTCATCTTTCTTAATTCTTACTTATTCCAAGCTCATGTCCATTTCAAAGGATAAAATCTAATGCTATCTTGTTGGGCCATTCGGGCCCATGTGACGTTTCATCCTAATTAGCTCTTAGCCCAATTGTTCATACTCGCGTTCAAATTCATTGACTAGATCCTATACTTGAAAATCATTCTAATTCCAAGTCCATTTAAACTTTCTAAACCATGTCCACTTCTTTTCCTTAGTTCATACTTTGATTTTTTTCAAAAAAAAAGTTAATAGTAACGATATCCATGTCATTGTTTATTCCATACCAAATGTTGGATCAAAGTTGTGTTGTTAAAGTCTTGGTGCATGAGGGTGTAAAGAGTAAAAAGAAATTGAAATAGAAAAATAATATGACATAAAATTTATTTGTTGTTTGTTTATTCAAAGAAGAATTTGATAATGGTGGTGGGAGGAAGATTGCCATTCAAAAGGAAAATAGAGTCCATATTACAAGGAAAACTAGTTGTTCCTTTACTCAGTCAGATTCACAGAAAATAATTAATAGACCACCTCATGCCTCAAGTCGTAGAGGTTCAGCTGTTGCACCCCATAGTGCTGCAAATCTATCCAATGGAAAGTCTGGTCATGGTTCTTCTAGCCGATCTCTCATAGGTAGTGTACTGAGTATTCCTAAAATGAGTTCAGCTGCTAATGACACTGTCAATCAAGAAAATATCCAGCCTCAAGCTGTTGTTTCTGTTGCACCAACCACTTCCACCAACGAAGCCGTCGGCTCAATTGCAAGTACTGGCCAAGGAAAATATCTATCAAGTTCTGATCAATGTTCGCTAAATCATATTGAAGGAAACAAACTGAAAGAAGCCGGTGAATTATCAGCATCCAAGAATGAAAAATCCAGGTCAATGAATTCAACAAGCAATCCAAATGCTAAAGATAAATGAAGTTGAAATTAATTTGTTACCTGCGCGACTCTCATCCTCTTTATCATTGAATAGATCCTTCAGGCCACCTCAAGATGTTTCTGAAATAGTTAAAGAAGTCTTGGCCTCAGAAGCTCATGTGCAGCAAAAAGCTACTTATCCAAGACGTTTCCATGTGCCGGAGGAATTGAAAGGCAGTCTGATATTTGGAAGCTTTAATACTCTTGGTTCAAGTGAGAGATCTTGTAATAATTCGAAGATTGAGCGGCCTAAACACAGGAAACATGCCTTATAACGGGATCCCGCCTGCTGAATATGCTCCTAGTCTGGCAGTGAATCTCGGAGGCTCGGTTAGAAGTGAACCACTCAAACCAAGCTTAGGGAAACCGCTGCAGCAAAGAAGCCATTCCCTCATCCCGCTTTCGTTGAGATGATAGCTGAAGCAATCACAAGCCTGAAGAAAAAGAACCGGTTCAAGTCGATAGGCTATAACAAAATGCATTGAAGAGAAATATAAGGATTTTACCTCTAATTTACCGTAAGCTTGCTCTCCTGCATCTCGCGAAATCCGTTGCTTCTGGAAGGCTTGTCAAGATGAAATGATCCTGGAGTTGTCGCCAAACCAAAAGTTAATACCACACTTGAAACCAGTAGGGCACCATTCAGCAACAAACTCAATAGTCCTCTTTATTTCGATAGTTCCAACAGCAGCGCTCGTATCTTTGGGAACAACATCACCAAGGTACATCAGTTGACAAGCCATGAATTTTCCATGGTGAAGATCACACTTAGCCATTGTGGAGGATAATTCAAAAAACGGTGTTGGTAATTTCAGCAGCTGAAAGCTGCTCGTGTTAGGCCTTTTCAGCTGAGGTAACCTGCATCATGTGAATACATTCAACAAAAATCAATAACTAAATTCTAACTTCCTAACAGAATGCTAACTAACTTCAAAACCTCAATCACAACAGAAAATAACTAACTTTTAATTCATAATCAATTCCATAACAGAAAAATAACAAGTTATTTACTAGAAATTCTAGAACTCACCAGAAAACTCCAGAAGGATCCAAAGAATCAGTTCCTATAAATCAGAACTCTTGTTCTTCAATTTTTTCTTCTTGACACAACTTTGAATCCCTTCCACCCTTTCAATCTCTTCACCCTTTCTCAATCCTTTTCAACCACCTTCCTCAATCTCTCTTCACCCTCAACCATTCTCTTCCACCATTTCTCTCACGGAGTCGTTCCTTTTCAGCCCCATTCGAATCATTCACCCTCAGCCACTCTTCCAGAATACACATTATTCTTCCCTTTATCACAAGAGTAGAACCATACCTTCATACATACTCTTGAATTACCTGAAATAAACCGAGGATTTCAATCAGTGAAAGGAGCAATTGAAAGCAATAGCCAGAAGCAGATTTCAGAAGAAAGAGGAAAGAAAGCAACTCATGTATAATCAAATGTCATACCAAAGAACTCTGAAGTGGTTCTTTCTGTGATCTTTTAGCGATTCCGCTCAGTCATCATCAGTGCCGTCTTCGTAGTCGTCACAACGCCGGCGGCCGTTTCGCTCCAATCGCCTTCCTCATTTTCTGATGTCAGTAGCGACCTGCAAGAAAGCGTAATCATCAGAAACTCGAATCAACCGAGGGGAATAAGGAGAAATCAAAGCTCAAGCGGAATCACCTTTTTCCTTTTACACAGGTTGGTGATTAATGATTAATTCCGTCTCCTTTTGTTTGAGTTGTTGATATAAGAAAGTTAGGGTTTCGGTCAAGCTCGCGGAGGTCATTGTCGGATAATAGAGGGTTAAGTTATGTTTGTTTCAGAATTGATGAGGGTTTAGGTTATATGGTTGGTGGTAGAAGAAGATGAGGACGAGAGTAAGGGCGAAAGGAAGAAGAAGAAGGTGCAGTTGTGTAGAGGTTTGGGTTAGAGGACGGAGGAGATGAGAAGTAGGAGAAGACGATGGTGGTGATGGATTCGTTTGGGAGACGAAGAAGATGAAGAAGGTGAGGGGGCTGCGGCGCTGTGAAGGGGGAGAGAAATGGGAATTAGGGTTCCTGCATCTTATGTAATTAGGCTTTAGTTTAATTCAAATTTGATTAAATTGTGTAATTAGGTTATTTTTAGATTAAGGTTTAATTCTTTTTTTTAATAAGACTATAGTTTAGTTAAGATTATTAGTTAATTCTTTTTTTTTCTTTTTAGATTAAAGGTAATTCATTTCTAATAAAACTATAGTTTAATGCAGATTTTAGAAAATATCATAAAAAAGATTAGTTTAACTCTTTTTTTTTCTTTAATTAAGATTTTTAGAAAATATTATAATAAGATTAGTTTAATTGATAATTCATAAGATTATTAGAATTTAATCCCTTTTCTTAAATTAAGATTTTTTTAGAAAATATTAGTAAGTATAGTTTTACTCATTTTCTTTAATTAAGATTTTTAAAAAATATTATAATAAGATTAATTTAACCTTAGTGTAAATAATATAATATAATAAAGATCATTAATCTTAATACAAATCCCATATGGGCCTTACGTTTTTATTAGCACCCTCCTGCGTAAGCCCAGTGAGAAAAACTACTAAAAATATAGCTTTCCACACCTCCCCAGGTTTCCTGCATTCTGGGCTTCTCTCATATTGATATTCGCACCCCTTCATTTTAAGCCCAGTATTAAACAGTTTAGAAAATTACTTAACTCACCCCTCTGCATTTTTCATTAAGCTTATATTTTTAAGTTAATATAATTTAGAAATAAATTCTCAAAAAATAGGTAAATCATTAGAAAATTCCCAAAAAAATTAAGTAGCTTAATAAGTCATTTTAGAAATTTGTGACATTTTTATTTTCTGGAATTTGATTATTTTTTATTTAATTCTGAATTATTCTTTCAATTAGCTTTTATTGGATTTCTTTTATTTGTGCTGAATTTTGTTCATTTTATTTAAGTAGCTTCCAGCAACTTTTTTGAGCCATTCTTTTTTCTGTAATTAGAGGATTCATAATAGTTCTTAGGATATTTTTAGTGGAATTTTTAGGAGCTTTTATCTTAGGTTTTAGTGGAGTAATCTTTAGGAATTAGTAGTTAATTCTTAGCTGGAAATAATTAATTGTTAGGCATAGAAAAAATAGGATTTTTTAGAATCCCTCTTAGTATAATATTTTAGATAGTGGTAAGACCTTATAGTTTGATTTTCATAATTTTTCTAGGAGATTTAATATTTTTTTTAGAATATTAGTTTTAGGCCTAGTTATGCATAATTCCCCTTAGTTTAGGCCATTAAAAAAATAATAATAAAGTCCAATACAAAAAAATAATAATAGTCTAGATTAGATTTAGCATTTAAATTTAATATTAGACTTAGGTTTAGTTTAATTTGATTTTTTAGAATGAGTATTAGGTTTAGCTTAGATTTAGAACTTAGGCTTAAAATTTCATTTTTCATTAGAATATAGAATAAATAAATAGACTATTTTTTAAGTCATGTCATCTAATGCATTTGTAGAATTTTATTTCTTATAATTCAATTTCATTGCTTTGCCTTATTTTGATTTTATAACTTGTATAGGTTTCCCCTTTGTTCTTAGAATCAACTTAACTTCATTAAAAAGTAAGTTGAATTCTAGTAGTTTTTAAGTTTCCATTAGGAATAGAAAACTTCACTAACCATTAGGACCACTTTGTAAATACATGACAAAATTAGGATTGAGTCTTAGTCCCTTAGATTTTTCCTTTCATCAACTTGAGTCTTTCTTTCTCATCTCAAAAAGAAAAGCAATAAAACACTTAATAAAAATCGAACAATCTTGTACGACACGAGACTTTGTTGCGGAGTGTTTATACGCGTCCTGTTTCGGGGCGAGGTGTAAATACTTCCCGCGATGGATAGGTCTTAGTACAAGACCGTTCACAAACAAAAATTCGAAACACTTTCTCTTAAAAAAGACAAAAACAAATAACAAGCGACTATCCTGCGGGAACTTCTCTTCTCATCTCATTCACTCTCAACGCGAACTCGCGGCGACTTGTCTCATTTGCAAGACGGTAAACGCACTCGTACCAGACGAGCCTGCAACACCTGAGCATAGACATACGCAGTTCCAGCTGTAAAAAACACAAACAAATAGTTCCCGCCTAGGTTAGGCGAACTACGTCGACTCTGATCCTCATTATCCCGATGAGGTACGTAGGCAGCGGGGTAGGGCCCGTTCGAGCACATTCTTTATTTTCCCTACATTTCCCCCTTTCTTTCCATTTTCTTATTTCAGTTCCCTTTCTCATTTCTCATTCCAGTTCCAGTAGCAGTTTTATTCGGCAGCATTCTTTATTTCTCACCCTTTGAAACAAACAAGCAAGCGTGGATCCCGTCGGGTACGACGGACGGATTGGGGTGCTAATACCTTCTCAATTCGTAACCGACTCCCGAACTCAGATCTTTGGTTCGCAAGGCCTTGTCCTTTCCTTCTTCCTCAGGTTTGTGCAACATTACCTTTCCCATTCTTTCGGGATAAAAATGTCTGGCTGGCGACTCTACCTTTCCGCGCCACTTTCGCGTTTATACTAGGATGAAAATCCCGGGAGCGACAGCTGGCGACTCTGCTGGGGACTTAACCTGATTCTTCCGGTTTCCCTTGTAGAGTCAATCCTAGCACCTGTTTGGTTTTGTTTCTTTGGGTGTTTATTTGTTTGTTGTTGAGTGCTTTAGTTTAACTTTACTGTTTTTATTTACAGTTCTTTACAACTTTACTTTATCGCATTTATTTACCGCTTTCAGTATTTTATTTTCCATGCATCATATTATACTGGACTGTCTGGCTGTGCTGGTTTTCATTTTTTCTGTGGGTTGGGAGTTACTGTGAGATAAGCCAACTACCCGGCTTGAGTGCACCATAGGATTAGCGTGGACATGTTGTGCTCGCATGGTTACATGATGAGTGGTGATGTGTTCCACACCCAGGTTGCGACTGTCTTGGGACTATTCTGTGTGGGGGTTCTTCCCCACTTCAGGGTACAACCTTAATGGTTATGTGCAGCTGGGGACCGATCATTGAGAACCTTAATGGAAACACCCCTCTCCAGTGATGACAGTGGCAAACCACATTTGTTGGCAAACCCACTCGCATCCGAGGGTCCATTGGGAACTCGCATAGGATGGCCTGGTTCTCTCATAGGAATTCAGTTAAAGCAAACTGTTCGTATGACGATAGTATTGTACCCTTCGGGATGAATGTACTATTGTTTCTCGATTCAGTGCTTGAAGCTGGAGACTTGTGAGGGATGCTTGTTTTTCCGGACTCAACTGAGACCTCCCTGCGTAGCACATAATACCAAACCGATTCCCTGATTTGGTCATGAGCCATTTCTCGAAGATGGTGAACGTATTATTGCTATTCGGCTTTGAGAGTCCGTGATGTTGACCCGAGTAGCACACCCATGAGATTGGGAGGGGTTTACAGGTTTGCAGGAACCCTGATACCTTCAGCATACCCACTTTGCCTTTGGTTCAGTTTTGTGATCTGGATTTCTGTTCTTAAGTTATGGATCCCGGACCAGAGGGATGATTATTGTGATATATGGATTCTGAGACCTTGCACCGACACCTGATTATATGATTGGAACATCGCAGACACTGCACTGATCACATGCCTGTTGCATACATAACATCATAGCATTCTATCATACATGTTCGGCTATTTCCAAATATCCTATGTTTGAACCATTTCATTATATACTCCTATATCCAAATTGGAATCAAAGCAGATGGATCCCTTGGAAATAATCGAACATGGCATTTGCATGCATCCTTACTCTCATTACAGGTGTCCGGGGACAGATTCTCATCCTGATTCGTTTACTCTTCAGAATGGCCAATTTGAATCACAGTCATCAAGGGGTGGATATGGAACAATGCAGGGCAGAAATAGCTGAAATGAAAGTCCGAATGGATCAACTTTCGAAGGACATGCAGACCTTGTGCCATGGCCACACGCTATTGATGGAGGAGGTTTACCAACTGAAGAGACAGGAGAACCAGATCAGGGAAGCCCCAAAGATCCAAGAAGGGCACCACCTCCCCTTTATTACTGCAGAAGTTAGTGGTCATCCCAGTCCGGTGATTTTGTTTCAAGATCAGGAAGCGTTTCGCGGAAACCCTCTTCAACTTCGGGATGCTAAGCCTCTCAATTTGCAGACTCTTCCAGTTCATCAAAGGGAAGGTAAGGGCAAAAGCTGCGGACAAATGCCAAAGACGTCTAAAGCCAAGTTTGATTTGATCCCGGTGTCATATGCACAGTTGCTTGTTTGTTTGCTCGAGCTTAATCTGGTTGAACTTGTCACCGTAGCAGCCACATCCAAAAAGCTTCCCCCAGATTTTGACGCCGATGCCAAATGTGTTTTCCATTCTGGGGCACCTGGTCACCATGTGGAAAACTGCAAAAGGCTTAAGCATCAAGTTCAAGAGCTCATTGATGCAAAAGTAATCGAGTTCGCACCGATCAGCGGGGATGTGTCAAAAGATTTCATATCACTAGGAGGAACTTCTCCTTTCCTTACCACAAGAATTATCCCCAATCAGGGGTGTGTGCCTCCGATCTGGGTTTTGAAGACATCGTGCCAGGCACCTTTACCCATTCACCGATCCGACATAAAGAAGAAAGTGCAGAAGAACTCTAGGTGTTCGAATTCATTTCATCATCAGAATTATCAACAACAGGGGAGACTCAAGTTCAAGCAGGTTGAAGAAGTGTTTACTCCTAGTCAAGTGTTTGCCCGTTAGCTCGGGAATTCTTTGATTCATCCAGGGAATGCCTTGCCAATACCCTACCCCATTCCCCCAGATTACAATATGGATGTCAGATGTGAGTTCCACTCCGGAACATTTGGACATACCATCGATGAGTGCAAAGCCTTCAAGCAAAATGTCCAATATCTAATTGATTCAGGGATCATTACACCAGAAGGGTACCTCAGGAGCTGAAGCCTTTGATCCAGCTGGCCATGCAGACTGCACGAAGCTCAAATCAGGAGATGTAGATTTCTTTGATACATGTATTTTGCTTTATTGTGTTTCTAGATTACCTTCAGAGCTGTTGAAGGAATCTTTTGTTTTTCTGTTGTGGATTGCGACATTTTCCTGTATTTCAGTATTGTTGGCAAATAATTGTATAAGGTTTCGCATGTTGGTGTATTCTTTGCTTTATGGAAGTGTGTCGGTACCATTGTTGCAACTTTTCTATCCTGGCAATTTTATTTTGAATTCCCGATACACAGCACTTTCTCCCTGCACACTCACAGAGTTTATCTTATGATGTGGCACTCCGTGGGTATCTGTCCCCTGATCTGAATGAAGTGGGATCAGTCACATGGCATTTTCCCGCATATCATTTTTGCATACTAATGAGTTATCTGGATTTCCTAATTTATTTGACCATTTCAGGGGAAGTATCGGCCATACCTGTACGCTACCCGAGTTAAATCATGAATACAGTACAAGCCGAGTTGAACGAGTTTCGCACTCGGATGGGAGAGTTCATGGTAGCAATGCAGAGTATAGTGCAGGGACAACAAGAGATGAGAACCGCCATGCTGAGGCTTAATCGTCCACAGGTTGATCCTCCAATGGTTACCTTGGACGCCGAAGGCAATCCAATCAACACAGTCATCCCATCTACGGATAATAGGCCTCCTATCCCTGAAGGCATTGGTCCAATTCCTGTTCGTGTAGCAGACCGACAGGAGGATCAATTTACTTTTCTCAATGAAGATGTGGGATTTGGTTTTGGGGCCAATAACCAGGACTTTCAGATGCTAACCGAGAAGGTAAAGGCTTTAGAATGCAAAGACACCCTTGGCATTGATGTTGCTGATATGGGGCTGGTTTCAGGGTTGGTGATCCCTCCAAAGTTCAGACCTCCCGTTTTTGACAAGTACAGTGGTAGATCTTGCCCGAAAATGCACTTGCAGGCCTTCCATCGCAAAATCGTTGCACATACGAAAGATGAGAAACTTTGGATGTACCACTTCCAAGACAGCCTTTCCGGGGGTTCGTTAGAATGGTACATAAAGCTGGAAAAGAACTATGTCCGTAATTGGAAGGAACTTGGGGAAGCCTTTCTCAAGCAGTACCAGTATAATATTGACATGGCTCCCAACCGAACCCAGCTTCAGAGCATGTCACAAAAGAACTCCGAGAGCTTTAAGGAGTATGCACAGAGATGGCGCGAGGTAGCAGCCAGAGTACAACCATCATTGCAGGAGAGAGAAATGATAGACCTATTCATGGATACCCTCCCGGGGCACTTCATTGAACGTTTGGCAAGCTGTTCAGCTAATGGTTTTTCTGATATCGTCTTGACTGGTGAAAGAATTGAAAATTGGATGAAGCGAGGAAAGATTCAGGTCAATGGTGTCTCCACTTCTGGAACTAAGAAGTTGTTATCCAATGAGCAAAAGAAGCAGTACGAAGAAGCAGGGGCAGTTTGTGTCCAGCGAAAGAAGAGAAATCAAGGTTCGCATTACCAGACAGCATCCATGATCATCCAAAGTGCCACACGTTCGCAACAGCAAAATCGTCGTCAGCATAATCCTCAACAGGGTCGGCAACAAAGGAGAGAAAGATTTTTTGACTCTTTGCCAGTGTCTTACACTGATCTTCTCCAGCATTTGCTTCAATTGAAGTTGGTTGGGCTTCGCAAGCTGTCTCCACCTCCTTTTCCACTACCGGAAGGATGGGATGCCAATGTCAACTATGATTTTCATTCTGGGGCGCCAGGGCATCATATTGATGGATGTAAAGCTTTTCACCACACAGTGCATGACTTAATCGACTCGAAAGCTATCAACTTCGCACCAAACATATAAGAGAGATGACACTTTCTTTGATTCGAAATTTTGAAGCCAGAAGTAATTCGGATACTCTTGTTTTGGTAATGGTGCGTCTTTGCAGTACAGTTTCATCCCTGTTGAGGGGAACTACGTCGCTCTGATTCTTCATTGGTCTTGGGTCAATGGAGATACGTAGGCAGAAGATCGTCAGGTCTTTCCGAGCAACCTTATGGGGAAACTTTACTCCTCAGCTTCACTTCCCTCTTCAGATGTCTCGTGTCGGAGTCAGAACAACTAGAATAAGAGGTATGATTGTCGTGGGTAATTATACCACTGCGAATTGAAGACTACAAGTCCATGAAAGAGTTGTTGATCGCTGAAAGTATCCAAGACTGATGGGTCCAGACGGAGCCAAGCCTCCTCAACTACGGCTATATTCAGTTTCTTTACTGCATTTCCATTTGTAGTTTCTTTGTTTACTTGTATGAAATTTATTTGTTTTTGGAATGTTAACCATAATAAAATGCACATGTTTTTCTTGAAGTAATCCATTCGTATTCACTCATGATTTTGTGTATGTGCATTGCAATACCAACTGTCGTGCTTAAACTCTATGAGGGAGGATGACGAAATGACAACGCAAAAATCTCTAATTGTGTGCTTTTGAGAAAGACCTTGTTGACGATGTACAGGCATTGTTTCAAATCCTAAACACCGGAGATATAAGGGAGATAGACCCTTGCCAACCCATTTGAGCCTTGAAGTAGGAGTTTCTTTTTGCATGAAAAAACCCTTGCACTAAACCTAGGGGCAGGGTAGGCGTCAGTTAGTTTGACCGAGCGTTCAAATTTCGAAAAGGAATGCAAATCTGAGGATTCATTACCTTTCGTTGTACCAAATCGAGAGGTCCAATGACCAGGAACCACAATGGTTATCCCAATCAAGAGGTCCAGAGACCGGAAACCACAAAGGTTATCCTTCCTCAACCAATAAGTGAGACAGTCACGACCCTTTCAAAGCAATCAAGACAAACAGTGTCACACGATTTGTTCCAAAAGAAGAAGAATTGAAGAAAAAAAAAGAATGAAAAAGCCCGCTAAGTCGAAACTTGAAAACAAGTGACTTAGGCAAAAATTAGGGCATCCCGCTGGACTTCACAATCAAAGATTCACAAGAATTAGTCCAGGCAAAAGTTAGGGGTAAGAAAAAGAATGCAAAAGTAAAAGACGAAAAGGATTACACAAGAAAGATCCTCGAACAAGAACAAAGTCGTGTGGCACAGACACGAAAGACTAAGGGGTGACTGACTCCCAACAACAACCTGTTTGGTGCTTACACCGTTAGTGTAATTGGTTCCTCAACCATCACAAAACCCCTTTTCGAAAGGTGAGCACTTGTGCCAAGCTAGCTGAACATAGGAATGGAGAACATCACGAAGATGGGTGGGCACAAATAAACTTCGAGCCTATATCTTTTGTTTCTATAACCGTGAACCAGGCCACGATACAACCCTTAAAAGTCCTAACTGAAACAGGGTTATTTTTGAGAGCGTACTACCACAAGATCGCGTTCCTGACTCCTATGAGTTGTGCTAAAAGTTCTTTGTTGGTGTTGCATGTGCATGCTTTCATCCATCAAAAATCAATGTCGTATCTTAACTAGTGATTCACTCACAAAAGTTTGCGACATCTTTTTCAGTAAAACTTCAAGATTAATATGTGTGTTGCATTAGAATTTTCATTCTTAAAATAAACATTTTCTGCTTGCATACATTTGTTTGGCATCATAAAAGTCCATGTATGGAATCTCAGTCAAGGAGCTTAATCTTGCCAAGTTGAGAAGTCTGAAACTTCCGAAGGACAATTTGTCGAGGTGCACTTTTCAAGAAAACTCCATTGAGTAGGGACTTTCCCAACAGTTGTGGTAAGAGCCAACTAATCTGGGGAAGTCATGTCGAGCAATCTCTTCAAAGTTCAGCCAAGCCGGGGCAATCACTTCGAGATTCAAATCTCTCAAAGAGCCATTAGTCTGATGCATGCATTCAAATTTTAGCCAAACTGGGGCAATTACTTCGAGATCCAATCTTTCAAAGAACAATTGATCTGGGTGTTTTCTTCAAAGCACAGTCATTCAGAGGTGATCACTTTAAGGCTCGTACTGGGGCAGGCCACCCCAAGAGCACTAGAAGTTACTCTCTCCCGAAGACGGTTTATCAAAAGCACCTATCCGGAGTTCAATATACTGGGGCAGAATATCTCACAGTAGTATGAGGTTTCTCATGACTACTCGCGAGGCGATTTCTTTCACAGATCATGCAGTCTGGGGCAGTTATTTCGAGATCCGATGAATCTTTCCAAGAGTTTGAAGACACTGAGGCATCTCGTATGTCAGTTTTCTGTAAAATCCTCTTGAGACATTATCTTTGACAAATCCTAGTAGAAGGCGAGTTGAAAATTGCAAAGAACCATTGCTCACTCATGATTAGTTGGCAACCTATCAACCCAGAGTCTAGAAGCAAAGCCATTGTCGGCACGTTACTTCAAGAGTTGTTTCATCAGAAGGCTTCATTGATCAAAATTACTTAGCGAGTCTCATTAGACAATTCATTCTTCAGTAGTGCGGAAAATGGAAGGTTACTTCTTGAGCAGAAGGATATCATCGTCTCTCATCCCCAGCATGAGATGCCTTGCATCTCTCATTCCCAACATGAGAGGATTTATCTCTTATCCCCAGCAAGTGGAAGCTTGAGCTTTTATCTTCAGCAGGAAGCTTTATCATTGATATCACCCGTCATCCCCAGTAATGTGGAAGTCGAAATTTCTCCCAGCAAGGTAGCAGAAGGTGGGTGTTATCCCCAAGCAGGAGCTTCCCTTCAGACAGGGGCAATTCTCAGCCGTATAAGGAGTGTCTTGCCTCCCCAGCAGTTGCTTCCTCAACAGTGTCATGCCTTCGGTTCTCAGCCAAGTCAGGAGGTCTTCATTTCCCCACCAGAGTTCAAGAAGAGTCCATCTCCAACAGGGTCTTGGCTTTCCAATCTCAAAGTCCAATTTATTTTTGGCAATGGCGGCAGTTCAGAGCCGGTGCATCATTGACAGCTTTCCCCGCAGAGTTGTCTTCTCCTCACAAGGGTCAATCAGATCAATGCAGTGATCATCAGTTCCTCCCCAGTCAAGCCATCCGGGATACCTGCTTTCTCCTCATCGGGAGACCCCTTTGCATTTGCATTTGCATCCAGTAATCATCATTACATTTGCATCCTCCAAAGCGTAGCATTTCCATCGCCTTGGAACATTACGCCATAAATCCAAACATATGCATACCAACATGGGCCAGTTTTGAGGTATATTACATAAGACCCGTTACATCTCCAATCAGATTGAATTGTTACCCACAAAATGCAATTTCATTTCCCGGGGTGGATACTTCTACCAAGTCTTGTTGTTATCCCCAGTTGAGTCTTGTTTCAGTACAACAGTCTCATTTTGTTCGCGTCTCCGTTTAAGTACAATGGTCGCGTCTTGGGCTCTCGTTTAAGTACAACGATCCCGTTCCTTTCGAGTCTCCATTTAAGTACAATGGTCTCGTTTTTGAGTCTTGTTTCAGTACAACAGTCTCATTTTTTTCGCGTCTCCGTTTAAGTACAACGGTCGCGTCTCGGGTTATCATTTAAGTACAATGATCCTATTTTTCTTGGTTATGGATCGGTTGATACCGTCTCCATGTTAGATCGGTTGATCTTATTTGAGTCATGAATCGGTTGATATCATTTCTCTTCGAGTTGTAAATCGGATGATATTACATTCTCGTTTTTTCTTGGTTATGGATCGGTTGATACCATCTCCATGTTAGATCGGTTGATCTTATGTGAGTCATGAATCGGTTGATATCATTTCTCTTCGAGTTATAAATCGGATGATATTACATTCTCGTTTTTTCTTGGTTATGGATCGGTTGATACCATCTCCATGTTAGATCGGTTGATCTTATTTGAGTCATGAATCGGTTGATATCATTTCTCTTCGAGTTGTAAATCAGATGATATTACATTCTCGTTTTTTCTTGGTTATGGATCGGTTGATACCATCTCCATGTTAGATCGGTTGATCTTATTTGAGTCATGAATCGGTTGATATCATTTCTCTTCGAGTTGTAAATCGGATGATATTACATTCTCGTTTTTTCTTGGTTATGGATCGGTTGATACCATCTCCATGTTAGATCAGTTGATCTTATTTGAGTCATGAATCGGTTGATATCATTTCTCTTCGAGTTGTAAATCGGATGATATTACATCCTCGCTTTCCGGGGTGGATCGGTTGATACCATCTCCGTGTTAGATCGGTTGATCTTATTTGAGTTGCAAATCGGTTGATGTTGCGCTAAGTCCTGTTTCGATAACAGGCACCCTCGGTGTGGCTTTGATTCGCTCAGCAGTCGCAGTGATTGCATTGATTCTATTCCGCCTGTTTCTATTTTCGCTACCTATTCAGAGGTCAAAATCAAAAAATACATAAATAAATAAATGGGCAGATGGCATTTCTGTTGCCCTGAGTGTGCAAATTTTCAGGTCTTATTCGAGTATTCAATCACTCCACACCTTGAACGTATAAAAGCCGTTGCAATTATTCATTTAAGTTTGCAGATGATTGAATAGGGGCAGCTGTAATACCTCAAAATTTGCCCTCATGTTTATTACCTCTACTGATGTATCAGTTCGCACTCATTTGCATTTCTCACCAGATCATTTACATCATAGTAGTTCATTTCATTGTCTCATAAGGCATGTGATCAGGGCTCAAGGAAATTAGGGTTTTGTACCTTATACGTACCTGACAAGGATTGAAATAACAGAGGATATTCACTGGACTATGATTCCACTCCAAATGCGGTTGCTCTGTTGTGTCTCAATTCAGATGGGAGTTTGATTTAATTTTGGTCAAATTATCGAAGGATCACCGCAATTTGCAAGTTTACCAATGATTCACCTGGATTCGAATGGTCATGACATGTTTCAGACAATTCAGAGGGGGTTTGACTTATCTGGAAAATTGTTCATTGGTTCAGAAGTGGTCATGTTCATGGGCTTGTGGAAAGAGTTTAAATTGGACCTAGGGTTAAAACCGAGATTTCACATCCATTCATTGCTTTCGTTCTCATTTTCATAAACCATTTCCGATTATTTCATTTCACTTTTATTTCCATTTTCGTTTTATCCATCTTTCCACTTATTGTCGTCCATATCCAGTTACTCTCATATAGTCTTCTTTTAATAAGCTCTATTCTTTTCAATATGCATAATTGTCACTCATTTTATTTTCTCATTTCTTACAACCATAGGCCAATTGTCAAAGTAAGTAGAATTTGTTCTAAATCTTTTTGTTGTCATCTTTCTTAATTCTTACTTATTCCAAGCTCATGTCCATTTCAAAGGATAAAATCTAATGCTATCTTGTTGGGCCATTCAGGCCCATGTGACGTTTCATCCTAATTAGCTCTTAGCCCAATTGTTCATACTCGCGTTCAAATTCATTGACTAGATCCTATACTTGAAAATCATTCTAATTCCAAGTCCATTTAAACTTTCTAAACCATGTCCACTTCTTTTCCTTAGTTCATACTTTGATTTTTTTCAAAAAAAAAGTTAATAGTAACGATATCCATGTCATTGTTTATTCCATACCAAATGTTGGATCAAAGTTGTGTTGTTAAAGTCTTGGTGCATGAGGGTGTAAAGAGTAAAAAGAAATTGAAATAGAAAAATAATATGACATAAAATTTATTTGTTGTTTGTTTATTCAAAGAAGAATTTGATAATGGTGGTGGGAGGAAGATTGCCATTCAAAAGGAAAATAGAGTCCATATTACAAGGAAAACTAGTTGTTCCTTTACTCAGTCAGATTCACAGAAAATAATTAATAGACCACCTCATGCCTCAAGTCGTAGAGGTTCAGCTGTTGCACCCCATAGTGCTGCAAATCTATCCAATGGAAAGTCTGGTCATGGTTCTTCTAGCCGATCTCTCATAGGTAGTGTACTGAGTATTCCTAAAATGAGTTCAGCTGCTAATGACACTGTCAATCAAGAAAATATCCAGCCTCAAGCTGTTGTTTCTGTTGCACCAACCACTTCCACCAACGAAGCCGTCGGCTCAATTGCAAGTACTGGCCAAGGAAAATATCTATCAAGTTCTGATCAATGTTCGCTAAATCATATTGAAGGAAACAAACTGAAAGAAGCCGGTGAATTATCAGCATCCAAGAATGAAAAATCCAGGTCAATGAATTCAACAAGCAATCCAAATGCTAAAGATAAATGAAGTTGAAATTAATTTGTTACCTGCGCGACTCTCATCCTCTTTATCATTGAATAGATCCTTCAGGCCACCTCAAGATGTTTCTGAAATAGTTAAAGAAGTCTTGGCCTCAGAAGCTCATGTGCAGCAAAAAGCTACTTATCCAAGACGTTTCCATGTGCCGGAGGAATTGAAAGGCAGTCTGATATTTGGAAGCTTTAATACTCTTGGTTCAAGTGAGAGATCTTGTAATAATTCTAAGATTGAGCGGCCTAAACACAGGAAACATGCCTTATAACGGGATCCCGCCTGCTGAATATGCTCCTAGTCTGGCAGTGAATCTCGGAGGCTCGGTTAGAAGTGAACCACTCAAACCAAGCTTAGGGAAACCGCTGCAGCAAAGAAGCCATTCCCTCATCCCGCTTTCGTTGAGATGATAGCTGAAGCAATCACAAGCCTGAAGAAAAAGAACCGGTTCAAGTCGATAGGCTATAACAAAATGCATTGAAGAGAAATATAAGGATTTTACCTCTAATTTACCGTAAGCTTGCTCTCCTGCATCTCGCGAAATCCGTTGCTTCTGGAAGGCTTGTCAAGATGAAATGATCCTGGAGTTGTCGCCAAACCAAAAGTTAATACCACACTTGAAACCAGTAGGGCACCATTCAGCAACAAACTCAATAGTCCTCTTTATTTCGATAGTTCCAACAGCAGCGCTCGTATCTTTGGGAACAACATCACCAAGGTACATCAGTTGACAAGCCATGAATTTTCCATGGTGAAGATCACACTTAGCCATTGTGGAGGATAATTCAAAAAACGGTGTTGGTAATTTCAGCAGCTGAAAGCTGCTCGTGTTAGGCCTTTTCAGCTGAGGTAACCTGCATCATGTGAATACATTCAACAAAAATCAATAACTAAATTCTAACTTCCTAACAGAATGCTAACTAACTTCAAAACCTCAATCACAACAGAAAATAACTAACTTTTAATTCATAATCAATTCCATAACAGAAAAATAACAAGTTATTTACTAGAAATTCTAGAACTCACCAGAAAACTCCAGAAGGATCCAAAGAATCAGTTCCTATAAATCAGAACTCTTGTTCTTCAATTTTTTCTTCTTGACACAACTTTGAATCCCTTCCACCCTTTCAATCTCTTCACCCTTTCTCAATCCTTTTCAACCACCTTCCTCAATCTCTCTTCACCCTCAACCATTCTCTTCCACCATTTCTCTCACGGAGTCGTTCCTTTTCAGCCCCATTCGAATCATTCACCCTCAGCCACTCTTCCAGAATACACATTATTCTTCCCTTTATCACAAGAGTAGAACCATACCTTCATACATACTCTTGAATTACCTGAAATAAACCGAGGATTTCAATCAGTGAAAGGAGCAATTGAAAGCAATAGCCAGAAGCAGATTTCAGAAGAAAGAGGAAAGAAAGCAACTCATGTATAATCAAATGTCATACCAAAGAACTCTGAAGTGGTTCTTTCTGTGATCTTTTAGCGATTCCGCTCAGTCATCATCAGTGCCGTCTTCGTAGTCGTCACAACGCCGGCGGCCGTTTCGCTCCAATTGCCTTCCTCATTTTCTGATGTCAGTAGCGACCTGCAAGAAAGCGTAATCATCAGAAACTCGAATCAACCGAGGGGAATAAGGAGAAATCAAAGCTCAAGCGGAATCACCTTTTTCCTTTTACACAGGTTGGTGATTAATGATTAATTCCGTCTCCTTTTGTTTGAGTTGTTGATATAAGAAAGTTAGGGTTTCGGTCAAGCTCGCGGAGGTCATTGTCGGATAATAGAGGGTTAAGTTATGTTTGTTTCAGAATTGATGAGGGTTTAGGTTATATGGTTGGTGGTAGAAGAAGATGAGGACGAGAGTAAGGGCGAAAGGAAGAAGAAGAAGGTGCAGTTGTGTAGAGGTTTGGGTTAGAGGACGGAGGAGATGAGAAGTAGGAGAAGACGATGGTGGTGATGGATTCGTTTGGGAGACGAAGAAGATGAAGAAGGTGAGGGGGCTGCGGCGCTGTGAAGGGGGAGAGAAATGGGAATTAGGGTTCCTGCATCTTATGTAATTAGGCTTTAGTTTAATTCAAATTTGATTAAATTGTGTAATTAGGTTATTTTTAGATTAAGGTTTAATTCTTTTTTTTAATAAGACTATAGTTTAGTTAAGATTATTAGTTAATTCTTTTTTTTTCTTTTTAGATTAAAGGTAATTCATTTCTAATAAAACTATAGTTTAATGCAGATTTTAGAAAATATCATAAAAAAGATTAGTTTAACTCTTTTTTTTTCTTTAATTAAGATTTTTAGAAAATATTATAATAAGATTAGTTTAATTGATAATTCATAAGATTATTAGAATTTAATCCCTTTTCTTAAATTAAGATTTTTTTAGAAAATATTAGTAAGTATAGTTTTACTCATTTTCTTTAATTAAGATTTTTAAAAAATATTATAATAAGATTAATTTAACCTTAGTGTAAATAATATAATATAATAAAGATCATTAATCTTAATACAAATCCCATATGGGCCTTACGTTTTTATTAGCACCCTCCTGCGTAAGCCCAGTGAGAAAAACTACTAAAAATATAGCTTTCCACACCTCCCCAGGTTTCCTGCATTCTGGGCTTCTCTCATATTGATATTCGCACCCCTTCATTTTAAGCCCAGTATTAAACAGTTTAGAAAATTACTTAACTCACCCCTCTGCATTTTTCATTAAGCTTATATTTTTAAGTTAATATAATTTAGAAATAAATTCTCAAAAAATAGGTAAATCATTAGAAAATTCCCAAAAAAATTAAGTAGCTTAATAAGTCATTTTAGAAATTTGTGACATTTTTATTTTCTGGAATTTGATTATTTTTTATTTAATTCTGAATTATTCTTTCAATTAGCTTTTATTGGATTTCTTTTATTTGTGCTGAATTTTGTTCATTTTATTTAAGTAGCTTCCAGCAACTTTTTTGAGCCATTCTTTTTTCTGTAATTAGAGGACTCATAATAGTTCTTAGGATATTTTTAGTGGAATTTTTAGGAGCTTTTATCTTAGGTTTTAGTGGAGTAATCTTTAGGAATTAGTAGTTAATTCTTAGCTGGAAATAATTAATTGTTAGGCATAGAAAAAATAGGATTTTTTAGAATCCCTCTTAGTATAATATTTTAGATAGTGGTAAGACCTTATAGTTTGATTTTCATAATTTTTCTAGGAGATTTAATATTTTTTTTAGAATATTAGTTTTAGGCCTAGTTATGCATAATTCCCCTTAGTTTAGGCCATTAAAAAAATAATAATAAAGTCCAATACAAAAAAATAATAATAGTCTAGATTAGATTTAGCATTTAAATTTAATATTAGACTTAGGTTTAGTTTAATTTGATTTTTTAGAATGAGTATTAGGTTTAGCTTAGATTTAGAACTTAGGCTTAAAATTTCATTTTTCATTAGAATATAGAATAAATAAATAGACTATTTTTTAAGTCATGTCATCTAATGCATTTGTAGAATTTTATTTCTTATAATTCAATTTCATTGCTTTGCCTTATTTTGATTTTATAACTTGTATAGGTTTCCCCTTTGTTCTTAGAATCAACTTAACTTCATTAAGAAGTAAGTTGAATTCTAGTAGTTTTTAAGTTTCCATTAGGAATAGAAAACTTCACTAACCATTAGGACCACTTTGTAAATACATGACAAAATTAGGATTGAGTCTTAGTCCCTTAGATTTTTCCTTTCATCAACTTGAGTCTTTCTTTCTCATCTAAAAAAGAAAAGCAATAAAACACTTAATAAAAATCGAACAATCTTGTACGACACGAGCCTTTGTTGCGGAGTGTTTATACGCGTCCTGTTTCGGGGCGAGGTGTAAATACTTCCCGCGATGGATAGGTCTTAGTACAAGACCGTTCACAAACAAAAATTCGAAACACTTTCTCTTAAAAAAGACAAAAACAAATAACAAGCGACTATCCTGCGGGAACTTCTCTTCTCATCTCATTCACTCTCAACGCGAACTCGCGACGACTTGTCTCATTTGCAAGACGGTAAACGCACTCGTACCAGACGAGCCTGCAACACCTGAGCATAGACATACGCAGTTCCAGCTGTAAAAAACACAAACAAATAGTTCCCGCCTAGGTTAGGCGAACTACGTCGACTCTGATCCTCATTATCCCGATGAGGTACGTAGGCAGCGGGGTAGGGCCCGTTCGAGCACATTCTTTATTTTCCCTACATTTCCCCCTTTCTTTCCATTTTCTTATTTCAGTTCCCTTTCTCATTTCTCATTCCAGTTCCAGTAGCAGTTTTATTCGGCAACATTCTTTATTTCTCACCCTTTGAAACAAGCAAGCAAACGTGGATCCCGTCGGGTACGACGGACGGATTGGGGTGCTAATACCTTCTCAATTCGTAACCGACTCCCGAACTCAGATCTTTGGTTCGCAAGGCCTTGTCCTTTCCTTCTTCCTCAGGTTTGTGCAACATTACCTTTCCCATTCTTTCGGGATAAAAATGTCTGGCTGGCGACTCTACCTTTCCGCGCCACTTTCGCGTTTGTACTAGGATGAAAATCCCGGGAGCGACACGCCTGCCACTAAGGCATGTGGTGCAGGCCACCATAATAGGATGTGGCGCAAGCCACCTTCAAATGTGGTGCAAGCCACATTAAAGCCTACCCTCCCCACTTAAAATGGCTCAGGCCACCACACAATGTGGCACCTGCCACATTTGTGTGCCTTCCCCTTTAAAGAGTGGCACCGCCAAATGACAATGTGGCACCCGCCACATTGTCTCCCCCTTTTCCACCATGAACTTAATTATTAGCTAATATTCATACCTTAACATCTAACTAATACTTTAATTAATCTGTACATATAATACATAACTAATAATTTAATTAATCCTCACCACTAAGATATACCCAACATCTAATTAATTAATTTTATTGTCTAAGAACACTCAGGTGGCGCAAGCCACCCTTTCTGGAACGAAGCCTCACAAGACCAATTTGGTCTGTTTCAATTCTACTGATTCCATCCAAATTTCACATAAAATTTCCAACACAATTCACAGACTCCATACGATTTCTGTTTCTCTCCATACACACTTCATCTTCTCTAAAATTTTCTACGACTGTCAAACTAATCAAATATAATAATCAATATCAACCACCTTTTACAATAGCAACAATTCCATAGAAATAATATCAATCAAACAACAACTTCTTATACAACACGGGATTCGTCAATTTCACCATGGTTTCTCATAAACCCTAAAATCCGAAATCATTCACATATATAATATACACCTTATATCAAATATAATGAAAAGTAATACTCCTCATACCTTAGATGTCAAACTCTAAATTCCCTTTTCTAGAGGTCTTCGAGAAACCTTCGAGTCCTCGCCTTTTCCGACTTCGTTCCTCATAGCGGTTTCACAAAATACGATCGTTCTCAAATTTCTTCCCTGAATCTTATTTTTATGTTTTCCTCATTTACCCTCTTAGACCTCAATACATTAATCTGATTTTACCCTCACTTATTCATCCCAAAAATACCATTATATCCATAATCATTCTCCTTTTTATTTTAAATAATAATAATTATAATAATCCAAATAATATTTTTCTATTATCATTAATAAAATATTTCCGGATAATCACTTAATTCATCAATTACATCTCATTCATCATAAACACATCTCACACTATCATATTTCATCAAATTCACCGATAAATTCCGAATATTTACTATAAGCCAATTAAATAAATATTTATAATTATTTTTGGATGTTACACGAGGGATACCTCAATCAGGATTCCCTCCTCATTTCTAAAATGATTCATGCACCGCTTCCTACTGAGCTCGAAGCTCCGTCGACGAAAATGGTCCACCTTTTGGGCGTGTAGACTCGGTCCTCTAGGGAGGTCATTTCGGCCACGAAATAGGCGAGGCCTGGGCTTTGATAGATGTTCTGCCCTCGTAATGGATATCAAACTCGGATAGTTCCAGCGACCATTTGAGCATTCTTCCGGCCATATCAGGTCGACCGAGGAGTTATCTAATGGGTCGATCGGTGCATACACACTATGTCAAACAAGACATTAGACATCGCTTTTTTTGACCTTAGATAGCGCTTTAAAGCGCTGTCTAAACTTGCGCTGCTAAAGGTTTAGACAGCGTTTTGGTTAATGTCAAAAGCGTTGTCTAAAAGGGCTTTATACAAGGCTTTTATTGTCAAAATCGCTTTCTAAACCCCACTTTAGACAGCGTTTTTTTTTTCCTTTTTTTAATATACCTTAGACAACGCTTTTTTTATTTTAATGGTATACCTTAGACAACGCTTTTAATGAAAGCGCTTTCTAAACCCCACCTTAAAGAGCGCTTTTTGTTGAAAGCGTTATCTAAGGTATACAAAAATTTTAAAATAATTTCCTTTAAAAAGTGTTGTCTGTAATTGCCAAATTATAGACACCTGTTTTGTATCCACATTTTCACCTGGTTTTTAAACTAGAATTTGTACCTGTTCATTCCAATCTAGAATTTGCACCAAATTATCTTATTTAAACCTACCAAATGAATTAACATCATTCCTCTTTAATTTCTTCCAAATGATCTCTTGAATAATATGCACACTTGAATTCATCAAAGTACTACATAATAATATAACATAGTTTGATTTAGTTTCAACTATATAATGATATGAGAAATGTGTGTTAAATATTAAAATAACTCATAAGTTAGAAATACATACATCGAATGGAATCTCTGATCAATCCAAAGAGAGAGTTTCTCTCATAAACCTCAACATAAAATATCCGCAATCTATACCATTACGTTGTCGAGGACACTACAGATGAAAAGAAAATATGGATAAATCCTAAGTTTTATCAAGTATCATCACTAATATAATAAAAAATGTGATAATTAATAGTATACCGCCACTTTTATCCATGTAATATTGTTGGCTCTCCTCTTTGATACTTGGATATCTCGTTGGGCTCGAAAAGTTTGTATAATGCTAATAAAATATAAATGAATATTTAGAACAATTCACATAAATAAATAAATAAATACACACATGAATATTTAGAACAATCTCACTTACGTGTCAATCTCACTTACGTGTAAATCATGTTCTTCATATCCGGGTATTTAGAACAATCTCACATGAACTTCGATCAATTCCATGCCTTAGTAAATACGATTTCAATCCATATGCGTCAACCTTACTAATATAACAACATCCCAAGTAAGGACATTTCATTCGACTAGGGTCTTCAACGTGTTGAACAACAAACTTAACGAATTCCGCAACCCTATTCTCGTACTCTTTGCTCAATCGATCGGCAAACATTCATTTTTTATCCATGGTTTTCCTACTTATTAAGGTAAACAAAATAAAATACTTTAGAATGTCGTTAACGAACCGTACCACCGATATGTTATTCTACTATAGCATGCTATTCACAAATAAGCCACACAATATTTCTAAACACGAACTATCCAAGCTATAACTATTAATCAGTACTTCTTTAATCTCAAACTAAACGTGTACTAACAAATCAAACTAAACGAGATTAAAATAATAAGCACTTTCTCAATCTCAAAAAGAGATTAAAATAATAAGCAATTCTTCAAACAATGTCAACCATATACAAAAAGATATTAAACTAATAAGCACTTCTACAACAATGTCAACTATATACAAAAAGAGCTTAAAATAATAAGCACTTCTTCAACCAATGTCAACTATATTCAAAAAGACATAAGCTATTTTCGTCTTTATAAGCTACTTATATCATCAATGTCATCTTTATAAGTTATTTCTATCATTAATCAATTATTTTCGTGCTTGCCCTAAACACAAATGAGATGATTTTGTGCCCTAACGGAGAAAAAGAAGACACTTACAAAAAATGAGACGGTGTACGGTGGAGTATGGAGCACGGCGGCAATAGTAGACGTCACGGAGGAGCACGGTGGTGGAAGACGGTGACGATTGAAGCTTCGTTCTGTCAAAAATGGCCGTTCGCAGAGAGGGGAAGAAAGATATGAAAATAGAAACTGAGTATTCTAATTATTTCATATAATTAGACCTTAGACATCGCTTTTGTGCAAAGCGCTGTCTAAGGGAGCCCTTAAACAACGCTTTTGTAAAGTGCTGGCTAAGGTCAACCTTAGACAGCGCTTTTGATTTTATTTTATTTTTAAATTAAAAGACCTTAGACATCAATTTCCTCAAAAGCGTTGTATAAGATATACCTTTAAAAGCGCTTTCTGAAAGCGTTGTCTAAGGTTTATCTTAGACATCGCTTTTCAAAAAGTGTTGTCTAAGGTATGACTTTTAGCAACGCTTTTATTATTTTTCTTGAACATTTTCCATGTTTTATTTTATTTTTTACTTATAGCAGCGCTTTCTTAATAAAGCGATGTCTAAGGTGGATGTTTCTCAAGCCCTTTCGGGAGTCGGGTGGACATGATCTCTTCGGAGAAAGGGCCACGAGGCTTGTCTTCGTCGCTGGAGAATGGGGAGACGGAGCGAGAACGATCGTCCATGTGCCTACGTGGAAGAGACTTCGAGCGATTTCTCGTTCCATCTAGTGAAGTTCGTGCTCCCGGTTGGAGGGTCCATTGGGTTTTCTTTGTTTGCGGGGACTTATTTCGTCGAGGAGACGAATGAGTCCTCTTCTTGATGGATCATGAGGCCTCGGGCTGGTGGTGATCCTTCCTCTGCCTGGGTTACCTTGATCGGGAACGATGATGTCTCCTTGCTAGGGTAGGGGATCTCACACGCCTTGCTTCTTCAAGAACCTCCAATTTTTACCCTTGGCGGAGTAGGAGGAGGTTGATGTTGTTGGTCACTTCAACCAGAGCTGCTAGTGTTTGATTCGCCCCTTCATAGATAAGAATCAGCGGGAGATCGACAAGGGAGACCTCAGGTTGCTGGAAAGGTTCGGGCGACGGGGAGGTCGTTCGCCCGTCGAGGAGACGGTCTTGTTCCCCGACAGGGGGTTGGTATCATCACTCTCACGTTGCTTGATGGGAATGTCGGTGGTGAGGCGAGCATTGACAGAATCTTCTTCATGAGCCATTGATAAGGAGATTGAAGAGTGATGTTTTTGTTTTCATGAACGGAAGGTGAGAAAAATGGGGTAACAAACTGTTTCCCACAGACAACGCCACTGATTGTACCTGAGATCAAAAACTCGAATGGTAGTGACGTGGACTCCAAGGTCTGATCGAATGCTGAGGAGAACGGGGGGGGGGGGGGGGGGTTGTACCTGCAAGGTACTCCAATGTCTAAGTTAGAACGGACAGGGTAAGAGTGTTAAGGATGAATATTTGATACCTGCCCCCATCAAATGAGAGGGTTTATGTAGGGAGCCCCCAGCGCGTGGCCGACGGTTCCTATTTTTGGGTCTGGATCACGGATTCCCCAAAAATAGGTAACTGCTAGGAACTGCCCATCGGATGATCATCATGGTCGGGAGTGTTGTGTCGGGCACAGGGTCTTCCGAGCAGGAACTATCCAAACCGATCATGGGTGGCCTCTACGATTGTCGAGCTGAGACCCTGAACGAGGAGAGTGAAATGACCACTAATATAATGGATCCCCTAGATCATGGGTCATTGGGCCGTTTCAGGGGCCAGACAAGACCCGACCATGCCTAGTCGTTGGTCCAGTCCAGAACAACTAACACATGCGTTTTTAAGAGAATTTATCTTCGTCATTGAATAGATACTAATAAATGGGTAAGGCTTGGTATCAAAGTTAATATGTTTACGGTCCTCATAAATATTTCAATTTTATTTATACTCCCTCAAAATATATTCTTCAAATAATGGTTCTCCTAAAAATTTTAATCCACATTTTGCTCATCCCAACAACTTAGCGATGATTTTTATAAATTAACGACGGTTTTAGCGACAGATTTTTACTTAGTGACTGAATTAACGAATTAGGGATCAAAAATTTGGATGACAAATTTTAGGAGGACTATTCTTTAAAAGAAATATTTTAAGAAACTAAAAACTAAATCTAAGTTATTTAGGAGGAATATATATATATATATATATATATATATATATATATATATATATATATATATATATATATATATATATATATATATATATATATATATATATATATATATATATATATATATATATATATGATTTACTAACGTAAATCCACTTAGTTTTACAAATGTCTATTTTAGTAAACTTCAACTAAAAACTCCTTAAATGCACCTTAAGGTACATGTTACTAAAACACACATTCACAAAAATAAGTGGGTGTATTATAGCAACCCCCTATGGGGTTTGTTATAATATACCCACTTATTTTATAAAGGTGTGTTTTAGCAAGCTTTAACTAAAAAATGATTAAATACCCTAAGATGCATGTTGCTAAAATAGACCTTCATAATAACTAGTGGGTTTGCGTTAGCAATATATATATATATATATATATATATATATATATATATATATATATATATATATATATATCAGAAATAAAAATATATTTGGGGGGCTGTATTATTATATTATATAGATATAAATATAACTATTAATATTAATATGAATTAGTATATACATTGATTGATTACTATTCTAAATAGCTAGTTTACTTAATGATTAAAAATTCGTGATTTTTAAAATAATATGATCATGAGCATGTGATCATTTATTGGAGGACCCGTCAATTCTGACATGTACTGTATAATTTAAATTATCTCCATCTTGACTTTATCTTTTTAACCATTTATAAATTTTGTGTATAGATTGAGAATGAACTTGTATTTTTAAGAAAGCGATTCATGTAATAAGAAAATTTTAATTATTATATAATTATATGAAATATATGTTTTTTTTTTAATTTTGAAAATCAATCTAAAATGTCAATTTAAAATAACTTAAAATAGTATGTGAATTATTTTTTATATATTAATTTAAAATAGTAATGTTCTATTTATAAAATCAATTTAATATAAATTATTTCATCTATGTAATAATTGTAATTTTAGTAGTATAAATATCACACTTGATTTATAAAAATACAAGTTATTGTTTTTTAAAAATATTTATTTTTATTTTTATTTTATTAGTTTGATATATCCTTGAACAAGTAATTTATATCATCTTATTAGCTCGCAAATATTATAACAGAAGTATACAGAAATGTTCCGGACAAATCCTCGTGGCCTTCAGCAGGGGCAACAACAACAGTTATAGGAGAGATGGTGGGGTATCTGCTATGTACTACGATGCTCAATGACGTTTCATTGGGAGGATGAAAGCAAGACAAAAGCGTTAAAAAATAGCGAGTTAGGTGACATAGAATTGAATATCTGACCCTTCAAAGGCGGAGGGTCAAGCGCGCGAGGGGAGATCCCCAACAGCTATAACTCTAATGACTATATTCGTTATTGGGTTGTGCCCAAATCTGGACTGGATTGGGCCTTGTCCAATTGCAGGGCATCTACCCTTTATCCATAAAAGGGTTGCGGGGAATCAACCTCGACACAACGAGATGGTCCTCACGCAAGAGGTTTTCCCTCGACTATAAATCTAAAAAAATTCTTAATAGGGAGAAGCCCCTGCATGTATATTCGTCCTCGACAAAGGCATAGTGCCCGACTACAAACACTAAACATCTCTAGCCAACATCCTACAAGGATCTAACTAAGTTCTTCTTCACTAACCCTAATATTTTTCCTATGTTCATAAATTCTTCATGATATTCATGAGGTTTTCAGAAAATTTATGTGTTCTTAGAAGAACACATGAACATCATCCAGAAATTCATGAAGATCCATGAATGTTCTTCTAAAACTGCAGAAATTCAAAGGAAAAATATGAAGATCTTACCTTGATCCATGGTAGAAGATGAAGATTCACGAAGAATAAAATAGAGGTTGCTACGACGAAGAAATTTACGATGGGAGCTAACTTGCAGAGCTATGAATTCGACAGGGGGAAGATTTCGTGTAAGATACACAAATGAATTTACTTTCCCCCTTATATACTATTATTGCTCGCATAGGGAAACACAAAAGGCATCCATCATTACCTTAGCATATATTAGATAAGCCTTAACTAGGTAATTAATGCGTCATCACACGTGTCAGCTGGATACCAATCGTTTCATCTTCCCAAGGCTAAACTGAATATTCCAAAGTAAGGCAACTCTCTAACTTCCCCGTGTACTCCTGCCCGACATCTGAAAGCTCTGTTTCAAACAACCTCGTGATTGCGAACTTTCGACGCCTCTCCTGTCGGTCACATTTGAACATCCCCTGAAGATACTATCAGGATATCTTAAGTCATTTCCCTATAAATGAGAGCAACGACTTAGGGGACTCTTGTTCTAGTCTAGGATACGTCATTGGACTTAACATCGCCCTTTCACTTGACTTGCAGTGGAAGGGTGGATTTGAGATCGTCGAATTCACTTGTTTTCCTCTACTTTGCAGGCGAAACAGACACAGACAGAAATGTCGACCATGGGCTCGAAGGTAGCTACTCTCGCGATAATGTCTCAAGTTTCGCGGATCTCCTTGTTGGAGATAGGTCGTGGATCATGACGAACCTAAAGAAATGGCCTCGCTAATTACCAAAGATGACTCGGACGCATGGAACCAGGTGAAGAGGCGAAAAGTGGGGGATTTTGCCAGTTGGCGGGCAGTTGTCCCTAAGCCCGAGCAGCAAATACGCTCACACTATCATAGTTTAAGGTTCCCCATGTACGAGTTTTTTTTTCGGGAAGCTGGGTACCACTTGCCCTTTAATGACTTTCAAGGAGAAATTTTCACACACCTGAAGCTCGCGTCTTCCCACCTTCATTCCAACGCGTTGGCTTTCATCAGGGTGTTCGAGTTAGTGTGTCGTTACCTAGAGATAAGTGCGACGATCAGCTTATTTTTCAAGGCTTTCCATATGCAAAGGAAATTCCAGGAAGGTCGACACAACTGGGTTTCATTTAAGCAATCAGGAAGGCTTTTCAAGGCCTACTTGGAGTCTGTTCGCGACTTTAAGGAGCGATTCTATGTTATTCGGCCCAACACGCAGGCGGCCAAAGACTCCCTCTATTGTAAAGAGTTCGTGGATGGAGAGGAGAAGTTGGTTTCTTATTTCCCTCTAGAGTGGGTGAACTTCCACTTTCAACACGGGAGTGATTACTATGTAACTAAGCCAGAGGAGCTAGGCATTGAGGACACGAAGGCTTATCATTGGCTCATAAATTTTGTTACGAGCTTCCGCCCGTCAGAGCTTGTAGATACCGATGACCACTTGCTCGTGAGAGGCGATGGGATGCCCACTACACTGCCTCGGTTAATAAGCATCAAAGCCCTTCTTAGCTACCCGAATTATGATGTGGCGATGATGTTCCTAGGTGGAGTCTTTATTTTGATAACTTGCATGTAGAATTCTTAGATTTTATCTAACTCTTTTTTGTTGTTGTGCAGATAAGATGGTCGAGATGTGTGAGCGCTCAGTGAAGGCTCAGAGCAAAACCCTGAAGCGGGGACCCAAGACCAGGGTGAAGGAAGTTATGGATCAATCCCCCTTGGAGAAGTTTTTCACTTCAAGGACTCCTTCGTTCAGGGAGTACCTCAGCAGGTGCCTCCCCTCTTGGAAAAAAACAAGAGGAAAAAAGTGGAGGGAGAGGAGCCTTCCCCGACGAAGACAACTGATGCCATTATGGGCAAGTTCGTGTTACCCCTATTTCAACCAGGAGACTATCTTCAACGAAGGGGGTGCGTGGTGGTCCCCGACCTAGATGATATTGTCATCCTATCCACTAATTGCAAGACGAGGATGGCAGAGTTATGTAAGGATGTTGTTAGGATGATGAGGATCCTGGAGGTTTCACTGACCCTGGGTGATGCGGAGATGGCCCCCTTGAAGGATCTGACTGCTACAAAGTCGAGGATTATAAACCTCGAGGAATTCCTTCTCCTATCCTCAATTCCTCTTCAAGCTTTTCCCTTTCTCCTTCCTTCTTCCTTTGTTCATGATTCCTCTTCACGTTCACAAAAACACGATTGATTTCATTTTTCTTAATTTCCAAACTTAACCCTTAGACCCCAACTACGGTTTTCCTTATTTGTCATCACTATCCTTCACCACTTTAGCATTCTACCTTTTTCTCTTCATATACCAATACTATAATCATTCAATATAATATAATTCATTTAAATTAATATCATACTATAATATTATACTTTTTCCACACACCAAAACACAACAATTCCAATATTATAATTAAATAAATAATCGGGGCGTTACAACTCTCCCTCACTTAGAATGTTTTTGTCCTCGAAAACTTACCTCATGCGAATAGACTCGGATAATACTCGCACATCTTGCTCTCCAATTCCCAAGTTATTCCCACTGGCAGCTCCTCCCCAAACCACTTTTACAAGAACAATCTCCTTGCCTCTCAACTGCTTTACCTCACGATCATTAATTCATTATGGTAGTGATTCAACCGTAAGATTATCTCTCACCTCAACTTCATCCATCGGTATCACATGTGAAGGATCCGGAACATACTTCCGAAGTTGCGAAACATGGAATACATCATGTAAATTTGATAATCGTGGTGGCAACGCCACTCTATAAGCAACAGGTCCAACTCTTGCAAAAATCTAGTATGGACCAATAAATCTAGGAGTAAGCTTTCTCGACTTCAAAGCTCATCCAACACCGGTCACCGAAGTAACCCTCAAAAACACGTGATCTCCTTCTTAAAATTCAAGGTATTTCCTTCTCTTATCATGGTAACTCTTATGCCTACTCTATGAAGTTCTCATCTTATCTCGAATCAGCTTCACCATCTCAGTAGTCTGTTACTCAATATCAGATCCAAGTACAACACTTTCACCGGACTCATGCCAACATAAAGGTGTCTGACATCTTCGACCATACAGTGCTTCAAAAGGCGTCATTCCTATACTGAAATGATAATTGTTATTATAAGTAAACTCGATCAATGACAAATGACTATCTTAAGCACCTCCTTGTTTAAGCACACAAGCCCTCAATAAATATTCCAAATATTATATTGTCCTCTCTGTCTGCCCATCAATCTGAGGATGATAAGCTGAACTCAACTTCAACTTCGAATCCAATGCTTCTTGCAAACTCTCCCAAAACCTAGAAGTGAATCGTAGATCTCTATCCGACACAATACTCAAAGTTATTCCATGCAATTTCACAATCACACTGACATATATGTCTGCCAATCTCTGCAAAGAATAAGTATCAGAATAAAATGCATTGACTTTGTCAACCTATCAACAATAACCCAAATAGCATAATACCCTCTCGGAGTATTAGGTAACCCCGTAACAAAATCCATTGAGACACTATCCCATTTCCACTCGAGAATATCCAACGGTTGCATCAAACCAACAGGTTTCTGATGTTCATCTTTCGACTTCTGACAAGTCAAACAAGCATAAACAAACTAAGCCACATCCCGCTTCATATCGGGCCACCAGAATATCTTCTTCAAATCTTATACATTTTCGTCGCTCCCGAATGAATACTCAAACTAGTTTTATGTCTTTCTTCTAGAATCATTCTCTTCAATTCAAGAATATCAGGAATATAAATACGCTCCCGAAACCTTAGTACTCATTATTCATAAACTCGAAATTCAGTACCTTCAACCCGTTCATCACTGACCATCAAGTCAAACATTTTCACATCTGACTTCCGACTCTCCCGGATAAGATCAAGAAAATCATTGTTAACCTTTAGCATTACCAATATTACACTGTGAGGTGTCTATTCACAATTCAAACTCATATCTCTAAATTGTTCAATCAACTCCAATTATCTAGCCATCATGATCGACATATGAAATATCTTCCGACTTAAGGCATCAGCCACAACATTAGTTTTACCGGGATGATAGTTCAAACTAAAATTATAGTCCTTTAAGAATTCCAACCAACATCTCTACCTCATATTAAACTCTTTATGGTCAAAAAAATATTTCAAGCTCGTATGATCATTATATACCTTAAATCTCGAACCGTACAGATAATGCCTCCAAATCTTTAATACAAAAACTATAACTGGTAGCTCCAAATCATGGGTAGGATAATTCCTCTCATGAATTTTCAACTGTCGTGAAGCATATGCCACCACCTGACCGTCTTGCATTAACATTCAACCCAAACCTATCAAAGAAGCATCACAATAAGCTACAAACGGTTCATCTACTTTTGGTAAAGTCAAAACTGGAGCGGTAGTCAACTTCTTCTATAGCTCAATGAAACTCTGCTCACACTGGGCATCCCACACAAACGCCTTATCCTTACAAGTTAATTGAGTCAATAGAAGTGCCAACTTCTAAAAACCTTCAATGAATCTTCGATAAACCTACTAATCCCAAGAAACTTCTAATTTCTGTCACCAACTTCAGAGTCTCCCATTGTAGCACTGCATATACCTTTGATGGATCCACAATAATCCCTTTCCCCGAAAACACATGACCAAGAAAACTCACCTCTTTCAACCAAAACTCGCACTTTGATAACTTAGCATACAACTTCTTCTCTTTCAACACTTGCAGTACAATCTACAGATGTTCAACGTGCTCTTCTTCTGACTTAGAGTAAATCAGAATATCATCTATAAAGACAACCACAAATTGATCCAAATAATCATGGAAAATACGGTTCATATATTCCATGAATACTCCAGGTGCATTAATAATTCCAAATGGAATCACTACACATTCACTACACATCTTCATCTTTTACTCTTATCTGATGATAACTCGATCGTAGATCAATCTTACTAAACACATGAGCACCAACCAACTGATCCATCAGATCATCTATCCTTGGAAGTGGATACTTTTTCTTAATTGTCACCTTATTCAGTTGCCTATAATAATTACACAATCTCATGCTACCATCTTTCTTTGTCACCAACAATACTGGAGCTCCCCAAGGCGACACACTCGGTCTCACAAACTTCTTTTCTAACAGTTCATCTAACTGCTTCTTTAATTCAGATAACTCAGAAGCCGACATATGATAAGGCGCCATCGAAATAGGTATAGTTCCTAGCACAAGATCAATACTGAATTCCACCTCCCTCTCTGGCGGAACATCCACAATGTCATCTGGAAATACTTCCGAGAAATCTCTCACCACTAGCAATTCGTCGATTGCTATTTCATTTTCCACCATAAGGATGCAAACAATGTCAACACTTGCGCTTCTTCATTCAAAAGTTCTTTCAACTCTCGAGCAGATAAATAACTAGCTTCTTCTTCCTCTTCATCAGGACTAAGAAATTGAACGGACTTGCTGAAACAATTAATGTGAACATGATTGAACTCCAACCAGTTCATTCCCAGAATCACATCTAAACCTCCCAACGACAAATAAATCAAATCCACACCAAAGTCCTTACTATATATCGATAGAGGATAATTAAAACAAACGAAGGAAGTAGTTAATGACCCATCAACTGGAGTCTCGATAACCCTTTCTCCTTTCATATGGGAAACAACAAGACTTAGTCTTCTCACACAGAGAATAGAAATAAAACAATATGTAGCGCCTGTGTCAATCATAGCAATCAAATGCATATTATTAATATATCAATTACCTTTGATCAAACGATCCTTACTAGAAGTCTGTAGGTCCCTGTCAAAGTAAACATTTTTCCACTAGTAACAGCTTTATTTAGCTTCTGACAATGAGTGATGATATGATCTTGCTCTCCAAAGTAGGTTCTCAAATCTTTGACTCTATATTCTATGTGATGGACATTTGTCTTGCCTATTCCTGTTTGCTTGGGTGCCCTTGGATACATGGGGAAGGTGTTGTAACCTCTACCTTACACAAGAAGCTGAAATATCCTATGAAAAGCAAGATTGTCACTGTCTATGGTGAGGAAGAGTACATGGTCAGTCATTTGAGTACTTTCAAGTATGTTGAGATGGATGGATAATTCTTCGAGACTCCTTGTCAAACATTCGAATTGGTTCCTCAAATTGTTCCTACTACTAAACCAGTTCCTACGATTCCTAAGGTTACTAGAATATCTCCTGCAATGGCCTCTCTGAAAGATGCTAAAGTTGTGATTGAAGAAGGTGGTTGTACTGTTTGGGGTCAGCTTCCTGACATTCCTTACAAGTCTGAAAAATTTGGTATGGGTTTCACTTCAGAGGCTCAGAAGGTTGTTCGTCATAATCGTGCTATTCGTATCACCAACAAAGGAGTTCAGAAAAATCAAGTCAATATTGTGGAAAACACTGATGAGGACTACAACCTAGACAATTGGATATTTCCTACCATTGGCAGTGGGCTCAACAATTGGAAGACTGAAGTCATTATTCATATCTCCTTTAGTCAGGAGTAAATGCTATTTTTATTTTTCTTATTTTTAAAGTTTGGTTTTGTAATTTGAAAATTAATTTTTTAAGCCTTTTTTCTTGCCCGAGGCACAATGGTCTATCTGTTAAGGCTTATCATTTCATCGCATATTTTCATTCAATAAATCAATGGACATTTTGCATTCAAATTTTGCACTTTTTATCTTTCTATTTATTTTTTCGCTATGTGTTCTTACACACACCTACATCACTAAACTGCAGATCCTCATCCACTCTGGATCCCAATGATAACAGTTCTGCTATTGCCAATTATGACTTCGAAAATCCAATCTACCAAGTCGAGGATGGAGATAAGGAAGATTGTGAAGTGCCTGTAGAACTTGCTAGGTTTCTACAACAAGAAGAGAAAGTTATATAGCCGCACGAATGACCGATCGAAGTTGTGAATTTGGGTACTGAGGAAGATAAGAAAGAGATCAAGATCTGTGCTTAATTAGAAGACAACGTCAAGAACAGGTTAATTCAAATGTTACATGATTACGTGGAGTACTTTGCTTGGTCTTATGAAGATATGCCAGGGCTTGATACTGATATTGTGGTTCACCGTCTGCCGATGAAGGAAGGTTGTCGCCCGATAAAGCTGAAAGTTCGTCATATGCGTCCTGAAATGTCAGAAAAGATCAAAGCTGAAGTGATGAAACAATTTGAGGCAGGGTTTCTAGCTGTCACTTCTTATCCTCAATGGGTTGCAAATGTGGTACCGATACCTAAGAAGGATGGAAAAGTACACATGTGCGTGGATTACAGAGACTTGAACAAGGCCAGCCCCAAAGATAATTTTCCGCTTCTGCATACTGATGTTCTGGTAGACAACACTGCTCAACATAAGGTATTCTCTTTCGTGGATGGTTTCTCTAGTTATAATCAAATTAAGAAGGAGCCTGAAGACATATAGAAGACTATGTTTGTCACACATTGGGACACATTTTGTTACAAAGTAATGCCATTTGGTTTGAAGAATGCTAGGACAACATACCAGCGTGTTATGGTAGCTTTGTTCCATGATATGATCCATCATGAGATAGAGGTATATGTTGATGACATGATAGCCAGATCCCAGACTGAAGAAGAACATCTTGACCATCTGCACAAGCTGTTTGAGAGGTTGAAGAAAAACAAGCTAAGATTGAATCCAAACAAATATACCTTTGGGGTTAGATCTGGTAAACTTTTGGGTTTCATTGTTAGTGGTAAAGGTATTGAAGTTGAACCTATGAAGATAAAAGCTATACAAGATATACCTGCTCCCCGTACTGAGAAGGAAGTCATAGGTTTCTTGGGACGTCTGAACTACATTGCAAGATTTATTTTCCACTTAACCGCTACTTAGCCAATCTTCAAATTGCTGAAGAAAGATCAAGTAGTGAAATGGAATGATGAATGTCAGATAGCTTTTGATGAGATAAAGAAGTATCTCCAAAAACCTCCTGTTTTGATGCCACTAGTTGAAGGAAGACCCCTGATTATGTACCTAATTGTGCTAGACAATTCAATTGGGTGTGTATTGGGGCAACATGACGAGTCTGGTCGAAAAGAGAAAGCAATATACTACCTTAGCAAAAAATTTACCGACTGTGAAACAAGATACTCACTGCTCGAGAAAACTTGATGTGTTTTGGCATGGGCTGCTCGCCGGCTAAGACAATATATGTTGACTCATACCACTTTGTTGATATCCAAGATGGATCCTATTAAATACATATTTGAGAAACATGCTCTCTCCAGACGAATAGCGAGATGGCAAATGATCTTGACAGAATATGACATTCAGTACACTATGCAGAAAGTAGTAAAAGAGAGTGTAGTAGCTGATCATTTGGGTCATCAAGTTGTGGATGACTACCAGTCTATAAATTTTGAGTTCCCAAATGAGGATATTATGCTTGTTACTGATCATAAAGAACCTAGACCGTATGACCTGAACAGGGATCCCAATGTACTATGGTTTTTGATGGAGCTTCTAATGCACTTCGCAGTGGTATTGGTGTTTTAATTATCTCTCATAAGGGTTGTTATACGCCGTTTACTGCTAGACTTTTCTTTGATTGTACCAATAATATGGATGAATATGAAGCATGTATCATGGGTATCAAAGCGGCCATTGAGATGAAGGTCCAATTCTTGAATATATATGGGGACTCATCCCTAGTAGTTAGTCAGATTAAAGGAGAATGGGACACAAAGCATCATAATATCATTCCTTATCGAGAACATGTGTTGACTTTGATTCCATACTTTGAAGAGATCACTTCCGAACATATTCCACGAGAAGAGAATTAATTGGCAGATGCATTAGCTACCATGTCATCTATGTTAAAAGTCAGTTAGGTGAAAATGAATGGATCCAGACTCAACTTGACCAAATAAATTTGATTGAGGAAAAGAGGCTCGCGGCTGTTTGTCACGGTCAGATGTATCACAAGCGCATGATCAAAGCTTTTAACAAGAAAGTCAAGCATCGAGCATATCAGGTTGGCAATTTGGTAATAAAGCGTATCATATTACCACAGGGTGATCCCAGGGGAAAATGGACTCCCACATATGAAGGACCATTTGTAATCAAACGAGTATTTTCTGGAGACCCTATGATACTTACCACCATGGATGGTGAAGATTTCCCGCACCTTGTAAATGCAGACATAGTCAAAAAATACTACGTATAAAAAAGAAGACCTACTAGGTTGACTAGCCTAGGAAAAAATAAGGGCATCCCGACGAACCAAAAAGGTTCGGGAAAAAATTAGGGATATATATAAAAAAAAGTGTACACCCGGCAAGTCAGAAACCTGAAAGGGTGGCTTGGGCAAAAAAAGGTATCTCGGTGGACTGAAAACCTGAAAGGGCGGTCCAGGCAAAAGTTAGGGATTAAAGCGTATGACTATGTCTCGTTGAATCACCCGTCTAATTCCAACTAGTTATGTTACCATATCAATTCCAAACGGTGCAGATCAGTCCAGTCATTTTTCTTCCGGCTACAATGGATGAGATGCTTGAGACATAATAACAATAGCAGAACTGAAACCCGATGGGACCATTTACACATAGTTGTTTTCTTTGTTTCATTACTTTGTACCTTTTTCAATTTTATGACAATTTTATCTTACTAGGATTTATGTCTCCTTGTACAAGATTACCTGTTTATAGGCTACCTTCAAGATCAATACAATTCTATTTCAAACTAAGCTTTACTTTTCTCGTTTTTTATTACGCATAAACGTCCATTGATTACTTTGAATAAATATATGTTTTTAAATGATTGATGTTTACCAAAAATGCATAAAATAACATTTACTAAGGATTCATGGAGATTGGAATCCCCAATAAGGTTATATCTAACAAATATCCACAGATTCTCCCCCAATAGAGTTTGTACTTCCAACACTATGAAGTTCCAGGTAAGTCTAATATCCCAGAAGAATTGACACTTGGTCAAACGAGTCTCTCAGAGGAATATCCGTCTCTTTTATCCCCAGTCAAGGTATTTAGGAACTTAATCCTTCAATAAAAAACACGACGAACGGTTAACTCTCCTCGAATGCTTTCATTTCCAAACAGAATTTGAAAGATCCAAAGTACAATATTCTGAAACAAGACGAAAACGATGTCTTCATATTCTTCAACAACAAATTGGGATTTATTTCCCCCAGCCAACAATTGCTATATAACGCCACTAATATGCTCCTACTATATAATTCATCAATACATCATCTACTGCATATCATAATATACATATAACATTCTCATTTTGCATTAAGAGCGTCAAGTAATGCATTACATACATCATGACATTGCATAGAACTAACCTTGTTCTTTCAGGTTAATTCCCCAGCTATCAAATATCATTGATCCGCGTGTCGCGCACGGATCAAAAACGAGTAATTTTTGAAAACGTAGTATATCGACAATGACTCAAATCGTCTCACAAGGATTCTTGATCTTATTAACTAACGATAGTAACAATTAATGGGGGTTTAAATTTTCTTTTGAAGAAAAAGCAGTTAAAATAAAAAGTGATTACCAAATAAGCTAAAACGGCTAATCCTACTGATTTGGGTTCCAACTTATCATTGGTTATTATAATTTCAATCTCCTAAGCAGATTATCTATTCCTATTTGATTGTAAAATTCATTGACAAGCGCAACTGGTTTTATGTGATGTATGTTCCTATTATCCGAATTAAGCAAACATATTTAATCTCTCGTGAATTAAGCAAACACGATTTAATCAAACACGATAACAAATTAAGCAAACGCTAATGTGACTACGGTCAAGGATCATACAACAATCAAATTAAATCAACACTAATATATGATAATCGAATTTAGCAAACAATGATCACATATCATAATATTGAAAGGAATAGAATTTGGATTGAAAATTATTATAACCTCAAAGTATGATGAAACCTGTAATCAGCAGGATTTTGCCTTGGAATTAGTTCTCCATTCTGATTCTTTCAAGCGTAAGAAAAATAAAATAAAATTGTAAAAAGTGTCTATTGAACAGTTGCAGCTGCTAGGTTAAATAGAAAAACCTAAAAAACTCGTTTACAACCCAACTGAGTCAAATACATAACCCATACCCAATTCTAAATGACCCGAAACTAAATAAAACTAATGCAGCAGCTTCAAACGAAATTCTGGAAAATATGACTCCGAATCTGACTTCGACTCCAACATAAAAGTTGTAGCTCTCTCTCTTAGCTTTCCATCGACTGGTAGAACGCCTCAATCAGATTCCTGGAACTCTGATTATGATCATTTCCGTAAAAGCTGTTAAAGCTGAAAATTAAGTACGAAAATTAAATTAAGCCAAAAATAAAGTAAAATAGAAAAACAAATTAAAATATAAAAATAAACAAAGAAAACCAAAGAAATACTTAAGTGCAAACATGGTAGAATGTGCATTAAAATGCACTGATCAAATTCCCCCACACTTGAACTTTTGCACTCCGAGCAAAAATAAACTTAAGACTCAAGAAACACAACATCATTCAGATACTCATTCTAGGCTACAAACTCTTCTTCGATTAAGATAGCATCGATAGGTACTAATCTTACACACTAAGGATATCGTAAGAATACAAATCCACAATTGTGCGGTCATAAGCCTCCATCATATACAAACCATTTTGAATCATGTTATTATGCCTAAGCCTAACTTAATCATACTCCCTTTTGCTCTCTTTCATTCTAGTGCAATCACATTAAGCCCGTTATCTATTCATACACATGGTAAATAAGCCTGTTAGTGATTATGATCCATACTTGACAATATTTTAAAGTTACTTTAGTAACAACAATTATTATTATTATTATTATTATTTTTTTAAGTTTTCACATCCGTTAGGCTAAATGATCGGGTGAGGGTCACCTAACTTAAAAGGCGGATTCCTATTCAGATTTCTTTTTAAGCGCAAAATCATTCACTTATTTGCATCAGCTTAATTACTTAGTGTGTGATTTCTAGATGGTGTTGACTGCTTGATAAACTACTTAAGAGATATTAAAGGATGAGAACTCAAGGCTATGTGTCGTACCTCGAAAAATACGATCCTAAAACAAACAACAGAGTCGCCACCTAATTCTATTTATTCTACGAGAGAAAAAGGAGATATAGATACAACCTAATAAAGGATAAGAAATGGTTTACGAAACCAAATTCTAAGTTCGGGAGTCGGTTACGCAAGGGGAAGGTATTAGCACCCCTCACGTCCGTTGTACTCAACGGGAACCTCTTAGCTAACTGCGATTAAATGTTTGATCTTAAGTCTATGTCTTCTAAATGATTGTTAATATGTTTGTTCTTAAAGAAAAGTTTAAAATTAATATTAAGACGGAGAAAGGATTAAAGTTTTTTATTATTGTGACTTAAACGGAGAAATAATTAAATTTTTTATTAGGGTGCTCGCGAAGGATTAAAATCCATGTGCCTACGTATTCCCTTGTGCAATGGGAAAGTCAGAGCTTCGTAGTTCGTGCGACTACGGTTTGTGATTTTTAATTGAACGATTGTTTAAAACGCTTTCTAATCTGCTAAGCGTTGGCTTATACTCGCGGTGGAGGTTGAAGCGCTAGCTTATTTGCGAGATAGAATGATTTAAACAATGTTAGTTTTAGAGAAAAGTGTTTGACTTTTGTTAAGGTGTTTTAAACGAAAGGGCGAATGAACCGCGTCGCGTGGGGCTAGCCCAGGAGCGTTTCATTCCAAAACGTGCGGAGTGCTAGACTCCGGAGTTCCGTCTTTCGCTGATTAATTATGAAAATAAATTAAATTGGTTGGTAAGTTTGAATTGTTTTAAGATATGAAAGAGTGAATGAAGCGCGTCGCGTGGGGCTAGCCTAGGAACGATCCAATCTAGAACGTGCGGAGTGCTAGACATCGGAGCTCTGTTTTCGTATTTAAATTTATAACCTGAGGGTCATTAAAGTATGGTTGGGCACGGGTGTGCACAATGTCTGGTGTGAAATTAGTAACCACATGGTTCTCTTCATTAGTCACAGGAATAGTCTGCTGAGCAGCAAATCCTTGAGGGGGAGGTACAAAACCTTGGGAAGGAAATGCAAAAACCTGAGAAGGAGGTGCGAAACTTTGAGAAACGAAACCTTGGGAAGGAGGGAAGAAACCCTGAGCAGTAAGTCCTTGGGAAGGAGGAATAAAACTTTGAGAAGCAAAACCCTGAGGAGGAGGTACGAATCCATGAGGAAGCCCAAAAGGAGGCCAGGTCACAGGGGTAGTGACTGATGGCGTAGGCTCAGTCATTGCAGTGACAATCTCTGACACTACAGTCTGTTGGGTATCTAATTTTGCTCGAATGACTTGCAACATTTCCATTATCTGACCCATATTTCCACGAAGATCAGAAAGCTCATCATTAACTCTGTCCATCTCTAGGTCTCTTTCAGCCATCTTCTTCTTGGTCTGAGCTCGGGTGGAATACTTGCGTGAGATCCTCAGTGTGACAGTTGGAAAGGAGTTGATAAGAATTAGTTTTTGACAAATGCAAATGCGGAGATGCACACATGAGTAAAAAAATGCAAATGCTTCAAGGGACTTAAGAAGTTATTGCAAAACATCAAAATGGGTAAAGTTTTCTTATTATTTTCCAAGAATTAATAAACCGAAGTCCATTGTGGTAAAACATATGATGTTGGCAACAAAAATCTCTTTGTTCCTTGAAGCTCTTACTAGAATGATGCATATAATGTTAAGATGCAAAGGTGCAGGGATGCGAGGATGCAAGGTGCCACAGGTAAATTTGGAACCTTCCTAACAAGTGGGCTGTAAGAGATTGGTTCTACGTTTTACTACCCAAGGTCACAGACTTTTATCGTACTATCGCCCCGCCGCAGGCTAGCTGCATTGTGACGATAATAACGATAAGGTCCACCTTGAGTGGAGTTCTCATGCTAGGCTGATAAAGGGGCGAGCCCTCGGAGCCTAACATTACACAACTACCAAAATTGAAACAGGTCCTAGGGGGTCCCAGAATCACAGCCCTTTCATGAATCAGGTCACGCGACAGGCTAGCTGCGTTGCGACAAGATCTACGAAAAGTCTAACTATCTGGGGGAGCTTTCATGCTAGGCGTGAAGGAGCGAGTCCTTGGAGACTAACACTAATAACATCCAATTCTAAACTTAAGTGTTCCCTCTGCTTTTTCCATAACTCAACTTTTACTTGCAAAGTGACCCCAATATCCCACAGACAGATAATATAATGAGCAATAAAGGGAAAGCGGTAAAAGAATAAACAAACATAAATAACAAACATAGAGAAGACAAGAAAAGATAAGATCAAAAAAATAAACACACAAAGCTAAGTTAGACTCGACCCTCTCTAGCATGGAGCTAGTCCCCAACAGAGTCGCCAACTGTCGTACCTCAAAAAATACGATCCTAAAACAAACAACAGAGTCGCCACCTAATTCTATTTATTCTACGAGAGAAAAGGGAGATATAGATACAACCTAATAAAGGATAAGAAATGGTTTACGAAACCAAATTCTAAGTTCGGGAGTCGGTTACGCAAGGGGAAGGTATTAACACCCCTCACGTCCGTTGTACTCAACGGGAACCTCTTAGCTAACTGCGATTAAATGTTTGATCTTAAGTATATGTCTTCTAAATGATTGTTAATATGTTTGTTCTTAAAGAAAAGTTTTAAATTAATATTAAGACGGAGAAAGGATTAAAGTTTTTTATTATTGTGACTTAAACAGAGAAATAATTAAATTTTTTATTAGGGTGCACGCGAAGGATTGAAATCCCCGTGCCTACGTATTCCCTTGTGCAATGGGAAAGTCAGAGCTTCGTAGTTCGTGCGACTACGGTTTGTGATTTTTAATTGAACGATTGTTTAAAACGCTTTCTAATCTGCTAAGTGTTGGCTTATACTCGCGATGGAGGCTGAAGCGCTAGCTTGTTTGGGAGATAGAATGATTTAAACAATGTTTGTTTTATAGAAAAGTGTTTGACTTTTGTTAAGGTGTTTTAAACGAAAGGGCGAATGAACCGCGTCGCGTGGGGCTAGCCCAAGAGCGTTTCATTCAAAAACGTGCGGAGTGCTAGACTCCGGAGTTCTGTCTATCACTGATTAATTATGAAAATAAATTAAATTGGTTGGTAAGTTTGAATTGTTTTAAGATATGAAAGAGTGAATGAAGCGCGTCGCGTGGGGCTAGCCCAGGAACGATCCAATCCAGAACGTGCGGAGTGTTAGACTCCGGAGCTCTGTTTTCGTATTTAAATTTATAAAATCGGTTGAATATATTTTTTAGACATTTTTGAATTAACGTATTTTAATAATAAAGGAGTGAACGAAACAATACGCGTGGGGCTAGCCCAGTTGTGGTTCATTCTAGAACGTGCGAAGTGCTAAACTCCGGAGCTCTATTCCTTATTAAATTATTTAAGATACGCGACAACGTGCAGACGGCGATCACATAATGATCGACTTACGTGTGTGCAAAAATGTAGGCGTAGACATGCTACTTGGCGTTGGACTAAGATATTAATTATATTTGAAATGATTTTGTAATTGAGTTTATTATTTTTTTTTGAAATATTGCGTTTATGCCTTGCCCGACAATTTATGGTCGAAAAGCGAGAATGAAATTCACATTTACTAGTCATACAATAACATTAATACAACTAAATATGCAGTAAGGAATATAATTGTACATCATACAAATAAAAATTGATTCAAAGATAATTAATTAAATAAAATGGGAATATTCACAAGAATTAATTAATACCCAAATAATTAGATAAAAAATGATTTAAATAACTGAATAGTATAAAATGTTTTCTTATCATGTTCTTTATTGTTTTAGAAATACCTAATGAGACAATAAATAAACAAATAAAATATAGAATGATATAAATATGAAGATATGAAAATGAAACAAAAAATAAAAGGGTTGGAAAAGCAAAAATGGGGACTGGGAGAGCAAAAGCCCGGGTTTTGGGTAGTGTCTTGGAAAACCAGTCGGGTCAGACCCGATCCTGGACCCGGTTCGGCTAAAAATTACTAGAAATGGAAAAGGATTTAGGGTTTGCTTTACAGCCAATTCCCCTCAAAATTCCAAAGAAAACGAGAAAGAAAACAAAAGCAAATAGGAAAACGAACCTGCCTCTGAGCGATTCACGTTCGTCTCCTCTTCGTACCCTTCTTTGTCTCAAAATCTCAGTTACCCTGCCTCGATTAAACGGTGGTGACTTGCTGTTGTTCTCGTCTCTCGGATCACTTCTATCTCTCTCACTGGCCTCCTTCACTCGCGCGGTGTTTCTCGCAATGGCTTCTCTCTCTCAACTCGCAACGTTCAATTTGCACGGTGTTTCTTTGAGTGAAGAAGGATTCGCGGTGAGGGAAGGGTGGCGCCGACGGTTGGTGAGGGTTCAGAAACACGTTTGTTGCCGTTGTTTAAGGAAGAAGAAGGTCGCGGTGATTTTGCAGTTTTCTGAGTTTTTGAAGGTGAGTTTGGTGAAGAATAAGGAGTTTATGAAGGGTTATGTGTTTGGGGTTTGTGTTGTGAGAATGGTTCTCCGAGTATAGGTGAAAGGAGGGTGTTTCGAAATGGTTTTCGAAGGAGTGAAAGTGTCTGGGATTGCGATTGTCATGGCGGATTGAAGTTGTGGTGAGACAAGGTGGTTTGGTTGTTCACATGGCAAAATAAAGTGGTGAAGATGTTGTGTTTAAAGGTGAGCTTGGAATGTGAAATATGGTTGGAGTTTGTTTTCTGTAGTAGCAGATTTTTTTGTTTATGATTTGTTGATGAAGAAGACCGGTTTTTCTTTATGTTTTTGTTTGTTCTGTGTTTCTCTAATGATGTTCAAGTCTGTTTTTTTTACAGAGGGTGGCGAAATAGGAGGGTAGATGATGGTTGGCGAGGAGGGGTTGTGAAGCAGAGTTGTTTAGTTGTGGTTTTTTTGCAGAGGGCTTGTAGCAGTACCGAAAGTTTTGATGGTGAGGGAGTATCAAAGACTGAGGGTTGATTTAGCAGAAGATTCAAAGAACCAATCAGGTTCAGTGAGGAAGAATGACTGTAGTGTTGTTATAGAGATTTTCTGATGATTTGAAGAGTGCATTCTGTTTTTGTTGTTCTGGTTTTGGTGAGGGGAGTGATGGATTTGAGGGGTCCGGGGTCCTCTTGAAAATGTTTGAAGGCCCTGTTTTTTAGGTGAAGTAGCAGGGGTTTGTTTTGCTATCTTTTGTTTTCTTTTGGTTTCTCGACTAATACTTTTTGCTGGCAGGTTTTGGTTTGCTATCTTTTTTGTGTATGATACAGGCTGTGTGTAGCTGGTATAGGTCAATGGTGCAGAGTGTTGAATTTGAAAACTGAGTTTGGTATGGAGTGTTGATTAAGTATGTGAAAAGTGAACTGTCTGTTTAATTTGGTGTAAATGGGGATTATAACAAGTTTCTAGTTTATATGGAAGTATGCAGTAACAAGACTAATTGGGACTGAACTATTTTAAAAGTAAACAATGAGAGAAAGAAAAAATAAATAAATAAATAGAATACCAATTGAAATGAAATAAAGTTATTAAACTATCCTAAATAAAAATAATCTTATTGAAATTAGCTAAAATAACTATAAACTTAAATAATAAACTGGAATAATAATAATAATAAAAAACTATCTTTAAATAAAACAGTTTTGAATAATTAGTTAATTTGAAATCTAAACAAAGGTTAATAAAATTACCACTAATTCTAAAACCTAAACTTAAAATTGGACTGAAAATAAATTAAACTAAAGATAATCTAAAATGTCTAATATAATTATTTAACTAAAATTAAAACTTAAACAAAATAAATTAAAAATGGACAACATTCTAAACAAATTCTAAAAATTTATTCTAAAAACGAGAATAACAAAAATGCCATTAAAACGGTAAGATTGACTAATAATAATAAAAATGCATTATTAATGAGACGTTAAACTAACATATGCAAAATGATTGATTTTCGATATATCGACAAAAATGCGTCAAAAATGAATAAAAATTCGAAAATTTATGGTCAGAATTTAGGGTATGACAACTGCCCCTATTTAATCGTCCTGAACCTGAATGTGCTAGTAACAAAGTTTTTTGGACATTCAAGGTGGAAGAGGATTAAATATTAAAATACCTAAAATTTTGACCGAATGCAGATGAAATGCAATGATATGCAATGTTACGAAATTGCGAGAGACTCATTGGGGATGACAAGACGGAAACATGGTGTATTCAAAGAGATAGACCAGCAGGTTCAAGTGTAACTGCTAGCACTAAGAATAACACAAAACAGGAAACAAAACAAAAAGTCTGGAACATCATATTAAAGACAGACTGACACTTAAAATAGCGAGAAAAATGGATCAACGTGAAAACGTAATGGCTTGATGTGACCACCTGACACTATGAACAATAACAGACTATCTGAAGTGATGGGTTGGCCAGCTCAAGGTGGCTGTCGGGGATCCCAATACAACAATTCGATGATTGAGAAAAAATGGAAATGACCTCGGCTCGGCAGCCAGGAGAACAAAAATAACAGATATTGACACGGCGGTCAGAAAAATAAAAATAACAGGCATCGACAACGGTGGTTGGTAAACACAAATAACAGACGTCGACAACGGTGGTTGGTAAAAACAAATAACAGACGTCAACAACGGTGGTCATGAAATAAAATGACAGACATCGACAACGGTGGTCGTGAAATAAAATGACAGACATCGACAACGGTGGTCGTGAAAATAAAATAACAGGCGTCGACAACGGTGGTCGGGGAAGCAATTCAACGCGGCGGTTGAGGAAATAAATAATTGTCAATGACACGGCGGTCAGGAAATGAAATAACAGTCATCGACGCGGCGGTCGGGAAGCAATTCAACGCGGCGATTGAGGAAATAAATAATTGTCAATGACACAGCGGTCAAGAAAATAAAACTCAACACAACGGTTGAAGAAATAAATAACTGATAAATAATCCCAAGTGATAAATCAACAGGTTCAAGTGTAACTGTTGATACCGAGGATAAAGAAAACAAACACAGTGTTCAGTAGCTCCGTGCAAACCACTGATACTGGGAGTAAAATGCGAAGCGTTTAAAGATAAATCAGACGGCTCTAAGCGACCAGCTGGCAAATAAGAATAAATGTTGGAGTTTTTATCGAGATGAACGACCAACCTCTAGAAATTCCTTACATGAAGAATTCCAAAAAAACATTCAGGAACTATCAGGGGAGTACGGGTGCGTGCTGAATTAGACGGCCCTAAATCTTAAGCCAACATCTTGAAGGATTTATGCCCCTGGTCATTGTTATTTTTAAAGAAATATTGGTGGTACCAAGGTTCATATCAATGAGGGCTTCTGCGGGGAATACCAGTGTTGCTGGGAAAAATACCTAGGTTAACCATATTGCGGGGTACCAACAACAATGGACTTTAAAACAACAAAAGACAGTAATCTGGACTTGGAGTTAAACAGGCGACAACTGGGGATAGACAAATGATTATGTTAAATGCGTATGATTGAACATGATGCGAATGATCATGATATGCAAATGCTGACTCTAGGGAGACAGAGAGTTTTGACAAAACAGGGGAGAGTAGAATCTCAGTGCAAATACTCAGACGAGCAATAAGAAAGATGCTGGGTAGCTTTAGGTAGTATCCATTAATATTGAAGTTTTTATTAGTGCCTTCGCCTTTTATTCCAGGATCAAAGAAGAATCTTTGATAAGTAAAAGTGTTGAATGTGAATATGAAAGTGATCTCCTTTTCAACAACTTTTAGAATCAAAGGATTAAGGGGATTCCTCGCTACTTTTGTTCCATCTTCAATTGAGATCCTATGCATACTCATGGATGGGCTAATATCACAAGTGTCAACCAAATTCCATTCAATTCCCTTCTTATGTTCCTGTAATGATTTCTCTTCCTGCACAAATTCAAATAAATTATTAGGAAGTGGCTTCAGCTCTAAAGAGGGTGATTTCTCGATAGATGGTTTATTCCGGGAAGCCAGGGTGTCAAGAGCTTTATTGACATGAACAAATTTATTTGCAACCTCATTTTCAGTAAGAATATCAACTTGCAAGGCAACCTCAATTTCAGCACAAACAGAGCAAATTTTAGTGTCAGTACAAACATCACAAGAGTAAACATCATTAAAATCAGACAATGATGGAATATCAGCTTGTTGCGGTGAGAATCGGATACCAAGCTATTGATTAAGCTTGAATCACAATTATTAAATGTTCACCACCGACTTTAATTTAATCCAAAGGGAAAAGGGAAAAAGATCGTAAAAACCCTAAATGAGGAGAAACTAGGTTCGGGGGTTGATTATACCTAGGGAAGGTGTTAGCATCCTAAGCATCCGCAGTATCCTACGGGAACCTCTTGTTAATATTTGTGTTATTGTTATTTATTGCTTACTAAAATTATGGGAACCTAAGGTTTTATTTCTAATGGTGCTCGCACAACATCGCATCGATGCCTACGTATCAGGTATAGAATCAGAGCACTCGTAGTTCTCCTAAGGATTAACGAACACTTGGTTACGCTCAAGGTTCGCGGGGGAAGGTAAGTGTTATGGCAAACACTCACGTGACTTTAGGAAAGTCACAAAAGGTTGTAAAATAAAAAGTCCTAATGGTTAAGGTTGAAAAGGAAAAAAAGGGCCTAGTTTCTAAGGTCGAAAAGGAACTAGGGATGGCTAAACTTCCTATGACATTGAGTCAACTGCAGGAGTTCTTTCCCTTTTGGATTTAAATGGAAAAAGAAAGTAAATAAATGAGGGTGCAAGCTCCTAAGTCTAAGGCATAGGTTGCTACTTGTAAAGATGAACTGAATGAAGTAAATGGAAATGCAAGGTAAAAGGCTTAGTAAACGGGCTATGGCTCGATATATGGATCGAGAATGCGGGGATGGAAGACAAGCGTGGTGCGTCAATTTGCTTAAGTTGGAAAGCCATGAAGTGTAGAGACTGTGCAGACGACGATCGTAAAACGACCGACTTACGTGTGTGAGTGAGGTGTAGATGAGCTCAACTTGGCGTTGGACCAAGGATTATTTATCTTTGAAAAAATTAAAGTCTCAAAAGTCTGCGCTTTCATTTTTATCTTAACAAGTATATGGTCTTGATGCAAAATAAAATATAAAAAAATGCATGGCATCTATACAACCAAAATATTAAAAAGAAATTATAAAAAAACTCTCACTAAGAGATAAACCTAAAATTAAACCTCTCAAGCTAATGGGACACCTCTAAATAGATCAAACATAAACTACCCAACAACTAAATAAAAACTAATAAAAAGACATTATTTTTATATATATTTTTAATTATTTTTAGATTTTTCAAAGAAAAAGATAAAATGAAAATAACTTCTAAAACCTTAAGTTTGAAATAAAATTGATTTTGAAAATAAATAGACAAAATAGAAGAAAATATTTTTTATTTTTATTTTTTTAGATATACTTAAAGAAAGTAATAAATTAAAATTAAAATGATAATAAAAATAATAACAATTTTTCAATAACAAAAGTTTAATAAAGATAAAGAAATGTTTTTTTTTTAGAATAAACAAAAAAAATTAAGAAATAATTAAGAAATAGTTTTTTTTTAGATTTTTAGATATGTTAAGTGAAAGTTAAATAAAATAAAAGAAGGTTAATTATAAATATTTTTTTTTGGGTTTTCTATAACAATATATGAAAATAAAGTAAGGTGAAAGCTAAAACTTGATTTTTTGATTTTTTTCTAACAAATATTTAAGAATAATAAAATGAGATAAATGACAACTTTTTTTGATTTGATTTTTTTTAATAATAATATCTAATAATAATAATATCTAACAATACCTATAAATAAGGAAAGAGACTAAGTATATTTATTTTTTGGATTTTTTTCTAACAATACCTATAAATAAGGGAAGAGACTAAGTATATTTATTTTTTTGAATTTTTTTCTAACAATACCTATAAATAAGGAAAGAGACTAAGTATATTTATTTTTTTGAATTTTTTTCTAACAATACCTATAAATAAGGAAAGAGACTAAGTATATTTATTTTTTGGATTTTTTTTCTAATAATACCTATAAATAAGGAAAGTGAATAAATGCTAATATATTTTTGATTTTTATATAATAATATGGAACGAGAAAAAATAATAATTTCTTTTATACATAATCCAAATAAGAATGTAAAAACAAAAAAAAAGTGATTTTTTATTATAATAATATCTAAAAAACAAGGGAGCGATGATAAATGTAATTTTTATATTTTTCTAATAATATCTAAAAAATAGGAAATAAAGAAATGTATTAATCTCTTTTTATTTTTATTTTTTTATAATATAATCTACACAACAATACAGTAACATAAATATAACCTTCTTTTTTAATGATAATATATAGAAAATTAAACGAGCATAACTTTTTTGATTTTTTTTTATGTATTAAACGAAAATATCAAAAAATGGTAGTTAACTAAGAAATCTAAATAGTAAATAAAATTAAATCTAAACTAAAAAAAGTAAAAATAAATAATAAGAACATTTTTTAGAATTTTATAAAATAAAATAAAATAAACTAAACATAAAGAAACTAAATAACAGCCGTTGAAAAAAAGTTATGGAAAATTAAATCATCATTAAAGTCTATATTAAATCAAATTAAATAAAAAAAACTCAATTAATTAAATCTCTCTTGGTCTCTCAACTCACGCTTCATCTCTCGCAAAACCAATCAAACGCTTCATCTCTCTCAACGTTCTCAGTCCCTCTCTACTCTCTGCAAAAAAAATCGATCTCCATCCGTCTCAACCCCCGCCTCTCTCTCTCTCTCTCTCTTTTCTCACGAAGAAACCAAACCTTACATCCCCAACTTCTGAGCCCTTAACGAATAAACTACGAATTTGTGCAAGAACCCTAATCCTCAGAGAATTAAATTAAATACAAATCGCATGAATTTTCACAGAATTGACAAAGGATTATGCATCATCACATCACAAGGAATAAAGTGGTAACAAGAAAAAGTCAAGAACTTACGTAAACGGAGCTAGTCCGGCGAGCTTTCGGCGGATACTTCCTCTTCAGGTAAACGCGGTTGCTCTCTGTTTCTGCTCTCTCCTTCTACTTCTGGTTTTGTTTCATACTTCGCTGCAGTCGTTGTTGTTGCAATGGTAGAATTGTTGGGTTTGTTGTAAGTTGTGAGAGTGACGAGTTGCGTGAACAGAGGAGTTCGACGAAATCGTGTGTTTGAAGGAAAGGAAACAATTGGTGTTTATTTGAGTGGTAATGAAGTTATGGTTGGAGTTATGGGTGATACGGTTATGTTGTGTTGGAGAGGTGTCGGTAGTGAAATCGTGAAAGGGTTGCTGTTGTTTCAGGGGAGGTCATGGTGGTTGCTCATCCTTGTTGTTTTGAAACCTCTGTGTCTGTTATGATAGAGTTTTCTGGTTTTTTGTTATGGTTTTTTCTTAGGTCTGTATGTCCCCCATGAATGAAGCAGTAGTGTGTTATATATGAAATGCCTTAGGGTTTATGAATTTTGAAATTTGAAATGGTGTACTGTGAAAACTTGTTGGTGAAGGGTCAGGGGACAAGGTCTGATAATTTGAGTAATGGAGGGAGTGGTCTGCGATTGCAGACTTGCTGTAACAGAGAGGCTGTTGTGTAGCAGAATTTTGTTTGTTAATGAAACTTATGGTGGTCCCTTATTTCTCTTTTCTTTTGCTGTACTATCTGCCTATGTGAAATTTTGTTTTTTATTTTTATTTTTATAAACCTTTGTGACATTAGGCATGCTATGTTATGAAATTGAAATATGCTTAATGGATGAATGTTGTAATGACAAGATAAAATGTGTTGAATGTGGTATGATTTTGATATGAATATATGTATGCTTGAATGAATAAAAAAAATGATGATTTATGATGACATTAAATTGTAATTTATGTATGAATGTGTATGAACAATATGGATGAATTGTGGAATTGGCAAGTTTAAAGGTGAATGGATTATGAATGTTTGAATAATTTGTGAATGAAAGTTGAATAATTTATGGTTGGATTGTATTGATTATGAATCATGAAATTTCTTATGAAAATGCTTATGAAATATGTATGAATGGTTCATGTTATATGAACATGAGAATGATTGTGATGTTGAATTAGTATGGATGTTTTATATTGAATTGAAAATTCTTATTTTGAAATGAATTGGAATTGTGAATGACCTAAATGATATGTGACATGATTCTTGATGAAATTGAATATATGAAATGATGAATTGAATTGAATTGGTTGCATAATTATTTTGTAGGTGAGAAAACCATGGCATGGAGATGCTTTAAGATGAAGGAATTTGTGGCTAGGAGTGAAAGGAGATAAGAGTGAATGGAGACTTAGACTTAGGCATGGAGGGATAGGAAACTTGTTCTTTGTTTAAGCTATGTAAAATTGTGATTAAGAACCTTGTAACAAAAACTTGGAATGAATGTCTTTATTTTTCTAATTTTGTTGATCTTTGATTTGGATTTGGAATTTGGACATTAGAAATATGAATTAAAATTGAATTGAAACACATGGAAAGGAAGTTTAGAACATAAATGTTGAAATGGAAATGATTCTTGAAAGAAAAATGAAAATTTGACATGTATTGGAACCTTACACATAGAAAAATAAATTTGAAAATTTTAACTTGGAATTGGAATTGGAATTAAGACTTGAAATTAAAACTAAATTGAAATTAAAGTTGGAAAGGAAATTGAAAATAAAAGGAATGAGAATTGAAAATTAAAAAGAAAATTTGAATTGAAACTTTGTAGTTTGAAAATAAATTTTTTTTTTAACATAGAATTTGAGATAAAGGAATTGAACTTTTGACATGAAACTTGGAATTTGAATTGAATTTGAAGAAGAAATTTGGAAATTGAATTAGAATTGAAATTGAAATTGGGATTGAAATTAAAACTGGGAAGTGGAAGTGAATTAAAAACTAGGAATTAAACTTAGAATTGAAAATAACTTAGAAACTAATAATTAAACTTGAAATTGAAAATGACTTAGAACTTAAGAAATAATTTTGGAGTTTATAAAATAAATACATGAACATGAATTGAAATGGAAAATAGAAATTGGGATAAAAATTAGAAAGGAATTGGAAAATAAATGGAATGGGAATTGAAATTTGAATTTAGAACTTGAAATTGAATTGAAAATAAAATTGGAAATGAGAATGAAAATAGAATTGGAAATGGAACTTGGATTGAGAACTTGAATTAGATTTGGAATTTGGACTAGAAATTTAGAATAAAACTTAAAAATCGAAATGAAAACTTGAAATGGAATTTGCGATTGGTAACTTGAAATAGGCTTGAGACTTAGAACTTAGAACTTTGAAATATGGAAATGGAATTTGGAAACAAGTATTTGAATTAAATTTGAATTTGAAACTTGGAAAGCATAACCAATCAATCTCTAATACCTATCCCAAGCAAAATTTCCATGACATCTCTTGCAAAACCAAACACGCTCGATATGTACCATGGTATGATGATGATGTGAATGCATGAATGGGAGAAAAAAAAAAGTTAGGGGTAAAATTTGGGGTGTGACAGTTGCCCCTATTTAAATAACTTCACCAGATGGCGTGAGTGATGGTAATCCTCATGGAATCAGTGTGAAAGGTATTTAAATATAGAAATAACCGGAAATTTTCCCCCTAAATGCAATGTTATGCTGGACTACAAACTATCTAACTTTGTAACTCTTATGCAATGAATGATGATTATGGTATGAATGATAAGTATGAGATATGTCGACGACCACAAGTCAAGACTCACTGGGGATGACATACACTGGGGATAAAAAACGAAAACGGGAAGTATTCAAAGTGATAAATCAATAGGTTCAAGTGTAACTGTTGACACTAAGAAAAAAACACAATATTCGAAGTGAAAGCGCAGTGGGTTCATAAACTGCTGACACTAAGAAAGAAACACAATATTCGAAGTGAATGCGCAGCGGCTCGATGCGACCAACTGACACTAAGAATAACAACAAAATAAACATTCAAAGTGAATGCGCAGCGGCTCTATGCGACCAACCGACACTAAGAATAACACCAACAAAATATTCGAAGTGAATGCGCAGCGGCTCTATGAGACCAACTGTCACTGGAAATGATAAACATAATATTCAAAGTGAATGCGCAGCGGCTCAATGCAACCAACTGACACTAAGAATACAACAAAATAAACATTCAAAGTGAATGTGCAGCGGCTCTATGCGACCAACTGTCACTGGAAATGATAAACATAATATTCAAAGTGAATGTGCAGTGGCTCGATGCTACCAACTGACACTAAGAATACAACAAAATAAACATTCAAAGTGAATGCGCAGTGGCTCTTGCGACCAACCGACACTAAGAATAACAACAAAATAAACATTCAAAGTGAATGCGCATCGGCTCTATGCGACCAACCGACACTAAGAATAACAAAATAAACATTCAAAGTGAATGCGCAACGGCTCTATGCGACCAACTGTCACTGGAAATGATAAACATAATATTCAAAGTGAATGCGCAGTGGCTCGATGCTACCAACTGACACTAAGAATACAATAAAATAAACATTCAAAGTGAATGCGCAGTGGCTCTTGCGACCAACCGACACTAAGAATAACAACAAAATAAACATTCAAAGTGAATGCGCAGCGGCTCTATGCGACCAACCGACACTAAGAATTACAAAATAAACATTCAAAGTGAATGCGTAGCGGCTCTATGCGACCAACTGTCACTAGGAATAACACCAACAAAATATTCGAAGTGAAAGCGCAATAGGTTCGAGAACTATTGACACTAAGAATAGAAGCCAAGATACACTCAAAGCGAACGCGCAACAGGTTAAAAAAAACCGGTTGACACTAAGAATGATAAAGACAAAGTAGTCAAAGTATTCAAAACGGTAAATTAGCAGGTTCAAATGTAACTGCTAACACCAAGGATAAGGAAGGAAATCACAGAGATTTAGCAGCGGCTCTATGCGACCATCTAGCATTAGGGATAGAATCCAAATCACTCAAAGATAGATCAACGACTCTAAGCGACCGGCTAACGCAAAGAAGTAACAACAAAATATGTTGGAGTTTTCAAATAAGATAAAACATCCAACCTCTGGAAATTCCTTCAGGAACCATCAGGAGAAAAGGTACAAGTATGTGCCAAAATCAAATGGACTTGGATTTTAAGCAACAGGTTTCACGATCCGCTTAAAAGATTTGTGCCAATGACAATTGGACTTCAAGGAGATATTGGTGGTCATAAAGACAAATACCAACCACAATTAGAATTCCACGGGGGAACACCAGCAATTACTGGGGACAAAAACATTGGTAAACCAAACTTCGGGTACCAACAAACAATGAATTTTCAAATTGAACACTAATGATATCTGGACTTGGAGTTAGACAGACGACAACTGGGGAAAGACAAATGCTAATGTCAAATGCGCATGATTGAGCATGATGCGAATGATCATGATATGCAAATGCTGACTCTAAAGAGACAAAGAGTTTTGACAAGACTCAAATAGGGAGTAGGCTCTCAACACCAATACTTAGATGAGCAATATGAAAAACACTGGGGAGATGTCTTCGAATTTTGGAAATCATGTTTGGCCCAAAGATCCATCCAAGAGTGTTATCAGTTTTGAACTTCTATGGGAATTTCTGTAATAATAGTATAAAAGTGTTGTCGCAAACCAGGACTTCTTGGGGAAACAAAAGGTTTTTCCAATTTTTCCAAAGTCAAAGAAACTTGAAAGTTTTTCAGTATGTTTTCAAAAAAGATTTCCTAAAAAAAAAAACTTGTCATTTTCAGAGTTAAATTATAATCAAGTGATGGCATTTTGCATAACAAAAGAAAATAAGAGGCTGAACAACAAAATTCATAGGCAAAGTTTGTATTTTATTCAAGAATGGTAGCTTGCCAATGGCAAAAACTCCATGGGAAATTACAATTTGAAAATGGCAATGGGGAAAGGTCTACATTGATCTCCTTCATTTTTATCCCTAACTTTTGCCTGGATCTCCTTCATAGGTTTTGATCCACCGGGATACCCATTTTTGCCTAGGTCGCCATTTCTGGTTTTCGACCTATCGGGTTTTATTTAGGCATAATATTTTTTGACTGCATCAGAATTCACCGGGTGCTTCAGCTGTTCACCATCCATAGTTGTAAGGATTAAGGAACCTCTGGAGAATGCCACCTTCACAACATATGGACCTTCATAGTTAGGACTCCATTTTCCATGCATGTCTTTATGTACTGGCAAGATTTTCTTGAGTACAAGATCTCCTTCTTTGAATTCTCGGAGACGGACTTTCTTGTCGAATGCTCTCTTGATGCGCTTCTGGTACAACTGGCCATGGCACATGGAGGTCATTCTCTTCTCATCAATGAGGTTCAGTTGGTCAAACCTGTTCTGGACCCACTCAGCTTCCTCCAGTTTGGTTTCCATCAAGATTCTCAAAGATGGTATCTCTACTTCAATAGGGAGAACTGCATCCATCCCATACACCAGAGAGAAAGGGGTTGCCCCCGTTGAAGTGCGAACTGATGTTCTGTATCCGTGTAAAGCATATGGTAACATCTCGTGCCAATCTTTGTAAGTTTTTACCATCTTCTGCAGAATCTTTTTGATGTTCTTGTTTGTAGCTTCAACAGCTCCATTCATCTTCGGACGATACGGAGAAGAGTTATGATGTTCAATCTTGAATGTCTCACACAGCTCTTTCATTGTTTTGTTGTTCAAATTGGTCCCATTATCTGTTATGATTCGGCTTGGGATCCCATAGCGGTAGATAATTTGGTTCTTGATGAAACGGGCAACCACTTGCTTTGTCACATTGGCGTAGGAAGCTGCTTCTACCCATTTGGTGAAGTAATCGATTGCGACCAAGATAAACCGATGACCATTGGAAGCTTTAGGCTCAATTGCCCCTATCATGTCAATGCCCCACATTGAGAAAGGCCAAGGCGATGACAGAACATTCAAAAGTGTTAGAGGTACGTGCACCTTGTCGGCATAAATCTGACATTTATGACACTTCCTGGCATACTTGAAACAATCTGATTCCATGGTCAACCAGAAGTATCCAGCTCTCAAAATCTTCCTGGACATGGCATGTCCATTGGCATGTGTTCCAAATGATCCTTCATGGATTTCCCTGATCAATAAGTCTGCTTCGCGCTTGTCCACACATCTCAGCAGAACCATATCATGATTTCTCTTGTAAAGCACATTGTTGCTGAGGAAAAACTTGGACGCCAATCTTCTTAAAGTCTTCTTGTCTAGAGTTGTTGCATCCGCTGGGTACTCCTGATTTTGCAAGTAGTTCTTGATGTCATAGAACCACGGTTTCTCATCAGTTTCTTCTTCGACCAGTAGACAGTAGGCGGGTGCAGTTCTTCGCTCGATTGTAATGAGTGGAGCTTCATTAAGAAATCTGACTTGAAACATAGAGGCCAACATAGCCAAGGCGTCTGCTATTTGATTCTCTGCCCTTGGAACATGATGAAAAGTGACTTCATCAAAGTATTTGATCAATTCCACAATGTGGGCACGGTATGGGATCAACTTCTCATCACGGGTCTCCCATTCACCTTTGACTTGGTATATTACCAAAGCTGAGTCTCCATATACATCAAGAATCTTGATTCTGGTATCAATTGCAGCTTCGATACCCAAAACACACGCTTCATACTCTGCGATATTGTTTGTACATTCGAAACATAATCTGGCTGTGAAAGGAGTATAACTACCATCATGATTCATCAAAACAACTCCTACACCATGCCCCATGTAGTTAGAGGAACCATCAAACATCATCCTCCAACGAGAACCTGGCTCGGGACCTTCATCTGGACCTGGAACTTCACAGTCCTTTATCAACATAATGTCCTCGTCCGGGAAATCGAATTTCAAAGGTTCATAATCTTCGACAGGATGATCAGCAAGGTATTCAGATAAAACACTGCCTTTAATAGACTTCTGGGTTACATACTAGATATCATATTCGAATAACAACATGTGCCAATGGGCGAGTCTTCCTGTCAAGGCAGGCTTCTCAAAAATGTACTTTATTGGATCCATTTTCGAGATCAACATAGTAGTGTGAAAAATCATGTACTGCCTGAGGCGTCTGGCCGCCCACGCCAAAGCACAACAAGTCTTCTCTAAAAGCGAATATCTGCTTTCACAATCTGTGAACTTCTTGCTTAAATAATAAATGGCATGCTCCTTACGACCAGTTTCGTCCCGTTGGCCTAAAACGCAACCCATAGAACCCTCAAGTACAGTTAGGTACATAAAGAGAGGCTTCCCTGGAGTAGGTGGGATCAAGATAGGAGGTTCCTGTAGATAAACTTTAATCTTCTCAAATTCCTGTTGACAATCAGAATTCCACTCAATTGCTTGATCCTTTCGGAGCAACTTGAATAAGGGCTCACATGTAGCCGTCATGTTGGAGATGAATCTGGAGATGTAGTTCAATCTTCCGAGGAAACCCCTGACTTGCTTTTCTGTTTTGGGAGCTGGCATCTCTTGAATTGCTCTGACCTTGTCCGAATCTACTTCAATACCTTGTTGACTAACAATAAAACCAAGTAACTTTCCTGATCGGACACCAAAGGTACACTTAGCTGGATTCATACGCAGTTGGAACTTTCTGAGGCGCTCAAATAACTTCAGGAGATGATTCAAATGATCCTCCTCACTCTGTGATTTGGCAATCATATCATCCACGTAAACTTCTATCTCTCTATGCATCATATCATGGAAAAGAGCGACCATTGCCCTCTGATAAGTGGCTCCTGCATTTATGAGACCAAATGGCATAACCTTGTAACAATAAGTGCCCCATGGTGTGATAAAAGTGGTCTTTTCCATATCATCAGGATCCATCTTAATCTGGTTATATCCTGAAAAACCATCCATGAAGGAGAAAACAGCGAACTTAGCAGTGTTGTCAACCAAAGTATCAATATGCGGAAGAGGGAAGTCATCCTTTGGACTAGCTCTGTTCAAATCCCTATAGTCCACACACATTCTAACTTTGCCATCCTTTTTAGGGACTGGCACAATATTAGCTACCCACTCAGGGTACTTTGCAACTGCGAGGAATCCAGCATCAAACTGCCTTTTAACCTCTTCTCGAATCTTCAGAGCCATGTCAGGTCTTGTTCTTCGAAGCTTTTGCTTTACGGGAGGACAATCTGGTAGAAGAGGTAACTCGTGGACCACTATGTTTGTGTCTAAACTGGGCATATCTTGATACGACCATGCAAACACATCCGCATATTCTTTGAGAAGCTTGACCAATCTTTCTCTAACGTCTGCCCCAAATGTTGTACCAATCTTGACTTCCTTCCTGTCTTCATCAGTGCCAAGATTGATGGTCTCTACCTGCTCCTTATGTGGCTGAAGATCTGTGTGCTCATACTCAACTAATCTTGCCAGTTCTTCCGGAATGTCACAATCTTCCTCACTTTCATCTTCCGCTTGGTAGATGGGCGAATCAAAGTTAGGAGAGAATGTAGAGTCATTGGATTCAACAGGGTTTTCGTTTATTCTGCATATGAGAATGATTTGCTTTTATTAAAAGTGGAAAATAGAGAAATGCAAGAGAAAAAGCTTTTTTATTGGTTTTGAAAGATTGCCATTTTCTTTTAAAAGTGAAAAGAGAGAGAGAGAGAGAAAAAACAGTAAATGGTCAAAATAAGAGTTTAACAAAATGCCTTCATTGATAATAACTTTGAAAATGGGAAGGGGCCCTACAAAATACTCCCATAGCCTTGGGCAGAGCTGGGGAACTTTGAAAACACTTAAAAACAAATAAATTACTTTGATAATGGAAAAAACTCTGGGATCTCGACTGCTTCCCAATTGCCCAAGGCTTCTTCACACTGATACACTAAATGATTCATATCTTCATCTTCAGAACCTCCACCAATTGCATTGACCTGATAACCAGCACTGGAAAACACTTCTTGAATGGTCTTCAGACGCCCTTTAACGGAGGTTGACGCTCCTTCCTTCACATGGGTCGGTTTGTAACCCAACCCGCAGCGATCTAGCTTCTGCTTGACTTCAATGACATCACCCCAACCTTCATAACTTCTTTCTTCAATAGTGGAAATGGTACTCTTCAGCGATGCAAAAGATGGGATACCCTTCCCTTTTGGTTCCTCTACTTCCAAAAGGACAACATTGGCTATCTCAAGAGCTTGGAAAGAAGTTTCCAAAGCATCTTCATCAGCCTCAATATAGCTAAAGGATGAAAGGTTGCTAACCATGAAATCTTCTTCCCCAGACACGGTTACCAGCTTATTATCGACCACAAACTTCATCTTCTGATGTAGGGTAGAAGTGACTGCCCCAGCGGCATGGATCCAAGGTCTTCCCAGCAAGCAACTGTAATTGGGGTTAATGTCCATAACCTGGAAAGTAATTTTGAACACCTGTGGCCCAATCAAGATTGGTAGGTCTACTTCTCCAATAACAGTCCTCCTTGACCCATCAAAAGCTTTCACAATCAGTGCACTGGGCCTCATCTCTGCCCCTTGATAAGATAACTTGGCAAGCGTTCTTTTCGGCAAAACATTCAATGAAGATCCTGTATCCACAAGAACTCTTGCTAAAGTATCCTCTTGACATTTTACAGATATGTGGAGAGCACGGTTATGGTCCAAGCCATCTTTTGGAAGATCCTCCATACTGAAGCTGAGATTGTTACATGCAGTGATATTGGCAATGACTCCATCAAACTGATTCACAGTTATATCATGTGTAACATGGGCTTGGGCTAGTAATTTCTGGAGAGCACTCCGATGGGCCGGTGAATGCATAAGAAGTGATAGGATAGATATTTTGGAAGGTGTTTGATGTAGCTGATCAATAACCTTATAATCACTCTTCTTAATGATTCTGAGAAATTCTGCATCCTCTTCTCCCAAGACTACCCCTTTATCCTGGCTGACAACAGCTGGAATGACTTCTTTAGGCGGAACCGTATTGGCTTGCTGAGTATAAACACGACCACTACGAGTTAAACGACCTGCACCCGCTATGTCAGCACTTGCCACTTTTGAACCTTCCTTCTGACTAGCTTTATCAATCTTCTGATGAACTTTCCCTGTATCATACTTCCATGGAACTGCTTTAGTGTCTTCATAAAGGAAAGGGTTACTCCTTTGTTCAAACCTTGGCTCAGGTATATTGAAAATGGGCATCACAGGCTCTGGCATATTAAAGATGGGTTGAACTCTTGAGGACTCAGGCAGGTTGAACACTGGCACCAAGGTAGAATCAGATTCAGGCAAGTTGAAAATGGGTTCAATCATTGCCACTTCATTCTTCTTCACACGACTGCTTACTTATAAAACACCCAGATTAATCAAATCTTGAACATCTTTTAAAACCAATTCACATCCCGTTGGGTTATTCGCACAAGCTTCACAATTCTTATGACAATTCTTCAACATACCCACTTCTACTAACTTCGCGTGGAAGTCTCTAAGCGGGGTCTTGATCTCTGTGGTGTTGAAAATCAAATCTTCGTCAGACTCGTCAACAATGGCATTTATGGACCCATGCTTGGGTAAAGGATTATCTTTGACATTCGGACCAGTATTCCCAAATGACATAATGTTTTTCTCCATCAAATCTTTCACGATGTACTTCAAAGCATAACAACCCTCCAAATCGTGCCCTAGGGCACCTTCATGGAATAAACAATGGGCATTTGAGTTGTAATTTGGTGGGAACGGATTTGGTGGAGGACCCAAAGGCCTTGGAGTAACCAAACCTTTCTTCAGCAGTGAAGGATATAATTCAGTATAGGTCATAGGGATTCGAGGATTAGGAGGCCTTCCTCCTGGTCTTCTATTCTGGAAGTTGAGATTCGGATGAGGAGCTGGAGTCCTCTGCTGGTAGGCTGAAGCATTGGGCACTTGTTGATAGCCTGGATTGTTGAGCATTGGTTGATAAGGTGGAATCACTGGAGCCGCTTGCTGATACATTGGTACTGCTTGAGTTGGCCGATACATCGGGACTTGTGGATTATATGACGGTTGAACCGCCGCTACATAAGGATGTTGGGCATACTGTGGTGGATGAGCATACTGCTGTTGAGCCATAGGTGGAGGTCTCTGCCAAAGCGGATTTCTTCTTTGACTTGTCATTATTGCATTCGTCTCGCCCTCTTTCTTCTTGTGGAAATTACTGGTAAATTTCTTGACAATACTTCCACTACCATTGTTGGAACTGCTAGATGCACCACTCATCTTTCCACTTTACAAACCAAGTTCTACCTTGATTCCCACAGCCACTAAATCAGAGAAACTAGCAGTTATGCTTCCCACCATTCTCTCATAGAATTCTGGTCGCACAGTGTCAACAAACCAGTCAGCTAATTCTCTTTCAGTCAAATGGGGGCTCTACCTGAGAAGCGGTCCCCCTCCACCTCTGAGCATATTCTTTAAATGATTCAGAATCTTTTTGTGACATACTCAACAGTTGCCTCCTATCGGGAGCAAGGTCCATATTGTATTTATACTGCTGGATAAAAGCATCTGCCAAGTCTTGGAAACTGCGAATCTTCGACTGGTCTAGCGTTAGATACCATTTGGAGGAGATTCCCTTCAGACTGTCCTGAAAGCAGTGGATCATTAATTTATCATTGTCCACCTGCGCAACCATTCTTTGATAGTACATCAAGAGATGGTTCTTAGGACAAGTTGCGCCCTCATACATATCAAAAGTGGGTATCTTGAACTTTGGAGGTATTACCAATCCAGACACCAGACACATCTCTCTAGCAGCGACCCCAAAGATCTGGTCACCTTCAATTGCTCTTAACCTTTTTTCAAGGGTATCAAAATTCTCTTGCATCTTTTCATGTTTCTCGTTTCCGTTTTCAGACATATCTGGCGCGTCATACACCTGATGGTCATTAAAGTATGGTTGGGCACGGGTGTGCACAATGTCTGGTGTAAAATTAGTAACTGCGTGGTTCTCTTCATTAGTCACAGGAATAGTCTGTTGAGCAGCAAATCCTTGAGGGGGAGGCACAAAACCTTGGGAAGGAAATGCAATACCCTGAGAAGGAGGTGCAAAACTTTGAGAAGCAAAGCCTTGGGAAGGAGGGAAGAAACCCTGAGCAGCAAGTCCTTGGGAAGAAGGAATAAAACTTTGAGAGGAAAAGCCTTGGGAAGGAGGGAAGAAACCCTGAGCAGCAAGTCCTTAGGAAGAAGGAATGAAAATTTGAGAAGAAAAACCTTGAGGAGGGGGGATGAATCCATGAGGAAGCCCAAAAGGAGGCCAGGTCACAGGGGTAGTGACTGATGACGTAGGCTCAGTCGTTGCAGTGACAATTTCTGACACTACAGTCTGTTGGGTATCCATCTTTGCTCGAATGACCTGCAACATTTCCATCATCTGACCCATATTTCCACGAATATCGGTAAGCTCCTCGTTAACTCTGTCCATCTCTAGGTCTCTTTCAACCATCCTTTTTCTGGCTTGAGCTCGAGTGTAGTATTTGCGTGAGAACCTCAGTGTGAAAGCTGGAGAGCAGATGACGGGAATGAGTTTTATATGAAAAAATGCAAATGAAATGCCAAATGTATGAGTGCAATGCGAAAATTAAAATTTTATTCAAGGAACTTAAGAAACAATTTGCAAATACCAAGGAAAACATAATAATCAAAAGGATACGATTTCATTAAATTCAAAAAGTGATGCAAAGTCTTGAGTACATCTTCAAAAATACCAAACAAAGTTTAATAAAAGCAAAGACAAAGTCCTAAGGAGATTCTCCTAAAAGCCTCAAGTTGAGCTTCTCGATTTGTGCCTTCATCTGAGCCCTTTTAAGCATAAGTTGATCCACGATCGACTTCCAAGAAGTGTCCCCTTGAGTGCTGGAGGAAAATAAACCCTCTTGCGCTTTCCTTTTCTTGTTGGAGAGCTCTTCTTCTTCCTTCATCTTCAACTATCTTCTAAGTTCTTTATTCTCACTACTGATGATTTGATGTCGATTCTTCCATGCGTTCTTCTCTCGAAGTTCTTTCTCCAAATCAATCTTCAACTTCTCTGCATCGTCCATAAAGATTAGAATGGGTTTCTTGAAGGTCATAGGATCCTGGCGAGGGTAAGGCATTTTCAGACTGATTGCCCTATCTCGTACCCATTGGAGATAGGGTTCCATAGAAACACAATTCGGCTTTCCCAAGCTACTCCTCCCCCTCCTATGGATGTACTTCCAAGCTTCTATAATCTGTTTCTTGAGCCCTGGTTCTTCGTCATCCTTAAAGAAAATTCCTTCCACTTCAACCCTCTTAGGTTTGTCCTTCAACGGATACCCAAGTTGGCGGCGAGCCAAAACTGGATTATAGTTGATTCCTCCCTTAGTGCCAAGAAGAGGTACATTAGCAAAATCACCACAGCTATCAATAATCAATGCTCCATCATAAACACGATTGTACCAACTAATGTCAGAGTGGGTAAGAGACATGATCCTTTGTGACCACCACAAACCATCCTTAAGATTCCAAAATGAAGCTGACTTAGGCAAGTGCGAAATAAACCACTCGTATAACAATGATGCACAACAAGTAATCATCCCTCCCTTATGGTGATTCCTCAGATGGATGGAATGGTAAGCATCTCCGAGCAAAGTAGGGACCGGGTTCTTCTTCAGAAAGATTTTGATGGCGTTCAGGTCGACAAAGTCTTCAAAATTTGGGAAAAGTAACACTCCATATATTAGCAGAATAAAGGTCGCCTCAAAAGCTTTCATATCCTTCACACAAACAAAATTCTTGGCCTTTTCTACCAAAAACTTTGTAGGGAATCCAAAAATCTTTCCTTTATAGGTCATATTTGCCTTGACCTCAGGCACACTCAAATATGTCGCCTTTGCAATCTCCGCTTCTTCAGGGTCCTTCTCTAGAACAGGGAATGGAAACTCATCCTTAACACGTGATCCCACCAGAAATGAATACTCTTCCAAAGTAGGCACCAATTGGTAATCAGGGAACGTAAAACAATGGTAGAGAGGATCATAAAACTGGAGCATTACAGAGAGCAACCTTCCATCCCACTCAGTCTTAAGTAAAGCTAAAAGTCTCCTATGCTTCTCCATGAAGGCTTCTTGATCCATAACCAAATCTCTTAATTTCCTTAGGTCTTCGAGTTTGGGAGTTTTGAATGTGTACTTGACAGTCTTTCTTCTTCCAAAGTCCATGATGATACCTGTGATATTTGCAAAGATAGAGTTTCTGAGTTTCTTGAATAAATTGGTAAAAATGATGCTTCATGATGCGTGAATGCATGAATACACAAAAACACACAAGGCTTAGGTTCAAAGCTTGCATGGGGTCGAAGGTTCAACCATCCCAAAAGGTATGTACTATGAGTTTATTTGTACCTGTACAACGGGTTCTAAAAGTTCCCAGAATCATTGTCCCATCTTTCGGATATTACCGACTTCCCAACTCAACTTGGTAATCAATAATATTCTCAAGATAGTCTCATCCGGGTGTAGTATCGCATATCAACTATTTCGGATTTGCACCCTCATAGTCATCGCACTACATCCCTTAAAGGCCAAGTGGGGGTAAATGTTCTACGGTCCTCAACATTAACGGCTCTTAGGTCGAATATAGTAATGCTTTCACGACTGAACTCGATCAACAAAACTACATCCGAGGAGGCCTCCGCTGAGTGGTGGTGTCTCAAGTCAGTTTGATCGGGACTCAACTCCCTACAAGCCTTCTTGAATATACCACCGTCCTATCTTATTTTGCACTCAAGTCCGGGTTAGGACTTATCTCACCACACATGGAACACCCAACAAAAATCCCAAATAATAACAAGCAATACAACAACAAATATACAAATATACAAGGTGGGCTTAACCCTCAAAAATAGAGTCCCTAGTGAAGTCGCCATTTCTGTTGCAGTGAGAATCGGATACCAAGCTATTGATTAAGCTTGAATCACAATTATTAAATATTCCCCACCGACTTTAATTTAATCCAAAGGGAAAAGGGAAAAAGATCGTAAAAACCCTAAATGAGGAGAAACTAGGTTCGGGGGTTGATTATACCTAGGGAAGGTGTTAGCATCCTAAGCATCCGCAGTATCCTACGGGAACCTCTTGTTAATATTTGTGTTATTGTTATTTATTGCTTACTAAAATTATGGGAACCTAAGGTTTTATTTCTAATGGTGCTCGCACAACATCGCATCGATGCCTACGTATCAGGTATAGAATCAGAGCACTCAGTTCTCCTAAGGATTAACGAACACTTGGTTACGCTCAAGGTTCGCGGGGGAAGGTAAGTGTTATGGCAAACACTCACGTGACTTTAGGAAAGTCACAAAAGGTTGTAAAATAAAAAGTCCTAATGGTTAAGGTTGAAAAGGAAAAAAGGGCCTAATTTCTAAGGTCGAAAAGGAACTAGGGATGGCTAAACTTCCTATGACATTGAGTCAACTGCAGGAGTTCTTTCCCTTTTGGATTTAAATGGAAAAAGAAAGTAAATAAATAAGGGTGCAAGCTCCTAAGTCTAAGGCATAGGTTGCTACTTGCAAAGATGAACTGAATGAAGTAAATGGAAATGCAAGGTAAAAGGCTTAGTAAACGGGCTATGACTCGATATATGGATCGAGAATGCGGGGATGGAAGACAAGCGTGGTGCGTCAATTTGCTTAAGTTGGAAAGCCATGAAGTGTAGAGACTGTGCAGACGGCGATCGTAAAACGACCGACTTACGTGTGTGAGTGAGGTGTAGATGAGCTCAACTTGGCGTTGGACCAAGGATTATTTATCTTTGAAAAAATTAAAGTCTCAAAAGTCTGCGCTTTCATTTTTATCTTAACAAGTATATGGTCTTGATGCAAAATAAAATATAAAAAAAATGCATGGCATCTATACAACCAAAATATTAAAAAGAAATTATAAAAAAACTCTCACTAAGAGATAAACCTAAAATTAAACCTCTCAAGCTAATGGGACACCTCTAAATAGATCAAACATAAACTACCCAACAACTAAATAAAAACTAATAAAAAGACATTATTTTTATATATTTTTTTAATTATTTTTAGATATTTCAAAGAAAAAGATAAAATGAAAATAACTTCTAAAACCTTAAGTTTGAAATAAGATATAATTGATTTTGAAAATAAATAGACAAAATAGAAGAAAATATTTTTTATTTTTATTTTTTTAGATATACTTAAAGAAAGTAATAAATTAAAATTAAAATGATAATAAAAATAATAACAATTTTTCAATAACAAAAGTTTAATAAAGATAAAGAAATGTTTTTTTTAGAATAAACAAAAAAAATTAAGAAATAAATAAGAAATAGTTTTTTTTTAGATTTTTAGATATGTTAAGTGAAAGTTAAATAAAATAAAAGAAGGTTAATTATAAATATTTTTTTTTGGATTTTCTATAACAATATATGAAAATAAAGTAAGGTGAAAGCTAAAACTTGTTTTTTTGATTTTTTTCTAACAAATATTTAAGAATAATAAAATGAGATAAATGACAATTATTTTTGATTTGATTTTTTTTAATAATAATATCTAATAATAATAAAAGGAGAAATGTGTTATTTGATTTGTTTTCTTTAAATGAGACCTAAAGATAAGGAAAGAGACTAAGTATATTTATTTTTTGGATTTTTTTCTAACAATACCTATAAATAAGGAAAGAGACTAAGTATATTTATTTTTTGGATTTTTTTCTAACAATACCTATAAATGGAAGAGACTAAGTATATTTATTTTTTTGAATTTTTTTCTAACAATACCTATAAATAAGGAAAGAGACTAAGTATATTTATTTTTTTGAATTTTTTTCTAACAATACCTATAAATAAGGAAAGAGACTAAGTATATTTATTTTTTGGATTTTTTTTCTAATAATACCTATAAATAAGGAAAGTGAATAAATGCTAATATATTTTTGATTTTTATATAATAATATGGAACGAGAAAAAATAATAATTTCTTTTATACACAATCCAAATAAGAATGTAAAAACAAAAAAAAAAAGTGATTTTTTATTATAATAATGTCTAAAAAACAAGGGAGCGATGATAAATGTAATTTTTATATTTTTCTAATAATATCTAAAAAATAGGAAATAAAGAAATGTATTAATCTCTTTTTATTTTTATTTTTTTATAATATAATCTACACAACAATACAATAACATAAATATAACCTTCTTTTTTAATGATAATATATAGAAAATTAAACGAGCATAATTTTTTTGATTTTTTTTTATATATTAAACGAAAATATCAAAAAATGGTAGTTAACTAAGAAATCTAAATAGTAAATAAAATTAAATCTAAACTAAAAAAAGTAAAAATAAATAATAAGAACATTTTTAGAACTTTATAAAATAAAATAAAATAAACTAAACATAAAGAAACTAAATAACAGCAGTTGAAAAAAAGTTATGGGAAATTAAATCATCATTAAAGTCTATATTAAATCAAATTAAATAAAAAAACTCAATTAATTAAATCTCTCTTGGTCTCTCAACTCACGCTTCATCTCTCGCAAAACCAATCAAACGCTTCATCTCTCTCAACGTTCTCAGTCCCTCTCTACTCTCTGCAAAAAAAATCGATCTCCATCCGTCTCAACCCCCGCCTCTCTCTCTCTCTCTCTCTCTCTCTCTCTCTCTCTCTCTCTCTCTCTTTTCTCACGAAGAAACCAAACCTTACATCCCCAACTTCTGAGCCCTTAACGAATAAACTACGAATTTGTGCAAGAACCCTAATCCTCAGAGAATTAAATTAAATACAAATCGCATGAATTTTCACAGAATTGACAAAGGATTATGCATCATCACATCACAAGGAATAAAGTGGTAACAAGAAAAAGTCAAGAACTTACGTAAACGGAGCTAGTCCGACGAGCTTTCGGCGGATACTTCCTCTTCAGGTAAACGCGGTTGCTCTCTGTTTCTGCTCTCTCCTTCTACTTCTGGTTTTGTTTCATACTTCGCTGCAGTCGTTGTTGTTGCAATGGTAGAATTGTTGGGTTTGTTGTAAGTTGTGAGAGTGACGAGTTGCGTGAACAGAGGAGTTCGACGAAATCGTGTGTTTGAAGGAAAGGAAACAATTGGTGTTTATTTGAGTGGTAATGAAGTTATGGTTGGAGTTATGGGTGATACGGTTATGTTGTGTTGGAGAGGTGTCGGTAGTGAAATCGTGAAAGGGTTGCTGTTGTTTCAGGGGAGGTCATGGTGGTTGCTCATCCTTGTTGTTTTGAAACCTCTGTGTCTGTTATGATAGAGTTTTCTGGTTTTTTGTTATGGTTTTTTCTTAGGTCTGTATGTCCCCCATGAATGAAGCAGTAGTGTGTTATATATGAAATGCCTTAGGGTTTATGAATTTTGAAATTTGAAATGGTGTACTGTGAAAACTTGTTGGTGAAGGGTCAGGGGCAAGGTCTGATAATTTGAGTAATGGAGGGAGTGGTCTGCGATTGCAGACTTGCTGTAACAGAGAGGCTGTTGTGTAGCAGAATTTTGTTTGTTAATGAAACTTATGGTGGTCCCTTATTTCTCTTTTCTTTTGCTGTACTATCTGCCTATGTGAAATTTTATTTTTTATTTTTATTTTTATAAACCTTTGTGACATTAGGAATGCTATGTTATGAAATTGAAATATGCTTAATGGATGAATGTTGTAATGACAAGATAAAATGTGTTGAATGTGGTATAATTTTGATATGAATATGTGTATGCTTGAATGAATAAAAAAAATGATGATTTATGATGACATTAAATTGTAATTTATGTATGAATGTGTATGAACAATATGGATGAATTGTGGAATTGGCAAGTTTAAAGGTGAATGGATTATGAATGTTTGAATAATTTGTGAATGAAAGTTGAATAATTTATGGTTGGATTGTATTGATTATGAATCATGAAATTTCTTATGAAAATGCTTATGAAATATGTATGAATGGTTCATGTTATATGAACATGAGAATGATTGTGATGTTGAATGAGTATGGATGTTTTATATTGAATTGAAAATTCTTATTTTGAAATGAATTGGAATTGTGAATGACCTAAATTATATGTGACATGATTCTTGATGAAATTGAATATATGAAATGATGAATTGAATTGAATTAGTTGCATAATTATTTTGTAGGTGAGAAAACCATGGCATGGAGATGCTTTAAGATGAAGGAATTTTTGGCTAGGAGTGAAAGGAGATAAGAGTGAATGGAGACTTAGACTTAGGCATGGAGGGATAGGAAACTTGTTCTTTGTTTAAGCTATGTAAAATTGTGATTAAGAACCTTGTAACAAAAACTTGGAATGAATGTCTTTATTTTTCTAATTTTGTTGATCTTTGATTTGGATTTGGAATTTGGACATTAGAAATATGAATTAAAATTGAATTGAAACACATGGAAAGGAAGTTTAGAACATAAATGTTGGAATGGAAATGATTCTTGAAAGAAAAATGAAAATTTGACATGTATTGGAACCTTACACATAGAAAAATAAATTTGAAAATTTTAACTTGGAATTGGAATTGGAATTAAGACTTGAAATTAAAACTAAATTGAAATTAAAGTTGGAAAGGAAATGGAAAATAAAATGAATGAGAATTGAAAATTAAAAAGAAAATTTGAATTGAAACTTTGTAGTTTGGAAATAAATTTTTTTTTAACATAGAATTTGAGATAAAGGAATTGAACTTTTGACATGAAACTTGGCATAGAAATTTGGAAATAAAAACTTGGAATTTGAATTGAATTTGAAGAAGAAATTTGGAAATTGAATTAGAATTGAAATTGAAATTGGGATTGAAATTAAAACTGGGAAGTGGAAGTGAATTAAAAACTAGGAATTAAACTTAGAATTGAAAATAACTTAGAAACTAATAATTAAACTTGAAATTGAAAATGACTTAGAACTTAAGAAATAATTTTGGAGTTTATAAAATAAATACATGAACATGAATTGAAATGGAAAATAGAAATTGGGATAAAAATTAGAAAGGAATTGGAAAATAAATGGAATGGGAATTGAAATTTGAATTTAGAACTTGAAATTGAATTGAAAATAAAATTGGAAATGAGAATGAAAATAGAATTGGAAATGGAACTTGGATTGAGAACTTGAATTAGATTTGGAATTTGGACTAGAAATTTAGAATAAAACTTAAAAATCGAAATGAAAACTTGAAATGGAATTTGCGATTGATAACTTGAAATAGGCTTGAGACTTAGAACTTAGAACTTTGAAATATGGAAATGGAATTTGGAAACAAGTATTTGAATTAAATTTGAATTTGAAACTTGGAAAGCATAACCAATCAATCTCTAATACCTATCCCAAGCAAAATTTCCATGACATCTCTTGCAAAACCAAACACGCTCGATATGTACCATGGTATGATGATGATGTGAATGCATGAATGGGAGAAAAAAAAAGTTAGGGGTAAAATTTGGGGTGTGACACAACTGCAAATAAATTAATACAATTATCATCAACAGTTTTAGAAGGCAACTCTATTTGAAAAATAAAATGTTCTTCCGAAGGTTGTTAGTTTGATCCTTGAGCTTGTTGCATGGCATTTATCGAAGTGGTAAGTTGATCAAACTGTATTTGCAAATTCTAAAAATTAGAATCTATTTGTTGTTGATTCTTTATATTATTTGTAGTCATTTGGTTTACAAGATCCTCTAGTGAAGGTCCAGAAGGTGCAGAACACACAACCTGAAATTTATTCATATGCTTAAGTGGATCCTCATCTGCAAAACCATTACAACTTGGCAAAAAGTGTGTTAAACCAAATTTCAATTCGAAAGGTGCATCAACAACATGATATTCAATACATAAAGCATTATAATTCACAAGTTCAGCCAATTCTCTCAGAGTTCTTTGATCAGCCATGATATGATTATGAATTTCAACACAATATCAAATAAAATCAATACATATTTAAAAAGAATGAAAAAAAACGATTAAAATAAAATCTAAAAAATATAAAAATAACGCTAAAAATCTAATTAAATCAAGTAAAGCTCGCACAAAAAATTTCAGAGTTTTTTGAAAATATGAAAAGAGAAAATAAATCAAATAAAATAGAAAAACACGAAATTTGCGATTTTGAGGGTCGAAATCTTTTAGAATATTATTCTAAAAGAGTATTGTTCTTTGATTTATTTCTGAGTTTTTGGAAAAAAATCGGAGCAAATCGAAACAGTAGCTTCCAACTTACCTGAAAGGCTGGAAAACTTATCACTATACTGCAACCGGTATTGCAACCCTGAAAATCAACAAACACAACAAAACAAAACAAAAAATATAGCAAGAAAACTATAACCATGACTATAAAATCGGTTAATAACAACAAGAGTCCCCGGCAACGAAACCAATTTGATCCGCGTGTCGCGCACGGATCAAAAACGAGTAATTTTTAAAAACGTAGTATAGCGACAATGACTCAAATCGTCTCACAAGGATTCTTGTTCTTATTAACTAATGATAGTAACAATTAATGAGGGTTTAAATTTTAATTTGAAGAAAAAGCAGTTAAAATAAAAAGTGATTACCAAATAAGCTAAAACGGCTAATCCTACTGATTTGGGTTCCAACTTATCATTGGTTATTATAATTTCAACCTCCTAAGCGGATTATCTATTCCTATTTGATTATAAAATTCATTGACAAGCGCAACTGGTTTTATGTGATGTATGTTCCTATTATCCGAATTAAGCAAACAGATTTAATCTCTCGTGAATTAAGCAAACACGATTTAATCAAACACGATAACGAATTAAGCAAACGCTAACGTGACTACGGTCAAGGATCATACAACAATCAAATTAAGTCAAAACTAATATATGATAATTGAATTAAGCAAACAATGATCACATATCATAATATTGAAAGGAATAGAATTTGGATTGAAAATTATTATAACCTCAAAGTATGATGGAACCTGTGATCAGCAGGATTTTGCCTTGGAATTAGTTCTCCATTCCGATTCTTTCAAGCGTAAGAAAAATAAAATAAAATCGTAAAAAGTGTCTATTGAACAGTTGCGGCTGCTAGGTTAAATAGAAAACCCTAAAAAACTCGTTTACAACCCAACTGAGTCAAATATATAACCCAGACCCAATTCTAAATGACCCGAAACTAAATAAAACTAATTCAGCAGCTTCAAACAAAATTCTGGAAACTATGGCTCCGAATCTGACTTCGACTCCAACACAAAAGTTGTAGCTCTCTCTCTTATCTTTCCATCGACTGGTAGAACGCCTCAATCAGATTCCTGGAACTCCAGTTATGATCATTTCCGTAAAAGCTATTAAAGCTGAAAATTAAGTACGAAAATTAAATTAAGCCAAAAATAAAGTAAAATAGAAAAACAAATTAAAATATAAAAATAAACAAAGAAAACCAAAGAAATACTTAAGTGCAAACATGGTAGAATGTGCATTAAAATGCACTGATCAATCATCAACAACTTATTATCCTTCAAATGACATCTCATGATGCTTTATCCTCCGGGATCGCATCAAACAATATCTTGGTTCGCTTTATCCCCCAGGTTTACATCTATCAACGTCTCAGACTGCTTTATCCTCCAGGACTACATCAACATCTTGGACTGCTTTATCCTCCAGGACTACATCAGTATATTGGGCTACTATAAACCCTCAGATACTTCCTTTTCTCTCCTGGGCTACGATAAACCCTCAGAGATACATTTACCAATACATTGGGCAAATATAAACCCTCATGTACTTCCTTTTCTCTCTTGGGAAACTATAAACCCTCAGATACTTCCTTTTCTCTCTTGGGCAACAATAAACCCTCAGAGATACGTTTACCAGTACTTTGGGCTACTATAAACCCTCAGATACTTCTTTCTCTCTCTTGCGCTACGATAAACCCCCAGGATCACATTTATCAATATTTTAGGCTGCTACCTCCCCCAGAATTCTGTCTATTGGTGTCTTGAGCTGATATCAACATTATGGAATGCTTTATTCCCCCACATTATTTGTATCTACATCTTGGACTGCTTTATCCTCCAGGAATTACATAAGAGAAACATTTCTTCTCTCCACCAGGTACTAACTACTCTAAATGGCATCTTTAAGCCTATTTAAGCAATACAAACAACCAAAAGTGTTACTTTGCGCATCGGCGAGTGCAAATTTTTGGGCTTTAAGTGTTCAATCCTCTTCTACCTCCAAGTCACGAATGGCGGGCATGCCAATCTAGTCCCTCGGGTTTAAGAAGATTGAACAGGGGCAGCTGTTGTACCCTAAAATTTTCACTCATATCTTCAAGATAATATGTCTCAAGAGGTCTCTTAATGTTCATAGGATTCTCAATTGCTCAAAGGAACTCAAGGTTTCATCAGACAAAGCCTCTTCCTAAGTAGTGGATCTCAAATTAGGGTTTTATGTTTCTCAAAGAAAATTGGACTTCTAAAGCCTCAAGTGGACTTCATGGTATCCCATATACTTCAAAGGATCCTCATGGCATGTTTCAAGACTTACCCCACAAGTTTGGCCAGTCAGATGCTCAGATAATCATTAATTAGTGGATTTGGGTAAAAAGTCAAATGTGGTCAACATACAGTCAAACTTCAAGATTTTTGGTCAACATAAATATTATAAAGTAAGATTCATCATTTGATCAAGGATTGATCATGATTGATCAAGAAAACCTCAAATTCATCACAAGGCAAAAGTTGCTAAATTAGGGTTTCTTTAGGGAAAAGTCAACTGAACTTTGACCAGACCTAACTTTCACATACTTAATTATAAATTTCCCAACTAAAGCCTATCTTGAAGTAAATTCAATTCTCTACAACTTTGTCTCTCTAAGGCCAAGGCCAAAAATGCTTCATTTAAGAGATATGGGCTAAGACAATACAGGTCCTCTAAAAAGTCAACAAAAAATCAACTTTTTCAAAAGCTCATAACTTGAACACGGAAGATCAAATTGACATGGGACCAAAAGGAGTGATTAAAGGACACTTTAAGCTTTCTAAAAATTTCAATAAAATATTCATAGGATAAGAATTGAGAGAGTTATGCATTGTTAAAGTTGAGGAAAATTGAGGAGGTGTATAAGGTAAATAATGGCCAAAACTTGAGTTTTTGCCAAATGGGCCTATCTTTTCACAATCCAAACTTAATCTTAAGATGATCCACGAACCCTAAGTCATAACTTTTGATTTTCTTTATTGGATTTAATTCACTTAAATTCAATTTTAATTAAAAAAAATATGAAAAAAAATCAAAGATTTGATATTTGGACTATTTTAGAATCAAATATTGAAGTTATTTACATGATATATGATCCAAATTCGTGCACAACAAGAGGGAAAGTCATGATAGCACAATAATGACTAAAATAGAAAGTTTTCAATTACAAATTCAATCAAATCCTATCATCCCAAAAAAGATGTGAATCCAAGCCCACAAGTTGACCTAAATCATTCCTCTATAAGTACATAACAGCTTCAGATGGTAAAGGGACATAATTTTTGATCAAAAGAGGCCTAAAAAACATCAAAAAAAACTCAAGAACAAGTGAGTTTCGGTTTCAAGGTTGCAGCCCTTTTCAATGTGATCTGAAGGTCCAAACACATTTTTGAGGTTCATCTGAAGGTGTCCCAACCATTACCATCATCCAAAACCTCATAAAACACCATAACCGTCACTTGGTTATTCACCATTTTTTTTCAAAATCGATTTTGTTTATACATGCATGATAAACACAATTTGTCTTCATATTCTTGTTTATAATGATGTTTATAAGCTTTTTGGATAATTTAATTTGATTTTAAGTGCAGGAGTCATAAACCACCATTGTTAGGGTTCACGGTTGTGATTTTGGGGAACCCTAGCTAGAGGTGATTTCAGGCCAAATTAAGGGTACCAATGGATTCAGAGGATGATTTCCAATTGGCCTATACCCTTAGATTGTATTGATAATGCGTATTTTAATGTTTGGAAATTTGCAGGTGCTATAATGACGGAAAAAACCGTCACTATAGGCTTTAGCAACGACAAAAAACTGTAGGTAAAAGTTTGGTCCATTGATGAAGAAGATGAAGCTGAGCGCGCGTTTTTTGGTGTTTGAATAATTTGAATTTTAGTTTTATTATATGATATATTGTTTCTATTCAGTTATCACCAAAAACCATATGGCTCAGTGGTGGGGGCGCACAGTGGTGATCAAGGGGGCTTGGGTTCAATCCTCAGTCCCCTCCCCTTTGTTCTTTTTTTATCCTTTTCTTCCTCCTTCTTTTTTTCTTTATTTTTTTTCACTTTTATCTTATTTATTTTAATTAAATGATTTAATTATTTTTTTTAACCAATAAAAAAAATAGAAAACTTAATAATCTTTTCATAAAATCATAAAATACCAAAAAAAATATTTTTTTATATAATTAAATTAAATTAGATTTATTTTTATCAAATTAATTCTTTAATCAATCATTTATCTTTTCTAACAAAAATAAATTAATCGATATCCGAAACTTTTATCTCCTTCATCTTTTCTTCCCGATTTTATTTCTTTGAGTAATTGTATAGATTGCTTGAATTTGTATTGTTCAGATTTACTTTTCTCGCCCGATTTTTTCATAATGTATCTGCTAAAGCCTTGTAATAACTTAGGTTTATTTTCCTCATTTTATATTTCTGCCAGGGTTTTTTATGATTATGTACCTCTCCCAAACCCATGTAATAGCTTAAAACTAGGGTTTTATTTTTTCGCATATTATAAACTGTTAGATGTATGCTTAATAGGATTGTATGGAAAGACTAAAATCAATCGTTAGATAACCCTAAATTCTAAGATTAAAATAACTGAATTGAACACACTTACACAATCTCACCTCTAGGGTAATCTCTTTTTGTTGCCTTACAATAAATGATCAAGTCCCTCGAACGTAGGGATACCTTAACTTGTTGCCTAAAGAAATAAATCATCACAGTTGCCTTTCGAATAAAAGATCATAGTCCCTCGTTGTCCCTTCAAAGTAATGATAGTCCATTCGAATTGTTAAGGTATTTCTATATGTTGCCTTCTATGACCATAACGATAACCCTACGCTTGTCCCTATGAAAATAATGATAGTCCCTTCGAATTGTTAAGGTATTTCTACATGTTGACTTCTATGACCATAACGATGACCATGCGCTTGTCCCTCCAAATCCAAGGATAAAACTACTTACTAACTAATTGTAAGGACAATTATATCCCTAAGTAAACAAAAATGACAAGTAAGACCTTACAACTTAGGGTAAGTAACTTTTAAATGCTTGCTCACAACTTTAAAAATAATATCTTCTTACACCCCTCACTCTTTTTTTAAAATACTTTCAAACAAGTGAACACCTTGTATACATTCATACGAGAATCATTACAAAGTTAATTCTTTACAAAAATATTTTAATCACACACTACACTTTTCAAACAAAGCAAGTAAAAAGTGAGCTAAGCATTTAAGATCCCATGGATAACCATGTATACAAAGGGTGCTAACACCTTCCCTTTGTATAACTTACCCCCCGAACTCAAAATATTTTTAAAGGTCTTTCTTATTCTTTTATGCCTTTCATAATTGGATGAAATAAAAGTCGGTGGCGAATCTTTCTTACCGCAACATATTTTCGACAAAAAACTAAAAGTCAGTTCTCCCACCGTGTTACACCATGATGCATATGTGTTGATAGATGTTTGTTGAGTTTTTATAATGTTATGGGTGATGATTTATGTTTTATTACTATTAATGTATTTTGCATGATTATCTTTACGATATGTCGATTATATTGATTTGTGATTACTCACCCTGTCTGCCTTTGGTGATGGTCTATTATGCCATCGTGCAAATACTCAAGACTAGCTTAGTGCTTGGATGTAACTGGAAGTATTGTTTATGCGTCGCTTATTTAATGATATATTGTCTTGCTCAGATAGACGTAACATCGGGTGGGTCACGCTTGAGTGAACAATATGTTGTCCATTATGACGATTTTATTGAGTCAATGCAATTAGTTGTATTTATTGATGATTGTTGACAATGACCTAAGGTCTTGGTATTTTGATGAAATAAAAGAAGTTTTATGTTTATAAATCCGCTGCATACTTTTGTTGATTATTGATTCATGAAAGAAAAATGAATATTCTAAATGATTTGAAAAACCCATTTGACGATGTAATAAATATTGTTAAGACATTTTAGGAAGAAACGTGGTACCTTTATGAGAAGTACTCAATTAATTTAGTGATTGTTGTAATTTATTTTGTGGGGTTAGAAGGGTGTTACAAAAGTCGCCTCACTACAGTGCAAATAAAACTTTGCCAGATCGGAAAGCTTGGCAGCATACTCGATAACTGACATACTTCCTTGTTTCAGTTCCAAGAACTCAATCTCTTTCTTTCCCCGAACATCTTCAAGAAAATACTTCCTCAAGAATTCCCTTCTAAACACAATCCAGGTGACTGCCTCACTAGACGTCTCCAACCACTGACGAGTGCCAACCCACTAGTCATCAGCTTCCTCTACCAACCTGTGAGCACCCAACCGTAACTTACTGCCTTCGGAACATTCTATCACTCTGAAGATCCTCTCAATCTCCTTGAGCCACTCTTATGCTCCATCTGGGTCATACTTTACCTTGAATGTAGGTGGATGATTCTTCCGAAATTCATCACTCTCACGATCCCCAACATTCATTAGGTTTTGCACAGCTTGAGCCATCGCCTGCATAGTAACGGCAAGTGCAACTTCATTTCTTCCAACCATTCTAAATCTGTCACACACCAACAATCCAAACAAAGATTAAGAACTCTACCACAACACTCAACAACGACTCGAAGAATCAACTACTTGGTCGGACGGATTGACCTGCTCTGATACCACTTTGTAACACCCAAAATATTCCCACGAATTTTCATTTAAAAATCAGAGTAATTAAAACACACCAATCATTTTGAGTGTCACAATCACTAAAATCACACAGCTCAATATGATACGTTTTGTAAAATACTTTTTCTTGCAGCAGAAAACTTTAATCAAACACAAAATAAAATTCAACTACAAAATGTTTTTCCAAAATAATTAAACAAAGAACAATTGTCATCCCGACACCCCAAAGCACGTATCAGAGCCGACTCTTCTAACTGTGAAGTACACCGACTTCACTGACTACCACTCTACTAATCCTGATCACCTACATATTACCAACATAAGGGTAACATTCAAACAAAAAGAGTGAGATACTTACACCAACAAAAGGGAAAAATAATAAGAACAAAAGCAAGTATCATCAAATAGTCACCACTTCTCACCAAACAACAATCAAACTATTACACTGAAACATACTACTAACATCATACACACACCAACAACTTATGAAATGAGACTCTACCAACTTTATGCATGTGGTACCATATATCGATCTATATTTCAAGATCTAGTTCTTGTCGTAACTCTCGACCCCTCTTTCATGGTTCAGTATGATCCCTATTTCATGATCACACCCTTGACCCCTATTTCATGGTCACGTACGATCCCTATTTCATGACCGCACCAACATCACACCGATCCCCCTCGAGATTAGAATGGACATACCCTACCTTGGTATACCATTCACAACCATGCACATTCCATGCACCATCAATGAAAATTATGCATGTCTACAACAACTATTTCATGCAATTAACATCAACAACATACACCTTCGAATACAACAACATATAACAACAACAACAAGATCACATAACAACAACACAACATACATCAACAGTTACATCAACATATATCAACATCAATGTCATGTAACAACACCAACAACCACACATAGCAACAACCACAACAAATGTACCTATCAATTCATGTTCATTTCAATTTATGCTTATTATTCTTCTAATTAAGTTCATAACTCATCTCTACTTACCTCTAACAGTACTATATCGATCTCTATCCCTTAATATATTAATTAAAGAATCTTAGAGAATTTTTCAGAATAAAATCATTTTATTTTTCACTCCAGGTCTCGCTAAGCGAAGGGCTTGCTCGCTAAGCTAACAACTCTCTATAAAGAGAAGTCTAAAGTTTCCACTTGCTCCTGGTCTCTCAAGGCTTAGACCTTTTCCATCGCAAGCTAAGGGTCCTGCCATGTTGGTATGACAACGGCGTAGCTCGATTGAGGTATCCCTGTTGGTCCTAGCATATGACTGTTATATGGGCAAGAGTTTTCCTTTATTTTGTTTGAGAGTCGTACTTATACAAAGATACATCCTTGTGACCGAGCATATTTCCCTTTGTCGTGGGATGAGTTTGTCGGCAACTACTCCCACGTCTTAGCGGATGTTAATTGTAATATTGTTTGAGCTTTTTCAGCATTCCATGGAAGAGAAAATGGTTCCACATTTAGGTGTTCTAGGTAGTAGGTTCTTGTGCCCGTTTTTGATTTGACCCGATATGGGCCTTCTCAGTTTGCAGCGTGCTTGCCCTTGCGTGGATCTTTTTTATTCCTTAGAAAGACAAGACTGTTGAATTGGAATTTGTGTTTGATGGATATGGCATCGTGGCGTAGTGTTATATTTTGTTTTAGTGAAGCTTCGTAAAGAGCTTTTCTTGATCGGATTTCTTCGACCAGATCGAGTTCTTCTCTCAATGCTTCATCGTCCAGTTCTTCACCTAGAGGGGCTTCTGTCCGCCTGGAAGGCTCTTTGATTTCCACGGGGATGACTGCCTTTATTCCATATGCCATGCAAAAATGGGTTCCCCATTGGTTGAATGTGGAGCTGTCCTGTAGTCCTAGAGCACGTCGTGGAGCTCTTCGACCCATCTTCTTTTTCTTCGCCCAGTCTCCGTCTCAGGCCTCGTAGGATGACTCTGTTCATTGATTGAGCCTGCCCTTTTGTTTGAGGGTAATCAACGGAGGTGAAATGTTGCTTCGTGCCCAATTTGGCGACGAAGTCCTAGAAATTTCCATCCGTAAATTATGTCTTGTTGTCGGTTACAAGGGCCTGAGGTATGTCGAATCTAGCGAGGACGTTCCTCTTGTAGAAATGTAATATGTTAAAAGCAGTGATCATGGCCAGAGCTTCCGCCTCTATCCATTTGGTGAAATAATCGACGATCATGATCAAGTACATGTTCTGGTATGAACCTACAGTGAAAAGAGCGAGGATGTCCATTCCCTATTGGGCGAAGGGCCATGGTGATGACATGGTTTTAAATATGCCAAGGGGAGCCATGTGCATGTCCCCATGGCATTGGCATCTGTCACATCTCTTCATGTGCTCTTTCGCGTCGTTCTGCGTGGTTCGTCAGTTATATCCTTCTCTTAAAGCCTTGCAGGCTATGGATCTTCCACCGAGATGTTGGGCGTTTATATCGTCGTGTATGTCTTGGAAAATGTCGTGTGTAATGCCCTAAAATTCGTAATTTAGTTATTTATTAATTATTTATGAATATGTGGTATTGTGTGGTATTTTGTGATGTTGTGGTGAATGAAATTATTTTATTTCGATAGTGATATTAGAATAATTATGATTATTATTTAAATATTATTATTAAAATAAAAGGGATTAAAGGTCTTGAAGGTAGTTTTGTCTTTTGGGAAGTTAAGAGAAGGGAATTGGGAAAATTTCTCAAAACACGTATTCTGAAGTGGGGTGAAGTTGCTTTGAGGAACCAAAAAGGCTAGGTTGGAGATTCTTCAAGAAGCGACTGAAAGAGTTCAATTAATTAAGGTATGGGAAATCTTAGGGTTAAAAGGATTATTATAAGAGTTTGACTAAATGTTGTTGTTAGATGTTGTAGTTAATGAATATATGATGATAATAGGTTATAGGAATGAATTATGTGTTTTTCTGCTATTAGATTATGCTTTTTGATCAATTTTGTCGCAGTTGAGTCGTCTTGAAATCGCAGGTTTTTCTGTGTGAAATCGCTGTCTCGCTTAGCGAGCAAGTGGAATTCTAAAAAACCTGTAACCCGAGACCAGGTCTCCTAGCGAGCCTGGTGCCTGCTTAGAGATACCTGACACTTTTTAAAAAATGTTTCTTCTTCCAAATGATTTGAAATGACTTGATTTGTTGTCTTAAGTTGCTATGAGGTTGCTCTGAATTCTTGCCATGATAAAATATGCTAAATATGTAGGAATTTGTGGCGAAATGATGTTTAGATGATTTATGTTGTATTATGATGATATGTAGTATTGGTGATATGAGTAGGTAAAGTTTTAGATGTGTGAATGATGAATGAGGAATGATGATGAATGAGGATCCAATAGTTGATGTGTTTTGATGATATATGATTGTATTGTGTCTTGCATTCATGGCATAATTATGATGGGACTTCGGTCCATTGGTAGCTTCAATCCCATCGTGTGGATTGAGGTGATATGTTGCTTATGTTGTGCTCCCTTATATATGGTTGATGTCCCAGTGTCCATCCATGATGCTGGATCAAGGATCTTTGGATGAAACTAGTTTTTCTTTGAAAAATATTAACAATACCTTAAAAAGCAAAAATTCCATTCTAGAAGAAGAATTAGTCTCTAAGGTGTCTAATACTACTGGTATCAACAAGTATGATAGAGCCTTCCAAAAATTTCTAGATAAAAACATAGATAAAAGCAAACTAGCTTCAATGATCTATGGTATTAACAGAAATGGCAACAGAGGTTTAAGGTGTAAAGAAGTTTTTAGAACTGATGAAACTAAAACCTTAAAATTAATACCTCTCTATGATTAGTTTGTACCTTCTGGTACTAAACTTGATTGTTCTGAGTTAGCACGTGCACCTCCACAGACACATAAATCTGAACACAAACCTAAGCATAAAGTTCAGATTACTTTAGTTTATCCTTTTGCACGAAGACCCAAAGTTTTCAGAAACTCTGGGAAGACTAACAAAATAAGACCCAAAATATGGATACCTAAAGACAAGATAATCTATGTTGCAGACATCATTAACAAAACAATTGAAACAATAATCATGGTACCTGGACAATGGTTGCTCACGACACATGACGGGAAAAAGGTATTTGTTCCAAAGCCTGGAACTTAAGCCTGGAGGATCTTTAAGTTTCTGAGGAAACCAGAAGCGTAAGATCATTGGTTGTGGAATAATAGGTAATGGTAAATGTAACACCCTTCTACCCCAAATACAAATTATATAAATAAACGGAAATAATCAGAGTAACTCACATAAGGTGTCACATTTCTTCATAAAACATCAATTCAAAATATTATATTAAAAATATTATTTTCTCTAAAACTCAAAACTATCGCAGCGGAATCATATATTAAAAAATAATTTTCCTCATATCTCATTAAAATGTAAAGACCTTTTGGCCAAAGTCAACATTTAACAACTCATAATAACAAAACGAAAATCCAATTATACAAGCGTTCTATTTCCCCCCTGATGTTACATCTATCAGAGCAAGACTCTGGAATTAAGCTATACAACTTTCAGCTAAAACTTCACGCACCATGGACTCATCTCGGATATCTGCAAGTTACCCACAAAGGAGGCAACATTTCCAAGCAGGCAGGGTGAGAAATCATAATTCATTATAATAATATAAGGATATGGAATACAAATACATCAAGTATAAACATATCATAACAACATACAACAAAATTCAACAACAATGGCCATCAAATATGCATGTGGTACCAATTTTCTTCGTGAGAAAGATACATGGCCATCAACCCTCCACAAGGGAGCACTCCAAAATCACCGAATCACTTCAATCTGCACAATAGGATCGAAGCTACCAAATAGGACGAAGCCCCGCCAAAAATATGCCATGAAATGCAATGATGTGTTACTCCATAAAAATCACTGAAAAGTCAATAGTGCATCATTCATTTCATGTTCAACAAATAAATCATCAAATAATCATGTTTTTCATCACGACAACACATCAATAATACTTCTTTATCGATAATACAACAAAACAACTCCTTTGATCAACGAGATAACAAAACCGTTTCTCTCATCAACATCAACAAATCGTCAATTCACAATAACCTCATGTTTATAAGCATAAAACCAATTTTTAACAATACAATAAAACAAATTCTTTTATCAACAACAATAAATCATCAATTTACAATATAGATCATGTTTATAATCATAAAACCAATTCCAACAATACAACAAAAACAACTTCTTTCATCAACAACAACAAATCATTAACTTACAATAAAATTATGTTTATAATCATAAAACCAATTCAATTTTTTCTAAATATTCATCATTGAAAAATGTCTTACTTCATTCATTTTATTTTATCAAATTAAAGTTTGTCTCGTTAGCTTTCTGACGCTTCAAACGAGACCTAAATCGGAGTTACGGATCAAAAGTTATGAATTTTTCAAAACTAAAAGTGTCACTATTACAGTGTTAACCGGTTAACCCATAGCGTTAACCGGTTAACGCCTCATTTTTTCGCCCAAAACGCATATTTTTCACTGGTTAACCGGTTAAAACCTATGGTTAACCGGTTAACACTTGTACATAAGCAATTTTCTGCTGTTTTTACAAATTCTACACCAAAATACCCCAACTTTTCATACGAATTCATCCCAATGCAACCCAAAACTTCTTACCAATCAATAATTAATCATATACAACAAAAATTCATCAATTCAAACATCAAACACACCATTCTAAATCATCTTATCAATCCTAATTCACCAATTCATACCCTTATAACTCAATCCATGTCATCAAACCTAACAATCACCAAAATCATATCAAACCTAATCTATTCATAAAACAATTCCTATAAAATTATAATAGATTATGAAAACTCCTCATACCTTAGAGAATTCCGTAGATTGAAACTCTTCTCCAAGGTTCCTAGCAACTTCAAGACCTTAAGCTTCATCTTCCTCTTTTCCTTTCCTCAGAGCTCTTCTTCACCGAAAACACGAAAAGTGAGAACTTTTGATCGTGTTCTCCTATTTGGGTAAAATTATCCCAGTTTATGTTTTTCCAAACTTATCCTTACTATTTTCTAATAAAGACCACCTTGCCCTTTCTTCAATATATTTTTATTAATAATAATAATAATAGTATAATAATACACTAATTATTCATATTATATAAAAATACTCCTTATACTCCCAAATGACCAATATAACCTACATACCCCCACTTCTATTATTTTAAATAATAAGCAATAATTTGAATAATACTACATGATTATTCTTATTATTAATAATATTAAAATAATTTCACCACAATGCATCGGGCCACATAACCAGTGATGACGAGAAAACGTATCGATTATATTGCTAGGTTTCATTGACATTTTATCGCATAATCATCGTTTTAACACTCGATTTCTCGAGTTTTTCTTACCATTTTGCAGGTACATCATTATATGGAGCTAAATCATGAATTAAGAGAAAAAGGGACAAAAGCAACCATAAAAAGATGAAGAAATGAAGAAGCCTGCAAAAACTGCATAATTTGTTGCAGTCACGGTCGTCACCAGGGTGTCACGACCGTGACACCCCAAAAGAAGCCATCACGACCGTGAGAACATTGTCACGACCGTGACACTTAAAAACCACAGGACACGAACGTGAAGACCTTGTCACGACCGTGACAAGGGTAAAAATAGATTATTGACTGAGACCACGTCAAGGCATTACGTGAAGAACTTTTCTCCTACTTTTTTGCCACGTTCCTACATCTCCTCCACCACTTCAGCAAGGCCCAATGCAACAAAGTCCAATTTTCAAGCCCATTAATGGTTCTATAAATAGCACAAGTTTTATGAAGAAACTACAGAGCATTTATTATTCGATTTTCTGCGGAAGCTCTGCCGAATTGTTTTACGACCCTGTTTCTATTTCTGCATTATTTTCAGTTTTCTTTCTTATTGTATCCAAACCCAACATATAACAATTTCCAACATCAGGAAATTGTTATACATTTACTTGTTTCTAAACCTTCAGAATTCGTTTATTTTCGATTTCCGCCAACTCCAAGCTTTCCGGTCTGTGGAAGAAGGAGTCTGCTATAATATTTGTTAACCAGGTTTTTTATTATATTGCAATTTTAATATTTATAATGTTTATTTATTTTTCTGCCATGAGTATTTTATTATTTGTTTTTCTGTCTCTGTCTGGTTCAACATCAATGAGTAGCTAATTACCTTAGGGCAGTATGTAGTTAAAACAAACTTAATCGGTAAAATTTAATCATATGCTTAAAATAATTAATAACTTAACATTCTGGCTGATACTTTTTAATTAAAATCGACCTTTTCGTTACGAGAGTAAGAAAAGAGTATTAGGTTAGGTCAAGACCACGAGAGTGTTAGATTTTTAACCAGATAGCTAAAGTTAGGCATTTAAATTAAACACAGCGAGAGCGCTTTAAAATAAATTAGAATTACTAAGTTTCCAAAAATTATCTCTAAACACTTATGGGCTAGCGAGAGCAGACATAGGGCTTTAGGGGTAAGATCTGAGATAAGACCACGAGAGTGTGAGTTGAGGGTATTTAAACTGGTAACCTCTACCGAATAATTAAGTAAACACCTTTATAAGCCTAGGTTAGATTGACCCACCTAAGTTAGTATAATTACATACCGACCGCCTTAGTATTATTTTATTAAAACTTAAATTTAATTCCGCCTTTAATATTTTAAAATCAACAAAAAATCGTGACAACCATTCGCCTTAGCTAAACTAGAAGTTCATCTAGCACTAAGTAACCATAGAATCCCTGTGGATCGATAATCTTAAATATTACTTCGATAGGCTGTGCACTTGCAGTTAAGATACCGCTAGACACATAATTAGACACGTCTTTAGCCCATCAAGTTTTTGGCGCCGTTGCCGGGGATTCCTTAATTTAGTTACTAGTGCATTTAGGTAGCATTGTCTAGACTAAGGTATCAACTATTTAATTTAATTTAATCTCCGAGTGTATGCCAAGTACTCGCTCTAAAAGCGAAGACTTGCAACCTCTAATCCCTGAATCGGAACGCTTCTTACACGTAAGAAGACGTATATTCGATTACGAAAAAAGTTACAATATTCCAGATCTTCAATTAGATCCGCCTAAACCAGTCGTAACATCAAAGGACGCAGAGATGGCTGAAGAACAGAATCACCCACTCAAGTATTACGCCAGTCCTTCGCAAGATGAACCGCATTCAAGCATTGCCGCGCCGGCTATCAACCGGAATGATTTCGAACTAAAACCTTCGTTGATATCAGCCGTGCAACAAAATCAATTCGCCGGAAATCCTACCGAGGATCCGAATCTTCATCTTTCGATCTTTGTGCAATACGCAGATACCGTAAAAGCCAATGGAGTTACCCAAGAAGCTATTAGACTACGTTTATTTCCTTTTTCACTTCGAGACAGAGCAAGAGCTTGGCTTCAATCTCTGCCCTCAAACTCAGTAACTACGTGGGAGGAACTTAAGAGAGTTTTCTTGAACAGATATTTTCCACCTAGCAAGACAGCTATGCTGAGAGCTCAGATCAACGGATTTAAGCAAAGGGAAAGCGAATCATTATTCGAAGCTTGGGAACGCTATAAGGATCTGCTGAGACTTTGTCCACATCACGGATTAATAGAATGGATGGTCATCCATACCTTCTATAATGGACTCTTGTACAATACAAGAATGACAATTGACGCTGCCGCGGGCGGTGCATTGATGGACAAAGAATATAATGATGCTTATGCACTTATCGAAAGTATGGCTCAAAATCATTACCTTTGGGGAAGCGAGAGAGTCGCAACTGAGAAACCAACAAAAGGAGGTATGTACGAAGTGAGTAGTATGGACCAAGTCAATGCGAAGTTTGATCAACTAAGCCAAAAGATCGACAACTTGGCCATAACACCAACAGCCACCGTGGCTGCAGTAACACCTAACTGTGAGTTATGTGGAGTTCCAGGACACGAAGTTTCTGATTGTCAACTATTGACAGGAACTCCCACTGATCAAGTGAATTATGCTCAAGGAAACCCATACTCAAACACATACAACCCAGGTTGGAAGAATCATCCGAACTTCTCCTATAAGAATAATAATGCTTTATACGCACCAGGTCAAGCACCAGCTACATCACCAGGATATCAAAAGACTGCTCCTAATTGTCGCTCCCAAAGATTTGCATCCAGGTACAAGCGCGAACGGTCGGCGAGAGGGACAGTGAGAACACACAGCCGTGAACTCACTGGAGATGAAAAGAGTCGCCAGCTAGGCATTTTTATCCCGGAGGAAAGGCAATGCTGCATAGACCTAGAAAGATACGGATAAGACGGTTGCGAACCAGAGAGACTGAGAAAGGGGGTTGGTTACAACCTGGGAAGGTATTAGCACCCAGATTTTCCGTCGTACTCGACGGGATCCACGCTTAAAAGATTTGTGTTATGAAGGGGTAGTGTCAGTGCAATTTGTGTGTAAAAGAGCTGGAAAAGGATGTACAGGTGTCAGTGTAAAAGGAATGTGAAGTGTAATATATACAGTGTCAGTGTAAGGACAGGAGTGACATGCTCATGACTATGAGGCTAAAGAATGAAGCTGGAAAGAGGGGGAATGAACAGAGACTTTTGTTCGATAACTGTTAAGTTATGCCTACGTATCCTCTCGTGCAATGAGGAAGTCAGAACACCGTAGTTCGACCCAAAGAGACTGAAAGATGAATTGACTTGTGAACTGCTTGCTTGTCAATGCTCAAGTGTATGACCCGTCTGGCTCAGGTGCAAACTGTCTTGCATTAGACGGAAGAAGCAAGTTCTCGATTGTGAGTGAGTGTGATGAGAAAAGAATCCCGGAGGAGACGATTATTGTTTGTTTTTGAGTTTTCAGTCTTTTATTGCTTTTGAAAGTTTGTCATAAGTTAATGAGCTTAAGCCTAAACCAATGGATTAGTAAACTCATCACATCTTCCCTCTGATTAGGGGTAATGAGAATACCTTAAGTGTGAAGTCAGATTCTCACACTTAATCACCTTTGGTGTAGGATTAAGATCATTAACCTACTTGTGATTATTTAGATGTTTTTGTGATTTTTGTTTAGTGTTGAGTAATGAGGTTAAGCCATAATCATGGATTAAACAGACCCATTACACCATCCTAAAAGAAGGATGATAGATGAGAATGTTTAAGCTGAGGAAAACTCCTCAACTTAATCCATGATTAGGGATTAAACCCATGACAAAACAAGCCTTTGATTAAGTGGATTTTATTTAATGGTATGATGATGAAGTGAGTTTTATTGTTTGTAAGACAACTTGAGGGGGACTTGTCCATTAACACTAGGGTTAGTCCTTCTTAACCACTTAAGGAAGAAATAGAACCCTAATGCAAGGCCCAAGTTACAAGTGTGATGTCTTGATGATTATTAGATGAATTGGTTAAAGGAGTTAAACACATTAAGGGTTTAACACTTAGGATTAAAGTTATACACTCCATCCTAAGAGAAGGATGCAGGCATAAGCTTAATCACAAAGCCTTAAAACCTTTAGGGTTTAGTCCCTGATTATGAGGTAAGAAGAGAAGACTCAAAAGAGACACAAAGGTGAAAACTAAGTGGGGAGACTAATCAAAACCCTAATTCATTGTCATGCTTGGTTGATCCTAAGGTTTGTGAGGTTTTCAAGAGAAGAATCTTCAAAGGAGCCACCAGGAAGCAGATGAACAGGATCAAGAGAAGCACAACAACTTGCTTCATTCAAGAAGTCAAGTCACTTGAAGAAAGAAAGTGGGAAGAACAAGAATGAGCAAGCTCAATCTCAAACACAAATAGAAATGCAGCAATGGATGCAAGGGGGATGAAAAGAAAAGTTATGAGAAGTGAAGGCAAATTCACTTCTCAAGTTACTTACCACCTGAAATGTTAGAAAGGAATGCAATGCAATGCAGGATGAGATGAAATGGTATGATGCAAAGCAAAACCAGAAGCATGTTGATGATGAAAATGATGTTATGAGATGCTGCAAACATGAGGCAAGACATGGAAATGTTCATACAAGATCATGGATGCAAATGATGCAAGTTAAGGAGCATGAACAAGCATGAAATGTTATGAAGCATACAAGACAAATGACATGGCAAACATGTAATGCAATGATCAAACATGCCTTCTATATGTCCTAAGATGTCAAATGAATCACAAGAATGCACAAAATGCAAAGACAAGTCATGCTATGCAAGAGAATGCAAGAAGGATGCAAGAGAAAGCCCAAATTAGGGTTCATGAATCAAACATCAGCACAAACCAAAAACAGAAGTAAACCCTAACATAAAAAAATGGAAAATGGTACCCAAAGAAACCCTAATCCCATAATGAACCACTGTCCAAAGGGGAGCTCTCAACTCTCAACCAAACTCAAGATATGATTTTCCTAAGTTATTAGGGTTTTTTAGGGTTCTTAACAAAAGAAATGCCAATCAATTAGAAAATGCAAGATCAAATCATGGCCATTTTACCCTAGAAACTATATGCTAAACACAAGACAAAGCAAAAAGAATCAATGTCCAAACCCTCTCCAATAGGCAGAAATGAATTTTTGAATCCATGATCAAAATAATGCACAAAATATGATTTAATTCAATGAAAAATTCTTAAAATGCATCAAGATCAAAAAAGAAATTTGGTTTGAAGGTTGGACAATGTTTCTAAATGTCTTAGAACATTTCATGAATTTTTTTGTAATTTTTAAATACCTAAAAGTATTTTTAATTAATTAATTCCCATTAATCAATTAAAAATAATCTTTTAAATATTTAAAAATACTTTTTTAATGATAAAAAATGAAATAAAAATATTTTTGTGTCATAAAAATTAATAAAACTTTAAAGAAAAAGTTTCATAATTTTTAAGATATTTTTGCTATTTTAAAATAAATATGCAAATTAATTGAAATAAAATGAAATAAAAACAAATAAAACTGAAAGTATGCAGCATGGAGGGCCAGGATGAGTCCTGAGTTTGAAAACGTTGACCGCGCGCGCCATCTGATGGCTCAGATTCAAACAGGTTTAATTTTGATTAATTAAATAAATTATGCTGATTAGGGTTTAATGACTGCATCCTAGCCATCCGTACACGCGCGAAGTCAACTTTTTCAACGCATCTGATGGCTCACATTCAAACTGGAATTAATTACGCAATTAGGGTTTAATGACTCTCAGGTGGCCGGAGAAGACTTCCGGTCGTCTTCTCCGGCCAGCACCTCACCTGAAAACTCCCCAAATCCCTCAAATCGTAACGAAAATGAAAACTAAGCACACCAAAATGATCCCCATGACCCCCTGAGCTAAAACCCTAAGTCCAAACAAATTTCTTCTTCCTCAAAACCATGAATCGAACAGAACAAGTTTTAGGGCAAACCAGTTTCAGATACAAATTAAATGCTTATTTCATCACCATTTCAACAACTAAGAACATCAGGATGATCAGTGAATCACATAGAACAAGTTTGTAACAAGAAAAATGATTTCTGGAAAAATTAATTTCGAGCTACCTGAGATTTGGAGCTTTCAACTTGAGGACTTTCTGGCCACTTCTCCTTGTGCAATCCACTCCACTTGGTCCACAGAAGATGCTTGAATGCTCAAAAGGAGTTTATGTAGGCTGGATAATGAGATTCGACAGCTTCTGCTCAAGCTTGATCAGAAATGGCAATGGAGATTCTGGAGGTTTCAGGCCATTGTGAATGATGGTTTGTGATCCTGAGGATGAATGGAGAAGGTCTGGAGTGTTTGTTGGTGTGTTTGTGGTTTGTGGAAGGAGATTCGATTGAAACTGCAAAATGAAGTGAGAAATGGCAGTGAGATGTTCAGGCTGTTTCAGGCTTGTGTTCTTGGTGCTGGGTGGTCTATGGAGCAAGGTGAGTTGAATGGTGAAGATGGTTGAAGTGTTTTCAGGCTGTGGAGAGAAATTCGAAGGCTTATGCAAAATGGAGTGTTTTTGTGAATGTTGTGAATGTGTATGCTTCAGCCTTGCTTTGTACATGAAATGGCTTGCAAATTGTCCACATAACTCTCTCTCATTGGTCAGTTGATTGGACATGTGCTTTATTGATTGGTAAGTTGCCTTTTGCAAAAAGTCAAAAATTGTGTAAGAGAGGTATGGTGAAGTGCTAGCTTGGTACAAAGCCTAGGGGCTGCGCAGCATGGTATGTGTATGAAGCTAGCTTGGTTCAGCAGCCAATGCCTCAAGTTGGTGAGATGTGATCATGAGTTTTGCAACTTGTGGCCTTTTTGAAATCTCATGAAAAATGCCTTGTTACATGAACTAAACACATGTGATCTTTGGTTCAAATCTGATTTTGGGCCTTAGAGAATGTTTATGTGCTGGTTTGAAATGAATTAGAAGTTGCAATTTGACTTAGCACATGATTTTGCAATTTTCACACTTGGTGCATATCTTGAAAATAAGTGATTTTTGCCAACTTTGCATTGCCATAACTTTTGATCCAAGAAGAGTTTGATCATGTTCTTGTACTTTTTGAAAAGGGAAAGATGAGATCTACAACTTTCATGACCAAAGTTTTTCCATTTGAAGCATTTTTGGATCAATAATCAAAGCTTGAAAAATGACCTAAAATGACATATTCCTTAAAAGTCAACTATGCCCAAAAAGTCAACATTTGCAAAAACCCTAAATTCTTGATTTTTATGAACTTCAACCTTCTTCCATGATCAAATAAAGATCATATACACTCAAAATGATGAAGATCACCCATTGGTTGGGTCATTGGGGGCCTCAGATGCCCTGATTTTGCACTGACTTGTCTGAAAAGTCAACCTTTGATCAGATGACTTCCCCATGGAATTTCTTCATGAAAATTGATATGCATACTCCCCATACCATATAGAGATCAATGGAAACAAGAATGACCAAAAATTTTGGGGTTATGGCCTCTGAAACCAAAACCCTAATTTTAGGTCAACTGTGCAGTTCATCCTGGCTCTGCATCCACTCAAACCCTAGTTCTTGTGATTCCTCTGCATTTTTGACTTTGAGGAGATGGAATATAATATAAGAACACACATGGACCCCTTTGAGTTGATTAGTGGCCTTTGGAATGGCTCAAGATGCTTTGGGATTGCTCAGATCACAAACCCTAGATGCAGATGCCTTAGAAACTATGCAGTGAATCAAAAATGAGATGTGAGATGATATGATTGTATTTATGCATATGAGAATGATCACAAGCCATGGTGTGAATGGGTGAGGGCAAATTTGGGGTGTTTACAGCTGCCCCTATTCAAACACGAGTTAGCTGTGCAGGATGTAAGCGACGGCTTAGCAGGCAAACAGGATAACTTGTGGTTGAATAGCAAAGACAGTCCAAAATTTGCACTCACAGAATGAAGAAGAAAAGGGATATAGATTGTAGAAGGAAAATAAAGTATATTGTAAAGGTGCGGAAAACAAAGCGATGACGGGGACGGCCGACATGCTGGGGATAGAAGGTAAAGCCAAGACGGGGACGGCCGACTAGCTGGGGCAATAAAATCATGATGGGGACGGCCATCAAGATAAAGCTGTAAAATTCTCTGGAAATTAATGAAACATGACGGGGACGGCCATCAAGTTCATAAAGGTAAAGTAACCAACGATGGGGACGGCCATCGGGCTAAAAGGAAAAGGGACCACGACGGGGACGGCCATCGGGTTAAAGAATAAATGAAATAAACAGATGATGGGGTACGGCCATCAAAGGTGAAGGACGATCACCTAGCAGGGTACGGCTGCTCTGTTGGGGATAAAAGAAATATGATGGGGACGGCCATCAAAGGTGGAGGACGACCACCTGGCAGGGTACGGCTGCCGAAAATATCAACGATGGGGACGGCCATCGGATAGAAAAGGTCAGCGATGGGGACGGCCATCGGACGAGCATGATGGAGGACGACCATCAAGAAGTGGAGGACGACCACTCAGCAGGGTACGGCTGCTCTCGGGGTTTCTCATGACATAGGACGAATGCCAGATAACCAAAATCAACAATGGGGACGGCCATTGGATAAAATGATGAAGGACGATCATCAAAAGGTGGAGGACGACCACCTAGCAGGGGACGGCTGCTAAAAAATCAACGATGGGGACGGCCATCGGATGAGCATGATGGAGGACGACCATCAAGAAGTGGAGGACGACCACTCAGCAGGGTACGGCTGCTCTCAGGGTTATCGTAACACAGGACGAGTGTTAGATAAAAAGAAAATTTGTTGGTGATCACTGGGGATATAGTGAACACGGACGAGCGTTCACAACCAAGAAAAGAAAGTATAAGTGTTTGGTATTGTGTAGATTAAAGATGCGGACGAGCATCCTTAGACTATGATACGGACGAGTATCATGTAGAAACAAATACTGACACGTGTTCAGAGATGATGATACGGACGAGTATCAACTGGTTAACAAGGAACACGGACGAGTGTTGAATCTGACGGTTCTTCTGGGGAATAGTAGACACAGACGAGTATCTATGTTCAAGAAGACACAAGTGTTTGACACAGTGTATGGATTAGAGATGCGGACGAGCATCCTTAAGACTATGATACGGACGAGCATCATGTAGAAACAAACACTAGACGCAATGTTCTGAGATGATGGTACGGACGAGTACCAACTGGTTAACAAAGAACAAGGACTACTGTCGAATCTGTGGGGATATGAGTGATGATGAATACAAGATACGGACGGGTATCTGTATGAGTGTACCATGAGTATTGAGTATTGTATTGTATAGATGAGTGTTAACTGCTGGGGAAAATGACACGGACGGGCGTCAAGAGAGAAAAGTATAATATTAACAAGTATATGAGTGATAAAGGTGTAAGCGACTGCGCTGGGGATATGACACGGACGGGTGTCAGGGAAGTGTATATAAAGTATGTGTGAGTGCAAAGAGGATGTCTTTGGCTTTCTGCTGGTAATCTGACACGGACGGGTGTCCAAAGGTGTACATATTGGTGTTTGTGAATATGAGGCAACTGTTTTTTTTTTTTTTTTTTTTTTTTTTGCTGGGACTCTGGTGAGGGTTTCTGTACAATGATGATGAACGGTTATTATTCACAAGTGTTACTTCAGAACATGGCTTATGATTATGCTATGCATTTGATTTTTGTCGTAATGCTCCGTATTAGACGGAATGCTACGCTCTGGGGGATAGTATGATGCGAATGCTATGATTATGCAAAGAGGCACAGATCCGGGATTCGGATCCCATCACTGCGAAGATCTCTGGTCGATCTGTTGGAAATGGACCTCCCAGATGGGGATGAGATCATTGGTAGATCCAATGATGTATCTGTTTTGGGGATACAGGTCACTGATTGGCATATCCTTGTAATACGGGACCCAGCTGGGGTTTGTAGAAGCTTTCTTCACTCTGTTGTGATCTCTTCATGCGTTGCTCTTCTGGATAGAGGCTGGAACTCTGTGGGGAGATGGTTCCCTGACTTCTGTATTCAGCTGAGGATGACATGGCAACTCGGCTAGGGAATTGTGAGAGGCAACTCAGCTGGGGAGAGCAACAAGCGGCAACTCAGCTGGGGATAGAGCATTTCAGATGCTGAGATTGAGTGTATGTTGATTTGGCAACTTTGCTGGGGAAGTGGGCACCTTCCAGTGCCACGTGGAAGATAGACCGAGTTGATAATGATTTGCCAGCTTGCTGAAACGTAACTTGCATGCCCCAGGTTGCGTTCTGGATACCTGCAATCCTGCAAAGATAAGGAAACGCACAAAAGGTCCCGAGGTATCCTTCACTGAATTCCGTCAAAGGAGTTAAGCATTCTCACGAGTAAGTATATTCCCTGCAAGCATGTGTTTTATTATTATTACTTTAGGGAGAAAAGCATCTGTACTTATGCAACTAGTTTTTTAGAGACATCAGACATCCTTTGTAAATAAAAATGTACAAGACGAAGCATGACTGAAAAATCTGATTTTATTAATTCATATGCCCTGAATTGGCGAGATACAGTCAAAGAAACAAATCCCCTGAAATGAGGAGATTGTTACAAATTGAGAAACAAAATGCTGGCGATGTTGACGAGGCTTTCAAGGAGCTTCCTCTTCTGCTATGACTCGTATGACAATGACGTTCTTCTCGTCTTGCTTTCTGAAGAAAGTTGATTCTGATTGAAGCTTGATTCCGTCGAAGCTTTCTAAGTTGTAAGTGATACAGACGAATTCAGAATGCAGTTGTTCGCTTATTCCCTTATTTTGCATGGATCGCCCTTTCGGGTTTTCAATCCATCGGGATACCCATTTTTGCCTGAGCTGTCCAATGCGGCTTTTCAACTCAGCGGGTGTACACTTTTCAATTATTTCCCTTATTTTTTCCCGAGTCTTTTATTCTGTTTTTGACTCGCCGGGATGCCCTATTTTTGCCTGGACTTACATTCTGTTTTTATGTCCAGCGGGTCATTTTATGCGAAGTATTTTTTAACTGCATCTGAATTCACAGGGGATGGGAAATCTTCACCATCCATGGTGCTGAGCATCAGTGCTCCACCAGAGAAAACTTTCTTTACAACGAATGGTCCTTCATAATTTGGAGTCCATTTGCCCCTGTGGTCTGTATGAGGAGGGAGGATTCTTTTCAGCACAAGATCCCCTACTTGGTACTCTCGATGCCTGACTTTCTGATCAAAGGCTTTCTTCATTCTTTTCTGATATAACTGCCCATGACAAATTGCAGCCAATCTTTTCTCTTCAATCAGACTCAGTTGTTCGAATCGGGACCGAACCCATTCTGCTTCACTCAGTTTAACATCCATTAATACCCGTAACGAGGGTAGTTCAACTTCAACAGGTAGGACTGCTTCCATACCATATACAAGCTGATACGGTGTTGCCCCAGTGGATGTCCTGATTGACGTGCGGTACCCATGCAAGGCAAACGGTAGCATTTCATGCCAGTCTTTGTATGTGATTACCATCTTCTGCACAATCTTCTTAATATTCTTATTCGCTGCCTCAACAGCGCCGTTCATCTTTGGCCTGTAAGGAGAAGAATTGTGATGTTGGATCTTGAAGTCCCGGCACGGCTCTGCCATCATTTTGTTGTTTAGATTGGAACCATTATCAGTAATGATTCGCTCGGGCACTCCATACCGACAGATGATATCTCTTTTCAGAAATCGGGCTACCACTTGCCTCGTAACATTTGCATATGAGGTTGCTTCAACCCACTTGGTGAAATAATCAATGGCAACCAGGATGAATCTATGGCCATTTGAAGCAGTTGGCTCAATCTTGCCAATCATATCAATGCCCCACATAGCAAAGGGCCAGGGTGAAGACATGATGTTCAAAGGATTAGGAGGCACATGCACCTTATCTGCGTAGATCTGGCATTTGTGGCATTTTCTGGCGTAGGCACAACAGTCTGCATCCATTGTGATCCAGTAATAGCCTGATCTTAACAACTTCTTAGCCATAGCATGTCCTCCAGCATGGGTACCAAAAGATCCTTCGTGCACTTCATGCATCAACAAATCTGCTTCCGTCTTGTCAACACACCGGAGGAGTACCATATCAAAGTTCCGCTTATATAAAGACCCATCAGTGTTCAGAAAGAAACTTCCAGCAAGCCTTCTCAAGGTCTTCTTATCATTGGAAGATGCCCCAGGTGGGTATGTTTGATCCTCCAAGAAGCATTTAATGTCATGGAACCAAGGCTTATCATCTTTTACAACATCCGCTGCAAATACATATGCTGGTCTATCAAGTCTAGACACTGAAATCTGGGGTACAAAGTTAGCAGCTTGAACTTTGATCATGGATGAAATGGTAGCAAGAGCATCTGCAAACTGATTCTCGTCCCGAGGGATATACTCAAGTTTGACCGTTGTAAAGAAAGTCAGTAACCTTCTCGTATAATCCCTGTAAGGTATCAGATGGTCTTGGTGGGTGTACCATTTTCCGTTGGTTTGATTGACTACCAAAGCTGAATCTCCGAATACAGTCAACGTTTTGATCCTGAGGTCAATGGCTTCCTCAAGACCCATAATGCAAGCTTCGTATTCAGCTTCGTTGTTAGTGCAGTTGAAAGTGAGTTTTGCCGAGAAAGGCATGTGAACCCCTTTGGGTGTAATGAGTACTGCACCAACACCACGACCATTCATGTTAACAGCCCCGTCAAACATCATAGTCCATTCTTCTTCCGGGTCAGGCCCTTCAGTGTGAATAGGTTCTTCATGATCTTTTGCTTTTATGAACATGATGTCTTCATCAGGGAAGTCAAACCTCATAGGTTGGTAGTCATCAATGGGTTGCTCAGCAAGATATTCAGATAGTACACTGCCCTTGATGGCATTCTGAGAAGTGTACTGGATGTCATATTCTGTGAGGATCATTTGCCATCTTGCAACCCGTCCGGTAAGCGCTGGCTTCTCGAAAATGTACTTAACTGGATCCATTTTTGAGATTAATAAGGTAGTGTGGGTCAACATATACTGTCTCAGTCGGCGAGCAGCCCACGCTAAAGCACAGCAAGTTTTCTCGAGCAGTGAATAACGCTGTTCACAGTCGGTAAACTTTTTGCTTAGGTAGTATATTGCATACTCTTTTCGACCAGACTCGTCATGCTGGCCCAGCACGCACCCCATTGATTCTTCTAACACTGTCAAGTACATAATCAGAGGTCTCCCTTCTACTGGAGGCATGAGGATTGGAGGTTCTTGTAAGTACTCTTTGATCTTGTCAAAAGCCTTCTGGCAATCTTCGTTCCACCTGACCGTTTGTTCTTTTCTCAGCAGCTTGAACAAGGGTTCACAGGTTGCTGTGAGGTGAGATATGAACCGTGAAATGTAGTTCAATCGACCTAAGAACCCTCGAACTTCTTTCTCAGTTTTCGGCGCAGGCATTTCTTGAATAGCCTTGACCTTATCAGGGTCAACCTCAATCCCTTTCTCGCTTACAATAAAGCCCAGCAACTTACCGGATCGCACCCCGAATGTGCATTTGTTGGGGTTCAACTTCAGTTGGTACTTTCTCAGACGCTTGAACAGCTTGAGCAGATTCACCAGATGATCTTCTTCAGTAAGGGACTTGGCGATCATATCATCCACATAACATTCTATTTCCTTGTGGATCATATCGTGGAACAATGTCACCATAGCCCGTTGATATGTGGCACCAGCATTCTTCAGTCCGAATGGCATCACTTTGTAACAGAACGTGCCCCAAGGTGTAACGAATGTTGTCTTCTCCATGTCTTCAGGTGACATCTTGATCTGATTATACCCTGAAAATCCATCCATGAAGGAGAATACCGAGAACTGAGCCGTGTTATCCACCAATACATCAATGTGAGGTAATGGGAAGTCATCTTTCGGGCTGGCTCTATTCAGATCCCGGTAGTCAACACACATTCTTACTTTGCCGTCCTTCTTAGGCACAGGTACTATATTAGCAACCCACGGTGGGTAGCTAGTCACAGCAAGGAACCCGGCGTCCCATTGCTTTTGTACCTCTTCCTTGATTTTCATAGCCATGTCTGGGCGAGTTCGGCGCAGCTTCTGTTTAACTGGTGGGCATTCTTCCCTCAAAGGCAGCTTATGCACAACAATGTCGGTATCCAACCCTGGCATATCTTGATACGACCAAGCAAACACATCAACATACTCTTGAAGCAGATCTATCAGTTGTCTCTTCACTGAGTCTTGCAGGCAGGCCCCGATTCTAACTTCTTTCACGTCTTCCTCCGTACCAAGATTAATCACTTCAATCTCCTCCTGGTGAGGGGTAATAACCTTTTCCTCTTGCCTTAACAACCTGGCTAGCTCTTCGGGAAGCTCATATTCTTCATCAACCCCTTTATCAGCTTGATTGATTGGATTGTCAAAGTCATACGAAGTCATAGCCGTGCTGTTGTCGGTGCTGTCTGGAAGGCACTCTCTGCAAGGGTTAAGTTTGTTCATTTTAGTGATTGATTTTAATCTTGCTTTAGAAAAAGTGAAATGAAGTTATCATTTTGAAAACACCGCCATTTATTTTTGTACAAAAAGAGAAATGGAAAAACAGTGAGCAGAACAGAAAAAGACTCGTTTGCAAAAAGATGTCTGATATTTCATTAATTTAATCTTGTTTGCACAAAAGTACAGATGGCCCTGATCACAAAATGAGTCTTGTCATCTTGGGCAAGATGCAAGACTTGGATGCATGCTTAAAAATACAGGAAATAATAATTACTCTGTATGAGTAACTCTTATAATTTCCTGGGAAGACCAGTTCGAGACACTGCTCCCCGGGATCTTTGGACGAATCCAATTCTCCAGATTGCGCTCCTCTTCCAGCTCGTCTTCCAGACAGTTGATAGCATCGGGGGTAAGCATCCCCCCACTGACAAAACCTGGCTCTGCAGCAGCCTTTGCTTGATGTTGAGTTGGTCTGTAACCCAACCCAAACTTGTCCTTCTTCTCCTCCACAGCTAAAACCTTGCCCCAGCCTAGGGCAGTTCCTTCTTCAACAACCTTCCGGGCTTGTTGGTATGATGACATTGGAGTACCAGATACAGCAGATGCTTCATTCACATTCAAAGCTTCAAACCCCTGGCTCATTGTTTCATGGATCTCCCCATCCATTTCAATGTACTTATAGGTTGCCAGGTGGCTGACAAAAATGTCCTCCTCTCCACAGATTGTGACAACTTGACCTTCCCACTCAAATTTTAACTTTTGGTGAAGGGTAGACGTTATTGCGCCGGCGGCGTGAATCCAGGGTCTACCCAACAAACAGCTGTAGGCGGGCTGAATGTCCATCACATAAAAGATAGTTTTAAAGGTCTGTGGGCCAATTGTCACGGGTAGCTCAATCTCTCCCAGAACCGATCTCTTAGAACCATCAAAGGCTCTTACCACCAGGTTGCTGGGTCTCAATGCCAATCCATCATATTCTAACTTCACCAGAGCCTTCTTTGGTAAGACATTCAGGGAAGAACCTGTGTCCACCAGCACATGAGAAAGGACAGCTCCTTTGCATTCCATGGTTATGTGCAAGGCTTTGTTGTGGTTGCGGCCATCCGCTGTCAAGTCAGAATTGGTAAACCCTAGCCCATTGCTAGCAGTAACATTTCCGACCACGGTTTCCAACTGGTTGACAGTAATCTCTTCAGGCACGTAAGCTGCGTGCAAGACCTTGAGTAGTGCATTCCGATGGGCTTCGGAGCACATGAGCAGTGAGAGGATAGAGATTTTGGATGGCGTCTGGTGAAGCTGATCCACAATTTTATAATCACTCTTTTTGATGATCCGCATAAACTCATCAACTTCTTGATCGAACGGTGTCTTCAAGGCTTCTTTAACAGTTTGATCTTCCTGCACAGGGCTCTTTCCTTTTGCCTTGGCAGCAGCTTCTGCTTCGGCAGTAGGTCTTTGAACTTGTGAAGCAAAGAGACGTCCGCTTCGAGTGAAGCCTCCGCCTCCCCCCACATTATCTACTTGTGGTGCAGGTGTTGATGTTTCAAGAGTGATTCTTTTTCCTTCGCAGTACACGTCAGAGCCATAGTGCCAAGGGATGGCCCTATTGCTTTCATATGGTACTGGTCCAGGCACCGTGACAGTGACCGGACTGATTGCTGCTGCTGAAGGGACTGTAATTGTTTGCGGATCGTAAAAGATTGTAACTGGTGCTCTAATGGGAGCAGCACCTTCTGAATTGTAGGCAGAGTTGTTTTCAGGATCATAGAATATGGTGACAGTGGAGACATCTTCATGATTGATTGCTGGTGTTGTAGGAGGTATCGTTGGAAGGACTATTGCTGTTGTTGATGGAGATTTGAAATGGAATGAAGCTGAAGTTGTAGCAGGAGAAACTGTTGAAAACTGATCATTTGGGAAGACAGATGAAGTACTTGTCGGTGTTGCTGATGAATTGTCGGGAATAATAGTTGCTGCATTTGTAGGAGGGTCTGAAACCGTTGTTGATGAAGTTGCCGGATTTGTCGGAAATGATGTAGTGATCTGTAGCAAGCCACTCTGAATAAGGCTGTCAATGCCATTCCTCAGGTCCTCACACCCATTCCATGAAATATTACAATAGGGACACCCTAGTTCACACCCTGGAAATATTTGGTTTTCACGGAGTTGAGCCTTGATTTCCACCAATGGTGTCCTGATCTGATCCACACTGGTTATTAAATAAGACGGTCTGTCTTCTTCAATAGCGTTAATTCGAGGACCACCATGGTTTGGCATTGGGTTTTTATTAACATTGGGCGGAGGTGCAAAATTCAGAGCCTTGGAGTCTACCAAGTCTTGTACCTTCATATGCAGAGCCCTGCATTTTTCTGTACTGTGACCAGGTGCGTTTGAGTGAAAAGCACACCTAGCATTGGAGTCATAGTTTCTTGGTAGACTGTTGGGATCCGGAGGTGCCAACGTTCTTAGCTCAACTAGGTTGAGTTTCAGAAGTTGTGGCAGCAAGGCAGCATACGGCATTGGGATCGGGTCGATCACTCTGTTAGCTTGGGATGGCCTCTGTTGGAATGGCCTCTGTTGATTGTTGTTGTTGGAGTTGTTGTTGTTGTAGTTTCTTGGAGGATATTGATTCTGCTGATACTGGGGTTGTTGTTGGAAGTTTTGTTGCGGAGGTTGATAGACTGGCTGAGGATGTGCTGGAGCAGGGATGGTGACTGCTGCTATTGACCTTTGAACATACTGGGGCCTACCCCTGTTGGTGTGAATGGCATTGGTCTCGCCAGTTCTTCTTGGGCCTGCAAAAGGCTTTCTTGTACTGCTGGACGAGCTGGCACCATTGTCAGAGATCTTACCCATTTTTAACAAGCTTTCAATTCTCTCCCCGGCTATGACAACATCTGCAAAGCTAGTGGAAGAGAAAGCTGCCAACCTGTCAATATATGTTCCCTGAAGGGTGTTCATGAACATATCTGCCATTTCTCGCTCAGACATAGGTGGTTGAACAGCAGCAGCCAGCTGCCTCCACCTTTGGGCGTATTCTCGGAAACTCTCCCTCGAAGACTGTGACATTCCCATCAGGAGAGTCCTGTTGGGTGCCATGTCTAGATTGTATTGATACTGTCTAATGAAGGCTTCTGCCAGGTCCTTCCAGCATCTTATAGTTGCTCTTGTCAGATGGGAATACCATTCCCTAGAAGCTCCAGTCAAGCTATCTTCGAAGTAGAACATCCAAAGTTTCTCATCCATTGTATAGGCCTTCAGCCTTCCCAGAAATGATTGTAGATGAGTCCGGGGGCATGAAGTCCCATTATACTTTTCGAAACAAGGAGGTTTGAACTTATGGGGGATCCTGACCCCGTCTACCAAACCCATGTCCATGACGTCGAACCCCAAAGAGTTTTGAGATTCTAAGGACCTCAGTTTCTCAGCTATTTCCTCCAATCGTCTATCATATGTTTGCTCTCCAGCACCCATTACCGTAAATTGGTCCTCCTGAGGATCTTCTTGAAGTACTCTCCCTGCTGTGGCAGTCCCTTGTATATTGACTGGGATGTTGGCCTCTGGATGGAGATGGGGTCCAAAAACTGGGGGATTGACATGAGGTTGGACCCTCTCGTTGTTACTTGTGCCAGCAGTTCCCACATGGGGCTCCTCTTGATTCCTCCCTTCTACCAAAGCTCTGAGCCTCTCCTGGCTTTGAGCTAAGTTGTTCATTACTTCCATGAATTGTGTTATCTGGGTTCTCATCTCCAACCTTTCGTTAGCCATCTGGTTTCTGACCTCCGTAAGGTCCTGCTGCATCTGATCCATCTGAATTCCCGGAAGGTTGTTTCTAGTTGGGTACCTGTGTGGCCTGTTGAGGGGAAATACCCGGCGGCGAGCAATAATTCCTGAGTATCACAACAGAGGTTAGCAACAACAAAACAAAAACCTACAAAACAAAAAGAGGGTTAGCATGCAATGCAGTATGCTTATTTGCTTTCAAGGTATCCGGTTTGGCATTCAGTTTTGACCCTTCCAGACCCTTGAAGATGATGCTGTTGAAGTTGCTTTTGAAGTAACCCAGATGGAAACTAACACAAATATATTACAAAGGTGAAATAATACAATTTGTTCATTTTACAACACAAGCCCTCAAAGGGGTCAAAATACATCACAAAAAGCAAAAGTACATGGAAAAGGAACAACAACAAGCAAATGATCAAACTCCAAGGCCAAACTCATCCTCACGAACTTCCTTAAGAAGTGCTTCGGTCACAGGATCAGCCGGACGCTCCGTGAGACCTCTGATGAGAAGGTTTCTTGTTGCAACAGCTGCAGTCAACTTCTTGTTCTGACTTTGGTCCTTAGACCTCTTCACTCCAGCTCTGATTTCTAGCTCTGATATTTCCTTCTGGGCTGCTGCCAGGGCTTTTTCCATCTGTTCCATCTTGTCTTGAGCTCTCTTGTCTTCTAGAGTACGGGCCTCAGTGATCCGGACCCACCTGGCCTGACTCTCTTTCAAATACAAGTCTGTTCTTGCTCTCTGAAACTGGGCTTCTTTACAAGCGTTCTTCAGAATCTGCTCACCAGCTTTAGACTTTTTGATATAATCCCCAGACTTCTCAATTTTAGTCAAGTGTTCCACCCTCAATTTCTCCAATCTTTCAATCTCCCTCACACCTTCACTCCTCTCCCGGAGGGTCTTCTGCAAAGCCTGGGTTAGCTTCTCATTTCTTTCCTTCAAGCTCTCAAACTCCTCCAGACTGATAGTGGCAGGGGGTGGTGCTGAAGATGACTCAGGCATGTCTTCTATGGTGAAGGGCATTCCAGAGAATTGGGCCCTAGCATGGGACCACTCATAATATTGGACTGATGCCACATTATTGCACTTACCCAGAATGGTGCTTCCCTTGGTTTGAACATGATCCCAGGCCCAGGTAGCCTGCCTAACAACAGCCAAACTAATCTTGTTCTCACAGTAGAGGGTCTCAACCAGGTCCTGCTCCCTAGGAGTATGAACTAGTGCATAGCCCAATTGCCTCTTGAACAGCAGAGGGTTGTAGTTGATACTTCCCTTAACCCCTATTAAGGGCACATTGGGGAAGTGCCCACAGCTTGTAATGATATCTCTGCCCTTGGTGCTTTGAGTACACCATCTGATGTCTGCTGAAGTGAGAGTAGTGAGCCTCTTAGCCCAGTTGCTTTGCTGATGAGGATTTAGGAATGCATCTGTCCTGGGCAGGTGCTTAAGAAGCCAAGCATGAAATAATGGAGCACAACACCTTACTAGCCTTCCCCTCTGCTTCTCATTCTTCTGATGTACTGAGTAATAGAGATCACCCAACAAGGTTGGCACTGGGTTCTTCAGGATGAACAAATGGATTGCATTCTTGCTAATGAATTGAGGCTCATCTGCAAACAACACAATTCCATATACACTTAAGGCCAACAGAGCACAAACAGCTTTCCACTCCCCCAGGGAGGCTTTCAGACTAGCTTGAGAAATTAAGAAGTCCAGATGAAAACCAGGGATCCCAGCTTTAGAGGCCATATGCTGCTCAATCAAAGTAGGTTCCAGGTGCAAAGCTTTTGCTACCTCTCCATTGCTTGGGAAAGCCATCTCAGGATTGAAAGGGATTTCTCTCCTGATAGGTAGACCAACCAAAGATGAGTATTCTTCTAATAGAGGCCCCAACTGAAAGTCTTGAAAGGTGAAACATCTCAATGGGGGGTCATAAAACTGAATGCAGGTGTGGATGAGGCTCCTCTGGGATGGGTCCAGATCCATAACTATGTCCAGTATATCTCCATAATGCTCCCTGAATAAAGGTATGTGATCTGGAGTGATCAGGGTTTGGATCCTCCTGATGTCTGATAAGTCTGGTTGGAAGAAATGATAGGTGATGTTGCTTTTCTTTGGAGCCATGATGCTGAAGACTGAGTAGAGTGCTGATGAAGATGCTGAGGAGTGGGCCACTGGCTGGCTAGTGCAAGTAACTGAAGTATATGGTTGACAAGCTGAAGCAAGTGCTGGTGGAGATAGGTCAGTAATGCAGATGGGGTCAAAACCAAAACCAGATGAAAATGGATACCCTGAAACACAAATAAGCAAATGTTAATATGATGCAATGGTTATGTATGCAAATGATATGCAAAGGGTTCGTGACTGAGCTGGATCTGATTAACTGCCTTGGTATAGATCCATGTGTGTTCAAGAATTCCAGATGGAGGTCTAAAAATCCAGTAACCAGGGTGGGGGGCTCAAATAAAGAGCCACAAGTCCAGGGTTTTAGAATCACAAGAACTATCCAACATGGAGCATTCTTAACAAAGTCAAAGTAACAGGGTATTCTGAGGTCAAGGTACCTGCAAACCTGTAAACAGCCCAATCCCCTCACAGGTGATGATCTAGAACAAGGATCCTCAGACTTGGATCAGTTATGAGAAGTGTAAACACTTCTAACCCGGAGGTACAGTGTTTACAATAACCATAACAATTCCTCCTCTAATTCACCTCAGTTTCTGAAGGTCAATACTAAAAGGTCATCCAGACTTAGCAGGCTTCCCAGATAGCCCTAGCATTGCAGGAAATCTGCAACACAGAGTTCTCAAGAAGAAACCCATATCTGAACCGTGTTTCATATTCCCGCACCAGACCGAAATGGAATGGGAAAGAATATGATTCACTCTAGCCTAGGTGTCACTCAGGTCCCAGGTATAGGACCTTAACTCTCAATGAAACACCCACCCACCAAGGCAAACAACAGATCCAGCCAGCAACAGTGACAGTATGATATATATAAATGCAATAAAGAAAGCAGTAAAGTAACTGTACATAAAGCAATAAACAAAAATAAATACAAGCACAAACAAGCACATAACACCCCAGTAAACACAAATCAAACAAGCGCTAGGAGGAACCCACAAAAAGAACCAGAAGCCCTGGTTGCAGTATAAGGTTCCCCAGCAGAGTCGCCAAGCTGTCGCTCCCAAAGATTTGCATCCAGGTACAAGCGCGAACGGTCGGCGAGAGGGACAGTGAGAACACACAGCCGTGAACTCACTGGAGATGAAAAGAGTCGCCAGCTAGGCATTTTTATCCCGGAGGAAAGGCAATGCTGCATAGACCTAGAAAGATACGGATAAGACGGTTGCGAACCAGAGAGACTGAGAAAGGGGGTTGGTTACAACTTGGGAAGGTATTAGCACCCAGATTGTCCGTCGTACTCGACGGGATCCACGCTTAAAAGATTTGTGTTATGAAGGGGTAGTGTCAGTGCAATTTGTGTGTAAAAGAGCTGGAAAAGGATGTACAGGTGTCAGTGTAAAAGGAATGTGAAGTGTAATATATACAGTGTCAGTGTAAGGACAGGAGTGACATGCTCATGACTATGAGGCTAAAGAATGAAGCTGGAAAGAGGGGGAATGAACAGAGACTTTTGTTCGATAACTGTTAAGTTATGCCTACGTATCCTCTCGTGCAATGAGGAAGTCAGAACACCGTAGTTCGACCCAAAGAGACTGAAAGATGAATTGACTTGTGAACTGCTTGCTTGTCAATGCTCAAGTGTATGACCCGTCTGGCTCAGGTGCAAACTGTCTTGCATTAGACGGAAGAAGCAAGTTCTCGATTGTGAGTGAGTGTGATGAGAAAAGAATCCCGGAGGAGACGATTATTGTTTGTTTTTGAGTTTTCAGTCTTTTATTGCTTTTGAAAGTTTGTCATAAGTTAATGAGCTTAAGCCTAAACCAATGGATTAGTAAACTCATCACATCTTCCCTCTGATTAGGGGTAATGAGAATACCTTAAGTGTGAAGTCAGATTCTCACACTTAATCACCTTTGGTGTAGGATTAAGATCATTAACCTACTTGTGATTATTTAGATGTTTTTGTGATTTTTGTTTAGTGTTGAGTAATGAGGTTAAGCCATAATCATGGATTAAACAGACCCATTACACCATCCTAAAAGAAGGATGATAGATGAGAATGTTTAAGCTGAGGAAAACTCCTCAACTTAATCCATGATTAGGGATTAAACCCATGACAAAACAAGCCTTTGATTAAGTGGATTTTATTTAATGGTATGATGATGAAGTGAGTTTTATTGTTTGTAAGACAACTTGAGGGGGACTTGTCCATTAACACTAGGGTTAGTCCTTCTTAACCACTTAAGGAAGAAATAGAACCCTAATGCAAGGCCCAAGTTACAAGTGTGATGTCTTGATGATTATTAGATGAATTGGTTAAAGGAGTTAAACACATTAAGGGTTTAACACTTAGGATTAAAGTTATACACTCCATCCTAAGAGAAGGATGCAGGCATAAGCTTAATCACAAAGCCTTAAAACCTTTAGGGTTTAGTCCCTGATTATGAGGTAAGAAGAGAAGACTCAAAAGAGACACAAAGGTGAAAACTAAGTGGGGAGACTAATCAAAACCCTAATTCATTGTCATGCTTGGTTGATCCTAAGGTTTGTGAGGTTTTCAAGAGAAGAATCTTCAAAGGAGCCACCAGGAAGCAGATGAACAGGATCAAGAGAAGCACAACAACTTGCTTCATTCAAGAAGTCAAGTCACTTGAAGAAAGAAAGTGGGAAGAACAAGAATGAGCAAGCTCAATCTCAAACACAAATAGAAATGCAGCAATGGATGCAAGGGGGATGAAAAGAAAAGTTATGAGAAGTGAAGGCAAATTCACTTCTCAAGTTACTTACCACCTGAAATGTTAGAAAGGAATGCAATGCAATGCAGGATGAGATGAAATGGTATGATGCAAAGCAAAACCAGAAGCATGTTGATGATGAAAATGATGTTATGAGATGCTGCAAACATGAGGCAAGACATGGAAATGTTCATACAAGATCATGGATGCAAATGATGCAAGTTAAGGAGCATGAACAAGCATGAAATGTTATGAAGCTTACAAGACAAATGACATGGCAAACATGTAATGCAATGATCAAAAATGCCTTCTATATGTCCTAAGATGTCAAATGAATCACAAGAATGCACAAAATGCAAAGACAAGTCATGCTATGCAAGAGAATGCAAGAAGGATGCAAGAGAAAGCCCAAATTAGGGTTCATGAATCAAACATCAGCACAAACCAAAAACAGAAGTAAACCCTAACATAAAAAATGGAAAATGGTACCCAAAGAAACCCTAATCCCATAATGAACCACTGTCCAAAGGGGAGCTCTCAACTCTCAACCAAACTCAAGATATGATTTTCCTAAGTTATTAGGGTTTTTTAGGGTTCTTAACAAAAGAAATGCCAATCAATTAGAAAATGAAAGATCAAATCATGGCCATTTTACCCTAGAAATTATATGCTAAACACAAGACAAAGCAAAAAGAATCAATGTCCAAACCCTCTCCAATAGGCAGAAATGAATTTTTGAATCCATGATCAAAATAATGCACAAAATATGATTTAATTCAATGAAAAATTCTTAAAATGCATCAAGATCAAAAAAGAAATTTGGTTTGAAGGTTGGACAATGTTTCTAAATGTCTTAGAACATTTCATGAATTTTTTTGTAATTTTTAAATACCTAAAAGTATTTTTAATTAATTAATTCCCATTAATCAATTAAAAATAATCTTTTAAATATTTAAAAATACTTTTTTAATGATAAAAAATGAAATAAAAATATTTTTGTGTCATAAAAATTAATAAAACTTTAAAGAAAAAGTTTCATAATTTTTAAGATATTTTTGCTATTTTAAAATAAATATGCAAATTAATTGAAATAAAATGAAATAAAAACAAATAAAACTGAAAGTATGCAGCATGGAGGGCCAGGATGAGTCCTGAGTTTGAAAACGTTGACCGCGCGCGCCATCTGATGGCTCAGATTCAAACAGGTTTAATTTTGATTAATTAAATAAATTATGCTGATTAGGGTTTAATGACTGCATCCTAGCCATCCGTACACGCGCGAAGTCAACTTTTTCAACGCATCTGATGGCTCACATTCAAACTGGAATTAATTACGCAATTAGGGTTTAATGACTCTCAGGTGGCCGGAGAAGACTTCCGGTCGTCTTCTCCGGCCAGCACCTCACCTGAAAACTCCCCAAATCCCTCAAATCGTAACGAAAATGAAAACTAAGCACACCAAAATGATCCCCATGACCCCCTGAGCTAAAACCCTAAGTCCAAACAAATTTCTTCTTCCTCAAAACCATGAATCGAACAGAACAAGTTTTAGGGCAAACCAGTTTCAGAGACAAATTAAATGCTTATTTCATCACCATTTCAACAACTAAGAACATCAGGATGATCAGTGAATCACATAGAACAAGTTTGTAACAAGAAAAATGATTTCTGGAAAAATTAATTTCGAGCTACCTGAGATTTGGAGCTTTCAACTTGAGGACTTTCTGGCCACTTCTCCTTGTGCAATCCACTCCACTTGGTCCACAGAAGATGCTTGAATGCTCAAAAGGAGTTTATGTAGGCTGGATAATGAGATTCGACAGCTTCTGCTCAAGCTTGATCAGAAATGGCAATGGAGATTCTGGAGGTTTCAGGCCATTGTGAATGATGGTTTGTGATCCTGAGGATGAATGGAGAAGGTCTGGAGTGTTTGTTGGTGTGTTTGTGGTTTGTGGAAGGAGATTCGATTGAAACTGCAAAATGAAGTGAGAAATGGCAGTGAGATGTTCAGGCTGTTTCAGGCTTGTGTTCTTGGTGCTGGGTGGTCTATGGAGCAAGGTGAGTTGAATGGTGAAGATGGTTGAAGTGTTTTCAGGCTGTGGAGAGAAATTCGAAGGCTTATGCAAAATGGAGTGTTTTTGTGAATGTTGTGAATGTGTATGCTTCAGCCTTGCTTTGTACATGAAATGGCTTGCAAATTGTCCACATAACTCTCTCTCATTGGTCAGTTGATTGGACATGTGCTTTATTGATTGGTAAGTTGCCTTTTGCAAAAAGTCAAAAATTGTGTAAGAGAGGTATGGTGAAGTGCTAGCTTGGTACAAAGCCTAGGGGCTGCGCAGCATGGTGTGTGTATGAAGCTAGCTTGGTTCAGCAGCCAATGCCTCAAGTTGGTGAGATGTGATCATGAGTTTTGCAACTTGTGGCCTTTTTGAAATCTCATGAAAAATGCCTTGTTACATGAACTAAACACATGTGATCTTTGGTTCAAATCTGATTTTGGGCCTTAGAGAATGTTTATGTGCTGGTTTGAAATGAATTAGAAGTTGCAATTTGACTTAGCACATGATTTTGCAATTTTCACACTTGGTGCATATCTTGAAAATAAGTGATTTTTGCCAACTTTGCATTGCCATAACTTTTGATCCAAGAAGAGTTTGATCATGTTCTTGTACTTTTTGAAAAGGGAAAGATGAGATCTACAACTTTCATGACCAAAGTTTTTCCATTTGAAGCATTTTTGGATCAATAATCAAAGCTTGAAAAATGACCTAAAATGACATATTCCTTAAAAGTCAACTATGCCCAAAAAGTCAACATTTGCAAAAACCCTAAATTCTTGATTTTTATGAACTTCAACCTTCTTCCATGATCAAATAAAGATCATATACACTCAAAATGATGAAGATCACCCATTGGTTGGGTCATTGGGGGCCTCAGATGCCCTGATTTTGCACTGACTTGTCTGAAAAGTCAACCTTTGATCAGATGACTTCCCCATGGAATTTCTTCATGAAAATTGATATGCATACTCCCCATACCATATAGAGATCAATGGAAACAAGAATGACCAAAAATTTTGGGGTTATGGCCTCTGAAACCAAAACCCTAATTTTAGGTCAACTGTGCAGTTCATCCTGGCTCTGCATCCACTCAAACCCTAGTTCTTGTGATTCCTCTGCATTTTTGACTTTGAGGAGATGGAATATGATATAAGAACACACATGGACCCCTTTGAGTTGATTAGTGGCCTTTGGAATGGCTCAAGATGCTTTGGGATTGCTCAGATCACAAACCCTAGATGCAGATGCCTTAGAAACTATGCAGTGAATCAAAAATGAGATGTGAGATGATATGATTGTATTTATGCATATGAGAATGATCACAAGCCATGGTGTGAATGGGTGAGGGCAAATTTGGGGTGTTTACACTAATGTCCCTAGAAAATCGAACCTTGAGTTGATGATGGAGAACTTTATAGCTAACCAATCTCAAACAAACAAGGACTTCTTAAACCAAAACATTCACACTAGTGAGCAGATTAAACAATTAGTGAGCAAAGTAGATGCATTAGCTACACATAACAAAATGCTTGAAACTCAGATTTCACAAGTAGCTCAACAACAAGCACCTACTGCTGCACCAGCTGGAGTATTCCCTGGACAACCTCAACCTAATCCGAAAGGACATGCCAATGCCGTAATATTAAGAAGTGGCAAGGAACTTGACGGACCTACCGATCCAAGACTTGACAATCCAGCCATGTACCAAAAACCGGATAAACCGACTGAAGTGGTGGATGATCCAGAAGAAAAGGAAGATGATAATCAAGAGGTAGTGGAGAAAGAACAACCTTATGTGCCTCCACCACCCTATAAACCACCAATTCCGTACCCTCAAAGATTAACAAATTCCAAGACGACGGGTCAATTTAAGAAATTTGTTGAACTTCTGAAACAGTTGAATATTACTATTCCGTTTACAGAAGCTATCACCCAAATACCCTCGTATGCTAAGTTTTTAAAATAAATCTTATCCAATAAGAAAAAGATAGAGGATAACGGAACCGTTACACTTACTGCCGAGTGTAGCGCCATAATTCAGAATAATATGCCTCCTAAGCTAAAAGATCCAGGAAGTTTCTCTATACCCTGTGTAATAGGAAAATTCGTCATTGACAAAGCTCTATGCGATTTAGGAGCCAGTATCAGTGTTATGCCCTTAACGATTTGCAAAAGGCTAGACATGGGAGACCTAAGACCAACTAAAATGTCTGTTCAACTAGCCGATCGCTCTGTTAAATATCCTGTAGGAATACTAGAAAACGTCCCAGTACGTATAGGACAATTCTACATCCCTACTGATTTTATAATCATGGACATCTCTGAAGACTCCACTACACCTATCATACTAGGAAGACCATTCTTAGCTACCTCCAGAGCTATAATAGACGTAAAAAGAGGAAAGCTGACCTTTGAAGTAGGTGAAGAGAAAGTTGAATTTATTTTAACACAATTCTTATAATCACCAGCTATAGAGGATACATGCTATCTATTGGACGTAATTGACGAATGTGTAAGAGAGATGGAACTGAAAGAGGCTACCTATTCTGAAATAATGAAAATTCAAATCCCTCCGATTTTCGAAGATGATAATTGGCGTAAACCGTATCAAGACGATAGTCTAAGCGAAAGTTTAGCACTTACACCGGATCCCATGCCAAGTAAAGATAAACCTACATTAGGATTAAAAACTTTACCTCATAACCTAAGGTACGAATTCTTAGACGTTGAATGTAAAAGACCAGTTATAATAAATTCCAGTTTAGGAACTATAGAAACAAAGAAACTTTTAGATGTCTTGAAGAAATATCCAACTGCATTAGGATATAACATATCTGATCTCAAAGGAATATGCCCTTCAGTCTGTATGCATCGTATTCTGCTAGAAGAAGATTGCAGAACCTCCAGAGAATCTCAAAGAAGAATTAACCCAATCCTTAGCACCGTAGTAAAATAAGAAGTTAAGAAACTACTAGATGCCGGAATAATATATCCAATCTCTGATAGTGAATGGGTTAGTCCAATACATGTAGTGCCAAAGAAAGGAGGTATAACTGTTGTGAAAAACGCTCAAGGCGAATCGATATCGCAAAGAGTAGTAACGGGACATAGAGTATGCATAGATTATCGTAAACTAAACAAAGCCACTCGAAAAGATCATTTCCCACTACCCTTTATAGATCAAATGTTAGAACGATTAGCCAAGCATTCTTACTTCTGTTATCTTGACGGTTACTCAGGATTTTTCCAAATCCCTATCCATCCTGATGATCAAGAGAAGACTACATTCACATGCCCATATGGAACGTTCGCTTATAGACGAATGCCCTTTGGATTATGCAACGCTCCTGCAACCTTTCAAAGATGTATGATGTCAATCTTTGCAGATTTTATAGACAACATCATGGAAGTGTTCATGGACGACTTCTCTGTATGCGGGCAAAGTTTTGAAGGATGCTTATCAAACTTAGAAATGGTGTTAGAAAGATGTGTAAAAGTAAACCTCGTGCTTAACTGGGAGAAATGTCATTTTATGGCCAAAGAAGGAATCGTATTAGGTCACGTAATATCCGACAAGGGAATTGAAGTTGATAAAGCTAAGATTGAAGTAATAAAAGATCTTCAACCCCCTAAAACCGTTCGAGAAATACGAAGCTTTTTAGGACACGCCGGTTTTTACCGACGATTCATCAAAGATTTCTCGAAAATCACTAAACCTCTTACTGGTTTATTAATGAAAGATGTTGAGTTCATATTCAATGAAGATTGTCTTAAAGCATTCGAAACTCTAAAAACAGCCCTCATCACCGCACCAATCATGCAACCCCCTGACTGGAGATTACCTTTCGAAATCATGTGCGATGCGAGTGACTATTCTGTAGGCACAGTTCTAGGCCAGAGGAAGGAAAAGAAACTTCATGCGATTTACTATGCCAGTAGAACCTTAGATTCCGCCCAGATGAACTACGCCACTACTGAAAAAGAATTGTTAGCAGTTGTCTTTGCGCTTGACAAATTCCGTTCTTACCTAGTAGGAGCGAAAATAATCATTTACACAGACCATGCTGCTATCCGATATTTATTAACTAAGAAAGATGCTAAACCAAGACTCTTGAGATGGATTTTACTCTTACAAGAGTTTGATCTCGAAATAAAAGATAAGAAAGGTACTGAGAACGTCGTAGCGGACCATTTATCTAGAATAGAAGGTATTAAACCCGAACAAGTGCCGATTAACGATGATTTTCCGTATGAACAGCTGATAGCACAAATAGGAAGCGACCTAGTTCAGTTAGACATAAATGAACCAGAACCCGTGGAAACAATCCAGACAACTGTAGGACTGCCATGGTACGCTGACATTGTCAACTACCTAGCCGCAGGAGCTCTTCCACCTGATTTAACCTATCAGCAGAAAAAGAAATTCTTTCACAATCTGAAACATTATTACTGGGATGAACCATTATTGTACAAGAGAGGACCCGATGGAATCTTTCGTCGATGTATTCCCGAAGAAGAAATAGAAGATGTCATTGCTCAATGCCATTCATCTCCTTATGGTGGACATGCAAGCACTTCCAAGACTTGTGCAAAAATCTTGCAAGCCGGCCTATTCTGGCCTAATCTATGGAAGGATGTCCACATCGCTGTTATAAATTGCAATCGGTGTCAACGCACTGGCAATATTTCAAGAAGAGATGAAATGCCTCAAAAAGGAATATTAGAAGTAGAAATCTTTGACGTCTGGGGAATAGATTTCATGGGACCATTCCCATCATCTTTCGGTAATAATTACATACTCGTAGCTGTTGATTATGTTTCGAAATGGATTGAAGCTATAGCTTCTCCTAAAAACGATACACGAGTAGTAATAAAGCTTTTCAAAAATATAATCTTTCCCAGATTTGGTGTGCCTAGACTCGTCATAAGTGACGGTGGCTCGCACTTCATTTCAAAAATCTTTGACAAATTACTATCTAAGTATGGAGTAAGACACCGTGTGGCTACACCATATCACCCACAAACAAGTGGACAAGTCGAAGTCTCAAACAGAGAAATTAAACAAATCTTAGAAAAGACTGTCGCCATATCTCGGAAAGATTGGTCATCTAAACTTAATGAAGCTTTATGGGCTTATAGGACCGCTTACAAGACACCCATAGGTACTACACCTTTCAAACTAGTTTATGGAAAATCTTGTCACCTCCCAGTAGAACTAGAACACAAAGCTTATTGGGCGATTAGAACTCTCAATATAAACTATAATGCTGCAGGAGAAAAGCGAATCCTAGACATTAACGAATTAGAAGAATTAAGGCTAGATGCTTATGAAAATGCTAAGATATATAAAGAAAGAACTAAGCGATGGCATGATAAACGCCTATCTAGGAAAGAATTTAGTGTGGGAGACGTTGTACTCCTCTTTAATTCAAGACTTAGGCTCTTTCCTGGAAAATTAAAATCTAGATGGTCAGGACCCTTTGAAATAACTAAAGTATTCCCGAGTGGAACAATAGAAATTAAGGGTAGGAATAGTGAACCATTCATAGTAAACGGACAACGTTTAAAACATTATCATAAAGTTGAAAATAGAGATTATGCAAATAATCTAAGGCTTTTAGAGTTGTCCACTAATTCCCCTGATTAATCTAAACCTAAGCATTACGTCAGGCTTTTGACGATAAAAACAGCGCTTAGTGGGAGGCAACCCATTTACTCATTTAATTATTTAAACTATTCTCTTTAGCATATTGTTATTTATCGTTTTACTATTTGTTTATTTGTTTCGTCATTTTATAGTTTTATTTTATATTACTATTATTGCCTTTAAATTATGCATTTCATTTTCTTATTTTTATCTTAAATCACTTTTTACAGATTTTCTAAAAGTCTTTTTCACTTTCCTTCTTCCCCTGATTTGTTCCTCCATATTTGCACTAACCATGGCTAACCAACCCATAAACCATATGGAAACCAAATTTAGAGGTAGGAACCAAAGAATGAAGTTTGAAGAGTTATCACAGAGGCAAATGGATTTGACCCTGTACCCGGATGATCAGACTATGGAAACCCTAGGTATACATGATAGCATCATGTACTTGTTTAACCGACTCGGATGGGAGAATGCATTGATCCAACATAAGTTTGTGACTTACCGCGAGCTCACCCTCGAGTTCCTTAGCTCCTTAGTTTACCTACCTGAGCGCGGTTTTGGATTCAGGAAAGGATTTATCAGTTTCCGCCTATTTGGAATAGAATATGACTTTAACCATAAAGAACTAGCTGACTTATTAGGATTCCCTAGTGGACCATTTGCTTTTACTACCACACAGGTAGAATTGATGGATATTGAGCTAGATTTCTTTTGGGGAACTTTAACCGGAAACTACCACCCTGAACCAAATAGCATGAATAATGATGAGATCCATAACCCTGCTCTCCGTTACTTCCATAAAATCCTTGCCCACACTTTCTTTGGAAAAGAAGAAAACATTACCGGAGTTTCTAAAGATGAGATATTTATTATGTCATGTTTCACTAATGGACAGCCTGTTAATGGTGTACCTTTCATGATGCAAACCTTCACCCGTATCCAAGAAGAACCTGAATTACCTATATTAGTAGGAGGTCTTGTAACCATGATTGCTGATGCCTTAGGACTTAGTGTAACACGGTGAACTGACTTTAAACAATGTTGCGGATAGCAAGAGTCGCCACCGACTTTTATTTTATCCATAAGGAAAGGTTATAAAAGAACAGGAAAGACCTTAGAGAATATTTTGGGTCCGGGGGGTAGGTTATGAAAAGGGAAGGTGTTAGCACCCTTTTCATCCATGGTTATCCATGGGCTCTTAGGTACTTAAGCTCACTTTTGAATTATTTTGAAAGTGTAGTGTGTGAATAGCAAAAAATTTCAGAATAGTTTAATAATAATCCGTGTATGGTTGTGTAAAAAAACTTGTTTGAAAATTTTGTTGGAAATTTGTTTAAGTGTGAAAAAGTTTTGAAGTGAGCAAGCACCTAGGAGTAACCTACCTAATGTTTAAAGGTCTTTCTTATTCTTTATCCTTTCTTTAGTAAGACTATCCCTACTATAATGGAGTAGGTAGTCCTTACTTTGGATGTTAAGGGACATGTGAGGGACAATTTGATTTTTTAAGGCAATAGTGGGGTGTAATAAGCATATTAAGGGACTATCATCATTTTTCGAAAGGGACTCGATTCGTAAAGGCAACCAAAAGGGACTTCGATGATTTTTTATTTGAGGGACTTGCTTTATACACCCCACTTAACCATTATTCGTAGGCAACGAGAGGGATATCCTTAGGAAGTGAGACGGCGATTAAAATCGACTTACGTGTGTGAAGTGTTTAATTTAATTATCTTTATTTAAAAATTATCTAAATTTATTTTAATATTGCATACATGTTGTTTACACTCCCTAATTACTAACCATAATAATAATTAAATAATTAAAATTACAACCGGGAAACAATTACAAAAAAATTATAATAACAAGCAAAATATTAAGCAAAATAAATAGTAAATAAACAATAAATAATAAATATAAGGGGTTAGTAAATAAAATTAGCAAAATAATAATAATAAACACAATTAAATTATAAAGAGGTTAGTAATTAGAAATAATAAATAAAGTTAGAAACATAAAAATAGAATATAAATAATAACATGGTTAGTAATAAAAATTAATTAAAAGATTATTAAAATTATAATAAACAAAATTAATAACAAATTAATAGTAATAATAAAAACCAAAAATAATATCAAAAGAAATTAACATGCATAACTAGTAAATTTTTTTTAATTCATATACTAATTATTAAACTATTTTTTCAAATGTATTATAAACATATATTTATACTTATACACATATTATAAGAAAAAGATCATGTTAAAATTTAATTCTACAAATTATTTCTAATCATATACAAAAATATAATTATCCTAAATTAAATTATTTCTAAATACTAAAAGAAAATTGATTTGAATTATAACTATATTTACAAAATTCTATGAAAAATTATAAGTGTATTAAAAAAAATAAAATCATAAAGAAATAGAATTAGATTTGTGTTTTAAAAAAAATATTTTTAGAGTTTTATAAAATTAGGGTTTTATTAGAAAAATAATTTTTAGGGTTTGGAATATACAAAATAACTTTAGCTAATATATACATATAAAATTTTTTTTTATTTTTATAAGCACATACATTTATATTTTATAGTTTTAAAAATATTCTAATATAATATGGGAAATATAGTAATAAAAGAAAATAAATATCAAAAAAATTGGACCTGGGATTTGAACCCAGGTCCCTAACCTGGAAATTGGAGAAGTCTACCAACTGAACCACACGCTGGCAATGCAACAAGGATGAGCATCCATTGAGTTTGTTCTTTAACCTTGGAAATTCATAAAAATAACAAAACAACAAAAGGCCTGGGTATAGAATCGAACCCAGGACCTATTAGGCAAAGAGACGTGCGTATAACCAATCCTGCTGGGTGAGCTATCCTGATAGTACATTGACAACAATATAATATATATAATACATAATAATTAAATTGGTAAAAATAAACAAAAGTTATAGAACCAGGATTCGAACCCAGGTTCAACAACCTACACGCGCGTGCAACTTTCCACCAGGCCAAGCGTACAATTGTGAAATATATTCAGGAATAACTCATATTATTTTTCAATAGAATTTTGAATTTGAAAACAGGCGCGAATTGGCCTTCTTCTTCCTCCCATTACCTGCGAATTTTGCAACGATTTCTCCTGCGAATTTTCCTGGGAGTTCTTCACACTTCAAAACCTGCGAAAACGGAACTTGCACCAAACAGTAATGATTCTTAAAATTAGTTATAGTTTTATAATCCTTGCGTCTTGTAGAAGACTCCTATGTGTCCAGAATTTATTTATATTGGTTGAACCATCAAACCCCAAAATAGAGCTCTAAACCCTAATAATGGCGTATTTGGATTCCTGCAAGAAAAACACAATTGAATAACCCAGAAACAATCCAAACAACATTATAAACACAACCCAGCAGTTAGTTTTCGTCAACAACATGTAAATCATCCAAATCGAAAATTTTCCAAACATGAACAAAGTGCATTCGGTTTTCACGATTTGGAGTATGAATGCATGATGTTATGATTCAAAATCAATCACTGAACTTCAAGGAATCTATTGCCACCTTTGGTTTGTCTTGGAAAGGGCTGCAAAGGTCAAACCGAATTGAAATTTTTTGCTTGATTTTTGATGTATGAAACTCACCTTTGGCTGCTGCAAAATTCGTGTCTAAGGCTAGGTTTATGATCAGCATATATAGGTGAGTCAATTAGGTTAAAGAAATTGATTGATTTAGTGAAATTTTGGATCAAAAAAATATTGAAAAAGATCAAGTGTTCAAAGTCAAATATTTGGTCATAAGGTCTTGCTATTTTGGGAGGGATCTCATGATTTCCTTCTCCTTTGACTCCAATCACACTTTATGATTTTCTAGATTCAATCACAAAAATATCTTTTCATGTTTAATATTTTTTTTAAATTTAAAATGATTTAAAATGTAATAAATCATAATAAATTAATAAAATAAAATAAAATAAAAAATATGAAAATATCATGATAATTTCGTGCAAACCATTATGAAGTGGATTGGGTCATAATTTGAGTGGCCCATTTGAAAAGAAATGATTTTGAACCTCCCTTTTCAACATAAACCATCACAAAATTTCTTAACTTTGCAAAGGCACATCTCCCTCAATTTTAAGGGTATGAGGGTGTTCTTGGACTTTTTGGAAAGCTTGAAGAGTCCTCTAAACAACCCCATTGGTTTCAGGTCCATATCATTTACCAATCTCAAGTTATGCCCTTTTGAAGTTGTTGACTTTTTGTTGACTTTTAAAATGACCTATAATGTCTTAGATCATATCTTTCAAATGAAGCATTTCTAGGCTTAACCTTAAACATCAAAGTTGTAGAGAATCCAATTTCCTTCAAAATGAGCTTTGGATGGAGACTTGGTGATGAAGTATGTGAAAGTTATGCCTGGTCAAAGTTCAGTTGACTTTTACTGAGGAAACCCTAATTTAGAAACTCCTGATTATTGATGATCTGGAATCTCCTTGATGAATCATGATCAACCCTTGATCAAATGATGAATTTTACTTCATATACTTGATGTTGGCAAAAAATCATGAAGTTTGACCTTGGTTTGACCAAAGTTGACCTCAGTTTGACTTTTTAACTGCATTGACTGATTTTGACCTATCTGATCATCTGACTGAGCAAACTTTTGAGAAAAGTCTTGAAACTTGACATGGGGGTTCTTACACACATATAAGATGTTATGAAACTCACTTGAGGTATTGGAAGTCCATTTAGCCTGATTAAAGTCACAAACCTAGTTATGGATGCCCTGCTTAGGAGGTGCATTGTTTGAGGGAATTGTCAACTTCTTTGACCAATTGTGAACTTTGTGAACCTTGTGAACCTTCATAAAATGTCTTGGGATACTCATGGGAAGTATTGTGAAGCTTGTGAACCTTGTGAACCTCATGAAGTGGCTTTGTAGACCTCATGATCCTCAGGGAAGCTTTGTAATCATTGTGAATCTTGTGAACCTTGTGAACCTTCAAGAAGTGACTTGTAGACTTCATGAACCTCATGAAAGGTCTTGTAAGTGTTGAGAAGCTTGTGAACCTTGTGAACCTTCATAAAGTAACTTGTAGACTTCATGAACTTCAAGAAAGGCATTGAAAGCATTATGGAACTTGTGAACCTTGTGAACCCTCATAAAGTAGCTTGTGGACTTTATGAACTTCATGAAAGGTTATGCAAGTGTTGGAGAACTTGTGAATCTTGTGAACTTTCTTAGAACACAAAGTCTTGTATTGTGAGGGCAAATTTTGGGGTGCAACAGCTGCCCCTGTTCAATTTTCTGAAACCTGAGGGGTTAGATTGGTATATTTGCCAGTCGTAACCTGGAAGGTTGAAGGGGATTGAACACAAAAGCCCAAAAATTTGCACTCACCAGTGCATAGAGTGATATTGATGGTTGGTTGAACATGATTGAGTGGGCTTAAAGATGCCACTAGGGGAAAGTTCTTCAGCAGTATAATGAGAACTGTCAGGAGTCTGGAGTAATATTGATGTAGCAGTATGTCTTCATGAGGATAGAGCAATGGATAGTTCTAAAGCAGTCTTGAAGAAGTAATATGCCTTCAGGAGGATAAAGCAATGGATAGCTCTAAAGCAGTCTTGAAGATATGATTTCAGGAGGATAGAGCAATGGATAGCTCTAAAGCAGTCTTGAAATAATAATGTAATTGTCTTCAGGAGGATAGAGCAATGGATAGCTCTAAAGCAGTCTTGAAGATATGATTTCAGGAGGATAGAGCAATGGATAGCTCTAAAGCAGTCTTGAAATAATACTGTAATTGTCTTCAGGAGGATAGAGCAATGGATAGCTCTAAAGCAGTCTTGAAGTCATGAGAAGTTATCAGGAGGATAAAGTAACCCTGAGGTTACAATAAAGCAGTCCCAAAGAAGCTCATCAGGAGGATAAAGTAACACTAAGGTTACAATAAAGCAGTCCTGGAGACCATAATTTTGTTCGTTGGATAATTAACCTGAAACAAGGTAGCTTTTGTATAATAACATTAGTTTATGCTTGATGTATGCATGTATGACATGATGCACTTGGGTAATGTACTATATGTTTATGGATATGTATGTTATGGTATGATGTAAATGATGTATGTATGATATGATACTGCCGGAAACGTCTGGATATCTTCGTATAACAACTGCTGGCCAGGGAAAATAAATCCCGATTCGTTGCTGAAGAATATATAACCCTATGTCTGCTGGGGATAATAAGGTATAGATATAACCTCCTGTTGTTGGGGATGGCAAGGTATATATAACCTCCCGTTGTTGGGGATAGTAAGGTATATATAACCTTCGTCTTCGTTTGATAGTAGGATAAGTATAACATCCCGTCTTCGTTCGTCGTACCCTTATTGGAAAGTAATTTCCCGAATATCCGTATGAGGATAAAAGAGATGGATATAAATTCCAGGGGAGATGAGACTTTATGAAGATGGATTAGTCCTACTGAGGGTTTTGTAACTGTTTTGTAAAGGTGAACCGGCGAAGCTTCGTTGAAATCCTTCCCTCGTTCGTCCTTAGTAAATACTATTACCGCATTTTCATGCATTTCTGGTAAACATCAATCATATTAAAAGCATACATACATTCAACACAATCAATGGACGTTTCGCTTATGTAAATAGGGTAAAAGTAAATCTGGATTCAAAAGATGGAATTTATTTATATCAAAAGTGACCCATACACGGGTAAGTTTGCACAAGGAGACATAAACCCTAGTAAGAGGATTTTGTCAAAAAGAATCAGCTATGTGGAAAATAATCCTATTGAGTTTCAATTCTACTATTGCCACTCAAGTATCTCATCTTCTTGCTGTTGAGACGGAAACGATTGAATTGAGCTTTATCTGTTTAGTACAACTGGTTGCAGTTTCATGGGTGATCTAAACGAGACATAGTCATACGCTTTAATCCCTAACTTTTGCCTGGATTGCCCTTTCAGGTTTTCAATCCACCGGGATACCCTTTTTTGCCCAAGCCGCCTTTTCAGGTTTTCGACTTGCCGGGTGTACATCTTTTTATATATATCCCTAATTTTTGCCCAAACCCTTTTGGTTTGCCGGGATGCCCTTATTTTTGCCTAGGCCAGTCAACCTAGCGGGTCTCTTTTTATGCGTAGTATTTTTTAACTATGTCTGCGTTTACAGGCTGTGGGAAGTCCTCACCATCCATTGTAGTCAGTATCATGGCACCTCCTGAGAACACTGTCTTGACTATAAATGGACCTTCATATGTTGGAGTCCACTTGCCCCTAGGATCACCCTGTGGTAAGATGATACGCTTGATTACCAAGTCACCAGCCTGATATACCTTTGGCTTAACCTTCTTGTTAAAAGCTTTGATCATTCGCTTCTGGTACATCTGGCCATGACAAACTGCTGCTAACCTTTTCTCATCAATCAAATTTATCTGGTCCAGTCGAGTCTGAATCCACTCATCTTCATCCAAGCCTGCATCCTTCATAATTCTCAAGGAGGGGATCTGAACTTCAATGGGCAGAACTGCTTCCATACCATAGACTAAGGAGAATGGGGTTGCCCCTGTTGAAGTACGTATTGTAGTACGATAACCATGAAGAGCAAATGGTAACATCTCATGCCAATCCTTGTAAGTAATAGTCATTTTCTGTACAATCTTCTTAATGTTCTTATTAGCAGCTTCGACTGCCCCATTCATCTTTGGGCGATACGGAGAAGAGTTATGATGCTTAATCTTGAACTGCGTGCAGAGATCAGTAATCATAGTGTTGTTCAGATTAGAGCCATTGTCAGTAATAATCCTCTCAGGGATGCCATACCTACATATGAGATTGTTCTTAATGAACCGAGCCACAACATTCTTAGTCACAGATGCATATGAAGCTGCCTCTACCCACTTCGTAAAATAATCAATAGCCACCAGGATGAAACGATGCCCATTAGAAGCAGTAGGCTTGATCTCACCAATCATATCAATGCCCCACATGGCAAAGGGCCAAGGAGCAGTCAACACATTCAAAGGTGATGGAGGTACATGAACTTTATCAGCATAGATTTGACACTTGTGACAAGTTCTGGAGTGTTGATAACAATCAGCTTCCATGGTAGACCAATAGTAACCTGCTCTCAATATCTTCTTTGCCATAGTATGACCACTAGAATGAGTACCAAAGGTCCCATCATGCATCTCTTCCATAATCTCAGCGGCTTCTTTCTTATCCACGCAACGAAGCATAGTTGAATCATGATTACGCTTGTACAGAATCTCATTACTCAAAAAGAACTTAGCAGCAAACCTTCTCAGGAACTTCCTATCTTTGACAGATGCCCCTTCAGGGAACTCCTGAGCTTCAAGATATCTTTTCACTTCATAGAACCAAGGCTTCTCCTCTGCCCCTTCTGTGTCAATCTCATTGCAGTATGCAGGCTTCTCAAATCTATCAATGGTAATCTTAGGAGCTTCATCATCCCAACTGATCTCAAACATGGATGCCATGGTGGCCAAAGCATCTGCCAACTGATTCTCTTTTCGTGGAATATGTTCAAAGGTAATCTCTTTGAAATGTGGGATCAAAGACAACACATGTTCTCTGTAAGGAATGAGATTATCATGCTTGGTATCCCAATCTCCTTTAATCTGACTTACTACCAAGGCTGAATCTCCATACACATCAAGGAACTGAATCTTCATATCAATAGCAGCTTTCATACCCAGGATACATGCCTCATACTCAGCCATGTTATTGGTACAATGGAAACAAAGTCTGGCAGTAATCGGAGTATGACAACCTTCGGGGGAACTAATCACAACACCAACACCATTACCAAGTGCATTAGAGGCACCATCAAAAACCATAGTCCATCGGGATCCTTGTTCAGGTCCGTCATATTGTCCAGGTTCTTTAGTAACAGTCATAATGTCTTCATCAGGGAACTCAAAATTCATTGACTGGTAATCATCCACTGCTTGATGAGCCAAATGATCAGCAACAACACTTCCTTTAATGGCCTTTTGAGTAGTATACTGTATATCATATTCTGTTAAGATCATTTGCCATCTTGCAATTCTTCCGGAGAGAGCAGGTTTCTCAAATATGTACTTGATTGGATCCATTTTTGAAATCAACAAGGTAGTATGGGTCAACATATACTGTCTTAGTCGGCGAGCAGCCCATGCCAAAGCGCAGCAAGTTTTCTCGAGCAGTGAGTATCTTGTTTCACAGTCGGTAAACTTTTTGCTAAGGTAGTATATTGCCTGCTCTTTTCGACCAGACTCGTCATGTTGCCCCAACACACACCCCATTGAGTTGTCTAATACTGTTAAGTACATAATCAAGGGTCTTCCGTCAACTGGTGGCATCAAAATTGGTGGTTCTAACAAATATCTCTTGATTTCATCAAAGGCAGTCTGGCACTCATCATTCCATTCCATCACCTGATCTTTCTTCAACAACTTGAAGATTGGCTCACAAATGGTAGTTAACTGGGAAATAAATCTTGCAATATAGTTCAATCGTCCCAAGAAACCTCTAACCTCCTTCTCAGTACGGGGAGCTGGCATATCTCGTATAGCTTTCACTTTTGCAGGATCCACTTCAATACCTTTTCCACTAACAATGAAGCCCAGGAGCTTTCCAGATCTAACTCCAAAAGTACACTTGTTTGGATTCAACCTCAACTTGTATTTCTTCAACCTCTCAAACAACTTGTGCAGATGATCAAGATGTTGCTCTTCATTCTGAGATCTGGCTATCATATCATCCACATATACCTCTATCTCATGATGAATCATATCATGAAACAAAGCCACCATAGCACGCTGATATGTTGCCCCTGCATTCTTCAAACCAAATGGCATCACTTTGTAGCAGAAGGTGCCCCACTGTGTCACAAATGTTGTCTTCTCCATATCTTCAGGTGCCATCTTGATTTGATTGTAACCAGAGAAACCATCCATGAAAGAGAATACCTTATGCTGAGCAGTGTTGTCTACCAGAATATCAATATGAGGAAGTGGAAAGTCATCTTTGGGGCTAGCCTTGTTCAAATCTCTGTAGTCCACACACATACGTACCTTACCATCTTTCTTTGGAACCGGTACCACATTTGCAACCCACTGAGGATAAGAAGTTACTGCCAAGAACCCTGCATTGAACTGTTTCATTACCTCTGCCTTGATCTTTTCTGACATTTCAGGACGCATACGACGAACTTTCTGCTTCTTTGGACGACAATCTTCTTTCACTGGTAAACGGTGAACCACAATGTCTGTATCTAACCCTGGCATATCTTCATAAGACCAAGCAAAGATCTCCACGTAGTCACGTAACATCTGAATCAACTTGCTCTTGACACTGTCCTCTAAATCAACCCCTACCTTGACCTCTTTTCTGTCTTCCTCAGTTCCCAGATTCACAACTTCGACTGGCTCTTCATGTGGCTGTATAGCTTTCTCTTCTTGTTGTAACAACCTAGCAAGCTCTACAGGTATTTCACAATCGTCCTCATTTCCGTCTTCAGTTTGATAGATCGGATTCTCGAAATTGTAATTGGCAATAGTAGAACTGTTATCAACAGGATCCAGAGTGGATGAGGATCTGCATTTAGTGATGTGGGTGTGTGTAAGAACACATAGCTGATAAAGCAAAAATAAAAGAAAAAGAAAGACAAGGAACACAATATTTACGAAAACGAAACGTCCACTGATTTTATTGAATGAAGTATGCAAATGAAATGACAGCCCGTAACAAGCACACCATTGTGCCCCGGGTAAGGCACATGGCTTGAAAGTTTTATTATTCAGAAATTACAAATTTAAAACATAACACAGTAATAGTATTTACTCCTGACTAAAGGAGATAGGGATAACATCTTCAGCTTTCCAATTATTGAGTCCAGCACCCATAGTAGGAAAAATCCATGCATCCAAATTGTAGTCTTCATCTTGATCTCCCACAGCATTAATCACCCCTTGATTGGTGATACGAGCAGCACGAGCACGACGAACAGCCTTCTGGGACTCTGCAGTGAAACCCAAACCAAACTTGTCAGACTTGTATGGAATATCAGGAAGCTGACCCCAAATAGTACAACCACCTTCATCCACCACGGCTCTAGCATCATTGAGGGAGGCCATTGCCATTGTTGGAGATTTTCTGATGACCACAGGAACCTTCTTCACAGCAGGAGGAGTCACACAATCATTACCAACCCAAGGAACCACTTCAAATGATTGACACGGAGTCTCAATGTATTCACCTTCCACTTCCAGATACTTGAAAGTGTTTACATGGCTGACAAAGTATTCTTCCTCTCCAAAGACAGTAACAACCTTTCCATTCACCGGATATCTCAACTTTTGGTGCAATGTAGAGGTCACAGCACCTGCCCCATGGATCCAGGGACGACCAAGCAGACAAGAGTATGAAGGACGAATATCCATCACATAAAATGTAGCAGTAAACATCTGAGAGCCAACCTTGATTGGAAGATCAATTTCCCCATGCACTACTCTTCTAGAACCATCAAAAGCCTTTACCACAATATTACTGGGCTTTAACACAGTATCTTCAGGACTCAGCTTGTTCAGGACTTCTTTAGGCAACACATTCAGAGAGGACCCATTGTCTATCAGCACATGAGACAGGGTAGTGCCCCTGCATTCAATTGAAATATGCAAGGCCCTGTTATAATCCCTCTTGGCAGGGGTCAAGTCAGCATCAGAAAACCCTAACCCATTGTCATAGGTCAGGTGGGCAACACAGTTTTCAAATTGGTCCACAGAGATTGCACTGGGCACATGAGCAGACTTCAGAAACTTGATCAAGGACTTGGCATGAGCTTCAGAACACAGCAACAAAGACAACATGGAAATCTTTGAGGGAGTATGCCCCAACTGATCCACAATGTCATAGTCACTCTTGCGAATGATTTTCAATACTTCTTCCATCTGCTTAGAGAGATCATCAGCAGCTGGCACATCAGTAGATACAGGCTCAATAACAGGACCTTTGCCCCGAGCATCAGTGGTGGTAGTAGCAGCAGGAGTAACTGCATTCTTGGAAGCAACTGGAGGAGAGAAGACTCTTCCACTACGAGTGATCTTGCTAGATCCAGCAATATTATCAATGTCAGCAGGTATATCAGGTAAAGGCTCTTGCTTGACACCATGGATGTAAACATCAGACCCATAGTGCCAAGGCACAGCTTTGTCAGATGTATAAGGAATAGGACCAGGAGTGGTAATGATCAGAGGAGCTACCCTGGCTTCAGCAACAACTTTCACAGGAACTTCAGCAGTAATCTTGATTGGGCCCTGACGAGTGATTTTAATGGGCTTCTTTGAAGTGATTCTTACCGGTACTTTGTCAACCATGTCAACCTCTTCAATCTTCTTACCCCGAATCAGATGATCCATCATACTTTCTACAGATGCTGGTCTTTTTTCAAACACTATAGTATACTTATCCATGAGACGCTGAATACCATCTCTCAAAATGAAGCAACTATCCGGCTTATATGTACAATACAGACAATCTTCACGACAACCTGGAAAGATCCCAGCTCGTACTAACCTCTCTTTGATAATGGACAATGGTGTGCTCAATTCTATAACTGAATAGACATGCAGGTCTTCCTCAATGTCTTCATCAATGGCATTGACAGTCTTCTCATGATTTGGCAGTGGTGCTGTAATCACATTTGGTGGATCAAACTCAATTTCACCAGCATCAATCATATCTTGAATTTTGTTCTTCAAGACCCAGCAATTATTAGTATCATGTCCTGGACAGTTTGAATGATATGCACATCGTGCATTGGGATTGTACTTGGGAGAGGTAACATTGGGATTCTGAGGAGCCTCCCTCAGGGTAATAAGTTCAGCCTTCAACAAGTGTTGCAATGCCTGAGCCATTGACATGTTGATCTTCGTGAACTGTCTTCTAGCCCTCTGTTGGTTGCCTTGAGGCTGCTCTGTTGTTGCAGGAGTTGGATTTGAAATATGAACTGCACTAACAGACTGATGCCTTCTATTACGATCAGGTTGACCATAAACAGCATTGGATTCTTTCTTCCCAGTGGGGGGCTTCTTTGCAGCACCTGATGAAGAAGTGCCCACTTGGATCTTACCATTCTTGATACCATTCTCTACTCGCTCTCCTGTCATGATCAACTCAGTGAAGCCAGATGATGAGCTTCCAATGAGATGACTGTAAAACGGACCATTCAGCGTACACATGAACATATCAACCAGCTCCCTGTCAGTCAAAGGGGGTTGAACTCTTCCAGCTAAATCTCTCCATTTCTGAGCATACTCTTTAAAACTTTCTTTGGCACCCATAGACATGCTTTGAAGTTGCATGCGAGTGGGAGCCAAGTCAGCATTGTATTGATACTGCTTGTAGAAAGCTTCAGCAAGATCATTCCAGTCTCTGATGTTGACACTCTCCAACTGATAATACCACTCCAACTGAGCTCCAGATAAGCTCTCTTGAAAAAAGTGGATCCACAACTTCTTGTCAGCAGTGTGGGGTTGGATCCTTCTGACATAAGACCTCAAATGCAGCTTGGGACAGGAGACCCCGTCATAAACAACAAAGGTAGGAACCTTGAAACCAATGGGTATCACAACCCCAGATATCAAACTTAAATCCTCAAAATCCAGCCCAGATGATTTCTGTAATTCCATAGCATCCATCCTATCCACCAGCATCTTGAATTTGTCTTCATTATGCTCATGGTAGTAGTTAGCCTCAGAATCAGAGTCCCCCACTGTGTTGTGGAGACTGCCTCTCTCTTGCTCAGATTCTTCAGATTCATAGTCTTCAACCTGTTCCTTGGACTTGACAGGACCTTTGAACCTTCTTCCCATGTTGAGCAACCCAGCAGACCTTCTAGTCTTCTTAGTCTTCTTGGCCAGCAGTGCCTTCAATTCATCTTGCCCCTTGGACAGGTTCAAGATCAGCTCTTGGAACTGTGCATTCTGTGCCTGAAGATCCTTAACTGATTGTTCAAGTGCCATTGCTGAAATAAACAGCGAGAAGATGAGAAACCTGTGCACAATTATAAACCTGTGATGCAATGAAATGATATGGGAATGCATATGCAATGTTTTCAAGGACCGCAGGATTTAAATTTGCTTAAACAAACAAGAAAGTAACTTTTATTAGTAATAACTTGTTTTGCCTTTTAGGCTTACAAAAATGGAAATGAAATAAGTACAAAAGATGGGGTTTTAAGTCTCCCATGGACGTTTCCTCTTTGTGTTGAGGTATGAATTGAGGTTTCGTTCCTCGTGAAGCTGCTTTGTTAGCTCTAGGATCCTTGCTTGGCTTGTTTTGTAATGAGCCTCGAAAGTATCCCTTTGCTCCTTCAGTTGGATCCATGATCTCTGCAAGTCTTCCATATCAGTAGGCATGTCTGGGTGAAGGATGGTATAAGCTGTGTCTCCTTCAGCAACAGGTTCCATGGTAACTGGTAGGACGGCAGGATATGGCATCATGAGTGTCTGAGCACGAGATCGTACCCATCTGAGATAAGCCTCCATAGGAATAATGTACTTAGGCTCCAGTGTCTTACTGTCAATCCTGTTTACCTTTCCCCAAGCTCGTATGAATCTCTGACGGTAACCCTGAAGATCGTTGTCGTAATCAAACACAATGCCCTGAATCAACATGTCATGTGGACCATCACTTCGGGCGTAACCAAACTGTCGTAAAGCTAGAGATGGGTTGCAGGTGATGCCTCCTCTTATGCCTAGAAGTGGCACATTAGGAAACTCCCCACAACGGTCAATGATAGTGACATTCTCCATAGATCTGGAGCACCAATGGATGTCTGAGTGAGAAAGTGACATGATCCTCTTGGACCATCTGAACCCTTGCTCATTCTTCATTACTGAGCGAGGAAGGTGAGAAATAAACCACCTAGAAAGTAAAGGTATGCAGCACATCAAAGTTCCTCTTGCCCTTATAGTACGGGTATGAAGAGAATGTAGGATATCTCCAAGCAATGTAGGCACTGGATTGTGACTCAGGAAAATGTTGATGGCATGAACATCTATGAACTGATCTGGATTGGGGAACAATACTAAGCCATATATCAGCAAGGCTAAGATCTCCTCAAAAGCATCATAGCTCATGGCCTTCAAGAACATTTGAGCTTTATCCATTAATACTTTGGCAAGAATACCCTTAACTCCACTTCTCGTCTCTAGAACAATGTCAGACTTCTTCAGATGTAGGGCTGCAGCAATAACCTCTGGTTTAAGTTCTTTCTCCAAACCTGTGAAGGGTCTTTGATCAAGAACAGGTATACCCAGAAGTTTGGAGAACTCCTCCATGGTTGGAACCAACTGGTAGTCGGGGAATGTGAAGCAATGGTGCTTAGGGTCAAAGAACTGAAACAGCACACTCATCATGTCCTCACTGAACCCTGAAGTGACCAGATCCAATAGATGACCATGTCTCTTGTTGAATCGGGAGTGATCAGACACTTGAGAAACCAACTCTTTAAGCTTGGGAGGTATCCCCACAAAGTTGATCCTGATGGTGTTTCTACGAGCAGAAGCCATGACCTGCAACAAAGAACAAAGATAAATCCTTTGGTCCTTGAAATGGTTAGGAAAATGATATGCTCATGATGCATGATGATGTCATGATGTTATGCTCAATCACAAACATGTGGCACACACAAGCAAGTCACACCATAGCCCTAGGTTTAAAGGCTTGCATGAGGTTTAAGGTAGGTACCCTCCCCTGAAGTTAGATGGTTCATCCTGTCCTATAAAGTAACCAGGTTCTAAGGGACCTCAATATCATTGATCCTTCACAAGGGTGGTTGATCAGAAGGCAACTTACTTGCCAACCAAAACCCTCCAAGTTTAAGATCTCAATGAGCGTAGCATCGAGTGTCAACCAACTTCAGTCTGCACCAAAGCCGGCTACCTCACTACTTTCTAAAGGCCAAGATGAGTTAACTAGGGTTCTAAAAGTCAGTTAGTGCATTGACAACATATGGCAGCCTCAATATTATCCTCAACTTGACTTAAGGAATATAAGCACCAACCAAGAAGTCGCACTAACTATGGCCACCAGATCAACCGTATCGATATACGTCGTACAGTTTCCTTGGTCTATTGCCATTTACCTAAGGTACACTAGATCCGGGTTAGGACCTTTCACACACAAGAGCACCCCAACAAGTAATATAAAACAAACAAGGCAAACAATTTAAAGTGATCTTAATTCCTAAGGGTACCCCTCTTAAAATAGATCCCCAGCAGAGTCGCCAGTTCTGTAACACGGTGAACTGACTTTAAACAATGTTGCGGATAGCAAGAGTCGCCACCGACTTTTATTTTATCCATAAGGAAAGGTTATAAAAGAACAGGAAAGACCTTAGAGAATATTTTGGGTCCGGGGGGTAGGTTATGAAAAGGGAAGGTGTTAGCACCCTTTTCATCCATGGTTATCCATGGGCTCTTAGGTACTTAAGCTCACTTTTGAATTATTTTGAAAGTGTAGTGTGTGAATAGCAAAAAATTTCAGAATAGTTTAATAATAATCCGTGTATGGTTGTGTAAAAAAACTTGTTTGAAAATTTTGTTGGAAATTTGTTTAAGTGTGAAAAAGTTTTGAAGTGAGCAAGCACCTAGGAGTAACCTACCTAATGTTTAAAGGTCTTTCTTATTCTTTATCCTTTCTTTAGTAAGACTATCCCTACTATAATGGAGTAGGTAGTCCTTACTTTGGATGTTAAGGGACATGTGAGGGACAATTTGATTTTTTAAGGCAATAGTGGGGTGTAATAAGCATATTAAGGGACTATCATCATTTTTCGAAAGGGACTCGATTCGTAAAGGCAACCAAAAGGGACTTCGATGATTTTTTATTTGAGGGACTTGCTTTATACACCCCACTTAACCATTATTCGTAGGCAACGAGAGGGATATCCTTAGGAAGTGAGACGGCGATTAAAATCGACTTACGTGTGTGAAGTGTTTAATTTAATTATCTTTATTTAAAAATTATCTAAATTTATTTTAATATTGCATACATGTTGTTTACACTCCCTAATTACTAACCATAATAATAATTAAATAATTAAAATTACAACCGGGAAACAATTACAAAAAAATTATAATAACAAGCAAAATATTAAGCAAAATAAATAGTAAATAAACAATAAATAATAAATATAAGGGGTTAGTAAATAAAATTAGCAAAATAATAATAATAAACACAATTAAATTATAAAGAGGTTAGTAATTAGAAATAATAAATAAAGTTAGAAACATAAAAATAGAATATAAATAATAACATGGTTAGTAATAAAAATTAATTAAAAGATTATTAAAATTATAATAAACAAAATTAATAACAAATTAATAGTAATAATAAAAACCAAAAATAATATCAAAAGAAATTAACATGCATAACTAGTAAATTTTTTTTAATTCATATACTAATTATTAAACTATTTTTTCAAATGTATTATAAACATATATTTATACTTATACACATATTATAAGAAAAAGATCATGTTAAAATTTAATTCTACAAATTATTTCTAATCATATACAAAAATATAATTATCCTAAATTAAATTATTTCTAAATACTAAAAGAAAATTGATTTGAATTATAACTATATTTACAAAATTCTATGAAAAATTATAAGTGTATTAAAAAAAATAAAATCATAAAGAAATAGAATTAGATTTGTGTTTTAAAAAAAATATTTTTAGAGTTTTATAAAATTAGGGTTTTATTAGAAAAATAATTTTTAGGGTTTGGAATATACAAAATAACTTTAGCTAATATATACATATAAAATTTTTTTTTATTTTTATAAGCACATACATTTATATTTTATAGTTTTAAAAATATTCTAATATAATATGGGAAATATAGTAATAAAAGAAAATAAATATCAAAAAAATTGGACCTGGGATTTGAACCCAGGTCCCTAACCTGGAAATTGGAGAAGTCTACCAACTGAACCACACGCTGGCAATGCAACAAGGATGAGCATCCATTGAGTTTGTTCTTTAACCTTGGAAATTCATAAAAATAACAAAACAACAAAAGGCCTGGGTATAGAATCGAACCCAGGACCTATTAGGCAAAGAGACGTGCGTATAACCAATCCTGCTGGGTGAGCTATCCTGATAGTACATTGACAACAATATAATATATATAATACATAATAATTAAATTGGTAAAAATAAACAAAAGTTATAGAACCAGGATTCGAACCCAGGTTCAACAACCTACACGCGCGTGCAACTTTCCACCAGGCCAAGCGTACAATTGTGAAATATATTCAGGAATAACTCATATTATTTTTCAATAGAATTTTGAATTTGAAAACAGGCGCGAATTGGCCTTCTTCTTCCTCCCATTACCTGCGAATTTTGCAACGATTTCTCCTGCGAATTTTCCTGGGAGTTCTTCACACTTCAAAACCTGCGAAAACGGAACTTGCACCAAACAGTAATGATTCTTAAAATTAGTTATAGTTTTATAATCCTTGCGTCTTGTAGAAGACTCCTATGTGTCCAGAATTTATTTATATTGGTTGAACCATCAAACCCCAAAATAGAGCTCTAAACCCTAATAATGGCGTATTTGGATTCCTGCAAGAAAAACACAATTGAATAACCCAGAAACAATCCAAACAACATTATAAACACAACCCAGCAGTTAGTTTTCGTCAACAACATGTAAATCATCCAAATCGAAAATTTTCCAAACATGAACAAAGTGCATTCGGTTTTCACGATTTGGAGTATGAATGCATGATGTTATGATTCAAAATCAATCACTGAACTTCAAGGAATCTATTGCCACCTTTGGTTTGTCTTGGAAAGGGCTGCAAAGGTCAAACCGAATTGAAATTTTTTGCTTGATTTTTGATGTATGAAACTCACCTTTGGCTGCTGCAAAATTCGTGTCTAAGGCTAGGTTTATGATCAGCATATATAGGTGAGTCAATTAGGTTAAAGAAATTGATTGATTTAGTGAAATTTTGGATCAAAAAAATATTGAAAAAGATCAAGTGTTCAAAGTCAAATATTTGGTCATAAGGTCTTGCTATTTTGGGAGGGATCTCATGATTTCCTTCTCCTTTGACTCCAATCACACTTTATGATTTTCTAGATTCAATCACAAAAATATCTTTTCATGTTTAATATTTTTTTTAAATTTAAAATGATTTAAAATGTAATAAATCATAATAAATTAATAAAATAAAATAAAATAAAAAATATGAAAATATCATGATAATTTCGTGCAAACCATTATGAAGTGGATTGGGTCATAATTTGAGTGGCCCATTTGAAAAGAAATGATTTTGAACCTCCCTTTTCAACATAAACCATCACAAAATTTCTTAACTTTGCAAAGGCACATCTCCCTCAATTTTAAGGGTATGAGGGTGTTCTTGGACTTTTTGGAAAGCTTGAAGAGTCCTCTAAACAACCCCATTGGTTTCAGGTCCATATCATTTACCAATCTCAAGTTATGCCCTTTTGAAGTTGTTGACTTTTTGTTGACTTTTAAAATGACCTATAATGTCTTAGATCATATCTTTCAAATGAAGCATTTCTAGGCTTAACCTTAAACATCAAAGTTGTAGAGAATCCAATTTCCTTCAAAATGAGCTTTGGATGGAGACTTGGTGATGAAGTATGTGAAAGTTATGCCTGGTCAAAGTTCAGTTGACTTTTACTGAGGAAACCCTAATTTAGAAACTCCTGATTATTGATGATCTGGAATCTCCTTGATGAATCATGATCAACCCTTGATCAAATGATGAATTTTACTTCATATACTTGATGTTGGCAAAAAATCATGAAGTTTGACCTTGGTTTGACCAAAGTTGACCTCAGTTTGACTTTTTAACTGCATTGACTGATTTTGACCTATCTGATCATCTGACTGAGCAAACTTTTGAGAAAAGTCTTGAAACTTGACATGGGGGTTCTTACACACATATAAGATGTTATGAAACTCACTTGAGGTATTGGAAGTCCATTTAGCCTGATTAAAGTCACAAACCTAGTTATGGATGCCCTGCTTAGGAGGTGCATTGTTTGAGGGAATTGTCAACTTCTTTGACCAATTGTGAACTTTGTGAACCTTGTGAACCTTCATAAAATGTCTTGGGATACTCATGGGAAGTATTGTGAAGCTTGTGAACCTTGTGAACCTCATGAAGTGGCTTTGTAGACCTCATGATCCTCAGGGAAGCTTTGTAATCATTGTGAATCTTGTGAACCTTGTGAACCTTCAAGAAGTGACTTGTAGACTTCATGAACCTCATGAAAGGTCTTGTAAGTGTTGAGAAGCTTGTGAACCTTGTGAACCTTCATAAAGTAACTTGTAGACTTCATGAACTTCAAGAAAGGCATTGAAAGCATTATGGAACTTGTGAACCTTGTGAACCCTCATAAAGTAGCTTGTGGACTTTATGAACTTCATGAAAGGTTATGCAAGTGTTGGAGAACTTGTGAATCTTGTGAACTTTCTTAGAACACAAAGTCTTGTATTGTGAGGGCAAATTTTGGGGTGCAACACTTAGGTACCAACTGCACAGGTGCAACCGTTTAGGTACCATCCGTCCTATGAATCTTAACTTCTGCTTTAATAGATATATCATAAGGAATTTAGGACATCCACCTTTTGAGTACCTAATCCGGAATGAGGTAGTAACCCTGTTCACATTGCCAAACCATGCTAGAGTAAGTGTTCACAATAAGGATAACTGGCTTTATGAGTTAACCCCACCTGATTATCCATCCACTCCTGAAACACCTCAGTCTTACAAGATAAAAGATAATACAATGACCGATGTCGAAACCGACCCTGAGACACCTCCTGGTTACCATGACATTGACCACACCGACGAAGTAAATGAAACCCCTGAAGTGAATCAAGGAGATTATGCTAACAACTTACAGAACATCATGAACACTCTTGAAGCTTACCAAACTGATATAAATTCATTTAAAGAAGACATTAAGAGCATGCGATTGGACATTATAGGTTTGACTGACATAACCTGCGAACAATTCTATCACTTGAACTCCGCCATCGAAGATTTGAAGAAACGCTTTTGAAAATGCTATAAGTGATTTAGTTTATTTTTCTCATTGTTTTCGTTTCTAGTTAGATTTATTTTTTGCAAACAATTTCGTACCGTATTTTCATTAATGTAATTTCATTTTCAATTACCTTATGCAATGCACTTCTAATTCCAAAATTTCTCCATTTTAATCAATTTATATATTTTTCATTCTATGTACTGTTATGCTTGCATTTATTCATATTATATAAAATCTCTCATGCCATGCAAGTTAGTAAAGTACTATGTTGAAATTATTTATTATATGGTGTTTATATTTAATATGAGTGAGAAGTGAAGAAAATAACTTATTATAAAGTATGTGAAATAATTGAGATAGTGTTTTCTGGAAATTATTCAACGAAGCAAGCCCTCACGGTCGTCACACCCCCCTAACGATCGTGACGTGCTCATTTAGCGTGTCACGACCGTCACCTCCCTGTCACGACCGTGACAACCCTTATTACAGGATTCGTGAGAAACAGAACTGTTTCTCTTCGTGACCTCTTCTTCTTCTTCCTCCATAACTTCCAAAAACCACCCATTTTCTCCATAACTTCCGTAACCCCCCATTACCAACTTTAAACTCATTAACCCCCCATTATCACCACACATATCACATTCTCACCCTCCAATATTTATTTCGAATCATTATTTCTCTCATTTTATCATTTTTCCACAAACATCAAAAATCTCCATCTTTCACTCTACCTCTTGCATGCAATGGATACCATTCAATTTAGAGAAGGTGATGCTGGAGAAACCCAGAGAGAAAGATTTATCCGATTCCAGAACCGCGGTGTGCAACCTACACGTTATATCGACACTGTCTGTTTGAGGGAACTCGGAATGCTTGCCAGTGTCACGAGCCTGCTTCAAAAAGTCGGTCTGTGGGATCTTTGCAGTCAGCCTCAGCCCACATTCGAGCTTCTGACATTGGAGTTCCTTAGCTCATTCCAGTACATCACTCCTGCCGGTTCTCAGAGTCAGCTCACCGGTTTCGCCAAATTCAGATTGCATGGCCAGGAGTTTAACCTTTCGCAAAACAGGATAGCCGAGTTGCTAGGCTTCGATCACGGAAATGAAGCTCACCTCCGCGTGCCCGATAATTTTAGTGAACCCGCTTTTACTCTATGGCACGACATAACCAATACCCGTGCCTCAGCCTTCCAAAGCCTCAATGCTACACACATTCACAATCCGGCAATCCGTTATTTCCACCGAGTCATTTGCAACACCATATTCGCTCGAGAAAGTAACCATAAGCTCAACTCCAAGGAGCTTCTATTCTTGCACTGCGCTCTAAATGACGAGCCGATCAATGCTGCCCCGTTCATGCTTTATCACATCCAGGCTATTGCGCATAGAGGATCAACCCCATTTTTCATAGGCGGCATTGTCACCACCCTCGCCATTCAGTTGGGGCTTGGTGACTTGGTCGCAAATCAGCCTTTCATAGCCGCAGAATTCCTCACCAAGAGTTATTGCAGGTCCGCTCACCTGATTGCGCAGCGAGAGGATGGCAGGTATAGCCCTGTTGTCCATGGCACCATATTTCACCATATCATTCTGCCATCCCGTGATCGCATCGACCCATCCAGCCGAGCCAACTGGCTCTTTGTTTTACCAGATGCTGCCGACCACGCCCCTATTCATGATGATCAGGCAGATCCTCCAGCGGATGAGATGCAGGACGCTATGGATGCAGCTGAGCCTGTCCAGGATATACCAGAGACATCTACCCGACAGCCTCCTGCTCCGGAATTCACTCTTGAGGATGTCCTCCGTGCGATTCATCAGCAGAACCAGATGAACGCCGCACTGGAGCGAAGGCAGAAGGAGCAGTATGATGCTTTACTCAACACTATTGCAGCAAACCAGACAGCTACTAATGAGAAGTTTGGAGAAATTTTCAGCGAGCTAGAAGCCCTCCGCATTGACATCGCTGCGACTACCGGTACCGGTTCTGATCCGGAAGCGACTCCTTCCAGACGCTCCCGCACCAGAAGCCGACCCCGCGGTCCTCAACAACCATAGTTTTAGTTTTGCTTATGTTTGTTTTTCGTTTTTGTCGTTTTTGTCATTTGTACTGTACTTTTACCGCATTTATATCACAACATTGAGGACAATGTCTGATGTAGTGTGGGAGAGGTACCTTTCATTTCCGCATTTTTTTCCCTTTTCGCACTTTTCCATTTCGTTGTATTTTCCATTCCATTGTATTTCTTTTCGCAAGTTAATGAAACGAGCAAATCTTTGTGATATTTTCTTTAAATTCAAACTTTCCCCGTTTATTTAGCCATACCAGAAAAAAATCCATAATTATTCGCATTACCCGACTTACCTACGAAATCGTAATTAGGAAGCTGAGAATGATTCAACAAGACCAATACAATCTTGACACCTTTGACTTCTCACTTAAGCGATTCCATTCCGATTATCATTACGAGTACATTTTAAGTTTCAGTTCAAAAGTAACCCCTAGTAGTTTATACTAGCAGTCAGCACCGTCTGAACACAAACCACGTGGGGAGCCGATGAATATAAGCGTTTGATGCCTAATCAATAATGATCCTTCATATCTCGATGCAAATGAAAAGAAATTGCACCAAAGTACACGGTCGCATACAAGAAACGAGAAATATGAGAAGGAGTCCATTGCGGGTTGGTTCAGAGGTACTGGTTCTGAACTTGGTAGGGCGTGCTACGGCTCGATCCCCCACAACCTCCAAATCGGATAATATATGTAGGGTTACCGCACTCGTGTACCAGACCTCGTGCTTAAAAAAAGGATCAAAGTCGCTAACCGGCTACTCCACTACGTGCGTGCTAAGGCAAAGGGCTTAATGTGATTGCGCTAGAATGAAACCGGGCGAAATAAGATCGAAAAACTCTAGGTGAAATCGTAAGGAAATTTCTGATTGTTTCGTTTGACGGGAAGTCGACGACATAGCTTGTTGCTTGTGTCATTAGTGTATCGGTAGTGTTCTATCAAAGTACCGGATTATCCGACAAAACGGTCCCTCGTACGGTTTGTTATGAGTATGCGTCAATAAAAACTTGTCCGCCGATTTTCAACTGACTATTTGCTTGAGGACAAGCAAAGGTTTAAGTTTGGGGAAGTTTGATGACGAGAAAACGTATCGATTATATTGCTAGGTTTCATTGACATTTTATCGCATAATCATCGTTTTAACACTCGATTTCTTGAGTTTTTCTTACCATTTTGCAGGTACATCATTATATGGAGCTAAATCATGAATTAAGAGAAAAAGGGACAAAAGCAACCATAAAAAGATGAAGAAATGAAGAAGCCTGCAAAAACTGCATAATTTGTTGCAGTCACGGTCGTCACCAGGGTGTCACGACCGTGACACCCCAAAAGAAGCCATCACGACCGTGAGAACATTGTCACGACCGTGACACTTAAAAACCACAGGACACGAACGTGAAGACCTTGTCACGACCGTGACAAGGGTAAAAATAGGTTATTGACTGAGACCACGTCAAGGCATTACGTGAAGAACTTTTCTCCTACTTTTTTGCCACGTTCCTACATCTCCTCCACCACTTCAGCAAGGCCCAATGCAACAAAGTCCAATTTTCAAGCCCATTAATGGTTCTATAAATAGCACAAGTTTTATGAAGAAACTACAGAGCATTTATTATTCGATTTTCTGCGGAAGCTCTGCCGAATTGTTTTACGACCCTGTTTCTATTTCTGCATTATTTTCAATTTTCTTTCTTATTGTATCCAAACCCAACATATAACAATTTCCAACATCAGGAAATTGTTATACATTTACTTGTTTCTAAACCTTCAGAATTCGTTTATTTCCGATTTCCGCCAACTCCAAGCTTTCCGGTCTGTGGAAGAAGGAGTCTGCTATAATATTTGTTAACCAAGTTTTTTATTATATTGCAATTTTAATATTTATAATGTTTATTTATTTATCTGCCATGAGTATTTTATTATTTGTTTTTCTGTCTCTGTCTGGTTCAACATCAATGAGTAGCTAATTACCTTAGGGCGGTATGTAGTTAAAACAAACTTAATCGGTAAAATTTAATCATAGGCTTAAAATAAATAACTTAACATTCTGGCTGATACTTTTTAATTAAAATCGACCTTTTCGTTACGAGAGTAAGAAAAGAGTATTAGGTTAGGTCAAGACCACGAGAGTGTGAGATTTTTAACCAGATAACTAAAGTTAGGCATTTAAATTAAACACAGCGAGAGCGCTTTAAAATAAATTAGAATTACTAAGTTTCCAAAAATTATCTCTAAACACTTATGGGCTAGCGAGAGCAGACATAGGGCTTTAGGGGTAAGATCTGAGATAAGACCACGAGAGTGTGAGTTGAGGGTATTTAAACTGGTAACCTCTACCGAATAATTAAGTAAACACCTTTATAAGCCTAGGTTAGATTGACCCACCTAAGTTAGTATAATTACATACCGACCGCCTTAGTATTATTTTATTAAAACTTAAATTTAATTCCGCCTTTAATATTTTAAAATCAACAAAAAATCGTGACAACCATTCGCCTTAGCTAAACTAGAAGTTCATCTAGCACTAAGTAACCATAGAATCCCTGTGGATCGATAATCTTAAATATTACTTCGATAGGCTGTGCACTTGCAGTTAAGATACCGCTAGACACATAATTAGACACGTCTTTAGCCCATCAACCAGCTATTGTCAAAATCATCATATATCCTCAAATAAGCAACATTTACTCATAATCGAATTTGGGGTGTTACAATAAACATCCTTCTATTACTAATGTTCTTCTGGTTGATGGTTTAATGCATGATTTGTTGTAAATTAGTCAACTTAGTGACAATGGATATGACATTGTTTTCAATCAGAAGTCATGTAAGGTCATTCGTCAAAAGGGTGGCTTTGTCCTTTTTAATGGAAAGAGAAAGAACAACACTTACAAGATCTTACTTTTTTATCTTCAGGACTAAAATGTTAAGTTTCTTCTGTCTGTTTCTGAAGATCAATGCCTTTGGCATCGACGATTGGGCCATGTTAGTATGAGAAGTATTTATCAACTAAATAAGCTTGATTTGGTCAAAGGCTTGCCAAATTTGAAATATTATTCAGATGCTCTTTGTGAGGCTTGTCAGAAAGGAAAATTTTCAAAAACTGCTTTTAAGGCAAATAATGTTGTCTTTACCTCAAGACCATTAGAACTTCTTCACATTGATCTTTTTGGTCCAGTGAAAACTGCATCATTCAATGGTAAAAAGTATGGACTAGTCATCATAGATTATTATAGTCACTGGATATGGGTAAAATTCTTAAGACACAAGGATGAATCTCATTTTGTGTTCTCTACCTTTTGCTCTCAAGTGCAAACAGAGAAGGGATGCAAAATTATCAAAGTCAAAAGTGATCATGGTGGTGAGTTTGAGAATATATACTTTAAGGAATTATTCAATTCCCAAGGCATTCAACATGATTTCTCCTTTCCCAGAACTTCACATCAAAATGGATTTGCGGAAAGGAAGAATAGGAATTTGCAAGAAATGGCTCGTACCATGATCCAATAAACTGATATGGTAAAACACTTTTGGGCTGAGGCAGTAAATACAACATGCTATATTCAGAATCGAGGAGTCTATATAAGACCTATTATGGGTAAGAATCCTTATGAATTGTGGAAGAATTGAAAGCCCAACATTTCTTAATTTCATCCTTTTGGTTGTATCTGTTATATGCTTAACACTAAAGAGATTATTGACAAGTTTAACTATAAAGCATATAAATGTCTTATGTTGGGATATTCTGAATGCTTTAAAGTCTACAAAATCTATAACACAGAAACACAAATTATGGAGGAATCAATTCATGTCAGATTCGATGATAAGCCTGGCCCTGAAAAGTCGGAGCTAGCTGAAAATTTTGTAGCTCTGAAAAATAAGTTTTCAGAATCCAAAGAGGGAGAAGAAGAAAAAGCTACAAAAACTAAAGAGTCACTGACTTCTTCACCAGAAACAATAATGAGTCCAACTCAGAAGAAGAATAAATTAAAAGCTTCTCATTCTTAAGAGTTGATTCTTGGAGATAAAACTTCTCTAGTCAGAACCGGATTCGCTTTCAGACCTTCTGAAGAAACACTTCTTAGATTAGTGTCTCTTGTTGAACCAACTTCTATAAAATTAGCTCTTCAAGACAATGATTGGATTCTGGCCATGGAAGAATAATTGAATTAGTTTAACAAAAATCATGTTTGGGATCTTGTTCAGAAACCTGAGGGTGTCCATGTCATCGGAACCAAATGGGTTTTCAGAAACAAGTTGAACGAGAAGGGTGAAGTGGTAAAAAACAAGGCTCGACTGGTTTCATAAGGCTATAGTCAGCAAGAAGGGATTGACTATACTAAAACCTTTGCTCCAATCGCCAGGTTAGAATCTATGCGCCTATTAGTTTCTTTCGCTGTCAATCATAATATCATCCTTTATCAGATGGATGTTAAGAGTGCATTCTTAAATGACTATATTTATGAAGAGGTGTATGTACACCAACCCCCTGGATTTGAGGATTCTAAAAATTCTGATTTTTTTTCAAACTAAAAATCCTTATACGGTATAAAACAAGCTCCCAAAGTTTGGTATGATAGACTTAGTAAATTCCTTTTGGAAAATGATTTTATCAGAGGGAAAGTAGACACTGCACTCTTTCTCAATATATTTAAGAATATGATATTCTTATTGTGCGAATTTATGTAGACGATATTATTTTTGGTTCTGCTAATCCTGATTTGTGCAAGGAATTTTCAAAGTTGATGCAGGCAGAATTAAAATTGAGTCTGATGAGAGAACTCATATTCTTTCTGGGAATTCAGATTGATCAATGTTCAGAAGGAATGTATATCATCATAGCAAGTATGAAAAAGAACTTCTAAAAAAGTTTGAGACGTCAGAAAGCAAGCCTGCAATGACCCCCATGCACCTAACATGCATTATGGACAAAGAAGAAGCAAGTAATAAAGTTTGTCAGAAGCTCTATCATGGAATGATATGTTCTCTTATGTATTTAACAACTTCTCGACCAGATATTTTGTTCAGTGTTTGTTTGTGTGCTCGGTTGCAATCAGATCCAAGGGAAACTCATTTGACTATTGTCAAAATAATCCTAAGGTATATCAAAGGAAAAACTAACATGGGTCTGATGTATAAAAAGACATCAGATTACACACTATCTGGTTACTGTGATGCAGACTATGCCGAAGATAGAATCGAAAGAGTACTTTTGGAACATCAGTGGGATGATATCTTTACAAAACCCTTAGCTGAAGATAAATTTCTATTTATTCTGAAGAACTTAAATATGGGCATTTGTCTAAAATAAATTCTGTAAGAGTAAGTTTAGTTTCGTTGTGTAAAAAAAAGAGATTCAGACTCCAAGCAAATATGGAGTTGTGAAGTTCTGATAAGAAATACTTCTACAAGGTAGAAGATATTTTCTTCAAAAACTTATCCTAGTCAGATACTATTGTTTTTGGTATTCTTGACTTGAGAAATAGCAAATGTGTCCACTAAAATAGATGAGTGTGGTCTTTTGATCATATCTAACCGTTGAAGTGACATCTCGAGCATTGTAGTTTTGTAAGGATAGATTTTCAAAGTAATCACTATCAATACTCCCTACTTGTAACTATTTATTTATTTATTTACTATTTTTGAGCATGTATTTTTTTAAACTGAACAAGCACATATTGCTAAATTTGTTCTGATGGTCTCATCGTTTGTTCAAAGCTCACTTCCTTTCAACCCTAAACAATTTTTAAACTAACCCATCAATTTTCATTTGTTTGTTTGGTTGTTGTTTTACCTTTTTTATTATGACAAAAAGGGGGAGTATTAATGAAGAAAATTATTTTGAATTCAATATCTAGATTCTGAATCGCAATATTGACATTCTAACATATTATATATGCAAAATTCTCTTAGTATGTTTTGTTTCATGAATGATATTGAATATCGGGCATTTATGAATCTGATAAGAAAGGATAGATTCTTAGAATCAGACATTCATAATCAGGCTCTATGTATTGGTTATGTCAACTGGCAATCATCAAGTTTTGATAGTTATCAGATTTTGAGATGAAGATCGGTGTTATAGCCAGACTCTGATGAGTCATCATGTGGAAGTATTCCTTCTCTATCATATGATCTGGAAACTAAAAAATTATTTTGTGAGTCTTGGGATCAGGGGGAGACTCTGAACAAGCATAAATGAAATTTTGGGAGTATCAGATTCAGGGGGAGATTATCTGGTAAAGGGAAGGTAAGTCTGAACTTATCTTAAGTCATTACCCATTTATTATCTTCGTACAAAATTGGCTATTCAAAATACATTATTTTGTCGTTATAAAAAAGGGGGAGATTGTAAGAACAAGATTTGGTTCTGCTCAATATCTCTAAGTTTGATAATAACAACAGAGTATTTGTGTGAAAGCAATTTTGATACTCTAATCTTTTGTTCTGAAAGTTATGACAAACAGGTTCTGACACTCATAGAAATCGTATGAACCAGTGGTTCTGATATGACGATATCTGCTTCTGCGCTAAAAGAAAGCAAGATTGCTTATGTACCAACTCATTAGAAAGATCTTAAGAAAACTGATGTTGTTGTTGTAATATTTTCTAGGATTCTGACTCTGACTGAGTGTGACTATGATAGGTTAGTCCTGAAGACCAAGTGCTGAAGACTCTGATGGCTTGAAGTTCTGAAGACTGAAAGTTCTGAAGACCAAGTGTTGAAAGACTCTAAAGACTTGAAGTTCTAAAGACTAAAGGTTCTGAAGACCAAGTGTTAAAGACTCTGAAGACAAGCTTCTGGTGAACAAGTTCTGAAGACTTGAAGTTTTGAAGACTAAGATTTACGAAGACAAGTGTTGAAGTTCTGCAGACAAGATTCTAAGTGAACAAGTTCCGAAGACACTAAAGACTTGAGATTCTGAAGACCCGGTTATACTTTCCTTTACTCATGCTTCAATCATCTCCAGTCAGAAGCCTCTGAAGATCAGAAGGTAAGGATTAATGATTAAGAGGGAATAATACAATAGTACAAAGACGTTTCATTCCACTAACGATTCCATTACTCCACTACCCTGATTTGGTGGTACGTAAGGACAATTGTGTGTACTATTTTCACCCTCGGCAAAGACATTCCTCAGGCCAGTTGTCATTGAACAAATCTTTTTCTCAGTGCCTATAAAAGGATTGTCCTATGAAGAAAACTACACAAGACAACACAACTCTCTAAGCGCACATACTAAGCAATATTATTTTACAGTAGTGCATATTTTCAAAAGCTTTCAACTGTGTTTACCCTGCTTGTTTAGAAGCATCTCATTGTAAACAAACCTTTTACTTTGTTATAAGTCACATCAGCTAGTTGTGCATTGTCATAAGTCGCATCAGTTGGTTGTGCATTGTTAAGTCGCATCAGCTGGTTGTGCATTGTTGTAAGCCACATCAGTTGGTTGTGCATTGTTGAAGTTGCATCATTTGGTTGTGCATTGTTGTAAGACGCATCCGCCAATTGTGCAGTTATTCACAGGTTGTTTGTGCCTTGTAATCAGTTCGGTTATAGTGGATTAAGTCCTTGTTGAAGGAGAAATCACTTGGGCGGGTGGACTGGAGGTAGCTTGAGGTTGTCAAACGAACCAGAATAAATCATATGTCTCTTTCTCTCATTTTTTAATTGGTACACTTGTTGTGTTTTTCACAAAAAAATTTCTTTTTTCAAAATTCAATTCAAACCCCCATTTTTTGTGTTTTCTCACACCTTCACCGCATGCATTGGAGTAGAGGAGATTAATACATTGTATACATAATTGCATTCGTGATTGATTATTATTGTGGTTGATTTATGTGATTGGTGATTGACATTAATTGTACTATCCTTATTGTTTTATGCATAATTGACATATATGAATGTATTCTCATCCTCTGTTTGTTTGTTTGTGTTGTTCTTTACACATGTGGTGTAAATACGCAGGTAGATGAGTCTTAACTGTTGTTGTGTTTTGGAGGATGGCATAGTGCACTTCTTCATCATTTATCGCTTTTGAGTTTATTTTAGTTTTCGCATGTCGCTCCAATAGTGTAACACTAGGACGAATTACCTTTTTGTTTTGTGTTTCGAGAATTATTGAATTATTTCTTTTATGATTTGAAATGAAGTTGATTTTTATTTACGAAACAATTAAAGTTCAGTTGTTATATTTTATTTTCGCGGCTATAATACGATAATTGAGGAAGATGTTTATGCTAAAAGAATGTGACACCCTATTTGTGAATAAATTATTATGTTATAATAAATTAAGTATTTAGAACTTAGGATGTTACAAGTGTCTCCGCTATGGCGGTTTGATCACCGTTATTTTTGTTAGTGGTCACCCTTACCATCGTGGGATGATAAAGGGATGGTGTTAGATATAATTGTGTGATTCGAGTTACTTTTAACAAGTGTTGGACTAGACATAGTTAGTTACAAGTGTGAGTGTCACTCATATGGAAAAGTGTTTGTACTTTCCTCCATGATTCTTCTTGGCCTGCTTCATATTTAAAACCCACAAAGACTGTTTAAGAATATTGTCTCTTTTTTATGGATATTAATGGTGTCTAGCAATCAAACTTAATTGTCAAATACTCAAGCATAATGTTCATAATTTGCCTATAAACACATTCTCCTTCATTCCTTAATTTAAATAACCCCTTCATTTTGTCCATCGGATTTGGACACTTATAATCTTTTACTACCTAAAGGCATTTTAGAATTCGAATAAGAGAAATAAACTATTCCCTAATATACTGAACAATGTATGTCATAGTGGAAATGAAAAGCCAAATTCTAATATTTATTAATTTAAACTCAAATTACTCTTTCCGATTAGATAATAATTCTTTTCTTTTGTATTTTTAATAAACTACGTTTAGCATGCTTTGTTTTACTAATATATTTAGCACACTTCAAAATTTTCAATTAGACCAAATTCAGGCCTTACAAATTCATAAAATCAGAACAATTTAACCCTATTTCTAACTCTTCATTTATACTATTTTCTTATTTTCTTTGACTTTTGACTTATGCTTAAAGACTTGCCGTTTAGAAATAAATTTTATGTCTAATATTTGAAGTGACTTTTGGATATTCCAAATAACATTATTTATTTATTGGTACAAAAAATTTGTTTGGCCATTTTGCTTTATAAATATTTCAAGTAAATATCATAAGGCAAGTAGCAGTAAGTTACTATATAATAAAATGTTTAATTGCAGTTTTGATACTTTGAAGGACAAAAATGCAATTAAACATATAAGAAAAGTCAAATTGTAATGTAATTTGCTAATTATTTTTATTTATATGAATTACATATTCTTTTCTTATTCTAAATAATTTAATTATTAGAGTTTTATCTCATTAAAATAAATAAATTATCCGGTTAAATCAGTTCAATTGATAGTTGTGCAGAGACATCAGATATAAAACCGTGAATTTGAACACACTGTATTTTACTTGTTCATCTTTAAGAGAATGAATTTCATCCATCAGACTACTTTATCAAAAACATTAATAAATGAAATGTCGGTTCGAACTTGCATTCACACGGTTAACATAATTATATATATTTCTTAACTAACAAGAAATCTTGGATACTAACTCAAAAATGCATAAATAGAAGCACATTAACAAACTTGCTTCCTTGAATACTTTTTGAGTCTCTATTTGCTAAAACATGGACTCATTAGTATTCATCATCCTAACACTATGTTCACTTTCTTCTCCACCTTTTATAGAATCAATTAACATCCAAACTAGCTTTAGTGTTGATCTTATACATCGTGATTCACCAATATCACCTTTTCACAACCCCTCAACACCCCAACAAGATCTCATAAAAAAAGCAGCTTTTCGTTCAAACTCTAGACTAAGCAAATTCTCCCTTTCCCTATTGTCAAATGAATCACCCGAATCAATTATTCTACCAAACAATGGTGATTATCTCATGAGAATTTTCATAGGTACACCACCTATTGAAAAGCTTGTTATTGCTGACACAGGTAGTGATCTTACTTGGGTACAATGTTCCCCTTGTTTGGATTGTTTCCCTCAAAACACTCCTTTTTATGATAGATCAAAATCCTCAACTTTCTCAAATGTTAAATGTGACTCACATTCTTGCACATTGCTCCCTAAAGCTCAACAACTTTGTGGAAAATCAAATGAGTGTTTTTACTCTTATCAATATGGTGATAGATCATTCTCTATTGGTGAATTAGGGTTTGATTCCATCAGTTTTGGTTCTTCTAATAGTACTCTCCATAATGCTAATAGTGCTACTAATGTTAACATTACATTTCCTAAGTCTATTTTTGGATGTGGATTTTACAATATATTTACATCTGATAGTAGTGGCAAAGCATCAGGACTTGTTGGTCTAGGAGCCGGTCCGTTGTCACTAGTTTCACAACTAGGCGATTCCATCGGTCGGAAATTTTCATATTGTTTGGTTCCTTTTGCATCAAACTCGACTAGTAAATTGAGATTCGGGAACCAAGCGATTGTAATGGGTGAAGGAGTTGTGTCTACACCTCTCATTATCAAACCGACTCAACCAACTTTTTACTATGTCAATCTTGAAGGCGTCATGGTTGGAGAAAAAGTGTTTAAGACAGGTCAAACCGATGGTAATATAATCATTGATTCAGGGACAACATTGACGTATCTTGAACAACCTATTTTCAATGATTTTATAACTTCGTTTAAAGAAGCAATTGGTATCGAACAAGTAGAAGATAGTTCATCTCCATTTAACTATTGTTTTAAATATCAACCAGATATAAATTTTCCTCGTATTGCATTGCATTTTACGGGCGCCAATGTTACATTGGAGCCTAAGAACATGCTTTTGTTGTACCAGAATGACTTGTTATGTTTGGCAGTGGTACCGTCGAATATCGAAGGAATTTCGATTCTTGGAAATGTGGCTCAGATTGATTTTCAAGTGGAGTATGATCTTGGAGGGAAAAAACTTTCTTTTGTTCCTAGTGATTGTGCTAAGAATTAACTAATTGTCGTTAAGCCTTGTAAGGTTATGAGTTTTTTTTTAATCTTTTGACATAAATAATGTTGTGCTTTATTGGATTTTTATTTAGTTTTGAGTTAGTAAAGTTATATAGTATCGACTTTGTCGATTCTATTTTGTTCACATTGTTTTGTGGTTTCTCGTATGCATATAGAAAGAAATAGAGGATAAAATTTACATGTCAAATGTGAAAATGCAAGAGAATGTAAGATTATAGTATTTGATTTATAAATGGAATGATGAAAAATATCCATGAGTTTCTCTAGAGTGAGGTGAGAATCTTTGGGAGATGATGAATTACTCGATTTGAGGAGAATCTCAAGAAAATCAACCAAAGGATTTTGTGGATTTTTTTTTGTTAAATCACTAATTTAAATTGTTTAGGAGAATCTCAAGAAAACTGATGCATTTTAAAATATTTTTCAAATAGCTCTTAAATTAAAATATGTTTTATAACAAATCTTTAAAAAAATGATATATTTGAGAAAAACATGAGTAGTTAGTTATATTTAAAATATTAAAAAAATAATAATGTTATTGTTGAAGTGACCCATATCAAAATCGGGTGAGATTTTAGTATTTTGAAATTTAATGAATTGGTGATTTTATTTATTTTTTATGTGAGAAAAAGCGAAAAACAGAGAGAAATTAAATAAGAGAGATCAAGAGAAAGACATAAAATCACAATGACTTTGGAGCTTCAAAGTCGGTGACGTTCAACTCTTTCAAAATCACACTGGGTTAGAATTTTAAAAGGTTTAAACTCCTCCCAAACAATGTTAGTACAAATCAGACAAGGTTGTTGGTCGTCGATTTTGTAACTCAATTCTAAAAACTCATCATTGCGTTCTAAAAACCTAAAAGCTTTTGTCTAATCGTTGCAGCCACAAAGTTCCAACTCGTTTTGTTCTTCTTCTCCTTTTCATGAGATCGGTTAAAGTTTTGTAATGGGTTCAAAAGAAATGTGATGATACTCACTCTCTATCATGAGCTTGATAGTCATGTTCACTGGAGCGACTTCAGTCATGTAAGGTTTAGACATTGCAACAAAACTCGTATTTACGGGTATCACCCGAACTTTCCCCGAGTTTGACAAGTAAAACCCACTCGAATGAGATTCGAGTATGAGTTTGAGTTTTTCTTGATTTCAAAATAGATGCATGATAGGTAATGAGGATAGTAGTATCCAACTCTTTACGAGATAAATTAGAATATTTTATTTTAATAATTTAGAATATTAATTATTGGATTAACATATTGATATTTTGTTTTATAATTTATTATTTAAAATAAAATTTACAAGATTTTTAATCTATTATTTATGATATTTGTCGCGGTGAGAATCGGATACCAAGCTATTAAGTGAGCTTGAATCGCAAAACAATTAATGTTCACCACCGACTTTAATTTAATCCGAAAGGAAAAGGGAAAAAGATCGTAAAAACCCTAAATAAGGAGAAACTAGGTTCGGGGGTTGATTATACCTAGGGAAGGTGTTAGCATCCTAAGCATCCGCAGTATCCTACGGGAACCTCTTGTTAATATTTGTATTATTGCTGTTTATTGCTTGCTAAAACTAAGGGAACCTAAGGTTTTTATTTCTAATGGTGCTCGCACAACATCGCATCGATGCCTACGTATCGGGTATAGAATCAGAGCACTCGTAGTTCTCCTAAGGATTAACGAACACTTGGTTACGCTCAAGGTTCGTGGGGGAAGGTAAGTGTTATGGCAAACACTCACGTGACTTAAGCAAAGTCACAAAAAGTTATAAAATAAAAAGCTAAGGACCTAATGGCTAAGGACCTAAGGATGATGGACCTAATTGCTAAGGTCAAAGAAAAAGAAGGACCTAATTGCTAAGGTCAAAAAGGTAACTAAGGATGGCTAAACTTCCTATGACATTGAGTCAACTGCAGGAGTTTTTCCCTTTTGGATTGAAAAGCATAAACAAAAATAAATGAGGGTGCAAGCTCCTAAGACTGGGCAAAGGTTGCAACTTGCAAAAATAAATTGAATGAAGTAAACAGGAAATACAAAGACAAAGGCTTAGTAACTGGCTATGGCTCGATATGTGGATCGAGAATGCTGGGGTGGAAAACAAGCGCAATGCGACAAATTGTTTAAGTTAGAAAGCTGTGAAGTGTTAGGAATGTGCAGATGGCGATCGTAAACGACCGACTTACGTGTGTGAGTGTATGTGAAGTGAAGTTCACTTGGCGTTGGACCAAGGATTATTATTTTGAAAATTAAATTAATATGGTGTAAAGTGCGAGAAATAAATAATAAATAAATAATAAAGTGGAATAAATTATGAAATAGAATAAATTAAATAAATTAAATAGAATAAATAAATGAATTGAAAAATAAATAAATGCATGAAATAGAAATAAATAAATGCATGGCCTCATATGGGTCACGATTAATCGGAAACGATTTATCGTGACCTTTGTCATATCATCGGCCCCAAATAATTAAATAAATCGAGAAATCGATAAATAATAAGGAAATGGAAAAATTTGGCCTCATATAGGTTTAGATAACGTCGATTACAAATATCGAATATCGATAAACCCTTAATAATATCATTGGCCCAAAAAAAAAGAGAAAAATAAATGGATAGATTATTAAATAGTTATCTAACATATATTTCCTTTTTAAATAACTTTTTTTTTAAAATAAATTGAAAATAGAATAAATTAAATAGAATAGAATAAATAGAAAAAATAAAAAAATGGCCTCAAATTGGTTTAGACAAAATTGACAAAGTCAAATATCAATAAACCACATGTTCCTATCATAGGCCCTAAAAATGAATATGAGAAAATAATGGAGTCGGTCTCAATTTAATGGATAACGTCAATTAATAATCGAACATCACATTTTATCATTAACCGAATAAATCGAAGAATCGATTAAATAATAATGAATAATAAAATTGAAAATGGCCTCATAACAACCTCGATAACGCCGATTTAGAATCGAATATCAAAAGGTCATAATTATTTCATTGGCCCTAAAATAATATAAAATAATTATATATATATATTTATATTTATGTGCTTTGAGAAACTTTTCTAAATAATAATAACAAAAAAAACTAAGTAAGACATTGAAATAAAGGAAGAAAAAAAAACTGTAACATAAAAGCTAACTCCTAATAATAGAAATTTTAGAAAAGAAATACAAAAAAAAGATAGAAATCAAATTACCATTAAAGTATTTTTCTTAAAAAGAACTAAATATTAACCAAGATAAAATGTAAAACATAAACGAAGGGTGCATTGTGTAAACCGCACTGTGTGTGTGAAAATTGGCATAACAGGACCAATGACCAAAGGGCCAGCTACTGAGATATCCTAAGAATAAAAAATAATAAATAAAACAAGTGAATAGAAAATAAAAGGAATGATGCATCAAAAGGGAACGCATTCAACCTTTTTATGAACAACACGGTACCGGCGTCTCAAATCTGAATCCCTCACCGACGAACATCAACGGCGAGCTCCTCCATTCCTCTCTTTCTCAATAAGATTCTCTCACTCTCAACTCTCTGCTTCGCTCATGAACTCACGTTTCGGTCTCAATCCTCTCCCGGATTTGCGTTTTCAGTCCCGCGGTTCAGTCGCCTTTCGGTGATTTCCGGTGTCGGTTTATGGTGTCTCACGGTTTGCTTCTGGATGGGCTATGGATTTCGTGGTGGCGGCTGGTTTTTTGAAGGAGGTGGGTTGAGCGACGGTGAAGGTGAACGATGGCGGTTGTCCGAAAAGGAAAAGGGTTTGCTCGCGGGTTGGTGGGCTTTTGTGCGGTTCATGATTGGAGTGTTGGCTATGGATTTTGACGGTTTGTTATAGGTTCGTGTTTTGGTCTACTGCTTTCGGATGGTGGAACTGTAAGCGTGTGCTGTTCATTTCGGTGACAACTTCGTTTGATTTTGACAGTTTAGATCGTCTTTTTGCGGTGGACAGTGATGGTTTCTCACAGGTTTCGTTTATGTGCTTGAGGAGTATGGTTTGAAGATATTTTATGTACTTTTTTTTCCGCGAGTTTTCTGAAAGAGGTGAGGAAATATGGTGTTGTTGGTTGTTTGGTTTTACTGGGTTCATCTTGGCTTGGTTGTGGCGAGGTATTTGGATTTGGACAGTGGCGAAGGGCGAAGGGTCTGGTGGTGATTCGGCGGCGGATGTTGAAGGGAAAGACAATGAGGTTAGTTTTGGGACAGTAGGAAGTCGTTTGTTATGCTGTGATGGTGGTTTATTCGAGTTTATTTAGTCGTTGTCGGTGATGGTTTGGTGTTGTTTGCGGTTCGGTTGGAAATGGATTAAGGAAGTGAGTATTCGTGGGTGGCTGTTATGGCTCTGTTTGGAAATGAAAGTGTCGGTAAGGAATGGTGAGTTCTTCCTTTTAGTGCGGAACACAGTATGATAAACTAGAGATGCTGATAATTTTATTTGTTTTTTTCTTTCTTCAAACAGGTTGGAGTGTTTTGATTCAAGGAATCAGGGTGAGATTTGTGTTGGAGATGGTAGCTAGCTTGGGAGCAGTGAGCTGATAGTGAGGTCGCAGCTTTTGGTTATGCGAGGCTTTAAGGTGAGGGCTTGTGAGGTGTTTGGTTTATGAGTGGTTTGAGGAATGGGTGAAAAAAACAGTGGTTGATGAAAGAAAGAATTGTGTGATTCTGGTTTGAAGGTTGTTTTACTGGTTTTTTCTTGTTGTGTCTTTTGCTGGTTTGTGTCCTTTGAATCTGTTTATGGTTTTTGCAGGTTGTTGAAGCTTGGTGTGAGGATGGTGAGTGGTAGTTCCGGTTTGTTGACAGGAGGATGGCAGGAAGCAGTTTGCGGTTGAAAGAGTGGTTGGTGTTGATTTGAAGGTGGAATTTCTTAGGTTAGCGGTGGAGTCAAGGCTAATGGTGGTGGGTTTGTCTCTGTTACGAAGAGTTTGCGCGATGTTGGTGGAAAACGAACTATGGAGAGAGTTTAGATAAGTTGTTGTAAGTTCGATGGGTGGTGATTTGAAGGTGTTACAGGTTCTGATTTTGTTCTTGCTGTGAGGTTTGAAATGAGGAATGAAAGTAAGTTGATAAAGTGGTGATTTATTATTTTTTTTGCTGTGAATTTTTGAGTTATAATTTTTTTTGAAGCTTTTTTTTTCATATGAAATTCGCTTTGATATATGCAGATTTGACTTGAAATGAAAATAACTATGAACAAAAAATGCTAAAAGGAGGTGAAGGAAAAAGAACCAATACCGACCCGAACGTTATCGGGGTGAAGAGTCCACGAGTAGTAAGCTTCTTATTCCTCTTCCACTTCTTGTTGTATGCAGCTTCTTCTCTTTTCCCTTCTCTTTTTTGAAGTTTAAGTTGGCTGGATTTTTTGTGTGTTTTTGGACTGTTTTTGTGGTTATCTTTGAGACTGGTTTTGAGGTTGTATTGATGCTGAAATTTGTGTAATTTGTGTGTTGTTTTGGGGCTGCTTGAGGGTTATTTTAGAGCTGGTTTGTAGTGAGTTTTAGGCTGATTTTTTGTGTGTGTTTTGGACTGTTTTTGAGTGTAAAAGTGCTGGATTTTTGTGTGTAGTTGTGCTGCCCCTTTTGAATGTAACAGTGTTGCTTATATGGTTTTTCTTTGTGTTGTTTGAGTGCTGTCCTGATAATGTTTTTGTACCATGAAACTTGTAGGTGAAGAGTGCTTGGAAAGAGGGGACAAAATCTGAAACAATGGTTGCAATGGAGTAGTGGAGCAGAGGTGTTGGCTGCTGCAGGCCTGAGTTTTGGGGGCTGTTTTAGAGCTGTTGAAATTGTATTTTTGTGCTGAATTTTGAATTTGGGACTGAATTTGTGCTACATTTGTATTCTAGTGCTGAATTTTTTTGTACACTTTCCTTTCTTTTTTTATATGTAATTGTAACAAAACAAATATACTTGGAATAAAATTGATTATTTACATTTGATTATAATTTGAAGTTAAAATTTGAAAAGAGAACTCTAAATTAGAATCTAAATAAAAAACTTAAATTAGAAATGAATTAAAAAGAAATAAACTTAAAATTGAAAATAACTCATAAACTTGAATAAATAAACTTGGAATTAAAATTAATTTAGAACTTGAGAAATAAATTGGAATTTAGAAAATAAAAATGTGAATTAGAAATTGACATTAAACTTAGAAATAACAACTCAAAAATGAAATAAAATTTTAAAATTGAAGAATAAAGAGAGTAAAATTCAAAAATAGAAACTTAAAAAAAATGAAATAAAAAAAAAATTAATTTGGAAATAAGAACTTGAAAATGCATAGAAATTAAGTTTAAAATGGAGATACATATACATAGCATGAATAAAAAAAAAAAAACTAGTAAAAGAAATTGAAACAAAAATAATAAATTAAAATAAATGGAACAAAGAAATAGAATTAGAAAACAAAAATAAGAATACAAAATAAAGAAGAGCTAGAAATGAGAAATATAAATTAAAATCAAAATGGAAGCTTGGAAGTGAAAAGAAATAAAAATAAATAAATAAATGACTCGAAAATGAGCTGAAAGCAACAGCAAAAATAAATCCGGAAAAATCCCTGCTAAATGCGATAAAAGTATGATTATGATATGAGCGATTAGGGGTAAAATTTGGGGTGTGACAGTTGCCCCTATTTAAATAACTTTACCAGATGGCGTGAATGACGAAGGACACTCAGGCGATCATGGTGAAAGGTATTTAAATACAGAAATAACCGGAAATTTTGCCCCTAAATGCAATGCTATGCTGGACTACAAACTATCTAACTCTGCAAACCTTATGCAATGAAATGATGATTATGGTATGAATGATTAGAACGAGAATGTCGACGACCACAAGCCAAGACTCACTGGGGATGACAAACACTGGGGACGACAGACACTGGGGATAAATAAACGAAAACGGGAAAATATTCAAAGTGATAAATCAACAGGTTCAAGTGTAACTGTTGACACTAAGAATAACAAAAGACGGGACAAAAGGAAATCCAAAGCGTTGGATCACCGAACACAGACAAAACAAAATAAAATCCAAAGTGACTGCACAGTGGATCGACGCGACCAACTGACACCAAGAACACAAACAAGACAAGGAAATAAATCGAAGTGGTTGACCAATGGCTCTATGCGACCAAATGACTTTGAGAAGTAAAAAGCAACATATTCAAAGTGAATGCGCAGCGGCTCGATGCGACCAACTGGCACTAAGAATACAACAAAATGAACAATCAAAGGGAAAGTGCAGTGGCTCAATGCGACCAACTGTCATTAAGAATGATGAAGACAGAGGAATCGAAATGAATGCGCAGTGGCACAAGGCGACCAACTGTCACTGGAAATGAAAATCATAATATTCGAAGTGAATGCGCAGCGGCTCGATGCGACCAACTGACACTAAGAATAATCAACAAAAATATCCAAATAGAAAGTGCAGTGGCTCAATGCGACCAACTGTCACCATGAATAGCAACAAAAATATCCGAAGTGAATGCGCAGCGGCTCGATGCGACCAACTGTCATTGAAAAATAGAAACGACACAATATTCAAAGTGAATGCGCAGCGGCTCAATGCGACCAACTGACACTAAGAATAACAAAAGGCTTATTCAAGGTGAATGCGCAGCGGCTCGATGCGACCAACTGACACCAAGAATAATCAACAAAAATAAACATTCAAAGTGAATGCACAGCGGCTCGATGCGACCAACTGACACTAAGAATAACAAAAGGCTTATTCAAGGTGAATGCGCAGCGGCTCGATGTGACCAAATGACACCAAGAATAACAACATAAAAACTCGAAGTAGAAGCACAATAAGTTCGAAACCTATTGATACTAAAAAAGAAAGCCAAGATACACTCAAAGTGAATGCGCAACAAGTTAAAAACCGGTTGACACTAAGAATGATAAAGACAAAGTAGTCAAAGTATTCAAAATGGTAGATTAGCAGGTCCAAATGTAACTGCCAACACCGAGGATAAGGAAGGAAATCACAGTGATTTAGTAGTGGCTCTATGCGACCAGCTAGCATTGGGGATAGAATGCAGATCACCCAAAGATAGATCAACGGCTCTAAGCGACCGGCTAACGCAAAGAAGTAACAACAAAATATGTTGGAGTTTACAAGTAAGATAAGACATCCAACCTCTGGAAATTCCTTCAGGAACCATCAGGAGAAAGGGTACAAACATGTGCCAAAATCAAATGGACTTGAATTCAAGCAACCGGTTTCAGGACCTTCTTAAAAGATTTGTGCCAATGACAATTGGACTTCAAGGAGATATTGGTGGTCATAAAGACAAATACCAACCACAATTAGAGTTCCACTGGGAACACCAGCAATTACTGGGGACAAAAGCATTGGTAAACCAAACTTCGGGTACCACAACAACCATGAATTCTCAAATTGAACACTAATGATATCTGGACTCGGAGTTAGACAGACGACAACTGGGGAAAGACAAATGCTAATGTCAAATGCGCATGATTGAGCATGATGCGAATGATCATGATATGCAAATGTTGATTCTAAAGAGACAAAGAGTTTTGACACGACTCAAGGGGAAATAGGCTCTCAACACTAATACTCAGATGAGCAAAATGAAAAACACTGAGGAGATGTCTTCGAACTTGGAAATCATGCTTGGTCCAAGGATCCATCCAAGAGTGTCATCAGTTTTGAACTTCTATGGAGATTTCTGCAATAATAGTATAAAAGTGTTGTTGCAAACCAGGACTTCTTGGGGAAACAGAAGGTTCTTTCAATTTTCCCAAAGTCAAAGAAACTTAAAAGTTTTTTTTCAGTATGTTTTCAAAAAGATTTCCTTAAAAAACTTGTCATTTTCAGAGTTAAATTGTAATCAAGTGATGGCATTTTGCATAACAAAAGAAAATAAGAAGCTGAACAACAAAATTCATAGGCAAAGTTTGTATTTTATTCAAGAATGGTAGCTTGCCAATGGCAAAAACTCCATGGAAAATTACAATTTGAAAATGGCAATGGGGAAAGGTCTACATTGAATCCAACGACCACTACAATCCCTAATAACTAAGACTGCCCGACACCTTGCTTCCGACGAGAGCAATTGGATCGATCTTCCAGTATGATTCTTCAGTAATGGTAAACACCATCTGACACAGTCAAATGCCTTTGTCCCTAACTTTTGCCTGGATCGCCCTTTCGGGTTTTCAATCCACCGGGACGCTCTTTTTTTGCCTAAGCCGCCCTTTCGGGTTTTCAACTTAGCGAGCTCTTATTTTTTCATTTTTTTATCCCTAACTTTTGCCTGGATCTCCTTCATAGGTTTTGATCCACCGGGCTACCCATTTTTGCCTAGGTCGCCATTTCTGGTTTTCGACCTATCGGGTTTTATTTAGGCATAATATTTTTTGACTGCATCAGAATTCACTGGGTGTTTCAGCTGTTCACCATCCATAGTTGTAAGGATTAAGGAACCTCCGGAAAATGCCACCTTCACAACATATGGGCCTTCATAGTTGGGACTCCATTTTCCACGCATGTCTTTGTGGACTGGCAGGATTTTCTTGAGTACAAGATCTCCTTCTTTGAATTCTCGGATACGGACTTTCTTGTCAAATGCTCTCTTGATGCGCTTTTGGTACAACTGGCCATGGCACATGGCGGTCATTCTCTTCTCATCAATGAGGTTCAGTTGGTCAAACCTGTTCTGGACCCACTCAGCTTCCTCCAGTTTGGTTTCCATCAAGATTCTTAAAGATGGTATCTCTACTTCAATAGGGAGAACTGCATCCATCCCATACACCAGAGAGAAAGGGGTTGCCCCTGTTGAAGTGCGAACTGATGTTCTGTATCCGTGTAAAGCATATGGTAACATCTCGTGCCAATCTTTGTAAGTTTTTACCATCTTCTGCAGAATCTTTTTGATGTTCTTGTTTGCAGCTTCAACAACTTCATTCATCTTCGGACGATACGGAGAAGAGTTATGATGTTCAATCTTGAATGTCTCACACAACTCTTTCATTGTTTTGTTGTTCAAATTTGTCCCATTATCTGTTATGATTCGGCTTGGGATTCCATAGCGGCAGATAATTTGGTTCTTGATGAAACGGGCAACCACTTGCTTTGTCACATTGGCGTAGGAAGCTGCTTCTACCCATTTGGTGAAATAATCAATTGCGACCAAGATAAACCGATGACCGTTGGAAGCTTTAGGTTCAATTGCCCCTATCATGTCAATGCCCCACATTGAGAAAGGCCAAGGCGATGACAGAACATTCAAAAGTGTTGGAGGTACGTGCACCTTGTCGGCATAAATCTGGCATTTATGACACTTCCTGGCATACTTGAAACAATCTGATTCCATGGTCAACCAGAAGTATCCAGCTCTCAAAATCTTCCTGGACATGGCATGTCCATTGGCATGTGTTCCAAATGATCCTTCATGGATTTCCCTGATCAATAGGTCTGCTTCGCGCTTGTCCACACATCTGAGCAGAACCATATCATGATTTCTCTTGTAAAGCACATTGTTACTGAGGAAAAACTTGGACGCCAATCTTCTTAAAGTCTTCTTGTCTAGATTTGTTGCGTCAGCTGGGTACTCCTGATTTTGCAAATAGTTCTTGATGTCATAGAACCACGGTTTCTCATCAGTTTCCTCTTCGACCAGTAGACAGTAGGCTGGTGCAGTTCTTCGCTCGATTGTAATGAGTGGAGCTTCATTAAGAAATCTGACTTGAAACATAGAGGCCAACATAGCCAAAGCATCTGCAATTTGATTTTCTGCCCTTGGAACATGATGGAAAGTGACTTCATCAAAGTATTTGATCAATTCCACAATGTGGGCACGGTATGGGATCAACTTCTCATCACGGGTCTCCCATTCACCTTTGACTTGGTATATTACCAAAGCTGAGTCTCCATATACATCAAGGATCTTGATTCTGGTATCAATTGCAGCTTCGATACCCAAAACACAGGCTTCATACTCTGCGATGTTGTTTGTACATTCGAAACATAATCTGGCTGTGAAAGGAGTATAACCACCATCAGGATTCATCAAAACAACTCCTACACCATGCCCCATGTAGTTAGAGGAACCATCAAACATCATCTTCCAACGAGAACCTGGCTCGGGACCTTCATCTGGACCTGGAACTTCATAGTCCTTTATCAACATAATGTCTTCGTCCGGGAAATCGAATTTCAAAGGTTCATAATCTTCGATAGGATGATCAGCAAGGTATTCAGACAAAACACTGCCCTTGATAGACTTCTGGGTTACATATTGGATGTCATATTCGGATAACAACATGTGCCAACGGGCGAGTCTTCCAGTCAAAGCAGGCTTCTCAAAGATGTACTTTATTGGATCCATTTTCGAGATCAACAAAGTAGTGTGACAAATCATGTACTGCCTGAGGCGTCTGGCCGCCCATGCCAAAGCACAACAAGTCTTCTCTAAAAGCGAATATCTGCTTTCACAGTCTGTGAACTTCTTGCTTAAGTAATAAATGGCATGCTCCTTACGACCAGTTTCGTCCCGTTGGCCTAAAACGCAACCCATAGAACCCTCAAGTACAGTTAGGTACATGAAGAGAGGCTTCCCTGGGGTAGGTGGGATCAAGATAGGGGGTTCCTGTAGATAAACCTTAATCTTCTCAAAAGCCAGTTGACAATCAGGACTCCACTCAATTGCTTGATTCTTCCGGAGTAACTTGAATAAAGGCTCACAAGTAGCAGTCATGTTGGAGATAAATCTGGAGATGTAGTTCAATCTTCCGAGGAAACCCCTGACTTGCTTTTCTGTTTTTGGAGCTGGCATCTCTTGAATTGCTCTGACCTTATCTGGATCTACTTCAATTCCTTGCTGACTAACAATAAAACCAAGTAACTTTCCTGATCGGACACCAAAAGTACACTTAGCTGGATTCAGACGCAGTTGGAACTTTCTGAGACGCTCAAATAAATTCAAGAGATGATTCAAATGATCCTCCTCACTCTGTGATTTGGCAATCATATCATCCACATAAACCTCTATCTCTTTATGCATCATATCATGGAAAAGGGTGACCATTGCCCTCTGATAGGTGGCTCCTGCATTTCTGAGACCAAATGGCATAACCTTGTAACAATAAGTGCCCCATGGTGTGATGAATGTAGTCTTTTCCATATCGTCAGGATCCATCTTGATCTGGTTGTATCCTGAAAACCCATCCATGAAGGAGAAAACAGCAAATTTAGCAGTGTTGTCAACCAAAGTATCAATATGCGGGAGAGGGAAATCGTCCTTCGGACTGGCTTTGTTCAAATCCCTATAGTCCACACACATTCTGACTTTGCCATCCTTTTTAGGGACTGGCACAATATTAGCTACCCACTCAGGGTACTTTGCAACTGCAAGGAATCCCGCATCAAACTGTCTTTTGACCTCTTCTCGAATCTTCAGAGCCATGTCTGGTCTTGTTCTTCGGAGCTTTTGCTTTACAGGAGGACAATCTGGTCGAAGAGGTAACTTGTGGACCACTATGTCTGTGTCTAACCCGGGCATATCTTGATACGACCATGCAAACACGTCTACATACTCTCTGAGAAGCTTGACCAATCTTTCTCTGACATCTGCCCCAAGTGTTGTACCAATCTTGACTTCCTTCATGTCTTCATCAGTGCCAAGGTTGATGGTCTCAACCTGCTCCTTATGTGGCTGAAGATCCGTGTGCTCATTCTCAACTAATCTTGCCAGTTCTTCCGGAATGTCACAATCTTCCTCACTTTCAGCTTCCGCTTGGTAGATGGGCGAATCAAAGTTAGGAGAGAATGTAGAGTCATTGGATTCAACAGGGTTTTCGTTTATTCTGCATATGATAATGATTTGCTTTTATTAAAAGTGGAAAATAGAGAAATGCAAGAGAAAAAGCTTTTTATTGGTTTTGAAAGATTGCCATTTTCTTTTAAAAGTGAAAAGAGAGAAAAAACTGTAAATGATCAAAATAAGAGTTCAACAAAATGCCTTCATTGATAATAACTTTTAAAAATGAGAAAGGGGCCCTACAAAATACTCCCTTAGCCTTGGGCAGAGCTAGGGAACTTTGAAAACATTTAAAAAACAACAAATTACTTTGACAATGGAAAAAATTCTGGGATCTCGACTGCCTCCCAATTGTCCAAGGCTTCTTCACACTGATACACCAAGTGATTCACATCTTCATCTTCAGAAACTCCATCAACTGCATTGACCTGATAACCAGCACTGGAAAACACTTCTTGAATGGTCTTCAGACGTCCTTTAACGGAGGTTGACGCTCCTTCCTTCACATGAGTTGGTTTGTAACCCAACCCGCAACGATCTAGCTTCTGCTTGACCTCGATGACATCACCCCAACCTTCATAGCTTCTTTCTTCAATGGTGGAAATGGTACTCTTCAGCGATGCGAAAGATGGGATACCCTTCCCTTTCGGTTCCTCTACTTCCACAAGGACAGCATTGGCTATCTCAAGAGCTTGGAAAGAAGTTTCCAAAGCATCTTCATCAGCCTCAATATAGCTAAAGGATGAAAGGTTGCTAACCATGAGATCTTCTTCCCCAGATACGGTTACCAGCTTGTTATCAACCACAAACTTCATCTTTTGATGTAGGGTAGAAGTGACTGCCCCAGCAGCATGGATCCAAGGTCTTCCCAGCAAGCAACTGTAATTAGGATTGATGTCCATAACCTGGAAAGTGATTTTGAAGACCTGTGGCCCAATCAAGATCGGTAGGTCTACTTCTCCAATAACGGTTCTCCTTGACCCATCAAATGCTTTCACAATCAGTGCACTGGGCTTCATCTCTGCCCCTTGATAAGATAATTTAGCAAGTGTTCACATTCAATGAAGATCCTGTATCCACAAGAACTATTGCTAAAGTATCCTCTTGACATTTCACTGATATGTGGAGAGCACGGTTGTGGTCCAAGCCCTCCTTCGGAAGATCCTCCGTACTGAAACTGAGGTTGTTACACACAGTGATATTGGCAATGACTCCATCAAACTGATTCACTGTTATATCATGCGTAACATGTGCTTGAGCTAGCAACTTCTGAAGCGCACTTCGATGAGCCGGAGAATGCATAAGAAGTGATAGGATAGATATTTTGGAAGGCGTTTGATGTAGCTGATCAATAACCTTATAATCACTCTTCTTTATGATTCTGAGAAATTCTGCATCCTCTTCTCCCAAGACTACTTCTTTATCCTTGTTGGCAACAGCTGGAATGACTTCTTTAGGCGGAGCCGTATGGGCCTGCTGAGTGTAAACACGACCACTGCGAGTCAAACGGCCTGCACCCGCTATGTCAGCACTTGCCACTTTTGAACCTTCCTTCTGATTAGCTTTATCGATCTTCTGATGAACTTTCCCTGTATCATACTTCCAAGGAACTGCTTTAGTGTCTTCATAACGGAAAGAGTTACTCCTTTGTTCAAATCTTGGCTCAGGTATGTTGAAAATTGGCACCACGGATTCTGGAGTATTGAAGATAGGTTGAACTCCTGAAGATTCAGGCAGGTTGAACACTGGCACCCAGGTAGAATCAGATTCCGGCAAGTTGAAGATTGGTTCAATTACTGCCACTTCATTCCTCCTCATATGACCACTCACTTGTAAGACACCTTCATCAATCAAATCTTGAACATCTTTTAAGACCGATTCACATCCCTTTGGACTATCAACACAACCTTCACAATTCTGATGACAACTCTTCAGTATACCCGCCTCTACTAACTTCGCATGGAAGTCTCTAAGCGGGGTCTTGATCTCGGTGGCATTGAAAATCAAACCTTCTTCGGAATCATCAACAATAGCATTTATAGACCCATGCTTGGGTAAAGGATTATCTTTGACATTCGGACCCGTATTCCCAAATGACAGAATGTTCTTCTCCATCAAATCTTTCACGATGTACTTCAAAGCATAACAACCCTCCAAATCGTGCCCTGGGGCACCTTCATGGAATAAACAGTGAGCATTTGAGTTGTAATTTGGTGGGAGCGGATTTGGTGGAGGACCCAGAGGCCTTGGAGTAACCAAACCCTTCTTCAGCAATGAAGGATATAACTCAGTATAAGTTATAGGGATTCGAGGATTAGGAGGCCTTCCACCTGGTCTTCTATTCTGAAAATTGGGATTTGAATGAGGAGCTGGAGTCCTCTGCTGGTAGGCTGAAGCATTGGGTGCTTGTTGATAGCCTGGATTGTTGAGCATTGGTTGATAAGGTTGAATCATTGGAGCCGCTTGTTGGTACATCGGTACTGCTTGAGTTGGCCGATACATGGGGACTTGTGGATTAAATGATGGTTGAACCGCCGCTACATAAGGATGTTGGGCATACTGTTGTTGATGAGCATACTGTTGTTGAGCCATAGGTGAAGGTCTCTGCCAAAGCGGATTTCTTCTTTGACCTGTCATTATGGTATTCGTCTCACCCTCTTTCTTCTTGTGGAAATTATTGGTAAATTTCTTGCCAATATTTCCACTACCACTGCTGGAACTGCCAGATGCACCACTCATCTTTCCACTCTTCAAACCGAGTTCTACCTTGATTCCCACAGCCACTAAATCAGAGAAACTAGCAGTTATGCTCCCCACCATTCTCTCATAGAATTCTGGTCGCACAGTGTCAACAAACCAGTCAGCTAATTCTTTTTCAGTCAATGGGGGCTCTACTTGAGAAGCGGTCCCTCTCCACCTTTGAGCATACTCTTTAAAGGATTCAGACTCTTTCTGGGACATGCTTAGCAATTGCCTCCTATCGGGAGCAAGGTCCATGTTGTATTTGTATTGCTGGATGAAAGCATCTGCCAAGTCTTGGAAACTGCGGATCTTCGACTGGTCAAGCGTCAAATACCATTTGGAGGAGATTCCCTTCAGACTGTCCTGGAAACAGTGGATCATTAACTTATCATTGTCCACCTGAGCAGCCATTCTTCGATAGTACATCAGGAGATGGTTCTTAGGACAAGTTGCACCCTCATACATATCAAACGTGGGTATCTTGAACTTTGGAGGTATTACCAATCCAGACACCAGACACATTTCTCTAGCGGCAGCACCAAAGATCTGGTCACCTTCAATCGCTCTTAACCTTTTTTCAAGGGTATCAAAATTCTCCTGCATCTTCACATGTTTCTCATCTCCGTTTTCAGACATATCTGGCGCTTCATACCCTTGATGGTCATTAAAGTACGGTTGGGCACGGGTGTGCATAATGTCTTGTGTAAAATTGGCAACTGCATGATTCTCTTCATTAGTCACAGGAACAGTTTGTTGAGCAGCAAATCCTTGAGGAGGAGGCACAAAACCTTGGAAAGGAAACGCCATACCCTGAGAGGGAGGTGCAAAACTTTGAGAAGCTAAACCTTGGGATGGAGGGAAGAAACCCTGAGCAGCACATCCTTGGGAAGAAGGAATAAAACCCTGGGCAGCAAATCCTTGGGAAGAAGGAATAAAACTCTGAGCAGCAAAGCCTTGAGAAGGAGGGAAGAAACCCTGAGTAGCCAGACCTTGAGAAGAGGGAATGAAACTTTGAGTAGCAAATCCTTGAGAAGAGGGAAAGAAACCCTGAGTAGCAAATCCTTGGGAAGAAGGAATAATACTCCGAGAAGCAAAACCTTGAGAAGGAGGGAAAAATCCAGGAGGAAACCCAAAAGGAGACCAGGTCACGGGAGTAGTGACTGATGACGTAGGCTCGGTCGTTGCAGTGACAACTTCAGTTGTTGCTGTGACAATTTCTGACACCACAGTCTGCTGGGTATCCATCTTTGCTCGAATAACCTGCAACATTTCCATCATCTGACCCATATCTCCACGAATCTCAGTAAGCTCTTCGTTAACCCTGTCCATCTCTAGGTCTCTTTCAGCCATCATCTTTCTGGCTCGAGCTCGAGTGTAGTATTTGCGTGAGAGCCTCAGTGTGAAAGCTGAATTGAGAGCAGATGACGGGAATGAGTTTTATATGCAAATGCAAATGAAATGCAAAATGTATGAGTGCAATGCGAAAATTTATCCAAGGAACTTAAGAAACAATTTGCAAATACCAAGGAACACATAATAATCAAAAGGATATGATTTCATTAAATTCAAAAAGTGATACAAAGTCTTGAGTACACTTTCAAAAATCCCAAACAAAGCTTAATAAAGGCAAAGACAAAGTCCTAAGGAGATTCTCCTAAAAGCCTCAAGTTGAGCTTCTCGATGTGTGCCTTCATCTGAGCCCTTTCAAGCATAAGTTGATCCACGATTGACTTCCAAGAATTGTCCCCTTGAGTGCTGGAGGAAAATAAATCCTCTTGCGCTTTCCTTTTCTTGTTGGAGAGCTCTTCTTCTTCCTTCATCTTCAGTTGTCTTCTAAGTTCTTCATTCTCACTACTGATGATCTGATGTCGATTCTTCCATGCATTCTTCTCTCGAATCTCTTTCTCTAAATCAATCTTCAGCTTCTCTGCATCATCCATAAAGACCAGAATGGGTTTCTTGAAGGTCATAGGATCCTGGCGAGGGTAAGGCATCTTCAGACTGATTGCCCTATCTCGTACCCATTGGAGATAGGGTTCCATAGAAACATAATTCGGCTTTCCCAAGCTACTCCTCCCCTTCCTATGGATGCATTTCCAAGCTTGCATAATCTGTTTCTTGAGCTCTGGTTCTCCGTCATCCTTAAAGAAAATTCCTTCCACTTCAACACTCTTAGGCTTGTCCTTCAACGGATACCCGAGTTGGCGGCGAGCCAAAACCGGATTATAGCTGATTCCTCCCTTAGTGCCGAGAAGAGGCACATTAGCAAAATCACCACAGCTATCAATAATCAATGCTCCATCATAAACACGATTGTACCAGCTAATGTCAGAGTGGGTAAGAGACATGATCCTTTGTGACCACCACAAACCATCCTTAAGGTTCCAAAATGAAGCTGACTTAGGCAAGTGCGAAATAAACCACTCGTACAACAATGATGCACAACAAGTAATCATCCCTCCCTTATGGTGATTCCTCAGATGGATGGAATGGTAGGTGTCTCCGAGCAAAGTAGGGACCGGGTTCTTCTTCAGAAAGATCTTGATGGCGTTCAGGTCGACAAAGTCTTCAAAGTTTGGGAAAAGCAGCACTCCATATATCAGCAGAATAAAAGTCGCCTCAAAAGCTTTCATATCCTTCACATCAACAAAATTCTTGGCCTTTTCTATCAGAAACTTTGTTGGGAATCCAAAAATCTTTCCTTTATAGATCATATTTGCTTTGACCTCAGGAACACTCAAATATGTCGCCTTTGTAATCTCTGCTTCTTCAGGGTCCTTCTCTAGAACAGGGAATGGAAACTCATCCTTAACACGTGATCCCACCAAAACTGAATACTCTTCCAAAGTAGGCGCCAATTGGTAATCAGGGAACGTAAAACAGTGGTAGAGAGGATCATAAAACTGGAGCATCACAGAGAGCAACCTTCCATCCCAATCAGTCTTCAGTAAGGCTAAGAGTCTCCTATGCTTCTCCATGAAGGCTTCTTGATCCAAAACCAAATCTCTTAGTTTCCTTAGGTCTTCGAGTTTGGGAGTTTTGAATGTGTACTTGACAGTCTTTCTTCTTCCAAAGTCCATGATGATACCTATGATATTTGCAAAGATAGAGTTTCTGAGTTCCTTGAATAAATGATAAAAATGATGCTTCATGATGCGTGAATGCAACAAACACAAACAAGGCTTAGGTTCAAAGCTTGCATGAGGTCAAAGGTTCAACCCTCCCAAAAAAGGTATGCACTATGAGTTTATTTGTACCTGTACAACGGGTTCTAAAGGTTCCCAGAATCACTGTCCCATCTTTCGGATATTACCGACTTCCCAACTCGACTTGGTAATCAGTAATATTCTCAAGAGAGTCTCATCCGAGTGCAGTATCGCGTATCAACTATTTTGGATTTGCACCCTCATAGTCATCGCACTACATCCCTAAAAAGGCCAAGTGGGGGTAAATGTTCTACGGTCCTCAGCATTAATGGCTCTCAAGTCGAATATAGTAATGTTTTCACGACTGAACTCGATCAACAAAACTACATCCGAGGAGGCCTCCGCTGAGTGGTGGTGTCTCAAGTCAACTTGGTCGGGACTCAACTCCCTACAAGCCTTCTTGAATATACCACCGTCCTAACTTATTTTGCACTCAAGTCCGGGTTAGGACTTATCTTACCACACATGGAACACCCAACAAAAATCCCAAAATAATAACAAGCAATACAACAACAAATATACAAATATACAAGGTGGGCTTAACCCTCAAAAATAGTGTCCCCAGTGAAGTCGCCATTTCTGTCGCGGTGAGAATCGGATACCAAGCTATTAAGTGAGCTTGAATCGCAAAACAATTAATGTTCACCACCGACTTTAATTTAATCCGAAAGGAAAAGGGAAAAAGATCGTAAAAACCCTAAATAAGGAGAAACTAGGTTCGGGGGTTGATTATACCTAGGGAAGGTGTTAGCATCCTAAGCATCCGCAGTATCCTACGGGAACCTCTTGTTAATATTTGTATTATTGTTGTTTATTGCTTGCTAAAACTAAGGGAACCTAAGGTTTTTATTTCTAATGGTGCTCGCACAACATCGCATCGATGCCTACGTATCGGGTATAGAATCAGAGCACTCGTAGTTCTCCTAAGGATTAACGAACACTTGGTTACGCTCAAGGTTCGTGGGGGAAGGTAAGTGTTATGGCAAACACTCACGTGACTTAAGCAAAGTCACAAAAAGTTATAAAATAAAAAGCTAAGGACCTAATGGCTAAGGACCTAAGGATGATGGACCTAATTGCTAAGGTCAAAGAAAAAGAAGGACCTAATTGCTAAGGTCAAAAAGGTAACTAAGGATGGCTAAACTTCCTATGACATTGAGTCAACTGCAGGAGTTTTTCCCTTTTGGATTGAAAAGCATAAACAAAAATAAATGAGGGTGCAAGCTCCTAAGACTGGGCAAAGGTTGCAACTTGCAAAAATAAATTGAATGAAGTAAACAGGAAATACAAAGACAAAGGCTTAGTAACTGGCTATGGCTCGATATGTGGATCGAGAATGCTGGGGTGGAAAACAAGCGCAATGCGACAAATTGTTTAAGTTAGAAAGCTGTGAAGTGTTAGGAATGTGCAGATGGCGATCGTAAACGACCGACTTACGTGTGTGAGTGTATGTGAAGTGAAGTTCACTTGGCGTTGGACCAAGGATTATTATTTTGAAAATTAAATTAATATGGTGTAAAGTGCGAGAAATAAATAATAAATAAATAATAAAGTGGAATAAATTATGAAATAGAATAAATTAAATAAATTAAATAGAATAAATAAATGAATTGAAAAATAAATAAATGCATGAAATAGAAATAAATAAATGCATGGCCTCATATGGGTCACGATTAATCGGAAACGATTTATCGTGACCTTTGTCATATCATCGGCCCCAAATAATTAAATAAATCGAGAAATCGATAAATAATAAGGAAATGGAAAAATTTGGCCTCATATAGGTTTAGATAACGTCGATTACAAATATCGAATATCGATAAACCCTTAATAATATCATTGGCCCAAAAAAAAAGAGAAAAATAAATGGATAGATTATTAAATAGTTATCTAACATATATTTCCTTTTTAAATAACTTTTTTTTTAAAATAAATTGAAAATAGAATAAATTAAATAGAATAGAATAAATAGAAAAAATAAAAAAATGGCCTCAAATTGGTTTAGACAAAATTGACAAAGTCAAATATCAATAAACCACATGTTCCTATCATAGGCCCTAAAAATGAATATGAGAAAATAATGGAGTCGGTCTCAATTTAATGGATAACGTCAATTAATAATCGAACATCACATTTTATCATTAACCGAATAAATCGAAGAATCGATTAAATAATAATGAATAATAAAATTGAAAATGGCCTCATAACAACCTCGATAACGCCGATTTAGAATCGAATATCAAAAGGTCATAATTATTTCATTGGCCCTAAAATAATATAAAATAATTATATATATATATTTATATTTATGTGCTTTGAGAAACTTTTCTAAATAATAATAACAAAAAAAACTAAGTAAGACATTGAAATAAAGGAAGAAAAAAAAACTGTAACATAAAAGCTAACTCCTAATAATAGAAATTTTAGAAAAGAAATACAAAAAAAAGATAGAAATCAAATTACCATTAAAGTATTTTTCTTAAAAAGAACTAAATATTAACCAAGATAAAATGTAAAACATAAACGAAGGGTGCATTGTGTAAACCGCACTGTGTGTGTGAAAATTGGCATAACAGGACCAATGACCAAAGGGCCAGCTACTGAGATATCCTAAGAATAAAAAATAATAAATAAAACAAGTGAATAGAAAATAAAAGGAATGATGCATCAAAAGGGAACGCATTCAACCTTTTTATGAACAACACGGTACCGGCGTCTCAAATCTGAATCCCTCACCGACGAACATCAACGGCGAGCTCCTCCATTCCTCTCTTTCTCAATAAGATTCTCTCACTCTCAACTCTCTGCTTCGCTCATGAACTCACGTTTCGGTCTCAATCCTCTCCCGGATTTGCGTTTTCAGTCCCGCGGTTCAGTCGCCTTTCGGTGATTTCCGGTGTCGGTTTATGGTGTCTCACGGTTTGCTTCTGGATGGGCTATGGATTTCGTGGTGGCGGCTGGTTTTTTGAAGGCAGTGGGTTGAGCGACGGTGAAGGTGAACGATGGCGGTTGTCCGAAAAGGAAAAGGGTTTGCTCGCGGGTTGGTGGGCTTTTGTGCGGTTCATGATTGGAGTGTTGGCTATGGATTTTGACGGTTTGTTATAGGTTCGTGTTTTGGTCTACTGCTTTCGGATGGTGGAACTGTAAGCGTGTGCTGTTCATTTCGGTGACAACTTCGTTTGATTTTGACAGTTTAGATCGTCTTTTTGCGGTGGACAGTGATGGTTTCTCACAGGTTTCGTTTATGTGCTTGAGGAGTATGGTTTGAAGATATTTTATGTACTTTTTTTTTCGCGAGTTTTCTGAAAGAGGTGAGGAAATATGGTGTTGTTGGTTGTTTGGTTTTACTGGGTTCATCTTGGCTTGGTTGTGGCGAGGTATTTGGATTTGGACAGTGGCGAAGGGCGAAGGGTCTGGTGGTGATTCGGCGGCGGATGTTGAAGGGAAAGACAATGAGGTTAGTTTTGGGACAGTAGGAAGTCGTTTGTTATGCTGTGATGGTGGTTTATTCGAGTTTATTTAGTCGTTGTCGGTGATGGTTTGGTGTTGTTTGCGGTTCGGTTGGAAATGGATTAAGGAAGTGAGTATTCGTGGGTGGCTGTTATGGCTCTGTTTGGAAATGAAAGTGTCGGTAAGGAATGGTGAGTTCTTCCTTTTAGTGCGGAACACAGTATGATAAACTAGAGATGCTGATAATTTTATTTGTTTTTTTCTTTCTTCAAACAGGTTGGAGTGTTTTGATTCAAGGAATCAGGGTGAGATTTGTGTTGGAGATGGTAGCTAGCTTGGGAGCAGTGAGCTGATAGTGAGGTCGCAGCTTTTGGTTATGCGAGGCTTTAAGGTGAGGGCTTGTGAGGTGTTTGGTTTATGAGTGGTTTGAGGAATGGGTGAAAAAAACAGTGGTTGATGAAAGAAAGAATTGTGTGATTCTGGTTTGAAGGTTGTTTTACTGGTTTTTTCTTGTTGTGTCTTTTGCTGGTTTGTGTCCTTTGAATCTGTTTATGGTTTTTGCAGGTTGTTGAAGCTTGGTGTGAGGATGGTGAGTGGTAGTTCCGGTTTGTTGACAGGAGGATGGCAGGAAGCAGTTTGCGGTTGAAAGAGTGGTTGGTGTTGATTTGAAGGTGGAATTTCTTAGGTTAGCGGTGGAGTCAAGGCTAATGGTGGTGGGTTTGTCTCTGTTACGAAGAGTTTGCGCGATGTTGGTGGAAAACGAACTATGGAGAGAGTTTAGATAAGTTGTTGTAAGTTCGATGGGTGGTGATTTGAAGGTGTTACAGGTTCTGATTTTGTTCTTGCTGTGAGGTTTGAAATGAGGAATGAAAGTAAGTTGATAAAGTGGTGATTTATTATTTTTTTTGCTGTGAATTTTTGAGTTATAATTTTTTTTGAAGCTTTTTTTTTCATATGAAATTCGCTTTGATATATGCAGATTTGACTTGAAATGAAAATAACTATGAACAAAAAATGCTAAAAGGAGGTGAAGGAAAAAGAACCAATACCGACCCGAACGTTATCGGGGTGAAGAGTCCACGAGTAGTAAGCTTCTTATTCCTCTTCCACTTCTTGTTGTATGCAGCTTCTTCTCTTTTCCCTTCTCTTTTTTGAAGTTTAAGTTGGCTGGATTTTTTGTGTGTTTTTGGACTGTTTTTGTGGTTATCTTTGAGACTGGTTTTGAGGTTGTATTGATGCTGAAATTTGTGTAATTTGTGTGTTGTTTTGGGGCTGCTTGAGGGTTGTTTTAGAGCTGGTTTGTAGTGAGTTTTAGGCTGATTTTTTGTGTGTGTTTTGGACTGTTTTTTAGTGTAAAAGTGCTGGATTTTTGTGTGTAGTTGTGCTGCCCCTTTTGAATGTAACAGTGTTGCTTATATGGTTTTTCTTTGTGTTGTTTGAGTGCTGTCCTGATAATGTTTTTGTACCATGAAACTTGTAGGTGAAGAGTGCTTGGAAAGAGGGGACAAAATCTGAAACAATGGTTGCAATGGAGTAGTGGAGCAGAGGTGTTGGCTGCTGCAGGCCTGAGTTTTGGGGGCTGTTTTAGAGCTGTTGAAATTGTATTTTTGTGCTGAATTTTGAATTTGGGACTGAATTTGTGCTACATTTGTATTCTAGTGCTGAATTTTTTTGTACACTTTCCTTTCTTTTTTTATATGTAATTGTAACAAAACAAATATACTTGGAATAAAATTGATTATTTACATTTGATTATAATTTGAAGTTAAAATTTGAAAAGAGAACTCTAAATTAGAATCTAAATAAAAAACTTAAATTAGAAATGAATTAAAAAGAAATAAACTTAAAATTGAAAATAACTCATAAACTTGAATAAATAAACTTGGAATTAAAATTAATTTAGAACTTGAGAAATAAATTGGAATTTAGAAAATAAAAATGTGAATTAGAAATTGACATTAAACTTAGAAATAACAACTCAAAAATGAAATAAAATTTTAAAATTGAAGAATAAAGAGAGTAAAATTCAAAAATAGAAACTTAAAAAAAATGAAATAAAAAAAAAAATTAATTTGGAAATAAGAACTTGAAAATGCATAGAAATTAAGTTTAAAATGGAGATACATATACATAGCATGAATAAAAAAAAAAAACTAGTAAAAGAAATTGAAACAAAAATAATAAATTAAAATAAATGGAACAAAGAAATAGAATTAGAAAACAAAAATAAGAATACAAAATAAAGAAGAGCTAGAAATGAGAAATATAAATTAAAATCAAAATGGAAGCTTGGAAGTGAAAAGAAATAAAAATAAATAAATAAATGACTCGAAAATGAGCTGAAAGCAACAGCAAAAATAAATCCGGAAAAATCCCTGCTAAATGCGATAAAAGTATGATTATGATATGAGCGATTAGGGGTAAAATTTGGGGTGTGACAATATTTTTTAAAGAAGATATTGTAGAGTTTCATGGAATGCACTAGAAGATGGGGTTTCAACGTTCTGACAAGTCGATGGAAACAATCATGCATATGGTGAGAGAGATCGAGAATGGGAACTGTATTTAGAAGAATGGATTGGTGTAAATGAAGGGAAATTAACGATATAAACGCAGCGGAAAACAAAAATTTCCCTTTAGAGATCCTTACGAAAGGTAATGATTCGTGATAGAAAAGTTAACTCTTGTGGCGATGAAACCTTTGAATCTGAATCGATGGATGATCACGGACGTTGTACGATGAACAACGCCTCTACTCAGTCCACTCGAACAACTTCCTCATTCACAATTCTAGCTGATTAGATTGAAGGTTTAGAGTGAGGAAGAGGAAAAATAGAATACGGCCAGAGTTTCAAAAACAATAACATATGAACGTCTGTACGAGGGTTCTGTTTATTGAACTACTTGTATGGGCTTCAAGCTAAAAGTCCAACTCAATAATAATATTATTATATTATTATAATAACTATTATTATAATAAACATAATTTTATTATTATTATATTTTGTAACTATTATAAAATTAATAATAACTATTATTATATGTTAATTAAGCACATGGTACCTTACCATATTTCGTATTCCATTATAGTGCACTGTACCTTACGATGTACCTTATTTATTCTACTCATTCTCTATTGTCCTTATGTATGTGACCCTGTAGGATTTCGCGATGTTAGCAATTATATTAAATCATGTAATTAACATAATAAACAATGAGCGGTATCTAGCAACACATCACTGCTACTCAAGTCAAAAAATTGTCATGTGATCTGACAAAACCTTTTGTGATAGTATTAATGTGTACAATTACCCTTTTACCCTTATGTCTATATTGAACACAAGGCATATATCGTGTCATCCTTGTCCAATTCAATATTAGGCCCTAAGACATTTATATTGTTATGCGGGATTGGCAAATTTCATCTGGGCTACTCATGTCCCTCAACATGCTTTGTGAAGTATGCATCAATTGTCTTTATGATCATCCAGTTACGGACAATGTTTGATCAACAATAAAGTACTTGACTCTACATATAGGGTCCATAGTAGTTTTAGATCGAAGGGTGGTATACACCACTATCACCATGAGAGTAACTTATGACACTTTGCATAAAATTCTATGTAGTACTCTCATAGTGAGTCAATCCAGTATAAATATTACTCCCAATATCCATACATATATCAAGACTTGATAACTTCTTATCCATGATCCATGAGATGTGATCACCAGTCTATCTACATAATAGTTTTAATGCTTTAAGGCTATCCCATTTCACATTAAAGCTCAATTATGACTGCTTTAAGAATAATGTCCTTATGTTTTGTGGAATCTCATGATTAAGTCACACTCAATATTTCATTAAACGAACTAGCTATTCTAGGGACTTTATCATTTTGGAAAAACAAACATAATAAATAAATGCCTTTTATTATTAATAAATAATTCGATACAAGTAACAAAAGTATTGACATTTAGGGCTTACACCAACAATCTCCCACTAGAATTAGATCCAATCATGCATACCCCTAATACTCATAGATTTAGGGTGACCATCATGCTTTTGTTGCGCAAGAGGTTTTGTTAGTGGGTCAGCAATATTGTCAAGTATAGGTACTATACATATCTTCACATCTCCACGATCTATTATCTCTCGAATGAGATGATAACACCTAAGTATGTGTTTGGATCGTTGGTGATATCTAGGCTCCTTAGCTTGTGCGATGGCACCAATGTTATCACAATAGAGATCAAGGGATCCACAATGCTAGGGATTATGTCAAGCTCACTGATGAACTTATTGATCCAAACAGCTTCCTTTGTTGCATTTGAGGCAGCAATATGTTCGGCCTCGGTTGTAGAATCAACAAATGTCTCTTACTTTGAACTTTTCCAGCTCACAATGCCACCATTTAAGCAGAACACATAACCAGATTGCGACCTTAAGTCATCTTTATCTTTCTGGAAGTTAGCATCGGTGTAACCAACTACCATGAGCTCTTCCTGGCCTCCATATATCAAAAATGTATCCTTAGTCCTTCTCAAGAGCTTGAGGATATTATTGACAGCTACCCAGTGAGCATCACCAGGATCAGATTGATACCTACTCGTTGCACTTAAAGCATACGAGACATCTGGTCGAGTACATAACATGGCATACATGATAGATCCTATTGCAAATGCATATGAAATCTTATTCATGCGATCCATTTCTTCCTTTGTTAAAGGGGATTGTGTTTTTGATAGACACGGGCCATGTTGCATATGTATGAATCCTTTCTTGAAATCATGCATATTAAAGCGTCTCAACACTTTGACGATGTATGTACTCTGACTTAGGCCAAGCAGTTTTTGTGATCTATCTCTATAGATCCTGATTCCTAATATATAGGCTACTTCACCAAGGTCCTTCATATAAAAGCATTTCCCTAACCAACCTTTTACTTGTTGCAAGGTAGGGATATTGTTTCCAATGAGTAATATGCCATCTACATATAATACCAGGAAAACAATCATGCTCCCACTAACCTTCTTGTAGACACAAGACTCGTCTTCATTCTTTATGAATCCATATTTTTTTATAGTTTCATCAAAACGAAGATTTCATCTTCTGGAAGCTTTCTTTAATCCGTAGATTGATCTTTGTATCTTGCATATCTTTTGGGCCTCTTCAGGTATGTCAAATCCTTCAGGTTGTGTCATGTACACATCCTCAAGAAGATTCCCATTAAGGAAAGTAGTCTTGGCATCCATTTGCCATATTTCATAATCATGATATGTATCGATAGCAAGTAAAATCCGAACAGATTTAAGCATTGCAACTGGCGAAAAGGTTTCATCATTGTCTATCACATGAATTTGTTTATAACCTTTAGCAACCAGTATTACCTTATAGGTATGTACCTTACCATCCACGACAGACTTCTTTTTGAAGACCACTTGCATCCTATAGGATTAACTCCTACAAGAGGCTCTACCAAGGTCCAAACTTGGTTTATGTACATGGAATCCATTTCAGATTTCATGGCTTCTAGCCACTTCTTAGACTCATGACCATTTATAGCCTCTTGGTATGTTACGGGCTCATCTTGATCCATGAGTAATACATCACCTTGATTAGTTATGAGATATCCATATCTCTCTGGTTGGTGATATATCCTGCTCGACCTACGCTGGTTTTGTTCTACTTGAGCAAGTTGCTCTTCCACGACTATTTGTGATTCATGCTTTAATTCTTCCATATGTGTATCAATGCTTTGTGATTCTTGAATTTCTTAAAGCTTTACTTTCCTCTCACTGATTCCTTTGAAATAAAGTCCCTTTCCAAGAAGAATCCAGTTCGAGCAGCAAACATTTTGCCCTCAGAAGGATTGTAGAAGTAATATCCTCTTGTTTCTTTAGGATACCCTACAAATAAGCATTTGTCAGATTTGGGCTCAAGCTTAGTTGAAACTTGTTGCTTCACATAAACTTCACAACCCCAAATCTTCATGTAAGACATATGTAGTTTCTTACCACCCCATATCTCATATGGTGTATTTTCTACCTTTTTGGATGGAACATGATTAAGTGTGTAAGCTGTTGTCAGTAGTGCATGTCCCCAAAAGGAGTTTGGAAGATCGACATGACTTATCATGGATCGGACCATGTCTAACAAGGTTCGATTTCTTCTCTCAGACACACCATTCCATTGTGGCGTTCCAGGAGGAGTGAGTTGGGTTAGAATCCCACATTCTTTTAGATGGTCATCAAACTCTAGGCTTAAATATTCACCGCCTCAATCTGATCGAAGAGTTTTAATATTCTTACCTAATTGGTTTTGTACTTCATTCTTGAACTCCTTGAACTTTTAAAAGGATTTAGATTTGTGTTTCATTAAATACACATAACCATATCTACTAAAATCATCAGTAAATGTGATGAAGTATTGAAAACCTCCTTTGTCTGGTATGTTCAGTGGTCCATATAGATCAGTATGTATGAGGGCCAAAAGATCATTATCCCTTTCACCTTTTCCCGTAAATGGGTTTTTTGTCATCTTTCCAATTAAACAAGATCTACATGTATCATATGATTCATAATCAAAAGAATCAAAGAGTCCATCTTTATGGAGTTTGGAGATGTGCCTCTCATTTATATGGCCTAAGCGACAATGCCAAAGGTAACTTGGATTTAACTCATTAGGTTTCATCCTTTTAGTATTAATGTTATAAATTGGCATTTCAAGATCAAGGATATACAATCCATTGTTCATTTGTGCAGTAGCATAGAATATATCATTTAAATAAATAGAGCAACAATTGTTCTTTACTATAAATGAAAAACCAAACTTTTCCAAACAAGAAACGAAAATAATATTCATGCTAAAATTGCAGGTACATAATAACAGTTCTCTAACAAAGTTATTAAAACACTAGGTAAAGTTAAATCATAAATTCATATGGCTAAACCAACAACCTTTGCCCCATTGCCAACTCGTAGGTCAACTTCACATTTTGCCAAATCTCTACTCCTTTTTAGTCTCTGCACATTGGTACAAATGTGATAACCACATCCAGTATCTAATACCCATGATGCAGAAGTAGATAAATTAATTTATATAACAAAAATACCTGAAATTTAAGTCTCCACTCCATTCTTCTTATCTTCCAGGTACTTTGGGCAGTTTCTCTTCTAGTATTCGGTCTTACCGCAATATAAGCAAGTGACCTCTTTAGCTATGCTTCCACTAGGCTTCAAAGCAGGTGCAGTATGTTTGGATTTGACAACTTCCTTGCCTTTCCATTTACCACCCTGCTTGGTGGGCCTTTTGTTCTGTTTCTTTCCATTACTGACCATCAGAATGGATTTCCCTTTTGACTTCAAATTTTGCTCAGCATGTCTTAACATGCTTAGCAATTCAGGAAGAGATTTACCCATATCATTCATGTTGAAATTAAGGACAAATTGACCGAAACTCTCCGGCAACCGAAAATTGACAAAATTCCTTCCTCGGGCTGGCATGCCAGTAGTCACCTGGCCATACAAAAGGCAGTTCAAAGTCCAACCGTAGATTGGCAAAAGTCTATCCTCATGGTGGAATGCCAGTAGTCGCCTGGCCATACAAAAGACATTTCAAAGTCCAACCGCAAATTGGCAAAAGTCCGTCCTCAGGGTGGCATGTCAGTAGTTGCCTGGTCATACAAAAGACAATTCAAAGTCCAACTGCAGATTGGCAAAAGTCCATCCTTAGGGTGGCATGCCATTAGTCGCCTGGCCATACAAAAGAAAGTTCAAAGTCCAACCGCAGATTGGCAAAAGTTCGTCCTCAGGGTGGCATGCCAGTAGTCGCCTGGCCATACAAAAGACATTTCAAAGCCCAATCACAAATTGGCGAAAGTCCACCCACGGTGTGGCAAGCCAGTAGTCGTCTAGCATCGTACAAAAGAAAGATTTGAAGTTTAACCACATATTGGCAAAATTCCACTCACAATGTGGCAAGCCAGTAGTCGCCTGGCATCGTACAAAACATATATTTGAAGTCCAACCATAAATTGGAAAAAGTAAACCCACAGTGTGGCAAGCCAGTAGTCGTCTAGCGTTGTACAAAAAACAGGTTTGAAGTCCAACCGTAGATGGGAGAAAGTCCATCCTCAGGGTGGCAAACCAGTAGTCGTCTGGCATCGTTCAAAAGGCAGTTAAAAAAGAAAAGAAAAGAAAAGTTAAAAAAAGAAAAGAAAAAGAAAAAGAGAAAAGTCCACCTGCAGTGTGGAAAATGAGTAGTCATCTGATATGATTCAAAGGACATTCCATGGTTACTATTCGCCTCATCAGAGTTATATCCAAGCAAAGTTCATTTGGTTTGGTTTATATATTTTTTCTTCTTCTCCACAAAGTGCAAATTTTCTGGTTATTTTTGGTATTCAATCCCTTCATACCTCGAACGTCTGAAACCAACCGCTATCATCCATTCAGGTCTACAGTGATTGAATAGGGGCGGCTGCAATAGCCAATAAAATTCCTCTCATTTTCACATCATTTAGCATACACTTTCATGCATTGCATTTAAGTCATATAAAAATAAAGCATACATCATTGATTGAAGCATAATGTATGTGATCAGTTGATTTCCAAGGTAATGGTCATCCAAAGCCAAAGAACAAGAGCCAAGTGTCTCCTAACAAGCCTCAATGGTCTCTTATATCCTATATAACCTTATTTGATTCCTCAAGGCATTTGAGATGAGAATTTGTCAAGAAGTTGAAGCAATGCATCACCTCCTAACAAAAATGGTCTAAATTAGGGTTTATGATTCAAGCAGTCTCTTGATGAAGTTTTGGTTCAAACTTGATCTCAAAGGTTTCTATATGATATCAAGCATCTAAGGATGGAAGTTTGTCCATTGGATCATTTCAGAAGGTTGTTAACTTATCAGTTACTCGAAAATCAAGAAATTGAAGAAAAGTCAACTGTGCATAGGAAAAAGTCAACTTATGACTTTTTGAGGTCCAATTCATGGTCAACAAGTCAAATATGTGCAATGGTGAAAGTTTGATCAAGAAAATCTAAGAGATTCACCAAAAATCAAGAAATGTGAAAAGTTTCTAAAAATGGAAGTTTAGGGTTTCCAACAATGGTAACTTTTGACCATTTTAACACCTCTCTTTGAGTCAGGATTTCTCAATTTTAAAGCATCAAATCAAAAACCCACCAGGCCACAACAAAAGATCTTGTTCTAAGCTTCAAATACATAGTAATAACACCTTCATTTGATCAAAATTGGAGAAGTTATGATCAATCAAAGTGAAGCAAAACTAGGGCAAACTGGCTGGGCAACTTGGTCATGGGAGAGCCAGAAGCTTGTCATTTCATCAAACATGTGGTGTGCCAAATGTAAAGCTATTTTTCTCCATCAAGAAGGCTCCAAATGAATAAAAATTGAACATCAACTTTGTTCCTCTCAATCTCCTCTACAACTTTCATGTTTGGAATTTTTTCATCTGATCAATGTATTAAGAGTTAGGGTTACTTCAAGTTAGGGTGTTCAAATTTATATTGCCCTAGGAATTTTTTTAGGCATGCATGCAGGCCAATATGCCTCAAAACCAATTTTGTACCAATGACTCTGTTGTCACTTTTAGATCATTTCAAGACATCAATTCTACTTTGAATCAACATCAAACATGTTCTATCTTCCTCCATCTCTCATTTGCATCTAATCCCATAGCATTTCATGCATTAGTCATAGAGAATTTCATTTCCAAATCTCATCATTTGCATTGCATTTTCTTGTTGACCAAGGTAACAACTTATGGCATTGTTGTTGTACTTTACTTCAGTTCACACACATATGATCACGTCTCCATCATATTGTCATTATAAGACAAACACATTCTTACACTCATGCACACATACATATACCATGCATCCAAATGGAAAGAATTTCAAAATACACTTGCTAAACATCATGTTGTTGCAATCCCATTATTTCACCACCCTACATCATTGTTCCACCACCATATTATCATGGTCATCACCTCACCATAACATTGGAACAACAAAAACAATACACGAGTTCAATTTGCATTTCAAATTTCTCAAAGCACCTTGTCATTCTCCATTCACCCTCTCTTAATCTAACATCACTTCTAACCGTTAACTACACTAGTTAGAATTTAACCATGGGCATAAAGCTATCTCTAACAGAATTTGGATCCAACAACTTCATTTTGCTCATCATCAAGCTTCAGCTTCCATTTTCAACTTCTCAAGCAAGAATCAAAGCTCCATAAGCCTTTATTTGGCTTCATTTCAAGCTCAAACATCAAGAGAAGTTGCTCTAGTTTTATGAAGATCTAAGTTGCTTCACATACAAGTTTTGATCCTCAAAATTCTTTCTTCAATTCTCACTGTTTTACAATTGCTTTGGTGTTTGTTGGAGCTCAATAGGAGTTATGATTGAACTGGCTAGTTGATATGCACCTTAGGTGCTTATAATGAAAACTTAGGGCAACCTTTGTGGCTTTGATTCAACTTATGTATGCATGATATAGGAAAACTAATATTGGATCTATGATCTACGTGTTTTGCTGAACATTTTGATGTATGGCTTTTTAATTTCTGGACGTATGTGATTTTTGCTTGGCTGGAGAGTGATCGGAGTCTTCACCGGACGGTGAGGGTGACCTGGGTTCATGAAACCCTAGCTTCCTTCATATTATATCCTAACCATTATATATGTGCAATCCTATGGCCATAAGTGTTCTAGCGAATAAATGAGTCACTCCTCTCTCGTGTGACTCTCTCTTTCTATATTTATGACTTTGACTTGTTGCCTATGTGTGTGTGTGCATGTGTGTTAGCATAGCCATTGCATCTGACTAGAAGTTAACCAATACTTCAGTCCTCCCATTCTATCCATAACCATACAATGGATCAACTGGTCTGTTGTTCTTACCATTCTTAAGTCCACTCTTGTATCATCCTAATTAATCCAAATCCTCCCATTATCATGATTAGAATAATTGTCTACATAATTCTGATACAGGTTAATTTTTCCTCTAATCTTATTAGCCTTATCTTTCTTCACCCTAGTTTCAATTAGAATGACCACTTATGGCTTCATCTGATGGAGACGGGAACTAATCTCCTTGATTTTTCCAGCTTTATTCAGTCCCCTCACATTCCAGGAAACTAGCATGGTCCTCTATCAAAGGTCACTTCAGGGTCATTCAAAACCCTAAGTGCCTCAAAACCATTCAAACAACTAATACCTGATGATGAACCAACAATAACTCTCTTACCTTTATCTCTAGTTGTTGAGTTAATAACTGTCCACACCCCATCATTCTCATTATTCTCTTTTGCACCATGTTCTTCAATATGACCACCAATAACAATCTCATTCTTCTGCTTCACCATCACCTCATCAGGGGGCTTAGCTTTAGGCTTCCATTGCTTGATACCATTCTCCTTGCACAAATGCCCTATTCTTTGACACTTTGTACAGAATAACGGTTTCCATTCATATTCAACAGGCTGCATCAATTTTTTCCTTTGCTATCTTGAATTTGTATCTCCTTCACCAACTCCTTGGTTATGTCGACTTCCACTAGTATTCTTGTATACGATACCCTCAATCTTTTTGTAGTGCATTCATCTGTCACCAATGGCACTTCCTATCTTACTTAAGTTTTTTCCTCCCCAAAGTTGTAACGACAGTTTGGGAAGCTTCACCCAAAGAGGAATGGTTCTCAGCATATCTTCTTTCAAATCAAAATCAGATTTCCATTCTTTCAGCAACAAAGGTATATTTTGGATTGAATAGGGACCTCTCATCATCACTGCATCACGATCCTCATGTGTGTAGAAACGTATGATGAAGTATCCATCATCATGATAATACAGTTGAGGGGCTTTCACAAAATTTCAGGTCTTGATCATGTAGTTCTTCACTGTATTCATGCTAAGGTCTTCTCCCAAAGCATACATGATTAACGATGTTTCCCAAAAAGCAATCTTCGATGTTGTATCATCTTCCTCAATCTCAATCTTCACCACCCCATCAACCAATTTAGGGGCTACGTAATGGATTGTCAAACCCTTTGCAGGATTTCGATTCTCCGATAACACCTCCACCCATAATTTTCGGTCCTCTGGCTTCGATTGAACTCCTACATTATCCTCAGTTTCAATCTTCTTATCCAATTCTAGGGTTTCTCCTACATCAACTTCCTCGTCGTTCTCTAGATCAAGAATCACTTCTGGTTGCGGAATCACACTCACAGAATGGACGGGCGTCTGAACCTTCGGTGTTAACGGCGGATTTGAGTTTTCTGGCATCGGAGCCACCAAATTTGGTGGCCTTCCCCTTCCCCTTTTTCCTCTCGTCCCCGATCTCGTTCCCCTTCCCATGAGTCTTGCTATAAATATATTATTCTTATTAACAATACTTATAGCTCATATTCATATTTTATTCAATTAATTTAAATAATAACACTATAATAAATTACATTATTAATTCTTATAAGGGTATTATTATACTTAATTTCTTTAAAATTTTATAGTTCATTATTTATGGTTACACTTCTCAGATTCTCTAGCCTATTAACAATTATTATTATTAGAGTTATTATACATTTGCTATTAATATTAGAATTGTTATTTATTTGCTATTAATAATTAAGTTACAATATTCATATCTAAAAAAAATATTTTTTATTTTATGAGATTTTATTTCATTAATTTGTTAAAAATTCATAATTGAAGTTTATTATATTATTATTATTATTATTATTATTATTATTATTATTATTATTATTATTATTATTATTAATAGTGTTAGTTGAATATATTATTAGGTCTATAAGACTGTTGTTGATATAAATACATCTATTTTTTATTTTTAATATTTTTTCATTTTTATGATATTACTATTGTTACTATTATATTGATTTGTATTAAAATTAATTTAAATTATAAGTTAAATGTTAAACATAATATAGAAGTAGTCATATTTTTTATAATAATATTTAAAAATAACTTACTTATTTTAATATATAAATTGAAGGATAATAGATTTTCTGATAACCTAAAAAATAATAATATGAAAAAAAATTATTACTATTTCTCATTAAAAAATTAATAATATAATAACAAACATAATATAAATAACTTGCAAAGTAATTTTATATACAAATAAACATTAAATATTAACTATTATAAATGTACGGGGCGGAAATCTAGTTAAATCTAATATTAAATGTTATGAGATTGTTATAAATGTAATAGTTTAATTTATCTCCTAGTTAAAAAGTTGGGAATTTTTTTTTAATATAACATAGTTTATAAAATTATTTTCCAAAATAACATATATTTGAAAAAAATTACCAAACTAACATAGTTTGGTAATGCATTCGCCAAATGGATTGAAGAATATGTGTAATATTGGTGCAATTCGCCAATTGGAGTGAAGAACATGTGAAGCTTTGCATGGATTCGCCATACCATTTGGCGAATTAGTGTACTTTCATGTACCAATTCGCCAAATGGATTGATGCATGTGTATGTGTTGATTTTTGAATTTTTGGATTTAAGGTTTTTGATATTTTTGTGTTATATATATATATATATATATATATATATATATATATATATATATATATATATATATATATATATATATATATATATATATATATATATAAGTAAATATATATAAGTATATATATTTACTTATACATACATATATATATATATATATATATATATATATATATTTACTTATACATATATATATATATACTTATATATATATATATATATATATATATATATATATATATACTTATACTTATATATATATATATATATATATATATATATATATATATATATATATATATATATACTTATATATATATATATATATATATATATATATATATATATATATATATATATATATATACTTATACTTATATATTTATTTTTCTTTTATAAATATATATATAAAGGAAAATTATAATATGAAATAAAATTATATTTAAAGAAAATTATTGATATAAAAGAAAATTAGAGAATATGAGAAAACGAAATATAAAGTAAAAGAAAATTCTTATTAATAATTCAAGAACGACATTACAAAAACTAATGTCCCGCCCGATCTAACTGCCCCCCAGTACC